>CM062807.1:343391198-344705573 GCA_031772625.1 Pinus tabuliformis | reverse complement strand
ATGATGATGGAGAAAAGAGATTATTTTAGGGAAAGAAGAAGCCTACATCAGTGAGAATGGTTACAGCTATGCAAGCTAAGCGTAGTTGCAGGAAAGGGTGTGTATTATTTACAGTTCATGTTTCCAGTGATAAAGGGAAGGATGTTGAGGATGATGAAGTCCTGAAGAACTATCTTGTCTTGTATCAGTTTCAGGATTTGTTTCTTGCAGAGATTTGAGAGTTGTTGCCTCATAGGGAGGTGGATTTCTTTATTGAGTTGATACTAAGAACAAAACTAGCATCTAAGGAACCATAACCAGATGAGCACTTTGGATTCAGTGGAATTGAAGTTATAGCTTAAAGAGATGCTTGATAAGGGATACATAATGCCAAGCTTATCTCCTTGGGGTGCACCAGTGTTGTTTGTAAATAAGAAGGATGGTACTCTCAAATTGTGCACTAATTATAGGTAACTGAATAAGGTGACTATCAAGAATAAGTATGTATTGTCGGGGATTAATGATTAATTCGACCAGCTAAATGGATATGCATTACTTTTAAATATTTATCTAAGATCAGGATACCATCATGTGCGCATCAAAGAAGAAGAAATCTACAAGATTGCATTCCGTACAAGTTATGGGCATTATGAGGTGGTGGTTCCTTTTGGTCTTACCAATGCTCTAGCCACCTTCATGTGTTTGATGAAAAATGTGTTGTGCCCTTATCTAGATAAGTTTGTGATAGTATTTTTTGATGATATATTGGTGTAAAGAATGAGTAAGAGCATGTAAAGCACCTGAAAATAGTATTAATATTGTTGAGGGAGCATAAATTGTATTCCAAGCTCAGTAAGTGTAGTTTCTTTCAGACTCATATTCATTACTTGGGATATGTTGTTTCCAAGGAGGGTATAATGGTGGATTCATAAAATATTAAGGATATCATTGGAGTGGCCAACTCCAAGGAATGTGGATGAAGTCAGATCATTCATGGGACTAGCAAGTTATTATAGGAGATTAATAAAAAAAAAATTCAAGATTGGTTATCCTATTACATCTTTGCAGAGAAAACAAAATAATTTGAATGAACTGCTTAGTGTGAAACTAGTTTTGATTAGTTGAAGCATTTTATTATGAAAGATCCATTTTTGAAGATTTCAGATTCTGATACGGAGTTTGTGTTTTGTATAAATGCTTGCAAGGAAGGACTTGGTGGATTCTTGATTCAAGAAGGGCAAGTGGTCTGCGATGAATCATGGAATTTGAATGAACATGAGAATAATTATGTGACTCGTGATCTTGATTTGGTAGCTATTATTCATGCACTAAATATGCAAAGACATTATGTCATGGGTAGGAGGTTCATATTGATGAATTTCCATAGTGGATTGAGGTACTTGTTTGACTAGCCCAATCTAAATGCAAGGAAAACTAGATGGTTGGCTACTCTTAGTGAGTTTGATTTTGAGATCAAGTACATTAAAGGCAAAGGGAATAGGGTCATTGATGCTCTCAATAGGATAGTGTAGGTGAATCATATTTCATTTGTGAGCTCTTATGGGATAGATTTACAAGAGTGGATCATACATGCAGGGTAGCATGATGATAAGTACAATAAACTAAAGTAGATATTTCAGCAGGAGGATGAGAGCGATCAGAATGTGTAGTATCACCTCATAGTCGATAGCTTGGTCATATTTAGGAACATAATCTATGTGCTTAGTAATAGCGGGTTGAAGTTTACTTGTGTAGAGTTTAATTTCAATCCATATATAGGCCACCGTGGATACGAGAAGACTTTGAGAGTCATTAAGAAGTTCTACTATTGGCTCAATTTGAAGAGAGAGGTGGCTGCATTTTTCTTTAGTGCTTGGACTATCAAGAGGTGAAAATTGAATGCAAGCATGCAGTTGGTCTAGTGCATCCTATTCCAATTCCAGAATGGAAATGGGAGGTCATTTCCATGGACTTGATTACAAGGTTTCCCAGGACATTGAGGCAACATTACTCCATCATGGTTGTGGTTAATAGATTGATAAATGTAGCTCACTTCATTGTCATAAAGTCTGCTAATTCAACTAGTGAGGTGGCTTAGATCTTCATTATGGAGATAGTAAGGTTGCATGGAGTTCCTAAGAAGATTATATCAAACAGAGGTGCCAAGTTCACTTCTAAGTTTTGGAAGCAATTGTTTGCAGGCTTGGGGACAAAGTTAGCTTTCATTACAACTTATCATCCATAGATAGATGGGTAGATAGGGAGGGTTAACATGATTTTCAAGGATATGTCAAGGATGTATGTCATGCATCAACATAGGAGGTGGGAGGAGTGTCTTCCACTTGTGGATTTTTCTTATAATAATGGGTATTAGGAACCCTTGAACACCAGTCCATTTGATGCTCTCTACAGGTAGAGTTGTAATACTCCTATCAGCTTGAGCGATCTAGTGAACAAGGTGTTAATTGGACTGGATATGCTAGAAGCGATGGTTATTAAAACAAATTTAAAGGAAACACAAGATAGGAAGAAGAGTTATGTAGATCAATACAGAGCATTTGAGGAGTTTCAGATTGGGGAGCATGTCTACTTCTGCTTCAAGCCCAAGAAGAGCTCCTTAAGGATTGGGTCATGTTCCAAGTTGAAACTCGGTATTGTGGGCCTTTTCAGATCCTTGATATGATTAGACCAGTGGAATACAGACTTGCTCTGCCTCAATCAATGAAATTCCATGATGTTTTCGATGTTTCATTGCTTAATAGATATGTACAAGATGTTAATAATGTGATTGATTGGTTTTCATTGCAAGTGGAACCGGGGGAGAGTTCCACCAAAATCCACAATGCATATTGTAGCAAAAACAACTCATCCTCCGGAACCGAGCAATAGAGCAAGTTAAATTGTAGTGGAATCACTTTGGTCCCAATGAAGCTACATGGGAGATAGTTGATCAGATGCAGGGAATTGTCTCCTTCTTTATTTGTTGGTTGAAGCAAATTTTTTCAGTGTCTACACACACACACACACACACATATATATATTTGTGTGTGTGTATTATAAATATTGAAACGAGTTGTGTTATAAAGCTCAAATATGTAGTATTTTGTAAATATTGCATCGAGTTGTGTTATAAATCTACATAAGCAGTATGTTTTTCAGGTTCAACGATTTGCTGGTGATAAGAGTCATAAGAAAACCAAGGATGGTGTTCCCCCGGGGGGTTTAACAACCCCAAGTTTATTTTCCATGTAAATAGAAGGACATTATAAAGGATAAATGAGACCAAGGTCATGGGACACATATTCCAAGATGAATGGAGGGGAAAACATTAAAATAGGTATCACTTGTAGTTAATTAATGGATAGGGAATTGACATTGGCATTGCCAAAAGGAAAAGAGAAATAAATGACAATTAATTAAAGAAATAAAGGAAAATAGGAGAAAACGAGATGAGGAGACAAGGATATGCATGCCAAGGAAAATGAAGGAAATTGAAGGAAAATAAAAGGAGACAGAAAAAAGAGGAGAGAGAGAACATTCCAACACTCTTTTTTGGGATCATACACTTTTGGTTACTCTTTGATCACACTCTATCACACTCTTGGACAGATGTAGGCATTCAAAAATTCACTTGGAGAAGGAAGGCAAGAGAGAGCACAAGGAAAACAACACCTAAATACAAGCAAGCAAGCAAAGGAAAGCAAGGGAGCACAAGAAGAATATTGGAAAAGAAACTATAATAGGGGGATTTTGTAGGTAATAGGTTGAATGTGTCATTTCCATATTGGGATTTGAATGCATCATGCTTGCATTTGGTTATTTGGTTATTTTTTTCTCACTAACATTGGATATTCCTAGATAGACATTGGTTACAGCCTTGCCTTTGCCATTTCCTAGATAGCTAGTGTATGTTGGGATTCATTTTTGGTTGAGCTTTAGATTGTTGAAATATTTTGGATCTGGGTGAGGTGGTCTCAGGAAAATCCCAAGGGTTAGTAGTGAAGATGGTTTTCTTTGGGAATCCCTCGACAGGTGGGTGTAGACAGGAAAAATCCTCTCGGTATGGTGAATACATTCTGAGGCATCCAAGCTTTTGTTGGTTTGGTGATCTCTGGGTAGGTTTAGGTGAGATACTGGTGGCTTAAGCATGGAGGTGGTTTAACCTCTTGTTTCCCTTTTTTTGTTTATATTTTGTTTATCCCATAGTGTTGCACTAAAAATTGTCACCTTGACATTCTGCAATCTGTGTGAGTCCATGACCACTCATACTTTCCTACTTTGCAAGTCTTAAGCCTCAGTTCCTCATATCATGCCTTGAAAACAAGAGAAAGCCTTAAAAAATCTTTAAAACTCTGGTTCCACACTTTCTCTTTGCATTACCTGCAGTCCCGCACCTAATGGTCATGTCTCCTACGTACCTGACCGCACTGTCTCTGTGTTAAAGGTGCGGACCCCTGTAAAAGTTTAAAAGGCGTGAGTATATTCTAAAAAACTCACTTTCAGTCATTTCTAGAAGCTTCTGGAAGGAATCTTGAGGTGGCAAGTTCACTTTTTTAAGGTTCATGCATCCCATACCTTAAGGAGCTAACCCCTTGATGTGAGGACCTTATCCCTTTGAAGGAGGATTCCATCCCTTCATAGATGGACCTGTAACCTCCTCCTCTGCACTATAAAATGAAGCATTGGGCTGGTTACTTGGGAGGTTGAAAGCTGAATATTTTTTAGGTGAAATGCTGCTGGAACTTAGTCTTCTTTAGTTGAGCTTTTATGAGGACAGATTACATAACTATAAGATCTCATTTGGAAGAGTGCAAGGCCTGTCAAAGTAAAGGAAATTCCTATTTTGGACCCCAGGAAGAGCTTGTTCAAAATCAAGGCTGAAAAGTTGGTAAGGTTCTTCTACTTCAAAGTTAATACAAATAAGTTTGTTTTTCTCAATAAGCTGTTCATTTATGGTTTATTTTATGGATTCCTTGATCCCCATAATAGGCATGATTTATGATATTTTCTATGCAGGTGCTATTTAATGTTTGCTTGTTTGCAATTGCAGGTATTTAAAGATAACTCTTTCGAATGATTGGAGGGTAACTCTTTCGAACGATTGAAGGATGACTACGACGAACAAGCGTTGGATCTAAGGTAGGATCTTAACACCTTTGTAGTATTTATTTATAAATCGCATATGTCTAGAGAAAGATAGGTTTGTTTTCCGTTTGTTGCTAGACTATCTTCTGATACTGGGGAGATTAGGCTTATCCGCAAGATCAATTTATCCGGCCAGCAAATTGGCAACTCCACTGGGGAATGGATTTTGTTTTTTTATTTTTCCTTTGTTTTGACTTGAGAAAAGTGTTTTCATTTTTGGTTTTTTATTGATGTATATTGGCTTGGGTAGTTTTTAAATCTAGAAGTATTTTTTGTTTTTTTTTCAAGTTTTTAGGGGACCGCACTTTCTCTCCACAGACAGTGCGGGCATCCCTACACTTTTCCTTTAGTAAACAGTGCGGGACCACACCTGTTACTTCTAGAGCCTACGAACCCTGTAAATTTTTTTGAAAAACCTAAATTACCTTTTTCTAGTTAAGTTTAGGTTTGATTTAGGATTTTTAGTGTGTACACAAATCTGTATTTTTCCTGTCAAAAATCTCTTGTGAGTGAGTTCTGATAGTATTTTTGTTTTAGATGATTTTCTAGAAGTTTGAGAAACCTTAGATTACCCTGGTGTCTTTTTGTCTTCTTGATGAGTCTGACTTGGTTGTGAAATCTATCCTTTGTGAGAAATAGATTCAGTTTTCTCATTGCAAATCTTTGAACAAAATTTGTTATAAGTTCTGAATTTCATTTTTACAAAAGAAAACATATCTGGATGTTTTTTTATTGGTTTGTTATTTTGAAAAAATGAATCCTTAGTTTATTGAACAACTAAGAAAAAAGTTCTCAAAAAGAATTGAAGCTTTTATTCAATTTAGATTTTAAATTTTTTAGATCTCAAAATTAGTTTTGGTAGTTTTGAGTGCTTTTCTAGAACTTGTAGATCTCTTTTGAATCAAATTGTTTTTTTTGTAGTTTCGAGTTTTGAAAAGTGAAAGGGATTTATTGTGAGCATTAATTATTAGTCTCGTTTTGAGTTCTTATTGAAAAAGGCAAAAAGATTTTCTTTTCATTTCCATGTTGAAAGAAAGAATTGTTTCTTAAAGAATTGCATTCTCGAACTCTTTCTTTTAGCTAGAATTTCATTGAAAGAAAAACGATTTGCTCATCATTTTAGGTGCATTTTTTAGTGTTTGGAGTCGAATCTTCACACCATCAAAGTTTCATCTCCGTAGCTATTGACTTAAGGAACAACCCATAAAAGCAACGCTTAATTAAAATTGATCTAGTAATCTTTTTTATTTCTAGGGCTCTTATCACCAATATAGCTTAGGCTAGTATCTTGGAGTAGGGAGTAATTAACACTCCAAGATAGTTAAAACAAACAAGTAGATACATCTTGCGGTAGGAAATAAATCCAACTGTAATTGATACATTATGGGAAGCTTCTCTTAAAGGAGTCAATCACGAGATCATGTCCGAACCTTTGAGACAATCAAGTCTATTTCATTGGGAAAGATAGAAGATTTGCGCGTATTATAAATGGTAAACCTTAGATTAACCATTGTGGAGGAGCCTGGGGTCACTTGTTGGTAAACCTCGGATTGATCATGTCGAGGATCCTTCAAGGGGATTGAGCTTTGTGACTTTACCCTTGCACGTAGATCGGATTGTAGACTGTTCCCCTAGTTGTATTTGTTGCTATTGGTAACCTTAGTGTCCATAAACTTAAGATTATTTCCTAAGGTGATGGTGAAGGACAGGTCTCACTGTACCTGGAGCAGACATCAACTAGACTCACTTGGACTCTCTGGGGGGTTCTCTTCACTTAGGATGGTTTTGTGAAGAAACTTGTGCCAGTCTGTTTCATTAAGCAGGTTGTTGGGGTAACTGTTCCAACCGCCCTTTCTGTATTAAACTTCTACTAAATTGGATTTCATCACCAACTAGTGTTTTTAGTACGGGAATTTACTGTTTGTGTGTGGTTTGAACTCTTAGATTTTTTAGGAATTTGATTCAATTGTTTGTTTCTTTAGAGACTTTAGGTGGTTTTATTGAAATTTTCCTTGTTTGCGTGTGATTAATTAATATTTAATCGTGGCTTAATTACCGAGACAATCTCGTAGACTTCAGGGGAAACCTCCTGAGTATAAACCAAGCCAGCTTGAAGAGCTACGAGCTCTTGTATCACCTAGTGATAGTAGATTTGGATCACCAAAAGCTGGAGAATCATCTTTAATTGTTCATCCTGATTATCAAATAAAACAACAGAGTCTATTCAAGAGCCAATTTCATTTTCCGAAGTTACTGGTAGTATTTCTCCTTCCAGTGAATTAGCTGAAGAACCTGAAATTTCTGAACTTGACACTGAACCTCCTATTATTCCAACTTCAAGATTTGCTTCTCCAACTTCTAGTAATCCTGGTTCACCTAGGGTAAGTAATATCATTACTCAAAATCTTCCTTCTGGCCTCATTTCTATTGAAGAACTTGTTAATCTAGAAGAAGACGTAGATCTTCCTGAAAACCAATAGATTTTAAATCTTAGGGAGCGTGAATCAATATTCTATAGTCCTTTTAGGAGTGATGCTTGGTATGTTTCATTGACAATTTTTTTAGAAAAAACGGGTCTTAGTTTTTCACCACCTCGAATTCCTTTCCATCCTATGCCAAGAGGTTATTATCCTTCATCGATCATGTCCAGACAGTCATCCATGTTTTCCCAAACACCGGAAACATTTTTATCCTTTGGTCCTTCTATTCCTTCGGGGTACCAGTCACTTTATAGTACTTTTTCAGGAGCATCTCCTTGACCGATTGAACAAGAGTTATCATCTAGTAGTAATGGAACTCAAACATTGAACGTAGAGCAAATCCTTATGATGTCTGGTAGTATTCCAAATCCTCAACCTCAAGGTAGTCAGTTACTGCCTAGGGGGCAACTCCAAGGTAGTCAGTTACCGCTTGGGGGGCAACCCCAAGGTAGTCAGTTACCACCTGGGGGGCAACCCCAAGGTAGTCAGTTACTCCCTAGGGGGCAACCTCAAGGTAGTCGGTTACCGCCTAGAGGTGTACGTCAAGGTTTTCGACCTTCAGGACAGTACATACCCCAAGGTCAACCTCAGACTCAGTACATACCTCAAGGTCAACCCCAGTTTCAGTACATACGTCAAGGTCAACCCCAATTTCAATATGTGCCTCAAGGTTATCAACCCCAAGGTCAGTACCCAACTCAAGGTTTCCAACCACCTTCTAGTCAACCATTTTTTCAAGGAGCTGGAAATGTACCACTTAATTATTAGTCCTACGTTCAACCAGGTTATGGTCCTCCATATGCACAACCTTTTGTGGGTCCATACTCTGGAATGAACATGGTGTGGGATCTGTCTCAAACTCAACAAAATTTGCAACCTAATGTGCAGTTACTTAATCAACCTGGACAACCTTGAGTTTCTGGTTCCACCCAGCAACCTGTCCAACTTACTATTCAAATCCATGCATCTGGTACTGTTCAGCAGCCTGGGCCTAGCTCACCTCGTATTCCACCTCAAACTGCTGCAACTACTGCAACTTCTGTTCAACCTACAACACTTGTTTCTAGAGTATCAGTAGCTCCAGTTTCTACTACCCCTGCATCAGTGAAAATTCCTCAAGCCTTTGTGCCAAAGTCAGGACCTACGGTTCAGACTTCAGTTCAGATGCCTACAAGACAAGCTAGTATGATTTGTACAATTGCCACAAGTCAACCAAAATTTACGTATCAACCGTACCAGGGACAATATCAATTTGGTCCTACTGTACAAAACCCAATTTATCAGTATCAACCGTATCCTAGCTATACTTATCAACAGCCTCAACAACCCTAGTTTGGTCCAGTTAATCCTAGTTTCCCAGGAGGTTATAACATTCCTAATGCAAATCCGGTTCCAGGTTATCCTGGATATCCTCCTCCTAGAACTGGTCTCGCCACTCAAGGTTTTCGTGACCCTAACCGTCAGTTACGATTTATTGCAACTTTGGATTTACCTGATTTGTCATGCCTTATGAACGATCTGATTTACTATCTTCCGTATTGGCCGCCAATGCCCAGTAAGTTGCCCAGTGATATCCCAAAATTCGAGGGTAAGTCAGGAGAGGATCCATTAAATCATGTTATGACTTATCACCTCTGGTGTGCATCTAATTCCATCATTGATGATTCAATTCGATTACGTCTTTTCCAATGGCACAAAACTGTTAACTTCACTAAAGAAATCCACATCCACATATATTTCTGATCATATTCATGAATGGCAATGTAGAAGGCGTTTAGTGAAAGTTTTCATTCCGGATCAAATTTTAGCGGAATGGTTCATTAAATCATTGTTACCCAAAATCACTGAAGATGTAGCTAAGGGAGGAGTTGTTACTAGAGAACAAGTCACTGCTCAAGCTCAGTACCTTTACCTCGTCTATACGCAGTCAGGTACTTTACATGAAAAAATCCCTGGTCTTCCAAAACACAGTCAAATAACTGCAACTCCTTCAGGGTCTCATGCTGCTAATGGTATGATTGGTTCAATTAGCACTAAAAGTAAGAAGAAATCTTTAAATAATTCTTCTCCTATAATAACTTTACCTGATTCCCCGACACGAGAGTCTTCCGCTGAAATTTTTGCCGACATCCATGTCATAGAATCATCTACGACCAAATCAAAATCTGGTAGTAAAATGAAGGGGAAGAAGAAAAACAAACAAAATTCAAAAGATAAAAAAGATAAAAATGAATCTACTGACGAAAAAAGAAAACCTTGTTATCCTTGTTTCATTTGCGATGAGGATCATTTTACCAAAGACTGCCCACATCGAGCAGAGGTTTCGAAATTCATTAAAGGTTCTCAAACCCATGTTGTCTTGAAGGATCCTTTTCCTACTCAAGATAGTAAGATGATTGGTTCTTCCTCGAATGCCTCAGAAGAACCCATTATGATGATGTCTCATGTCAAGATTGCGACGCGATCGCAAGATTATGGTAGTAAAAATCCTGTTGGTGGTAAAGAAGCAGAATATTCTAATTCAAACACATCAACTACACCTCCTCTTGGTCCCGGTCCACTACAGATCGAGAAACCCAGCCCTGACTTAGTAATCAAATTGCTTGTTAAAGGTACACTTCGGAAATCAGCTTTCAATCCACATGCGAGAGCTGCTCAGAATTATAACATTGTTGAAGACTTAGCTCTTTCCCCTTCAGCAATGTTGGCTTTGGAAGTGCTGCAATCGTGCCTAGCACAACGTAAACTACTATTGTCTTCTATAGGATCTATCGATATTCAGGATTCGAACCTAATAATATTTGATTTAGAGAATAATACAGCCCACCTACCTCATCAAATGGCTTTCCAGATTCCAGTTTTAATCAAAAACAGACCTTGCTTTTGGACTGTGATTGATGAAGGGGATTCTATGTGTATTATGTCAATCCAGTGTTGGAAATTGCTTGGTTCTCCAACACTCAATCAGTCTTCGAAAATTCTAAAGGCTTTTGATGGCCGAGGGTTCCATCCTTTTGGTATTTTGTAGGATTTACCTATAGGGTTGAACGAAAAACCGTAAATCTAGATGTGGAAATGGTTGATACCCCTCTAGATTACAACCTTCTCCTGGGTCGCAGTTGGTCTTATGCTATGACTGCTATTGTTTCATCGGTCTTTTGGCTTATCAAGTTTCCTCATAATGGAAAGATCGTTACGATAGAGCAGCTAACTTATTTCTTATCTGACCCAGCCTCTACAGATAGTATTCAACACATCAGTAAAATGATTATCCCTTACAAGGATGTTAGTGTGGGTTTGATTAAAGATTCTAGTTTACTAGGAACTTTTTCCTTCCCTCCTCCTAAAGTATCGCCTTCTATTGCAACTATTCATATGATTTCATCGAATACTGTTACTTTTGATGATCCTTGGATCGCACCTTTTGATTCTGAGGTGGATTCATTTGATGGCGTGATGCCTTTGAGTCCCTTTGAAATTGCATATCAGGTGGTACAATCGTTTTCTGATTCTTGTTCAACCGAAACTGATCTTCACCCTATAATTGTTGTCGGTCCTTTTGCAAAGTGGGGTATTGACTTTATTACATGTAACCCTCACTCTGCCAGGGGGAATACATATATTATTCTAGCGGTAGATTATTTTACTAAGTGGGCCGAGGTGATGCCTACATTTTCGGCAGACGGCAAGACTGCTGCGACTTTCGTATTCAATCATATAATTGCTAGATTTCGTGTTCCTCAAGCTATTATTACTGATCATGGAAGTCACTTTCAAAACATCATGATGACTGAACTCACAGATCAACTTGGCCTGTGCCACAATAGTTCTACTTCGTATTACCCGCAGGCTAATGGTCTGGTTGAAGCTATCAATAAAGTCTTAGTCACTATGATCAAATGAATCATTGGTATTCATAATTCGAATTGGCATACCATGCTATTTTCAGCTCTTTGGGCATATCGGACCTCAGTAAAAACATCAACTAGTTTCACCCCTTTTCAATTGGTCTACAGTTTGGAAGCAATGTTACCTATTGAATGCGAAATTATTTCATTACAATTAGTCATAGAATTACTCCCAGCCACTTTTGAAGGAGAGAAACGTTTTTTGTACTTAGCTCAGCTAGATGAGAATCGATGCACTGTTGCAATAGCAAACGAGACTCATGCGAAACGAATAAAAGCTCAGTACGACAGAAATGTTACACCTTGTAATTTTTCAGAAGGAGACCTAGTCTTACTATATGATCAAGCAAACGATAAGCTAGGGGCTGGAAAATTTGTACCTATGTGTCATGGTCCTTACATTTTTAAGTGAAAGCTGGCAAAAGGGGCTTATGAATTGATAGATTTTGACGGTGTCTCTTTGTGTAAACCCAGAAATGGACTTTATCTGAAGAGATATTATGCTTAAATTCTGGGTGGAAATTTTTTGTTAGATTAGTTTCTTTACAACTGGTGTGTTTTAGATTAGAAAAGTGTGCCTAGTTTAGAGAGTGCTCTTATCATTATTCTTGCTTATCTTGATTTTACTCTTGATATTGCAGATGTCAATGTCTCTTCAAACATACATTGGTTTTGCTGATGGTGCTTGTCATAGTACATGAAACATTTCTTCCACAGCTTGGGTTATATGTTCACCCTCTGATGAGTTAGTATCTATGCATGGGGTAAGCCTCGGTCAAACAATGAATAACATTGCAGAGTATAGTGCAGTGATTGAGTTATTGTCTGAATCCATCTCATTTGGGATTCAGAGTTTGATTGTTAGGTTGGATTCTAAACTCGTTGTATTACAGCTTAATAGGGTTTATGCCATTAGAAATCCAGTGTTATTAAGGTTATTTTTTAGAGTTCGTCTCTTGGAACATGAATTTGATTGAATATCAACATATTACAAGACATTTAAATACATTAGCAGATGCAGTTGCTTCTAGTATGATAAATAGACATTTGCAATAATCAAAACAGTAAATTTAATAACATTCAATAACATGTTACACGAGATAGCCAGTAATAATGATATATCATAGCATAGAAGTAGTGTTTCAAAATATACATCGTCTTCGATCATAGGTTGAAAAACACCTTATGATCAACAAAAATGATAATACAAAAAGTCAAAAATGTCATGTGAGTCTACAAAATCGATCATCCTATCCCTGGTGATGATCACGATAAGAAACCATTGCTCAGGCCACCCTACATAGGAACCTCCTAAAAGGTCCTAGGACCCCAATCACATATCTCTGTAACCTAAGTGGAATATCATCTATGCCAGTCTCTAGAATATCTACTGTCAAGCGCTCTAGATGATGCTCCAAGTCAGTCAGGATCTCTGTTGATTGCTCCTGTGGGGCTGTTGCTGTTGCAGCTAGGTGTCTCCTCTCAAAAGGCTAGAGAGCGGCTAGTCATCATGGACCCACATCTGCATTTAAACTTTTGATTATCAGTTTTGGACGGTTTAAAAATAAAAAAAATTAAAACTTAAAAGGTGTTGAAAATGATTTTACTTGAATCATCCCATTGTTCTCCTGGTGGAAGAATCATGTCTGGGTCACCGCGATAATCCATCCCGGCATATGGAAAATCCTCAATCACAAAAAGTTGGTTGTTCAACCAACAAAAATACTCAGGTGGAAATCGAACAACCTCTGTACCTTCCTCAGGGTGACGGGCCATCAAAGCAACCCAGCGAACTATCCTAGGTTCTCGAGGAAGACTAACATCAACAGGAATATGCTGCGGGGCTAACATGGGGATCCTCTCTAGAGCAAAGCTGACCACGATGAATCCATATCCAAAATTTTTCAGCTGTCCGTTCTTTGCTCTGGTTAGTTGGCCTTTCACATTTGCCAACACAGCCTCCCACGAGTTGAATATGGTGCCTCGAAAATAGTCTACTGCCATCTGCATCTAGGATCTAGTAGCCACATGCAATGTTGTACTCTCGCATAGTCTGGTAACAGTGAATGCAATAACCTTAAGCTTAGGACGGTTGATGGTTTTAATATCAATCCATTTTTCCTTTGTTTGATCATTGCAAAACTCCAATCGGAGACTAGCGACAGACTGGCCACCTAGCCTAGTCCCAAAAAGAGATAATTGTTCACCCCTTTTGGACAAACCAGTCAAAAAATATATGTCATCCAGCTCGATTTTGAGCCGGTGGCCACCGATCACAAAACACTGGTCCTGTGTGTTCCATCTGTCTACCAACCATTACAAGAAGTCTACTTGCGCCCTCATACCTTGTATGCCCCAGAACTTTAGCAATCCACATGCGCTCAATGCCTGCATTGTGGGCATATGATTTAGTGCGGAAAAATATACATCCTCATGCTCGTGTTCTCGCCAAATAAGCATTTTGAATGTCCTACAATGCATAAAAAGACATATTAGAACAATCTTGTTTGGAAAATTTTGGGCAAAAATGGAGAAATTTAATTTTTAAAATTCATTTTCACGGGGTCCGCACCCGCCACTTATAGATAGTGCATAGGTCCGCACGGGCTGTAAGCAATAGGTGCGGACCCATGACTTTTTTCTTTGGAGAAAAAAGTTGGGGTCCACAGGGGCCATGTGTTGCACCTACGGACCCCCGCGAGCGAATTTCTAAACCAAATTTTCCCTTAAAAATTAAATCTAAATCCTAAAATCAAAATGTAAATGGATGAAATGCAATATAAGGAGGTCATCGATTACATGGAGCTAACGGTTTTCAATTCTGACGGACAGATTTTTCAGAATCTTCACAGGAACTTTCTTACCCAAAAGCTCTCACTTTTCACTCTGAACTCAAATGGTAAAAATGAAGTTAGAAAAGCCCTTTTTATAAGTTTTTTTTGAATAAATGGATTTTTAATTAATTTATTTTTCACTTTAAAAAGGCAATTTTTAAATCATTTTTATTTATCTTAAACAGGTATGTGTAATGTTTTGAGTTTTTGTGCAGAATATTGGATTTTTCGGGAAAATTGACCATTTTTCAACAAAGAGCATACTTTTATCACTTTTTCGGACTCTTTCAAAAATTTACAAAAAAACGAAACATTGGAGTCCTCTTTAATCTCTTTTCAGACTCTCGAAAATTGAAAAGATTTCCAAGAACTTGATTGTTCGAACTCGTTAAAATAAATGAATAATCCTCCCTTCAGTATAAGTTGACCCCTTTTACAGACTCAAGTGGACTATTTATGAAAAAGGTACACGTTGACTAAATACGTTCAAAGAGTCCTCTTTAAACCCTTTTCAGACTCGTTAAATATGAGAAGATTGTTGAGCGCTTGTCTTTTTCAACCCGTTAAAGTATTGAAAAGTCATCCCTTTTGTATTATTTTATCCTTTTTCGAGCCTAAGGGATTATTTTACGAAAAATTACCCCCATGGAGTTTTCTTAAGTTTTTCTTCTGACCCCCTAAAATTGAAAAACACCGAGTTTTTCCTATACTGGACTCGTTAAATTTAACAGTAAAGGACCTGTTCAATTTCAAACAGGAACAAACCACTCCTTCTTAGGGTTTGAATTTTAAACTAAGTTGGACTCATCCGAAGGATGAGCTTATAAACAAGCAAATGTTATCCCCCTCACGCCTGTCAAAAATAAAGAGGTACTTGCCAGAAATGGTGGGGGAAAGAGAGAAAAATGAACCTGTTTGTTACACTTTGTTTTGTAAAAAACCGTTAACCACTCTTGAACACGACACTTTTTGTTCATCTGGGTTGGAAAAATCCTTTGCCTAACAGTTAATCAAACCATATTGAAAATCTTCAGCCAGTTTCTAGGTATTAGCTTTCGGTCAATTGTCACCAAACCATTTGCAGTGTCGTTATGTGTTCAAGAGAACAGTTCAAACAAACCATTCATTTGCAAAATATATTTCATCCATTTTGACCATCCCTGAGTCAGTCCTTGCCAATATATTTCTTCAAAACTTGATCTATGATTTCGTTTTGTGGGCTTGCCTACGACGGATCACTTTCGATCGACTTCAGCTCATTATCTAGGAAGTGATCTAGAAATCATCAGTACCTTGAAAGCTACATGCCTTAATGGCAGTTTTCTCACCTTTGATGATAGGTTGCATCATTGACCTTCGATCAAATGATTCTATGACATGTTCGACTTCGACCATTTATTCACATTTCATGGATTGTACTGGGTACTTTGAGAGCCATTGATATTATTGGTGGTTTCTCTCACACTTGTTAACAGTTCACATCATTGAATGGTAATCAAGTGGTTTCTACTATGATTGACTTCGACACATTCATTCACATGGATAGAATCGTACTAGTTCGGGAAGCGGAAATCAAAACCCTGGATCTAGTTTCTACCATCCAGGCTGTGAGGAATTTTGTTATTCATTATACAGTGGACTATTCATAAAACAGATGGCTGCATCCATACTGTGTCTACACATGTCTATACTCTTGATGTATTACAAATCGTTCCTGTATCAGAACAGTTTAGTCAGTTTTCTAGTCAATTTTGATCTGAGTATGGGAATGCCTACCTCAGTGATGATATGTCTATATATATATATATATATATATATATATATATATATATTGCATTGAATGTTTTTACAGGTTCCGACTGGGGTGTCCACAGGATGATCCTTGAAATGATAAAGTACTTCACTCTTCATAAATGATAGACTTTATCTTCATCTATTACAGACTTCGTACTTTAGGGGGCAATCCGTTGCACTAAAAATTGTCACCTTGACATTCTGCAATCTTGGTGAGTCCATTACCACTCATACTTTCCTCCCTTGCAAGTCTTAAGCCTCAATTCCTCATATCATGCCTTGAAAACAAGAGAAAGCCTTCAAAACTCTTTAAAACTCAAGTTCCGCACTTTCTCTTTGCATTACCTGCGGTCCCGCACCTAATGGTCATGTCTCCTACATACCTGACCGCACTGTCTCTGTGTTAAAGGTGTGGACCCCTGTAAAAGTTAAAAAGGCGCGAGTATATTCTGAAAAACTCACTTTCAATAATTTCTAGAAGCTTCTGGAAGGAATCTTGAGGTGGCAAGTTCTCTCTTTTAAGGTTCATGCATCCCATAACTTAAGGAGCTAACCCCTTGATGTGAGGAGCTTATCCCTTTGAAGGAGGATTCTATCCCTTCATAGATGGACTTGTAACCTCCTCCTTTGCACCATAAAATGAAGCATTGGGATGGTTACTTGAGAGGTTGAAAGCTGAATATTTTTGAGGTGAAATGTTGCTGGAACTTAGTCTTCTTTAGTTGAGCTTTTATGAGGAGAGATTACATACCTCTAAGATCTCATTTGGAAGAGTGCAAGGCTTGTCAAAGTAAAGGAAATTCCTATTTTGGACCCTAGGAAGAGCTTGTTCAACATCAAGGCTGGAAAGGTTGTAAGGTTCTTCTACTTCAAAGTTAATACAAATAAGTTTGTTTTTCTCAATAAGCTGATCATTTATGGTTTATTTTATGGATTCCTTGATCACCATAATAGGCATGATTTATGATATTTGCTATGTAGGTGCTATTTAATTTTTGCTTGTTTGTGATTGCATGTCTTTAAAGATAACTCTTTCGAACGATTGAAGGATGACTACAACGAACAAGCGTTTGATCTAAGGTAGGATCCTAACACCTTTGTAGTATTTATTTATAAATCACATATGTCTAAAGAATGATAGGTTTGTTTGTCTGTTTGTTGCTAGACTATCTTCTGATACTAGGGAGATCAGCCTTATCCACAAGATCGATTTATCCAGCCAACACATAGTATCCCACATTCATGCTTGGAATATGGAACATGGGTAATTGGATGAAAGAAATATTTGGTTCAGACCAATATATGGTCGGGTGGAATGTCGAAGTCCTTGAATTGGTTGGAATTTTCATATGTTATTATGTGTTGGTTCTTATTGAGATTAATGAGCATAAGTTCTTATTTTTATGTATGATTTTATGATTTGTTTGTCATGGTTCCATTCTGGTTAAATATTGGCTATATGCATGGTATATTTCTCATTTTATGTTGTGCTCTTGTTATCAATCCATTCCATGGTTTTATGGGATCTTGGTTACCTTATATGAATGCGTGAAATAATCTATGTTATTACAACTAGTAATAAAGGGTAGTAAGCCTTCTTGATGATTCCATGATGCACTAATTGAATCAGTGACAAAAGATGCATTTATGAGCTACAAGTTCTTTGTCGAAAAAAATGTTTGCGTAAAGGACTATTGTGCATTTTGTAATTTTTAGTATGATTAGAGCTCGTAAATTGATTCTAGAGGTTCTGTTATCTGGATAATATATTTTTGGAAATTTCTTGGCAGATCTGGGTAGTGGCCTGAAGACTAGCTGAAAAATATAGAACAGGGCTTCTCGCCGCACCCTTAGAATTGAGTAATCTCAGTTGTAGGCACATGGATGATGGGTTATGAGTGTGTATGGATCCTTATGGAAACATACACAAGCCTATATGAGTGCGAACGGGTTGTAAAGTGAGTCACTAACATAGTTCCACTCCAGAAAAATATGATTAGTGGATGCTTTTTGACATCTCGATGCATAGGTGTTCCTTGAGGTTGCAGTGAAGTTTAAAGATAGTAGGTCCCACTTCCATAAATGTAACTTTGTTTTTGGGTAATGCACAATAACTCTCAACTCATGTTTACCCTGGAGAGCTTTTAAAAGTTGGTAAATGTGGGGTGGGATGTTACATTTAGATGGAAGTGTTGTTGTTGGTTGTGCAGTTGGTGCGCCTCATGCAAGTGCAGTTGGTGCTGGTGTTGTTGTTGCTATTGCTGAGTAGCTTGTATCTACATTTGACTAGTAAGAGAAGTCATCATTTACTTAGTTCCCCAACCCATGCTAGGAAATAAACCTCAAAAATATTTACTACACTTGTGTGGATATTTTCTTGTGCAAAGCTTTCACCGTGCAGAAAGCTTTGCACAAGCAAGCATCCTCACACTACATTACATGAAAATATCCACACACTTTTTAAAAGCTTTAAACACCAACTGTTAACGAATTTTTAAGTTTATATTCTTTACAAGAAATGATTAACCGGTAAAAATATGGTTAATTTCATGAATTTAATAAAATGTTCGAGCTATAGCTTCAATAATGCAATTACCATTGTGTAAATTTGTCTTCCGAGAAGTGCACATATTTCGTTATATCACACATACTCCCTCCTTCGAACAGTAAAATATTTGCACATCATGGAGAATTTTAGGGGCTGATATTCGCAAGTGGGCTAATTTTCCATGATTTTTCCAAAAAATAGATTCGCTAATTTCCATTTTTCCAAAAAATGATTAGCCCAAATTTTATATTATAAAACTATTTTACTTTAAAAATCGCAAAATTTTTAGACAGAGACTATATAAAACTATTAGAAATTTGAATATATTTATAAAAGCATCATCAACCATTTTACATATTTCATATTATGGACTAGTGAGATTCTCCAAGTTCTCTAAACTTTAAGATAAATTTACATCCTTAAAATTTTCCCTGTTGCACATGGAAAGCACCTGCAACCACATCAATTATAGCATTAGATGGAGTCATCCTAGATTGAAGAAAAATCTATGAGTTTTTGCTGGAAGTACGACTATTGTTGGTGATAGTGTGCCTCCTACTGGTGCAACTAGTGTTGGTGTTGCTAGTTCTATTAATGAATAGCTTGTATCTTCATTTGACTAGTGAGTGAAGTTGTCTCTAACTTAGCTCCCTAGTCCATGCTAAGAAATAAACCTCATTGTGATAAGAAATTCAATAACTCTAAGCAATGGTCCGCATAACCAACATTAAATAAGAAACATCACAATTTTGTTTTAAATAAGATAGAGACTAGTAACCATTAATAAATTTCAATTTCATAAAAGTTACATGCATTTAATCAATGTGTATCATCGACCAAATTGTTCATTTAGTTAATTATACTGTAATGTGTTGAGAATATGGGAATATGTTATCACCATTAACAACAAGTTGATCAAAGTGTTCATTTTTTCCTCCGACAAGATTTCTAGTGCATTCATAGTGCATCATTTGTCCATATTGACGGCACAGACCATTATAATAGAATAATTCCTCTTGATAATCACAGGGCTTTTTTCGGAGCCACCTGGTGTGATTGGATCATAGTACACTAGTAAACAATATAAGATCTTCTTCATTGTATGTTTTTCTCCACTTCCATTCCTTTAACTTTTCTCTGTATAATAACACGACTTTATCTATTCCTGGTGCAATTGTTACACTAGATTTCCTTCCGTAATTATATATTTTTCTATTATGTTGATTTATGAGTTATTTTGCTAGGTTCGTTCCATTGGCTAGTGTTTTATAACATTGCAAAATTTGCAACATTTTCCATTTTTTATAGATGATCATTACATTGGCTTTATCATTATTCCTTGCATATCAATATCAATACACTTTTTTGTGGAATATGCATGAAATATTTGTCAATTTAGCTATAAAAGGATAAAATACACATGCATATTATGAAATTGATACTAATTCCCGCTAGTTAAATGTTTTTTTGGTCATATCATCCTAATACTCAATGAGTCGAAATGGTCGTTCACATGCTATTTTTTTTTCAACATGTGATTTGGGAATAATGTCAACTGCTTTCTTTCAATTCAATTTTTAGTACTATCATAATTATGCTAATTCCTTCATGCTCATAGATGGTTTCTGTGAGATTTATTACTGTTACTCTGGTTGTTTCCTAAGCTTTTAAACAAAAGAAACTTTTGTATGCCATCAATATTGCATAGACATTGTCATTTTAGGGGTACCATACTAAAATATTTAAATCATTTCATTAGGTCATGTCAAAATAATCCACTGATGGTTGCCTTCTCCTCATAAAATCTAATTTCTCCCTCATAGAGTATACTTGTTGACCCTTCATCAGGTTGTCTTCAGTTATGGTTTCATGTTCAATTTGTAATCATGCTCTCATTTGGTCATAGGGCATGCTTTCATTAAGTCATAGGGTTTCATTTCCAAGGTCAAGAGCCTAATTTAAAAGTGTAAATAAAGGGTAGTAAGGGTATGAGGACGATAAATACGTCAAGCATGATGGCTTGTAGGTCATATTCACTATATAATTATCTTTTAACCTAATGTAATTTTCACCTCAAAAACATGCTTTTGAGGTGAAAATAGAGTATTTTGAGTTAATTTGTATTTCTTATGTAATTTTAAGTCACTTTATGTAATAAATGATCCCAGATGCACCAAAGCATCTCTCCTTGCTGCAAGACAAAGAAACACTGCAAAAATCAATTCAAATTGAGCATTATCCACCTAAAAAGAAACAAAGAAGAAAAGGCATTAAAAACAGAGTTTTGAAGAAGCTAAACAAACATTAGAAAGTGGGGTTTTCAATTGAAAAATCAAAATTTACTCCTATATAAGCTCTCACATTTCATTTTCAAGTTCACCATTCTCATTTGGCAATCAAGGAGTCAAAAAGTGAGAAGAAGAGGAAAGTTTGAGTGAGTTTTGGGCAAAGGCGAAGTGGCGCTGCACGTTTGAAGCAGTGGTGTAGTGGCGCTGCGTGTAGGTAGATTGGTGCTACGCGTTGAGAGAATGGCGTTGTGCATCTGGGCCTGGTGTTGTGTGTTTGGCGATTTTCACAGTGTAATTTTACACTGCGCTACACTTCTAGAGGTGGTGCTGCGTGTCTGTGTGGTGGCACTATGCGTTGAGCAGAAGGGCCAGAAAGGCCTCAAAACTTCAACAAACTTCAAAATTTCCCTCTCTTACCTTCATACAAGTAATTTGTCCTCCCATACTACATTGTTGGTTTGCAATCAAACTCTTAAGCATAATTCTCCATGGTAAATATGAAACCCTAAATTTTCCCCTGGTTATGCCTAAACCCTAAACCCCATTTATCCCTCCTATCACCTATCATTACAACTCTAAACTCTTTCCCTTTATCACTATTCCATAACATCCACATTCCTTATCCATCTTCCCAAATAGCAATATCTCAAACAAACCAAGCCCTCCCCCTCATTTTTATGATTCCTACTTCCTCATTAATTTTCTAGCCCATAAGGTCATCTCCTATCCCCTCACTCAAAACACTTTCACTCATTCCCTTCATACAACCTCAAGCCTTGCAAACATGGACAAAGAGGATCGAGACTATGAGGAGGAGGAAAACACAGGTAGTGATACCTCATCAGATAGAGCTAGGCATTAGAGAAAACCACACAAGGGAGGCATAATTATCAAGGAGGCACCATCAAACCTCAGAGAATTGCAGGCCTCTCAGTTGGCTGTCACTTATTTCAGATATCTTGGCTACTATGAGTTCTGTGAGCAGGTAGAGAGAGTTCAACACCACCCTGAGCTCACCAGAATTTTTGTAGCCCATCTTCAGGGCAACAAGGTGACTCTTGCTGGGTTAACATTCACAGTCTCACCTTCCATCATTGTAGATGCAACCAGGATTCCAAATGTAGGGGAGAAGTGGTACAAGGCACAGGACCTGGATGAACATTATTATGAGCCTTATATCAAACCCCAGTACAGAAATGAGGTGAAAAGACTTTTTCCTTTCAGATTTCTTGAAGACAAGTATGTCCCCATGATGAAAATCATCATGAAATATTTCACTTGTGAGGGCAGATTCTCCAAGTTGTACACCTATCACATTAGGCTTCTCATGCATTTTACCAGGGTGAAGATGTTAAACCTCCCTTATTTCTTGATCAAGAATATTGAGAAGATGGCTCATTTTATCCAGAAGAAGCAATACCTTTAGCAGATGAGCAGTCTATATCATTATTCCCTTATCAATATGATTGTGCTTCATCATCTTAGTCTCCTCAACATCTCTTGGGAGACATTTATTTCTCATGACATCTTCAGGGGTCCTCAAATTCTTCCACCAGTGTCTCAAGAAGCAGGGGGGCCTTCTAGCAGTGCTAAGGTGAAAACAGATGAGGAGGCCAAAGAGACTAGAACTACTGAGGTACCCGAGACTTACATGACATATCAGAGGGGCACAAGAAGATTGTTTGCGACCGATAGGAAAGTGTTTGCTCCATGGGATGTGGAAGGGACCTTGCCTTCTTCATCAACCCATAGCCATATGCTAGCTCCACAGGATGTGGAAGGGGCTTTTCCTTCTTCGTCAACACGGAAGGTACAGGTGCAAAAACTACACAAAGGGAAGGAAAAGATGTGGAGGGAGAGTTTTGATGATGAGGTGAAAGAGAGGGACTTTGATCTAACAGAGAATGATGAGCCGGAGTAGCGTTATACTCATCATGGCATGGAAATAATTGACTTAGAGGTTCAAGATGAAGAAACAATAAAGGACATCATCATAAAAGAAAAGGAGGCTCAAGTCAAAGCTTTGATGGAAAATTTGGAGAAAGCCAAGTATGTCATCACATATTTGGAATAAGAGAACAAGCAGCTGAGTCACAAACAAGTCCTCATGGAGTTGGAACTACTCAAGGTAAAATGACAAAGTGACAAAGAGGCACAGGTCACTTTGACTCCTATTGAGAAGGAAATTAAAGATGATAGAGAGACTTGGATTGAGAGAGTCAATTTACACCTTGAGAAACTGTTGCAGAAGGCCAATTGAGACAATCAGATGATCAGGCACATGGCTCACCATTACAGGACCCAAAACAAAATTTGCAACATGAGGGTCAAATGGATGAAAACTAGGCTTAGGAGAGATCTAAAAGGAAAAAAGGAGGAGGATAGGCTTAAGTTGCTTGCTGAAGCTTCCTTGGCTCATCAGGATACTTGATGATGGTGCTTCTCACTAATTTTGGGCAAGTTTGGAAGAATTTTTGTCATTTGCAAATTTTGAAAGTTTACACACAGAAAATCTGCCTCAATGCGCACCGCCACTGGCGCTGCGCTTTTCCCAGGGGCAACCAATGCACAAATTATTTTGCATTTTTATATTCATAGCGATGATTACATGCTCCTTATGGATTTTATAAGCTTTTGGGGCAGAACTGGTCCACCAAAAGGTCACAAAAAACCCTAAAAATGACCTTTCTGCCACTTTTTGGACACACAAAAGCAGTCTTGGTAGAATCAAGTTTTGAGGGATCAAATTGGCTTCAAATATAGAAATTACAGGTGTTTTTGAAGGTAGACTTGAAGGCCTTTCCAATGAGCTATCATGAGCTCAATTTGGATGCCGGGAAGGCCTCCAAAAGGGACCTGAAAGTGGCGCTGCGCATTAGGCCAATGGCGCTGGACGTAGGGCAATTTTTTCATAGGATGGCTATTTTTCCATTTTTTGACCATGTTCATGGATTTTCTCTCATGGAGGATGTTTTACCATTGTAAATGATGACTTGGCATGTAAATATTATGGATAACTAGTAGTAGAGGGTAGATTCATTGCATTAAAAGTCAATTTGATCTCAAATGAATCAATTTTTCACTTTTAGAGGCAAGTTGTTAAGATGCCTATATTCTTGTTTTCTTGTTCAGTGTTGGTTAGATTAGCTCCTCATCTTAGGATTCAACCCCTAAGGATGGGAGGAGGTTGAAACCATGCCTATATCTTCTTCTCCTTTCTCATTGTAAAGGGTTGGACTCAGCTAGATGCTCAGACCTTGATTGTACATCATTTTGTAGCAATTTAGCAAGAGATTAATAAGAATTGCAGCTATTTTTATGGGATCCATGTGGTATGGAGTTTTAGTACAGTTTCTTCTTTTGTGATCATATGTTAATGTGAATTTTATACTTCATTAATCATTCATTTCTTCTAAGTGAATGCTTTAAATTTGATAGGCAGAATTCATTACATCAGTGCTTTGCTTTGGGAAAACATTCACCATTTCATGTTTTCTGCAGTGTATGGAGGATCCATGGTTTTCACATGCTCTTCTTAGCTTCTCACCAGTCTTAAACATCTCACCCCATCAAGCCCTAGAGTGCTAAACCTTATGCTTACCTTGCCACATTGAAGACCCTGCAATTTTGACCTAATTCCCTAGACCTAAACTGTCCAACTCCTCCTGATCCAGGAAAACCACTTCAAAATCTAATCAAAACATCGTGCTACTATACCTAGCCTAAAATCCTGATCTAGTCATCTTGGTTGAGATCCTTATGGAGAGAGCCCTCTCCCAGCCTAGTAGGGCTAGCTACTCGGCTAACCGTGGTTTGTGGCTACCCTTGCATTGCCTTCCTTCAGCCTTAGGTTAAATCCAGGTGATAAAAAAGTGGTGACCATAGTGGGGAATGAAAGACTAATCACCCCGGTAGTATCTTTCATTTGAATTCTTAAGATTATGTATGATGAGTTTTAGAATTTACTAGGATGAATTGGAAAGTTGTAAAGCAATATATAAATCTTCAAAATTTGAGCACACTGGCTTCAAGAAAGTACACTAGGGCCAATCCAGATCCAAATCCTACCCCAGTAGTAGAAGACTCAAAAGGAAAGAAACTTCAGTCAGTCCAACACCTTCAATAAAAGTAGATTCTTGCCTTAATGAGTGTATTTTTTTTAGAAGACCTTCCCTTTGATCTGTCATTTGACCTTTCCCTATTTAGAACCAGGTCCGAAAGTGCACTTGACAACATAGTTCTAGATCCAGAGTTTATTGCAAATCTCAAAGTCCAAAAGGCAAACCAGCCAATTGATGAGTGTATTCTAAATTCCCCTCAATCATCCCTCACTACTGCTAAGATCCCTGAGCTTTCCAAACCAGTGTCCACTACCCTTAGTTCATCATTATTCCCTTCAACCTATGAATTTTATTCCCCACCTCCATTTATACCTTCACTTCCCTATCAACCTATCATTCCCCATCAATCACCTATTACTCCTAGTTCTCCATCAACTACTGCATCAACTCCTAGTAGTCCAATCCTTGCTTTAAATCCACCTCGAATTATGGTTGCCCGGTATGCACCCCTTGTTTTACCTCAGAATCTTGGTGCCATGCCCGCTGATTATGAAACCAAAATACATTTCATTGATGCCACTCAAACAATTATGAGAACATTAAAAGAAATGTTGGTGAGAGTGTGCAAGACTATTATGTGAGGTTTAATGCAGTATACAATGATATTCCTGCCAACATTAAACCACCGGAGGGATTGGCTTTGCTCAAATTTTTAGACGGTTTCGATGCTGATATGGCATATCAGTTGTGGGAATGTGATCCTACCACACTAGAAGACATGTAAAAGAATGCTGAGTGTAGAAGCAAACATGCTGGCCAAAAGAGAAAGAATGAGATCTGAGAAAAGAGTGACTATAAAATAAGACACATCTACTTCAGATGTAAAGACGGATACATTGATTCGAACAATGGAAAGGATGGTTAACCAGTTGTCCATCATAGATAGACCTAAACCACCAATCCGGAATCCAAATTTTAGAGGACAACAACAACCCCAATTCTGAATCAAGCAGAGAGAACAAAAAGCACCAGAGCAACTAGCACAACAATAGCATATCAGAAATCCCTTACAATAGAATTATGTTCAAAGAATGGAAGAAGAAGATGATGAAGATCTGGTAATTGAAACAAATCAATTTTTCACTACTGATGATATGCCTATATTTCTAACCGAAGATGAAAAATACGCAGAAGTTCCAGACATTCAAAGGGATGAGGATTATCTCTTAGCAAATGATGTGGTTTTGGAGGCTGAATTTGATGATTATCAGCGTGGTTATATGAATGCTTTGATTGCACATTAGAGGTAGTACTCTTTAAGGAGCAGAGATGTACCAGTTAATCCCATTAAGAAAAGAAAGGATGTGCAAACAAAGAATGATTCCTCAAACACTTAGAATAAAGGGAAAGAGCTGGCTGATCCGAATCCCACCCAGGTACCATCAACAAGTATCACTGCAAATGAGAAGAACAATCAACAAAAATATAGTGCAATGAAAGAGCAAACAGATAAGAAGGACATTGTTGTCAAAGAGGTAGAAAAAGTTTCATCCTTTAATTTAGAAAGTGAAATTGCTAAATTAAAAGTGTCCATTCCTTTCAATGAGCTTGTTAAGAATAGAAATTATAAACACCATGTATCTAGAATATTGCAAATAGATCCTTTGTCAGACATGGTGAATGTTGAAGATGATCACCCTGAACTCATTTTTGGTCCAGCCATAGAAGGTTAGCTTGAAGATAGTGAAGTCGCTCCCTTTTATCTGAGTCTTAGATTGCATGGGTACATTCTCCATAATGTTATGTTAGCTTCCAGAGCTTCCAACAATTTGATGCCTAAAGCCATTATGGAAAATTTGGACCTAGATGTCACCCGAAAATACTATGATTTGTACTCCTTTGACTCCAGTAGAGTTCGTTGCATTGGTCTCATCAAAGGTTTGGTGGTTTCTTTAGATCAAATCCCAGCCAAAAATGTCTTGATGGATGTGGTAGTTGCTGATACACTGCCTTGATTTGGTATGCTCTTATCTAGATCGTGGGGTGCTAAAATAAAAGGAACTTTACAACTTGACTTCTCTTATGCTACCATCCCTATTTTCGGTCAATTGAGGAAGTTGTACTAGGAAAAGAAAATGAAGTATATCATCACTAGTAAAGAGAAGCCTGTGAATCATCCGATAAATGATGTACATACTGATTTAGAGTCCTTTGTTTTTTACTTTGATAGTGGATTGAATGATGTAGATATTTGGCTTGTAAAAGTACATGATGTAGCATAAATTTTCGAGAATTTTAGAGCAATTCTTAATCAAGAAAAAGAAAAAATAGCAAGTTCTTCTGCGCAGCCTACACAGCAGCAATAGGTCAGTGAAGAGCAGAAAAATGAAGTAATGAGCGAAAGTAAGGTTGAGAAAGAAACAGAATTCCAGCATCTAGAAGATGAACCCAGCCTTTGGAGCATGGACATCGATGGCACTATGGATAAGGATGGTGCTGGTATTGGAATTTGGATTCGAAGCCTTGCTTTCTAGCCTACCTAAGTCCCAAGTAATGGTAGAGTATGTTGCTACAAGTTAGATTTTTATTGCTCTAATAATGAAGCGGAGTATGAGGCTTTGATTATAGGTCTTAAAATTTTGAAGAAACTGGATGTGAAAAGGATTTCTATTTATGGTGATTCAGAGCTAGTGATTAAACAAGTAAAAGGAGAATATCAAGCAAAACATCCATGGATGAGAGCCTACAGAAATGCAGTTCTGGATATTTTGAGGATGTTTCCTGAATATACCTTAACAATAGTACCTGGACACAAAACATCATTGCAGATTCACTCGCCACTACGGCTAGTAATTTGAAGATTCCAATGAATTCTAGCAACAAATTTGAAATTCATGTCAAACATAAGCCTACTGTTCCTGATAATTTGAGGTATTGGCAAGTTTTTTGGGATGACAATGAAATTAATGCCTTTTTGCAGAATGAAGGAAAGTTTAAGAATGCTTCCATTGATGATGTTTGTGATTCTGATGAACAAGATATTGAGGTAAATCAGATGGAGGTTTTACAGCTGAAGGATAATATTATTCCTAGAGGTCTCATAACTTTAGAGGAGCTTTTTGATCAGGATGATGTGGCAAGAAAACCAACCTTGATTCCTATGGACAAAGGAGTTGAAGATGTAAATCTTGGGATAGCTGACCATCCCAAGCTTGTAAAGTTATCAAAAACATTGTCTACCGAAGTAAAGGCTAAGTATGTTAGATTAATTTCTAAATTTTCTGATGTTTTTGCTTAGGATTATTTATATTTGAAAGTGTATGACAAGGATACAATTCAACATACTATTCCTATCATGTCGGATCAAAAACCTTTTAGGCAGAAATTGAGAAGAATCAATCCAAAGCTGCTGCCATCCATCGAGAAAGAGGTAAATAGATTGTTTAAGTTGGCATAATTGTTCCAATTATATTTTCTTATTGGATTTCAAATTTGGTCCTGGTACGAAAGAAGACCAAAGAAATAAGGTTGTGCATAGATTTTCAGAACCTCAACAAAGTGTCCTTAAAGGATAATTACCCTCTTCCTAAGATGGACCATATTCTGTAAAGAGTATTTGGAGCATCACGAATTTCACTACTTGATGGTTACTCATGCTATAATCAGATCTTGGTGCATGAAAAAGACCAAGACAAAACTGCCTTCACAGCACCTTGGGGAACTTTTCAGTATGCCAAAATGCCATTTGGGTTGAAGAATGCCGAAGCCACTTTTCAGCGGGCGATCGATATAGCTTTTGCTAATGAGAAGGATGTTTTCTTGGTAGTTTATTTAGATGATCTGATAGTATTTTCTGGTTCTGATGATGAGCATTTGCACCACTTAAGGATTTTCTTTCAGAAAGGTAGGAAGTTCGGGATTTCTCTAAACCTGAAAAAGAGTCTTTTTGCCATGGATGAGGGTAAACTCCTTGGTCATATAGTTTCTGAAGATGGTATTCACATTGATCCTTCAAGGGTGGAGGCAATCTAGCATATAGACTTTCCGCACAACAAAAAGGAGATTCAGGCTTTCAATGGTAAGATGAATTTCTTATGCAGATTTATACCAAATTTGGTTGAGAATTTATGTGAAATAACTAATATGTTGAAAAAGGACAGCACTATGAAATGGCCCAAGGATGCCATGAAATCATTCAACTTGATAAAGTTTTCTTTGACCACAGCCCCAGTCTTGATTAGTCATGATTTTATTATATTTTCATTTGCATCTGAGCACACCATGGCTGTGGTGTTCATGCAAAAGAGGGATCAGGTGGAGCAACCCATTGTCTTTTTCAGTAGAACTATTCGAGATGTTGCCTTGCATTACAATATCATTGAAAAACAAGCACTGGCTCTTATAAAGGCATTAAAGGATTTCAGAGTATACATTCTGCATTCACATACTATAGCATATGTTCCTAATGCAGTATTCAAGGATGTTCTCATGCAAACTAATCCGAAGGGAAGAAGAGGTAAGTGGATAGCAACAATTTTGGAGTATGATCTTGAGAATAAACCCACCAAACTGATCAAAGGGAAAGGCTTGTCAAAACTGATGGCTGAATCAAATTTGCATGCTCTAGACATAAATCTCATTGCAGCAATGTCAGAGGACGAAGATGGTGGCTCACTCATCCAAGTATCAGAAATGTTTCTCAAATCACTTTGGTATTTTGATATAGTTTATGTTCTTCAACATCTTTCGCCACCTCCTGGAATGTCAAGAAGTAAAGGTAGACCATTAAAACTAAAGTCTACAAAATTTTTCATTTTAAATAGTGCTCTCTATTGGAAAGATCCGGGAGGAATTCTTCTTAATTTTTTGGTTGAAGATGAAGCTCAGCAAGTAATGAACGATTTTCATAGAGGTGATTGTGGTCGTCATTTGTTTTGGAAAACAACAGCTAACAAAGTGTTGAGAGCAGGATATTATTGGCCAACTTTGTTTTTAGATTTATATATGACAGTTATGGGTTGCCATGAATTCCAAGTTTTTCAAGGAAAAATGAAGTTGCTTCCTCTTTCTTTGAAGCCAGTTGAAGTAAATGCACCTTTCCAGCAGTGGGGACTTGATTTCATAGGGCAAATCCGTCCCACATCATCAGCATAACACAGATGGATTTTGATTCCTACCGATTACTTCACGTAGTGGATTGAGGCCATTCCAACAAGGCAAGCTATCCAATTTTTAGAATCTAATATCTTGTCTCGTTTTGGTTTCCCTCACAAGATTATAACAGATAATGCAGCAGCATTTAAGTCCAAAAGGATGGTTGAGTTTTGCAACAAGTACAATATTACATTGGGTCATTCCACGACATACTACTTGCAAGGCAATGAATTGGCTGAATCATCAAATAAATCCTTGGTGAACATTATCAAGAAAATTTTGGAGGCAAACAAGAAGAATTGGCATTGAAAGCTTGTTAATGCCTTGTGGGCTAATAGAGTGAGCAACATGAAATCAATAGGTATGTCACCTTTTGAGTTGGTTAATGGTATTGATACAGTATTTCCTACATCACTTGCAGTCCTGGTCATGAGATTATTACAGTAAGCTGGTAGCGAAGAGGATGATATTCAGTGCAGAATTAATCAAATGATTCACCTTCAGCAAACAAGGGAAGAGGTTTCCCAAAACACTTTCCGGTTGTAAGAGAAGATAAAGAAAATTTATGACTGCAAAACCAAAGCAGAAAAGTTTCAGCTGGAAGATGTAGTACTGCGGTGGGATGCACAGAGTGAGGAAAAGGGATAGCATGGTAAGTTTGACAATTTATGGAAAGGACCATATAAATTCTCAACTTATCAAGGACAAAATGCATTTTTGTTAAAGGAAATGGATGGTTAGGAATGTTCAGGAGGGCCAGTGAATGGTAGGCTCCTGAAGCACTACTACTTTTGAGGTTGTTCCCTGAAGATTACTTCACCTTCATTGTATTTACCAGTTTTCTTTTCCTTGCAAGGTTTCAAGTACATTGTCATTTGAGCTTGGGGCCCGAAGTGAAGGTTATAAAGTTTGAATGATTAGTGTCAAGATTGGTTGATATGGTTTATAGTCAAGTTTAGAGTCGGTTGTGAGTCATTTTTCAATTTGTATTGAATCATTTTTCATTTTTTTGTTTTGACCGTATTGCCCATTGGATGAGGCACTTGGTCTACAGTCTTCATGACACCTCCAAGGAGCTACCATCCCAAATAAGGCCAATGTTAGTGTCAGTATCTACATACTTCCATCAGGGATCAAAATTTTCTCTTTGCATTGTCATTTTAGGGGTCCCATACTAAAATTTTTACATCATTTCATTAGGTCATGTCAAACTAATCCACTGATGGTTGTATTCTCTTCAGAAAATCTAATTTCTCCCTCATAGAGTATACTTGCTGACCCTTCATCAGGTTGTCTTGAATTATGGTTTCATGGTCAATTTGCAATCATGCTCTCATTTGGTCATAGGGCATGCTTTCATTAGGTCATAGGGTTTCATTTCCAAGGTTAAGAGCCTGATTTAAAAGTGTAAAAAAAAGGTAGCAAGGGTATGAGGATGATAAATAAGTCAAGCATGATGGCTTGTAGGTCATAGTCACTATATAATTTTATTTTAACCTAATGTAATTTTCACTTCAAAAACATGTTTTTGAGGTGAAAACAGAGTATTTTGAGCTAATTTGTATTTCTTATGTAATTTTAAGTCACTTTATGTAATAAATGATCTCGGTTGCACCAAATCATCTCTCCTTGCTGCAAGACAAAGAAACACTGCAAAAATCAGTTCAATTTGAGCATCATCCACCTGAAAAGAAACAAAGAAGAAAAGGCATTAAAAACAGAGTCTTGAAGAAGGTCAAGAAACATTAGAAAGTGGGTTTTTCAAGTGAAAAATCAAAATTTACTCCTATATAACCTCTCACATTTCATTTTCAAGTTCATCATTCTCATTTGGCAAGCAAGGAGTCAAAAAGTGAGAAGAAGAGGAAAGGTTGAGTGAGTTTTGGGCAAAGGAGAAGTGGTGATGCATTTCTGGAGGGTGGCGCTGCGCGTTTGGAGTAGTTGGGGAGTGGCGCTGTGCGTAGGCAAACTGGCGCTACCGGTTTCAGGAATGAGGGTCGGCACTACGCATTGAGAGACTGGCGCTGTGCGTTTGGCTATTTTCACAGTGTAATTTTACACTGTGCCGCGCTTCTAGACCTGGTGCTGCGCGTCTGTATGGTGGTGCTCTGTGTTGAGCAGAAAGGCCAAAATGGCCTCAAAACTTCAACAAACTTCAAAATTTCCCTCTCTTACCTTCATACAAGTAAGTTGTCCTCCCATACTACATTTTTGGTTTGCAATCAAACTCTTAAGCATAATTCTCCATGGTAAATATGAAACCCTAAATTTTCCCCTGGTTATGCCTAAACCCTAAACCCCAATTATCCCTCCTATCACCTACCATTACAACTCTAAACTCTTTCCCTTTATACCTTTATCCCTTTATCCCTATTCCATAACATCCACATCCCCTATCCTTCTTCCCAAACAACAATATCTCAAACAAATGAAGCCCTCCCTCTCATTTTTATGATTCCTACTTCCTCATTCATTTTCTAGCCCATAAGGTCATCTTCCATCCGCTCACTCCAAACACTTTCACTCATTCCCTTCAACAACCTCAAGCCTTGCAAACATGGACAGAGAGGACCGAGACTATGAGGAGGAGGAAAACACAGGTAGTGACACCTCAGCAAATAGAGCTAGGCATCAGAGAAAACCACGCAAGGGAGGCAAAATTATCAAGGGGGAGCCATCAAACCTCAGAGAATTGCAGGCCTCTCAGTTGGTTGTCACCTGTTTCAAATATCTTGGCTGCTATGAGTTCTATGAGTAGGTAGAGAGAGTTCAATACCACCCTGAGCTCACCAGACATTTTGTAGCCCGTGTTCAGGACAACAAGGTGACTCTTGTTGGGTTAACATTCACAGTCTCACCTTCCATCATTGCAGATGCAACCAGGATTCCAAATGTAGGGGAGAAGTGGTACAAGGCATAGGACCTGGATGAACATTATTATGAGCCTTATATCAAACCTTGGTACAGAAATGAGGTGAAAAGACTTTTTCCTTTCAGATTTCTTGAAGACAAGTATGTCCCCATGATGAAAATCATCATGAAATATTTCACTTGTGAGGGCAGATTTTCTAGGCTATACACCTATCACATCAGGCTTCTCATGCATTTTACCAGGGTGAAGATGTTAAACCTCAATTATTTCTTCTTCAGGAATATTGATAAGATGGCTCATTCTTTCCAGAAGAATTCATACCCTCAGTAGATGAGCAGTCTCTATCATTATTCCCTAATCAAGATGATTGTGATTCATCATCTTAGTCTCCTCAACATCTCTTGAGAGACATTTATTTCTCATGACATCTTCAGGGGTCCTCAAATTCCTCCACCAGTGCCTCAAGAAGCAGGGGGACCTTCTAGTAGTGGTCAGGTGAAACTTACATGACATATCAGAGGGGCACAAGAAGATTTTTTGTGGCTGATAGGCAAATGTTTGCTCCACGAGATGTGGAAGGGACCTTGCCTTCTTCATCAACCCATAGGCAAATGCTAGCTCCACAGGATGTGGAAGGGGCTTTGCCTTCTTCGTGAACACAACAGGTACAGGTGTAGTAGCTGCACAAAGGGAAGGAAAAGATGCTGGAGGAGAGTTTTGATGATGAGGAGAAAGAGAGGGACTTTGATCTGACAGAGCATGATGAGCCGGAGTAGCGTTATACGCATCATGGCATGGAAATAATTGACTTAGAGGCTCAGGACAAAGAAACAATAAAGGACATCATCATACAAGAAAAGGAGGCTCAAGTCCAAGATTTGATGGACAATTTCGAGAGGGCCAAGTATGTCATCACATATTTGGAACAAGAGAGCAAGCAGTTGAGTGACAAACAAGTCCTCATGGAGCTGTAACTGCTCAAGATGAAACGACAAAGTGACAAAGAGGCATAGGTCACTTTGACTCCTATTGAGAAGGAAATTAAAGATGGTAGAGAGACTTGGCTTGAGAGAGTCAATTTACACCTTGAGAAGCTATTGCAGAAGGCCAATAGAGACAATCATATGATCAGGCACATGGCCTACCATTACAGGACCTGAAACAAAATTTGCAACATGAGGGTCAAAAGGATGAAAACTAGGCTTAGGCGAGCTCTAAAAGGAAAAAGGGAGGGGGATATGCTTAGGTTGCTTGCTGAAGCTTCCTTGGCTCATCAGGATACTTTATGATGATGCTTCTCACCAATTTTGGGTAAGTTTGGAAGAATTTTTGTCATTTTCAAAATTTTGAAAGTTTACACACAGAAAATCTGCCTCAACGCGCAGCGCCACTGCCGCTGTGCTTTTCATAGGGGCACCCACTGCAAAAATGGTTTGTATTTTTGGATTTATAGTGATGATTACATGCTCCCTATGGATTTTCTAATTTTTTGGGGTAGAACTGATCCACCAAAAGGTCAAAAAACACCCTAAAAATGACCTTTCTGCGAGTTTTTGGACACACAATAGCAGTCTTGGTAGAATCAAGTTTTGAGGGGACAAATTGGCTTCAAATGCATAAATTCCAAGTGCTTTGGAAAGTATACTTGAAGACCTTTCCAATGAGCTATCATGAGCTCAATTTGGATGCCAGTAAGGCCTCCAAACGGGACCTGAAAGTGGCACTGCATGTAGGGCAGTTTTTGCACAGGATGTCTATTTTTCCATTTTTTGACTTTGTTCATGGATTTTCTTTCATGAAGGATGTTTTACCATTGGAAATGATTACTTGGCATGTAAATATGATGGATAACTAGTAGTAGAGGGTATATTTGTTGCATTAAAAGTCAGTTTGAGCTCAAATGAATCAGTTTTCCACTTTTAGAGGCAAGTTGTTAAGATGCCTATATTCTTGTTTTCTTGTTCAGTGTTGGTTATATTAGCTCCTCATATTAGGGATTTGACCCCTGAGGATTGGAGGAGGTTGAAACCATGCCTATATCTTATTCTTCCTTCTCATTGTAAAGGGTTGGACTCAGCTGGATGCTCAGACCTTGATTGTACATCATTTTGTAGAGCAGGAGATTAATAAGAATTGTAGTTATTTTTATGGGATCTGTTAGGTCCCTATAATACTAGTGATTCCCCCATTACTATTGTTGTTGTATCCCTTATTATTATTGTTGTGCCCCTATTGTCCCCATATTGTTATTATTGTGCCCCATAGAATCCCTCTCTCATTATTTTTGTGGCTATATATTATTATTGTTAGGTCGGCTTGGTTATATTGTGTCCCCTTAGACTCCTATATATAGAAATGAGGTTTCCCCCTAGAAGAGGCTGAATTCTAAGTCATTCAACTATCTTTTCGATCTTGTTGTGAGCTGGTTTCATAACATTTGGTATCAGAGCTTTGGATTCTAGGGTTTTGCTGCTCCAAATAGGTTATCGTGGTATTTGCGCTATAACTTTTTTTCTACAATGTTTCAGACACTAAAAAAAAACCATTTGGGTTGAAATTGTTCTAAACTTCGGATCTGACTTTTAGTGCATTTCGCACTATATTTGCGGAGATATGATCTAAGGAAGTTGGCCTTTTTGTTGCCTCGTGAGTTACATTCCAAATAGGTGACCTGGGGAAAATCATCATAACTTTTGTTTTAAGCATCAGATTGAAATTTCGTAAGAGGATACAGAAAGAGGATGGACTTTAGTTTCCTTTGTATATTTTTCAGATACTAAGGTCAAAACAGTGACACGTGGCACTTCATACAATTTCGCTCTTCTGAAAAGGTATATAATAAGGTCATCTTGGGAGATTGTGCATAAATATTTCTTGGAGAATCTAAATTCGATCAGACTGGTGGAATTGGAAAGAGGACGCAAAGAGCTACTGCAGGTCGCAATTTCAGAACTAGAAGATCCAAAATTACAGAGATACATCAGATGCAATATCGAGCTCCTACAAAGTGAAAAAAGGTGTGTAGATTTTTTTAAATTTTTGCATAAGCTTGGTTTGAAAAATTAGTTTGAAGGAATTCAAAGGGAATAGTGAATAATTATTAGCATTAATTAATGCCCAGAAGAAAGAAAATGGAAACACCTAGTAAGCAACCTGAAAGCTCTAGCATGATTCGTGAAGAAGAGGAAGAAATGCAACATGATATATCAAAATTACAATGCCAAGTACAACAAATTTCACTCTCACTAAAGGTAAATGAAGCCAAGATGAATGGAGTGGAAGCTAATATGAATGGCATGCAAGTTAAGATGAATGGCGTGGAAGCTAAGATGGATGGCATGGAAGCTAAGATGAATGGCATGGATGATAAGATGGAAGAATTGAAGATAAATTTGAATAAGTTGCTACAAGAAATGGGCACTAATGGTGAAAGGGTAGTAAAGGAAACTCATGATGAGAAAAAAAGAAATGTTAATCATGATTTCATATAATCTAATGTTGGATTGAAGATCCACCATATTCCAAAAATTGATATGAGGAAGTTTGATGGCAAGGATCTCGCAACATGGATACTACAGATGGAGCAATTTTTTGATCTGCATAATGTGCAAAACACACAAAAGGTACGTATTGCAACTTTATTTGGAACCAAATCTGTTTGTATGGTATCGATGGCTTTTCTCTCATAAATAAATTGTCAGTTGGGCAATTTTTACGGAAGAAATGAGCTCACATTATGAGGATACAAAAAGAAACACCTTTTTAGCCAATTGATAAGTCTCAAACAAAATGGTTCAATGATGGAGCACATTGAGGACTTCCAAAAATTGAACATAAGGGTAAAATATATTCCAGAGGAGCATATGATTGATGTGTTCATAGGGACTTTAAAGGATAATATCCAACATGAGGTTCGCCTTCGGGAACCTGATTCATTGGAGAAGGCATTCAGGTTGGCAAGAAAAATGGAAAGCAAAATTATGGCAATGAGGAAGCCTACCACTCACAACTATAAAGATGGAAGTGTTGTTGCCCCTAGCCTTCCACAACCTATAAGGTTGACACCACAACAATTGGAAGAAAAAAGAGCAAAAGGGCTTTGTTATAGTTGTGATAACAAATACACTAAAGGTCATAAGTGTGATGAGAAGAAATTATTCTACATAGATTGTGAAGAGGAGGAAGAAAAGGAGCAAGAAATGTTAAAAGAAGAGGATATACTCCAGGAACAAACCCTACATAAAGAAGAAATGAGTCCAACCATATCTTGTAATGCATTGGCTAGAATTACCACTCCTCAAACTATCAAGATAGAAGGACATATCAAGAAGAAAAAGGTAATAGTGTTGATTGATTCAGGAAGTACCCAAAATTTTATTCATTGTAAGATAGCAAAAGAATTGATTTGCTTCCTATATCCAGCACCAGAGTGTCAAGTGATGGTTGCAAGTGGAGGAACCATAAAATGCTTTGGAAAGTGCCATAATGTCAAGCTATCCATGGGAGAATATGTATTGAATAGCCCAATGCTTTCCATTCCAATGGGACGTGTTGATGTTATACTAGGAGTCCAATGGCTACAATCCTTGGGTACAATACATTTTAATTTTCAAGAACTTTTCATGAAATTTTCTGCAGAAGGAAAGGAAGTTGAATTAAGGGGTATTGCAGGGAAATCAGGAAAGATAATCAGCTCTAATGGTATGACAAAGCTTCTAAAAAAGGAACAGCGAGGAGTAATTGCACAATTATGTTCGCTAGATGTTTCCACATTGAAATAATCTATTTCTCCAGATCTCCAAAATGTCTTGGACAATCATTCCAAGGTATTTACAACTCCCAAAGGTCTCCCACCTATTTGTAATCATGATCATGCTATTCATTTGATTCCAGGAAGTGTTCCTCCAAACATCAGGCCGTACATATATCCCTATGCCCAAAAGAGTGAAATTGAACGTATGGTTGCAGAAATGCTAGAGGCTGGTATAATTCAACCTAGTCAAAGTTCTTTCTCTGCTCCAGTAGTATTGGTGCACAAGAAGGATGGGTCATGGCACATGTGTTCGGATTATAGGGAGCTCAACAAGCTCACTATTAAAGATAAATTTCCCATTCCTATCATTGATGAATTATTAGATGAATTGCATGGATCAATTTACTTCACCAAGTTGGATCTTCGTTCAAGATATCATCAAATCAAAATGAAGACTGAAGAAATTCCGAAAACAACATTTAGAACTCATGAGGGTCATTATGAATTTTTGGTCATGCCTTTTGGCCTTACCAATGCACCTTCTACATTTCAAGGTTTCATGAATTCCATTTTCAAACCCTGAGAAAATTTGTGTTAGTATTCTTTGATGATATACTAATCTATAGTAAGTCTTGGAAGGATCATGTTGAACATGTTGACAGGGTGCTATAACTATTGGAGGAGAAACAATTATATGCAAAAAGCTCCAAATGGTTCTTTGGAGTACAAGAGGTGGAATATCTGGGTCATATTGTATCTCATGAAGGTGTTAAGGTAGACCCTAGCAAAATTAAAGCCATTAAGGAATGGAAAATCCCCACATCCATAAAGCATCTGCAAGGATTTCTTGGGTTGACAGGGTATTATCAGAAGTTTGTTAAGAATTATGGGAGAATAGCAGCACCTCTGACAACATTATTGACGAAAGATGCATTTTCATGGACTCCAGAAGCAACAAAGGCCTTCGAACATCTTAAAGAGGCAATGTGCCAAGCACCGGTCTTAGCTACACCGGACTTCACAAAAACCTTTATTGTGGAATGTGATGCTTCAGGAAATGGAATTGGTGCTATTTTAAAGCAAGATGAAATACCCATTGCTTTCAAAAGTCATCCAATCAAGGGAAAGTATTTACACAAAGCTATTTATGAGAAGGAAATGTTGGAAATACTACATGCAGTTAAGAAATGGTGACCCTACCTAATGGGAAGACACTTCAAGGTAAAAACAGATCATGATAGCGTTAAATACTTTTTAGAACAAAGATTATCCTCTGAAGAGCAATAGAAATGGGTCACAAAGATGTTGGGTTATGACTTTGAAATCATCTACAAAAAAGGGAAACAAAATGTTGTGGTAGATGCACTCTCAAGAAAGGATGAGGATGTGGAAGCATTGGTGTGCGCCATTTCTATTATAAAACCAGATTGGATAAACGAAGCAAGGGAGGAATGGAAGAATGACAAAGAAGTGTGGACACTTATTTGAAGGTTACAACAAGATTCTAGTACATCTGATACATTTAGATGGAAAAACGATTCATTATGGTACAAAGATTGTTTAGACCTCTGTAAGAATTCCCAACTCAAACAAAAGATTCTTATGGAATTGCACACTTCTCCCTTAGGAGGGAACTTAGGATTTTTAAAAACTTACCAAGGGGTTAAGAAGGAATTTTTTTGGGATGGCCTTAAATCGGATATTAAAAATTTTGTGGCAGAATGTTTGGTTTTCCAACAAAATAAAGTTGAAATGATTAAGACCCCAGGTCTATTACAACCTTTATCGATTCCAAGCCAACGTTGGGAGGAGGTTTTAATGGGTTTTATCATAGGTTTACCCAATTCTGAAGGAAAGAGTGTCATGATGGTGGTAGTTGACAGACTTACCAAGTATGCACACTTTTGTGCATTATCACATCCATTTAAAGCCAATATAGTTTCTACTGCATTTATGGAAACAATTCAATAGATACATGGAAACCCAAAGATTATTGTAAGTGACAGAGATCCCATTTTCACTGGAAATTTTTGGAAAAAAATATTTTCTTGTCTTGGTACTCAGTTATCTCATAGCTCATCTTATCATCCTCAATCTGATGGGAAAACTGAGATAGTAAAGAAATGTTTGGAAGGATATCCTCGTTGCTTTGTATCTGATAAACAGACACAATGGGTCAAATGGTTGCCTCTGGCTGAATGGTGGTATAACACTTTCTTCCATACTCCGACAAAAATGACCCCATTTATGGCACTTTATGGATATCAACCACCATCCATCACATCATATTTAAGAGAAAATTATAAGGTTCAAGCAGTGGAACATCACATCGAGCATCAACAACAAGTTATCCAAATCTTAAAGGATAACCTCATGTTGGCACATAATAGAATGAAACAATAGGCATATCAACATCGTAGCAAAAGAATTTTTGATGTAGGTGATTGAGTATTCCTATGGCTATAACCATATAAACAAATGTCCCTCAAGCAAGCGAAGAAGGATAATAAATTATCACAAAAGTATTATGGTCCGTACAAGGTGTTGCAAAGGATTGGTACTATGGCATACAAATTGGAGCTTCCTGCAGCTTCTCGAGTGCACCCAGTTTTCCATGTTTCATGTTTAAAGAAGGTTATAGGCGACAAGCTCCCAATTCAAACAATATTGATAGAACTTGACGAGGAAGGAAAAATTATATTGGAACTGGAAGCAGTCACAGAGACAAGAAATTGACAGCTACGAAATCGATCAATTTCAGAGTATCTCATCAAGTGGAAGAACTTATCTGCTGAAGATTCCACATGGGAGGATGAGAAATTTATACAGAAGCATCCAGAACTACTCAAGCATTGAGGACGACACTTTTTTGAAGGAGAGGGGCATGTTAGGTCCCTATAATACTAGTGATTCCCCCATTACTATTGTCGTTGTATCCCTTATTATTATTTTTGTGCCCCTATTGTCCCCATATTGTTATTATTGTGCCCCATAGAATCCCTCTATTGTTATTTTTGTGGCTTTATATTATTATTGTTAGGTCGACTTGGTTATATTGTGTCCCCTTAGACTACTATATATAGAAAGGAGGTTTTTTCATTTGTATCATCCAAGAATTGTTCATTTGTGTAATGTAAAGGAGGTTGCCCCCTCAAAGAGGCTGAATTCTAAGGCATTCAACTATCTTTTCTATCTTTTTGTGAGCTAGTTTCATAACAGGATCCATGCGGTATGGAGTTTTAGTATAGTTTCTTCACAGATCATATGTTAATGTGTTTTTTATACTTCATTAATCATTTCATTGCTTCTAAGTAAATGTTTTCAAGTTGATAGGCAAAATTCATTACATCAGTGCTCTGCTTTCAGAAAACATTCACCATTTCATGTTTTCTGCAGTCTAGGAAGGATCCATGGTTTTCACATGCTATTCTTAGCTTCTCACTAGTATTAAACATCTCACCCCATCAAGACCGAGAGTTCTAAACCTTATGCCTACCTTGCCCCATTGAACACCCTGCAATTTTGACCTAATTCCCTAGACCTAAACTGTCCAACTCCTCTTGATCCAACAAAACCCCTTCAAAATCCAATAAAAAATTCAAGCTACTATACCTAGCCTAAAATACTTTTCCTGATCCAGTCATCTTGGTTGAGATCCTTACGGAGAGAGCCCTCTCCTGGCCTATTAGGGCTAGCTACTTGGCTAAGCGTGGTTTGTGGTTACCTTGGCATTGCCTTCTTTCAGCCTGAGGTTCAATCCAGGTGATAAATGTCATAAATCTATCATTGTATTTCCTTTCCTATTAACATATCAGCTAATCGTTCTATAGTCTCGACACTTTAGTTATGATTTTTTCTTGCACTAAATTGTGCAAATGAAAAGTAAATATATTAGCTATATGTGTCCCTTTTGCACTTTTGTTCACCTGCACATACCCCATCTTCCACACATTACTCATTGCGCATAACGAAAACTTTTTCCCAACTCTGTATTAGGTGAGGACACAACCCTTGATTAATTAGTTAGTTTTGTGCAATTTTTCCTCTACACAACTATATCTGCAAAAGTTCTAAATGGAAAATAGCTTAAAAGTTAACCAAATAAATTCTCTCCCTAACACGTAAAAAACCTACAACTCTTTATAACTATTAATAAATGATTGTGCAGACAACTTTCATTTTGTGGAGAGCAAAAACTGTGATCGTTTGGGCATTGGTTATTTTTCAATTCCTTATTTATTGCAAAATACATCCTTGATTTTCAATTGAGCTTGAATGACATCTCCAATCTGTACTAGATTTCATTGCTTTATGTTCAACATTTTGTAGTATATTTAGAGATTCCATTCAAACCCAATTGAAATCCGAAGGTTTGTTCCATCGATTTCCTATGCATATCCTCCATTTCACGCAGATTCAGAGCTATATATAATTTGTCTTCTAGATATATAAAACTATAAGAGTTTTAAATGGAAAACAACTTAAAATGAAAAAATGAAAAAATAACACAGTAAACGTCAGAGTGATCCATGAGCTATAGTAAATTGGTAGAAATTTGAGGTGCCGTAAGGCTACTCTATTTCTAAATGGAGAAAGAATGGCTCAACCAGGAAAAATCTTGAGAGATTTGAATGGGGACAGACCCATTCAGGTTGTATCATGTAGTAGCTTGAAAGAAAGGGAAAACTATAATCATTCAAGCATTCCCTATCTTTCATATTTATCATGTCTTACAAAATACATAGTTGATGTCTAGGTAGGCTTAAACAACATCTCAAAACTCAAGAAACATCATACTGCATTGCTTTATGTTCAAGATTTCCTAGTTTTCATGTGATATTTAGAGATGCCATTAAAGCCAAGTTGAAAGGCGAATATGTTATTTTATGAAACACCGATTTTGGGAATAAAAGCTTTAATAAAGAAACAAAAGTTGAAACAATACATGCATCTTCTAGATGCTTCATGCAAAGAGAAATTCCATGGCCATTTATATTTTGTACTTAAAATTACTTGCTTAATCAACAATGTTCTCAATGTCATCTAAGTATATTTTTCTCCTTTCTATGTATAATAATCATGTGTAACTATTTTGCATGCCAGACATGTTAGACATGACATATCATGTAGACATATCTACGCCGAATCATAGAAACATAATGAAATTAAATAAGTATGAAACCACATGACACTTTTTATGGAGTGATTAATATTAAGTGGTTAGTTCATTTAAAAATCAATATTGTGTGGAATGAAATTGTGCTAGAGAACTATGCAGTGGTGAAGTGAATGTGGAGGTGTGGAACTTTCCCACAAAGATATTGTGTTTGTCATTGCACATACTTGTTCTCCGGCGCAAATCATAAATCGAAAGGTCTAAATTTTATGAATATTTTGTAGCGTAAGTTTAACAAGTATCATGTTGGTTCATCCATTGGCTAAGTGTTTATCATGCATTTTTTTGGCATGCATATAGGAATAGTTCATAGTTCTCGTGGGGCTTGCTACGAATGGTTTTCCTCATTTGTCAAAATCGATAGTTTGTCCTAGGAACTGCGTGTTTTTCTCATTAGTGTAAGAATCATAAATTAAAAATCCCAAGTTTTATGAAGCTCTTGTGACATAGTTTTAACAAGTAACGTGTTAGTAGTTGCATTGTCTACGTATTTATCATGCATTTTTTCTAACATGCATATTGGAATATTTCATAGTTTTGGGGGGCCTTGTTACAAATGGTTTTCCTTATAATTATCAGAATCGATACTCTCTTCTAAGAACTGTGTGTTTTTCTTGTTAGCATAAGAATTATTCACATTACATGTTTTTGAGAATAGATACATATTTTACGATATCTATATCAAGTATGTTGTGCTTCATTTGTTTTATGATTTTATATCTCATTCGTACACAATATTTTTTGCAGGAATTAGTTATAGCTATATCATTTTGCCCGTTTTCCAATACATTGTTTATGTTGTGTTGAACATTGAGTAATAGCTCATTGTGAACTTAAAATATTTTTGAATTGTGATTACTAAAGCATCAATGAATAAATTTGTTCAAATCATCACTGTTAAAGCATCAATGGAGAAGAATTTGTATACTATAGAAAGAAATGGTGCAGACACAATACTAAGGCAACATAATCCATTTCGTTTAAGAAATTTTGCATATGCTGTGTGAAATTGCATTTTAGATACAAGTAAACAAGGTTGTGTGAAGGAACAATAGATATTTTCATGAACTATTTACATGAAGGAAATATTGAATCCATATTATCTTACGAACATGAATTGAATATAGATGCATTTCTACAAATGCATGGTATAAATATCCTGGATGTTTACTTGGAAAGTGTCATGCGGAAAGAGTCGTTAGTGCGGACACAACCGACCTCCCTAGAAGCTTAAGGCTCTCTAGTGACAAACAAGACAATTAAGAGCAATCCTTCTCTAAATATGCATTTACCATACAAGAAATCAAGTGTTTAGATCCTACCTGTAGTCCAACGCTGTTGTAGTAGTCCAACCTCGTCGATCCGGATGAGCATCTCCTTCTCTTCGAAATCTGCATTCACTAACAATCAAACGATTAAATAGCACCTGAATATGTCATAAAATAAAACATATTTAACATACATACCAAGGAGTATATGAAACAACTCATGAATAACAAATTGTTGAGAAGAATGGACTTATTTGCATTAATAGGAAACAAAAGGAACCATTACAACCTGAGCCTTGGTGTTGTGCAAGTCCCTCCCAGGGTCCATCAAGAGTTCTCCTTTACTTTGATAAGCTCAACCACTTCCAAATGAAACAAGAAAGGATGGGAATCTCTCCTCACAAGCTTCTACAAGGAAGTCCTAATTCCAGCAGCATCTACCCTTAGGAATATTAAGCTTTTAACCTCCTCTCCTTCTGGCCCAATGCCTGTATTTATAGTGCTATAGAGGAAGTTAATCAGGTCCACCATCAATGGGGTAAGCCCCTCTTTTGGGTGGGTTAGCTCCCCTCTTGATGGGATAAGTTCCTCTTCTATAGGGATACATGAACCATCTGGAGGTGCTCCATACACGTCAAACAAGCTTCTAGAATGCTCTAGAAATAACCACAAGTAACTTTTTTGGAGTGAAACTTGCGCTTATTGACCTTTACAGGAGTACGCACCCATTGCTTTACAGACAGAGCGTACAAGTACGCAGGTATTGTGAACTTGGATTGCGTACCCGCAGGTAAGGCTGAGAGAAACTGCGTACCAGAGATAACTTGACTTTAAATGACTTTTCTCTCTTTCTTTGAGTTTGACATGGAAAGCAGAGGTATGAGGCTTGCCAAGGAGGATAGTATGACAGTTGATGGAGCCATACTAACTGCAAATAGTCATGGTGACAAATTTTAGTGTAACAGATTGCCCCCTAAAGTGCGAAGCCTGTAGTAGATAAGGGTTTCATATAATCTAGGAAGGGTGAAGTACTTTATCATTTCAAGGATTATCTTGTGGAGAGCCCAGTCGGAACCTGCAAGTATCCAACACAAAATACATATATATGATCATATCATCGCTGAGGTAGGCATTCCCATACTCAGATTGAAAACTTTAACTAATTGACTATCTACTGCTCTGATACAGGAATGATTTTGCAGTACATCATAATCATAGACTTTTTGTAGACACAGTATGGACACAGCCATCTGTTTATGATTAGTCTACTGTATAATGAATACAAAACTCCTCACAGTCGGGATGGTGGAAACTAGATCCAGGGTCTTCATTTCTACTTCCCGAACAGGTACAATTCTATCCATGTGAATAAATGAGTTGATGTCGAACATGGTAGAAACCACTTGATTACCAGTCAATGATGTAAACTGTTAACAAGTGTGAGAGAGACCACCGGTGATGTCAATGGTTCTCAAAGTACCCAGTACAATCCATGAGATGTGAATGAATGAGTTGAAGTCGAACATTTCACGGAATCCTTCGATCGAATGTCAATGATGTAAACTGTCATCAAAGGCGAGAAACCTGCCATTGATGCATGCAGACTTCAAGGTACTGACGATTCCTAGGTCATCTTTCTAGATAATGTGCTGATGTCGATAGAAAGCGACCCGTTGCAGGCAAGCCCACAACACGAAATCATAGATCAAGTTGAAGAAATGTAGCTGTAAGGACTGACTCAGGGATGGTTAAAATGGATGACGAGTATTTTGCAGATGAATGTTTATTGCAGAGACCTCTTGAACACATAACGACACGACAGATGGCTTGGTGACATTTGACCCAAAGTTAATACCCGGCTAAAGACTTTCAATGTGGCTTGATCAACTGTGACAACAATAAGGCTTCTTCTGAGACAAAGGATAAAAAAAGGCTCATTTTTCTCTCTTTTCCCCCACCATTTCTGGCAAGTACCTCTTTATTTTTTACAAGCTTGAGGAGGATAACATATGCTTGATTATAAGCTCACCGTTCAGATGAGTCCAACTTAGTTTTGATTCGGACCCTAAGAAGGAGTGATCCGTTCCTGTTTGTAATCGAACAGGTCCTTTACTGTGAAATTTTAATGAGTCCAGTATAGGAGAAACTCAGCGTTTTTCATGTTTGGAGAGTCTGAAAAAACTTAAGAAGACTCCAGGTTGAACTTTTTCGTAAAGTTGTGTCTCCCAAGCCCGAAAAAGTATAAAATAATACTTGAGAGAACCGCTTAGTCTTGCGACCAAGGAGTACTTTCATGATTAGTGCCTCTGACCTGAAAAGTAAAAAGCGATCAAGGACACGTCGTTTTATTTCCAATATCGAATTTGAAACGACAAAAATCCGGCAATCTTTTCATGTTTTTACGGTCGGAAAAGAGCTGTAAGTGGACCGTCTTTTAATTCCATTTTAACGAGTGTAAAAGAAATGCTCGGCGATCTTTTCATATTTTAGGAGTCTGAAAAGGGCTTAAAAGAGAACTCCAAGGTTTCACTTTTTCATAAGTTTTAACGAGTTCGAAAAAATGATAAAAATGTACTCATGGTTTTCACTTTTTCGTAAGTTTTAACGAGTTCGAAAAAATGATAAAAATGTACTCATATGGCCGACTTTCATTTTAATTTACGAGTAGGAAAAGAAGGAAAGAACTCGGCATTTTCATTTGTTTTACGAGAATGAAAAATAGCAAAATAATCTCGGGATTTTCATGAGTTTAACGAGTCTTGAAAATAACTGAAATTGACTCGAGATAGGTTTCGTTTTTACAAAAGCTTGAAACAGAGAAAAACTATGCTTCAGAGTAGTTTCATTTTTTACACAAGCTTGAAACAGAGAGAAAACTGTGCTTGATGCCCCCTAAGCATAACTGCTAGAGCGCATGCCCCCCAGCTTCATTTCATTCAACCAGTTGGATGAAATGAAGGTTGAGTTATGAGATCGTCTGAAAGACTCGACCTAAACTGTAAGAAAATTATGCAAAAAACTGAAATAACTAACCTAAATGTACAACTTAACATTTATGAGATCTAGTCAATCTCTCGACTCGATTAGAGGAGGATTTGTTTCATTTTTTAACGAGCTTGACACAGGAAAAGAACTATGCTCGGATTCGGTTTCATGTTTACGCAAGCTTGAAACGAAAAACTATGCTTGTTATAAGTTCACATGCCCCCAGCATAATGACGCAAAACGAGGTACATGCCCCCCAAGCTTCATTGCATTCAATGAGGTGGATGGAATGAAGCTTTACTTTCAAGATCTTGTAAAGATTCGACTTGAAAAGGGAGTTGTTTCATTTTTTAACGAGCTTGACACAAGATAAGGAACTATGCTCATAACTACTCTCTATAATCTACCTACTTAACCTACCCTTGTTTCATTTTTTAACGAGCTTGACACAAGACAAGGAACTATGCTCAAGACTCCTTGTTTCATTTTTTAACGAGCTTGACACAAGACAAGGAACTATGCTCAAAAAGTTCGCATGCCCCCAATATAATGATGCAAAGCGAGGTACATGCCCCCCAGGCTTCATTGCATTCAACCAGATGGATGGAATGAAGGTTTACTTTCAATATTTAACTTGAAAAGGGAGTTGTTTCATTTTTAAGGAGGTTGACACAAGAAAAGAATTATCCTCATACCTGATTCATTTTTTAACGAGGTTGACTCAGTAACAGGAACTATCCTCAAAATCCTACTTTCTACAATCTACCTATATATCCTAAAATCTACCTGATTCATTTTTTAATGAGGTTGACTCAGTAAAAGAACTATCCTCATGCTAGCCTGTTTCATTTTTTAACGAGGTTGATACAGGAAAAAACTATCCTCGTACACACTGATTCATTTTTTAACGAGGTTGACATAGTGAAAGGAACTTTCCTCACCCCTGATTCATTTTTTAACGAGGTTGACTCAGTAACAGGAACTATCCTCCGACCATTGATCATGGCTGCCAACTGGAAGAAAGACATGTCAATGGACACACCTTGATCATGGCTTCCAAGAGGTCTTCATCGGAAGGAAGAATACTTCTCTGGAAGGAACACATGTCAAGGGACTCAAAAGGGATAAGAACATCGTGTTCAAGTAATCCCATAGAGTTTTCCATGTCAATTACCGGATCTAAATCAAAGGAAGATGAGCAAACAGTGAGAGGCTCACTTACATCGGTAACTGAAAACATGGGACCAGTTGCCACATAATTAGCCCGTGGCAGGGTAGATACCACTTTAGAATTAGGAACATTTAGGGGTGTCATATTGTTGGTAGTTGAGACAAGACTAGGGAACGAAAGCTGGTCTACAGTCACAATACTGCCATTGTGAGGGAAAGACATCACGCGAAAGAGTGTCGATACGATAGCTTTCATTGCATAAACATAGTCTCGTCCAAGGAGTAAATTGAAATCCAAGGGACCTCGAACTACCATAAGATCAATACAGACAGTTTTACCTTCCAAGGTAATAGAAAACTTAGGAAGGATCCCTAAAGGTTCACTAATGGTTCTGTTAAAAGCTTTCAGATTCTGCGTAATAGGCGCAAGCTGAGGGGAACCCAAAGCTTTCCAAACAGTTGAGGATAAAATACTAACAGAAGCACCTTCATCTACCTGAGTACGATGTATGTCCCTACCACCAGCCTTGACAATGATTTGGAAAGGGATGGAGGAAGGAAGACGAGGTTCTGTCAGTCTATTCCAATCAAAGGAAAAGACCTCAGCGCTTGGAGGGGGTTCTATAGAAACAGGTAAAATGCCCCCCGGCATAGAAGAATCTGATGTAACAAGAAGAACCTGAGCGGTATGAAGTTCACTCTCCAAAGGGAAAGTGGGATCGACCACTTGATCAACTAACGGATCATCAACCTGAGTGACATGAGTTTCACTCTCCAATGGAAAAGTGTGATCGACTGTACTTGAATTTAGATCAATCACTCCATCAGTTGACGGTAGGTTGGGAGAAAGTTTACGGTAACCAATTGGAAATTCTTGCTGTGGAACAGTAAGGTTTTCCAACAATGTTGAGGCTTCATCCATGTGAGGGAAAATGTGAGTTTGATGACTCCCTTTGCATAACTTACAAGGAAACCTAACTTTACCCTTTTTCCCTGGAACCTGACTATCACTGGTTGATGGATCAATGGAAAGTTGATGAGATTTTTCTGACCAAACTTCCAAGACCTTTGGAATACCAGGACAATTGACAAGGAAGTGGTCACCCTTACAAAGCTTGCAAGGGTATTTGGGTTTACGGTGCATGTTGGAGTTTTCCTCAACACAACTAACACTTACAGCCATGGTTGGTTGGTTGACTTCTTTCTTATCTTGCTTCTTCTTCTTCTTTTTCTTCTTCCCTTTCTTCTTCTTCTTAGACACCTGGTTACTAGCATCAAGGCTTTTACCAGGCGAAGAGGAAGAAATGGAGGAAGAAAAATTAGGCGAAGAAGGTAAAGGGTCAACAGAAGGTTGGTGATGTTGAGATGGTGAACTCTGTTGAGGTGAAGCATTCGGTTGAGGTGGAACAATTGGAGTATTTTGGGCCAACGAAGTTGAAAATAACCATATTGGTAAACCTATTGTAAATCCAGGTAATGACAAAGTAGCCATATAAGGAGGACCAACATTTCCAAAGTAAGGAAAAGTACTAGGATTCTCATTAGGAGGGGTTCCTAGGTTGGTAAATTCCGGAACGTTTGCCATTATATTCAACTTCAGTGAATTTTATTAACAATTTAAAACTAAAATTAACAATTCACAATTCACACCTAACAATTAAAATTCACAATTCACACCTATGGTCTCTAAAAGTAAAAACAAACAAATTAACACGCGCTATCAAATCTAGGAGTAAAACCATACACAAAGAGTAACCTTCCGGACCGAAAACACTAGTTGGGGATGAAATCCAACATCGCAGAATTCAGTACAGAAGTGGCGGGTGGAACAGTTACCCCGACAACCTGCTTAATGAATAGACTGGACCAAGTTCCTCCACTTTAACCGTCTCGAGTGAAGTGAACCCCCCAGAAAATCCAAGTGAGTCTAGCCGACGTCAGCTCCAGGTACAGTGGGATCTTCCCTCCACCATCACCTTGGGTAGAACCCTAAAGATAATAGTCACTAAGGTCACCAACAGCAACAAATATACCTGGGGGAACAGTCTACGATCCGATAGCACGCAAGGGCAGAGTATCAAGCTCAATCCCCTTGCTGGCTCCTTGACAATAATCCAAGGTTTACCGACAAGTGACCCCAGGCTCCTCGACAATGGTTAATCCGAGGTTTACCATTTGTAGTATGTGCATATCTGGCGTCGTTCCCAATGAAGGAGGATTGATCCCCTCACTGGTTCGGACACGATCTCGTGCTTCTCCCTTAAGAGGAGCTTTCCCAGAGCATACATGTAACTATTGGATTTATCCTACCACAAGATGAGCTACTTGTTTGGTTTTACTGTCTTGGAGAGTTAATTACTCTCTTACTCCAAGACACTAGCCTAATCTATGTTGGTGTATCAGAGCCCTAGAAATGTAAAAATTACTAGATGAATTTTAATTAAGCGCTGTGTTATTAAGGCTGTTATTACTCAAATGGGTAAATGGAGATGAAACCAATGGTGTTATGACCCGACTCAACTGAATGCATTCGAATATGATAATGTAATCTTTTCAATTCGATGAATCCTAACTAAAGTAAGGAGAGAGTTTCCATTCACTTCCAACAATGCAAAAATTGATCACTAAGAGAAAATATAACAAATTCTCTAATGCACTAATTTTATCAAGAAAAACTAATGCAAATCAATTCCAAACCATTTTTTTTTTTTTTTTTTTTTTTGTAAATTCAAATCAAAGAAAGCTGATCTAAATCTACGATTGATTTTTCAGAATGTAAACTATGCAATTGGAATCTATGCACAATTCACTTGAAAAGTATGCAAATCTAATCTATGCACATTTTTCATTCATATTCTGAAAATGAGAATTCTAATTATGCAAATGTGATCTATGTAAGAGAATTCTCAAACACAAGACGATTCTAATGTGATCTAAGAACCAATCAAGTGGAAGTCGAGAAAATTGGGTGAGAGTTCGAAAGATCAAAAAATAAATACACTCAAAGGCGATTAACACTCATACACAATTTAGCCCCCCCCCCGGCGAATGAGGGGGAAATTTTTTTGCAAAAACAAAAGCAAAAAGATGCAAAATTGTGAAAAGACTGAGACAAACCTCCAAGTAATGACCAAAGGAAATCAAATTAAGAATTTCTCAAAAAGAGACTCAAAACACCCAATTGATGAAAGCTTAAAGAAGGAATGCCAATGAAATTAGCCAAGATGAAAGCTTCTGACAGGTGAACAGTGGATCTGGGCAGTAAAAACAACTTAAAAACAAAATCTAAGAGGCAAAAAGGAGAAAGTTGAAGTTTTCTCAATTTTGACAGGGTACGCAGGAAACCTGTTTGCACAGGTGCGGGTACGCTCTGTGCACAAAGCGACAGTGCGTACAAGTACGCACTGTGCTGAACGCAGAGGCTGCGTACTTCTAGCAAAACAAAGAAAAACTAAAATCTAATTTAACTCTAAGCTAGCCCACCCAAATACACAGTCAGACAGCCAAAAACCAAAAAACAAACGACTTTTCTCAGATCAAAATTTCATACAAAGGAAAAAACATTCACATCAATGGATTCCCCAGTGGAGTCGGCATTTTGTCATGCAGAAAGAGTCGTTAGTGCGGACACAACCGACCTCCCTAGAAGCTTAAGGCTCTCTAGTGACAAACAAGACAATTAAGAGCAATCCTTCTCTTCGAAACCTGCATTCACTAACAATCAAACGATTAAATAGCACCTGAATATCTCATAAAATAAAACATATTTAACATACAGACCAAGGAGTATATGAAACAACTCATGAATAACAAATTGTTGAGAAGAATGGACTTATTTGCATTAATAGGAAACAAAAGGAACCATTACAACCTGAGCCTTGGTGTTGTGCAAGTCCCTTCCAGGGTCCATCAAGAGTTCTCCTTTACTTTGATAAGCTCACCCACTTCCAAATGACACAAGAAAGGATGGGAATCTCTCCTCACAAGCTTCTACAAGGAAGTCCTAATTCCAGCAGCATCTACCCTTAGGAATATTCAGCTTTTAACCTCCTCTCCTTCTGGCCCAATGCCTGTATTTATAATGCTGTAGAGGAAGTTAATCAGGTCCACCATCAATGGGATAAGCCCCTCTTTTGGGTGGGTTAGCTCCCCTCTTGATGGGATAAGTTCCTCTTCAATAGGGATACATGAACCATCTGGAGGCGCCCCATACACGTCAAACAAGCTTCTAGAATGCTCTAGAAATAACCACAAGTAACTTTTTTGGAGTGAAACTTGCGCTTATTGACCTTTACAGGAGTACGCACCCATTGCTTTACAGACAGAGCGTACAAGTACGCAGGTATTGTGAACTTGGATTGCGTACCCGCAGGTAAGGCTGAGAGAAACTGCGTACCAGAGATAACTTGACTTTAAATGACTTTTCTCTCTTTCTTTGAGTTTGACATGGAAAGCAGAGGTATGAGGCTTGCCAAGGAGGATAGTATGACAGTTGATGGAGCCATACTAACTACAAATAGTCATGGTGACAAATTTTAGTGTAACAGAAAGGATGAAAAAATTACATTCAAATACTGTTGTTGGGGAAGAACAAGGACTTTGGGGGGACATATTTTGTATACATTTGTTTTAAAACTAGCTAAAAATTCCCGTAAAGAAAAACTATTTCCATTTTAATTCAAATTTGTGCAAAGAAAGTTATGACATATTGTTCCATCATGGAAATTCAATTGCCGAACATTTTGAACCACTTATGTGCAAGAAAAAATGTTGCATAGGAACTAATCATGAACATATAATTAATATAACAACGTATGAACAAACAAAACATGGATGGATGCAAATAGAAAAAAACATGGGTAGACATATGTTTACGAGATTTTCTAGATTCAGGATTATATACGGTGAAAATCATTTTGAAACAATAAGCCAATTGATGGAGAATGAATATGATGTTCCCTGTTTATGATGCATAATTGCATAGAATTTATGCAATGCAATCGTGCATAATGATTTGTTTGCATTAAAATACATAGAAAAATACATGAATGAACATACAATTATGTAATTTCCTAGAATATTATATTGCCAAGGATACATTACACAATTAGAAATGTCATATGAAAAGGGGAAGATAGATGGTGGAATTTTTGTTTATTGTTAGATACAGTATATCTTGAACACTACTATATGCATATGGTCCACTGAAACTCTACCTGTTGTGGTTGAATTTCATGGGTTTGAGAAAGACACAATGATATTCCATGTTATGAAATTTGGTGCGAGGATAGGTCATTTGCATTATGAACCTCTCAAAGATATAGTAAAAAAAGAAAAAATAGGTCCTATTGAAGCATTTATCAAAGATAAATGTATAGAAGAATCCGATAAAAAACATAGTGGCGTTATTACAAATCACTACAAAAATATGAATGTGAATGAAAATGGCATAGAAATTTAGATAAGGTGTATCAATGAAAACAAGAGATTGTGATTATCATTGCATCGACTAAAAAAGCATATAATAAACAAGGATATTTTCAAACCAAGTGTTCTAAAAAAACTATGCAATTTATTAAATTCTATCTCTAAGAACATGGACATTGATGAACATACTATGGAACTTAATACAAATCCTGTGAATGTAAGCAAGAGACCACATTTTTCATTGAATGAACTCAAAACATACATAAGAAACAATATTTTTATCGAAAAAATTTATATTACAAGACGATCAAAGCAATGGAATTCAATACATAATAGCATATTTGCTAATAAACATAAAGAATCATTACAAATGTTTGATTATACATTTGAAACTATGGTTGAACAAAAATATTTTAAGAAAATACAACACATTCTTATTTATGACTATTCAATATGTAATCAAACTTGGTTTAAAAGAGATGTCTTAGAAAAAGAAACCAAAAATGTGTCAAAAATTAAGTGCATATGCAAAAAATATAGAAAGGCATTAGACAATGACAAAGTTATCAAATTTACAGTTCTAGAGTGAATTAGCCATAGTAGACAAATTTCCATAATGAAAGAACTTTATGAATTGGAGGAAATATTGATATCATTACAATTACCATTTTTTCAAATATGATAACTTGGGCAATGTTTTAGAAAGCCATAATTGGCTTTGATTAGTGAACCAATGAATGTACCTGCTAACATATCTTGAATTTAAATTTCACTTGCTTGTGACATAAATTAATCTAGTAGTATGGTCATGGAAATTAAAAGACATTTAGTATTTAAAAGAATATTTTTTGTTGGGTGAATATGTGTTAATAAAGCCATGAAGGCATTGAGACGATTGTGTAAAACTCCACTATATAGACCAGACATTGTCAGAATAAACAAAAACTAGAAACAAATCTTTGGTTAAAACAAAGATGCATATGCATGTGAGATAGAGACAAATACAAAAATCAATGACGATAATGATTATTTTTATCAAGTGCTGGTAACAAAAACACTATTACATGTAATTATCAATTCTTATAGTATTTATGGTCTTCGTAATAATCAAATAAAGATTGCTCTAGGTGAAGGGTGTACGACTTTGGGGATATTCAAAGATAAGTATTTAGAAGAGATGAGATTTCCCACACTATTTTATAGAAAAAAAATGATTACATAGTTTTACAAGAAACTTTACATATCATAATATTTTTTTTTTGCTTGAGCAAGAGTAGTTCCTTCTATTTCAATAAATAGAGTAAAATTTACAAAAAATTACATAAACCCTGATCTCCACGAGGAGACCGAGAAACAAAGGGCATGACACCAAAGAAAAGCATCATTCTACTGCCAATAGTAAAAAACATTCAAAACCAAATTTATGAAGAACCTCTCCCTCCAAAAGCCTGAGCAACGACAAGCATCCAACCACGAAACTGAAGTGAAAAGTTTGCCAATACATTGGGCCCCACTAAAAAGGAACCAACAGATCCGATGGTTTGCATCATCCCACGAAATCGGACGGTGCTCCAAAATATCGCATCACCCAACCTGTGCGAAACATAACTCGCGATAGAGGGCGGTATCCAATTCCTGCACTGGGCACGTGTCGGAAGCCTAAAGGTGTCGCACCCATTATGACTAAAACCACCTTTTATCAAAAAGCGGTGCGATCGCAAACAAAACCACCAACCGCCAACCCAACCTGGACCATGGGCCCCACCAAGCTGCATGATGGATCCTGATCGTTGATTGACCAGGCACCATCGAACGACTGAGCAGAGTATCGCACGTCTAAGGTCATCGACCTTTAGGGCATGGGGAAAGTGGATTTGGGACCGGGCCCTCCTCCATGTGGCATGCTTTCTGTGGTATCGCTGCAAAAATCTAAAAACCGCCTTTGACAGGAAAGCGGTGCGATCGGTCCGAAACCGCCCAGAGGTGGTTTTGACATCTATCGCTGAAAAGGTAAAATGACGCAAAAAATTCCGTGGATGATTTCTTCTGTTCGGGAAGCTCTGACTCCCGGCACTGAGAAAAGTCCAAATCATTGTCCACTTTACCTCCTGCCTTGTCTTACCTTTCTTTGTGCACCTAATAATCCCACTTGGTGTAGCCCTCTGACCGCTGACCATTACTGATTGAGTTCAGTCATTGTGCCTCTGTATACTTCTTTATCCTCCTCCGCCTGGTTGTGGCAGAGGTTTTTCAGGTTATTCTGCTCCATGGTATTCCACCTTCTTGAGATTGCATTGTCCTTGCTACTGACACCTTGGTTTGCTAGAATGTCCGCCAATTTGTTGGCCTTTCTCCGCACATGAATGAATCTGATAGTACGAAGTTCCTGTAGATGCACTTGAATTTTCTGAAGGACTCTAGTTAACCTCCAGTGTTTTGTGACCTTTTTCGGCTCTGTTCCATTGCTGATTCTCTTGGCAGTGTTTATGACTAACTCAAAATCTGCTTCTATTGTGACACTATGGAAATTACTCTGTATCAAAAAATATAGGCTTTGTTCCAAAAAGCCATTTGTTCTACCATGTTGTTAGTGGCTTTTCCTAAGTGACCATGGAAGAGGGAGATAATGTTGCCTATGTCATCCCTTAGAACTCCACCAAAACCAACATCCCCAGGGTTGCCTTTGGAAGCTCCTTCAATGTTGTATTTTAAAAAACCTTCAGGGGGGGGGGATACCAGAAATCCTCCTCCTTTTCTCTCATGCTTACTTTCCTATGTAGACCTTGAGGAATAAGCCCCTGCATGTCTAACAGTTGGATGATTCTCAACTCAGCCACAGATGGAGGATTTTTTGGGAGATTCCTAACCGCGGTGCTCACTGTCTCCTTTAGTTGTTTTACGATCAGCTCCACCAGTCTAAGAGGGGAAAACTTTACCTCTTTGAAAATTATTTTGTTCCTTTCCTTCCACACATTCCAAATAATGAAAGAGGGCAGAAGATTCCAGGCAGAGTTGAGAATTTCATTATCTGAGAAATTATTTCTCCAGTTGTTTAGAGTGTTGGCAATACTTTCTTTGTCTCTGTCAGACTGATTGAAGATGTTAGTAAAAAAATCCCATATCCTATTGGTGAAACTACAGCTGTTGAGAAGGTGCTCAATAGTCTCCTCTTGGGTCTCACAGAGTTGACACCTGGAGGGTCCCAGCATGCCCCTTTTTTTAAGGTTGTCCCAGGTTAATATTTTCCTGTGATGAACTAACCACATAAAAAGTTTGATTTTCATCCAGCCTTTGTGCTTCCAAAGCTTCTCCCAATTTTTATTAGGAGTTTGGGGTTCCAGCTCCAGGGGGAAACCTTTAGCTTCCTTGATATTAAAGTCCCCTCTTTGTTGTTAACCCATCTCAGCTAGTCCTACCCTTCCATGACAAAAATTATTCTCTGATTCAACAGTTTCTTGAGGGACTCTGCTTTCTTGTTGAGGGTCCTATCCCCTCTGCCCTCTATTTTTTTCCAGATTCTCCATTTTCCAACATTCTGTGGATTCTCCCAAAAGTCTCATGCTTGAGGCCAAGAAATTCTTCCTTCAGTAGATTAGGTTCTTGTTGCCATTTGTCCTCCCAGAAAAGAGCTAGATCGCCCTCTTTGATTTCCCATAAACTGTGTTTTTGAACCACTTTTCTGTTCTCCCAGGCCTTGTTCCATATGAGAGAGCCTTTCACTGTTCCAGTCATACGAATGATTTCAGAATCCGGCCAAGCATTAGCATATTTTTCCTTCCAGATACTTGCCCATTGGGCTTTAGGATCCTTAACCCACCTCCACCAAAGCTTGGCTCCAAGAGCCTTGGTGAGAATCTCAGGATTGTCCAAACCCAGGCCACCTTGGTTCTTGGGTTTGTAGATCTTTTCCCATGAGACTAAAGCCCATTTTTTCCTTATTTCCTCTTTTCCCCAAAGAAAATATCGTTGAATATTTCAGAATTACTGTAAGAATCCTATTGGAGCTGGGAGGGCTAATAGCATAAAGATTGGGATAGCTTGGAGAACTGTTTTAGTAAGAACCAATCTACCAGCTAAATTTAAAGCTTGATTTGTCCATTTCCTGACTTTGTCTTGCATTTTTGTTACTAGAGGATCCAAAATACTTTTGTGTTGGGGTTTAGCAGTAAGAGGAACTCCCAAATACTTAGAGGGAAGGGATTCTCTTTGAAAGCCTGAAATTCTAGAAACATTTCTCTCGATAGCAATGTGAGTGTTAAAGAAGAAGACTTTTGATTTGGAAAGGTTTACTTCCATACCTATGGCCTTCGTGAAGTCATTCAAAATTTGTTTGTAAGAAAGTTCTTCTTTAATAGTTGGAATGCCCTGTAACATGGTATCGTCTACAAACTGTTGATGAGTCAATACTTCCCCATTCTCCAAAAGTTGGAGTCCTTGAATTTCCACCTTTCTCTTGCATGCTTGATGGACTACCCCAGCCCTTCCATCATGAGGATGAAGAGAAAAGAAGAAAGCGGATCTCCCTGTCTAAGACCTTTGGAAGGGAGAAAAAGTTTAGAAGGAGAGCCATTCACTAAAATTGAAAAGCTGGAGGTAGTCACAAGGGCCATGACCCATCTGACCCAATTATGATCGAAACCAAACGCTGTGAGCACTTTTTTGATGTACATCCAATTTACTTTATCATATGCTTTGGCTATGTCCAGTTGCATGATCATACCCGCTCTCTTGTTACAAGTTAATGAGTGAATCACCTCGTGAGCTTGAATTATGTTGTCCAGAATTTGTCTTCCTTCAACGTACCCTGTTTGTTCCCAAGAGATGAGTGTGGGCAACAGGGGTATAAGTCTGTTGGCCACAACCTTGGGAATTATCTTGTAGACAACATTTCATAAGGCGATGGGCCTGTATCTCTCTGGAGTTTGAGCATTATCCTGTTTTGGAATGAGGGCAATAAAGGAATTATTTAGAGCTTTCAAAATGGTCTTGTTCCGCCTGGAGTCTTCGACAATCTCGACGATGTCATTTTTAACAATATTCTAGCAGGCTTTGAAGAAATCCATATTGAATCCATCTAGACCTGGTGCCTTGCCATTTTGCATTTCCTTGAGAACTTCACTGATCTCCTGTTCCGTCACAGGTCTGTTGAGATTACAATTATCCTCTCTGGATACTAGTTTAGGAATATGTTGAACTAAGTTCTTAATGAATGGTTCTCTTTCTGAGAAGTTTTCCTTGGCAATGTCTCGAAAATGTTTCACTAACACTGCTTCTATCTCCTCATGGGTTTGAAGAATTTAGCCATTCTCGTCCTTGATTGAAGAGATTCTGTTGTGAGCTCTGTTTGCAATGGTAGATCTGTGGAAAAATTTAATATTTTGATCTCCTTCTTTTAGCCATTGAACCCTAGATTTTTGTTTCCAAAAGATTTCTTCTTGTTTACATAGCATTTCCCATTCTTGGTGATATTGCTCTGCTTGATCATTTTTGTGTTTATCAAAGCCATTCTTGATCAGAGCTTGGTTGAGCCCTAGGATTTTGTTTTCCACTATTTTTTTTCTTATGAAAATATTTCCAAATTATTTATGGTTCCATTCCTTTATCTTCTAGTTGATGTGATTTAATCTATTATGTAGAATGAACATGGATGAGCCCTGGATCTGCAGGTTTTTAGCCCACCATTTTCCAATGTTGCTGATGAAATCTGGGTGTGAAAGCCAAATATTTTCAAATCTGAACGGTTTGTTTCTTGGGGAGCCAATTCCCTTGATCTCCATTTGAATTGGCCAGTCATCTGAGCCTCCATAAGGAAAAATATCATCTATTATTTCCTTGTCTAGAAGCATGAGCTCTTCAGAAATCATGAATCTGTCCAGCTTGGAAGCTACCTGGGAATCCCCTCCTCTTTTATTATTCCAAGTGCAAAGTCCATTATTGGTTTCAATGTCTACCAGTTTCATGTTTTCAAAAAAACATTGGAAAGCTGAGGAATCTTTATTTAGTGCTCTCATGCCCCCTTTTTTCTCCGAGAGAGATCTAATCATGTTGAAATCTAATCCTATAACCCACGGTAGCCCTGCAAATCTGTTTCGAAGTTCCACTAAGGATTCAATAAACTTGATTTTGTCATCTAACCTTTGAGGGCCATAAACATTTGTTACAAGATAGGTGTCCCTCTCTCCTACTGGCTGTATAACTACTGATAAGTAGTTCCTAGATGCCTCTGCATCAATGATACCTATTTTTTGGGGACTCCAAAGGATGAGGATACCCCCTGCAGTATTTTCTGCTTTGACATCTATAAACTCATATCTGCTGAGCCACTTGCTGTGCATTTCTCTTATCTTTTGAATAGAGCATTTCGTTTCTTGGACAAAAATTATATCCAGAGTTACCTGTTTCATTCTATTATTCAACATTCTCTGTTTTCTTTTTCTTCCTAGACCTCTAATGTTCCAAGTTGTAAACTTCAGAATTACTGATTGGAAAAGGAGTAACTGGTTAGGTCTTTCATCTTACTTGAGTCTATCATGAGCTTTCCACATTCCATTAATAGCTCATTTTGCTTTTTTCTGCCCCTTTTTTCCCCGGGTTTCTTGGAGCCAATACTGGAGTTGGTTTTACCACTTTCAATCCCTGCTTGCCCTATTTTTCCATGGTGTTATCTTCTTCCAAGCCTTTTTTCTGAGTTTTCCATAAGAATAACTGCTTTATTCGATTGCATTCTTCTTGTGGTAGAGATTCTACTCCACCTGTTGTTCCTTTACTCAAGAACCCTTCTAGATCTAGGTTTTCTCTGTCGAGAATCTCTTGTAACTCATTGTCTTCCATTTCCATCTCACTCTGGGTCATTTCCTAATCCATATCCATCTTTGCCTCACTCATCATGATCCATTTTTGTTTTTCCTTTGCCTTTTCCTGATCTTGTTCTTCTTCCTTTTCCTGCTTATCATCTCCATCCTTCATAACTTAATTTTCGACTGCTGCATCTTCCTCCTCTTCAAGAACATGGAACTGATTTGGCCTCCCTTTTTGGTCTCCACTTTGGTGATGTTTTGGCCCTTTTTGTCGTTTTTACCCTTGTGAGCTACTTTGTGGAAGCCATCTGTCTCTTTCATTGTGTTAGGTTTACTTTTGTTCTCAGCCTTACTGATAGGACAGTCTCGAAGAAGATGGCCATGTTCATGACATTTTCTACATCTGAAAGGTATGTGCTTGTAGTCAACTGTTTGCACCCATTCCTCATCATATACCTCTAATATGACCTCATCTAGAAGTGCTCCAGATAGGTCCATCTCTACAAAAATCCAGGCAAAGGAGGTATATTTTCCCCTTCTTGTGGCTTCAGAAGTTTTAACATGCCTTCCTAATTTATTTCCTATGGTTGTTAGTGATTCTATTTGCCAATAATCTAGAGGTAGTGAATAGAGTCTTACCCATACCGGGACTAAGGTAAAGGTTTCCTGCTCCGGCACAAAGTTCATCATCCATGGTCGCATGTAGAGCCCTGCTGCTGCATAGAAGTAGGGCCCTCCTTCAAACACTCTGTCTTTGTCCTCTATGTTCGCAAACACCACAGTAAAAAGACCCTTGGATCCTAGATGAATACCAATGTCTCCTTTGGGCTTCCAGTGGTATCTTATCCACGTTTATAAAGCCTTTTCGGTGGGCCATAGTCCCATGAATTTGCATATTATTGTATAAGTCTTCATGTGCTCTCTGTGGGCCTGCAGCTCAGGGTTATTTAAGATTACTCTGGGAGTGGCCTCGGTTTTGGGCTTGCACAGGCCTTGTTGTTTCCTGTCTTTTGTTCCCTATTTTTTGTCATTTTCCTCTTTATCCTTTGTGTCGTCCTTCTCCTTCTCCTTGTTTCTTTCTATTTCCTTTTCCCCACTTTTGCCCCCTTCCATCGTGTTACCTCTGCCTAAAACTGGAGGTGCCTTGCTCCTGTTAGCCACTGCCTCACGGTAGGAGGGAGTGGAGCTCCCTCCTCTGCTCCCATCCATGGAGAAAATCCTGTGCAAAAACCCCCAACCCTAGTTCGGCACTCCTTCGCTCTCAGAGCGAAAGCTCTATCCGACCTGTAAATACTTTACATATCATAATATTGCTTAATGGGAAGTTTTGCATCAAGATCATGATTTTTCTGATCATATAACGAATTTATTTCATAGAACAGTTTGAATTATTTTGAATCAAGTATTTAGCTATATTTAGATGTGTATAATAAAATGATAGTTAACAGGAAACAACCTAATAGATAAAGCTGTTAAAACAAAGGAAAATTATAATTGCATTCTTGCATCGAATATTTCCTATATGGATCTTAGATAAATATGAACATCGCTAGACTATTTTTCACATTTTTGCAAGAACTTATACACAATGATCCAAAAATTAGGTCCAATAACTTTCTTTGTTTCATATAGCAGTGTTGAACATATATGGGAGTCTTTAGTAAAGGCTTTGCAACAAATACATTGAGAAAAAAAAAAGTAGGGTTAAAATGAAGTAGAGGAAGATGATATTGATACCTTAATAAAAAATGGCTTCGTTACCTATGTACGATATCACAGAAGTAGAATCAATAGTTTGCGCCAATTAATTTTTGCTTGCTTGCAACTATGTTTCTAATTTCCTTGACTGTTTGTTTGTAACAAAATTCCCAAAATTGATGAAGCTAACATGAACATGGATTGATATGCTTAAAAAATGATCCCATCTATGGTACAAGCACGAATGCTGAAATCAAAATCTTTGTTGACAAGTACTTATCTAGTGATTCAAATAAACTAAGTACTTATCTAGTGATTCAACTAAACTAACTGCAAATATGAAAAATATTCAATATCACCATCACAAAAGAACTTGTAGGAAAGGAAACTAGATTCATTGCAAGTTCCGTTTTGCATTTCCACCAATGCTAAGCACACAAATACTTGAGCCTATGGAATTCGAAAATGCAAAAAAAAAGGTGAATGAAAGAATGATATTTGATGCACTAGAGAATATGGAACATGATGAGACATATAGATTTGATAGTTTTCTCAAAAAAAATTGTTCTAACTGAATCTAATTATATGCATCAAATTCAATGTACAATGAAATGAAGAAGAATTGTGTTGAAAAGAGAACCAGTAGACATATGGAGTAATAGCTTTTCTTGGCATATTTCATTAATTTGGGGTGCAAACAATGATGCTCAATGTGTACTTGACTCATATGCTACAACTACTTATTCTATTTCATATATGACAAAGCTAGATAAAACAATGACATCGATGTTTAAACGTGTCTGAAGTGAATGTCAAAATTATGGTGATATCATATAAACAATTGCAAGGCTTCGAAAAGCTTTATTGAACTTACAACAAATATCTGTACAACAAGCTATATATATAGTGTTGTCAATGCCACTTAATACTAGTTCAAGAAAATGTATATTTATTAATACTTCAACAATAAATGATCGAACATTTTTACTAAAGAAACCAAAAGACCTAGAGCATGACCCAAATTATTTAGAAAACATAGCATGTTAATCAATTATCGATTTCTATGTGCAATGCCCAAAAAACATTGAACATGTATGTTTAGCGGAATTTGTATCATGCTATACACTACAAGGCGAAAGAAGAGGAGACGTTGAGAGACCACATGTTATAAGGTACGTACAATATAATATACATATTGATGTTGATAACTATTATCTATAACAATTAATGTTGTATGTCCCATATCATATTGACATGAACATATTTAAGGAACAATATTCGAGTTGGGAGAATGCATATTTATTATTTGAGAAAATCATAAAATGGAACGAACAAAAATTAAAAAATGAAACAATGAAAACATGGAATGATATTGATATCATAGGAATTGAGCTTGAAAATAAAGAGAGTGAATTGTTTGAAACAAATTTACATCCATATGAAGAAATAGAGAGTGAAAAATGTTATCAAGAATATGATATCAAGTAAGATTTTAAATATTTTCAAAAGGATAGAAATCTAAAGTCAATTTTTGAGATACCTTACCAACTTGTAAAATAGCCACAAGTAATGGAAGAAACATAATTCTATGAAATCATGAGAATTCTTAATCCAGAATAGGTAAAGATAGTGAAAGAACTAGTGGATGAGAAAAAAAAAAGTCCAAATGATCCATTGTATGTACTTGTAATAGGTGGTGTGGGCGTTGGAAAAATGTTTACTGTTATTGAAATATTGCAATCTCTAATTCACTTATCCAAAAACATGTTCAAATATGACTAAGATCAATTAAAAGGAATCATCACAACATATGTATGTGTTGTCACTACTACAACAACCTCCAAAAATTTCACTACATTCAAATTTTGGAGCCTACTATCACCATTGTATCTCGTGTCACCTTGATCATCAAGTATTGTCTCATGTCACTATATTCATTTAAGTGTTCTTGAGTGTTGTCAGGTGTTGTCAAATTGAGAATTGAGTAGAACATCTTTAGGTGTATTTCATGGTCATAACATCTTTGTTGTTCTAAAATGAAACATTTTGGTTGCATTTACACACACTTCACTCATTGAACTTGGGGAATGCATGCAAAGTGGAATTTTGATGTAGACTTATCCTTCTTCAACCTTGTCTATGTTTTATCGACGAGTTTGTATGTGTCGTGTATGGTTTTATGTCTAAACTCATCACATTCGTCCGTTTTCCTATCTCCCTAGCTCAATTTTTTTTTTGGATTCAAAGGAAACCCATTGAGGCCAAGAGCACATGAGCACACTCTTAAGCCTTTGCCAAGAATCCTTCATTGTTCATAAATGTGCCATGTGCCCTCCAAGAGTGTAAGGCACACTCCTTAAGCTCTTCCCCTTTCTTGTTCTGAACTGCACCCTTTGAGAAACAAAGTATTCCTTTGAGTGCATTCCTTCAAGTTGAATAAATGCACCCTCCTGAAGCACACGAGTGCATCATGAAGGCCTTAATATCAACCCTTCAACCTTCCGTAATGCGCCATGTGCTCTCCTAACACTTTGATCACATGAGCACACTCCAAAGGTATAAATATTCTCCCTTCATCCCTTATACTTGCACCATGTTCCCTCCTAGGGCTCATCAGTGCACCTCGAAGGCTTAAATACTTCCTCCTTCAGCCTTTAGGAGTGCGCCTTGTTCCCTTACTCTCTTCCCCTTCATCCTTCAAACTTGTGCCATGCTCCTTGCCTTGATTTGTCTCTTCCTCTTGAGCACATGAGCACATGTCGAAGCCCTGAAACCTCCTCCTTTATCCCTTTAGTCTTTCAAAGTTCACCCTCTTTCCCAAAAGCTCTCTTTTCTCTTTAAAAGTGCAATAAAAGTAATGGACAAAAAATGTGCATAAAAATGTTAGGCTAGGAGATTTTCAGGGTGATGATTTCTTGTCTTGAGTGATTGCAGCCATAGGTATCTAAGGAACAACATGACAAGCATACATGAAGAATATCAGGAAAAGAACACAAACAAAGGAAGCATTGAAGAATAAAGAACACATTGAAATATTGATGATCAAAGCACCCTAAAGACTCCAAGATCAAAGACCCTTTGGAGGGTGAAAACGTCAATGATCAAAAGTTGCATGAAGAAGGATGACACAAGTGCCAACCATATGACCACTAAAGAAAGTCCATGTCATCAGACAATGTAATTCCCAGTCATGAAAAATAGTGACATGTCATGTATTCATCACATGATGATGTGGAAGTTACGATGTAATTTTATAATCATTGTAAAGACAAATAAGTGGAAGTCCAAGAGTCATGTATGGAAAAAGGAGTCGCAGAAGTCCAAAATAAATGTAATACCAAAAGTCATATGTAACTCCAAAATTCATTTGAAAGTCCAAAGGTTGTAGAATACCAAAGGTCATTATGTGTTTTAAACTCAAGAGTCATGGGGATGTGAAAGGCCATGCCTCAAGTTATAAAAGGATCATGATTTCTCATGTAAAGGACTTTTGACCTTGTCTTCTCCCACAAGGAATTTGGGAGACATAGTTAGTACTTTTGGGGAGCAAGTAGTGGTTGCAATGCTCCACTATTAGAGCTAGTAATGTTCATTGTATTTATGTATCTTGGAACTTTACTTAATATCGAAGCCTTCCAGGCCAACACATTTTCACACTTGGATTCTGAATGTTTCTAAGACTATTATTTCAATTTTTATGTTTCATGTTTACTTTCAACTATACTGGAGTAATTAAACTATTTTGGTGACTTCAGTGCACAAATTAATGGAAATGTGTTGTAATGTTTATAATGATCATCACATCCTTTTGAACTATTTCAATCGATGTTAGATGAACCTTTATTGTTCATGTGTGTCTCCATTAGGGTAGTACTATTACTTCTCTCTTAGAGGGTCACTTTGTTTCCCCCCTTTGCAGAAAGAGAACCTTGATACATCTACAATTGAACATTTAGAAGGCACACACTCTTGCTCATTCAAAAGGACACTTGTGTTTCTCTCTCATGCTAATAGCTAAAGGCATAGGCATATCTTTAAGTAAACTCTAGTCGGGTCATATTCCCGATGGGAATCTCCACTAAATAGTGTGAGGTCTAATTGGGACCTTATATCAGGGAGATCACTTGTATGTTGGTGGTATCCAACACCATCAAAATTATGGTGCTAAATGGAGGGTTGCTTGTTTCTTATGGGTGGTAACTACACACACCCTCATCATTCATCTTCTCAACAAGGTAGCAATATTCTGAGCACCATTCCAACTCTTATTCCATAAGTAGGAGGGTATTCTTAGCTTGGCCCAGAGTTGAAACACGAAGTTACATATGAAAAAATCTTGGAACTTCGACCTATAACCTATTTGTTTGCAAAGGTTATCAATTTAATTCTAGGTGTGAAAAATATCCTTCATTTTCCAAAGAAGAAGAAAAAAATCATACTGGTATATTAGTTTCTCCAGTGGAAGATTTGGTTTTTGTCACTCTTCAAGAGTTAGTAGAATCCCAAGAAGATATAATGCAACAAGATCAACTTCCACCCATTAACAAAGGGTACGAGGACACATTGTTCTTTCTAACTACATTTTTTACAGTTTATATGTTGAAGGAGACGGATCCTTAGATTATGAAAAGGGAGAGGGACAAAGAGCTGAATACATGGTCGATCAGGAATTGGATTGGATGACTCAATGACCTCTCGCTTTTCCAGAAAATCTTCATAATATGCCTAGATATCCAAAAAAGTTGTTATCAAAGTTCGATCCAAACAAGAAGACAACGACAAAAGATCACATTGACAACTTCTACATGCATCTACGGATGTTGGCGGTAAGGTACAATGATGTTTCTTGTATACTTTTTCCTTATTCATTAGAAGGTAGATAAGAAACATGGTATCATAGTCTTCCTATCAATTCATTGCATATTTGGAGGGAGTTGAAGAAGTCATTTCTCAATAAATTTGCTAATGAAAATACCTCCCATGTTACTGAAAGAGCTTGGAAACAGTAAAACGGGGGAAAAGGAGAAATTGGAAGGCTTTAATCAGAAGTTGAATTGCATATTGAATATTTTTCCCCTGGGCATGCAACCACATGATTCGATTACTATTTATTATTGCACAACTTCCTTTCCCACTAACATTTCATAATTTGCTAAAAGAGTTGCAAAGGAAACATTGGCACAAAACTTTGTAGAAGCAATTACCGTCGAGAAAAAAATGCATGTTATTGGAGTTATAATTAATGATAACGAATTAAAAGAATCCAAGGAAACTAGTAGGAAGCCTTATCCTTCTTCAAGTAAGGCTAAATAAAAGGACTCTTAGATACTAAAAGCTTGACTAGGATGGTGAAAGAACTTAATAATGAAATTTTAGAACTAAAGAAAAGTTCAAGTGATACTTCTACCATTAGCACGCCTCCAAAGTATTTCCCTTTCTGAAGGAATAATAATAATAGTAACAACAACAATCATCCCACCAAGTTTTCTCAAAGTTCAAATGTTGTGCTAAATATAGAAAGTATGGGTATGGAAAATTATTTCTCTTTCCATCAAGAATATTATTCATAAAAGACATGCCCAAATTGGAACCTTAACATGAAGTCTCAGGCTCCACACATTGTGGATTCCTTACTAGTAGATGAGTAGATAGAATAGACACAGAAACATAGGAACCAACAACAGCTAAAGAAAGAAAGGGTATTGGACATGCAATTAATGCATTTGATTGTATCTTCAATGGTGACAAGAAAAATGTTGAAGAACCATCAAAAAGTGAATCCCATCCTCCAAAGAAAAATGGTTGATATAGTTTAAGGAGTAAAGGGCCAAATTCTTATTAGGAGGTGATGAGACATAAATTAGAGGAGCAATTTTTAAGAAGGATCTCACCATAGGTTGATCCCGATCATAATGTACAAAGTAAGTCTCGAAATGCAACTAATTCCAAGAAAACTTCCTCCAAAAACAAGAATAAGTCCATCACTCCAGAAGAGTCGAATAAATCCACTCCTCCATAAATTTCATCACTTCCTAATAAAGGTTTTAACAATTGTTTGTAACATAGTTGAATATTTGAAGAAAACTTGAACCAATAGCGTGAACTAATTGTACAAGCCTTTTCACAACCTCCTCTAGGTGAAAAATCTTCTTCATCTAGAAAGGTGTCTGGTAAGTCATTTGGTCCCCTTGAATATGTAGTTAATGTTGTAACATTAGAAGCTAACACTCTCTGCCCTCCAGTGTTATTAAATTTCAAAATTTTCAATTACAATGTCCATAATTGTTTAGTATATGCAAGTGCATCTACGAATGCAATGCCATTATCTATTGCAAAGAAAATAAATTCTAAATGGGATAAACCAATGCATAAATTATTTAGTTAGACATATCTCTGGTCCAATCTATTGGTGGACTCAAGAATGTTCTTATTTGATTATCACAAGATGATCGAGTTCATCAATGTATAAATATTGTAATTGTGGACATCCCAAAACCCTATGGCATACTCCTGAGTACACACTGGTCCAATAAGTTACAATGGTATTTTGGTACGGACTGGTCACATTTATGGCTTCCATACAAGGGAAGGAATAACCTGATTCGAGTGGAAAGTGAGCCATACATGAAGCACACCGTGACACCACTTAAGGGCCACAATGATCGTGTTTATTTTGCCAATATTAATTTTGGAAATTGTTTCCTTGAAAATGACCTCAGGTTTTATCAAGCGCTGCCATCACCCATTCCACTAGATAAACAAATAGAGCTCCTTCTTTGTTCTCTAGCTGGTGCAAATGAATCCTGTAATATAAATGTACATAGTAATACTAATAATAGTATAGGAAGTAGCTTAGTAGCTAATAATATTTGGACTCTATATTTTGATGGTTCAAAGATGCAGGATGGCTTTGGAGCTAGTTGCGTACTTATAGACCCATGTAAAAAGAAGCATACCCTTTGATGTTTTTTGGTGCTCGAGTGTACAAATAGTACTGCCAAATATGAAGCACTCATACTTAGACTAAAGAAAGCCATTGATCTGAAGGTAGAAATTCTCAAGGTAATTGGTGACTTAGAGGTGGTCACTCGTTAGGTACGGGATACTATCCATTGTGTTTCACCGAATCTTAAAAACTACCAACAGGAGATATGGAATTTAATTAATCATTTAAAATATTTTAATATTATTTATGTTCCTAGACTTAGAAATGTTGTAGAAAATGCATTAGAAAATGCAGTCGCTACGATGTCGCAATTGGAAAATGCTTTTCCTATTGAAATTATATATAAACCATATGTACCAGATAATGTCGCTAATTTACATTTTTTCAATGTTCATCAACAAATAATGCACTTTATGGCTAATGCTGACGTATTAAAGGAAAATTCCATAGAAGAGGATGAGCATGATTAGAATTTTGAGGAAGCATCTAGTGCAATGAAAGGGAACACTATGCCCAAAGGTGTGGTGTCACTGGAGATGTTATATGACTTGTAGAATTGATTTAGGCGACCAACCAACACAAATACTCAAAGTTAAAAGTTATCATATGAACAAGTCAATTTAGGAACTCAAGAAGATATGAAGTATGTAAACCTCAACACATGTTGTTCTCCATAAGAACGATAGATGTTTATCTAGTTATTCAAACATTATCATGATGTATTCACATGTACATACGGCAATTTAAACACATATGATACTCGTATTATCCCACATGTTATGCCAATAAAAGAACGGGTAAAACCTTTTCAGTACAAACTATGGAAATTTCATCCAACATTGGAATCCCTCATCCAAAAGGAATTGAGAAAGTTGTTGGATGCTCGGATCATTTTTCAAGTTAGACACTACACTTGGGTTTCGAACTTCATCCCAGTAAGAAATATGTCCAATGAAATAAGGCTATGTGTAGATTTATGAAATCTCAACAAGGCATTTCATAAAGACAATTATCTAGTGGCATCCATGGAACAAATCCCCGAGATAGTATCTGGGTCTAAAATGTTGTCACTACTAGATGGTTTCTCTAGTTACAATCAAGTTCTAGTAGCATAACCTGATCGATTGAAGACTACCTTCAGGAGGGAAGATTGTATTTTAAGAGAATTCCATCTGGGCTTATCAACACCAGTGCTACTTTTCAAAGAGTGATGGAGATCACTTTTCGTGGCCTTATTGGTTAGAGCATAGTTGTTTATTTGGATGATGTCACTCTGTTTTCCAATAGAAAATCATATCACATACATCATATAAAAAAAATATTTGAGTGATGTTGAAAGTATGGTATTTCTCTTAATTCCAAGAAGAGTGCCTTTGGTGTGTTTGAAGGGATTCTCTTAAGGAACATCATTGTGAAAAGTAGAATTAAAATTGATCCTGAGAGGGTCAGAGCCATTACAAAGATTCCATTTCTAGTAAATGAGAAGGCTATGCAATCTTTCTAGGGAAAGATTAGTTTCCTAAGAAAATTCATCTCTTATTATTCCTAGATAGTTAAGCCTATACAGGATATGATTAAGAAGGATGAAACATACAAATGAGATAAATAGAAAAATGATGCTTTTGCTAAAATTAAGCAGGATGGTGATGATACACCCTCATTATTTAGTCCAGACTATGGAAAATACTTTCAGATTTATACCTTTGCTTTGGATTCATCAATTACAATCGTATTGACTCAAAACGATACTAAACGAAATGAGAAACCTATTTATTTTATGAGCGCCAGTTTACAAGTGCCAAAATTAAATTACCCTACCATCGATGAAAAATCATATGCAGTATAAAAGGAAGTTAATTATTTCACGCCCTATCTTTTAAAATATCCTACGATCATATTTGTACCTCATCTAACAGTAAGAAAATTTTTCTTGCAACAAGAGTTGGGTTAGAAGAGGGCTAACTCGATGACCTGATTATAAGAATATGATCTGGAGTTCAAACCAATTGATACCATAAAGGGTCATGGCCTCTGTAAGCTAGCAACTGAAGCAAGAGATGGTCCAGGAGTACGATCTTTTAGGTTGGGAGTAGGATATAGAAATGTATAATGTTAAACATGTTCCTCAATCCGCCTCTACAGTGCCATGGTATTCTAACATATATAAATTCTGGAGAATGGCATCATTTCCACGCACTTATTGAGTAAATAGAAGAGTCCATTTAAAATCTCTATCTTACCAACTAGTTCAAGGAGTGCTTTTCAGAAAGCACCACAATGGTGTCCTGCTAAGATGCCTTGAGCTGCAGGATATAGAGAAGGTACTTAGAGATTTACACAATGGAATGATAGGTGGCCACTATGTGAGTGAAACTACAACACATAAAGTTACAACGGTTGATTATTATTGGTCCACTCTATTCAAAGATGCTCACGCTTATGTCTACAAGTGTCTAACTTGTTAGAGATGCATCGATCGAGATCGAAGGTTATTCACCCCATTGTTACCAATAGTAGTTGAGGAACCATTCCAACAGTGGGGCTTAGATGTTATTGGAGAAATTTTCCCTCATTTGATAAAGTAACATTGATATAATTTAAAAATGACAGACTATTTCACTCAGAGATCATAAGCACGTCCCTTGAGGTGACTAAATGACTAGGAATTCATCCACTTTTTGCGACAAAACATTATAACTAGGTTTGGCATTCCTATGCCACTTGTCTTTGATAATATGGCTTACATTTCATCATTAAAACTTTATGAATTCTCATAGAAAATGGCATTGTATTAAAGTAGGAATCTAATTATTACCCACAGGGAAATGTTTTAGCTGAATCGACAAACAAACATATTATTTGTATAATCAAGAAAACCATATTCTTTGCACAAAGGAACTGGCATAATGCTTTGGCCAAAAAATTATGGGATTATCATGTAACTCATAATCCTTCCCTGGAAGCATCATCATAATTTCTAGTTTACAGTAAAGAAGTTATCTTTCTCCCGAACTTGTATCTTCCAACCTTGAAAGTCTCCTAAGAGTCACAAGGTAGACCTTGATATATGGTTTTAGAGCAAGATAAACACTTTACTCAGGCTCAAGGAAGAAAGAATCAAAGCCAAAGAGATATTAGTTGTTCCACCAAAGTCATGTAAAGCGCTAGCTTGATTAAAAATCCACAGGGCCAAAGAGTTTCGATGTGGGTGACCTAGTACTAAATTGCGATAAACCCCACGAAGGAAAGGGAAAACACACGAAGTTCCAACCTTTGTGGATTGGGCCATTCACCCTTGAAGAAAAGATCGATCATAAAACATTCAAGGTGAAATATTTAGAGAGGAGGATTGATTCCCTTCCCATAAATGGCCGAGATTTGAAACATTATCTTCCATAGAATCTACAAGCTACACTTTTTGTATAGTTTTTTTTTTCTTTTCCTTTTCGTGTATGTCAGTCATAAGTGTCTTGTTTTATTCTTGTCCCATCCTATGGTTTTATTTAGTCATTGTACATAAATAAGACCGTGTGTAAAAGTGCATGGCTCAAAAGGACTTTGTTGTGTAATAAAAGTGAAGCGTGACAACAACAACACTTGGCCTTTCGTTGTTCTCCTTCTTTGTTTTGGAAAATGCCATAGGTCGAGCTAATTCCAGATGGAAAATACGATTCATCCAAAAGGAGAACCTTGAGGGAACCTACTATTTTTTTCCTATGCTAGTATCATAACTAATCAACTTGGTGTAAATCTACTTGTTTTTTAATGCTTTTCAAATCTAGTAGAGAAAGGATAAGGGGAAAATATAAAGCAAGAAAACAAATATCCGAGGTCTTGAAATACTTCTATAAATGGGAAACCTACTCTTCTCTCAATAAGTTAGGATACACATTCTTCTCATTGAAAATAATAAATGTCTCTACACAGTCCTATTAAATAAATAAATAAAGGTTGAAAGAAGAGAAAAGGTTCCTTCATAGGGAGGTGAAGTAAGCAACTTTGTCAAGGTACTTTCCAAGATCACTGGAAGCAAAGAAACATTTGTACTCCTAAAGTGACTCCACTGGGGTACTTTCCAATCCTACTAGCCATTGAGAAGCACTAGATATGAAAAATCACACTCTACCCTTTACCATTTCATCGATTGAAAAATTTGTGATATGGTGTATCTTTTGTGTGTTCAGCCAAGTAGAAAAAAGTGAGATGCTATGTATATAAACAGGTTGAAAGAGGGAAATCAAGAAAATATATACTTCCTAAAGGTTTGACCCTTTAACTGAAAGATATTCCTAGATAGAGAAGCTAAAGCTCGCCTAGAGTGTCACCAAGTGCTTTCATTGCTACAACACCCTCCAAAAAATTCACTACATTCGAATTTTGGAGCCTACTATCACCATCATATCTAGTGTCGCCTTGATCGTCAAGTGTCATCTCATGTCACTCTATTTATTTCAAGTTTTCTTGTGTGTTCTCAAGTGTCATCACATTGATTATAACATCTTTAGGTTTATTTCATGGTCACAACATCTTTGTCGTTGTAAAACAACAATTTTTTATTGCAGTTACACACACTTCACCTATTAAATGTGGGGAATGCATGGAAAGTGGTGTTTTTACGTATACCTATCCCTGTTCAAGCTTGTATAAGTTTTCTTAGTGATTTGGTATGTGTCACGTATGCTTTTATGTCTAAACTCATCATGTTCATCCCTTTTCTTATCTCCCTAGCTTAGGTAATTTTTTGGTTTCAAAGCAAACCCATTAAGACCAAGAGAAAATGAGCACACTTTGAAGCCTTGATCGGGAATCATTCATTGTTTATAAGTGTTCCATGCACCATCCAATATTGAAATGCACACTCCTTAAGATCTTTCCTGTTCCTTATTACGAACCACACCCTTTAAGAAACCAAGTCTTCCTTTGAGTGCACTCCTTCAGGTAGAAGAAGTGGATCCTCCTTGAGTGCATGAGTGCACCCTCAAGGCATTAAGTTCAACCCTGCATCATTCCATAATGTGCAATGCTCCCTCCTAGCTATTTTACCTCATAAGCTCTCTTCAACGGCATGAATATTCTCCCTTTGGCCTTCAGTATTGTGCCATGCACCCTCCTCGGCCTCATGAGCTCACCCCAAAGGCCTGAATCCTTCCTCCTTCAACCTTCAGGAGTGCGCCCTATTCCCTCCCTCTCTCCCTAGAGCACATAGTGCACTTGGAAAGCTCAAAGCTTCCCCTGCATCCTTTGGGATTTGCGCCATGCACCGTTCCTTGAATTGTCTCTTCCTCTTGAACGTACAAGTGCATGGTGAAGCCCTAAAGCCTCCTCATTTAGGCCTTTAGTATTTCGAAGTGAGCCCTTGCACCTAGAAGCTCTCCTTACTCTTTAAAAGTGTAGTAAAAGGCATAGACAAAAAATATGCATAAAACACGTTACACTACGAGATTTCCAGGTTGATTCTTGTTTTTCATGAGCTATTATAGCCACAGGTATCTTAGGAACAACATGAAAAGCATTAATGAACAAGATCGGGAAAAGAAGACAAATAAAGGAAGCATTGGATAATAAAGAATGCATTCATGCTTGATAATTGAAGCACCCTAAAGTCTCCAAGATCAAATATCCTTAAGAGGGTGAAGAAATCAATGATCAGAAGTTGCATGAAGAATCTGGACACTACTGGCAACCATGTCACCATTGAAGAAAGTCCATGTCATCAGTCACTATTAGTACCAGTCATAAAAATATTGACATGTCATGTATTCATCACATGATGATGTGGAAGTTACAATGTAATGTTCTAATAATTGTAAAAGCAAATAAGTGGAATTCCAAGAGTCATGTATGTACAAAAGAGTCATGGAAGTCAAAACTAAGTGTAATAACAAAAGTCATATGTAATTCCAAAATTCATTTGAAAGTCCAAAGGTTGTAGAAGTCCAAAGGTCATTATGTGTTGTAAAATCAAGAGTCATGGGGATGTGAAAGCTCATGCCTCAAGTTATAAAAGGATCATGATTTCTCATGTAAAATAATTTTGACCTTGGCTTCTCCCACAAGGCATTTGAGAAACATAATTAGTAATTTTGGGGAGAAAGTAGTTGTAATGCTCCACTATTGGAGCTAGTGATTTTCATTTTATTTATGTATCTTGGAAATTTTTCTTAATATCGAAGCCTTCTGGGCTAGCACATTTTCACACGTGGATTGTGAATGTTTCTAATACTATTCTTTGAATACTTATGGTTCATGTTTTCTTTCAACTATACATAAGTAACTGAACTATTTTAGTGACTTTGATGCTCAACTTATTGGAAATGTGTTGTAATGTTTATAATGATCATCACATCCATGTGAACTATTTTCCATGATGATAGACAAACTTCTCTTGTTCATGTGTCTCTATTAAGGTATTACTATTACTTCCCTCTTAGAGGTTCACTTGGTTTCCCCCGCTTACAGTAAGAGAACCTTGATACATCTACAATTGAACATTCACATGGTGCACTTGCTTGCTCATTCAAAAGGAAATTTGTGCTTCTCTTTTATTCTAATAGATGAAGCCAAGGCATCTCTTTAAGTAAACAATAGTTAGGTCATATTTTGGATGGGAGTATTGCACCAAATATTGTGAGGTTTAATTGGGACCTTATATCGGGGAGATCCCAGGTACATTGGCAGTATCCAAAACTGTCAACAATAGGAAAGGATATGTTCAATGCAGGTAGTATACCATTGCATTGTGCATTACATTTACCATTTAACAAATCAGAATATCTTTTGCTTAAAGGTGAAAAGTTAGACACATTGAAAAGTAATTTCGAATAAATTAGTGTTATACTGATTAGTGAGGTGTCTTTGATAGGTTCAAAACTATTATACCATGTTGAAAAACGTTTACAGGATATTAATCATAATATGTTGGCTTATTTTGGAAATATTGATGTAATATTTTCAGGTGACTTGCTCCAAGTGTAGCCGATGAAAGATTCCCTAACTTTCTAGAAACCAATTTTAGTAGCAAAAAAAAGTATACGATTTTTGGAAATACAAAGTCAAATGGTATGAATTGTGTATGACAATGCATAAAAAAGATAACACATTCATTGAAATCCTTAATAAATTGTGAGTGAATCAACAATTTGATGAAGACATAAAATATATAAATGATAAGTGCTATAGACCTACTCCACTGGATCCATTGTTTCCATACCAATTTTATAGAAAAAGGGATGTACAAAAGCATAATGAAAAAATGTCGTCAAATGTAAATGTAGAGCTAATAGTTCTTGATGCAATTGATTAATCTCACAATAAGGATATAATCTTTGTAGAATATGAGAAAAAATGAGATTACCATCAAGAACCCTTATCAAATGCAATGGTCTTGTTGAGATATATGCATGAAACTATAATTTATAGGATGACCTCGTTAATGGTGAGGATGGAATATGCAAAAATCATATGAAAAATAGCAAGAATGTTGATGTGATATAGATAGATTTTGTAAATCTAGATATCAGTAAACATCAAATAGACAAGTATTATTAACTGTATGAAAAAAATATTTCATATGATTGGAATCCAATATTACATGTTTCAAAACCATTGACATGTCATAGAAAGAGCTTTACAACTATAGTGTGATTTTTTTTGTTTGATACAACTAGCTTGTGCTAGAACAATTCACTGATCATATGGTTTAACATTGGATGGACTTTCAATTGATCCAAGTGGCATATTGACACATGAACTATTTTACACAACTTTGGGACATGTTAGAATGATGGAATCATTGTATCTTCCCTAAAAAATAACACAAAATAATTTTTTTTTGAATAAGAAGGTAATAGAGGAAACAAAATTCTTAAGAACTAAAGTATCATGGAAATTAGGATACATAGAGAAGCAATAACAAGTGAAAATACTTTAACGGTTGCAAGTTTGAGTATGCGAAGTCAACATGCTCATGTGAAGAACATTGTGCGAGATTAAGGCTTAATGAATGCTCTGATTCTCTATATCCAGGAGACACATTTAAAATTTCCAACACCAAATATTGAATTTCATAAATTCAATTTCAAAATATAAAATTTTCTTCATGGATTCCTACTCGCATATAGGAAAACATATAAATTGTCACAAAGAAAAACATTCGAAATAATAGAATCAAACTTTTTTTGTCAGAAGTATATTTCCAATGCCGAATATGCATAATAAATGTATATTTTGAGCCACTTGTATCTATTTCTGCAATTGCTGAAGAAATTACAATAACAAAGGCACAATTCACACTTAGTAATTACATTTTTATACTTATTGGAGATTTCAATATTAACATCAATTCAAGTAGCAAAAGAAGTAAACAATTATTAGAGTATATGTAGTACGAACAATTAGGAGAAATAATGAGGAACTTTACTTCTTGGAATAAGAAAATTATTCATCACATTTGGACAAATTTCCCTCTTCAACAATGTCATGTTCATATTCAACATCGGTATTGAAGTGATCATGATGAAGTTCATGCTTCGTTACACTTTCTATGATTGCATCACAACACAAGATATACATTTTTTATATTGAAGCAGTAAATTTCATAGGCAGTTAACGTGTTTTTAATGTCCTGGTTTTGTTTATTCGATTACCATTTTCCTATGTAGAAATATAAGCAACCCACATATGCATCATAAGAGCTAGGAGTTTCAATAGGGTTTAAATGATTTCGTGAAAAATATTTGCTACACTTGTGCATATTTTTGCTTGCATTGATATTTTGTTGTACAGAAAGTTCGGCACAAGCAAGGCTTTTCACATTGCATGTTCGTACAAGCAATGCTTTGTACACTGATTATCCCCCTTAAGAAAACTTGATAATTATGATAAAGATATTTAAATAGTATCCAATATTTGATAGTTCAGATTTGTTAATTGTGTTATTATAACTTAAGCTAATTATTGACTACACAATTGGAGAAGATAGAGAAAATCCACAAGTGTTGTGTGGAACTTGCAAATGTGTGGAAGTGTTATTGTATTTTTTGCATCTTCCTTTCTCCATACATACTCACTACTTTGTATATTTTCCATGAATATTTGCATCTTGCATGACACTTTTTCCATATGTTCATGGATTTTTTTGAAAATGCTATTAATTTTTGAAGTAGCCTTTATTTAGTTTAGTAGGTAATAGAGCGAAACAATTTGCAATGATTAGTGAAACTGGATGCGTCTCTGATATTTTTCAAATATCTGTGTCATGTTATGTTATGAAACCAGCTCAAGAAAAGATAGAAAAGATAGATCAACGCCTTAGAATTCAGCCTCTTCGAGGGGGCAACCTCCTTTACATTACATAAATGAACAATTCTTGGATGATTCAAATGACAAAACCTCTTTTCTATATATAGGAGTCTAAGGAGTCACAATATAATCTAGCCGACCTAACAATAATAATATAAAGCCACAAAAATAACAATATTGGGGTAATAGGGCCACAACAATATAAATAAGGGGTATAACTACAATAGTAATGGGGTAATTACTAGTATTATAGGGACTCAACATGCCCCTCTCCTTCAAAAAAGTGTTGTCCTAAATGCTTGCGTAGTTCTGGATACTTCTGCATAAAATTCTCATCCTCCCATGTGGAATCTTCAGCGGATAAGTTCTTCCACTTGATAAGATACTCTGAAATTGATCGATTTCGTAGCTTTCGAGTTCTTGTTTCTGTGACTGCTTCCGATTCCAATATAATTTTTCCTTCCTCGTCAAGTTTTGGTAATATTGTTTGAACTGGGAGCTTGTCACCTATAACCTTCTTTAAACATGAAACATGGAAAACTGGGTGCAATCGAGAAGCTGCAGGAAGCTCCAATTTGTATGCCATAGTACCAATCTTTTGCAACACCTTGTATGGACCATAATACTTTGGTGATAATTTATTATCCTTCTTAGCTTGATTTAGGGACATTTTCTTATATGGTTGTAGCGGAAGGAATACCCAATCACCTACATCAAAACTTCTTTCACTGCGATGTTGATCTGCCTGTTGTTTCATTCTATTTTGTGCCAACAAGAGGTTATCCTTTAAGAGTTGGAGGACTTGTTGTTGATGTTCGATGTGATGTTCCACTGCTTGAACCTTAGAATTTTCTCTTAAATATGATGTGATGGATGGTGGTTGATACCCTAAAGTGCCATAGATGGGGTCATTTTTGTTGCTGTATGGAAGGAAGTGTTATACCACCATTCAGCCAGAGGCAACCATTTGACCCATTATGTCTGTTTATCAGATACAAAGCAACGAAGATATCCTTCCAAACATTTGTTTACTATCTCAGTTTTCCCATCAGATTGAGGATGATAAGATGATCTATGAGCTAACTGCGTACCAAGACAAGAAAATAATTTTGTCCAAAAATTTCCAGTGAAAATAGGATCTCTGTCACTTACAATAATCTTTGGGTTTCCATGTAGCTTTTGAATTGTTTCCATAAATGCAGTAGAAACTGTACTGGCTTTAAATGGATGTGATAATGCACAAAAGTGTCCATACTTGGTAAGTCTATCAGCTACCACCATGATGACACTCTTTCCCTCAGACTTGGGTAAACCTGTGATAAAATCCATTGAAACCTCCTCCCAACGTTGGCTTGGAATGGATAAAGGTTGTAATAGACCTGGTGTCTTAAATGTTTCAACTTTATTTTGTTGGCAAACCAAACATTCTACCAGAAAATTTTGAATATTTGTTTTAAGGCCATCCCAAAAAAATTCCTTCTTAACCTTGTGGTAAGTTTTTAAAAATCCTCAGTGCCCTCCTAAGGGAGAAGTGTGCAATTCCATAAGAATCTTTTGTTTTAGCTGGGAATTCTTACAGAGGTATAAGTGATCTTTGTACCATAACGAATCATTTTGCCAACTAAATGTATCAGACGTACTGGAATCTTGTTGTAGCTTTCGAGTAAGTGCCCACACTTCTTTGTCATTCTTCCATTCCTCCCTTGCTTCATTTATCCAATCTGGTTGGATAATAGAAATGGCACACAACATTGCTTCCACATCCTCGTCCTTTCTTGAGAGTGCATCTGCCACCACATTTTGCTTCCCTTTTTTGTAGATGATTTCAAAGTCATAACCCAACATCTTTGTGACCCACGTTTGTTGCTATTCAGAGGATAATCTTTGTTCTAAAAAGTATTTAAGGCTATCATGATCCGTTTTTACCTTGAAGTGTCTTCCCATTAGGTAGGGTCGCCATTTCTTAAGTGCATGGAGTATTGTCAACATTTCCTTCTCATAAATAGCTTTGCTTAAAAACCTTCCCTTGATTGGACGACTTTCAAAAGCAATGGGTCTTTCATCTTGCATTAGAACAGCACCAATTCCATTTCCTGAAGCATCACATTCCACAGTAAAGGTTTTTGTGAAGTCCGGTGTAGCTAAGACCGGTGCTTGGCACATCGCCTCTTTAAGATGTTCAAAGGCCTTTGTTGCTTCCGGAGTCCATGAAAATGCATCTTTCTTCAATAATGTTGTTAGAGGTGCTACTATTCTCCCATAATTCTTAACAAACTTGCGATAATACCCTGTCAACCCAAGAAATCCTCGCAGATGCTTTATGGATGTGGGGATTTTCCATTCCTTAATGGCTTTAATTTTGCTAGGGTCTACCTTAACTCCTTCATGAGATAAAATATGACCTAAATATTCCACCTCCTGGACTCCAAAGAAACATTTGGATCTTTTTGCATATAATTTTTTCTCCTCCAATAGTTGTAGCACCCTGTCAACATGTTCAACATGATCCTTCCAAGACTTGCTATAGATTAGTATATCATCAAAAAATACTAACACAAATTTTCTAAGGAATGGTTTGAAAATTGAATTCATCAAACCTTGAAATGTTGAAGGTGCATTGGTAAGGCCAAAAGGCATGACCAAAAATTCATAATGACCCTCATGAGTTCTAAATGCTGTTTTCGGAATGTCTTCAATCTTCATTCTGATTTGATGATATCCCGAACGAAGATCCAACTTGGTGAAGTAAATTGATCCATGCAATTCATCCAGTAATTCATCAATGACAAGAATGGGGAACTTATCTTTAATAGTGAGCTTGTTGAGCTCCCTATAATCCGGACACATGCGCCATGATCCATCCTTCTTGTGCACCAATACTACTGGAGCAGAGAAAGAACTTTGACTCGGTTGAATTATACCAGCCTCTAGTATTTCTGCAACCATACGTTCAATTTCACTTTTTTGGACATAGGGATATCTGTACGGCCTAATGTTTGGAGGAACACTTCCTGTTATCAGACGAATAGCATGATCATGATCATGCATAGGTGGGAGACCTTTGGGAGTCTCAAATACCTTGAAATGATTGTCCAAGACCTTTTGGAGATATGGAGAAATAGATGATTCCGATGTGGAAACATCTAGCAAATATAATTGTGCAATTACACCTCTTTGCTCCTTTTTTAGAAGCTTTATCATACCATTAGAGCTAATTATATTTCCTGGTTTCCCTGCGATACCCCTTAATTCAACTTCCTTTCTTTCAGTAGAAAATTTGATGAAAAGTTCTTGAAAATTAAAAGCTATTGTACCAAAGGATTGTAGCCATTGGACTCCTAGTACAACATCAGCACCTCCCATTGGAATGGAAAGCATTGGGCTAGTCAATACATATTCTCCCATGGATAACTTGATATTATGGCACTTTCCAGAGCAATTTATTGTTCCTCCATTTGCAATCATCACTTGACACTCTGGTGCTGGATATAGGAAGCAATTCAATTCTTTTGCTACCCTACAATGAATAAAATTGTGGGTGCTTCCTGAATCAATCAACACTATTACATTTTTCTTCTTGATTTGTCCTTCTATCTTGATGGTTTGAGGAGTGGTAATTCCCGCCAATGCATTACAAGATACGGTTGGATTTATTTGTTCTTCATCTAGGCTTTGTTCCTGGAGTATATCCTCTTATTTTGACCTTTCTTGCTCCTTTCCTTCTTCCTCTTCACAATCTATGTAGAATAATTTCTTCTCATCACACTTATGACCTTTAGTGTATTTGCTATCACAACTGTAACAAAGCCCTTTTGCTCTTTTTTCTTCCAATTGTTGTGGTGTCAACCTTATAGGTTGTGGAAGACTAGGGGCAACAACACTTCCGTCTTTATAGTTGTTAGTGGTATGCTTCCTGGTTGCCATAATTTTGCTTTCCATTTTTCTTGCTAACCTGAATGCCTTCTCTAATGAATCAGGTTCCCAAAGGTGAACATCATGTTGGATATTATCCTTTAAAGACCCTATGAACACATCAATCCTATGCTCCTCTGGAATATCTTTTACCCTTATGTTCAATTTTTGGAACTCCTCAATGTGCTCCATTATTGAACCCTTTTGTTTGAGACTTATCAATTGGCTAAAAAAAGTGTTGCTTTTTGTATCCTCATAATGTGCTATCAATTCTTCCGTAAAAATTGCCCAAGTGATGAATTGTTTTACGAGAACAAAGCCATTGATACCATACAAACTGATTTGGTTCCAAATATACAATTGCCATACGTACCTTTTGTGTGTTTTTCACATTATTGAGATCGAAGAACTGCTCCATCTGTAATATCCATGTGGCGGGATCCTTGCCATCAAACTTCCTCATATCGAGTTTTGGAATATGATGGGTCTTCGATCCAACATTAGAGCCTATGGAATCATGATTAACATTTCTTTGGTTCACATCATGAGTTTCCTTTACAACCTTTCCACCATTAGTATGTATTTCATGTAGAAAATTTGTCAAATCTGTCTTTAAATCTGCCATGTCTGTCTTCAAATCATCCATCTTAGCTTCCATGCCCTTTATCTTAGATTCCACGCCATTTATCTTAGCTTCTGTTAGCTTTTGTGAGCGTGACATTTGTTGCACTTGTTCTTGTAATTTTGATATATGATGTAGCATTTCTTCCTCTTCTTCATGAGTCATGCTAGAGCTTTCAGGTTCCTTACTAGGTGTTTGCATTTTCTTTCCTCGGGGAATCAGTTACTAATAATAATGCTTTACTATGCCCTTTGAATTCCTTCAAACCAAGCTTACGCAAAAATAAAAAATAAAAAACTACACACCTTTCTTCACTTTGTATAAGCCTGATATTGAATCTGATGTATCTCTGTAATTTTGGATCATCAAGTTCTGAAATTGCAACCTGTGGTAGCCTTATACGTCCTCTTTCCAATGCCACAATTCTGACCCAAATTGGTTTCTCCAAGGAAGAGTTATGCTAAATCTCCCACAGTGACTTGATTATAGACTAGTTCAGTATAGAAAACTTGTACGACGTGCCCTGAGTCACTGTTTCAACCAATGGATCTGAAAAATGCCTACAAGAAACTACAATCCGTCCTCTTTCTATACCTTCTTACGAAATTTCTATTCGATCCCCAGAGAGAAATTTATGATGATTTTCCTCAAGTCACCTATTTTGAATGTAATTTAGGAGTCTGCAAAAAGAGCAACTTTATCAGATCATATCTCCACAAATATCACACGAAAAGCTCTAAAATTCGGAAACAAGGTTCAGCGCGATTTATTCTCAAATGGGTTTTTTTTGCGACTTCTAAAACGTCACAGAAAAAAAGTTATAGCGAAAATTCCACGATGACCTGTTTGGAGCAGCGAAACCCTAGAATCCAAAGCTCTGATACCAAATGTTATGAAACCAGCTCAAGAAAAGATAGAAAAGATAGATCAACGCCTTAGAATTCAGCCTCTTTGAGGGGGAAACCTCCTTTACATTACATAAATGAACAATTCTTGGATGATTCAAATGACAAAACCTCCTTTCTATATATAGGAGTCTAAGGAGTCACAATATAATCCAGCCGACCTAACAATAATAATATAAAGCCACAAAAATAACAATAGAGGGATTCTATGGGGCACAGAAATAACAATATGGGGGTAATAGGGGCACAACAATATAAATAAGGGGTATAACTACAATAGTAATGGGGTAATCACTAGTATTATAGGGACCCAACATGTTATTCATAACTTAAAGTTGACAATGAAAAAGTAGTTGGCACCAACCAAACGACCTTATCATTTTGTAATATGGATAACTTAGCATGTTTTGCTGGCAATTATAATTATTATAGACAGTCTATGAGCTAGCTGACATTATTATAAATAATTTATAGTAATGCAGAAGTGATATGTGTAATAAATAGATGAGATGGTTTTGGATTTTCCAGGTATATTTGCATTGGTTTACGTAAATTTTAGCTTTGGTATCTTCAATTTTTATTTATTGACAAATGTCTTGTGTAACATATTTCACAGTTGCAATAGTTGGAGTTAATTTTGTGTTTACAATAATAAGTACTAGGGAATATATAAAAAATCATAAAAAAGTGTGTTTAATGCAACCATATTTAGAGCGTTATTGATTCAAAAAATGTTTTTAGCTATGAAACAATCATGTTTAGCAGAGAGACCAAAGAATCTATTTGCATTGATATAGTTAACTTACTTGGTCATATTGATGAGAACTTCCACTTGTTGGTTTCATATGAGATTTATGTGAATCTTCCAATGGGAGAGAACAACAGTAACAATATTTTGACTAGTGGATTAGCAAACGCTTCATGTGTGCCATAAGTTTTTAGTTTCAGGGAAATTGTTCATTTACGTGCAAATGTTTCTTTATTCAGAAACAAGAACAATTATGCTACCAAAAAAAAGGATTCCTTTGAATGAAACAACATTTAGATGGATAATCAAGTTACCGAAACCTAATATTCTCTTGACATTGTCCAAAGAAAATATTTTTGTAGCCTCAGAAATAGACGTGGCTAATGTTGTTGGAGATTTCCTCTTCCCAAGTTACCAACATCCTTATAATACTTTTCTCATAGACATATCTTGGTTTAAACAGTTATTTAGGGACTTTTGTTGTGTTTGTGCACATGTCATGGGCCAAGAAACTATAGAAAGTGTTCCACAATGCATTCTCTATATGCTTTATCACACATACAAAAGGAACGTGCATTCGATTGGGCTGATATCATTTCTAATGAATTAGCTTCTCAGTTAGCCAATTTATCCAAGACTAATAGGTTCTTGATGATGGCATAGCTCATAGTAGTTTTGGTTTTTAGTGATGGATTTTGTGGTTTTCCATATATTCCTAAGTTCAATTTAAATCAAGAAATAGTGCAGTTCTAGTATCCTATACTGTGGAAGTGCAATGTGTTTTTAAACTTTTGTCTAATTCAATATGTTTTTGTAAAACAAGTCGATTACATGATAACTTGAAAACAACCTCATCAAATATCTTCACAGGCACACATTTTTTTATGCGGCAAAGGTAGGCATGAAGAAAGAGAAAGTAATACACTAACTTGAATTTATGTATTTCAAGGTAAGTTTATGCTATTATCGAAATTTGTTATAGACAAGTATTTTGTTGCTTAAGCAAAGAAAAAAAATTCATTTCTTTTCTATTTTCTATTGAATAAATCAAAGGACTACAACTCATGTTATAGAGATCACAAATAATTTGCATCCTTTTAACTTAAGTGAAGTTGAAGAAATTAAAGCCTTTTATGAGGAGATTCTATTTGGCACACACTTGGAATCAATTGGATACGAAAACCTGTTTCAAAAATTAGAGAGTAGAGTGAAGAATGTTAAAATGCATCAACAAAATATCATGGACTAATCATAGAGGATAAAGAAATCATATAAGAATCAAGTATCAGTACTTCTGCAGAGAAATTTGTACCCTGCATAAACAATACTCATGGAAATCAAGGGTTAATCATGAATGATGAAGAAATCACAAAAGAATCAAGTATCAATACCTTTGTAGAGTAATCTATATTTTACATAAATGATGTTTATGTTAGTTCATCCTCGAGTGAAAACAGGAAAAAATATATTGCAAATACGAAACTGATTCATGATAAGCTATCAGTTAGTGGGAAGAACAAAGAGCCTGATCGAAGTTTTATTTCACAAGAAATATATACTGGTGAATCATCCAATGCCAAAAGTACTATGAAAATAGAAGGTGTTGAAGAAGGTATAGACGTAGAAGTTAAGGGAATAGTGATACTTGATTGGGTTAGTGTCTTTTTTTGCAAAAAATTGAAAAATAATGGCACAAATTGTTGCGGAATTTATTATTTTTTATGATGGTTTTGTCATGTTGCAAAATGAAAAGTATGATAGTAGTAGTAAAAAAATTAATATTGAGAAAGTAAATATTTATAACAAAAAGGTTTTAGACAAAAAAAAAAATGCATGTTGATATGTCTCAAGTTGCAACCACATTGGTCATGAAGTTGCATCAAGTTATGGGTGACGTGCTCGCAGAGTCTCTTAGTCAACAGGAAATAGAAAACTTAGGACTAAAAACAAGAATAAAATACCTATAATGTTCTATAAATCCAGGTCCTTTGTTAGTGAATCCATTACAAATATGGACAATGCTACTGGAAGTTCTTACTCGTTGGAACATCATATAGATTTACTTAATTTATCAATATCCCTAATGTAGTAAAAACATGGTTACAAAATAGATCACTATTGGGGGGGTGAATAAATAGTGAAGGCACATATAAAATTTTACACTTTTTCTCCAATTTATTATTCTTTAAACCATGCATAAACTGAAAAACATAAACAAGGATTAGAGCATCAAACACAAGTTAAACCATGCAAGCATTCAACACAAGAGACACAAATATTTTTGGTGGAAAACCCCGCGCTTAGGTCAAAAACCAACGTTGTTGTTGTTGTGCTACTCAATATTTTGTATTAATTTGTTGAACAAGTTATACATGGATTAAATTACAACCATAAGTCAAAATACTTTGATTCCTTCATAATATGTTGGCACCTATTAGTTAGGAACTGTGTTTTTCTCACAGATCTAGGGAAATCTATCCACTGGAATCCCCAGTGACCAACAATCCTCACCCAGCTCCCATTTGACTATCCAAATCCTATTGGATGGAGAATTTTTTTCCTTCTATTAAATCCACCAAATCACTATCTACTTTGAAGCCTCCACGCCTTCACTTTCTCCACATAAACCATGTTTCATATATTTTCAAACTGGGGTGCCAATCTCCTCAATATGAACATCACAACAAAAATCTCTTCAAAGAACGAAATCAAAACTCCAAAATAAAGTGAATCAACATAAATGATGCATAAAGTAATCTGGTAAATGAATTAGAAAAGACCCTCTCTAGAATAATAAATTTTCTCACAAACAATTTTTGCAACCAACAAAAAAAATGGAAAATAAAGAAGTTGGTATGAAGCACCAAATAGATCTACAATTAAACTTAATTTCATCTCCTCGCTGATTACAGAAAATGTTGGTTGAAACATACTTCTGCTATTTGTTGCTACACCTACAAACTGCTACAGAAAATCAACATCAAAACCCTCACAACTTGTACACAATCCTCCAAACTAACACACACACAAGAAATAACATATCCAAGCATTGTTTTTAACTCAATAATAAACTATCCTCATCAATCTTGAATCTAATACTAGGGAAAATACTAAGGTAATACCAATATCAAGTGTAAATATTGGGTAATGTTGTTCAAGCCAAAATATTAAATGTGAATACTATGGTAATACCAATACTAAGGGCACATGTACCATGGTAATACCAATAACAAGTGTATCTATACCATGTTAATACCAATACCAAATGCACCCATACCATGGTAATAGCAATACCAAGGTCACTTATACAACTGTCAAAGTAACAAGCCAAAATACCATGTGTGAATACCATGGTAATACCAATACCAAGGATATATGTACCATGGTAATACCAATATAAAGGAAACCCGTACCATGGTAATACCAATACCAAGTGCACATATACCATGGTAATACCAATTAGCTGCCACACCAAATACCATGGGAACCATCCTTGGTAACACTGCATAATCAAACAATCATATGGTTAACCAATGCACAACCAAACACCTCCAACACCTATAGTAACATCATCAAGCCATTGAGAAGTCTCCAATACTTATAGAAACACCTCCAATGCTTCCAAGACTTGCAGAAGCATCTCAAACACATGTAGCAATGTCTCCAACACCTGCAACATCATCATCAAGTCATCCAACTTGCTCCAACATCTGTAGAGGAACCTTCAATACTTGTAACAACATCAACATGTAGCAATCAATCATAAAATTTCCCCACAACCATCTCTACTTAACCTCCAAACCCTGCACTAGTTCTTACACAAAGTCATACCACAACCAAGTTGACATTAATGCCAACCAACAAAACTAACAAGCTGACCACTGCTACAACCCAACATTAATCCCACTCATCATGAGGAGGACTACCAACATCATCTTATTGACATAATACATATGACAAGTAGCACCATGAACCTATTGACATCAATTCGAACACTACAATTCCAAAAAACATATACTATCAACAATATATGTGGGTGATCATTGATCATGCATGGCAAGCAACTTTCGATCTGGAGATTTTTTTAGGAAGAACTAAGTCATTTTTCAGGTTGATTTAGCATGATCTTGAACGAGATAGGTATTTCATGAACAATGAATTATTTACTTTCAGCCAAAGATGTGATTTACTTTCTAATGCAGAGAAAAATTGATATGAATTGCCAAATATTGATTGAATGAAGCATCTCAAAGCTGCATGGTCTAAGAGAATCAGAACAACGGATAACGTTTTTTTGGAATATGAAAACATAGAGAATCGAAGAGAAAATGCATATGTAAGGGTTGTACAAATTATGTCGAATCTGAATGGTTCACGTATCACATGTCACTCTAGATTAATTTTGAGATAAATGTTAATAATTGAAATGAATAAGCTCAAACATTCAAAGGAAACATAGTTCGATGATATGGCTGAGTTTAGTACACAAGAAAAAGGGAATGGCTAATTAGCTTTGTTAATGTTAATAAACAGAGCTTTGTTTTAGTTGTGGAATTTCAAGGAGAAGCCAAGGAAATTGGGAGGGAGATATTCAGTCAATATGTCAAACTGAAAATTACAACAGCTCCTATGAAAATTGCATACAAGAAAATTTAAAAAAGTTTCTTCAAGAAGCCTAAAGCTCAAAAAGGAGTTAATGGTTAAAAAATAAGGACATATGCTTTTACATACTTTAAGTTTTCTTAAATATTGGAATATTCATTTTCCTGTTTACTGGTGATTAAATGTTTAGGAATTTATATATTATTTTATGAACCGAGTCAATCTATTGATGCACTTTTTACTTTTCATTGCAAATGGCTTTTTCATACAAGGATTCATAGGAGTCCAATTCATTTTATTTTATGGGTAGGTATAAATGTTTTTGATAAATTCTTTAGGAATTTAGTGTTATTTTTTGTACCCAAAATTTCCGAGGTGGTTTAAATATGGGATTTCCTTTGCACATGACTTTGTTTTTTTGTACAGATTTATTTCATAGTTACATTATTATTTATTACATGTATTTAGTTGATCAAGGAAAAATTGTTGCTATTTTGCTAAAATTCAGGTGTGGAAGTTCAAAGAGGAAAAAAATCGAAAGGGTCGTTGTGAATATGCTAGTGAACAAGGATATCACAAAAGGTCCTACTACGAATAGAATAAATATCATGAGTATATATGTAGTATTATTTCTAGTCCAACTATATACCTTACTGTTAAAAATTGATTTCTCTGTGCAAATTCTGATATAGCTTACCAATTTTGTGAACAATGCGAAGATGATTACTCTTTTGTTGATAGGAATGGAAACGAATATTCAATAACTATTTTTTATTCTCATAAATTTGTTTCACCTTTGATGTTTATTTTAATCATGGCTATGGTAATTAGCATTTGAATCTAGATGTAATTCTTGTTCTTTTAACTATTTTCATTATTGTTAAAGACTTTTCAGGCATAAATAGTGATTACTCTATTTTAAGCCTAGAACTGTTAACCATTTATATGTAATGTTGTTAAATGATCTTTTTGCAAAAAGTCGAGAGAATTTTTTTTGTTTTCTTCATTATTATTAAATAATTTTCATAGATTTCTTTGTAATCATTTTTCTTCCTCAAAAAATAATCGTTTATACTTATTCGGTATCCATAAGGGGTTGTATAAGTCAATTCGTTTATGTTGGTAAGGTCTAAGAACATCATCATAACCATAAAAGGAATGTTTCTTACAATAAAATTTTCTCTTTTCTGAGTGACATGGATGGTACCTATTCCCATTAATACCTTGAAATTACTAATGCACTTATTATTTGATAAATGAATATAAAAAATTGTGATTTTAGTTTCAATATTAGCATGTAGCTTTGGGAAATCATTGAAAATTGATTTGTTCTCTTATCTATAAACTATTCAAATGATCATTAACAAATTGATTTCAAAGACAATAGATATTGACATCTAAGCCATGAAATCATTTCGTCCTCCATATAGTGAAAGCTATGGTTTCAACCATTTCCCCTTGATCCCACTTCTTTTGCGAAGGACCTACAACCACATTAATTCTACCATAATTTTCCACAACAAGAGAAGTAACATAATAGTATCAATTCCAAAGCATCACTTCCTATGCAAAGAACCTTTGATCTCTCACACATCCTTTGTCATATGCACAGTAAATGCTTCACATAATGAAACATAATGATATTAATTCGATATTTGTTCAGTAGCCCCCCCCCCTCCATGCAAACGACCTAGCATCATTGTAAATAAAGTCACAAATTGACATCTACTATCTGAAATGACATTTAAATATTATCTATTTTAATGGTATTCATTAACCAATTATCACCATCAATTTTGCTATTACTAACTTGCCTCATCTCTAATCTAAGAATACTAGTTTGAAATTGGTTACTTTAAATCATATTCCTTTTACTTTAAACCATATCCCTTTTACATTTGATGATTGATATGTTTCACATGCTTTAGAAATTGATATCAAGAGACTATGTTATTAATACCCTAGATCACATTCTATTTTAACTAGAGCTCTCCTACCAATAAATATAAGCCTTTTTTCCATTTATTGAGCTAATGTGTATTCAGGATATTCACCATGAAAACTTCTTTCTATTTGCCAATTTTGGATTAGGTGATTACACATTCATCAATTTTACTCGCATTATCCAATATTAAACTAACTGAGTTCTTAATATTAATAATATTAATTTCAGTTTGCAAAAGTTACAATGAGAGCTTTGTAGAAGGCAGCTTTAGAATAAAAAACATGAGCATCAAAAACAAATTGCAAAATGTTACTATTCCAAATGGCTTAGACATTAGCAATTCTAAAACTGAACTTTGTAACTATAATTAACATTACAATTGATGTGTGTTTATCAAAGCTTGCAAATGTGGTGTATGCAAAAATCTTTATGTTTATGAATTTGTTTGTGCATTTCAACATTTCCTTTAAGAACAATTTTCAATGTTGGAATAATTTGTAATTGAGACAAAATATCAACAATATACTCTGCAACACTTCCATATGTGTTACAAGATTTGGTTAATTTGGGAAACAAATCATCTGATGTGTCGAAATCATGTCCAAGTTTTCTATCTTTCCTCCTTAGTTCACATGGCATATACAGTCAATTTGAACAATTCCCATTAATTAGCTTTGCTTGTGCAGACAAGCAATGTGCAGAGGTTTTCTTGTCTAATGTTTTCTACACAGTGAAAGCTCCACACAACCAAAATTCTCATAAAAACACCTCATTCATTACGTACTTCATTTAATCTAGTTAAAAAACTCATTTAACATGGAAAAATAATGTCCAAGTTTACTATCTTACCTCCTTAGTTAATGTGGCGTGTATAGTTAACTTGACGAGTTCCCATTAATTAGATTTGCTTGTGCCGACAAACAATGTGCACATGTTTTCTTGTGTGCAAATTTTCGCATAGTGAAAGCTGCAAACAAGAAAACCTTTGAACAAGTCGATGTCGCCAACAATGAAATCATAAAAAAATGCACATAAGTATGATATATTTTCTAATGAACGAAAAAAATATCAGTATATTCTAACAAAAAAGAAAGGAAATATTACATTATCGATAACAACTTAATAAATGTTTCACAATGCTGAAAAATTTAGGCATCACCACATTGCCACAAAATCATTTTGTTGTGAACATATTCAGAAAGCTACCAAATAGCACTTTGCAAGCGACAACTCAAGGAAAATAGTCATCCATCTCCATATTGCACCTTGATATAAGAATAGCATAATAAAATTGAAAGCCTTGAACTATATTGTCAAGAAATGGTATGGGAAAGAGACTCAATCTATGATGCAAGGAACACAAGTAGGTATATTCACATAATCATCATTTGGTATCCAACCTAATCTCTAACCCATTAATTATACTTTATCCACACGTGCTCCATCTATGACTAAATATTCTCACTAGTCACGTGTAGATACAAGCTATTCATCAATAGTACCAACAACACTAGCATAAGTTGCACTAGCAGGAGGGACACCAGCACTAGCACCAACAATAGCAACACCAATAGTAGTGGAAGCAGTAGGAGGCACACCAACGCTAGTACTATCACCAACAACACCAGTAGCAACTACACCAGTAAGAGGCACACCAGCACTAGCACCAACACCAACAACACTTTGAGCCAAAACTCATACCTTTTTCTTCAATCTAGGTGTTACACACTATTTTATCACACTTCCCATCCCATATCTTGAAGTTTCAAAATGATGAAAGATTTCATTTTATTCACCATGAAACATATACAGAAAAATCCCCGAAGAAGAGAAGAAGAATTTCCCTGAAAGAGTTCTAAAGAAGCTTGCCTAAAAACCTAGTTTTTAGGATCAGAACATTTTTCACCACCGGAGACCCGTGTTGGTAACATATTGCACTATTCTAACCTAGCGCTACTAGCATGGATTTTATAAGGAAAACCAATGTTGAACCTCTTCAGGAAGTTTTTCCTAAAGTGGAGGATAAGCTTCTGTTACGAGAAGCCTCGAGAATGACGAGTTAGTTATAGGTGAATAAGGACTAGAGTGAGATATCCCATTCTTGGTCCTTGATCCTACGTTCATGGGTCTTTACCTTGAGTTTTGGATCCTATCCCTCCTTTTATGGATCCTTAACTCCCTCTCCTTCCCTATAAATTAGATGCCTATTATCCACAACCGGTTGGTTATTGCTTGGTTGCCTTCCTGTGCTAAAAATATGCCTAAATGCTTCCCATTTTTCTAAGGAGAAAGGAGTTCTTGAAGGTCTTGGCTAGGACCTGGAAACTCATCCAAAGCAGGCTTCCAACATCAAATATTAAGTGTTTGTACGATTCCCTTACTTTCTATTAATAATAGATTATGTGTTTACTTTCCATAAATGTGCCTATCATTGCTCATGATACTCTTTGATCTGTCATATAGTTTATATTAGAACGAATTATGTTATTTTTTCTTTTGTTGTCTCTTTTTTATCTTCCTTGCAGGTATTCATCCACAACGATGGAGAGAGGATTGATATTGGAAGCGAGAAGATCAAGAACGATATCAACGGGCGTTAACATCAGAGTGAGGTAGGTCATTTATCCTCCTTTGTGTTTTTATGGTATAAACTAGGAAAGTTTGCACATATTTGTCTAGTTTTTTGCTATATCCTCGCATTAGACTAGAGGGATTGTTTATGTTCACAGAAAGGATTTCCTGCACAACAAAATGGCGACTCCGTTGGGGAGTTTATAGCCCTTCAAACCTCCTTTTTATGTTTTGTCTTTGTGATTAGTTTGGCCAACCTCATAGTAATTTGTAATTTAGGTTTATCATGGGTTTGCATTTTGAGTAGTTTTGTCCTTTAGAGTGTCAAGTATGGATTTGTCTTTGATTTTTTTTTCTAAGTCTTCCTCATCCAACACGTTTTATCTAGGAACAGTCACACTGCCAACACGTTTTCTTCATTAACAGTAATGTTAAAAGCCCTGTCAGCATGGGTTTTGGTTGTTACAGTCATGTTGATCCTTAAAACATGAGAATTTTTAGCGTTTATCCTAGAAAGGTCTAGTGTGTTTTTATCCTTGAAGTATCCTCTTGCTCTGTGTGCTTTGGATTTGTTAGTATTTTGGTTGATTTCTTGTTGATTTGTAAAAGTCCATCCCATTGTTTCAAATTAGTGGAAGTGAATTTTGGTTTAGGCTTTAGGTATTTAGGTCAATTGGATTTATTGTTTGTTCCTTGTATGTGTGGAAGAAATATTGATTTTTTGTTGATTAAGTGTTATTAGTTCTTTAGAAATCATAAAATAAATCACATTTTCATTTGATTTTCTTTCATCTCAAAGTTTACTTTTCAAATTGCATTAGGTTAAATTGCAATGAAAATTCATTTTCGGGATGATAATTGAGAATAGACTACATTGCTTCATTCTGAAATCTGAAGAGAAGTGCATTCTCATTCATTAAAAAGAAAAACGAAGAAAAATCATGTAGGTGCATTTGAACTGCATTTCATTTTACTTTTGGTAAGTGCATTGAAAAGACATGTGAATAATTCTTGTAGCTGCATGTTAGTGAATTGAAGTTTGTTTTACCTGTGTTGGATGCATTGGAATAGTGAAAGTGAAATATCTAATTAGGAATATTTGTTTTTTGCGTACTTGATTTTTGTACCAATGTTTGAACCTCTTCCATATGCTAGATAACTTTCATCGAATTGAAAAGAATCATTTTTTCATACTAGTTGCATCATAGGCGTTTAGGTGACATCAATGTTTGAGCCTTAAAACCAAAACTTAATTGAAGATCAACTTAAAATTTACCTCAATTAACTTAAGGAGAATTTTTCATTAACGAAAAACATTTAGGGGTCTACGCTATAGACATGTTCCAGCATCATTAAACGTAGTAGCTGTCATTGTTTTCTAGCATTGTATCCTAGGGGTGAAATTTTGTTCCACATACAGAAGTGTATAGGACCGTTCTCTAGTACTTTCGAGTATATCAGAGGCACTCCACACACGATAAGTATATGGGAACACTCTCATAAAATGGTTATGCATTAGACAATGCTACTATAGAGTGCACTCCCATGTATCGCCGCGCATATATTAGGAGTCCCCAATAGGTTGCTATACATCCATAGGTAACCAAGTCTGCCAACTCATATACCATGATACACTGAAGACAACATTCGGGAGACTGAATGTCATACATTAAGTCCTTGGTTCGTCAAGGTGTATAGCGTAGTTCATGGTTTCTTAGTAAACCCTCATTCCTAGTTTACCCCTTTTTGATTTATTTCTCTTTTATAAATTCTAAAATCAATCAACCACGAAAGAAAAAAATTACCCATGAAAATAAAACTCCTTTTGTCCTCAACATTACTGGTCAATTGTAAAATCAGATTTGAGCCAAACCATTCTCCAACACACATTAGTGATTTATTTCCTTAAAAGGCATTGTGGTAGAATCACAAGGAGTCCAAAATGAGACCCTGAATATCAATGGAGATGCTAATGCACCTGATTCATCTAGAGTTGTAGGTTCCAATGTTTATGAGCCTGAATCCCTTGACAACCAAGGTGTTGAATTTGTTCTTGTCCTTAGTATACAACCCCTTGCTTCTCGACCACCACTAGAATTGGTAGGCTCATCTCAGGACTCTCCTTCAACTAGTCCTCGACCTACTTCAGAGTTCTTTCTTTTCTTCCTAATCCACTCTTTGAATCAGATCCTACAGATCTCGTGTAATTATTGCCTCCACATCCATATAGTCCTTTTGATACTCCCAACATACCTTTCAGTCCCTCTCCTAGAGAGACTCAGGTTCCCAATCGAGAACTGTTCCCGGCCATGGAAATAGAAGGTGATAACCCACCTATAGGGTCATCACCCTAGGATGTTTAGGCAGAAACTTCTGGAACTCATATTCCAAGTACTGAGATTGATCCTTTATTAATTCTCTCTCCAAAATTCTTTCATAATGTTTTCACTCCCCACATGATGAGTGGGCCAAGTGCTCCTCCTTTTCATAGTGCACCCTTGGTCCCATCGGGTTATAACTCTCTTGGCGATGCTTTTTCTGACAATTCTAGTACACCTTCACTATTTCATAATCCTATTTGGTTGTCTGGTGTCACTCCTACTACCAACTCATTTGTTCCAAACATGTCAGTAACTGCATAGACCCCTACCCAAACTATAGTGTCGGTAGGTGGAACACATGCTCATCTTAATCTTTCTGCACCTCCTACTATAGCCATGGTAACTGCAGTCCCAAATATGAGTGGACAACCTACAAATTCATTTGCTCCATTGTCTGGTGGGGAAATACCTCCACCCTACTTACCTCTTGCTTATACTGGTAACTATCCACTCCCTCATCCCACATTAGGGGCAATTCAATCCATTGGTATTATTTCTAACCTAGGTAGAACACCAGTTCCACCTATATCAGTAAACATCATAGGGACCCCTTTATAAGGTCAGCAAGTCCCTTTGAATCAACCTTCCTACCAACAATATTATATTCCAACTGGCTCTCAACAGCTCCAAACTCCTTATCAACATGCAGGTCCTCAAATGCAGCATGGTTGTCAAATGTAGTATGCTTATGGGACTGGAAATCCTCCTTTGCTGCCACAAATTCCTATCCAACTGTAGCAGGGATGCTACCTACAGCCACATACACATGTTTCTTACCTGCAGCCGCAACTGCGTGTTTTCTACCAATCCCAATAAGGACCTTACCAACAACCATGACCACAAGTTCCTATCCAAACCCAGAAGGGACCTTACTCGCAGTCGCAACAACAGGTTTCCTACCAATCCCAGCAATGACCTTACCAGCAACCATGGCCACAAGTTCCTATCCAACCCTAGCAAGGACCTTAACCAAAGTTGTAGCAGTAGGTTTCCTACCAATTCCAGCAAGGACCTTATCAACAACCATTACTACAAATTCCTTTGCAATCACAAGAGGGACCTTACCAACAACCATCACCACAGTTGCAACAAATGAAAGAGGGACCTTACCAACAATAGTATGGTTAGTTTTCTTCGTAGACTCCACATGTCCACTATGGTCACCACTTAGTATGGTCAACCTCCTTATGGTCAACCTCCATATGGTCAACTTCCATATGGTCAAACTCCCTATGGTCAACCTCCATATGGTCAACCTCGTTATGGAAAGATCCCACACAGTGGGGGCAGACCCAAACTCATCAAGGTGGGAATACTCAGTTTCATACAAACCAGAGACCTTATACCCCATATAATACACAACTTCCATTCTTGGAAATGTTGGAACTTTCCGATGTGTCACGGCTTACAAATTGCTTGATACTCCACTCGCTATACTGGCCTCCGGTTCCAGCTAAAATACATAGTGATTATCCTAAGTTCGAAGGTAATTCTGTAGAATACCCTCAAGCGCATGTTATGAATTACCACCTTTGGTGTTCCTCTAACTCTTGGGTTGATAATACAATCCATTTGCATGTTTTCAAATGCACTTTAACAGGTGCTGCCACTAAATCCTCCATTGAGCTCCCTCGAGGTGCCTTCTAAATTTCAATTCTTTGGCTATAGCTTTCCTCACCCATTTCCAATTTCCCATATGGTATGAGACTAGAACCCATCTCTTAACATCTTTGCAACATAAAACTTCCACTCATATCTCCGATCATATCCATGAATGCAGACGTAGAAGTTGTCTCATCAAATTTGACATCTCGGATCAGATTTTGACTAATTGGTTTACCAAATCATTCATCACTCCTATTGCTAAAGATAACCATGGGCGGTTGTGTAAGTTAGGAACAAGCCATCTCCGTGCCCAGTATTTGGATCTTGTCTATTCACAATCTGGCACGTTGTATGAACTCTTACCTGTTGCCCAATGACCTTTGACTGGTCCTACATTTTCCAGACCCACAAATACACTACCCATTGATGGTATCATTGGATTTGTGGCCCAAAGGTCAAGTAGTACCATAGCTACTTCTACAAAACCTAAATCTACTCACGTCATTGCAACATTCAATACTGGAGGTAACTCAAAGAATCCTGGTTAAACCTTAGAGGTAAATGTTGTCTAGCCTAACACAGCAGATAAATCCTCAAAAGTAAAGAAATAGAGTAAAAGAAAATCTAAGAAGGATACCCCCAAACATCATTCCCAAAATCCATACACTGATGATTCATCAAAACGAAAACCTAAATATCCTTGCCTTATTTATTGTGAATATCATTACACTAAGGATTTCCCACGACATGCCAAAGTAAGTCGTCTTCTAAAAGGCACCATAGGGATGTCATTTGTGCTGAAGGAACCTTTCCCATCTCAGCAGATGAAAATGGTAGAAAAACCCCATGCTCAAATGTCTGGAAGCTCTCAAGTATTTATGAGTTTCTCGGAACCTATTTTCATAGCCACCAGATGAAAATATTATCCAGTTCGTGAAAGAATGATGGTGGAGAAAGATGCCACTGATATACCCTCTTCCTCCACTTCACCTAATTTTGGTCCTCTCCACATCGAGAAACCTAGCCCTGATTCCATAATCAGACCACCCCCTAAAGGTGTTCTTTGGAAATCATCTTATAATCCAAATGCGCAAGATGCCCAACACTAAAATATTGTAGAAGATTTGGCTCAAGCACCCTTGGCAATGTCGGCTTTGGATGTCCTTCAAGCGTGTCCCTCACAAAGGAATTCTTTTCTATCCACCATTGGAGGAATTAATCCCACCTATTCCATCTTGATCACTTTTCATCTTGAAAACCATGTCCCTCGCTTACCACCTCAACTTGGTTTTCTCATACAAGTTGCTGTCATGGGAAAAACCATTCAATGAATTGTCGTTGATGAAGGGGCCTCGACATGCATTATGTCCTTATCATGTTGGAAAGCCATTGGATCCCCTACTCTCAACCAATCCCCGAATACTTTCAAAGCTTTGGATGGTAGAGGATTCTAACTATATGGTATTCTCAACTCCTTACCCATTCAGTTGGAAGGAAAATATGTCAATTAAGAAGTATTAGTTGTTGATGAAAATCTCAATTATAACTTTCTACTTGGCCAAATTTGGACTCACACAATGTTTTGTGTGGTTTCTTCTCTTTTCTGTGTAATTCGTTTTCCCCATCAAGCGAAAATTGTCACAGTAGACCAGTTGCCCTTCTTTTCCTCTGACCCTTCAACTGGTAATGTACCTTATGTTGGGAAAACCAACATTCCTTATGAAAGTGTCAGAGCGAGTCTATTCAAAGACTCTACCTTAATGGGAAATTTTTCCTTTCCTCCTCCTACCAATGTTACCTTAGTTAACATGATCATGTCTAATGATGGCCCTGATCAGATTGATAAATTTGGAGACAGCATGTCGCTTAGCCCCATTGAATAAGCTATCATCATGGCTTCTATGGCTACATCTAAAATCAAAGACCGATTAGTATGGCTCTAGACTCATATTTTCCACCCTCTTGGCTTGGTTCTTTGGATTATGACAATCCTTTGAATGAGAATTTCATTACTAATAGAAGCATCACTGACGTCATGTCCCTTGAAGAAACCCATTTGAATGGTAATCATGATCATTCCTCATTTCTCCCTAGCCTTGGTGTGATTCCCACTTGTCTAGATCCCCTAGTTTCCCCTACAACGACTGATCCTTTTCCGACATCCATATTAGATCACAAGGTGTTGTCTAAAGGAAACATATCGGCAACCATGCCCATCGACATCTCTGTCGAGCTAGGGATAGGAGAAAACATTCACATATTATGATGAAAATCATCCTTAATCTTGTGTAGATACTTTGTACATTAGTGTGTGTTTCATTAGTGTGCAGTATTTTGGTGTGATTGTTTGTGTTTTTGCAAACATGTTTTCCCTTGCTTACTACGTGTTGCAGTTGGTTTGCATATGTTGACGAATCCTCTTCCTTATGTTAGTTTCATTGATGGCACTTGCCATAGCACACAGAATCTGCCTTCCACTGCGTGGGCACTCTTTTTTCCCAATGATGAGTTAGTGAAATTACAGGGTATCTGTTTAGGTCATACAACTAATCACATAGATGAATATAGCGCGGTTATCAAACTGTTGTCAGAAGCTATTTATCTTGGTATTAGGGTGTTAGTTGTTAAACTTGATTCACAACTCATTGTTTTACAATTAAACAAGAATTATGTCGTCAGAAACCCTAACATTTTAAGGATGTATTTGTTTGTTCGTCTCTTGGAAAGAAATTTTTATTATATCACATATCAACATATTCCAAGACATCTAAATACATTGACAGATGCATTAGCAAACCATGTTTTATATCGACCTTTGCAGCATATGTAAAAACGAAAACAAATAAATAATAGGAACATTAGATAGATAGGGTAAAACATGTATGTATGTATTTATGTTTGTATGTATGTATATATATATATATATATATATATATATATATATATATATATATATATATATATATATATATATATATAGATAATATGTGTTCTCAGAAACATGGCTTCTCGAGCCTACATAAGTGCAGAAAATAAAAGACATGGGTATCCAGCAACATGGTGCTCATGATAGCATCAAAAAACTCTAATAACCTGGTCCAATAAATGACATAGTCTAGTTGACACTCCTAAGGTATGCCTCTGATACCAGAGTGACACCTCACCAATAGTCGCATACTCTGGAATGCCTCTCATCAGGGCCTCTAGTTTTCATTCCACATCTACCATAGGATCAGCTCCATCCTCATATGGTGCATCCTCAATCTATCGTGCCACCCTCCTCACTATTGGAGAAACTCCTAGAGGTCTCTCTGTTCCAACATCTGCAAAATATCATAAGTTTCAATTTCAGTTCACATAATAAAAAAACATTAAAATTTTTGAAAAAATTCAAAAATAGTTATTTACCTCAGTCATTCCACTGGGCTCTAGGTGGTAGTAGGAGATCGATATCTCACTAGAAATTTGTACCAGCATAGGCCCAATCATCTACCATAATGAGTTGATGTCGCATCCATCCAAAGAACACTGGGGGGAAGGACATCTTTTGACCACCTCCATGACGAGTCATCAACTCACCCCACCTTAGTAGATGTGGATCCCTGGGTCCAGGAGCACCAACCTCTATCCACTGATACCTGAATAATGGGACATGCTCTAGGAAGAATGTTACCGATATTGATCCATAGCAGAACTGCTTAAGTCTCTCTATCTTGCATTTGGTGAGTTGGTCCTTCATGTTGACCAGTAATCCTTCACACAAGTTAAACATTGTAGGACTAAGATGATCTACAGAATATTGGAAGTGAGACTTGCTCACTTCATGCAGAGCCTGGTCCCCATATACCTGGACTATAGCAAGTATAATTGTTCTCAATGGAAGGTTTGTGATAGTTTTGATATCAAAATTTCCGCGCTTTGTCTTGTGGGAAGCTAGGCAATATCTAGCTATCATCATGTACGTACTCTCTCCTATGGTATGAGAACCATACAAATGAATTGGTTGTCCCCTACTGGCCAAGCCTATGATGAAATAGATTTCTATAATTTCTGTTTCGAGCTCTTGGTCTCCTATGATGAACATCTCGTGGTCTACGTTCCACCATCCTACCAACTGTTGCAGTAATTCTATCTCGGTTTTGATCCCAGGGATACAAAATAATTTGAGTCCAAATGCCCAAAGATCCCAGGGATACAAAATAATTTGAGTCCAAATGCCCAAAGATCCCTTATTCAATTTATATCTTGTGCTAATTGATGGTAATTTTCTTCATGACCTGTTTACTTCCACTCAATAACCATTTTATCCAATAAATAACATGTGAAACATCAATAAACAAAGTTTTTATTAGCTTCTAAGGAGGAAAATTTTCAAAACAGTCAGTAATTTTGAAGATCTCTTGAAAATATTTGTCTCGCAGAACCAACACGTCTATCTATAATTTTTTTCACACTTCTAGCACGATGGCACCATTGAGTTCAAGGAGAGCAGCCTGGGTCCGATGGGTAAAACGTGTGTTAATCGCCCTCGACATAAAAAATATTCGAGCCTCCCTCGCTACCTATCTTATGGATGAAATCACTTAAAAATATAATAAAAATGTAGAGGAAGGACAAATATTTTACCTGCAACAAACGATTCATCGAATGATGCCTTGGATCAGTCGCACTCCTCGCTTGAAGATCAAGGAGATTTGGGGTTAAATGTGCTCTCCAAATTGCAAAATGGTAAATGGTAAAATTGTTTTTACTTTTTGAGTTTATATAAGCTTTTAAAAGTATTTTTACCATTTAGGGCATATTTTACCTATATTCTAATATATTTCTTGAACCGGGTAACATTTTTTCATATGTGCAGTGATAGGTTATGGATAATTGGCAACAGTTATTGATTTTGACTAAAATATCGAGTTTTGTTTTATCTCCTTTTGAGACTGGTGAAAAATAAATGAAAAAGGAACCCCCTTGGAGTCATATTTCATCTCTTTTATGACTCTCGAAATATGAAAATCTTTCCAAGTACTTGTCGTTTTGAACTCATTAAAGTAAATGAAATGACATCTACTTAGTATAAGTTTAACCCTCTTCTAGACTGAGATAGACTAATGTACAAAAAAGGAATTCCTTGGTCACACGTGGCTAAGATGTTCCCTTGAATATTGTTTTCTACCTTTTCGGATTCAAGAGTCTATCTATGAAAAGGGACCTCTGGAGCTTCCTTTTTGCCTCTTTTTCAAACTCTCTAAACATGAAAACATCAAACTCATAAAATTGAAACAATGAAGGACTTGTCACCATGACGAGATCAAGCTACTCCTTCCTAGGGTTTGTTAACAAGCTTGAGATAAAAAATAATAAGGTACTCTCTAGAAATAGTGATGAAAATGGAAGTAAACATATCCTCTATTTTGTATAAAGGCAACATGTCACTCTTGAACATGACACTTATCTGTTTCACATGTCAGGTTTGGGTTATCCTCACTTCGTCACTTGCCTTCTTGGGTTTTGGGAATCCATTTGCCTCTCATCTCATTATATCCATTTTTCATCATGGCTTATTATCCTATGTTGAATCAAACACTTCCAAAGTCTGAAGTCGTGTTGCCAATCTGTTCAACAGAAGTCCCATTTGTACTTCAAACCGCTTATACCTTGTTTGACATTTTGTAAAAATCTTGAATCACTCTTACCAACTCTGCTAAATCCTATGTTTCATGTTGATGATGTGGGAAACATTATGGCCCTCCTTGGATGGATCACTTCCTGTCGAATCCACCTCATTATCCAGGAAGATGATCTAGAAACTCCATTTCAGTACCTTAGAGCTTGCATGCCTCAATGGCAGGTTCTTCGCATTCAAAGATGGGTTCACATCATTGGCCTTTGATCAAATGATTCTGTGATTGTTTGACTTTAGCCTCCTTTTTCACACTCATGGATTGTGTTTTTGTACCTTGAGATCCATTGTCATTATTTTTGGTTTCTCACGTGCCTGCTAACGGTTCACATCATTGACCGATAAGCAGGTGGTTTTCTACCATATTTGACTCTCACACATCTACTCACATGGTGGGATTCATGCTTTTGTTGGGTCAATACAGAGATGAATACCCTGGGTTTCGTCTGATAAATAGAGTTTCTGTGGATTTGTTGCCTATTCATTATTGTACACATGATTCCTTCTATATGAATGGCTACATCCATACCATGAGTCCATACATATGATCCTTTCTATTCGGATGGATGCGTCCATGCCATAGATCCATACACATGATCCCTTCTATTCTGATGGCTACATCCATGCCAAGGATTTGTTTATTGTTAGATGCCTCATTGCCTATTCATAGATGTATTATTAGGCATACGTACATCAGAGATGTTAGATATATTGTACCTTTCTTGATTTGTAATCCTCCTCACAGTGTTTTTGTGGGTCCTTGCCTTGACTTGTAAAGAATTTCACCCATCATTCTGTGTTATGCCTTCATGCTTTAGGGGGCATCTGTTACATAGTATTTTGTCACACTTCCCATCTGTATCTTGAAGTGTCAAAATAACGAAATTTTTCAGTGTATACACCATGATGTATATATAGAAACATCCCTAGAGAAGAGAAGAAAAATTGCCCTGAAAGAGTTATGAAGAAACTTGCCTAAAAACCTACTTTTCAGGATCAACGCATTTTGCACCACTAGAGACCCAAGCTGGTAACTTGTTGCACTATTCTAACCTAGAGCTTCCAGCACAACTTTTATAAGAAAAACCCACGCTGAACCTCTTCAAGCGGTTTTTCCTAAAGTGGAGGAGAAGCTTCTCTTACTAAAATCCTCGAGAACGATGAGTTGGTTACAAATGAATAAGGATTAGAGCGATATCTCCCATTCTTGGTCCTTGATTTTAGTTTCATGGTCCTTTCCCTTGAGTCGTGGAACCTGTTATGAAACCAGCTCAAGAAAAAGATAGAAAAGATAGATCAACGCCTTAAAATTCAGCCTCTTCGAGGGGGCAACCTCCTTTTCATTACATAAATGAACAATTCTTGGATGATTCAAATGAAAAAACCTCCTTTCTATATATAGGAGTCTAAGGAGTCACAATATAACCCAATCGACCTAACAATAATAATATAAAGCCACAAAAATAACAATAGAGGGATTCTATGGGGCACAGTAATAACAATATGGGGACAATAGGGGCACAACAATATTAATAAGGGGTACAACTACAATAGTAATAGGGTAATCACTAGTATTATAGGGACCCAACATGCCCCTCTCCTTCAAAAAAGTGTTGTCCTCAACGCTTGAGTAGTTCTGGATGCTTCTGTATAAAATTCTCATCCTCCCATGTGGAATCTTCAGCAGATAAGTTCTTCCACTTGATAAGATACTCTGAAATTGATCGATTTCGTAGCTATCAAGTTCTTGTTTCTGTGACTACTTCTGGTTCCAATATAATTTTTCCTTCCTCGTCAAGTTCTGTCAATATTGTTTGAACTAGGAGCTTATCACCTATAACCTTCTTTAAACATGAAACATGGAAAACTGGGTGCAATTGAGAAGCTGCAGGAAGCTCCAATTTGTATGCCGTAGTACCAATCTTTTGCAACACCTTGTACAGACCATAATACTTTGGTGATAATTTATTATCCTTCTTAGCTTGCTTGAGGGACATTTGCTTATATGGTTGTAGCCGTAGGAATACCCAATCACCTACATCAAAACTTCTTTCACTGCGATGTTGATCTGCCTGTTGTCTCATTCTATTCTGTGCCAACACAAGGTTATCCTTTAAGAGTTGGAGGACTTGTTGTTGATGTTCGATGTGATGTTCCACTGCTTGAACCTTAGAATTTTCTCTTAAATATGATGTGATGGATGGTGGCTGATACCCATAAAGTGCCATAAATGGGGTCATTTTTGTTGCTGTATGGAAGGAAGTGTTATACCACCATTCAACCAGAGGCAACCATTTGACCCATTGTGTCTGTTTATCAGATACAAAGCAACGAAGATATCCTTCCAAACATTTGTTTACTATCTCAGTTTTCCCATCAGATTGAGGATGATAAGATGAGCTATGAGCTAATTTAGTACCAAGACAAGAAAATAATTCTGTCCAAAAATTTCCAGTGAAAATGGGATCTCTGTCACTTACAATAATCTTTGGGTTTCCATGTAGCTTTTGAATTGTTTCCATAAATGCAGTAAAAACTATACTGGCTTTAAATGGATGTGATAATGCACAAAAGTGTGCATACTTGGTAAGTCTGTCAACTACCACCATGATGACACTCTTTCCCTCAAACTTGGATAAACCTGTGATAAAATCCATTTAAACCTCCTCCCAACATTGGCTTGGAATCGATAAAGGTTGTAATAGACCCGGTGTCTTAATTGTTTCAACTTTATTTTGTTGGCAAACCAAACATTCTGCCACAAACTTTTGAATATCTGATTTAAGGCCATGCCAAAAAAATTCCTTCTTAACCCTGTCGTAAGTTTTTAAAAATCTCGAGTGCCCTCCTAAGGCAGAAGTGTGCAATTCCATAAGAATCTTTTCTTTTAGTTGGGAATTCTTATAGAGGTATAAGCGATCTTTGTACCATAACGAATCATTTTTCCAACTAAATGTATCCGACATACTGGAATCTTCTTGTAACTTTCGAATAAGTGCCCACACTTCTTCGTCATTCTTCCATTCCTCCCTTGCTTCGTTTATCCAATCTGGTTGGATAATAGAAATGGCACACAACAATGCCTCCACATCCTCATCCTTTCTTGAGAGTGCATCTACCACCACATTTTGCTTCCATTCTTTGTAGATGATTTCAAAGTCATAACCCAACATCTTTGTGACCCACTTTTGTTGCTCTTCAGAGGATAATCTTTGTTCTAAAAAGTATTTAAGGCTATCATGATCCGTTTTTACCTTGAAGTGTCTTCCCATTAGGTAGGGTCGCCATTTCTTAAGTACATGGAGTATTGCCAACATTTACGTCTCATAAATAGCTTTGTGTAAAAACGTTCCCTTGATTGGACAACTTTCAAAAGCAATGGGTCTTTCATCTTGCATTAAAACAACACCAATTCCATTTCCTAAAGCATCACATTCCACAATAAAGGTTTTTGTGAAGTCCGGTGTATCTAAGACAAGTGCTTGGCACATTGCCTCTTTAAGATGTTCGGAGGCCTTTGTTGCTTTTGGAGTCCATGAAAATGCATCTTTCTTCAATAGTGTTGTTAGAGGTGCTGCTATTCTCTCATAATTCTTAACAAACTTGCGATAATACCTTGTCAATCCGAGAAATCCTCATAGATGCTTTATGGATGTGGGGATTTTCCATTCCTTAATGGCTTTAATTTTGCTAAGGTCTACCTTAACTCCTTCATGAGATACAATATGACCCATATATTCCACCTCTTGTACTCCAAAGAAACATTTGGATCTTTTTGCATATAATTGTTTCTCCTCTAATTGTTGTAGCACCCTGTCAACATGTTCAACATGATCCTTCCAAGACTTGCTGTAGATTAGTATATCATCAAAAAATACTAACACAAATTTTCTAAGGAATGGTTTGAAAATTGAATTCATCAAACCTTGAAATGTTGAGGGTGCATTGGTAAGGCCAAAAGGCATGACCAAAAATTCATAATGACCCTCATGAGTTCTAAATGTTTTTTTCGGAATGTCTTTAGTCTTCATTCTGATTTGATGATATCCTGAATGAAGATCCAACTTGGTGAAGTAAATTGATCCATGCAATTCATCTAGTAATTCATCAATGACAGGAATGGGAAACTTATCTTTAATAGTGAGCTTGTTGATCTCCATATAATCCGGACACATGCGCCATGATCCATCCTTCTTGTGCACCAATACTACTGGAGCAGAGAAAGAACTTTGACTCGGTTGAATTATACCAGCCTCTAGCATTTCTGCAACCATACATTCAATTTCACTCGTTTGGGCATAGGGATATCTATACGGCCTGATGTTTGGAGGAACACTTCCTGGAATCAGATGAATAGCATGATAATGATCACAAATAGGTGGGAGACCTTTGGGAGTCTCAAATACCTTGGAATGATTGTCCAAGACTTTTTGGAGATCTGGAGAACTAGATGATTCCAATGTGGAAACATCTAGCGAACATAATTGTGCAATTAGACCTTTTCGTTCCTTTTTTAGAAGATTTTTTATACCGTTAGAGATGATTATCTTTCCCAGTTTCGTTGCAATACCCCTTAATTCAACTTCCTTTCCTTCCACAAAAAATTTCATGAAAAGTTCTTGAAAATTAAAAGCTATTGTACCCAAGGATTGTTGCCATTGGACTCCTAATACAACATCAGCACCTCCCATTGGAATGGAAAGCATTGGGCTAGTCAATACATATTCTCCCATGGATAGCTTGATATTATGGCACTTTCAATAGAAATTTATTGTTCCTCCATTTGAAACCATCACTTGACACTCTGGTGCTAGATATAAGAAGAAATTGAATTCTTTTTCTACCTTACAATGAACAAAATTGTGGCTACTTCCTGAATCAATCAACACTATTACCTTTTTCTTCTTGATTTGTCCTTTTATCTTGATGGTTTGAGGAGTGGTAATTCCCACCAATGCATTACATATGGTCAGATTCATTTTTTCTTCATCTAGGCTTTGTTCCTGGAGTATATCCTCTTCTTTTGACCTTTCTTGCTCCTTTTCTTCTTCCTCTTCACAATCTATGTAGAGTAATTTCTTCTCAGCACACTTATGACCTTTAGTGTGTTTGCTATCACAATTGTAACAAAGCCCTTTTGCTCTTTTTTCTTCCAATTGTTGTGGTGTCAACCTTATAGGTTGTGGAAGACTAGTGGAAACAACACTTCCGTCTTTATAGTTGTGAGTGGTATGCTTCCTGGTTGCCATAATTTTTCTTTCCATTTTTCTTGCTAATCTGAAAGCCTTCTCTAATGAATCAGGTTCCCAAAGGTGAACATCATGTTGGATATTATCCTTTAAATACCCTATGAACACATCAATCCTATGCTCCTCTGGAATATTTTTTACCCTTATGTTCAATTTTTGGAACTCCTCAATGTGCTCCATTATTGATCCCTTTTGTTTGAGACTTATCAATTGGCTAAAAAACGTGTTGCTTTTTGTATCCTCATAATGTGCTATCAATTCTTCCGTAAAAATTGCCCAAGTGATAAATTGTTTACGAGAGCAAAGCCATTGATACCATACAAACTAATTTGGTTCCAAATATAAAGTTGCAATACGTACCTTTTGTGTGTTTTGCACATTATTGAGATCGAAAAATCGCTCCATCTGTAATATCCATGTTGCTGGATCCTTGCCATCAAACCTCCTCATATCGATTTTTGGAATATGGTGCGTCTTCGATCCAACATTAGAGTCTATGAAATCATGATTAACATTTCCTTTGTTTGCATCATGAGTTTCCTTTCCTCCCCTTTCACCATTAGTAAGTATTTCTTGTAGAAAATTTGTCAAATCTGCCTTCAAATCTATCTTCAAATCATCAATCTTAGCTTCCACACCCTTTATCTTAGATTCCACTCCATTTATCTTAGCTTCTGTTAGCTTTTGCGAGAGTGAAATTTGTTGCACTTGGTCTCGTAATTTTGATATATCATGTATCATTTCTTCCTCTTCTTCATGAGTCATGCTAGAGATTTCAGATTGCTTACTAGGTGTTTGCATTTTCTTTCCTCAGGGCATTAGTTACCGATACTAATGCTCTATTATGCCCTTTGAATTCCTTCAAAATAATTTTTCAAACCAAGCTTAAGCGAAAATTTAAAAAATATACACACCTTTTTTCACTTTGTAGGAGCTCGATATTGCCTCTGATGTATCTCTGCAATTTCGGATCATCCAATTCTGAAATTGGGACCTATGGTAACCCTCTGTGTCCTCTTTCCAATGCCACTAGTCTGACCCCAATTGGATTCTCCAATGAAGAGTTATGGAAAATCTCCCACAGTGACTTTATTATAGACTAATTCAGTAGAGCAAACTTGTACGACATGCCACGTGTCCCTGTTTTGACCTTTGGCTCTGAAAATATATACAAGAAACTACAGTCTGTCCTCTTTCTGTACCTTCTTACAAAATTTCAATCTGATGCTCAGAGAGAAAGTTATGATGATTTTTCCTAGGTCACCTGTTTGGAATGTAATTCAGGAGTCTGCAAAAAGACCAACTTCCTTAGATCATATCTCCGCAATTATAGTGCAAAAAACTCTTAAATTCGGATCCGAGCTTCAACGCAATGTCTTCTCAAATGGGTTTTTTTTTTAGCTTCTGAAACGTCACAGAAAAAAAAGTTATAGCTAAAATTCCATGATGACTTGTTTGGAGCAACGAAACCCTAGAATCCAAAGCTCTGATACCAAATGTTATGAAGCCAGCTCAAGAAAAAGATAGAAAAGATAGATCAACGCCTTAAAATTCAGCCTCTTCGATGGGGCAACCTCCTTTTCATTACATAAATGAACAATTCTTGGATGATTCAAATGACGAAACCTCCTTTCTATATATAGGAGTCTAAGGAGTCACAATATAACCCAGCCGACCTAACAATAATAATATAAAGCCACAAAATAACAATAGAGGGATTCTATGGGGCACAGTAATAACAATATGGGGACAATAGGGGCACAACAATATTAATAAGGGGTACAACTACAATAGTAATAGGGTAATCACTAGTATTATAGGGTTCCAACAGAACCTCTCCCTATTTTATGGATCCTTAGCTCCCTCTCCCTCCCTATAAATTAGATTGCTACTATCCACAACTAGTTGGCTATTGCTTGGTTTCCTTCTTGTCCTGAGACTATGTGTAAATGCTTCCCATTTTTATAACGAGAAAGGAGTGCTTGAAGGTCTTGGCTAGGACTTGGAAACTCATCCAAAGGAGGCTTCCAACGTCAAAGCTTAATTGGTTGTATTCTTCCCTTACTTTCTATTAGTAATACATTATGTCTTTACTATCCATAAATGTGTCTATCATTGCTCATTTGGTATGATATTCCTTGATCTATCATATAATTTATATTAGAAATAATTATGTTATGTATGTTTTTGTTGTCTCTGTTAGATATTCCTTGCAGGTATTCATCCACAATGACGTAGAGAGGATTGATCTTGGAAGTGAGAATATCGAGAATGATATCAACGAGTGTTAGCATCAGAGTGAGATAGGTCATCTATCCACCTTTTTGTTTTTCTTGTATAAACTAGGAAAGTTTGCACATATTTGTCTAGTTTTTTGGTAAATCCTCTCACGGGAATAGAGGGACCATTTCTGTTAGGTCCCTATAATACTAGTGATTCCCCCATTACTATTGTCATTGTATCCCTTATTGTTATTATTGTGCCTTTATATTATTATTGTTAGGTCGGCTTTGGTTATATTGTGACCCCTTAGACCCTTATCATAGAAAGGAGGTTTTGTCATTTGAATCATCCAAGAATTGTTCATTTGTGTAATGTAAAGGATGTTTCCCCCTTGAAGAGGCTTAATTCTAAGGCGTTGATCTATATTTTCTATCCTTTTATGAGCTGGTTTCATAACATTTGGTATCAGAGCTTTCGATTATAGGGCTTCGTTGCTCCAAATAGGTCATCGTGTAATTTTCGCTATAACATTTTTTCTGCGATGTTTTAGAAGGAAAAAACAAAACCCATTTGAGAAGAAATATCGTTGAATCTCGGGTCCGAATTTTAGATCTTGTCTAGCTATATTTTCTGATATATGATCTGAGGAATTTAGGGTTTTTTCAGACTCTTGAATTACAACCTAAACATGTGACCTTGGGAAAATCGTCACAACTTTCTCTCTGAGCGTTAGATTGAATTTTCGTAAGCAATTAAAGAAAGAAGATGGAATGTAGTTTGTGTTGGTATCATTTTCAAAACCTAAGGTTGAAACAGTGACCCGCGGCACATCGTACAAGTTTGCTCTACTGAACTAGTCTATACTTAGGTCATCATGGGAGATTTGACATAACTCTTCATTGGAGAATCCAATATTGATCATACATGTGGGCTTAGAAAGATTACTCAGAGGGTTACTGCAGGAAGACATTTCAGACCTTGGAGATCCACAATTACAGAGATACATCAGATTTAATATCGAGCTCCTACAAAGTGAAAAAAGGTGTGTAGTTTTTTTAAATTTTTGCATAAGCTTGGTTTGAAAAATTAGTTTGAAGGAATTAAAATGGCATAGTGAAGCATTATTATCGGTAACTGATGCCTCGAAGAAAAAAAATGTAAACACCTAGTAAGCAACTTGAAAGCTCTAGCATGACTCATGAAGAAGAGGAAGAAATGCAACATGATATATCAAAATTACGAGACCAAGTGCAACAAATTTCACTCGCAAAAAAAGTAACAAAAGCTAAGATGGATGGTTTAAAGAAAGACGTAGAAGCTAAGATGTATGGCGTGGAAGCTAAGATGGATGGTTTAAAGAAAGGTGTAGAAGCTAAGATGAATGACGTGGAAGCTAATAGGGATGGCATGGAATTTAAGATGGATGGCGTGGAAGCTAAGGTGGATGATTTAAAATAAGGCATGGAAGATTTGAAGACAGATTTGACAAAGTTTCTACAAGAAATGCTTACTAATGGTGAAAGGGTAGTAAAGGAAACTCATGATGAGAACAAAATAAATGTTAATCATGATTTCATAGACTCTAATATTGGATCGAAGAACCACCATGTTCCAAATATCAATATGAGGAAGTTTGATGGCAAGGATCTCGAAATATGGATACTACAGATGGAGCAATTTTTCGATCTCCATAATGTGCAAAACACACAAAAGGTACACATTGAAACTTTACATTTGGAACCAAATAAGTTTGTATGGTATCTATGGCTTTTCTCTCGTAGACAAATTGTCACTTGGGCTATTTTTATGGATGAAATGATAGCACATTATGAGGATACAAAAAGAAACACTTTTTTTAGCCAATTGATAAATCTCAAATGAAAGGGTTCAATGATGGAGCACATTGAGGACTTCCAAAAATTGAATATAAGGGTAAAAATATTCCAGAGGAGCATAGGATTGATGTGTTCATAGGGACTTTAAAAGATAACATCCAACATGAGGTTTGCCTTTGGGAACTAGATTCATTAGAGAAGGCATTCAGGTTGGCAAGAAAAATGGAAAGAAAAATTATGGCAACAAGGAATCCTACCACTCACAATCATAAAGATGGAAGTGTTGCTACCCCTAGCCATCCACAACCTACAAGGTTGACACCACAACAATTGGAAGAAAAAAGAGCAAAAGGGTGTTGTTACAGTTGTGATAGCAAATACACTAAAGGTCATAAGTGTTCCGAGAAGAAATTATTTTACATAGATTGTGAAGAGGAGGAAGAAAAGGAACAAGAAATATCAAACGAAGAGGATATACACCACGAACAAACCCTAGAAAAAGAATAAATGAATCCGACCATATCTTGTAATGCATTGTCCAGAATTACCACTCCTCAAACTATCAAGATAGAAGGGCATATCAAGAAGAAAACGGTAATAGTGTTGATTGATTCAGGAAGTAGCCATAATTTTATTCATTGTAAGATAGCCAAGGAATTGAATTGCTTCCTATATCGAGCACCAGAGTGTCAAGTGATGGTTTCAAGTGGAGGAACCATAAATTTCTCAGGAAAGTGTCATGATCTCAAGCTATCCATGGCAGAATATGTATTGAATAGCCCAATTCTTTCCATTCCAATGGGTGGTGTTGATGTTCTACTAGGAGTCTAATGGCTACAATCCTTGGATACAATAGCTTTTAATTTTCAAGAACTTTTCAATGAAATTCTGTTCAGAAGGAAAGGAAGTTGAATTAAGGGGTATCGTAGGGAAACCAGGAAGGATAATTAGCTCTAACGGAATGAAAAAGCTTCTAAAGAAAGAACAACGAGGCATAATCACACAATTATGTTCACCAAAGGTTCCCACATCGAAATCATCCATTTCTCCAGATCTCCAAAAAGCCTAGGACAATCATTCCAAGGTATTTGAGACTCCCAAAGGCCTCCCACCTATTCGTGATCATGATCATGCTATTAATTTGATTCCAAGAAGTGTTCCTCCAAACATCAGGCCTTACAGATATTCCTATGTCCAAAAAAGTGAAATTGAATGTATGGTTGTAGAAATGCTAGAGATTGGTATAATTCAACCTAGTCAAAGTTCTTTCTCTACTCCAGTAGTATTAGTTCACAAGAAGGATGGATCTTGGCTCATGTGTCCAGATTATAAGGAGCTCAATGAGCTCACTATTAAAGATAAATTTCCCATTCCTGTCATTGATGAATTATTGGACGAATTGCATGGATCAATTTACTTCATCAAGTTGGACCTTCATTCAGGATATCATCAAACCAGAATGAAGACTAAAGACATTCCAAAAACAACATTTGGAACTCATGAGGGTCATTATGAATTTTTGGTCATGCCTTTTGGCCTTACTAATGCACCTTCTACATTTCAACGTTTGATGAATTCCATTTTCAAACCCTTCCTTAGAAAATTTGTGTTAGTATTTTTTGATAATATAATAATCTACAGCAAGTCTTGGAAGGATCATGTCCAACATGTTGACATGGTGCTCAAACTATTGGAGGAGAAACAATTATATGCAAAACTCTCCAAATGTTTCTTTGGAGTACAAGAGGTTGACTATCTGGGTCATATTGTATCTCATGAAGGTGTTAAGGTAGACCCTAGGAAAATTAAAACCATCAAGGAATGGAAAATTCCCACATCCATAAGGCATCTACGAGGATTTCTTGGGTTGACAGGGTATTATTGCAAGTTTGTTAAGAATTATTGGAGAATAGCAGCACCTCTAACAACATTATTGAAGAAAGTTGCATTTTCTTGGACTCCAGAAGCAACGAAAGCCATTGAACATATTAAAGAGGCAATGTTCCAAGCACCAGTCTTAGCTACACTGGACTTCACAAAAACCTTTATTGTGGAATGTGATGCCTCAGGAAATGAAATTGGTGTTGTTTTAATGCAAGAAGAAAGAACCATTGCTTTCAAAAGTCGTCAAATCAAAGGAAATATTTACACAAAGATATTTATGAGAAGGAAATGTTGGCAATACTACATGCACTTAAGAAATGACAACCCTACCTAATGGGAAGACACTTTAAGGTAAAAACCGATCATGATAGTCTTAAATACTTTTTAGAACATAGATTATCTTCAAAAGAGTAGCAAAAATGGGTCACAAAGATGTTGGGTTATGACTTTGAAATCATTTACAAAAATGGAAGCAAAATGTTGTGGCAGATGCACTCTCAAGAAAGGATGATGATGTGGAAGCATTTCTTTGCACCATTTCTATTATGCAACTAGATTGGAGAAACGAATCAAGGGATGAATGGAAGAATGATGAGGAAGTGTGAGCACTCATTCAAAATATACAACAAGATCCCAGTACATCTGATACATTTAGCTGGAAAAATGACTTTTTTTGGTACAAGGATTGGTTATACCTATGTCAGAATTCCAAATCGAACAAAATATTCTTATGGAATTACACACCTCTCCCTTAGGAGGGCACTCATGATTTCTAAAAACCTACCACAGGGTTACGAAGGAATTTTTTTGGGATGGACTTAAATCAGATATTCAAAAGTTTGTGGTGGAATGTTTGGTTTTCCAACAAAATAAATTTGAAACAATTAAGACCCCAAGACTATTGAAACCTTTATCCATTCCAAGCCAATGTTGGGAGGAGGTTTCAATGGATTTTATCACAGGTTTACCCAATTCCGAAGGAAAGAGTGTTATCATGGTGGTAGTTGATAGACTTACCAAGTATGCACACTTATGTGCACTATCTTATCCATTTAAAGCGAGTACAGTTTCTACTACATTTATGGAAACAATTCAAAAGCTACATGGAAACCCAAAGATTATTTTAAGTGAGAGAGATCCCATTTTCACTGGAAATTTTTGGACAAAATTATTTTCTTGTCTTGGTACTCAGTTAACTCATAACTCATCTTATCATCCTCAATATGATGGGAAAACTGAGATGGTAAACAGAAACAATGGTTCAAATGGTTTCATCTAGCTGAATGGTGGTATAACACTACCTTCCGTACTGCAAAACAAATTACCCCATTTATGGCACTTTATGGATATCATCCACCATCCATCACATCATATTTAAGAGAAAATTCTAAGGTTCTAGTAGGGGAAGATGACATCGAGCATCAACAATAAGTTCTCCAACTCTTAAAGAATAACCTCACCTTGGTGCAGAATCGAATGAAACAGCAGGCAGATCAACATCACAGTGAAGGAAGTTTTGATGTAGGTGATTGGGTATTCCTACGGCTACAACCATATAAACAAATGTCCCTCGAGCAAGCTAAGAAGGATAATAAATTATCACCAAAGTATTATGGTCCATACAAGGTGTTGCGAAAGATAGGTACTATGGCATACAAATTGGAGCTTCCTGCAGCTTCCTGAGTGCACCCAATTTTCCATTTCTTAAAGAAGGTTATAGGTGAAAAGCTTCTAGTTCAAACAATATTGACAGAACTTGATGAGGAACGAAAAATCATATTGGAACCTGAAGCAATCAAAGAAACAAGAACTTGAAAGCTACGAAATCAATCAATTTTAGAGTATCTCATCAAGTGGAATAGCTTACCCATTGAAGATTCCACATGGGAGGATGAGAATTTTATACAGAAGCATCTAGAACTACTCAAGCATTGAGGAAAACACTTTTTTGAAGGAGAGGAGCATGTTAGGTCCCTATAATACTAGTGATTCCCCCATTACTATTGTCATTGTAGCCCTTATTGTTTTTGTTTTTGTTGGGCATGGAATCGCCCCCAAGGTATGTTTTGGGGCTTAAAGACCAAGTTTTGACTAAATCCATTCTAAAGATTCCGTGAATTGTGGGCACGGAGCTCGAAGTCATAATAGAGTCACAGGGTTTTTCACCCTTATTTTTGTAATGTAATTTCAATTTGAAAGATCTACCCATGGTTTGAAAACCATGGGATTGTATAAATAGAGTGAGGCTCTAAGTGTAGAAAAGAATCGAAGCATGATGATTCTAAGGAATTGATTGAGTCGAAGTGTAAGTTGTGTCTTTGGGTCGTAGAGTAGGAGAAGGCTCTACAGCTGAGTGCGCGGACCCCTCTAGCTCAGTGCGCAGGGCAGGTCGAGTCGATAACCGTTGGAAGCATTAATTAAGAGAAGTTTTATCATATTTCTATGTATCCTTTCCTGTTTTATGTATTATTAGGTATGACTTGCAAGTTTATTGTTTATTTTCTGCGTGAAATCATATGAATGTGTTGTATAAATAAATATGACATGAGGCATACATTTATGCAAGATAACTAACCAGTGTAAGAAGATAAGTAATATCTCGGGTGTGACTTAGGAGAATAGTGCAGAGCGTGGCTCTAGCAGCGCGTAAGCCCCACAACCCATAGTTAGGGCTACACAAAGGCGAATATATCAGGGCGCGAAGGTGAGGGAAGTGTGCGAAGTAACCTGTGTGAAGGAACTAACAATTGGACCGAATCAAAACCTCAAACATCTCAAGGGTGTGGAAACTTGGTTCCCGCACCCCCCCCATACTACTTCAAGTGAGACCTTAATCTACGCTCCATGGACTGTTGCCAAAAGGGCCAGTATTACATGGATTTATTTGGATAATTAACTCCGAACCTGGGTCAGGCCCCTACAAGCCAACAAATGGTTCCATTGCCGGGACCGGGATCTGCATAGAGATGTCTGATGTCATATCACTAGAATCCAACTAATAAAGGAATTGAGGATTGGTTGGATAGGAAGATCCATGAGTTCACAGCACAGGGGAACAGGAATCTGAGACTATTAAAAGAAGAGTGGTTAGACTACTACTTATACACAAAGATCCATGAAATATTCTTCACATCTTTCCCTACTGAGCTATATGAGTGGATCACGAAGCTAGCAGATAGCCAAGGAAGGTGCAAGCTCAATAGACCTATTGTGTGAACCCTAGAATTGGTGTGCGGAGTTAAGTGCGTTAAGTCTTTGAACACTTGGATTAAAATGCTACTGGGTGAAAAATTCGTTATGAGAATAAATTGATGTTTGGGGCTACGCGAACTAGGAGAATTTACAAAAACGAAGGTAGTGCAAAACTAGAAACTAGCCCTTTGATTTCACCTCCACGAGGGGACAAGGAAGAGCTCGCGAAGGTCTCACTAGGAAGTGCGATCAATTTGATAAGGTAGAGGATTCCGCGTAATACCACCCCCACCCACACCACTACCAGTTTCACCATATTCACCCCCATCTTCGCCCATACCACCTCCGCCACCACTACGAGTTAATATGGCAAGCACGATAAAGTTTTCAGTGTTCAAGGGAGAAGTAAATGAAGATCCGAACCAATTTTTGTTCATGATAAAAGTGGTACGGGAAGCGCAGGGAGTCACCGATGACAATATAAAGAAAGCGACGTTGGTCAGTGCTCTGCAAGATCATGCGCTGACCTGGTACATTAAGCATTCTAATGACAATTCGAATGCAAGGATCGCAGAAATTCAAACTGCGCTAAACAGAGAATTTAACAAGCCAAAGTCAGATGCGCAGTCGATCATTGAGTTAAAGGAGATCACGATGCTACTAGGTGAGACCCCTTGGGAGTTTTATCAAAGACTGAAGTGCACGATTCGCAAAGCTAACATGACATTGACAGATGGACAACATTGCGAATGGTTTGTAGCATTGTTAATGTCGCATCTAAGGAATGCACTGTCACAACAAAGGCTAACAACTCAGGACGATGCCTTGGAGATCACGATGAGACTACATGAGACCCTGATAAAGGATCCAAACCTGGGAGTTCAACAAATTCATGCGCAATTGAAAAACTTATGCCTTGAGATGCAGAGTCTGAAAAAAGACAGGACAACTCACCCAAAAGTGCACGACGAGGTATGATGCGTAAAGTGCAACGGTCAGGGACATGGCAAGGACCACTGCCCGGTGTTCATGAATTACCACGCGGGTGGAAGACCAATGCCATTGAGACTGGATGCACACACAGGACCCAGCACGACGCCTGCATTGTGGTGTGCGATTTGTCAAATAGGAGGAAAGCATGATACGGACAACTACCATTTGTTGCAAAAGTACACGCAGAATTCACAACAGTTGTTCTATAACTTTTGTAGATCAGTGGTACATGTTTTGCGCACCTGTAGAATTTATGAGTTGATGATGGATAGGACTCCAACCTACAAAGTTCAAGCCAAAACATGGCCCCTTGACCACAACGCAAGAATGGCTTGAACTGGATCTCAGGGGCGTGGACGGGGCTAAGGTGGAGGAGGAACTGGAAGAGGTTGTGGACAGCTAATATGTTACAAATGTGGAGGGCCAAGGCATTATGCCCGAGATTGTATGAAACCACCGCGTCCATCATGCTTGTATTGTACATTATTTGATCATGAGATGGAGGATTGTCCCACACTGATAGTGCGGCTCTGCGACAAGGATGTGCTCCAACCTCCTTCGACTCAGAACCTGCAAATGATGAGGTCTGAGCTGTGCGAGGAAGACCCTAATGTTAATATTGTGCTCCGAAGTAGAATTACGACAAGGGATGACAAAGGCAAGCAGCCTGAAGATAGTACATGGGTTTGCAAGGCTTCGATAAAAGAACCAGAGTTTGATTTAGAGCGCGCTAAGGAAACCTTTATGGAAGATAGAGCAAGCTTTGCTGATGCCTCCACTTCCGAAAGAAAAGCTAGACCGTAGCTGGAAATGGACCCATTGATGCTCACAACATTCCTGGAAACATGCATGAAGCTGCTGCGTGACAACAAGGCTGTAAAGGGACTGCAAGAACTTATAAATAGATGCGCTGGCACCATGCTAGGAGAACCGCACGTAGTCTGGAAGATCGGAAAGAACGCGATGAGGATGGGAAGGGAGATGAGATTGACCCTGCAGATTGGAGAATATGAGATGGACCAAGTGATTCTGGACCTAGGATCAGACGTGAACATTCTGCCAAAGCAGACATGGGAGCGCATGGGAAGGCCTATGCTGCAATGCTCTCATATTCAGCTACGAATGGCGAACCAACAAAACATTCTACTTATGGGAAGATTGCAGGGGATCACAGTTGATATTGAAGGAGCGAGCGTGCTGGCACATTTTGAAGTGATAGAGATTGTTGATGAAAACAATTCCTACCCCATGCTATCAGGAATAGATTGGGCCACTAACATGAATGGGGTGATAAATTTGAAGAAGCGCAAGATGATTTTTGAGAAAAAGTCTCTGTTGTAGTTGTACCTTTGGACCTTGTAGAAGGATCGCGCTACATAGAGCTAGTGCATGACTATGAAAGCGACAACAACTTGGACTGCATCTACAAGATAACCACGCGAGAGCAAGACTGGGTAAATCCAACTGCGATAGACGAATCTCATTGGAGTGTGAAAGCTCCTGCACATCAGATTATGACAAGGAGATAGAACGATGGCAGAACCAGTTACATGAGGTAACCACACTGAACTGTAACATGATGACGATATCGTTGTGCTACGTATCAACAGAGGTAAGGGATATTCCTACGTATGATGGGTTAAGCAAGGTAGATGACTTCCTGAATAGATTTGAAAGGGAGGTGCCAGAACAACAATGGTTCAAGGCTTTGAAATGGGTATTGCGTGCTATGCCTGCAAGGTGGTGGGGCGCGCACTAAGGAAGCTTCAGGGACTGGCGTGAATGTAGGAGAATGATGTGCATATGGTTTGGGAAACCTCACATGCAATTAACAAATGAGATTTTTGGATGAAACGGTCCATGCACCCACCTGTCTAGATGGATACAGGCATATGGTATGAAACCTGCGCGGATGCACACAGCCTTCGCGTTAGGAGACATGGTTAGTAAGTAGGTGCGGGCAAGGAAATGGCACGAATGACCCCTTTGGTTGGAACCATGGAGTATGGAAAGACCAAGTGCACAAAAGGTTATCCACGTAGAAATGTCTAATGAAGTATGGGAAGAACTGAACAAGGTACACAATGCACAACAGACTGATTGGGACCTGCGCATACCAGTGGTTCTATGGTCTTACAGAACCATGTGCAAGAAATTGGTTGAGCAGGCACCTCAAAGGCTAGAGTATGGAGTGAATGTTGCAATCCCCATAGAGTATAAAATGCCTAGTCCACATAATAGCACTGGCAGATATGACAGCGCACGGAGCCTTAAAAGAAGGGATCGTGTAGCCGAACGAAGTAGAACGTTTGGGACCTGAGGATAAAATCTGACAGGATGATCTTAGGCTCCAAGAAATTATGAAAGAAAGGGTGCAATTAAGGGAGAAAAGTGCTCTCGTGGAAGTGGAAGTCAAGAAGCTTGAGGATGAGATAAAGGAAGATTTTTCCGATAAAAAGATCAGGGCGATAAAACAGGGTGTGCACGATCACGGTAACGAATTTGGGGACTACCACAGAGAGTTGATCAGCGTGATGCCTTGGATTGGACTGCATATTACTAAATTGATCAAACATGGTGGCGCACTACAAATGATAAAGTGTGTGACGTAGCCAGTAACAATAAAAGTTGGATGTTTCCCAGGAAAAGTGATGGATAACTAACCAAAACTTTATACAGGTGGCGTGACCACCTGACTAGCCATGGGAAGTATAGACTTAGTGCTCCAGGTAGTTGAAAGGAGGTGCGGGACTATAAAATACTTTGCCCGGGAGTTGCATGATGTTGGAGCTACGTGCAAGAGTAAAGTGTCACAAGGTCCGCGACCATGCAAGGGAGACTACGTTGCCACGCATGTTGGCCAGAAAGTGACCGTTTGAGTCACTATTCACGATGTGATACTTGAATTGAGACCAAATGGAGTGGGCGGCAGGTATTTAAGACATGCTTTATGGGCAAGATTTGGGAAAATCTATCGCCAAGGGAGCATTAATGAACCGGATATGGGGGGAATGGTCGAATTCAAATTCAAAGGATGTTATATATTACAAAGGGTTGCCTAACAAACAACACGTGGTCATTTGCGAATTGAGTTGTCATATGCCCCGCATATTCTAGGCTGAGCCCTATTTGTCCTGTGCAGAGTGTTGATTGAGACCTTGATTAAGCAACTGAGAGATTTATGGATGAGAAAGATGGCAACATCTGAGGAAGCTAGGGAAATTGCTGAGATGACCACTGAAGAGGCCGTGTAGGCCTTGACTATGGAGGATGCCCCTGAAGGCATCGAGATTGTGGCAAAAATCCTTAAATCAACATAGGTTGAGGCCAAAGAAAGACAAACAACCAATGATCCCGGTGCATGTGTCCCCAAAAAACCCGCTGCACACCATATTAACAATGGAGGAGAAAGGGAAAGCAGTTAACTTAGAAACTGACAAGGAGGAGGATGACTTGGAGGATCTCATAATTGAAGAAGATGAGGATGAGGGCATGGAAGTAGAAACCAAGGTTGTGCACCCTCCAACTAAGCTGCCTGCGTATATCTCTCCACGCAAGGAGAAGGAAAAAGTGCCCAAGGACCTCGACAAGAGCAAGAGCTCTCTCCAGACTCCACTCCTCCTGGACGACATCACCTTTGAGGGCACACACCTGGGATGCATGCCAAACTTGAAGTTTGAAGATTGGGATCTCGCTGACCACGAGAAATTCCATCATCCAGAGACCGTGTAGCTCATGTAGCCCAAGCAGAACACCGCGGCGAGGGCTATCGAATTGGAGCCGTGAAAGTGGTTACGTGGAGTGGAGAAGGCAGGGTTATTAAACCTGCTGTGGGTACCGCATTTCCACCATGCCCCAGTAACGATATTTGTCATCAGGTAGCTAGTTTACCTAGTGCATGGTGGGTGTTTGTGACTGGAGGAGCCCATCCCAATCATGAACCACTTAATCCATCGCATTACCCGGCTTCCGTGTAAAGAAGAGGACCCCACCGATATCTCGGAGGGGAAGAGAAGTGATTTTGCCATTGCGGAGGCCATGAGGAACAAATACAAGCTGGAGAAGAAGAAGCAGGGCTATGCGATCTCAGTATCAACAACAAAGCAGTCAGGGTGGCGACTCATATATTGGTGAGTAAAGTTAAGGGCAAGTGTCGCACGGACAAGGTACCCGCGCCGGTGGTGGCACTTGCTAAGTAGTTTGTGGAGGGGATCTAGTTTAATTTGTCTGAGTTCTTATGTAAAGAGTTCCTGGAAAATTGTTGCAAGGCCCAGGAATAAGGAAAACGTTCCACTATGCATGGCTTGTGTTGTCCATAGTGGTGGTGGCAGGAGAATTACCAGAGGACAGTCAGTTCCCAACAATTGACAGGGATCTACTAGAGGCGACAAAGTACACTTCATCGTGGGCCACGAAAGACATGAACCGGATCTGTGATAGCAAGATATTCTGGGTGTTCATGGAGATGAACATAAGAATGGGGATTAACCGTACGCCGCGGTTATCACCCACTGTCTACAATAGCCTGCAAAGTTTTTCAGAATTTAAAGTGGACTTCCACAACATATATATCAGAGCGCGCAAGGGCCCGACCAAGAAATGGATCGAGCTACCCTTCATAGCCATAGATGACGTAATTTTCAGTGTACTTGAGACATGGCCACCAGAGTGGCGCGCCCCAGACATCATGGCAGTGGAGAAGTCTGTTGCACAGAAGAAGAAAGAGGAGGCCAAACTACACATGGCATAGTTGGCAGAAAAGAGAAAGCAAGAAACAACGGCAACAAAAGCACAAGAGGCACGGGAATCTGTGCAGACAGCAATAGAATAGAAAAAGGCCATAGAAGCAGCAGCATAGGAGGTAGACGAGAAGGCGCATGAGGGTCAGAAGTTTCCTTAGGATGGGAAGCATAAAGAGATGGAAATAGAGGAAGAACAGGGGAGAACAGACCCACAAAAAACGTCAACACTACCGAAGCGCCAGCGCCCGATTGAGTGGATGGGGCAACGGAGAAAGGTGAAAGCATCCAAGTTGTTGATCGACCCAATCACCCTTACTGTGGGTGATCTACACGACATAGGCAAAACAGTGTGCGATGCCACCACCGGGGCCCTCCAGAATTTCACGGAGGAGAATCAGATTGTGTTGGGGACCCTCATAACACACTCCTTAGGCTGGTACCCTTTCGACCAGCCTCGCAGTAGGGACAGCTGCAGCCGAGCAAATGCTACGCGCTCAGACAACCAACACCATAGTGCTACTAGAGGGGGCACTCGTTATGTCAAATGAGGCCGATAGGCCTACGGTTAGTGCACTCAGAGGGGTAGGGATCCACATGGCTGCACTTCCGTGGGAGACGCTATATGTTCTGCAAGATGGGATTACTGCAGAACTACGGGCTAGGGAGAGCTGCACACTGCAAGTGGTGAGTGATCAAAAGATCAACATGGAGCAGTTGAGCTTGCAGTGTGACGAAGTGGTTTCACAGAACAAGTAGATGGTACAGGTACTGGAAGAAGCCTATCAGATGGTCCCTGAGTTGGCCATCCCAGCAGATGCACCAATAGAGGCACGTATCCACATATTAGTAGCAAGGGTGCGTGAGGCGGGAGAAGAAATGACTAAGGTTCAGCTGGAGATGAACCTTCCGATAACAGAGCTACAGTTAAAGGCGCAACCGTCCACCCCTCCAAAGGTAAGAGAACAACGCACCAGCGCTATTACATCAAGGATGGAAGAAATCACTGGTGCAGTAAGGGACTACCCCCAAAATGTTGGAAGATTCCTTTGCAGTCCTCACCAATCTATAGGAGGACCCTAACATCCAGTGCTTAGAGACAGAGGCGCATGAGCTCTAGTAGCAGTAAGAAAGTGTCAAAGGGACTGCACAGATGGTGGCCCTCACTCAGAGGATTGCGCGAATGCAATAGGCCAAAGCATTGAAAGAGAAAGTGGATGCCACATGACACCAAGAAGCAGTTTTGAAGGTGCGAATTTAACCTTAGATTGACGAGGCCTTCATCATTAAAGCAACAGTTGAAGGAAAGCTCGCGCAAATGCAGGGGACACAGGAACAAATGCAAGGAAGTAGTTCTGACATCGTGGTATTAGAACAATGGGTACAGGAGATTTAGCAGGTAGCCACTCAGTGCCCTTCCGACCTTGCAGTGGTTCAAGCAGAGTTGGACGGACTCCGCGTGAAGATATCTGCACTGACAGAGTGACTCGAGGGTGAGTCACGATGTTTGTGTTGGGGGCTTGTTGGGCATGGAATCCCCCCCAGGGCATGTTTTGGGGCTTAAAGCCCAAGTTTGGACTAAATCCATTGTAAAGACTCCGCAAATTGTCGGCGCAGAATGTGAAGTCATAATAGAGTCACACGGTTGTCCGCCCTTGTTTTTGTAATGTAACGTCAGTTTGAAAGATATGCCCATGGTCCACAGACCATGGGATTGTATAAATAGAGCAAGGCTGTAAGTGTAGAAAAGAATCGAAGCATGATGAGTCTAAGGAATTGATTGAGTCAAAGTGTAAGTTGTGTCTTTGGGTCATAGAGTAGGAGAAGGCGCTGCAACTGAGTGTGCAGACCCCTGCAGCTGAGTGCGTAGGGTAGGTCGAGTCTGTAACCGTTGGAAGCATTAATAAAGAGAAGTTTTATCATATTTTTGTGTATCTTTTCCTGTTTGATGTTTTATTGGGTATGACTTGCAAGTTTACTGTTTATTTATTGTGCGAACTCATATGAATGTGTTGTATAAATAAATATAACATAAGGCATCCATTTATGTGAAGATAACTAACTGGTGTAAGAAGATAAGTAAGATCTCGGGTATGACTTAGGGGAATAGTGTAGAGCACAACTCCAGTAGTGCGGAAGCCCCACAACCCCTAGTTAGGGTTGCGCGAAGGCGAATATATTTGGGCACAAAGGCTAGGAAAGTGTGCAAAGGAACTAACAGTCAGACCGAATCAAACCCTTAGACATCTCAAGGGTGCAGAAACCTGGTTCCAGCACCCCCCCATACTACTTCGGGTGAGACCTCAGTCTATGCTCTCTGGACTGTTGCCGAAAGGGCCAGTAGTATAGGGATTTGTTTGGCTAATTAACTTTGAACCTGGGCCAGGCCCCTACAAGCCAACAGTTGTGCCCCTATTGTCCCCATATTGTTATTATTGTGCCTTTATATTATTATTGTTAGGTCGGCGTTGGTTATATTTTGACCCCTTAGACTTCTATATATAGAAAGGAGGTTTTTTCATTTGAATCATCCAAGAATTGTTCATTTGTGTAAAGTAAAGGAGGTCGGCCCCTCGAAGAGGCTTAATTCTATGGCGTTGATCTATCTTTTCTATCTTTTCGTGAGCTAGTTTATAACAGTTTCTGTCTACAGAAACGATTTCTTGCACAACACTAGGATGAATCATAGTTTTTTATTCAATATAGGATGAATTCATTGAATGCTAAACATTGTTCTTCTAAAAGAAGTATATATACTTGAATTCACCTAGTAAATATTGAAAATAGTATTTTATAATATTGATAGATATGGCGTTATCAATATCTTTGTAACTAGTAATAATATTTATGATAACGTGATTGGGTATGGATTTACTGAATATAAATTAATATTAGTAGTTAGCATTAATTAATTCTTGGAGAGTAATTTTGAATACCAAGTTTCTGCATTGGGAATGCGGAGGATTCTTTCAACAATTTGTATATTGCCTACTATCATTACAGTTAGAGCGAGACATAAGATGTTTCAAACAAAAATATTAAATTTCACTAAAAACCACTACAATACAAAACATTAAAATTCATAAATGATATTTGATCATGGAAACTTTTTTATGTTAATATTTGCAAGTTGGCTAATTTTCCATGGTTTTTCACAAAAAAGGATTTGTCAATTTCCATTTTTTCTAAAAACGACTCGCCCAAATTTTATAGTATGAAATTATTTTACCTTAAAAATCACCAAAATTATATAGAGACTAAATATAAAACAATTTGAAATTTGAATGTATTTACAAAGATATGAACAAATATTTTATAATTTGCATATTAGGGTCTAGTGATATTCGCCAAAGGTTCTAAACTTTAATAAAAAATGTCATTTTAAAATTTTTCCCTGGATTTGATATTTTATATGGCTTTTATCTTTGTGAATTTACTCTTTGAATCCAAACAAATCTCTGCACTTCCATACATGTTCTGAGAAAAAATACATAGTGCCGAGTATTTGGTGTGGAAGAACATGATTTTGCAGAAATGCGTAGAAATCACTATTGCACACTACCATACATTTTTACATTACCAATTATAACATTAAACTAGGTTTCAATCATTTAATAAATCAAAGATGGTATTCGACAATAGTCAAATTCTCCAACCAAAAAGTAAATGGAAATGTTAAGATTGGTTCTCTCGGTTTGCCTTATGCATGCTTCTCTGCTTTTGCATTTCTGTCTTTCCAATAATAACATTAACATTGTATTGGAAGATTATCTTTAGTTAACAAAATATAATTCTAGTGTTAACTCTATTATTAAGAGATTGTGCAGAGTGTGGAGGTTCACACAATGAAAGCTTGAGACATTATTTTTCACAATGGATTTCCCGTGTAGTCTCGCACATATGCATTTGAGTTATTTATTTTGAGAGTTTACATTAGAGTAATATTTTAATGTTTTGCCCGCATGGGTTTGGTCTCATGGTCAGTGAACGGTCTACTAAGTCGTTCGTGCCGTTGTGCAGGTCACTGGTTCAAGTCTCATCTTACCCTGAGGGGTTGTTCCTTGCGGGCTGGACAGTTCCTCCTAGCTATTACAGTGGTAGCCAGTGGGATTCGACCCCGTGTAACGCGAGTATGATACCACCGTTGTTGCCGATTCAGCTAGATATCAAAAAACAACAAATATATGTATATGTGTATATATATATATCTATATCTATATCTGATATATATATATATATATATATATATATATATATATATATATATATATATATATATAGATATATATATATATATATATATATATATATATATATATATATATATATATATATATATATATATATATATATATATATGCTTTAAAAATCATGCTTATTATTAATATATTGTGTAGAGTGAGGAGGTTTAGAAAATGAAAGCTTGAGAGCTTTTTCTGCACAATTATTTTTTCTCTGTAGTTCAACACATATAGATGTATGTTATTTTGAATGTATACATTACTATTAGTTATGCATAATAGCGTAGAGTGTGAAGCTTTGCAAAATGAAAGATTGAGAGCGTCTTCTGCACAATGGATTCCCCTATAGTCCCACACATATGCATTTCTTTTATTTATTTTGAAAGTTTATGTTATATTAATATTTTAATTCTTTGAAAATCATGCTTATTATTAATATATTATGTAGAGTCTGGAGGTTCAAACAATGGAAGCTCATGTTTTTTGCAAATGCGCATATATTTATCAATAGAACAAATTGATGCCAATGTTTAGCAATATGCTTTAGCGTCAATGAAACAATTAATTGATGGATTTCATTACAATATTAATTGTAAATTATTTTGGTATTTTTTTAGCTGAACGATTTGGCATTTTACCCATCTTTCCTTCTAAGCTAGCGGTAGTATGAGACATTCATATTTATTTGAATATTAGTTAGAGATAATTGGTCCTACTTATAGAACATTACCAGAACCATGGAATCAATTTGTGTTAATGTTAAATGTTCATGTTTGTATATTTTTGTATCGTTTTATTGAATATTTGCAAAATAATGGACATAGTCACAATGAACTCGTATTTATTTTATTTCGTACATTTGTTGTTTTTAGTACATGTATATTGATAATATTAAAGCAATAACAGTTAGAAAAATTAAAAAGGAAAATAATTTGTGACTTTCGAGATTTATTTTACAACCTACCATTAATGTTTGCTTTCATATTTTTAGTTTCTATTTATTGAAAGTTTTAAATGTATCAATAATCTATTAATCAGATCTAAATATGGTAACAAATAAGAAAAATGGTCGTAATAACTAATGGCATTAGACTATTAGGTCATGATTAATAGCAATATTAAATGAAAACCTTTTCCATAAATCATGATAAAATGTGTAGGGAACTAGCTAGAATGTATTATGACAATTAGCTTTGTACTGTGATATTGAAACATTAGGGGAATTTTGAGGTCTAAAATGGGCCTCCTGAGAAAAATGTACAACCAAAATAAACTTTATATGAACCAATAGGATTCAAGATGATGATGTCAACCATGGAGGATGGTTCACTATTTTTGGAGTAAAAAATTGAAAAGATTAAAAAATAATAAAATAATAAAACTACTTTTTCAACTTGTATTTTCAACTTATCTCCCTAAGGTTTTACTCAAATTTCGAGTGGGAGTACTTTTTGGATGAAAAATTTAATTCCTCATCCAAGGAGTACCCATGTGGCATACTTTTGATGGACCCTGCTACATGAAAAATGATAAATACATGAAAAATTATGATTGCAATCATGTTTTTGATGTATTTATCATTTTTCGAGTAGCAGGGTCCATCGAACGTATGAAACATCAATACTCCTTGGATGAGGAATCAAATTATGCATTCAACAAGTGTTTCCACTCGAAATTTGAGTAAACCCATAAGGAGATAAGTTCAAAATACGAGTTGAAAAAATAGTTTTTTATTTTTTCCCTCTAAAATTTGATGATGTAATCTAATCTTATTTTATTATTTCCACTATTATTTTATAATTTCCTTAGTAGGTCCATTTTAGACCTCAAAACTCCCCTAATGATTGTGTATTAAACTGTTCATAAATCAAGTTTCATTCACTATTTTTCATACCTCAGTATCAAAATAAAATGAGTCGTCAACGATTTAGTGTTGGGGGCCAGCTCAGTAACTAAATCAATTTGTGATAGAAATAGTTGAACATGTTTTCACATAGTATTTATTTGTAATTGTGTGCAATTATTGTTGGTAGTTTCAAAGCTAACTCTCATAATCAAAAAATTTATTTCATGTTGTTTAAAATGAGATTTTATACTACATATATGGATTTAGCTGTTTCGAAAACCTATACAACAGTCATATTGTGCAGAAATTTTAACCCAAATTCGTGATTCCAAGAAATTATTTTGATATTTTGAGCAATTTAAATCGAAAAATACATTGGAAAACCTTTCAAAACATAACACAGGTATACAACAGTCTTATATCGTTTCACAAATTTATGTTTGTAATGACACGTATTTCAATTATATTAAACTGAGAGCAAAATGTACAATATGTTGAAAAGACGGTTTTGGAATATTGTTAATTCTTTCCATTAATTCCTGTAAACATTATCTTTGATATTTTTTATTTCTATTTATTGACATTGTCGTATGTAGTAGTTTCCATGCAAGAAACAACAATTGGTGAAATAAACAACAACAACAAATTACAAAATTATGTGATATTGGGAACAATAATAAGTACCAGATAAATGAAACAAATTATTTTCACTTATACAATCAACCAAACAGTATTTGAATATACCAACAGAAGAGAAAAGATACAAATACATTTGCACTGTTGAATATTTTCCTATGCTCGCATCTGGGTGGAGTCATCATTATTAAATAATTCATTTTGTCAATTTCTCATGTTCTTTCATAATTTTTTCTCCAACGTATTTATTTTACTGTAAGAATTGTTTATGGATTTCTATTTACTCTTTTCACACCTTATGAACAAAGGAACTCGAGAAAATGATTCAACACATGTAATTGTCATTACATCTTATCAGCTCGATCACATGCAACATACATTCCATTTTATCAATTTATTATTGCTTTTTCCTTTCCCTCTACTATTTGCATTTGCTTAACCCTTGTCAGACCAGGGTAACTCCACAATAAACAGAAGAAAACTGAGATATTATTTCATTAGAGAACAATTGTTTATATACACAAAGGGGACGGAGCAGTTCATCTTCTTGATGACTGTTCACGTTCCAGTTTACCCAACCGCCTTCGGATTAGGTGTGAACATTCCCCCCCTTAATCTGAAGGGATGTTGGTGAGTCCAAGCATCGTTCTGAATCTTTCAAGCTTTTCTCTTCCAAGCGCTTTGGTGAAGATGTCTGCAATTTGCTCATTTGTGGAACAATGACGGAGATGGATTGTTTTGGCCTCAACATGATGTCGGATCAGATGATATTTAGTATTGATGTGCTTAGTACAATCATGAAACTTTGGGTTCTTGGCCAACTTTATTGCAGAGGTGTTATCAATCATGAGTGGAGTTGATTGTACTTGTTTTACCTGCAAATCTTCAAGAATTTTCCTGAGCCACACAATTTCTTTCGTTGCTTCAGCTGCTGCCACGTATTCTGCTTCTGTTGTGGAATCTGCTGGAACTGATTGTTTGCGTGATCTCCAGGAGACAACTCCTGATCCAAGACTCATAGCATATCATGAAGTGGATACCCCAGTTTCTTTGTCTCCATCGAAGTCTGAATCAGAGTATCTAATCAAGCTGAAGTCGTCCACCTGTGTATACTTGATTCCAAGGTCTTGAGTTCCCTTCAAGTACCTTAGAATTCTTTTTGCAGTAGACCAATGTCCCTCACAAGGCTTTTGCATAAACCTGGAGAGGATTCCAACAACAAATGAAATGTCTGGTCTGGTAGTAGTGAGGTAGATGAGACTTCCTACAAGCTGTCTATACTTTGTTGCATCCTCAAATTCCTTTCCTTCAATAGATGTGAGCTTCAAGTTTTTTTCCATTGGAGTAGAAAGAGGATTGCACTCTGTCATGCCAAATCTGTTTAACAAATCTCCAATGTATTTCTTTTGAGAAAGAAATATGGATTTTGGATGTTGGGTTACTTCAATGCCAAGATAGTAATGAACATAGCCCAAATCAGTCATTTCAAAACTTTTTCCTAATTCTTTCTTTATGGATGCAATATAGCTTTCATTGTTCCCTATCATTAAAAGATCATCTACATATACCACAAGATATACAACTGTTTTGCCAACTTTCTTGACAAATAAAGTTGCATCATCAAGATCAAAATGTTTGAAGTTGAGTTTCAGAAGATGCTCAGTTAGTTTTTCATACCAGGCTCGTGGTGCTTGTTTGAGGCCATACAAGGACTTCACAAGTTTGCATACTTTGTGTTCATGTCATTTCACAGCAAATCCTTCAGGCTGGGACATAAAAACATTCTCTTTTAGATCTCCATTCAAGAATGCAGTTTTTACATCCATTTGATGGACTTTCCAACCGTTCTGAGCAGCTAGTGCAAAGAGTGTCCGGATGGTGGCCCATTTTGTTGTGGGGGAAAAAGTTTCCTCATAATCGACCCCTTCTTTCTGTGCAAAACCTTTTGCCACAAGCCTAGCTTTGTGCTTGTCAAGTGAGCCATCAGCTTTGTACTTGTTCTTGTAGACCCACTTGCAGCCAATTGGTTTGGTTCCAAATGGAGGATTAACCAGCTTCCAAGTGCCATTCTTTATGAGGGCATCATACTCCTTCTGCATCGCTTCTTTCCATTTATCATGAGAAGCAGCTTCTTTGAAGGAATTTGGTTCAAAATCTGTAGACAAGTTCAATTCACAATCATAAGTAACATCCATATCAACAGGTGAATTAGAGTTATCTACATCACCTCCATCTTGTCGGTTTGTATTTCTGGTTCCTGTTTTTCCAATTTCATCAGGATGAACACTTTCAAGTGTCTTTGTTAGCCACTTTGGGGGACCTTTCTGAGATAGTCCAAGCTGCTCTGTTGATTGAGTTGGGTCTGAATCAAGATTGAGTCTCCCAATTCTATCAATTACATCACATAAAGCATCATCCGTTGTTGGAGTGTCATGCAGGGGAGATTGTTCTTCAGAAGAAGATTCCACATGTTGATCTAGTATAGGAATCCCCCCTTCAAGATGTGGAATCTGATTATCAAACTCTTGAAATGATTTCGGTTTTGTGAATTTATCCAAGCGATCAAGTTGCCGCTCAACAACACTGTCAAATTTGGATGATTCAAGAAAAATGACATCTCTAGATAAAACAAACTTTTTATTTACTTCATCATAGAGGCGGTATGCTTTAGATGTGTTTGAATACCCCAGGAAGATACACTTATGACTTCTAGCACCAAGTTTGTTTCTATGTACCTTTGGTATTAAAGCATAACAGGTGGAACCAAAGATCTTGAGATGTTTTACCGAAGGAACATGTCCATACCACAATTCATAAGGAGTCTTGTTTCTTATAGCACTAGATGGACATCTATTCTTTATATATGCAGCACATAGAACAGCATCAGCCCAAAACATTGTCTTTACATTTTTGAAGAAAAGCATGGATCGTACCATATTCAAAATTGTTTTGTTCATTCTTTCAACTACACCATTCTGTTGAGGATTATAAGGCACAGTTGTTTGATGTTTAATCCCATGTTGGCGAAGATAGTGTTCAAATTCATTTGATGTATATTCTTTTCCATTATCAGTGCGAATAGACCCAATATGAGATTGTGCATCATTTTCAATCCACTTATGAAAATTCTTGAATGTTTGAAAAGCATCAGATTTGTTCTTCAATAAATAAACCCAACACATTCTGGTGTAATCATCAACAAATGTCATGATATATTTATTTCCATTTGCAGAAGGAACAGGCATTGGACCACATAAATCTGAATGAATGAGTTCAAGCTTCCTATGTGCTCTTGAATGTGAATCATGAAAAGACTGTTTGCTATGCTTTCCTAGAATGCAAGCATCACATTGCTTATGTTTTCTAGGAATTGTAGGCAAACCAGCAACACCATTTTTCTTCAACAAGCGGAGACTATCATAGTTTAAATGTCCAAATCTAGCATGCCATAATAAACTTGATGGAAGTGTACCTTCTTCATGATGAGAAATATATGAGAAATGTTGTGCATGAGCAGAGGTTCCTTGCAGTTTAAGAAGTCTTTCTTCTTCTATACCCCTCATGACAAGTGAGTGGTCAGATGCCTTTCTTACCTCAAGCTTTCCATCAAACATATGAATGGAGTGACCTTGCTGGCGGATGTGGACCAAGGACAGCAAGTTTCTCTTGAGCTGTGGGAGATATAGAACATGATCCAGAAGAAAGTCTGGAAGACCAGGTAGTTTAAGCCTGATTGTGCCAAGCCCTGATGGCTTGATTTTTGACTGATCTGCAAAGTATACTGCTCCATCAACATTATCAGTGAAATCCTCAAAAAAATCTTTCCTATGAGTCATATGACAGGTTGCTCCTAAATCAAGAAACCAGTCATTTTTCGAAGAAGCAAGTGAAGCATTAAACAAATCTTCATTTACTCCAATGTTACATTGTGCCTCAATATAGTGAGCGGATTCAGGTGCTTTACCTTTGTCTGTGTCATCAGTTTTACCTTTCCGCTGATTTCTTCTCTGCTCAATTTTGTCCCATGGTAGCTTGCATGTAGAGGCATCATGTGATCCATTTCGTTTGCAGCGAATGCAATGCAGATCTACCTTTTCTCCTTGAGAATGTCTACCCCCCCTTCCTCTGAAGTATCTTCCTCTTCCTCTTCGTCCACCTCTTCCTCTTGTAGAATCTTGAGCAGGATGCTTTTCTTTATGAGCAAGACAAACAGTCTCTTCAAAAGATTCAAGGATTGTTTTCCTTCCAAAGGCTTTCTCTCTTTCAGCAAACTTTTTCACAAGAGACTCAAAGGTTATGTCTTTAAGATTTCCATTTGCTTGTAAAGACTCAAGATAATTGGAGTAGGTAGGATAGAGTGCTTTGAGAAAGGCAATAAGAGAGATATCCAGCTCAACCTTAGTGGATTTAATATCATGCATTATAGACTTTATTTCAGATGCAAGAGCAAGAGGATCATTATTTTTCAGTTCAAGAGTGAAGAGTTTAATCATGAGCTGAACAACTTCAAGTGCAGAATGTGAATCATAGAGTTCTTTCAGCTTTTGTAAAGCTTCAAAGGCAGTGGAATAGGATGAAATATGACGACTTACTTCTTCATTTACAGATGCTGTGATCAATGCATAGGCTTTGCTGTTCTTGTTTTCCCAAATGACAAGTTCTTTATCTGATGTAGGCTGCACAGGGTCTTTGTCTTCTTCTCCGACACACACTCCTTTCCACAACTCATTGTAGATGAGGGTGTGTTTTACCATCCGAGACCATTCAGAATAGTTCTCCTTGCTAGTGAGAACTATTCCTACCATAGAAATGATTGAATGCATTCTGTAAAAAATAACTTCTGCTTGATAAAAAAAAACTTCCTTACAGCCTTATGCACTATATTTTCTTACAAATCCTTCTAATGTTTGACAGAAGCATTAGTATCTCATTGAAATATATCACTTCAATATACCATTCACATAAAATCGTGCAATACCAAACACTTTGATTGATGAAAAACAACGCAATACTATGAATGCTTTGCACAATACTTTGACTGCTTTGAAAGACTGTTTATATTGACTGTGCAATACTTGACTCACAGCATTACCATTCGGACATTCACACTCATATCCTTGCGGTCGTGAGTGATGACAAACAAAATCTGAACTGTTCTCAAATAAATTACAATGCTCTCATGTCGCCATATTTTTAAATTGGCTATCTAATAAGACATTTACTACTGAGCCTTTCGAAAACATCTACGAATGCCACTTCTATTCATTTCACAAGCCTTGCAATACGAATCAGCGTGACTCCAAAATGTCTGCAATTGCTGTACTTAACTTCCCATTCACGCCTTGCTCAAGCCCTCCAATGGAAGCAGGTTGTCCGGGTTCGGCATATTACTCAGCACATTAATAGTCCACTTTATGATCGTGCGTATGCATTTGCTTTGGGCTCGGCATATTACTCAGAAAATGACTGGACCAGCATGACATATCCGCAAGTGGAATCCTCGAGATGTTTCAATTGCGATTCATATGCTCATTCTATGAAGGAATGCCCCAAATTACTAGATAACAAAAGAGTAGCCATTGCTCACCAAGTGTACAACAAATTGAAGAGAAAGCGAGCAGCTTCTGAACCGATTCCGCGTCGAAGATACCATGATCAGTCGTTCAAAGGAAATCTGCTCAAGCACATGGCAGACGGAAACCAGTGAGTCAAACTGGGCAAAAAATGGAAGCAGAGAGAAGCATGCAGATATTATGATATCTACGCAGCTGGGTAGAGGCGTTGGACGGTGGAAGACGGTGGGAGAACGTTACATGCATCTCTGGGCAGCGACAGAGGCAGAGTAGTGTCAGGAAAACGTTTCAGGCAGATGCGTTGGCCAGGCAAACGTTTAGGCAATGCACAGAGTAGCGCTCAGGACTGAGCAGCTCGCAGGACATCAGGAGTTACAACTATTTCTGGGACCTGGCTCTGATACCATGTCAGACCAGGGTAACTCCACAATGAACAGAAGAAAACTGAGATATTATTTCATTAGAGAACAATTGTTTATATACACAAAGGGGACGGAACAGTTCATCTTCTTGATGACTGTTCACGTTCCAGTTTACGCAACCGCCTTCGGATTAGGTGTGAACAACCCTAATAACCTAAATTGCATCCTAAAAAAGAACCAATGAAATTTTTTCATCTCATAATGTACAAGTAAATAATGTGTCTAAATATTTGATTATTTCAAAATATGTTTACACCACATAATTTATAAAATTTGCGGAGAATCAAATATCGAATGTCGGCAATGGATGCTCAAATAGTAGCTCAAGATACCAACATTAACAGGGAAGCCAGATAGAGGGAAAAATCCTTGAATCTTACACAACAATGTCCATCTTTCGCACCAATGATTGGTGCAACCTCATCCTCGAGTCTAGGAAAGAGATAAAATCCTGCTAGTGGAAAACTTGTTCTTGGTGAGCTATTATGTCATCGAGATGAGGAAGAGAATACTCACAAATATTTTCAATACGAAATGCATCAATTTCAAAAAACTAATTCCAAAAGCGTTGTAAATAGAGAAGCATTCAATAGGCTATAAACGTGAAAAATGATAGCAGTGTACCACCTCACTAGGTTACTGCTTGTTTAGTAGAGAATCATAAGATAATCGAGCAAACTGCAGAAGAGGACATTATTTTTGATGAGTGTCATATGAAATTCCAAAAGGTAGAATATGAAAAAGCCACCAAACTATTGATAGTTGAAAAGGTAAAAGTTGAAAATAAAAAGGTTATTCGTGAAGAACAAGTGGATATTGATTTATATGGAATTGACCTAAAGAGGCTTATTGCATTGCATTAATATACCATTGATGTAGTTGATCAGTTTGTTACCAAAGTGACTGCAGAAAATATCATACTCAAAAGTAGATTAAAAGAACTGGAATACTTTCTAAATATCGTTCCTTTGTAAATGACTCCATTGGAAATACGGTAACCTTCATTGTCAAGTTCTATTGCTACAACACCGCAAACATATAACAAGGTTGTAAATTTGCTTAATGTAGTGAAGTGAAAAATCATTGATAATTTATACCAAATATTAGAAATTTTGATGACGGATGGAAATAATTTTTTTATTTAGTGCGTTCGCAATAACAAATGATGAAATTCATGAATTTAGTTAAGAATAATCTTTATGAAGATTGTTATGCATCCAAATCACAAAACAAAAGAAAGGATAGATCAACGACTTGAAAATTATCCTCTTTGAGGGGTAAAATTGCTTTACATCATATAAATGAACAATTCTTGGATGATACAAATGAAAATACCTCCTTTCTATATATAGGAGTATAAGGGGTTACGTTATAATCAGAGCCTACATAAAAATAATAATGTAAGGGCACAATAATAATAATAGGGGGCTACACTAACAGTAACAATAAGGAGGCTACAATAGTATTATATGGACCTAATATAACCCTCTCCTTCAAAAATAGTGTTATCCTCAATGCTTCAGCAGTTTTAGATTCTTTTGTATAAAATTCTCATCCTCGCATGTGGAATATTCAGCGTGTAAGTTCTTCTACTTAATGTGATACTTTGAAATGGATCGATTCCATAGTTGTAAAGTTCTTGTTTACTTGAATGCATTAGGCTCCAATATGATTTTTCCTTCTTCTTCAAGTTCTGGTAATATTGTTTAAATTGGGATCTTGTCACCAATAACCTTGTTTAAGCATGAAACATTCGAAAATTGGGTGTACTTGGGAAGATGCAGGAAACTCCAATTTGTATGCCAGAGTACCAATATTTTGCAACACCTTGTAAGGACCATAGTACTGGGCTAATAATTTATTATTCATCTTATCTTGTTTGAGGGACATTTGTTTGTATGGTTGTATCCGTAAAAATATCAGTCACCTATGTAAAAACTTCTTCCACTACGATATTGGTTTGCTTGTTGTCTCATTGGATTCTTCGCCAAAGTGGGGCTATACTTTAAGAGTTGGAGAACTTTTTTTTTATGCATGATGTGGTCTTCCATTGCTTGAACCTTAGCATTTTCCCTTAAAGATGATGTGATGGATAGTGGATGATACCCATAAAGCTCCAAAAATGGGGTCATTTTTGCTACAGTATGGAAGGAAGTGTTATAACACCATTCAACCGAAGGTAACCACTTATCCCATTGTGTTTTTTCATCAGATACAAAGAAATGAAGATATCCTTCCAAACATTTCTTCACTATTTATGTTTTTCTGTCAAATTGAGGATGATAAGATGAGTTATGAGTTAATTGAGTACTAAGACAAGAAAATAATTCCGTCTAAAAATTTCTTGTGAAAATATGATCTTTGTCACTTACAATAATATTTGGGTTTCGTTGTTGCTTTTGAATTGTTTCCATAAATGCAGTAGCAACTATACTCGATTTAAAAGGGTGAGATAATGCACAAAAGTGTGCATACTTGGTGTTGTAACTTATTTTTACTCCTACAATATTTTTATATTTTTCTTGCAATTTCAAAAAATAAAAGAAAAATATAAAATATAGAGAAAAAGAAAAAAAATAAATAAAAATAAGAAAAAGAGAAAAAGAAAAGAAATGAAAAGAAAATAAAAGAATGAAAGGAAAAGAAAGTAAAAAAAATAGTCAAACGAAAAAAAAGAATACAAAAGGGATAAAATAAAATAAAAGAATAAAATATATTCGATTAATAGTGCGCACATTTAAATGCCACCTCATGTTTTTATTATTTTATTTTCGATAATCCTCAGCATTTTAAAAGGATTCTTTTGATGTAATTAATTTATTTGATGAGTTTGTCGAATAAAATTTAAAGGATGTTTGATTTTTTACGGATGTGATCGGGCCCGCCCAGATAAACGACCCCCAATCAATAATAGGATCCCCCGTATTCCTGAACAATAATGGAGGGGAGGGTGTGCAAAATGGTTTTACTGATCCCACTGTTGGATACATAGCATTCCCGCATCAATTGCGGTACCCCACTACCGAATACGACTTACCATGTTCACCCTCTCCTACCATTAATAGAATCATATCTCCCGCCATTCATACCTCCCGCGAACATTCTACTATATTTGGCCATTTTTATGCCTCCCACCAAAACCAACAAATGACTGTTGCCTATTAAAATTTTCCCACCAACATTCTTCAACATTTAATCCTCCACGCCAATAAAATTAGGTTTTCGTTATAAAATTAGGATTAGATCCTAAAGATATAAAGGGGGCTGAGGAAATAATCAAAAGAAAAAATGTTGATATTCAAGCATTGAGGAAATAGTTGAGGCTGCCAACAACTGAACATCCACAGGCTCAAGAAGTAAATCAGTTAGAGAAAGAGAACGAGAATATGACTCGAATGATTGTCGATCAGAACATACAAATACAAAATATAAAAGATTAATTGGAAAATTTAATCAAGGAAAGAGAGCTACAACTCAACACTGGAGTGGCAACTTCTATAGTAGTGACTTCAACGACAACAATTTCTACAACAGTAGTGTCTAGAGCAGAGACATAGCCCACTGGCTAAAATTCAACACAACAGTTGTCAAAAGCTATGGGAGACTTGTCATTAAAAGATATGGAAATTGAAAAAAACATAACTCAACTAGAGAAAATTCAAAATGACAAGATAAGTGCTCATAATAAATATCTGGCTGAAGTTCAGAAAAAAATTAAAATTAACCCAACAAATAAAGAAATATTAGAATGAGTCATTGATTGCATAGGCACTAGCCAAGAAAAAAGAGAAAATATGGATTGATATAAATTCTACCATGAATAAAGTTTGGACATCTATTCAAATAATTTTTGAACAATAGGAGTTAGTGCAAAGATTAAAACAAGTCATCACAGGAATCAATGAAGATTTGGAGCACATGCCCAAAAAAGATAATAAAATAACCAATGTACTCAATTCTAAAACAAAAGAAGAACTAGAAGGATTTGGATTTGAGGATAGAATCGAGACTATCCTAGAGGTAGGAAGAGTTTTGACAAAAATAAAATTTATGTGATACATGGCATTCCTGCATCAATTGTAGTACCCCACTACTGAATACCACTTACCATGTTCACCCTCTCCTTCCATTCATATCTCCCACCATTCATACCTCTCGTGAACATTATTTTATATTCGGACATTGTTATGTGTCCCACCAAAACCAACAAATGACTGTTGCTTATTAAAATTTTCCCACCAACGTTCTTCAACATTTAATCCTCCACACCAATAAAATAAGGATTTGGTTATAAAATTAGGATTAGATCCTAAATATATAAATGAAGATGAGGAAATAATCAAAACAAAAAATGTTGATATTCAAACATTCAGGAAATAGTTGAGGCTGCCAACAACCGAACATCCACAGGCTCAAGAAGTAAATCAGTTAGAGAAAGAGAAAGAGAATATGATTCGAATGATTATCGAGTAGAACATACAAATACAAAATATAGAAGAATAATTGGAAAATTTAATCAAGCAAAGAGAGCTACAACTCAACACTGGAGTGGCAACTTCTATAGTAGTGACTTCAACAACAACAATTTCTACAACAGTAGTGTCCACAACAGAGCAGTTTTCAAAAGCTATGGGAGACTTGTCATTAAAAGACATGGAAATTGAAAAAATAATAACTCAACTAGGGAAGATTCAAAATGACAAGATAAGTGCTGATAATAAATATCTGGCCGAAGTTTAGAAAAAAATTCAGATTAACGAGGAAAATAGAGAAATATTTGAATGAATCATTGATTGCATAGACACTAGCCAAGGAAAAGGAGAAGATATGGATTGATATAAATTCTACCACGAATAAAGTTTAGACATCTATTCAAATGATTTTTCAATAGGAGGAGTTAGTGCAAAGATCAAAAGAAGTCATCATGGGAATCAACAAAGATTTGGAGCACATGCCAAGAGAAGCTAATAAAATAACCAAAGTACTCAATTCTAAAACAAAAGAAGAACTAGAAGAATTCAGATTTGAGGATAGAATAGATACTGTCCTAGAGGTAAGAAGAATTTTGACAAAAATAAAATTTATGTTACAGTTAGATAATAAGTGTCAAAAATTGGAAGAACATATTAAAAAGTTTCACAGAAAATTAAATATTCTACATCAAAAATGAATTCTAGTTCTTCGACATTCTAGTGGCCAATTCATTCCACTAGAAGATTATCAGTACAACTTGCACCAGATAGCAACAAATAGAACCAAAATAAAAGGAATAATCAGTGGTAAAGCATTCCTAGAAATCCTAGAGTATGATCTTTTCATTCAACTTGAAATTAACCATTTGTTGATGACTAGGCCAACTTTTGAAAAATGCACAGAAGTCGATGAGGCATATAGGAAAGTAACAAAATTTTCTATCCCAGATGATAAAATATTTGATAAGTTACTTGAATGCATCGAGTAAAATAGAATGCAAGGAATTCAGTGACCAGTGATAGGAAAAGAAGGAGCAGTAAGATGAAAAGAAGGAGAAGAAAGCATAAAATCTAGTTAAAGGCAACAGTAATCAAACAACACACTTAAATAATTTTTTGAATATTTGAATCCATTTATAATAACTACTTTCTAGTTTTATTTTTGTAAATCTAAAATAGTTTCATATATTATCTCATTTTCTTATAAATTTTATTTCTAGATCTAAAATATTTTGGAATTAGATTTTATATGTATTTGGTTATTCGAAGAAGTGAGGGTTGAACCCTTGTAATGAACCAATGACATGATTGTAATGTTCAAAGCTATTTCTAAATATAATTGAAGGATTCTAGATTCATTCTGAGCAATTGTGTGTATATGTGAAGTTTTCCTTGTTATCAGTTATGTTTTTCATATTTATTTCTGCACATTTTCAAGGTAACATAGAATTTTGGCAAGGCAAGGTTGAATATTATTCTCCCTAAAAGCCCTTGGAAAGTTATAATTATTAAAAGAGATTAATTGACTGAACAGTCTATATTTAATTCCCCTAAATCGTTTAATTGTTTCCTTATGTCATCTCTTGGATATGTATTGTTTGGTTGTAGAAAACTTCTACATGCATCTACTGTATATGATAAATTAGATGTTCAATATGAATGTTTAATAATTATATACCTTCTTTAGTTCTTATTTTCAAATCAATTTAAATATTAATTATGTTCGGAATGAAATCAACCCTTTAGTTTTCTCAGAAATACTTATAAATTACATCTATTTAAAGGTTTAATGTAGTTTTCATCCATTTAAATCAAAACCTTACTTAAATTCTTTGGCACAGTTCCCCAGCCTAGAACTATCTACAAAGATACAACATCAGATTGGTGGTGTTTCTGAGGAATGGAGATTCAAGTTTGTTTCCTTGGTACGATGATCAAACTTGCCTCTTAATGGTGAATAAGAGGTCAGTAGGCTAAAATCCTTCACCTGGCGACTTCACATATTAAATTTGGCTTCACGCAAGCATACCACATCTCAGTCTGATCTAGAGAGACTAGTGAAAATTGCTTCTATTAGATGTAGGTTAGAAGCCTGTCTTGCTACTCCTGCCTCTGTTCTCTATGAATTACCCTCACAATTTGACCCTTTTCAGTCTACTCCAATACCTGCTGAATTATCATATCTTCCTCCAAAAATTTTAGAATTGCTTTTTAGAGGAGTAGATCTTCGAATTTTATTGTTTGTTCATCAACTTGAGGCCTTTTAACTTCCTTATTCTCATTTGGAACTTTCTAACAGTGAAGAAGATCCTAAAATTTCTCTTTTTGAATTTAAACAATTTGATTTTAAATATTCTATTGTACATAGTTATCCCACTACTTCTGCTAAACCTGAATAGGAGCTTAGTATTTATACTAATCCTCTTGATTTTGAAGATCCTAAAAAGCTTTTACCTAAAGTTAAAAAATTGGTTATTAATCCTCAATTTTTCCAAAAACCTAAACTTTCATCACAACCATCTTCTAGTAAAGTTGTTTGTCGAAAAAAGACAATTCCATTACAACATCAAATGGTCATCTTTCAAGAAATTGTGGTTGTTATACATGATTTATGATTGCAGACAAAATTATCTCCCCTAGGTTGGTGGCTAACTTAGAACAATAGAGAGACAAGGAACTCAATGTTTTTCCTTAAATTAAATAGATAATGAAGCGAGGCCTACCTGGAATCCTCCACACACTTCACTCCTTCTTTAACTTGGAAGTTCCAATTCCAGCTCTGAATGCAAAAATTATAACCTACATGGTCAGATAACACAAACCAAGAAACTATGTGATCTATGCAATATCATCTAAGTACTTCATTCAATAGATCAACATGGTATTGAAATAAGTGAAAGAACAACATCACATATAAGAAAACAATTAATTCTTTGTATTTATATAAATGGAAGGAGATTACAACCATAAGTAGAAGTTGATCTTGTAGAAGAGCTCCTCCAATTTGTTGACTTGTCCTTCCCTTATCACAATATGCACCTCCAATCACCCTAAATGCTTGAGATGATGACCACTCACTACAACAACAGAAGAGAAACATCACTCTCCAAAATCCAACCCCCAACCACGTAGAAGGCTGGAAATATATAGAGAAGTAGGGTAAGTTGGGAGTTCTCATCCAATTACCAATATAGGGTAAGAAATCCACCTTTGATGGAGGGATAGGATCAAAGGATAAGTGGTGAAAACTCCAAAGTAGGGAAGGATATGATCCAAATGTTTTATGCAAGGTAAGTAATTAAAACAACTTTTGAATACTCCTAGAAGGGGAAGCTTCCATAATCCCGATCATTCTCCCGAATTTTTAGAACCAACATAGGTGAATATGGCAGCAACCTGTTGGTGACCAGCATAGGCCATAGTGGGGAAACCTACTAGTGAACACACCCCAATAGGCTTAAAGGGAGCATTGGTCCTCAAACTGGCTCAGATGATACAATTTAGGGTTGAAATTTTGGGAAATGAAAGGTACATGCTTAGGGCTTTGTGCAAGATGGTGACAAGGGGGAATATGATGTTGATTGATCCCATTAGGAGGCTCACTGATCACATTTGACAAAATGGCCTATAACAGTGGCAACACTATATGCAACATTAATTCCTCCACCGAAAACCTAACTTGATGCTCTTCCTAATGGGTATTTGAAACATTTAACTATATTTAATGGAGAAATAGGGTCATTTGTTGAAGACCACTTGGCTGAATTTATCGATTTTGCTAAAAACAAGAATATTGAGCATGAAGATGTTTATACAAGACATTTTGTTCAATAATTAGAAGGAAATATTAGGATATGGTTTAGACAATTGCAAGAGGAAATATTAGGATATGGTTTAGACAATTGCAAGAATATTCTATTAATTCATGGGCTTAACTAATCAACAATTTCAAGAATCATTGGGGAAATAAAAAGGATCTTGTTTACTATTTAATAGAATTCAAAGATTTGAGAAGAAATCATGGTGAATTTGTTGTTGATTTCATTAAGAGATTCAATAAAATCTATAACAAGATGTCTCCAAATTGTAAACCTCAAGTTATTGCAGCTAAAGTCAGGTTTTCCAAAGCATCTGAAGATGATTTTGTTGTAATTCATAGAGAGAAAATAAAAAAAATTTAGCAGACATACAAAATAATGCAATTAAGTCGAAGTTAATAGGTCAACAGCTAGTAAATTAAAAGAAAATGCAGAAAATGTCAAAAAGAAAATAAAAGATAGAGAGGAAAGTACCTCATCATAAAAAACTAAAGATGAAGAACATAAAATTGATTAAATAACCTCTCTACTAAGAAATATATTTAACAAAATCTCAAGAATGGAAGATCAACCTAGAGTAACCCAACAAGTTGCAGATAGACTACAAGTTCAATATAGAATACCTTTTCAACCTCAAATTTTACAACGAGCAAATACAATCAACAAATTCAACCTCCCTTAATGATTGATGATTAGGACCCTGAAGAAATTGTACCTATTCATATAAATGATATCAATTATTTTGAACATCCATCATCTCAAAATGATATTGTTCCAATCATTCAAGATCAATACCTAATTCAAAATCAAGAAAACTCCCAAATTTCCAAATATCAAGATTTTTATGAATTCCTCATTGCTAAACTAAATAGAATGTATGACTTAAGACTAAGACAAGGACTTGTTAGACCTGTCAAAAAATTTACCTTCGAAAAACCTCAAATAAATGAAACTAAGAAACAAACATCATTTGTTCAACCACAAATCAGTTACAAGAACAACATACTGCCGAGAAATTTGTTCCAATTGTTTCTAAAGTTGAAAAAGAGTTAGAAAGAGTTAAAATTATGATTCTATTATCCGAACTCTCCAAAAATCCAGGTTATAAAAATCAAGTCTCTAAATGGATTCAATACTCAAGTGTTGATGGAGAGGAGGATGCCATTAGTTTACACAATGAAAAAACTTGAGTTGTTTTTGGTCCTAGTTCACATATGATTGATGAAAGTGTACCTCGTTTTTATGTCACTTTGAAAGCTCATGATTACCTAGTATACAATGGTATGCTATATTTTGGTGCTTCCCATAACCTAATGCCTAAAGTAATCATGGATCAACTTCAATTGCAAATCACTAGACCATATCATGATTTGTATACTTTTGATTCCAAGAAAGTTCCTTGCTTGGGATTAATTAAGGATTTAGTTGTAACACGTGCTCAGACCCCTATGAAAATTATAGTCTTGGACATAGTTGTTACAGATATTCCCCCAAAATTTGGAATGTTATTTTCAAGATATTGTTGTGCTAAGTTGGGAGTACAAATGGACATTTCCTATGCTACAATCCGAGTTTATGGAGGTGAACACTTAAGACTATAAAAATAAGTAAGATTTATCAATACATTATTTAAATAAAATCAATCAATTAATCATCCAATTTATGCAATTGATCAAGACTTTGGATGCTTTTCTCTAACTGCTAATGATCTTCCAAATCATCAAATTAGCATTGAAGAAACTGTCAATACCCCTCACTCTTCAAACACTGACATTTGGAAAATGTATTTTGATGGATCATTTTCTAAAGATGGGGTTGGGGCTGGAATTGAACTCATTTCTCCTAATAAGAAAAATATGACCCAATCCTTTGAATTATATTTTGAAGTCACAAACAATGTGGTAGAATATGAAACCCTAATTTTAGGATTGGAGTTAGATAAGAATTTGAAAGGTAAAAACTTGTCAGTATATGGTGATTCATAGTTGATTGTAAAACGGATCATAAATCTTTGTCAAACCAACAATCCTAGGCTCAGAGCTTATATAAATGAAGTTTGGGATTGTGTAGAAAATTATTTTTTAATCCTTAAATATCACATCAATCCCAAGAGAAGAAAATATTTGTGCTAATTCTTTGGCAATTTTTGCTAGCTCTTTCAAAATACTTGACCCTTTGCAAGTACATTATCAAATTGAAGTAAATTAAAGACCTTGTATTCCTAATAATCTGAAACAATGGAAAGTGTTTGAATATGATGAGCAATTATTATGTTTTTTACAAGAAATAGATGAATTTTCTGCTTTACATGTTGAAGAAGAAAATATTAATGAAATCAAATCAAATGAGGATAATTCAAATTCAAATTTAAAATAGAAAATTGTTGATCATGATATCATTCAATTATCAAATAATTACATACCAAAGGGCTTGGTTCCCCTTGAGAAACTTTTTGATCATAATGATATCTCAAGAACTTCATTGCTAAATTCACACCAAGAAGATTCTCAGGCTATAATATTGGTTCCTATGAAGAAATAAAAAATGTTAAAATTTCAACATCTTTGCCTCAAGAAATGAAAGAAAAATATATCAATATTTTTAAGCATTACAGAGATGTATTTTCATGGTCATATGAAGAATTGAAAAACTATGACACAACCTTTATTGAGGATAAAATCCCTCTCAAACTAGGAGCTAAACCATCTCAACAGAAATTAAGAAGAATAAATCCAGTATTGCCTCAAATCAAAAAGAAGTAAAAAAATTATTGGATGCAAAAATAATTGTTCCCTTAAGATATTCTGAATGGATAGCTAACCTAGTGCCTTTTAGGAATAAAAATGGAGAAATAGGATAGTGTGTTGACTTTAGAAATATGAACAAATTGTCTTTAAAGGACAATCGTCCATTGCAAAAAACGAACCAATTACTTCAGAGAGTATCAAGTTCTAACATGATTTCAATGTTAGATCGTTTTTCTAGATATAACCAGATTCTTGTTAGTCAAGAAGACAGAGAAAAGATATCACTTACAACTCCATGGGGTACATTTATGTATGCAATAATGCCATTTGGTTTAATCAATACTAGAGAAACATTTCAAAGAGTGATGGATTTAGCATTTGTTGGTAAGATAAATAAATTCATTGTCCTTTATCTTGATGATTTAACTGTGTTTTCTGATTCTGATGATAAACACATGAAACAATTGAGGAAATTTTTTGAAAGATGTAGAAAAAATGGGATTTCTCTTCATCCTCAAAAGTCACTTTTGGCAATGAAAGAAGGAAAGTTATTAGGACATATAATTTCAAAAAAAGGAGTTGTTATCGATCCAAAAAGAATTTCATCAATTTAGGTAATCAATTTACCTAGGAAGAAAAAAGAAATTCAACCATTTTTAGGAAAGATAAGTTTTTCAAGAAGATTTATACATTATTATGCTGAGATTGTCAAAGATATTACTGATATTTTTAAAAATGACCATGAAGTTATATGGACAGTACACACTAGATATTATTTTTCATGAATTAAGAAGGCAATTTCAGAAGCCCCAGTACTAGCTAGTCCTGATTACACAAAAACATTTAGTATCTTCTCATTTTCCACAAAAACTACCATAACAGTTCTTTTATTGCAAATAAGTGATGATCTATACGAGCAACCAATTTTATATTTTTGTAAGGTTATGAGAGATGTTGAACTAAGATATGACATCATAGAGAAACAAGATTATGCCTTGGTACAAGCTTTGAAACAATTTAGGATTTATGTTTTACATTCTCCTACAATTTCTTACATTCCTAATAATGTAGTAAAGATAGTTCTAACTCAGCCTAATACAAATGGAAACATGGGAAGATGGATTTCTAAGATACTTGAGTTTGATTTAGACATCCAAACTACCAAGTTGGTGAAAGGATAGGGTTTAGCTAAACTTTTGGCTTATTCAAATTGTAAAATACTTGGTATCAACACTATCATGCATATTTCAGGTGAGAAGAATCCACAAGAACCTTCTCATATTTCAGGTGAGAAGAATCCGCAAGAACCTTCTTAGATTTCAGGTGAGAAGAATCCACAAGAACCTTCTCATATTTCAGGTGAGAAGAATCCACAAGAACTTTCTCAGATTTCAAGTGAGAAGAATCCACAAGAACCTTTTCAAATTCCAGGTGAGAAGAATCCACAAAAGCTTTATTCCAGTGCAGTTCTTGCTCCTCTTCTTTTACATATTGATAATTTTTTTGTACTTTCAAATTGATACAAAGACATAGTGCATTTTCTTCGTTATTTTGAGTATCCTCTTGAATTCACAAAGAATCAATGTATATTCGTTAGATTCAAGGCCATGAAGTATTGTATAATTAATGCAATTTTTTATTGGAAGGATCCTTTAAATATCCTCTTATTATGTTTGACTGAGAGTGAAACTGAAGGATTAATTGAGCAGTTTCATGAAGGCATTTGTGGAGGAAATTATGCTTGGAAGGAAAGTGCATATAAAATTTTGGGAGCACCTTTCTATTGGCTGTGTTATCACTCTGTAATTTAATAAGGTTGAGAAATAATTGCAAAGGTAACCACAAAACCACTTGGAAGTTGGGATCTAGCCCTACCAGCTTCAGAGAGGGATCTCTCTTTCAAATTTAGATTTATTTATATTGTGATGTTAGGCTAGTTATGAAAGTTCAGAGTTTGGTTTTCGAATTGGTTTGGTTGGAATAGCAAGGGAAGAGACATTGGGAAATGGAGTTAAAGAGGATTGGGGTGATCAATTTGTAGAAGTATCAAGCTTAAGTGAAACAAGGAAAGGTAGGCATATTATTGGATCTTCAAAGTATGTGAAATGGGGGAAGGAAGAGTAGATTATGATTCACTTTAGATATAGAGCATTGTTACCTGAATTCTATATTTAAAGTTGTGTATAAAACATTGATTTTTCTTTAAGCTAGAAGAGAGTGTTTTGAAACAAATTATGAACCTAATTTTCTTAAAGAAGAAACATATCTGAATACATATGAAAAAATAGAGAGAAAAATTCAATTACAGTGAGAAGTACCTCACCAATAGATATCACACACGAATCTTGAAACAACTTGCTTGTATTAATGCAAATGGCCACTAAATCTTAGTGATAAGCTTTACGCTATTGGTAGTATTTCTCAATCCAAGTCCCAACATCTCTTACATCAAATGATAAAGTATTTATAAAAATTATTACAAAATATCTTGATTTAAAATATTAAGAGTCATTTCAAAATATCCTAAATTGATTGTAAAAATAAATCACAAATAAAGGAATCTAAAATTATTTGAAGAGTTTGGGCACTATCCTTGATGATTTATGGTGATAAAGAAGATAAATTCAAATTTGATTGCAATGCTTTTTTTATGAGGTGGCATCCAAGTCACTAACTGTCCATGAGATTTTTCCTCCCAAAATTCTAAAAAATAGGGTCCTGTGATCCCTTATTAGATCCAAAAACATAATAGATGTTAGAAAACTGAGAGAGGTTTTTGTATATTATGATGTTTGAAAGACAAAATCTCTTTCCGTTTTTGAAAATTCATTTCCACCTTTTCGAAAATAGCATTTGAAAACACTAACGAAAAACAATAAAATTCAGGAAAATATGCCTTAAAAGCTTCATCTGGATCTCCTAAAATATAATAGCTGTTAGAAAAGTAAGAGAGGTTTTTGTTCATGAAGATGTTATAAACAAAAACCTCTTTCAATTTTTTAAAATTAATTCATTGTTGTTTGTAAACCATGTTTTAAATTACTGTGTTGTATAGGAAAAAACATAGTTTTAACTCACCATGAAACATACATATGATGTGGAGGCGAGAGGTGACATGGAGGTGGGTGATGATGTGTAGGCACATGGCTAGTGGAAAGGAGGTGGGGTCTGCAAGGGTGATGCGGAGAGATGACATGGAGGTGAGTGGGTACAACAGTCCAAGTGGCAGGCAGTGAGTGGTGCGTAAGTGTTGGCGGGAGTCTTGGTGAGAGGGGGAGAAGGTTGGTGGATTCCAAAGGAGAGTTAGAGTGGTAAGTGGTTTATGAGAGGGGGGTATGAAATAATGTAGAGGTGACATGTAGGGGTGGGACCGATGGGGAGGAAACCACTTTTTGGAACACACCCCCGCACGATTAAAGGTAGTATAGGTAGGGGGCTGAAAAGCCTTGTGGCCGTCAATCTGACGAGGAGTCCATCGAGTCATCGGATGGAAAGAAAAACTTATCAGCTAGGAAAATCACCTTTTTTTGGTTATGGGAAGAATTTCATAGGTTTAATAGTTAGGATAAAAAAACATAATGATCCCAAACTTAGGATAAAATCCTTTGATGTAAAATTAACCCGTTTTTATCCTTTGACCCCTTTTGAGCTCAATTTTCTCCTAACCTAAGACTAATTTTAAGCAATCCTAAATTGAATTTAGACTTGCAGGAATTTTAATTTGATTTTCTATTTTTTCTTGGAAATAATTTACAGAATGAAATATTATTTACACCTCTCCACTACAAGAAAAAAGGACATTGGTGAGGGGCGAAAAATGTCACCATAAGCTCATTGGTGACGGTCAAAAGAGCATTTGTCACCAAAAAATGAACGTCACCAAATATGGCGTCACAAAAAGTATAGGTGTTGTAGTGACAAAAAAAGTACGTCACCAATAATGATTTATAATGACACAGAGTGACCGTCACCATTTCATATGAGTAGTGGTGATGGACCATAGCCTCCATCACAAAAAACTGAATGTCACTAAAGGTGGTGTTTCCAAAAGTATAGGTGTTGTAGTTAAATTCAAAGTTCGTCACCAATAATGATTTATAATGACGGATAACGATTGTCACCATTTCATATGAGCAATGGTGATGGACTATAGCTCCAGTCACAAAAAATTGAATGTCCCCAAAGGTGGCGTCGCCAAAAGTATAGGTGTTATGGTGACATTCAAGGTCCGTCATGAATATTGATTATAATGATGGATAGTGACTGTCACCATTTCATATGAACAACAATGATTTATTGTGATGGATCTTTAATGGTCGTCACTATTGGTGTATATATATGGTGACGTTCAATAATTGTCACCAAAAGCCACTTTGCTAGAAGTATAGGTGTTGTGGTGACATTCAAGGTCCGTCACGAACAATGATTATAATGATGGACAATGACCATCACCATTTCATATCAACAACAATGATTTATGGTTACGGACCTTTGAGGGTCGTCACCATTGATGCATATATATGGTGGCATCCGTTGACCGTCACCATTTCATATTTTTGGTGAGGGTCGAAAAATGTCACCAAAGCTCATTAGTGATGGTCAAAAGAGCCTCTATCACCAAATATTGATTGTTGCCATTCCGTATGGATGTCAGGGCATGATGGAATCAAACCACCAAGCTCTTTCTTGTAAAGAAGGTGCTCTCCCATTGAGCTAGCACCCTTTAAAGAATTATATTTTTAAAAATTAGACCTTGAAACTTCATAAATTGTAAATTCTACAACTTTCAATAAATTAAAGTCTCGACAATATTTTACTAAACAAGCAAAGCAACATCGAAGCTGCAGGTCCCTACCTAATGGTTATTGAAGTTATAAAAATTGGGTGGAGGGAAAAATAGTTATGTATAAGAGAATCAATATGTTCAGTTGAATACTCAATTAGAAGTGAAACTATGAAGACATTTATAACCTATAAATGACTTAACTATCAAATGCATCAAATATTGCAAAGGAAATGTCATAAGTGGATAGCATATGGAAGAAAAGTAGGCAGGGACTTGGAACCCATGTACATCTTGGCATGCCTTAGCACTTGGCATATCTTAGCTTGTTTGACATGTCTTCATACTATCTGGCACATCGTAGCATGCCCTAGAATTCATTAACACACCTTGGCAGTCATGACCTCACAACTAGCATTGCATTTTTCCATGACTTCGGAACCTTACATTCACTAGAACACCTTGGCACTCCCTAGTTGTCATGCCCTCTGTTATCCTCCATAATTTCCTAGGCTGATGAGGAGATCAACAGAGGTAACCACAGACCAAGCTTTTAGTTTGGTAGCTAGCCCTACCAAACCAGAGAAGGCTCTCTCTATGAAATCACAACCAAGAGATGACTAGAATGTAAAGGATTTTAGGCTAGATAGCTAGGCTCAGGTGTGTTTTTGGAAAATTTAGGGACTTGGAACTCTATCCATTGGTGTCTTGTCTGGCAGGGACTTTGTCAATGAGGCAAGGACTTGGAACTTTGTCTAGGATAAAGAACCTATCATGCATGACAGAAGCTCCCTAGAATAGAGTACCTCCTACCTAGAATAGTTTCCCCTGCTCAAAATATAGAACCCTTCTCTACTATACACTTTTCTTAAAGATAAATTTGTGCATAAAATAGTACTAGGAAAAACACCTAAATTAAGAAAAGTGAGCATCTAAGTCAAACTATAAAATTATACTAAATATGGCTCTATATAAGTTTGGTAAACACTAGACAAGCATGCTTGCATACAACAACCATAAGATGCCTAAAATCGATGTGATTCTTTCATCGTTGTTATACCCTCACAACAAAACTAGAATCTATAGCATGTAACTCAATGCTATATGCATCTGTTGAAGGTGTAGATTGAAAGGATCTGTTGAGATGAAGTACTATTGAAGGAGAAACACCTTCAAAACAACAAATAAAGTCTATTGTGAATTCAACCCATTTGCACACAGACCAAGGCTACTATTGGGTACACTTCCCTGCTGAATGGAAACTGTAATGTATTGTAGTGCTTTTGAAGAAAAAAAACCTTTAGTGCAACATGTATAAAACTCTAATAAATATTGTCACCATGGCCTCGGTTGTCGATGATCTCATCAATATATGTAACAACTTCGATAATTGAAAAATAAAAAGGTGAGATGCATAGATCATTTGAAATGACAGATTTGGGCATACTTTATTATTGTTATGAGTGTTAGTATAGAAAATACAAGGTAGCCTGTTGTGTATTTATGTCACAGGCCAAGGATGTGAAGAAATACATAAAATATTAAATAGCATGGTACAAGTCGATTGCATGTTCTTTCGAAACAGGAATGTAATTCTCCTTGTGCGGGTTCTAATCTAGTGGGTATAACTTTAAATAAGGAACTGATAGCTATGGGGTTGAAATTGTCTCACAATTCATGAAAAGTCCCAAATTTTTTCACTAGAAAGAAGCAAAGCGAGTCATCAGGTTTATGGAAGGGAACACCCTATTCGCAGGAAGATAACTTAAAATTAGTCAGGCATATTATTTCTCGTCTTCTTGTACATGCATAATTTGAAAAGATAAATGCATCCAAAGACTCAATAACAACTCTGGTAAAGTTTATAGATGTGAAGCACTTCTGAGAAAACCCATCGCTTAATGACAATTGGGCTAGGAATATGTCGAAGGATTCAATCTTGCACTCAATCATAAAAAGGAAGTCTCGGTATCCAACATCTTGCCAACAAACCAACTCCAACCATAATTCGAAAGGAAGGTTAATTGCAATACCTATTTCCCACTTTGTATTATTGTTTCCTCTTGAATTCCAACAGGTATATGGCTGCTTAGATCCACAAAACTCGTGCCAGGTAAACTCTACATGATACAGTTATGACGTGCAAGCTTGACACATGCTCCAGTTTCCCTCTAAAAGAGGGTAAGTCAAAATATTATGACAATATTAACTATAATTTGATCATACACTATTGAGGTATTGCATGGAATAAACAATATACTATCAATGCACTAATGAAGAACTCAAAATAAATGAATTTCTTAGTGCTACAATAGAGCCTCTTGGGATTCTCGGATAAAGCACCTAACCTGCATGGAAAAAGCTTCCTAAAATAGAGTACCTCCTACCTAGAAGTGTGTCGCCTACTCAAAATATAGAACCCTTCTCTATTGTGCACTTTTCTTAAAGATAAATCTGTGCATAAAACAGAACTAAGAAAAACACCTAAATTAAGAAAAGTGAGCATCTAAGTCGAACTATAAAATCATACTAAATATGCCTGTATCAAAGTTTGGGAAACATTAAAAAAACATGCTTTCATACAACAACCACAAGATGCCTAAAATCAATGCACTTTTTTCATCGCTGCTACAACCTCATAGGAAAACTATAATCTACAACATGTATCCCAAGGCTTCATGCATCTACTAAAGGTGCAGATCGAAAGGATCTACTGAGATGAAGTATTGTTTAAGGGGAAAGACCTTCAAAACAACAAATAGATTCTAATGTGCATTCAACCCATCTACACACAAGCCAAGGTTGCTAGTGGGTACACTTCTCCCCTAAATGGAAACTATAGTGTATTACTGCTCTACTGAAGGAGAAACACCTTTAGAGAAACACGGATAAAACTATAACATATATTGTCACTATGGTATCAATTGTAGAAGATCTCATCAATATAGGTAACAACTTCAATAATTGAAAAACAAAAAGGTGAGCTACATACATCTTTTGAAATGATAGATTTGGGCATACTTTATTATTTTTAGGAGTGTTAGTATAGAAAATGCAAGGTATCCTGTTGCATCTTTATGTCATAGACCAAGGATGCGAATAAATACAGAAAATATTAAATAGCATGGTACAAGTCGATTGCAGGTTCTTTCAAAACAAGAATGGAGTTCTCCTTGTGAAGACTCTAATCTATTGGGTATAGATTTAAATAAGAAATTTATAGTTATGGGGTTGGAATTGTCTCACGATTCATGGCAAGTCCCAAAGTTGTTCACTAGAAAGAAGTAGAGCGAGTCATTGGGTTTATGAATGGGAACACCCTATTCACAGGGAGATAACTTCAAATTAGCCGGGCATATTATTTCTCCTCTTTGTGTACGTGTGTGCTTTGAAAAGATAACCACCTCTAAAGGCTCAAGAAAAACTCTAGTAAAGCTTATAGGTGTGAAGCACATCTGAGAAAACCCATCACTTAATGACAATTGAGTGAGGAATATGTCAAAGGATTCAATCTTGCACTAAGTCATAAAAATGAAGTTTGGGTATCCAACATATTGTCAACAAACCAACTCCAACCAAAATGTGAAAGGCGGGTTAACTGTGAAACCTCTTTCCCACTTTGTATTATTGTTGCCTCTTGAATTCCAACAGGTATTTTGCTGCTTAGATCCCCAAAACTTGTCCCAAGTAAACTTTTCATGATAGAATTGTGACGTGCAAGCTTGAAACACACTCTAGTTTCCCTCTAAAAGAGGGTAAGTCAAAATATTATGACATGCTTAACTATAATTTGATCATACACTATTGAGCTATTGTATGGAATAAACAATATACTATCAATGCACTAATGAATAACTAAAAATAAATGAATTTCTTGTTGCTACAATAGAGAAACTCTTGTGATTCTCCAAGGAGCCACTAATTTATAGACATTTGGAATATTTACTTGGTCTGCAAAAAGATTAAGCAATGGTAGTGATCACTCTTTGCCCTCCCATGGAAGGTCTACACAGAGTCAGCAATAAATTGATTTAAAAGTGAGGTATATACCTGACAAATAGGAGTCTGACTCTTCAACTGTAGTTTAGTGGCAAGGAAATATTCAACTATAAATGCCTGATCTTCTACAGTGAAAATTTATAGATAAATGGCTAGCCTAAATCTGTCCATTGTCCACATATCCCAAAAAACCATGTATGTCTAGACTTTGGTTGTGTGTAAGAGAGGGGAGATTACATAAATAATCCATTATCAAAAGAAAAAGTTAAAGCAGAACATTCTATGGAGATTTTTTTTAAATATTATTACATACCTAAGAAAGTTTGAAAGGACATAACTGAAGCTTCCCTCTCCTTCCACACTTCATTAAATATGCCCCTTTTTCAACACAGATGTGGCCTGCAGAATCACAATTAGCAAATAGAATATGAAAAGGAAGTTTAATGAATTAAAGTAGCTTTGTTATACCTCAAGCAAATGGACTATGAGAAATTGGATTCATTCTCTACAAAAGATAATATAGCAAGATATAATTACATTTTTAACTGAAATAAAGGTAAATTAGATTCATGCTCTGCAATAGATGATACAATGAGATCTAATGAAATTTTCAACTCAAACAAATGTAAGTTGAGTAAGCTCAAGCTCCAAAATGATGGCATCCAACTTTTGAGTGGTAGTTACTGTATATATCTAGCTAAAGGCTATAACATAAAGATATCTGTTATATGTGAAGATAAAACAATGAAATGAATGTGAAATTTTGACCATCAACTATAAGTTAGTTTCAAGGACTAGATCAAACCATAACATTGTTATCAAGATAATCAACTCACCCATGATAGTACGCTTCTAGTAGTTTCATGATAAAACTCAAAATCAATAAAATTCAAACAACATAAATTAACCAATGATATGTCTGAGGTTGGTTACCTAAGGATTATATCATACTAAATTACCTTTTTCATCTAGCTTTGAAAATGACTGTGAAATAAATGAAGACAAATCAGTGATTATGATGGATGCATGTGATGAAATAAAATTAAAAAAATACCTTTATTCTTGCTACTGATGAGCCTTCTAGGGGATTCATTAATCCAGGTGGATGTTGGTGGCCACCCACCTATCCCATTTCGACCCCCACAACTGTCTCTTTCAGTCTTTGCAGTTTCCTAAATTGTAGCATAGTTTACTATTTTTAGCAGTTTTTCGGGTCCTGAACTTCCGGAGCCATTTTGAGGCCCTAAACGACGTTTTTTGGGAAATCTGGGTTCTCAGATAGATCTTTCTAACGAGCTATCGTACGCGTCAAACGGAGATCGTATGCCAAAGTTACGACCCCGGGAAATTGATGTACCAATTTACCCAAACGGGGCCCACAATTTGGCGTTTCATCTTCTAGGGTTAGGTTTTGGGATGTGAAGGGCTTTCCATTGTTTCTCAACAATAAATAGGCCTTCGAGCCTCATTTTAACATAGTTCATAACAGTTCAGAGGCATGTAGCCGCCACATCTCTTCTCAGAGATAAGCTACCATCGCCCTAGCTGGTTTATTTCCATTTCTGGTTGTAAGCATATTTCAGTATTTTCCATTAATGAAATGAAGCATTATTTCCACTGCATCTCTGTGTTTATGGTTATTGCATCTCTGTACTTATGGTTATCTCTATAATCTATTGCATTCCTGTTTAAGTCCAGATTAGTGGTATCAGAGCGGTCTGCTTTTTCTCTGTTTTTCTTTGCATGTCCCCAACAAGGTCGGGATATAAGGAGTTAGGGCTTGAACTGGTCGAACCTTTGCAAGACCAGCCTCGCAAATCCCAACGACCTCCCATGGCGGATGAGAATAAATACGAGGGGGCAGGGGATCCCATCAAAATCTTGCTCGAAGAAGTCCTCGAGCGACAACGGAACGCGATGATGGACAGCTTTGCCCAGATCCTTCAGCGGCTACCCAGAAGCGACGCATCGGCTTCCAGCAGCTACTCTGGAAACGCCACGCCCTTTAAGGTACAAGTTAATTTTGAAATCCCCATATTCGAGGGTCAGATAGACGTAGATGTCGTCGATAAATGGTTAAATCTGCTAGAGGGTTATTTTTCTGATCATGAATTTTCAAGTCGGGAAAAGATTGTTTTCGCTCTTCTCAAAGCAGCCCCCCACGTCAAGGACTGGTGGGAAACCTATTGCGAGCAAAAGGATGAAAGTACTGGCTCACTATTTTTAGCCGCACCCACCTGGAATTCATTCCAGGATGCCATCAAGGAGCAGTACTACCGTGTTGGAAGCTATGAGGATGAATACATAAAGTGGACCACACTGCGGCAGGGAAGGGACCAAGACGTGCCAGAGTTCACCAATCTTTTCCATACCCTTCACACAAAGTTGGGTATCAAGGATTTGGAGCAACATTTGATACTCAAATATCGTGGCTGCCTGCACAAGTACATCCAGGAAGAAATACAATTCCTGAACATCTCCTCGCTCGGCGCAGCATACCGATATGTGTTACACTAAAAAATGTCACCTTGACTACTTACAGTTAGTATGGCTCAAATCAACAGTCATGCTACCCTCTTAGGCAAGTCTCATGCCTCTGTTATCCATCTGAAACTCAAAGAAGAGAGAAAGTCTTGTAAAAACTATGTTTATCTCTGGGGTCGCAGGTTCTCTCTAGCCTTACATGCGGGGACGCTGACCTTGTTCACAAAATATGCGTCCATGGACGCTCTGTATGTTAAGGGACAGGTGCGTCCCTCTATAAAAGGCAAAATGCGCGAGTTTTATCTTGAAAAAGTTACTTGTGGTTACTTCTAGAACATTCTAGAGGTCGGTTTGATGAAATGGATGCGCCTCCAGTTGGTTCATGTATCTCTATTAAGGGGGAACTTATCCCATCAATAAGGGAGCTATCCCACCCAAAGAGGGGGATGATCCCATTGATAGTGGACCTGAATAACCTCTTTACAGCACTATAAATAAAGGCATTGAGCCAGAAGGAGAGGAGGTTGGAGCTATACATTTTCTTTGGGTAAATGCTGCAGGATTTAGGTCTTCCATTAGAGCCTTTGTGAGGAGAGATTGTCTTCACTTGATTCTACTTGGGAGAGGGTGAGCTTTGTCAAAGTAGAGGAAAACCCTTGATGGACCCTGGGAGGAACTTGCACAACACCAAGGCCAGGTTGTAAGAGTTTATTTGTTTCGTTATTAATACAAACTGGTTTATTTTTCTCAATAGCTTGTGTTAATGAGTTATTTCATGTGTTCCTTGGTCTGCATGTTGAATATATGTTTTATTATATGAAATGCAAGTGCTTGGTAATTGTTTGATTGTTTGTGGTTGCAGGAATTGACTTGAAGGAGGAGCTCATCCGGATCGTCAAGAACGGACTTCAACAACAGCGTTTTGGAATAAGGTAAGCCTAAACACTTGTAGTTTTCATGTTGTAAAAGGTGTATTTAGAGAAAGATCACTCCATTTTGTCTTGTTTGTCATTAGAACGTCTTAGACTTCTAGGAAGGTCAGTCGTGTCCGCACCCTTGACCAATTCCGTGTGACAAATTGGCGACTCCACTGGGGAATCCATTAATGAGAGAGTCTTTTCCTTTATATGAACTTTGCTTTGAGAAAATCATTTTTATTTTCTGGTTTTTTGACTGTGAGAATTAGTATTTGGGTGGCTTAACTTTAGATTTAGTTAGATTTGGTTTTTCTTAACTTTTCCAGAAGGACGCACCCTCTGAGTACTGCACAGTGCGTCTTTGGACGCGCTGTTGCCGTTTGCACAGAGCGGGCCCGCGCCTGTTCTAACGGGTTGCCTGCGTCTTCCTGTAAAAATTTAGGAAAACTCCATTTTTGCTTTAATTGCTTTTAGATTTTGGTTTTTCTTAGTGTTTTCTGCCCAGATCCTTTAGTACCCTGTCAAAAATTTTCACCTGAACTTGTTTCATTAGCATTCCTGCTTTTAGCTTTCATCAATTGGGTGTTTTGAGTCTCTTTTTTGAGAAATTCTTAATTTGATTTCCTTTGGTCATTACTTGGAGGTTTCTCTCAGTCTTTTCACAATTTTGCATCTTTTTGCTTTTGTTTTTGCAAAAAAAAATTTCCCCCTCATTCGCCAGGGGGGGCTAAATTGTGTATGAGTGTTAATCGCCTTTGAGTGTTTTTATGTTTCGATCTTTGGAACTCTCACCCAATTTTCTCAATTTGCACTTGATTGGTTCTTAGATTACATTAGAATCATCTTGTGCTTGAGAATTCTCTTGCATAGATCACATTTGCATAATTAGAGTTCTCATTTTCAGAATATGAATGAAAAATGTGCATAGATTACATTTGCATACTTTTCAAGTGAATTGTGCATAGATTACAATTGCATAGTTTACATTCTGAAAAATCACTTGTAGATTTAGATCAGTTTTCTTTGATTTGAATTTACACAAAAATAAAAATAAAAAAAATGGTTTGGAATTGATTTGCATTAGTTTTTCTTGATAGGATTAGTGCATTAGAGAATTTGTTATATTTTCTCTTAGTGATCAATTTTTTGCATTGTTGGAAGTGAATGGAAACTCTCTCCTTACTTTAGGTAGGATTCATCGAATTGAAACGATTACATTATCATATTCGATTGCATTCAGTTGAGTCGGGTCATAACACCATTGGTTTCATCTCCATTTACCCATTTGAGTAATAACAGCCTTAATAACACAGCGCTTAATTAAAATTCATCTAGTAATTTTTACATTTCTAGGGCTCTGAAACACCAACATAGCTTAGGCTAGGGTCTTGGAGTAGGTGAGTACTTAACTCTCCAAGACTACAAAACCAAACAGATAGTTTATCTTGAGTAGAATAAATCCAATTGTTTCAATTGCACTCTGGGAAAGCTCCTCTTAAAGGAGAAGCACGAGCTCGTGTCCGAACCAGTGAGGGGATCATTCCCCCCTCGTTGGGAACGACGCCAGACAGTACGTATTACAAACGGTAAACCTCGGATTAACCATTGTCGAGGAGCCAGGGGTCACTTATCGGTAAACCTTGGATTGTTGTCAAGGAGCCGGTAAGGGGATTGAGCTTGCTACTCTGCCCTTGCGTGCTGTCGGAGTTTAGACTGTTCCCCCAGGTGTATTTGTTACTGTTGGTGACCTTAGTGACCATAATCTTTAGGGTTCTACCGAGGTGACGATGGAGGGAAGGTCCCACTGTACCTGGAGCAGACGTCGGTTATACTCACTTGGATTTTCCGGGGGGTTCACTTCACTTCGAGACGGTTAAAGTGGAGGAACTTGTGCCGGTCTATTCATTAAGCAGGTTGCCGGGGTAACTGTTCCACCCGCCATTTCTGTACTGAATTCTGCGAGGTTGGGCTTCATCACCAACTAGTGTTTTCGGTCCAGAGAGCTTACTGTTTGTGTGTGGTTTGACTCCTAGATTTGATAGGGCGTGTTAATTTGTTTGTTTTTACTTTTAGAGACCATAGGTGTGAATTGTGAATTTTAGTTGTTAAGTGTGAATTGTGAATTGTTAATTTTAGGTTTAAATTGTTAATAAAATTCACTGAAGTTGAATATAATGGCAAATGTTCTGGAATTTATCAACCTAGGAACCCCTCCTAATGAGAATCCTAGTACTTTTCCTTAATTTGGAAATGTTGGTCCTCCTTATATGGCTACTTTGTCATTACCTGGATTTACAATAGGTTTACCGATATGGTTATTTTCAACTTCGTTGGCCCAAAATACTCCAATTGTTCAACCTCAACCGAATGCTTCTCCTTCACAGAGTTCACCATCTCAACATCACCAACCTTCTGTTGACCCTTTTCCTTCTTCGCCTAATTTTTCTTCCTCCATTTCTTCCTCTTCGCCTGGTAAAAGCCTTGATGCTAGTAACCAGGAGGCTAAGAAGAAGAAGAAAGGGAAGAAGAAGAAGAAGAAGAAGAAGAAGAAAGATAAGAAAGAAGTCAACCAACCAACCATGGCTGTAAGTGTTAGTTGTGTTGAGAAAAATTCTGACATGCATCGTAAACCCAAATACCCTTGCAGGCTTTGTAAGGGTGACCACTTCCTTGTCAATTGTCCTGGTATTCCAAAGGTCTTGGAAGTATGGTCAGAAAAATATCATCAACTTTCCATTGATCCATCAACCAGTGATAGTCAGGTTCCTGGGAAAAAGGGTAAAGTTAGGTTTCCTTGTAAGTTATGCAAAGGGAGTCATCAAACTCACATTTGCCCTCACATGGATGAAGCCTCAACATTGTTGGAAAAACTTACTATTCCACAGCAAGAATTTCCAACTGGTTACCGTAAACTTTCTCCCAACCTGCCGTCAACTGACGGAGTGATTGATCTAAATTCAAGTACAGTCAATCACACTCTCCCATTGGAGAGTGAAACTCATGTCACTCAGGTTGATGATCAATTAGTTGATCAAGTGGTCGATTCAATTTCATGTTCGGTCGATCCCACTTTCCATCTAGAGAGTGAACTTCATACCGCTCAGGTTCTTCTTGTTACTTCAGATTCTTCTATGCCGGGGGGCATTTCACCTGCTTCTACAGAACCCCCTCCAAGCACTGAGGTCTTTTCCTTTGATTGGAATAGACTGACAGAACCTCGTCTTCCTTCCTCCATCCCTTTCCAAATCATTGTCAAGGCTGGTGGTAGGGACATACATCGTACTCAGGTAGATGAAGGTGCTTCTGTCAGTATTTTATCCTCAACTGTTTGGAAAGCTTTGGGTTCCCCTCAGCTTGCGCCTATTACGCAGAATCTGAAAGCTTTTAACCGAACCATTAGTGAACCTTTAGGGATCCTTCCTAAGTTTTCTATTACCTTGGAAGGTAAAACTGTCTGTATTGATCTTATGGTAGTTCGAGGTCCCTTGGATTTCAATTTACTCCTTGGGCGAGACTATGTTTATGCAATGAAAGCTGTCGTATCGACACTCTTTCGCGTGATGTCTTTCCCTCACAATAGCAGTATTGTGACTGTAGATCAGCTTTCGTTCCCTAGTCTTGTTTCGACTACCAATAATATGACACCCCTAAATGTTCCTGATTCTAAAGTGGTATCTACCCTGCCACGGGTTAATTATGTGGCAACTGGTCCCATGTTTTCAGTTACCGATGTAAGTGAGCCTCTCACTGTTGATTTAGATCCGGTAATTGACATGGAAAACTCTATGGGATTACTTGAACACGATGTTCTTATCCCTTTTGAGTCCCTTGACATGCGTTCCTTCCAGAGAGCTATTCTTCCTTCGGATGAAGACCTTTTGGAAGCCATGATCAAGGGACGAGGATAGTTTTTTCCTCTCTCAACCTCGTTAAAAAATGAAATTGGAAAAGCAAGGATAGTTTCTTCTAGTATCAACCTCGTTAAAAAATGAAACTGGAAGTCATGAGCATAGTTCCTTGTCTTGTGTCAAGCTCATTAAAAAATGAAACAAGGAGTTGTGAGGAAAGTTCCTTTTACTGTGTCAACCTCGTTAAAAAATGAATCAGTGTGTACGAGGATAGTTTCTTCCTGTCTCAACCTCGTTAAAAAATGAAATAGGGTGTTTCGAGCATAGTTCCTTGTCTTGTGTCAAGCTCTTTTAAAAATGAAACAAGGGTTACGAGGATAGTTTTTTCCTATATCAACCTCGTTAAAAAATGAAATAGGCTGTAACGAGGAAAGTTCCTTTTACTGTGTCGACCTCGTTAAAAAATGAATCAGTGAGTGTGAGGATAGTTCCTGTTACTGAGTCAACCTCGTTAAAAAATGAATCAGGCGCGAGGATAGTTTTTTCTTGTATCAACCTCGTTAAAAAATGAAACAAGGAGCACGAGGATAGTTTTTTCCTATATCAACCTCGTTAAAAAATGAAATAGGCTAGCACGAGGATAGTTTTTTCTTGTATCAACCTCGTTAAAAAATGAAACAAGGAGAACGAGGATAGTTTTTTCCTGTATCAACCTCGTTAAAAAATGAAATAGGCTAGCACGAGGATAGTTTTTTCCTGTATCAACCTCGTTAAAAAATGAAATAGGCTAGCATGAGGACAGTTCTTTTACTGAGTCAACCTCATTAAAAAATGAATCAGCTAGATTTTAGGATATGTAGGTAGATTGTAGAAAGTAGGGTTTGAGGACAGTTCCTGTTACTGAGTCAACCTCATTAAAAAAAATGAATCAGGTTTGAGGATAGTTCCTGTTACTGAGTCAACCTCGTTAAAAAATGAATCAGGTATGAGGATAGTTCTTTTCTTGTGTCAACCTCTTTAAAAATGAAACAACTCCCTTTTCAAGTTAAATATTGAAAGTAAACCTTCATTTCATCCAGCCGGTTGAATGCAATGAAGCCTGGGGGGCATGTACCTCATTTCGCATCATTATGCTGGGGGCATGCGAACTTTTTGAGCATAGTTCCTTGTCTTGTGTCAAGCTCGTTAAAAAATGAAACAAGGGTAGTTTAAGTAGGTAGATTGTAGATAGTAGTCAGAGGATAGTTCCTTTTACTGTGTCAACCTCGTTAACAAATGAATCAGTTGGTTTGAGGACAGTTCCTGTTACTGAGTCAACCTCGTTAAAAAAATGAATCAGGTATGAGGATAGTTCTTCTCTTGTGTCAACCTCCTTAAAAATGAACCAACTCCCTTTTTCAAGTTAAATATTGAAAGTAAACCTTCATTTCATCCAGCCGGTTGAATGTAATGAAGCCTGGGGGGCATGTACCTCATTTTGCATCATTAAACTGGGGGCATGCGAAATTTTTGAGCATAGTTCCTTGTCTTGTGTCAAGCTCGTTAAAAAATGAAACAAGGGTAGGTTAAGTAGGTAGATTGTAGAGTGTAGTCATGAGCATAGTTCCTTGTCTTGTGTCAAGCTCATTAAAAAATGAATCAAGGATTTTAGAGCACAGTTCCTTGTCTTGTGTCAAGCTCGTTAAAAAATGAATCAAGGTTTTTAGAGTAAAGTTTATTGTTAGGTAGATCATAGAGAGTAGTTATGAGCATAGTTCCTTGTCTTGTGTCAAGCTCACTAAAAAATGAAACAACTCCCACAAGTCTTTCCAAGATCTTGAAAGTAAAGCTTCATTCCATCCACCTCATTGAATGCAATGAAGCTTGGGGGGCATGTACCTCGTTTTGCGTCATTATGCTGGGGGCATGTGAACTTGTAACAAGCATAGTTTTTCGTTTCAAGCTTGTGTAAACATGAAACCGAATCCGAGCATAGTTCTTTTCCTGTGTCAAGCTCGTTAAAAAATGAAACAAATCCTCCTCTACTTGAGTCGAGAGATTGACTAGATCTCGTAAATGTTAAGTTGTATATTTAGGTTAGTTGTTTCGGTGTTTTGCATAATTTTCTTACAGTTTTAGGTCAAAGTCTTTTAAATGATCTCGTCACTAAACCTTCATTTTCATCCAAATGGTTGAATGAAATGAAGCTAGGGGGGCATGCACTCTAGCAGTTATGCTTAGGGGGCATCAAGCACAGTTTTATCTCTGTTTCAAGCTTGTGTAAAAATGAAACTACTCTGAAGCATAGTTTTACTCTGTTTCAAGCTTTTGTAAAAATGAAACCTAGCTCGAGTCAATTTCAGTTATTTTCAAGACTCGTTAAACTCATGAAAATCTCGAGATTATTTTGCTATCTTTCATTCTCGTAAAACAAATGAAAATGCCGAGTTCTTTCCGTCTTTTCCTGCTCGTAAATTAAATTGAAAGTCGGCCACATGAGTACATTTTTATCATTTTTTCGAACTCATTAAAATTTACGAAAAAGTGAAAACCATGAGTACATTTTTATCCCTTTTTCGAACTCGTTAAAACTTACGAAAAAGTGAAACCTCAGAGTCATCTTTTAAGCCCTTTTCTGACTCCTAAAACATGAAAAGATCGCCGAGCGTTTCTTTTTCACTCGTTAAAACGGAATTAAAAGACGGTCCCCTTTTAGCTCTTTTCTGACCGCAAAATCAGGAAAAGATTGCCGGGTTTTTGTCGTTTCGAACTCGATAAGGAAATAAAACGACGTGTCCTTGATCGTTTTTTACTTTTCAGGTCAACGACACTATTATGAAAGTACTCCTTGGTCGCAAGATCAAGCGGTTCCCCCAGGTATTATTTTATACTTTTTCGGGCTTGAGGGACACAAATATACAAAAAAGTTCAACGTGGAGTCTCCTTTTGTTTTTTCAGACTCTCTAAAATTGAAAAACGCCGAGTTTCTCCTATACTGGGCTCATTAAAACTTTTACAGTAGAGGACCTGTTCAATTACAAACAGGAACGAACCACTCCTTCCTAGGGTTCGAATTCAAACTAGGTTGGACTCGTCCGAAGGATGAGCTTATAATCAAGCATATGTTATCCTCCTCAAGCTTGTTAAAAATAAAGAGGTACTTGCCAGAAATGGTGGGGGAAAAGAGAGAAGAATGAACCTGTTTGTCACCTTTTGTCTCAGAAGAAACTTTATTACCACTCTTGAACACGACACTTTTCATTCACCTGGGTTGGGAAATCTTTTACCTCACAGTTGACCAAATCACTTTGAAAGTTTTTAACCGTGTTTCGGGGATTAACTTTGAGTTATTCGTCACCAAGCCATCTGTTGTGTTGTTATGTGTTCAAGAGGTCTGCAAGCAAAACTTTCATCTGCAAAATACTTGTCATCCATTTGACCATCCCTGAGTCAGTCCTTACAGCAACATTTCTTCAACTTGAACAATGATTTCGTGTTGCGAGCTTGCCTGCAACGGGTTGCTTTCTATCGACATCGACACATTATCTAGAAAGATGACTTAAGAATCGACAGTACCTTGAAGTCTGCATGCATCAATGGCAGGTTTCTCGCCTTTGACGTCAGTTTAGATCATTGACTTTCGATCAGAGGATTCCGTGAAGTGTTCGACATCAAAACATCTATTCACATTTCACGGGTTGTGCTTGGTACTTTGAGAACCATTGACATTACTGGTGGTTTCTATCACGCTTGTTAACAGTTTACATCATTGACTGGTAATCAAGTGGTTTCTACCATGTTCGACATCGAATCATTTAATCACATGGCTAGAATCGTACCAATTCGGGAAGTAGAAGTGAAGACCCTGGAGCTAGTTTCTACCATCCAGGCTGCGAGGAGTTTTGTATTCATTATCTATGTAGACTAATCATAAACAGATGGCTGCGTCCATACTGTGTCTACAAAAGTCTATTAAAATGATGTACTGCAAGATCATTCCTGTATCAGCATAGTTAGTCCATTAGTTAAAGTTTTGAATCTGAGTATGGGAATGCCTACCTCAGTGATGATATAATCTTATCCATGTATTTTGTGTTGAAAATTGCAGGTTCCAACCAGGCCATCCACAAGGCAATCCTTGAAATGATAAAGCGCTTCACCCTTCCTAGAATTACAAAACCCTATTCTATTCCAGGCTTCGCACTTTAGGGGGCAATCTGTTACACTAAAAAATGTCACCTTGACTACTTACAGTTAGTATGGCTCAAATCAATAGTCATGCTACCCTCTTAGGCAAGTCTCATGCCTCTGTTATCCATCTCAAACTCAAAGAAGAGAGAAAGTCTTGTAAAAACTATGTTTATCTCTGGGGTCGCAGGTTCTCTCTAGCCTTACATGCGGGGACGCTGACCTTGTTCACAAAATATGCATCCATGGACGCTCTGTATGTTAAGGGACAGGTGCGTCCCTCTGTAAAAGGCAAAATGCGCGAGTTTTATCTTGAAAAAGTTACTTGTGGTTACTTCTAGAACATTCTAGAGGTCGGTTTGATGAAATGGATGCGCCTCCAGTTGGTTCATGTATCTCTATTAAGGGGGAACTTATCCCATCAATAAGGGAGCTATCCCACCCAAAGAGGGGGATGATCCCATTGATAGTGGACCTGAATAACCTCTTTACAGCACTATAAATAAAGGCATTGAGCCAGAAGGAGAGGAGGTTGGAGCTATACATTTTCTTTGGGTAAATGCTGCAGGATTTAGGTCTTCCATTAGAGCCTTTGTGAGGAGAGATTGTCTTCACTTGATTCTACTTGGGAGAGGGTGAGCTTTGTCAAAGTAGAGGAAAACCCTTGATGGACCCTGGGAGGAACTTTCACAACACCAAGGCCAGGTTGTAAGAGTTTCTTTGTTTCGTTATTAATACAAACTGGTTTATTTTTCTCAATAGCTTGTGTTAATGAGTTATTTCATGTGTTCCTTGGTCTGCATGTTGAATATATGTTTTATTATATGAAATGCAAGTGCTTGGTAATTGTTTGATTGTTTGTGGTTGCAGGAATTGACTTGAAGGAGGAGCTCATCCGGATCATCAAGAACGGACTTCAACAACAGTGTTTTGGAATAAGGTAAGCCTAAACACTTGTAGTTTTCATGTTGTAAAAGGTGTATTTAGAGAAAGATCACTCCATTTTGTCTTGTTTGTCATTAGAACGTCTTAGACTTCTAGGAAGGTCAGTCGTGTCCGCACCCTTGACCAATTCCGTGTGACAATATGTCGTCAAGGTCAAGCAGAAATTTAAACAAAAGAAGCAAGACTTTGGATCTATGAATCCAAAGCAGGGGAAAGGTGCCCCTAAACCACAGAACAAAGGACAAAGCCAAGGCGGGATAGCCCAAGACAACCCGCCGAAGCTGCAAGCAAAGAACAGCATCGCAAAGCCGAAAAAGGACACGGGAAAATGGTGTGAGTTCCATAAGAGCTCCACTCACAACACAAGTGAGTGTCGGGCCCAGCAATCACTGGTGGCTGAGCTAAAGGTTTCAGAATCAGATGCATGTTCCGACTCTAAGTCAGAACTCGATAAGGGGAATGACAAAGGGAAGCAGATCATTGATGCGGATCCCAATGCCACTATTGCTACTGCCAAGATCTAGAAAAATGAACCCGAAGATCCAGAGGAGGAGGAGCGTCTCTTCCACTCCCAGATGTGGGTAAAGGGCTCCCTGATACAGTTCATTGTTGATAGCGGGAGTCAAAAGAACCTCATTTCGGTAGAGGTCATGAAGCGGTTGGGCTTACTGACCACGGCACATCCACAACCATACACCATTGGGTGGCTTCACCAAGGACGAGATTTGGAAGTTCGCCAGCAGTGCCGCCTTCCCTACAGTATCAAACCCTTCACAGATGAGGTATTATTTGATGTTACACCTCTGGATGTTTGTGATGTATTATTAGGCCAGCCATACTTGTGGAGGCGACATGCTGTGTATGAGTCCAAGCCTCATGCTGTCATTATTTCTTTAAATAACATGATACCAGAGGTAGCCCCACCTACTGCCACATCTTTGATCACTGCTAAGAAAGGCAGCATGCTCATCTCCCAGACCAGGAAATTTATCTGTCTGGTTCACTCCCAAAGTAAGGGGAAGATCGTTGCTACATCCATGACCCATGCAAAGGGTTCCTCTATGTAGCAGTAGCTGCAAAGGGATACAGTCATGACAGAACACAGGAACAACTTCTCCTCACCCACAGAGATACCACACAAGTTTCAGGTGGGCAACAAAGTTTGGTTGCATTTGCAGAGAGAACGCCTTACCAGAACCCATCAAAAGCTCAGACCACTCCGACATGGTCCTTACAACAGTACCAAGGTTGTGGGGAACAATGCTTTGGAGCACATCATTCCTCCATTCCTTTGCCTGCACCAAGTGTTCAATATGGACCATCGTCGACCATGCTTCTCACCATTACTAGACACATCAGAGATTGCAGGACAAGTTCAGCAGATGGAGGAACTCAACGCAATGGGGACCATTGCCTCCTAAGGGGGGAGGAATGATCCAGGTGGATGTTGGTGGCCACCCACCTATCCCATTTGGACCCCCACAACTGTCTCTTTCAGTCTTTTTAGTTTCCTAAATTGTAGCACAGTTTACTATTTTTAGTAGTTTTTCGGGTCCTGAACTTCCGGAGCAATTTTGAGGCCCTAAACGACGTTTTTTGGGAAATTTGGGGTAGCATGGGTATCTGAACTGATGTTGCCTCCCAAAGTGGTAGTACTCGGATAGATCTTTCTAACGAGCTATCGTACGCGTCAAACGAAGATCGTATGCCAAAGTTACGACCACGGGAAATTGATGTACCAATTTACCCAAACGGGGCCCACAATTTGGCGTTTCATCTTCTAGGGTTAGGTTTTGGGATGTGAAGGGCTTTCCATCGTTTCTCAACAATAAATAGGCCTTTGAGCCTCATTGTAGCACAGTTCAGAATAGTTCAGAGGCATGTAGCCGCCACATCTCTTCTCAGAGATAAGCTACCATCGCCCTAGCTGGTTTATTTCCATTTCTGGTTGTAAGCATATTTCAGTATTTTCCATTAATGAGATGAAGCATTATTTCCGCTGCATCTCTATGTTTATGGTTATTGCATCTCTGTATTTATGGTTATCTCTGTAATCTATTGCGTTCCTGTCTAAATCCGGAACATTCATGGATGAAGTTGATCCTAATCTGCTTTCTGAAATCAGAGAGGCACTTTCTAGCTACTCTGATTTGACGGACAACAGCCCTAATTCTTATGAAAATGAATATGGAAATCAATAAGCATCGATGGACCTGGTCCTGAAGAAGGTGTCTCAAAGTCTAATATGGATAGTATTTTAAATTTCTACAGCTAGCAGAGGGTCTTCCTAGTTGGGTTCCCTAGAAGATTTTTTTTTTTTTATTATAGTGTGACTGTGTTTTATTTCTGTTCTATTCCACTACAAATTGGTAGATATATTTTAATAGGCTCTAGTGCCTCCTTCCTTCTCCTATTGTGTCATATTTGTAAACCCTTCAATCCTATCCCAAGTTGTTCTTAAGGGGGGATGTTAGGATATTCCGACACATAGGAAATAGTTAAGTACAACCTGGTCTAGTGTAGAGTTAGGTATAGAGTTAGGTAAAGTGTGTTTCTTTACCGTTGTACATTTTGTAACTTACAATCTGACGGTCACGATATGTAGTGATCCGACGGTTCATTCTCTCCTCGGTATTACCGACACTTGATCCGTGGCTTGACACCCGATTGGTCCATCAATTCTATTTAAAGCGCATGGAGGGTCATTTGTAGGGTAATCCGTGCATGAGAGAAACATATGTAAATTTTCATTCTTTTATTAATAAATTTCCTGAAGTGGCCGCGTTGGCTCAGGCCGTGGATTGTTTCCCTCTTTCAGGGTTTTAACCACGTCAAAATACTGGTCTATTGATCTGCGATCTGGTTGTGAGCAGTTTCCTTTTGGTGTTTTGTCTGAGGAACTTACCCTATAAATTCCTATATGGTATCAGAGCTATTTGAGGGCCGCGTCTGTTGGTGATCCAAATCTGAAGCCGGTAGAACTGCATCCGAATGCCGTTTCCTAGATCTGTTGTTTCTGACTACTTTCGGGCCGAGAGGACTGCTCTGTTGTGTAGGGAGCATCTATTCCAGTGAGGAACCCCTTTCGTTTCACGCGAAAAGGTTTCCGGTAGCCCTAGCTGCGTCATTTTTAAGATCTGGAGGTATACAGTGTTTATTTGCAGTTTACTGTTATTTTCTCTCTGTTTATTTCGGTTTCGGTTTATTTAGCCTTTTTATTACCAGATCTATACCTTTCATTTCTGCGTATGCTCTTTGCCCTGCGACTCTGTGCGATCTGGGCAAATCAGAAACAGAAAGGAAGGATTTTTTTCATGCGTATGCTCTTTTCCTTGCGCCTTAGGGTGATCTCGGAAAATCAGAAACATTGAGGAAAATATTTAGTTTCCGGCCAAAGCTAACTTTGAGCCGCAAGGTTCATTTTTGAAAATATTTAGTTTTTTGGCTAAAGCTAACTTCGAGCCGTAAGGTTCGTTTTCTTTGCATGTCCGTGTTGGGTTTTGTGTTTTTTGTTTTGTAGGGAAAAAGAGCCTTCTCAAAGCAAGCACGCAACCCAAAGCATCAACCCCCCCCCCTCTCTCTCTCTCTCTCTCTCTCAAATTTTTTGTATAGATCAATTGGTTCAAAGATATTCTAAGAGAGTAGAGGTCTTGGATTCAAGTCTCCATTTTTTGGGCGCGGATTTTTTCATTTCCACACATTCCCGCACTTCGTCGACAACTTCAACAACTTTTTTCAAAAAGCCATAACTTCTTCATCCGGAAGCCGTTTTCAGAGCCGTTTTTTTTAAACCAGCCTAATTTTTCGAGATCTATCCATTGGAACACTTATTTTCAACATATTTAGCTTCAGTTTCCATTGAAATGGAAAGTCAATACCAAGTTACCCTTGACAGCACCAACTACTTCCAATGGTTGGCTTACATTGAGGATTTACTTAGAAGTAAAGGTCTCTACAGAATAGCCTCAGGCCAAGAAAAGAAACTGAAGGATGAAGATAAGGCTACTAAATGGGAAAATAGGCAAGATCAAGCACGTGGATTGATAGGGATGTCTATTTCTCCAGATCTTAGATTCCATATTGCAGAAATTGATACTCCTGATGAAGCAATGAAACAAATCAATAAAGTTTTTGGGATTAAAAATGAAATTAGAGCCCATCAACTTGAAAATGAGTTGCTTACATTGGACCCTAATAATTTTTCTTGCATTGAAGATTTCTTGTCCAAGTTCAAGACCCTTAGATATCTTTTGGAAGGTGTTAAAGTTAAGAAAGAAGATAGTAACCTTATCTATTCCATTCTTACAAAGTTGGGACCAGCCTACTCTGTGTTTGTTTCCACCTTCCATTCCACAAGAGAAGCCTTCATTTCTCAAGGAACAGACTACAAGCCCCCTTCCTTTTGACTCTTTTTGTGATTCTTTAATAAGAGAACAAGAAAAACTCTTACACCTTGGTCTTTTTAATCTTGGAAACTCTTCCAAGAAAGCGTTAGCCGCCCAGCAACAACCAAATTCAAAGAATCCTAAGAAGTCATATCCTAAAAAGAATGGCCCTAAACCAAACAAGGGTCCTAAGCAATTTCAGCCCCAAAATGAAAAATCATTTCAACAAAATGATAAGACAAATAAAAACAAAGGGAAGAAGACTAATAGACATTGCAATTTTTGTAATCGAGATGGCCACTTAGAATCAAAATGCTTTAAGAAGATGGAAGCCTTGGAAGCAGCAATGAAGAAGCATAACATCCATTTGGGGCAATTTTCAACTTCAACTTCATCTTCAGAAATGGAACTTTATGCATGTGGTTGTCAATGATCCAGGTGGATATTGGTGGCCACCCGCTAATTCCACTTGGATCCCCTCTAATGCTTCTTACAGTTTTTTTCAGTTTCCTTAATTATAGCACAGTTTACTATTTTTAGCAGTTTTTTGGGTCCTAAACTTCCGGAACCGTTTTGAGGCCCTAAACGACGTTTTTTGGGAAATCCACCGCCAGTGATTTTTCTAATAAAAATCGTCTTTTCCATCGTAGTCATCAGAGAGATCTTTCCAACGGGTTATCATGCGCGTCAAACGGAGATAATACGACCAATTCGCGACCCCGGGAAGTTGGTTGTCCAACTCACCCCAAAACGGGGCCCACAATTTGGCGTTTCATCTTCTAGGGTTAGGTTTTGGAATGTGAAGGGTTTTCCATTGTTTCTCAATAATAAATAGGCCTTCGAGCCTCATTGTAAAGACAGTTCGAAATAGTTCAGAGGCATGTAGCCGACACATCTCTTCTCAGAGATAAGCTACCATTGCCCTAGCTGGGTTATTTCTATTTGTAAGCATATTTCAGTATTCTCCATTATTGAAATGAAATATTATTTCCGCTGCATCTCTGTTTTTATGGTTATCGCATCTCTCTATTTATGGTTATCTCTGTAATCTATTGCGTTCCTGCTTAAATCCGGATCAGTGGTATCAGAGCGGTCTGCTTTTTTCTCTATTTTCCTTTGCATGTCCCCAACGAGGTCGGGATATAAGGAGTTAGGGCTTGAATTGGTCAAACCTTTGCAAGACCAGCCTCGCAAATCTCGACGACCTCCCATGGCGGATGAGAAGAAAGATGAGGGGGCAGGAGATCCTATCAGAATCTTGCTCGAAGAAGCCCTCGAGCGGCAAAGGAACGCGATGATGGATAGCTTTGCGCAGATCCTTCAACGGCTACCCAGAGGCGACGCATCGGCTTCCAACAACTACTCTGGAAACGCCACACCGTTTAAGGTACAAGTTAATTTTGAAATCCCCATATTCGAGGGTCAAATAGACGCAGATGCCGTAGATAAATGGTTAAATCTGCTAGATGGGTATTTTTCTGTTCATGAATTTTCAAGTCGGGAAAAGATTGTTTTCGCTCTTCTCAAAGCAGCCCCCCACGTCAAGGACTGGTGGGAAACATACTGCGAGCAGAAGGATGAAAGTACAGGCTCACTGTTTTCAGCCGCACCCACTTGGAATGACTTCCGAGATGCCATCAAGGAGTAGTACTACCCTGTCGGAAGCTATGAGGACAAATACATCAAATGGACCACACTGTGGCAGGGATGAGACCAAGATGTGCCAGAGTTCACAAATATTTTCCATACCCTTCGCACACAGTTGGGCATCAAAGATTCTGAGCTGCATCTAGTACTCAAATACCGTGGCTGCCTACACAGATACATCCAGGAAGAGATGGAGTTCTTGAACATCTCCTCACTCGGCACAGCATACCGATACGCTGTTAAAATCAAGCAAAATTTCAAACAGAAGAAGTGAGACTTTGGATCTGCAAATCCGAAGCCCAAAGGACAAAGCCAAGGCGGGGTGACCCAAGACAACTCGTCGAAGCCGCAAGAAAAGAACACCACCACAAAGCCGAGGAAGGACACAGGAAAGTGGTGTGAGTTCCACAAGAGTCCCACTCATAACACAAGTGAATGTCGGACCAAGCAGTCGCTAGTGGCTGAGTTGAAGGCTTCCGAATTAGATGCATGTTCCGACTCTGAGCCAGAACCTGACAAGGGGAATGAAAAATGGAAGCAGATCATTGATGCGGATCCCAGCGCCACTGTTGCTACTGCCAAGATCCAGAAAAATGAGCCCGAAGATCCGGAGGAGGGGGAACGTCTTTTCCACTCACAGATGTGGGTGAAGGCTTCACCGCTGCAATTCATTGTCGACAGTGGCAGCCAAAAGAACCTCATTTCAGCAGAGGTCGTGAAGCAGTTGGGCCTACCAACTACACCACACCAACAGCCGTACAGTATCGGTTGGCTTCACGAAGGACGAGATCTCAAAGTTCACCAGCAGTGCCGCCTTCCCTACAGCATCAAGCCCTTCACAGACGAGGTATTGTGTGATGTTACACCTTTGGATGTTTGCGATGTACTATTAGGCCATCCATACTTGTGGAGGCGACATGCTGTGTATGAGTCAAGGCCTCGCGCTGTCATTATTTCTTTGGATAATTCATTATACAGGATACCGGAGGTAGCCCCACCTACCGCCACCTCTTTGATCACTGCCAAGAAAGGAAGCAAGCTCATCTCCCAGACTAGGAAAATTCATTTTCTGTCTGGTTGGCTCCCAAAGTAAGGGGAAGATCATTGCTACATCCATGACCCCCTCAAAGGGTTCCTCCAAACAACAGCAGAAGCAAAGGGATACGGTCATGACAGAACACAGGAACAACTTCTCCTCACCCACAGGGGTACCACACAAGTTTCAGGTGGGCAACAAAGTTTGGTTACATCTGCAGAAAAAACGCCTTACCAGAACCCATCAAAAACTCAGACCACTCCGACATGGTTCTTACACCAGTAACAAGGCTACGGGCAACAATGCTTTGAAGCACAACATTCCTCCATTCCTTCGCTTGCACCGAGTGTTCAATGTGGATCGTCACCGACCATGCTCCCCACCATTTCTAGACACATTAGAGATTGCAGAACAGCTCACCAGAGACCCAGCTCAGCAGAAGCTTCCTCATCTCAGGGAGGAACTCAACGCAATGGGGACCATTGCTTCCTAAGGGGGGAGGAATGATCTAGGTGGATATTGGTGGCCACCCGCTAATTCCACTTGGATCCCCTCTAATGCTTCTTACAGTTTTTTTCAGTTTCCTTAATTATAGCACAGTTTACTATTTTTAGCAGTTTTTCGGGTCCTAAACTTCCGGAGCCGTTTTGAGGCCCTAAACGACGTTTTTTGGGAAATCCACCGCCAGCGATTTTTCTAATAAAAATCGTCTTTTCCGTCGTAGTCCTCGGAGAGATCTTTCCAATGGGCTATCATGCGCGTCAAACGGAGATAATATGACCAATTCGCGACCCCGGGAAGTTGGCTGTCCAACTCACCCCAAAACGGGGCCCACAATTTGGCATTTCATCTTCTAGGGTTAGGTTTTGGAATGTGAAGGGTTTTCCATTGTTTCTCAATAATAAATAGGCATTCGAGCCTCATTGTAAAGACAGTTCGAAACAGTTCAGAGGCATGTAGCCGACACATCTCTTCTCAGAGATAAGCTACCATCGCCCTAGCTGGGTTATTTCTATTTGTAAGCATATTTCAGTATTCTCCATTAATGAAATGAAATATTATTTCCGCTGCATCTCTGTTTTTATGGTTATCGCATCTCTGTATTTATGGTTATCTCTGTAATCTATTGCGTTCCTGCTTAAATCCGGATCAGTCAAGCATCTCGGTCTGGCTATGCATTAAATGTATCTTCTTCTTCTCATTCTCATGAGTGCCTCATTGATTCTGGAGCTTCTTATCACATGGCAAAAAACAAAGCCATGTTTTCTTCTTTAAATGATTGTAACACCAAAAATATATATGTTGGTGATGATAGATCTCTTAATGTTGTAGGGACTGGAACTGTTCATCTAGACAATGGTTAGTTTAATGATGTATTATGTGTTCCAACCTTATCCTGCAACCTTCTATCTGTATATTAGATAGCTCATTCAGGTGAAGGTAAAATCGTTGAATTTTCACCTCATGATGTTTTAATCAAGGACTTAAGAGATCCTAAACAGATTTTGGCTACTGGCATTGCTGATGATTCTACAAAGTTGTATAAGTTTCACAACTTTGGGTCATCAAATCTTCCCTCAGTATTTGTTGCTCATAACGATGAAGTGAGAAAACTTTGGCATGAGCGATTTGGTCACTTAAACTATCACTCACTTCAACATCTATGTAAAGAAAATATGGTGACAGGTCTTCCTATGGTATCTTGCAGAGATGGTGTTTGTTCCGGATGTGTACTCAGAAAACATCATCGGGACAGTTTTGAAAAACGTGCCTCTTGGCACGCCTCAGCCCCTTTACAGCTTGTGCATAGTGATTTATGTGGTCCACTTCCAGTTGTGTCATTCTCTGGCTGCAAGTATTTCTTAACTTTTATTGATGATTTCTCCAGACGCACTTGGGTATACTTCTTAAAACTCAAGAGTGAAGTATTTAACACTTTTTTGGCCTTCAAGGCCTTTGTTGAAAAACAATCTGGACATCAAATTCTTAAGTTAAGATCTGATAATGGTGGAGAATATGTTAAAAACACATTCATCAACTATTTCACTGAGAATGGAATTCAAATGCAACATACTGTTCCATATACTCCACAACAAAATGGTGTAGCTAAAAGGAAGAATCGCACCTTAAAGGAAATGGCTAATTGTATGCTACAATCTAAAGGACTTGGTCTTAGTTTTTGGGCAAAAGCAATTAACTGTGCAAATTACATAATAAATCACTCCTACTAAGGCTTTAAAGAATATCACTCCAGAAGAAGCATGGAGCTCAATCAAACTAGATGTAAGTCACTTTCGTGTTTTTGGAAGTGAAGCGTGGGCCCATATTCCAGATGAAAAGCATAAAGCTTTAGAACCTAAGAGTGAAAAATGTACTTTTGTTGGATATTCTGAAGATGTCAAAGGCTATAGACTTATTCCATTTAAGTCCAAAAATGTTATCATTAGAAGAGATGTAAAATTTGATGAAAATATATCAGCCTGCGAGCCTAGTCCGGCAGATGTGCCACCTCTCCCTATCTCTTCTACCTTTGAAAACATTTCTTCTTCAGATGATGAAAGTGAGGATGACAATCCTCCCCCACCATATCAGGATCCTCCTTCAGCTCCTGAGCTTCCAAAATGGGTTCGTGCTACTCGAGATGCAGCAGGTGATCTTGCCGATGATCCTACAGATCAACGACGCACACGTTCTCAGTTCGAGAGAGCCTCTTCTTTACTGGCTCAAGCTCCAGTAAATTATGATCCTGACACCTTTGCAGAAGCTTCAGGCCATCTAGATTGGGAAGCAGCTATGAATGAAGAATATCATTCATTATTGGCAAATGATACATGGGATCTTGTTCCTCTACCAAAGGGACGAAAACTTGTTAGATGCAAATGGGTTTACAGAACCAAGTATGGACTAGATGGGAAAGTTGATAAACATAAAGCTCGTCTTGTTGCTAAAGTTTTTTCACAGGTTGAAGGCATTGACTACACTGAAACCTTCTCCCCTGTTGCCAAAATGAACTCTATCCGCCTTGTTCTTTCCCTTGTTGCCTCTTTCAAATGGGAAGTCCATCAGATGGATGTTAAATCTGCCTTCTTGCATGGGGACTTGCATGAATAAATCTATATGGAACAACCCATTGGCTTCATACAAACAGATTCCAGCCTTGTATGTCGACTTAAGAAATCCCTTTATGGTCTCAAGCAAGCTCCTCGGGCTTGGTATGCCAAAATGGATAGCTTTCTTTTAGAATCTGGCTTTTCTAGGTGTCATTCTGACAATATTGTCTACACCAAGAAAGTGGGAAACTCTCTTATCATCCTTGTTCTTTATGTTGATGATCTTATCCTTACTGGTAGTGATCCCAACCTTATAAACCATGTGAAGTCTAGCCTTAAAAGGAAATTTGAAATGACAGACTTAGGACACTTACACTATTTTCTCGGTCTTCAAGTCTTGCAATCCAAGGAGGGTATTTATCTTTCCCAGTCCAAGTATGCCTGTGATATTCTACGCCATTTTCACATGGAAGACTGTAAGCCAGCCCCTTCTCCCTTTCAGTCTGGAGTCAAACTTTCAGTCACTTGTACTTCACCTGAAGTTGATGCTACCTTATACCGTCAACTTGTAGGAAAACGTTTGTATCTAACCCATACTCGTCCTGACCTTCCTTTGCTGTTGGCCTTGTTGCTCGGTTCATGCAAAACCCCCGTGAAAGTCATTGGAAAGCAGCTAAAAGAATACTTCGTTATGTTCGAGGTATAGTTCAATTTGGGATTCATTACAGTGCTGAAGCATCTCCTCTATTGGTTGGTTTCACTGATTCCGATTGGGCTGGTGACCTTGATGATCGGAAGTCTACTGCCGGTTATGTGTTCACTCTTGGTTCAGGACCTATTACATGGGCTTGCAAGAAACAAGGTGCCATTTCTCTTTCATCAGCAGAAGCAGAGTATCGTGGTGCCGTAGAAGCTAGTAAGGAAGCCTTGTGGCTTTGTCAGATCCTGTCAAAATTTGGCTTTGAGCAGCAGCATCCGACTACACTTTGGTGTGATAATCAAAGTGCCATTCAGCTATGCAAAGATCCAGTCCAACATTAGCACAGAAAACACATTGAACTACACATGCACTTCATCAGAAAGCTCATTCACGACCATGTTCTTGAAGTGCAATATTGTTCAATAGATGATCAAGTTGCAGACATCTTCACAAAGGCTCTCACAGAGGCGAAGTTCACTAAACTTCGATTTATGGTTGGAGTTCAGGAAGTTGTCACTAAGGGGGGATAGGCTCTAGTGCCTCCTTCCTTCTCCTATTGTGTCATATTTGTAAATCCTTCAATCCTATCCCAAGTTGTTCTTAAGGGGGGATGTTAGGATATTCCGACACATAGGAAATAGTTAAGTACAACTTGGTCTAGTGTAGAGTTAGGTATAGAGTTAGGTAAAGTGTGTTTCTTTACCGTTGTACATTTTGTAACTTACAATCTGACGGTCACGATATGTAGTGATCCGACGGTTCATTCTCTCCTCGGTATTACCGACACTTGATCCGTGGCTTGACACCCGATTGGTCCATGAATTCTATCTAAAGCGCATGGAGGGTCATTTGTAGGGTAATCCGTGCATGAGAGAAACATATGTAAATTTTCATTCTTTCATTAATAAATTGCCTGAAGTGGCCGCGTTGGCTCAGGCCGTGGACTGTTTCCCTCTTTGAGGGTTTTAACCACGTCAAAATACTGGTGTATTGATCTGCGATCTGGTTGTGAGCGGTGTCCTTTTGGTGTTTTGTTTGAGGAACTTACCCTGTAAATTCCTACAATTTTTTGCCTTGTTGCAATAATTAGTTTTAGATTTATTCATTCAAGTAGTAGCATAATTTCAAGGAAATTCTACACAAGGGACAATTAATATATATTTTCACTTATATCTTTTGCAAGTAAAATTCACAACTAAATTTTCATCCAAAGTGTTTAGGTTACTAGCAAAAGGTATGATAGCATATCTAAACATTCCAAGGCATAAATCATAATATTCAATAAGGTTGAGATTTGAGAAACAAAAATCTTCCCAAGTTATGCAAGCAATAAAACTGTTGATTATCAGTTCTAAATCCATCAAACAAGAACAAAATTATGCCATTTTCAACACCCTCTAGTCAAAGTTATTCCTGGCCTCATTCAACTCAATTTAAGAATATGTCAATCTCGTTGAGATTTCTTCTTCATTTCATGCTTCTAAGTTATATATTTATGTAGCCCAATATATCATTTATGTTAAGTGATTATCCATTCAAAATTATTTAGTCCATCTAGCGCATCTACCTAATTTTCTAATCAGTTTCTGGGTAGACTCTATAGATATTTGCAGCAGAAAATAGAAGATTGTTTTAGTACCTAGTGTTATAAAAATCTAATCTAGAAAAGGTATTTTGGGTTGTTTCCCTAAAAATATTTACAAAATTTTCAATCCCAAAGCCATTTCAGGGAGAATTTTAGTCAGGGATAAATTTAGCATTATTTTTGAAAAATTTGAATGCAACTAAAAGAAATTCTTCCCATTTTCTCAAAAGATTCCAGCACCAAATATGAGTGAATTCACAGAACTTAAGATTTTGAAATAATTAAATTTCACTTCGCTTTTCCAAAACCATATATGAGTGAATTCACAAAACCTGAGATTTGGATTTTGGAAACACTTAAATTTCACCTCATTTATTAGGATTGGAAGTTCCCTGAGATGCAAACATGTAGCATTAAGGATGTACTTTTCTTGTTTAATGGCAATGTTCAGTTTATAAATAGTGATACAAGAATCCTTGTATACATGCCTGACACAGTTCTTTGGTCACAACTAATGAAACTGAACTCCATCAATACATAATAGACAAGGTAGAATGTAAGAGAGTATCTACTTTTCAACCTATACTCTGAAAAGAATAAACATCTATACAGTCATATAAGTTGTCACCACACCAAAAAAGGAATTAAAAACCAAAATAAATATAGGAATAGGCTTGGATTGTTATGGATACTCTGACAAAATGTTAAATAGGATCAATATGTTAATATGGAAAATAGTGTAGTTGATTATGATTTATTGAGCCCAAGGGGTTAGCCCAACCGAATGTCATTACTGTTATTAGGTATTTGGCTAGTTTTGTGCTAGTAGGTGCCCTGTTTGAAATTCCTTGGGTGAGGTGCACTTGCCAATGCCAATGTGTTTACCAAGGATGCCATCCATGAATGTGGGGAAACATCCTTTGGGATTCCCCAGATATTTTTTCTTGGAAAGAATAAAAATAATATTTCCTAAAGAGAAATTTTGAGAATCATGCATACAATGTACACCCAGTAAAATCAACTCTATAGAGACAAACCATAAAAAAAGAAAAAATACAGATGCTTTCACCTATGTTCCCTTGTGAGTGTGCACTTCATGTGAGATTTTACCATGGAGGTCACCTTCTCCTTTGTTCCTTCAAATTTTTGGACTCCATTCTCATGAGGTTTACTAAATGAAGTTCCATTGTTTAGTTGATGATGTAAACCGTTACTTCTTTCAGATAATATTATACCCAATATCTCATTAGAAACACTAGGTGTTGGCAGCCTATTATTTTCAACATCCCTACATGAGATCTCCTCTATTATCCTTTTTGGATTTTCCAAATAGTTAGTATTTGCAAGAATGTGTCTATCTTAACTATAGCTTGTTCTTGATCGTACATGAGTAGTTAAGATGCTTCTGCTCACAACGCTTGACCTTGCATTGCCCATCAATTCTTATAAATCATTTTTTTATAACCAGAAGATGATCATAGCCAATGTATTCCATGTTTATGAGAATTAGCTGGACCTATATTATCTTCTCTTGATGTTAGAGTATGTTCCATCATTTCCCATGCCTGATCAACATCAGATTTACCATTTAATTTTCCATCTCTAAAACAGGGGCTAAATTACTTCTCTGAGGTGATTCACGAAAGAGAAGTGACCTGCTATGGGGTGTGGGTTGTACAATTGCATCAGTCCCATCTCTGGCCCCAAATCTATCAAGGGAAGAGCTAGGTGAAAACTGCTAAAAGCCTTTTCCTAGTACGGAACAATTGTCATGTAAAGCCTATACACACTCCTAAAGTATGTGTTGACCTGAGAGATTTTTTGTCCGTGCAATGGATACTTGCGATGTAGTCCTAGATACTTCAGTTTTCCTAAGTTAAGCCCTTGCTGCATTTTGAAATATAGGAGATGGATTTGGAGTGATTCATCACAAAATCCTTCTGTGAATTGTTCTTACATGAGTTGAACTTGTCTCTATGAGAGGAGCAGAAGAAGAAGAAGGTGCTGATAAATTGAGCTCTAAGTTTATTATTTCTACAACCATCCCAACTGGAGCATCTTCCACAAATCCTCTAATTCCTAAGCTTCATCACCATTGTCAAAATCAAGCACAAAATCCTCAACATATTCATCATGTGTGCTGGACTTTCCAGGCATAGATGTTTGATAGCCTTGACCATACCAATCCTCTTCAGGGATAGCGCTTCCAAGGTCAACACAATAAGTATGATATGTTGAATCATAGTGATCACACAATAATAAAAGATCACCATCACTAGCCTCATTACAATCTAAGAAAACTATATTTACATAGGGATCAAGAAATCCCATTACTTCTTCTTCTGAAGGTTGATATACCTGCCAAATAGAACCAAATCATATAAGTAAACTATCCTTCAAATGCAGAACCAACTGCTTAAAATTCAACCCTACATATGAAAATAAATAATCATGCTTCGCAGGAAAGATAGTAAGATAAAGGTAAGGAAATATCTTCAAGAAATCCAACAAGGTGTTGCAGTTAGAAACTGATATCACCAAATTGTAAATCACCAACAAACACAAGGATTGATAGAGTAAAATGATGAAATAAAATGAACTAGACCTAGGGGAACTGAAATGTATATGTCTTTAAACATGAACCTATAAACTCAAAGAACCCTGATAAATAAAGATTGTTGCTAAAAATAGAACATAAACTACTCCAAATAGTTATTGGGAAAATAACTAAATTCTAGCATTCAAACAAGGGCATAAACATGTTGTCAAATGGAAAAGTTGAAAGTAGTTAAAAACATCAGGGGCATGTCGCAAATCCAATTCATATCATTGAAAGCAAGAAAACTACCATTGGAATCTAAGGCTTGGATCCACTTCTCTATTGAATCTATTCATCTAATTGTCTACTCAATCCATTATAATTGCACCAAATGGTGCCACATGATAAATAAATTTTAACTTCAACAGATATTTTCAAACAAAGGCTATCTACTGGACATTGGAATGAGTGATGTAGGAGCACCCCCAGTCCATTAGTGTTCTTGCATCACCAAAGACATGTTTAAATTCCAGCATCTCGTTCATGTTTAATCATTAATTTTTGCTTGTGATACTTACATGAGCCCACAGGAGATCACTCTTAGCTTCACTGACTCCCACTTTAGACATGACATTTCTAAAAATAGCTGGCAGGAAAGGCAAGATACATTGTACTTCGTTTATTTACCCATTACATTGGAACAACAATAAAAACAAGAGGAGTTGAGATGACGGATTGCTACTACTAGAGAAATAAGACAAAAACAAAGAGATATCGAATTAACAGAAATACAGCAAGGTGCGATGGCATGGCATCATGGATCTTGTTGTTTCCAGGAACATATTGTTGTATGATGAAATAGAAATCAACTCCAGCAATAATTAAGACATCCATTGCAAAGGAGGAGAGCACTGAGAAAGAAATTTTAACATAGACTAGAAATCACTAGGCTAAAGTGGAATAATTCGTTGAGAAAAAAAATTAAGAGAAGCAACAGGCTCTCTCAAGAAGAAGGAAGCGACTTCCACAAATGCAATTGAGCACAATAATTGGGAGAGAAGATCCTTGGAGAAATTGAGGCATATCATTGGTCAATTGAGGAAGATCACTCCACTAAAAATGAAGGAGATTGTTAAGGAATAATCACTGAGTAGTAAGAAGGGAAAATTCCTAGAAAGAGAACTAGCATGGAATATGTGCCTAAAAAAGAAACCGTGCAACCCATTGTTGTGTGAGAAATAGAGTATTTCTTCTTATTCTTCCTTTCTTAATCCCGTGCATGAGGATAAATTTCTGCTGCAAAGTGAATGTAATTGAGTAGCATCACTGTTATTTCACCAATTTACTTGAATGTTATAATACAAGTTTAGTGATAAAATCGTCATGTGGAATTGTTTGGCTTCTGTTTAGTGATGTACATTGATTGTGATTGACACCATCCACTGTGATGGGTAGTAAATTTTATTTCTTATCTACGTACAGCAGAACAATATGCATTTGTGAAGGTTTTGTGTTTTCCAACACCCATCGACTGGTATTAAAGTAGAAAGAACCTGCAGTAAGGAAAATCCAACAAAGGAGGGAGAAAAAAAATCCCTGTTTCTTGTATGTCAGGCAAAACCTAACAGCACTAGGGTTTGTAGGATTTCTCTGATTTTGGGAATGGGAGTGTTTAAGTTTATTGTATGACTACTTCTTCTGATTCATCTGTGTTCCTCCGTATTGGTTGAATAACATCCTCTTATTTTAACTTATCACAATGGTCCCCTTCTCACCAGTAGTCCTACTATGGATGTTCATCTGATTTGGTATGGCAGATTCAGCCCTGCTCAGCATTCCATTATGGCATATTTTCTTTAGTCCTTGGAATCCAGCAAGACCCTCGAGCCTTCTTTGTATAGCTAGTGGAAAAACACTCAGAGATACCGTGGCCAATCCAACAAAGCCATTGCCATGGCAAATACAAGGCCAGGAAAGCAGAAGTTGGATGTTGGTTATTCCCTCTGCATATCTTTGAAGTGAAGCTGAATTATAGCTCTAGTGGAAGGGGAAATTGGTTCCAAAGATCTTCTGGAGAATGGAAATTCCATGTATTTGGTACTCACGTCTGATGATGTTACTATAGAGGGTTTCTGTATTCTCCACAGCTGCAATTGAGCACAATCACTGGGCAAGAAGATCCTTGGATCAATTGAGGCATATCACTGGGCAATTGAGAAAGATCACTCCATTGCAAATGAAGGAGATTGTTAAGGAATAATCACCAAGCAGTAGGAAGGGTAAACTCCTGGAAAGAGAACTAGCATTGAATCTCTACCTAAACAAGAAACCGTGCAACCCATTGTTCTGTGAGAAACAAAGTATTTCTTTTTATTTATCCTTTCTTAATCCCATGCATGAGGATCAATTTCTGCTGTAGAGTGAATGTAATTGAGTAGCATCACTATTATTTCACTAATTTACTTGAATGTTATAATACAAGTTTAATGATAAAATCGTCATGTGGAATTGTTTGGCCTCTGTTTAGTGAAGTACATTGATTGTGATTAACACCATCCACTGAGATGGGTAGTAAATTTTATTTCTTATCTACCTACAACAGATTGGTGTGCATTTGTTCAGGTTTTGCATTTTCTAGCACCCATCAATTGGTATTAAAGCAGGAAGAACTTGTAGTGAGGAAAATCCAACAACAAAGTAGATTTTTATCTCCCTCCTTTGTTGTAAATCCAACAAAGGAGATTCAGGGGAGAGAAGAAACTTTGGGATGAGAATTGGTAAGATGATGTCCAGAAGCCAGTTGCGAAAAGAGAAAAATCATGGTATGTGGAGGAGTGGATGTGAATTGGAGAAGCATATATCGAAGAAATACAAACATTACGGAAATGTTGAGAACAATTACTACAACACTGAAACCATAGAAATAGCCCAACTTTGAAAAATTATAGCCAAAGTAAATGATGGAAGTGAAAATCAAGGGCAACAAGGAACCCTCAGAGGAACCCTGAGAGAAGAACTAGAGGACTCTCTTTTAAAATAAAAATGTGATAGAAAGCTTCAGGCTGCTAACTCCATTGCCTATCTACTGAAAGATCAGTTGTTTATATAGATAGTTCGGAAAGGCACATAAATATATATACCATTGTGAGAGAGATTAAAGATTATAAATTAGAAGCTGGACTTATGAACATCAATTGGAGCCCTCTGAAGTTGGTGGGTTAATTTAGCAGCCTTCATCAAAAAAAATATTCCACATTACAGGTCAGCGCCATGGAAGGTGGAAGAAAACAAAAGTAATCCAAGACATATGAGGATCATTATTTGAAAGAATTATTATCTACTAACACCATGGGATCATTAGTTATGGATCTAGTGATCAGTAGAAAAGCTATGTTCTAACCAATTTTATAGCTCTCTTTCACTTTCTTGTTCTTGTCCATAAGTTTGTGCACAACAACACCAAGGCACTTCTTCAAATTATTCACCAAGTATTAAGTCTTTTTTTTTGTATTGTCAAAAGAGTTATCATGTCTTGTTCGAAGCATAGACTTGACAAACAATAATGTGAAGACAAGAAGTGCATCATGTTGTTTTTTCTGTACCTATCATCCAGGAACAACTATAGGTCTGGGAGGAAGATTTATAAAAAAAAGGCAGTGAAATTACTCACTATCCTTTGCAAAAATTAATCTTCAATTTAGCAACTACTTAGCTCCAATATAATAAAGGGCATCAATTATACTCATGAAGAGATTATTTTTCAGGGAAAGGTCTGGGAGGAAGATTTATAAAAAAAAATGAAGTGAAATTACTCACTATCCTTTACAAAAATTAATCTTCAATTTAGCAACTGCTTAGCTCCAATATAGTAAAGGCCATCAGCTATACTCATGAAGAGATTTTATTTACTTATGGACAGTAAGATAATACACTTGCATACCCTTATGTGTGGTCTATTGTCAAACAAATATCTTACTAACAATGGATCCTGTGATCAAGTGAAATAGTGCTAATGTCAATGATGAAGCGAGTGATCGAGTAAAATATGAACTGTGATTGATCTTCAGTTATATGGTTGTGATCTTACTTCCCTTTTCTACAACTAATTGTTGAACAATTCTAGATAGGTAAGTATTCCTAAATGTATATATGAATTGTATTGAATTATTACTAATTTTTTATGGTTTATTTCATGGCTGAATTAATTTTTAGGTTGCCTCTCTAACTGCTTGTGTTAGCCACATTTGTGATTTATGGATTCATGATTAATGGAATGGTTGTGTGTATTTAGGTTGCATAAATCTATAGTTTCATGCATTTCAATAGTAAATAGTTAATAACAGAAACAATTCAGTTCACTTACTTTGTAAATTTGTGTGAATTTGGGTTCAATTTTTCTGTGAATTATTCAGTTCAATTACTTTGTAAATTTGCGTGAATTCGTAAATTTGTGTGAATTGGGGTTCAATTTTTGTGTCAATTTGGGTGGTAAACTGAAGTACCACATCCTCAAAATGCACAAAAATTATTGGGTATATTACATGCATGGACCAATACCATGTAGCTATGTTTGACATGCAGGCCCTAAAAATCTAGCTCCTATAAAAAAGGAGAACTACCCACAATGAAAACTGAAATGCACCTATAAATGGAACCAACATGATGGAATATGGCACATATAAATCTAGGGGCTGAAATGACCTTAATGCACATTAGACGTCCAATGATCCAAATGACATCTTAACGAATTCACCAATTTTAAGAGCTTTAGTAGGAAGGCATCGACATATGTAGAGAATCTAGCTCTATGGGCCTCAGAGTTTGTGAGAAAGAGTGAGTAATGCATTCACCAATTTTAAGAGCTTTAGTAGGAAGGCATCAACATATGTAGAGCATCTAGCTCGATGGGCCTCAGAGTTTGTGAGAAAGAGTGAGTAGATCGCAAATTATTGGCTTATTTGAGTCTTTACAAAAAATTTAAGTAATTTAATTATGAATCATATAAGTTTTAAAGTAAATTCTACTAATTTTCATAAATTAATAACTTATTTTAGTTTTTACATAAAATTTAAGTATTTTTTAGTTATCAATCATACAAGTTTTAAAGTAAATTCTACTAATTTTCATAATTTAAGGGTGGTTTCACTGATCCAGAAATAGAGAATGAATAAAAAGAATATGAGCTTACTGATGATGACATCATCGGAGGGTTATAGAGTGTCATTTTTATTCCATTGGAGTCCAGTGAGGTGCACACTATTCTCATAACAGCCCTAGTGACCACAATGTTAGACATTTTGAACATCTAAGCCTCTCATTTGGGTCTTGGGCCCCTACTTATTTATTATAATAAATGGATTCCCAAAGTCATCAAATGCCAATGCCATCGCTGCAAATAGTAATAAAGGCACAAAGATTAAAGCATAAACTTAAAAGCAAGGATGAAAAAAATAGTGAATTTTGAACCAGAGAGAGGTGTGTGTACTACTCCTTGTGTGGAAGAAGACTAAAAGTGGGGTGGAAATGTAGTGAGGTTAGAAATGAAACATACCTGGGCATCATTAATGGATTGAATATCCAATGGCGGGGTTCGATATCAGTCTGGTAAAACCTTAATTCACAACTCTCTTTAATCTCGTTTTCCCTCCCTCCCTTCGAAAAGTGATGGATTGAAGATCCAATGGTGGGGTTTGATATCAGTCTGGTAAAACCTTAATTCACAACTCTCTTTAATCTCGTTTTCCCTCCCTCCCTTCGAAAATTGATTGATTGAAGATCCAATGGTGGGGTTCAATATCAGTCTGGTAAAACCTTAATTCACAACTCTCTTTAATCTCATTTTCCCTCCCCCCTTTGAAAAGTGAAAAGACGCTACTCGTTTTCCCTCCGCCTTATGAAAAGTGAAAATTAATTCACAAATCTCTTCAATCGTGTTTGCCCTATGAAAAGTGAAAATATACTACTTGTTCTAGAATGTAAATGAAGATTAGAATTGGGATGGCTTTGTTACATCAAAATTAAGGCTGAAATTTTTCATAAATACAATATATATAGAGGATAGAGTAGATGTGTAGGTGTAATGTAAGTATGTAAACAATTATAAATATGGGCTTAGTTAAATAATAATAGTAATAGTAGTAATAAAAGTCAAAAGTATGGGGACAAGTGCAAAAATATAAATGTTGGCTCAATTAACAATAAAAATAATAAAATTCAATTTGTTATATTTTGATTTTGTTATTAACTTGTGAATAGGTTTTGTTACAATACCATGAGCCAATACCGTGGCTTATCAATACCTCAAGCCCAAAAACCATAACTTATTTCACAACCAAAATATTTTATAACAATATGACAAGATTCTTAATCATGGATATTCACCCCCCACTTTACAGTGGATATTATTAAGTTGTAACAAATTGGTTTTTGTTATAATACCATGGGTGAATACTATGGCTTATCAATACCACATGCTCTAAAAACATAACTTATTTCACAATCAAAATATTTTATAACAGTAAGAAAATATTCTTAACCATGGATATTCATTCTCACTTTACCATGGTTATTATTAACTTGGAAATAAACTTTGCTATAATACCATGGGCCAATACCATGGCTTATCAATATCACCTACCCAAAAAACATAACTTATTTCAAAATCGAAATATTTTATAAGAATATGACAAGATTCTTAATCATGGATATTCACCCCCAATTTTTCATCAATATTATGAAATTTTGAATAGGTTTTGTTACAATAGCATGGGCTAATACCATGGCTTATCAATACCACATGCCAAAAAATCATACCTTATTTCACAATCTAAATATTTTATAACAATATCACAAGATTTTTCACCATGGATATTCACCCCCACTTTACCATGGATATTATTAGCTTGTAAATAAGCTTTGTTACAATACCATGGGCAAATACCATGGCTTATCAATACCACATGCCGAAAAACCATAACTTATTTCACAATAAAAATATTTTAATTTAACTTAATTTTATAACATTTTTTATTTGAAGCTAATAGGAAAAGGGTTGTAATTAGTTTTGAGTTATATATAAACCTTATATCCTCACGACTACTAAAATTATTCCCATATAAATTAAATTAAGGTTTTAATAAAATTAAAGATGAGAATACTTTTGTATTTAAAGATGTGAAATTTATATAATACAAATATTATTAAGAACCAACATAGATCTATCTTAACTAAGGATCCAAGTGATGATAGCAAGCAAAGTGAAGGGAGGAGGGGGGGATAGTGACAAAGATGGAGGGTGGAGAGAGAAAGAGAGAAAGAGAGAGTGAGAGAGTGATTGGGGTAGATGGAGAGAAGGACGTAGGAAGAGAGAGATGGGAGAGAGAGGATAAGAGGGGGGGGAGAGAGAGGGAGGAAAGAACTAAGTCTTAGAGAGATAGAGGTGGAGAGAGAGAGAGGAGTGACAAGGGATATATGGATAGAGAGAGATGGAGAGAAGAGTGGAGGGAAGAGAGAGAATAGGCGGGGATAAAGATAGGGAGAGAAGGGAAAGACAGAGAGAGGGAGGCACAGAGATTGGGGGGGGGGGAGAGAGAGAGTGATGGGGGGGACAGAGGGAGGTGAGAGAGAGAGAGTGATGGGGGGGACAGAAGGAGGTGAGAGAGAAAGGGACAGAGAGGACAAAGAGAGAGGAGAGAGAGATGAAGTTGGAGGGGGAGAGAGAGGGGAGGAGGAAGAAAGACATAGAGGGAGAAAGGTAGAGAGAGAGAGAGAGTGACAAGGGAGCAATGGAGAGGGGAGAGATAAAGGGAAGAGAGAGAGGCAGGGAAGAAGAGGGAGGGAGAGAGAGATAGATATGGAGATAGATTGTGTATGTTTGAGGGGTGAGATAGAGAGAGGGAATAAGAAAGAGACACATAAATACAAATATAGATATTATATAGTATTATATAACCAGCCTAGATCCATCTTAACCTGGATCTATCAAGTGCCAAAAAAGAGGTTTGCACATCGAGAGATTGGATTTGTCTCGATGCTTGATAGATCCGGGTTAAGATGGACTAGGCTAGCTTAAAAATTTTGTAGTTGTACTTGATAAACTAACACTTTTTTTATGGTTGTGTTTGAAAACTTTTTTTCCATTTGGTGTATTTATCATAATAATAATAATCTGATTTTAATTTAATTTTAAGCTTACCTTTTTTATGCAATGATTTTGTTGTTAGTTTATAGAGATAGACATGTTATACTTTTGGAATTTGAAAAGGAAACACATGCTCTTAACTTGGTTGTATTGAAAATATTTAAGTGTAAGAAAGAAACATGCCCTCTTCACTTGGTTGTATTAAAAACATAAGTGTTGTTGTATATTAGGTGGGTGAAAACAAGAGAGAGTATATGGTAAGTGGATTAAATAGTTAAAAACAAATGTTAGTTAAGGACCAAGTTACAAAAATATAACAAATAGGCTAGGGTTAGGATATTACTATTTTGGGACATTTAAAGTTGAAGGTACATTTTATGGATGTGTAGTCTAAGCCCTTGGGTGTAGGGCACATATTGTGGGTATCTTGGACTTTTGGTGTGTGTTAGTGGTGTCAACTAGTGGTGGAGAGTCAAACCAATGAGTAGGAAAAGTTGTTCATTTACAAGGTTGGCATCAATCAAGTATTCTCCCTCTCTACCCAACACTAAGATGAGGAGTGTGCATAATGGACTTATAATTGTAACAAATTGCAAATATTTGATTATCTTTAAGTTCAAGGGCTTGAAGTGGTTGCCTCAACCTACAAATATTTAAAGGAACTATGTGTTTTTCAATTAAACCCTTGTGGTCAAGGATTTGCAAAAGAGGAAGGCTTTATGGCTATTTCTAAGGGGTTGTAATGACCCTCATATTGTGGAAAATATGTAGATATGATGCTAATGGTCATGATCTTAGTACATTCATGTATATAATGTAAATATTTTCCTATCACCTTGCATTGTATAAATATGATAAATATTTTGTGGTTACCCTGATGTACATGGGGAAGATCATAATTACTCTATGACCACAAATATAATAGTGAATGGTGTCTAACTAAATCAAAACCCTAACCACTGACCCAATCTCCATTGATGAGGCTTCAAGCAATGGTCCTTCCTTAAGGTAACAACTTATAATTATTGATGGAACATTTTTCTAACTCAATGAGCCTTGTATTAGCTAGGAGGAGTTAGATGGAACCTCAATGACTTCAAGGTGAGGGTAACAACCAAAGTTAAACATATACCATAATAACCTATACATAGGTGTTTATACGAGGGGCATGATACAAGTATAAGGAACTCTATTAATGGGGGGGTTAAAGAGGATATAGCTCGACTCATATAGTTGAAAGAGTAAAAATAATTCAACCCAAGACCTAAGAAGAGACTCACAGACACTCACATGCATAATATTTATAGGCCTTGATGCAGTCAATGAGGGCGGGGAGATTTTTTGCAACCTATTAGCACACATGAATGGACTTTTCTCCTCCCTCACACCTTCTTGATTCTAGAACAGACCTAGGAAGAGGGAAAATGACACATGGAGAGAAAATGGGAGGCCAAATGGTAGGAAAGGGAAAATCCAGGTAACGAAGCCCTAACTAACCAAAAGGATGGAGTGAGAAGTAGAATGAGAAGAGAAATTGGGATAAGGAGAATAGGAAGCAAAAGAGCACAGTGAGAGGAGAGTAAGGGAGAAGGAATTGAGAGTGAACAAGATGAGGAGAGGGAAATCAAAGGCAAGGAAGTCACTAGGTAACTACTTGAAGGGTGTTGTTGCAAGGAGGGTGTCACACTTGGACATCGTGGATTTTGCACCACGAAGATAAAAAACTGAATTTTGATGTTGACATTTATGGCATTAAACTGCCACTTCTCTGCATCTAATTAACAATTGAGTTCTCGGGTCTAGCGCAATGGGAAAATCACTACCATGAATCTCTTTAGAGAACTACAATTTCCCAAAGATCTTAAAGTCATATATTTGTTGGTTATTTTTACAATCCAATATTTAGGAACCTTACCATCATGCTTGTGGCTTAGCCACATTCCAAGTAATGCGATAAAAACACCTAGTAATATTCTCACACTCAACACTATACAATAAACTTAACCCTAATATCTTAGTGAAGAACAAGTAACTAGCTAGACTCGGGAAGAGTGTTTGGATTCACTATTAGGGAAAATCGTTGCAGTTAGGTGTGCCAATGCGTGCTGAGTGTTAGAGAGTGCAAGGGAAACACAGGGGAGAACTAGGTCAAAATGCATGGAAATGAATGAATAAGAGTGTGTGGCAGGAAGTGTCAATGAGTTTCGGGTGTGGTAAGAGAGGAGTGACATGGTATGCTAAGTAGCACTAAGTCATTCTAGCGTGCCAGAGTGACATGCAGCCAATATGTGCTAGGTGACAAGCTGTGCCAAATAGTGCTAGGAAGTGTTAGGGAGCATTAGTGAAACACAAGGGAGCACTAGATGAAAATAATACATGCAAATGAACGATTAAGAGTTTGTGACAGGAAGTGTCAGTGATTTTCAGGTGTGCTAAGGAGGGAGTGACAAGATATGTTAGGCAGTGCTAAGGCATTCTAGAGGCTAGGGAAACATGACAAGATGTGCTAGGTGCTAAGGTGTGCCAATGAATGCTAGGGAGAGTTATGGAGTGTCAGGGAAAAACAAGGGAGCACTAGTTTCAAATGCATGGAAATGAATGAATAATAGTGTGTTACAGGGATTGTTAGTGAATTATTGGTGTGCTAAGGAGGGAGTGGTAAGGTATGCTAGGTAGTTCCAAGGAATGCTAGAGTGCTAGGGCGACATGCCAAGATGTGCCAAGTCCTAGGGTGTGCTAATGTGTGTCAGGGAGTGTCATGATAATACAAGGGAGAACTAGTTCAAATTACATGGAAATGAATGGATAAGAGTGTGTGATAAGGAGTGCTATCAAGTTCCAATTGTGTTAAGGAGGGAGTGGCAAGGGTATATGCTAGGTAGTTCCAAGGCATGCTAGAGTGTCAGGGCATGTTAGCGAGTGGTAGGGTCTGTTAGGGAGTGGAAAATCATGCCAAGGAATGCAGGGGATGATAATATCTACCATGTAGTGCCAATGGATTGTTATACGTGCCAGATGTTATGGCATGTGAAGATGAAAACTATGTTGCTTAGTTGTTTTATGGATACAGTTCGATGTGAGCCTTGACTTGGTAACTTGTTAAGTGGGATGAGTGAAGATTGGACATGAGAAGCCTAAGATGATTTATAGTCCATTAGGGAACAAGGCATAGTCTACTTGTAGTAAATGTAACTTGGTAAAGTTGTTGTAGTCGAGGGAGGACTTGGTTGGGTTCCTAAGTCTAAAAGGAAATAAGGGTAGTTATGAGGGCATGATAATTAAGGAGTGCCATGGCGTGCCAAGGAATGAAAAGTTGTTATGGAATATGTCAGATAGTGTTAATTCATGTCAAGGAGTGTTTAGGAGTGTCAGGGAATCATAAGGGAGAACTAGGTCAAAGTGCATGGAAATGAATGAATAAGAGATTATGCCAGGGAGTGTCAATGAATTCTAGGTGTCCCATGGATGAAGTGTGTTAGGATAATTTCATATTAGTACTTGTAGGAGAAAAACCTACAATTGTGATAAGAGGATGGAAAAAGCAGTTTGAGACAAAGGGAGACTTTGGTCTAGGCACAACACTATTTTTTCAATGACTTGGTTGGGTTCCCAAGTCACAAAAAAAGTAAGGTTATCTATGAGGGCATGAAAACTAGGGAGTGCCAAGGTGTGCAGGGAATTTCAGGAAGTCCTAACACATGTTAGAAATTTCCAGGGAATGTTAGGCATGTTAAGACATGCCAAGTGCTAAGGCATGCCAATGTGTGCTAGGTTATAGGATGTGGCGCCAAAACATCTTAGGGATTACCAAGGAGACACAATGAAGGACTCATTTCAATTACATGTAAATGAATGAATGTGCATGTGTGATAGGGATTGTTAACAAGTTATAGGTGTGCCAAGGAGGGAGTGAAAACGTATCATAAGCAATTCCAATAGATGATAGAGTTCTAGGAAAGCCTACTAAGATGTGAAAAGTGCCATGGTGTGCCAATGTGTGCCAAGGAGTGTTAGGGAGTGTTAGGGAAACACAAGGGAGCACTAGGTCATAATGCATGGAAATGAAGGAATAAGAGTGTGTGGCATGGAGTGTCAATGAGTTCCAAGTGTGTTAAGGAAGAGTTACAAGGCATGCTTGGCAATGCTAAGGAATGCAAGAGTTCTAGGGCGACATGCAGCCAAGATGTGCCAATGTGTGAACGGAAGTGTTAGCTGGGAGTGCTGGGGAAACACAAGGGAGAATTGTGTCAAAATGAATGGAAATGAACAAATAATAGTTCGTGATTAGAAGTTTTAGTGAGTTCCAAGTGTGCTAAAGACAAACTGACAAGCTATGCTAGGCAGTGTTAAGGCATGCTAGAGGCTAGGGCGACATGCCAAGATGTCATAGGTTCTAGGGTGTAACAACATGTGTCAATGAGTGATAAGGAGTGCTAGGGAAACACAAGGGAGCACTAGATAAAAATGCATGGAAATGAATGAACAAGAGTTTGTGACCAATAGTGTCAGTGATGTCTAGGTGTGATAAGGAGAGAGTGACAAGGTATACTATGTAGTGCCAAGGAATGCTAGAATGTGAAGGTGGTAGGCCAAGATGTGTCAGGTGATAGGGTGAGCTAGGGAGTGTTAGGGGTGTCAGGGAAACATAAGGAACCACTAGGTCAAAATGCATGGAAATGAACAAATAACAGTGTGTGAGAGGGAGTTTCAATGAGCTCTAGGTGTGTTAAGGAGGGAGTGACAAGGTTATATGCTAGGCAATGCCAAGCTATGCTAAACTATCAAGGCATGTCAAGAAGTGCCACAGTGTACTAGGGAGTGTCAAAGCATGCCAAGGAATGTGGGGGATGTTAACACATGCCACATAGTTCCAAGGAATTCTAAGACATGTCAGGTGCTATGACATGTCAAGATGTAAATTGTGTTGCTTAATTGTTTTAGACCAAGGTTGGATGTGATGAGCCTTGTCTTGGTAACTTGGTAAGTGGGATGAGTTGAGATTGTACACGAGTACCCTTAGATGGGTTACAATTAGTTCTTAGCTGAACAAGGCATATGTTGAATTTCCATGGCACATGACAATCCGGTTTTGGCCTTAGAATTTTTTATGCGAACACACTCAAGTGCCACAACACATCTACTATGCAGAACAAAATTTGCCATGAAAGAAAAAGTAATGGATTGAATGCACAGAGTTTAGAGTCTACCACATATTCATATGTTAATACTTATTATTGTGATATAAAATAGCCATTTATATGTCTGGTGTAAGACTCCTCTGGATATTCCTATCCAACAGCAACATCTCTGCGGTAAAAGGTGTACTGTCCGAGGTTGCTCCATAAAAAATAGCAACCAAAAGGGACCTTAATGTGCTCATAGATGAAGAATTAGGAAGATTCTTATCTATGAGTTTGATGTGGAGGTATAGGACAAAATTACACAGGCATCGAACCATTTTTTTCAACCAATCAAGATCTAAAAAGGATAATGTGTGATTATATATACATGTGTGATAGTATTTGGAGAAATGACAACCTAACCCACAAATTTGTTGAAATTTCAGTGGAGCTGACCTATAATTGTTAGCAAAGTTAATAAACAGGTAAAATAGGACTAAATTTTCAAAACAAAATATAAATTGATAAGGACAGGGCCAAATTGTGAAAGTGTAAAAATTGGTATGGTTTAAAGGGACCGATCCCTTTGAAAAGTCATAAATGTGGCAATGAAGGTAGAGCCTCATTCTAGAACCCCTTTGGGCATCCATCTTAGAAATTGGTGTAGGATGCAACACTTTAGAATAATTTTTGTAGTAGTGATGTCAACACTTGTATGGTGACATGGGGTTGGAGTTGGCTTGTTAAAGCTCATTAGTCTACTTTGGAGCTTCTCTAGGGTGACGCCTTAGATGATTTGGAGTACAAGGGCATGATTTGATATTTAGTTTGCATTGAAGAATCTTTAGAGGCTGGATACTGCAGAAAAACCCCTTGTTCTGAACAGGGAAGCACATGCCACTGAAGAAAAAACAACAAGTACAAAGATTTGAAAGTCAAACCACATCACTATTTATTACTCTTTGAAACATGAAATAACTAAAACTTTCAAACACTACTATTGAATTTTCCTTTAGTCTATAATGTAAAATGAATCTGGAAACATGTACAACAATGTCTCAACTTTCTTAACTTCTAATCCTAATGCACCTTCCTTGCATAGATAGACAAGACAATTAAAGTCTGCCTCTACTGAATATGATATGAGATATGAAAACATGATTCCTTAGCTAAGGCTAAGAATTAATAACTAGGGAAGTGCTCCTTTAAACTGTGCATGCAAAAACTAAATAAAGCAAAGATTTTCGCTACTCCAGTTGCCAGAAACGAATCCATTGCCTAAGGTAAGTGCTTTGCCCAGAACAAGATATTAACGACTCAGAAAATTTGTTGCTTCCTTCAAGAGAGGTGTATGCCAAACAGAACTAAGATATCTTGCACTATCCTCCAAATTCATTCACCTTTAACATAAATCTTGTGTCCAGAAAAATACAAGAGACCAATATCCAATAGAATTCGCTGACCAACCATAGACCCTTGTGCCCAAACAGAGAGATAATAAGGGAATTTCAACTAGGGTGGAATCTTTCACCACCGAAATTGACAAGAGATAGAAGGGGTAAGAAACTATTAGATCTAATGCTTAAGAACAAATGAATTAATCCACACTTGGTGATCCAAAATGAATTCAATCCTTCTTTATTTATAGATTTTGCATAGGGGTTTCATATTCTTAAGTGATTGAGTAAACCTTACTCAAAACACAAAATTTGGGTTTCTTAAGCCCAGTTTCCCCAAAAATTACCCAACAATGGGTATTTTGGGGTTTTTTCCCCTTTATGGAGGACTATAGCCTACGGGGATGGATAGGATGTTACGTCCCATTCGTCCTCAATTTGTAGAGGAAGTTACATGGCACCTAATAAAAGAAACAATGCTTTAGTTTAGGAGGGAATAACTAAATGCTCATTTCTTTCCACACAGGACATACATCTTGAAAAAATGATCATGGGGTACAAATATTACAAAGGGCCTAAATCTTACTAGCATTGTCATAGTCCAAGAATAAAAACCCTTTCATGTGAAACAAGGATAGTACCAAATACTACAAGAACAAATGACAAATTCAAAAACAATATACTTATTCAATGAAAGAATGATGAATCCTATTAGCGCACTTTAAATTGAATATCTCTTGAGTTGCAATGTTAATCAAAATTTCTAAGGTTGGATCAAAATTAAGTACCCAATGTTGTTTTGGGTCCAATTTGGGGTAAAGGAGGAGCTCTTGATGACAATGGGATGATCAGGCTTTTCAGAAGGGAGCTTTGCTATACTTTTCAACATACAAGCCATTCATTCTAGTGGAGGAGATATAGATAAGCCTTTAATAAAGACCTTTCCAAGATCAATTTGGAGGAAAATCATTTTTCAAAGCTTAAACATAGTTCTAGATTCAAACAAGAGTAGTAATTTTTAGAACAATTATTAATTCCCAAGAAATTTGATCCAAGCTGACATGTTGACCATTTATTCTTCTATTAGACAAGGAAGCATTTATGAAAAGTCCTTGGATTTTTGATCAAGTATTGGGTGTAAATATAATGATTAGAAATGTAATAAGAGATGCAGTTTATATTAAGAAAAAGGGAAAAGTAGAGGGCCAGTTAATCATTATCTCTAAAAAAATCTCAATAGAATCCTAACATATTTGAAATGGAAAATGTTAACTCCATGGTTATTTTTTACTTTAGAAACTTTTCTAATTTCCATGATTGAAGCATGTATTCATGCCTTGAAAGAAGCTCACAAATGATTTTGATATTTGTTGAAGCAAAGAAAATGTGCAAAGTTACACTCACATAGAGGTATGGAAAAAACGTATGTGGATCTTGTTGTCCTAGACTCCACACAAAGAATGGACAAAAGGTGAAAAAACCAAGTAAAAAGGTATGTGTAGACTTTTTCATGCAGAGGTAGGTGTTAACTCCACACTCTACAACGAAGGCTTTGCGGTGCAAGTGACACAAAGGTTTGCATGTAGAACTTTGGATTAAAAGAAGTGGAGCTTGATGCTACATGTCCCCCATTACCCCACTTTCTGTATGAGTTATAGGAGATAAAAATAATGAGATATGAGAGATACATAGTAGATACTATTTTTATTCAAATTTAATAAAAAATATTACTTTGTATTCCTCGACATAAAACAAACATCTTCCATAAAATATTTTCTCCATGAACCTGATTTAAAATTAATCTCTTCCATTAACGCACCCAACCGCAAATAGAAACGGTGTCGATGGGCCAATTTCAGTTTACAAAATTCACAATTAGTTTCAATTGTAATATCTCCTATTTTCAGTTCAGATTTCAGTTACAAGCAGTGAAACAGGACTCGCCGATCAATCATGATTAATCACAAGTCGGAATCTTCTCGCTCCCCAAACAATTTGATCCAAATATTTTTGAGTAAACTCACGTTGACCAAGTTTAACTCATGGTCAACACAAGTTTGACTTGTGACTTTCCGATTAAAGAAGATTCGTGCGATTGATTTTGATTTATTCGATTTTTGGCCTTGACTCGACGAGCATGAGTTTTTCAAGTTTAGGTATGCCTCATTGCTAAAATCTGAACGTCTGTCATTCCAAAATTTATTTCTCATTTCTCAGGCCCGCAACTCATACGTCAAGACCTGCAGTAATCAATCACTACTCACTATTACATATTCCAGACTCCATATCGAGGAATTGCTAGTGTGAGCCTAAGTCCAAACTCCATATCGAGCAGTCGCCAGCGTGTTCTCTATCCATACTCCATATCAACCGTCGGGTAGTCACGTGTTACCTTCAGCGTGTGTTACCTTCAGGCTTAGCCGCTTCACTATTCAATAATCGAGGTACGTTGGCACTTGGCTTAAATAATAGGTATATTACTATATTGAAGCTTCAATATCGTTTTCAATGGCAAGTTTCAAGTTTCATTGTTCAGCAATCGAATGTTCGATGTATTCCTTTGGTTATGACTTTTCAACCCTATAAATGGGGCTTAAATAGATTTAAAAAATGTACTATGAAATGGTTTCATACCAACCACCGGCCAAGTCATCAAACATTCCTTCCTTGGTTGATGTCTTGCCAACTCCAAAGGCGTTAACCATGCATTCACAACTTTGGGTATTTTTTTTCTTCCAGAATTTGTTATTGATGTATTGGTTCAGTTGTCTTATGCTAAACGAACTTGCAAGTTAAAGATTACAATGCAATATATGTTGATAATATTTCCTTTAGGTAACATTTCCTCATATATACCTAATTGTGTTTCAAGGTCATAATGATATATTAGGTCGAAATGTGCTTGTGTTTCTGGATAGACTCCTCTTTGATCCTTAACAAAACCTAATATACTTTAAAACCAACCCTCTTTTTTTGTGAAGTTACATATGGCATTTTCAACTTTAATTTTTTATTGTCTTTTACAGGAGCCAAATTAAATAGAATGCACAACTCCAAATCTAAACAGAAGCCACAATTTAAACACAACTCCAAAACAACAACAATGCCAAGGGAGAAGGACTTTGCTTGGGCTTATTGTGACAAGATTCTTGGAGACCCCAAGCTCCTTTGTAAATTTTGCAAAGAGGAATGTAGTGGAGGCATTTATAGATTCAAGTACCACCTTGGACAAACACCTGACTGTGATATAGGTCTCCACAAAAACGTTGTCAAAAATGTCAAATACAAAGCAACCTTGGCCATTGATATGTTGAGTCAGCATAATGCCAAGAAAGAAAAGCAAAAAAAAGAAATAGGAACTCTTGGAGTTGACAATTTTTCTTCCACTACCCCATTGTCATCTCCATTTGTTGAATCGTCAATGCAATTCCCAAGTTTCCCACACATGCCTCCAAGTCCAAGTCAAAGTCAAGGCCAAATGAATCCTCCTGCATTCAACATTGGAGGTGGAAACATAAACACCTTTTTTTCTCCCTGCACAAAACCCGGTTCCCAACGTACCTTGGATACCACTCGTTGGAAAAAGAATATCCATAGTCAGGCAAGGAAGGCCATTGCTAACTTTTGGTACTATTCTGACATACCTTTCCACTGTGCCATAAGTCCTTTTTGGAAAGCTATGATTGATGTAGTTCTTGTTGCAGGTCCAGGGTTCAAAGCCCCTTCATCAGAGAGAATTAGGACAATTTTTCTATTAGAAAGTGTTGAATATGTCATGCTTGTGCTATCTGAGGTTCGTTCATCATGTGTAGAAATAGGGTGCACCATCAAGAGTGATGGATGGACAGATCAAAGGAATAGAAATTTAATAAATCTCCTTGTATCTTGTCCAGTAGGTAAAATGTTTCTTAAATCAGTGGATGCTTCAGATAAGGTTAAGACTGCACAAATTATTTGTGAAATGATGGAGGAAGTCATTCAAGAAGTGGGAGAAGAACATGTTGTACAATTTGTCACCAACAATGCAACTAATTATATGGTTGATGGTAGACTTTTTGAGATTAGGCACCCCACTATCTTTTGGACCTATTATGTTGCCCATTGAATAGATTTAATGCTTGAGGACATTGGTATGATTCATTAGATACATGAGGTTTTGGAGGAGGAAAAATCCATAACCAAATACCTATACAACCACACTATTGTCCTAAACAAATGAGAAAATACACTAAAGGTAAAGAAATTGTTCGACCTGCAGTGACTAGATTTGCAACAAATTTCATATCTTTGAAATTTGTGGTTGAGCAAAAGATAAATCTGAAGAGGATGTTCTTGGGATGTGGGTGGATGGAATCTAAACATTCTAAGACCCTTGAAGGCATTGAGGTTGTTGCACTTGTGTTTAATGACAGTTTCTGGAAAGATGTTGAAGAGATTATTGTTGTGATGGAGTCGCTTATTAGAGTTCTCAGGTACTTCAAGTCTTTTAACTTTTTCATGTTTTAAATTTCATTTCAAGCTTCTTTTTATTTTCAATGTTTCATATTTATTTAAATTTGAAAGTTTGAACTTTTAGGATGGTTGATGGTGACAAAACCGCTATGGGTTACATTTATGAGTCGATGTATCTCGCAAAGGAGGCCATCAAAAGAAGATATGGGGATGAGGAGGCAAAGTATATGCCTCTTTGAGACATTATTGATGCACATTGGGATAGGAAATTGCACTCCCCCTTACATGATTCTAGGTACTTCTTAAACCCATAGTATTTTTATGATAAGAGAAAATTTAATGAGGAATGGAGGTTCGTAGAGGACTTATGACATGCATGGAAAGGTGCTTCCCTAATCCATAATTTCAAAGTCGTGTCTTTTCCCAACTATAGGATTATAGAGCACCAGCTAAATTATTTTCCTATACCAGTGTTATATGAGAAAGGTCTAAGATGTTGCAAGGTACCCTTTGAGGCTTGAAGGCTTCATCAATTCATTAAATTTGTTTAAATTTTATTTTGTATGTTAAATGTTTTATTAAATTTTGTTGTCCTTTTAAGTTTTTACTATTTAGTATTTAGTGCGTCTACTCATGAACCCTTGCCACTTGCTAGGTCTTCGGTTGCAAAAATTTTGTAGTGATATGCCAGATTTGAAGAGATTCGCTATTCGAATCTTAAACCAAGCATGCAGTGCTCTAGGTTGTGAGTGCAACTGGAGCATGTTTGAGAACATACGTTCAAAGAAGCGCAACCGATTGACACAAAAGTGCTTAAATGACCTTGTATTTTTCCATTGCAATCTATGACTTCACAACAAGAAAATACTAGGTGAGAGCTTGAATTTGAAGGTTTCATAATCTGATTTGCAATTTAAAGTTTAAACTTTAAAGTTAAAAGTAAAACTTAAATTAACATTTCAATGTCTCTTGATAATGATAGGTTTGGATCATTCACCAATAGACCTTGAAGAGATAGATTTGCAAACTACAAACGTAGCAGATTGGGTCCAATTAAAGGAGGCTCCTCTTTTAAGCCTACACGACTTGAAGAACTTTGAGAGTCACACAAGTGAAGGAGTGGGAGGTCTCACTTCTAGTTCTCACTCTTAAGAGTCTTAGACTCTTAGTTACTGATTTTTTTTTTAATTAGTATGCAATTTTTTGTATAATTTTAGAAGTAGCTGCTTCTAGTTCTATGTGGTCACTAGTTAGGAGTCATGACTCAGTACTTTGGATCATGTTTGGACTCATAACATATATGAGATGCTTATTCATTCATGATATTTTGGACATCTATTGATATTATGAATTGTTTGGACATGGCTTTACTGAATATCAATGAAACTTATTTTTTTTAATTCAATATATGTGTATATTTTTATTTATTGAATTCACTGATCTTTTTCCGATTGTTTCCGGATTTTTTTACGATTTCTCCTCAATCCAATTAAAACTCTTATCTCTTTTGGCTCACCAATTTATTTTCTATTCCAAGTCTGGTAACATTGGTTACAAGTTTCATTATTCACTTATGAGTGCTAAGGTGTGCTAGAGAGTGAAAATGCATGTTGAGGAGTGTTAGGGAGTACTAGGACAACACAAGTGAGCACTAGGTCAAAATGCATGGAAGTGAATGAATATGAGGGTGTGTCGGGGAGTGTCAATCTGTGCTAGCTGTCATGCCGAGGAGGGAGTGACAATGTATGCTAAGAATGGGTAAGGCATGCCAGGTAATATTAGGGAATGTCAAGAAGTGCTAGAGTGTGCTAGGTAGTTACGGGGTGTGCTAACATGTGCCAAATAGTGCCAAGGCATGCCAGGTGCTAAGACATGCTAAGATGTTCATGGTGCCAGAGTATGCCAATATGCGTCAAGGAATTTCAAGGCAACAAAAGGAATAACCAAGCTAAAATGCAAGCAAATGAACTCATAATAGGGTTAATAAGTCGAGACTTTATCTTTTTCAAAAGGGGCATGCTAGGCACACTAATAATATGTTCCAATACATGCCAAGTGCCAATGTGTGCTAGGTGCTAATGTTTGTCAATGCAATATTATGCCAAGGAGTTCTAGGGAATGCTAGGGACTACAGGGAATTATAGCACATGATAGGGGAATGCTATGCTATGCTATGACATGCCAACATGTGCTTGGGCATCCTGCTCATGGCAAGGTGTTCTAGGTACAAATATGGTCCAAGACATGCGAGGTGCCAAGGAATGTTAGTGTACTATTCCAAAGCATGTTAAGGTGTGCCATGGGTTTTGAGGAGTGCTAGGTCTCTCTCATTAATAGAATTGACAGAGCTTGATTATGTATTAAATAATATAGTTCCTACACACAGTAGTGGAACTTTATTTAAAGGAAATTTTCTAGATAATAAACCTAATAGAGATGAATCATGTGTTGACTCATAGGAAGACTATATTCTTATGGCTTGAGGGAAATGATACACACTAATTATTTCTTAAAAAATTGATTGTCTATTATAACCACAATGACCTTGGACACATAATGAAAAAGACTTGAACACGATGGTTTTAAATCATTATATTTTGACAAAAAATATATTAATAGGTACATAGCATCATCAAAAACTCATTGGAATAATCAATGATGACAAAACATTTTTTGACCGCCACCAAAATTAACCAAAAGGAGCATTGGTGAGGGTCAATAAAAGATCGTCACTATAAGTGTCACCAAAGAGAGAATTAGTGATGGGCCTTTAACAACTCTCACCAAAAGTGTCACCAAAGAGAGAAATAGTGACGGGCCATTAACAACCCTCACCAAAAGTGTCATTGAAAATGGCTTTGGTGACAAACCTTAAAGCACCATCACTATATATTCTCACAACAATGATTTGTTAAAGACCATCACCATATGCGACATTGGTGATGGACCTTAAAGGTCTGTCATAGACATGAAGATTCATAAAAAATGCATTGGAATGATCAATGATGACGAAAATTTATTCACCGTCACCAAAAGTAACCAAAAAGATCATTGGTGATAGTCAATGAAAGATCATCACTAGAAGTGTCACCAAAGAGAGAATTAGTGATGGGCCTTTAACGACCCTCACCAAAAGTGTCACCAAAGAGAGAATTAGTGACGGGCCTTTAACGACCCTCACCAAAAGTGTCATTGAAAATGGCTTTGGTAACAAACCTTAAAGGACCATCAGTATATACACTTACAACAACGCCTTTTTAAAGACCGTCGCCATATGCGAAATTGGTGACAGACCTTAAAATTCCGTCACAGGCATGACTCTCACCAATGACCTTTTTTCTTGTAGTTTTAATAAGGACCTTTCCAAGATCAATTTGGAGGAAAATCCTTTTTCAAAGCTTAAACATAGTTCTAGATTCAAACAAGACTAGTCATCTTTCAGAACAATTATTAATTCCCAAGAAATTGGAGATAAGTTGACATGTTAACCATGTATTCTTCTACTGGACAAGGAAGAATTTATGAAAAGTCCTTGTCCGTTTGATCCAGTATTTGATGTAAATTTATTGATTGAAATGTAAAAAGGGATGTAGTTTATATTAAGAAAAAGGGAAAAGTAGAGGGCGAGTTAATAAATATCTCTAAAAAAACTCTCAATAGAATCCTAAAATAATTGAAATGGAAAAGGTTAACTCTATGGTTATATTTGTCTTTAGAAACATTGCTAATTTCCATGATTGAAGCATGTATTCATGCCTTGAAAGAAGCTCACAAATTATTTTGATATTGGTTGAAGCAATGAAAATGTGCAAAGTTCTACTCACATAGAGGTATGGAAAAAAAGTATGTGGATCTTGTTGTCCTAGACTCCACACAAAGAATGGACAAAAGGTGAAAAAACCAAGTCAAAAGGTATGTGTAGACTTTTTCATGCAGAGGTAGGTGTTAACTCCACACTCTATAGCGAAGGCTTTGCAACACAAGTGACACAAAGGTTTGCATGCAGAACTTTGGATTAAAAGGAGTGGAGCTTGATGCTTCATGCCCACTATTACCCCACTTTCTGTACGAGTTACAGGAAATAAAAATAATGAGATACAAGAGATACAAAGTAGATACTGTTGTTACTCAAATTTAATAAAAAATATTACTATGTCTTCCTCGACATAAAACAAACATCTTCCATAAAATATTTTCTCCATGAACTAGATTTAAAATGAATCTCTTCTATTGACACACCCAACCGCAAATAGAAATGATGTCGATGGGCTAGTTTCAGTTTAGAAAATTCACAATTAGTTTCAATTGTAAGATCTCCTATTTTCAATTCAGAGTTCAGTTATAAGCAGTGAAACAAGACTCGCCGATCAATCATGGTGAATCATGAGTTGGAATCTGCTCACTCTCCAAACGATCTGATCCAGATCTTTAGGAGTCAAAATCACATTGCCCAAGTTTAACTCATGGCCAATGCAAGTTTGACTTGTGACTTTCCGATTAAAGAAGATTCCTATGATTGATTTCGATTTATTCGATTTTCGGGCTTTACTCAACGAGCATGAGTTTTTCAAGTTTACATATGCCGCATTGCTAAAAACTAAACGTCAGTCGTTCCAAAATTTATTTCTCATTTCTCAGGCCCATAACTCATATGTTGAGACCTGTAGTAACCAATCACTACTCACTATTACATAGTCCAGACTCCATATCAGGCAACTGCCAGTGTGAGCCTAAGTCCAGACTCCATACCGGGTAGTCACCAGTGTGTGATCTATCCATACTCTATATCGACCCTCGGGCAGTCGTGTGTCACCTTCAACGTGTGTTACCTTCATGCTTAGCCGCTTCACTATTCAATAATCGAGGTATGTTGGCACTTGGCTTAAATAATAGGTACAATACTATATTTAAGTTTCAATGTCATTTTCAATGGAAAGTTTCAAGTTTCACTATGCAACAATCGATTGTTTGGTGTATTCCTTTGGTTATGACTTTTCAACCTTATAAATGGGGCTTAAATTGATTTAAAAAATGCACTAAGAAATGGTTTCATACCAACCACCGGCCAAGTCATCAAGCATTCCTTCCTTGGTCGATGTCTTGCCGACTCTAAATTCTTTAACCATGCATTCACAACTTTGGGTATTTTTGTTCTTCCAGAATCCGTTATTGATGTATTGGTTCAGTTGTCTTATGCTAAACAAAATTACAAATTCAAGATTACAATGCAATATATGTTGATAATATTTCCTTTAGGTAACATTTCCTCATATATACCTAATTATGTTTCAAGGTGATAATGATATATTAGGTCGAAATGTGCTTGTGTTGCTAGAAAAATTCCTCTTTAATCCTTAACAAAACCTAATATACTTTAAAACCAACTCTCTTTTTTGTGAAGTTATATATGGCATTTTTAATTTTAATTTTTTATTGCCTTTTATAGGAGCCAAATTAAATATAAGCCACAACTCCAATTCTAAATAGAAGCCGCAATTTAAACACGTCTCCAAAACAACAACAATACTGAGGGATAAGGACTTTGCTTGGCTTATTGTGACTGGATTCTTGGAGACCCCAAGCTCCTTTGTAAATTTTGCAAAGTAGAATGTAGTGGAGGCATTTATATATTAAGTACCACCTTGCTCAAATACCGAACCATGATATAGGTCTCTGCAAAAACGTTGACAAAAATGTCAAACACTAAGGAACCTTGGCCATTGATATATTGAGTCAGCATAATGCCAAGAAAGAAAAGAAAAAAAAGAAATAGGAACTCATGGAGTTGATAATTTTTCTTCCACTACCCCATTGTCATTTCCCTCTGTTGAATCATCAATGTAGTTCCCAAGTTTCCCACACATGCCTCCAAGTCCAAGTTAAACTCAAGGCCAAATGAATCCTCCTGCATTCAACATTGGAGGTGGAAACATAAACACCTTTTTTTCTCCCCGCACAAAACGCGGTTCCCAACCTAACTTGGATACCACTCGTTGGAAAAAAAATCCATAGTCAGGCAACGGAGGCCATTGCTAACTTTTGGTACTATTCTGACATACCTTTCCATTGTGACATAAGTCCTTATTGGCAAGCTATGATTAATGCAGTTGTTGTTGCAGGTTCAGGGTTCAAAGCCCCTTCATGAGAGAGCATTAGAAAAAATTTGCTATTATAAATTGTTGAAAATGTCAAGCTTTTTCTATCTAAGTTTCGTTCATCATGGGTAGAAATAGGGTGCACCATCATGAGTGATGGATGGATATATCAGAGGAATAGAACTTTAATAAATCTCCTTGTATCTTGTCTAGCAGGTACAATGTTCCTCAAATCAGTGGATGCATCAAACAAGGTTAAGACTACATAAATTATTTATGAAATGATGGAGGAAGTCATTCAATAAGTGGTAGAAGAACATGTTGTACAAATTGTCACCGAAAATGCAGCTAATTATATGGCTACTAGTAAACTTTTTGAGATTAGGAACCCCACTATTTTTTGGACGCACTGTGTTTCCCATTGCATAGATTTAATGCTTGAGGACATTGGTAAGCTTCATTGGATACATGAGTTTGCGAAGAATGAAAAATCCATAACCTAATACCTATACAACCACACTATTGTCCTAAACACCATGAGAAAATACACTAATGGTAAAGAAATTGTTTGCCCTAGAGTGACTATATTTGCAAAAAATTTCATATCTTTGCAATTTCTGGTTGAGAAAAAAAATAAATCTAAAGAGGATGTTCTTGGGACCTGAGTGGATGGCATCTAAACATTCCAAGACACTTGAAGGAATTGAATTTTTTGCACTTATGTTTAATGATGGTTTCTGGAAAGATGCCAAAGAGATTTTTGTTGTGATAGAGTCCCTTGTTAGAGTTCTCAGGTACTTCAAGTCTTTTAACTTTTTCATGTTTTAAATTTCATTTCAAGCTTCTTTTTATTTTCAATGTTTCATATATATTTAAATTTGAAAGCTTGAACTTTCAGGATGGTTGATGGTGACAAAGCTGCTATGGGTTACATTTATGAGTCAATGGATCTCACAAAGGAGGCCATCAAAAGAAGATATGGGGATGAGGATGCAAAGTATATGCCTCTTTGGGACATTATTGATGCACGTTGGGATAGGCAATCACATTCCCCCTCACATGATTCTAGGTACTTCTTAAACCCACAATATTTTTATGATAAGAAAAAATTTAATGAGGATGGGGAGGTTTGCAGAGGACTTATGACATGCATGGAAAGGTGCTTCCCTGATCAAAAATTTCAAAGTCGTGCCTTTTCCCAACTATAGGATTATAGAGCACCAGCTAAATTATTTGCCTATACCAGTGTTATATGAGAAAGTTCTAAGATGTTGCCAAGTACCCTTTGAAGCTTGAAGGCTTTATCAATTCATTAAATTTGTTTAAACTTTATTTTGTATGTTAAATGTTTAATTAATTTTTTTTGTCTTTTTAAGTTTTTACTATTTAGTATTTAGTACATCTACTCACAAACCCTTGCCACTTGCTAGGTCTTTGGTGCCAAAAATTTTGTAGTGATACAATAGATTTTTAGAGATTTGCCATTCGAATCTTAAACCAAGCATGCAGTGCTTCAGGTTGTGAGTGAAACTGGAGCATGTTTGAGAAAATACGTTCTAAGAAGCGCAACCAATTGACAAAAAAGCGCTTAAATGACCTTGCATTTTTCCATTATAATCTACGACTTCACAACAAGCGAATACTAATTGAGAGCTTGAATTTGAAGGTTTCTCTGATTTGCAATTTAAAGTTTAAACTTTAAAGTTCAAAGTCAAACTTAAATACATATTTCAATGTCTCATGATAATGATAGGTTTGGATCATTCGCCAATAGATCTTGAAAAGATAGATTTGCAAAGTACAAATGCAACAGATTGGGTCCGATTAGAGGAGGCTCCTCTTTTAAGCCTACATGACTTGAAGAACTTTGAGAGTCAAGCAAGCGAAGGAGTGGGAGGAATCGCTTCTATTTATCTCTCTCAAGAGTCTTAGACTCTTAGTTATTGAGTTTTTTCTAATTAGTATGCAGTTTTTTGTAAAACTTTAGAAGCATTTGCTTCTAGTTCTATGTAGTCGCTAGTTAGGAGTCATGATTCAGTACTTTGGATCATGTTTGGACTCATAACATATATGAGATTCTTATTCATTCCTGATATTTTGGACATTTATTGATATTATGAATTGTTTGGACATGGCTTTACTGAAAATCAATGAAAAATGTTTTTTTTTTAATTCAATATATGTGTATATTTTTATTTACTGAATTCACTTATTTTTTCTTGATTTTTTCCCGATTTTTTCCCGATTTTTCCTTGATCCAATTAAAACTCTTCACTCTTTTTCCTCGCCAATTTATTGTCTATTATGAGTTTGGTAACATTGGTTACAAGTTTGATTCTTCACTTATGAGTGCTAAGGTGTGCTAGAGAGTGCCAATGCATGCCGAGGAGTGTTAGGGAATACTAGGACAACACAAGGGAGCACTAGGTCAAAATGCATGGAAGTGAATGAATATGAGAGTGTGTTGGGGAGTGTCAATCAATGCTAGTTGTCATGCCAAGGAGGGAGTGACAAGGTATGCTAAGCATGGGTAAGGCATGCCAAGGAATATCTGGGAATGTCAATAAGCGCTAGAGTGTGCTAGGTAGTTACGGGGTGTGCTAACATGTGCCAAATAGTGCCAAGGCATGCCAGGTGCTAAGACATACGAGGATGTGCAGGGTTGTTAAAATTGGAAACCAGGGAAAAACTTCATGTGGGTCATCTTATTCATGGCTGATAATATTTTTATTAGATTCCTCTCATTGAGAGGTGTAGGATTGATATAAAGATCATCCAATTCTGATAAGTATTCATGGAGATATGAATTTATTTTGATTATGGAATTATTATCAAGCCGACCTACAACTCATGTAGGCTCAGAAGCCCAACAGTCACATCTATTCACCCACCAACGTTGTGTATAAATATAAGAGGACTTTTCCTCATTTGAACTCACTCATCTCATCACATCTCTCTCTCTCTACTGCGCAGATATGAGTCTCTTCTCTACTGCGCTGAAATGGGTCTCTCTCTCTCACACATGTGAAGCCGGAAGCTGTTGAATTTGAAGTTGTAACTGCATAAGTAAAGATTGACTTGTGTGGCCTAGAATATCTCCTCTTTGGAACTGCGCTATAGGTTCATCTGAACCTCCTTTGAAAGCCGCAACTTTTGGTGGTGGAATGAAGTCAATTCGACGAACATTTTGCAAGATATCAACTGCCCTAGTTTGGATCCAGAAACTGCTGAAACTGAAGCTGTAACTGCAGAAGTAAAGATTGACTTGCGTGGCCTAGAAGATCTCCTCATCTAAACTGTGCTATAGGTTCATCTGAACCTCCTCTGGAAGCTAAAACTTTTGGTGGTGGAATGAAGTCAATCTGACGGTCGGTTTGTGAGATATGGTCTGCCCTAGTTTGATAATGAAGACGCTAATGTTGATGCTGCTGATCTAGGGTTTGCTACTGCTGATATGAATCAGATTTATTGTACTATTTCTCTCTTCTGAATTATTGAAGATAAAAGAAGATTTGATCAAAGGGTTTCCCCACACATTGTGGGGTTTGTCCCTGGCTAGCCGCCACATCTTGTGTCTCTTGTCTTGGCTTGTTTTCTGTCAATCGTTTAATGTTCTATCTGCACTTTACTTTATGTACATGTGATTGCTAATCGGTGGAATATAATAAGAAAAAGAAGTAAACTGTTATAAGCATAGAACATACCATAACTTAACATGGTATCGGAGTTGAGGTGAAGACAAAGCCCGAGCAAGAGCAAGAGCAATCATCGAAGAGAATATTGGCAAGGCTATCCTAAAAGAACTATGGGGTCCTCAACACTCTTTCCTGCTGAAGACAAGCTCCGTGAGAAAGCTGACTATCATGGATGGAAGATGTCTATCGATCTAACCCTTGAGAATCAGGGAGTGTTGGATCAGGTGAGAGGCAATATTGTTGAGCCTCCATCAATTGCATCCGCTGCTACCTGGAACAAATGAAAAATTGGAGAAGTCAAAACAATAGAAGATCATACGGGACTATATCGACAAGCACTTGGTGGCCTACATCTCTGAACTGGACACCTCCAAGGAAATCTATGATAGACTGGTGAGTTTATTTAAAGTTAATGATGCAAATCAAGTTTTGTTTCTTAGAAATAAGCTGAGGGAAATCAAGAAGGGTAAAGATGAAAGTATGCAAGCATACTTCTTAAGAATCACCGAGATCAAGAACAATCTCCTATCTATTGGGGAAGCTATTAATGAAAGAGAAATGGCACTCACAACTCTTGGAGGATTGCCATGAGGATTGAATGGTATGTGTTCAGGACTACTCTTTTGAACTATAATGTAATTCCTGGTTTCAAGGAATTAATGGCTAGATACATTCAAGAAGAAACAAGGGAAGAAGTGCAAGAAATGCCCATGCCTAAAGGTCCTCCTGCTGCCTTTTCTTCTCATGCAAAGAAAAGAAATAATGCCGGGACTAAATCAAAAGGAAAGGCTGGACCTAAGGCTAGAAGAAAATGACGATGTTACATTTGCGATAAAGCAAGTCACTATGTATGAGATCATGAGCATCATGATGAATGAGATCATGGACATAAAGGGCAACATGAGATCATGGACATATAGGATAGCATGATGATGATGCACACTAGTTTGAGCAGCATTATGATGGATAAAATCATGGACATGGGCAGCATGATGTAAATCATGATTAGAGAAGCATGGTATAGTATGCAGTGGTGCAACTCGAAATCCCTCTGATGGCAATCAAAGGAATGACAAATTCAACAGCAAAGGTAAGAGGAGAGTTGGGAATCAAGGAAGAGGACAAGCATTCAAGAAGGCTAGAAATTCCAAGATGTATTAAATGCACCTGACCTCAAAAAGAACCTAGTGTCCATCTCGGCAATGGAAGACAAAGGCTACAAGGTAACCTTCAGCGATGGCAAGGTATGTATATGGAAAAATAATGTTAAAGATGCCTTTACTCTTGGGTTTAGTGTTGATTCATTATATCAGGTCGATGGAAGTCCGCTAGGTGTCATGTCTTGTGACACAACTATTTAGTCCGAACTTTGGCATTGGAGGTTTTCCCACCTTCATTACAAAGCTCTACCCGATGTAAGACAGATGGTGATAGGGATGCCCGAATTCTAAGTAGAGAAAGAAGGTGTATGTCCAGGATGTGCCGAAGGAAAACTCAAAAGGGGACCATTCCCCTCAAGCCAAAGCAAGACCTTCGATATATTACAATTGGTTCACTCGGGCATACCTGAGGTTGGAATTAAGAGGGAGACTACTACACCACATACTCTTGAGCAGAATGGTGTGGTGAGAAGGAAGAACCGCACGATGATGGAAGCTGTCCGGGCCATGCTACATGATCAAAGACTTCCGAAGTTTCTATGGGCTGAAACTACAATCACCGTTGTATATGTACAAAATCAATGCCTTCATCAAGCATTGGGTTCCTAAACTCCTGAAGAAATGTTCACCATCGGTCAAAGGGAAGTCGTGATTAGTCATGATGTCACCTTTGACAAAGATATGGCCCTTAGCAAGGTGGACAATCTGCTGACTTTGAGTAGCTCTCAAGAAACCAACACCAGGGAACCGAAAGAAAAGGATGATGAATCAATGCCTGATGTAGAAGAACCCATGGATCCGATTGATCCTCATCCACATGAGCCTTCCTCTTCTAGGAAGAGGCCTTCATGGCTTAGGGGGATACTTGATGATGCTGAAGGACATGCTGCACCCTGAGGAACCTTCCATCAAAGTAAGAAACTTAACAGGTATCAGGGATACCTGACCATCATGAGCACGATCATACAAAATGAACCTTCATCATTCTCAGATGTCATCAAGCATTAACTATGGAAGGATGCTATGACCATGGAATATGGGTCTATTATGGAGAATGATGTCTGGGAAGTAGTTCCCAGACCCTGGACAAGACAATTGTTACTTCACAATGGATTTACAAGATAAAGCATGCAGCAAATGGAAGTATGGAAAAGTATAAGCTTCATTTTGTTGCTCGTGGTTTATCCCAGAAGGGAGGTATAGACTATGATATTTGCACCTGTTGCCAGATATATGACCATCCACTTGATCATAGCCCTTATGGCTTCACAAGGATGGAGCCTACATTAGATGGATGTCAAGATCGCATTCTTACATGGTTCTATCAAAGAAGAGGTCTACGTGGAGCAACCTGAAGGATTTGAGATTTATGATTGAAAAACTCATGTATGCAGGTTGAAGAAGGCTCTCTATGGGCTGAAGCAAGCACCCCGAGCATGGTATGAGAGGATCGATTGCTACTTGATGAAGCTGGGATTCACTAGGAGTGAAGTTGATCCTAACCTTTACTTTAAGGTTGAAGATGACAAGCCTCTCATATCGGTGTTGTACGTGGATGACCTCTTTCTATCAGGTGCAAACCCTCTCATTCACAAATGTAAGAGGGAGATGGCTTCTGAATTTGAAATGAAGGACCAAGGACTTGAAGTGTGGCAGAAGCCAAGGAAAATTTTCCTATCTCAAGGAAAATATGTGGTAAAGATATTGGAAAGATTCGGTATGATGGACTGCAAGCCTGTGACTACCTCGAGGATCTTAACTTTTAGAAGTTATATGGTAGTGATGTTGGACCAGACTTGGGAAATGCCTCTAAGTTTCAAAAGCTCATTCGCATTGATGTTCTTGGTGAACCTCCGTACGAACATATGTTTTGCAGTTAGCATTGTGAGCTCATATTTGGTTGAGCCTCACTGGATTGATGCCAGGAATCTTCTGAGATGTCTTCAGGACACAATCTCTCATGGATTAAGATACACTGCCGGAGATGTGAGACTACTTGGATATACTGATGTTGATTGGGCAGGCAATGTGGTGGACCGTAAGAGCACTTCCGGGTACTGTTTCACCTTGGGATCTGGTTCGATATCCTAGATGAGTAGGAAGCAGAAGTTAGTGGCTTTGAGCACCGCCGAAGCAGGATATATTGTTGCTAGCATAACCTCATGTGAGGAAGTCTGGTTGCGAAAGCTCTTCAGTGAGCTGTTTGGATTTACATTGGATATCACTGTGATTCTCTGTAACAACCAGAGGTGGGATTCGATTATTGAGGAATCCCGTATTCGTCAATTGCTCTAGCAGATAGACATCATCTGGGATATGGTAAGTCGATGAGCAAGGAAGCTCGATCACATTAAGATGATGTACAGGTTGATACACCTTGTCAAAGCCCCAAGGAAAGATCTAATCTGTGATTTTCCCAAACGACTTGGAGTCGGCAAGAAACCCTTGTACAAGGGTCCTGCATGTTGCATACATTGAGCTCTGGGAGCTCTGAGGGCTTGCGGTTACTACTGGAGCAACATATGACCACAGGGTGACTCACCCTCCCCTGGTGGTGCACGCTGGAACAAGATGATTCGCTCTCTTGTGGGACAAGATGATTCGCTCTCTTGTGGAACAGGATGATTCGCTCTCCTGTGTAGCAAGATGATTAGTTCTCCTGTGAGGCCTCGATTGATGTGTTCTCCATGGCAGCCTGGATTGATGTGTTCTCCACGGCAATTGTAGCAGGATTGATGTGTTCTCTTGTGAGGCCTATATTGATGTGTTCTCCATGGCAATTGTAGCAGGATTGATGTGTTCTCCTGTGAGGACAGGATTGATTAGTTCTCCTGTCGAGTCGTCCTACCCATGCAGTCTGGGACTCATGGGAAGTACCTCTCATCTGATCATTGGGCAGGGAATGAAGTTAGGGACCATAGTAGTACCGATGAACGCATCGTTGTAACTACCGTACTCCCTACGCTAGGATGACCTCCATTGATCTGGGATCAATGATACTGGTTTGGGACCAGTGGTAGGAGTTGTACCATACTATGACGCTAACTTCGGGTCAGTTGAGACTGGTCTGGGATCAGTGGTACATACTCTGAGACTGACTTTGAGTCAGTGGAGGATGATATTGGTCTGGGACCATTGGAGTTGTACTCACTATGACGCTGACTTTGGGTTGGTTGAGACTGGTCTGGGACCAGTGGTACATACTCTGAGACTAACTTTGAGTCAGTATGATACATCCTCGATCATTTCTTCTTCTTCATAATTCGGACAAAAGCAGAGTAGAACAGAACAATACAAGAGTAGAGCAGAACAGAACAAAACAGTACAGATCAGTGCGGGGCAGAACAAGAAAAATTAGAATAGGAAGAATAGAGCAGAGCAGGGCAAGGGTCAAGCTGTACAGGGCAGTGCATTTGATGGATGAATAGTAACGACCGATAGACAGATTGCAGATGAAGTTCTCCATGGTTGAGAGGGAGTGTTAAAATTGGAAACCAAGGCAAAACTTCATGTGGGTCATCTTATTCATGGCTGATAATATTTTTATTAGATTCCTCTCGTCGAGAGGTGTAGGATTGATATAAAGATCATCCAATTCTGATAAGTATTCATGGAGATATGAATTTATTTTGATTATGGAATTATTATCAAGCTGACCTACAACTCATGTAGGCTCAGAAGCCCAACATTCGCATCTATTCACCCACCAACGTTGTGTATAAATATAAGAGGACTTTTCCTCATTTGAACTCACTCATCTCATCACATCTCTCTCTCTCTCTACTGCGCAGATATGAGTCTCTTCTCTACTACGCTGAAATGGGTTTCTCTCTCTCACACATGTGAAGCCGGAAGCTGTTGAATTTGAAGCTGCAACTGCAGAAGTAAAGATTGACTTGCATGGCCTAAAAGATATCCTCTTTGGAACTGCGCTATAGGTTCATCTGAACCTCCTTTGAAAGCCACAACTTTTGGTGGTGGAATGAAGTCAATCCGACGAACGGTTTGCAAGATATCAACTGCCCAAGTTTGGATCCGGAAACTGCTGAAACTGAAGCTGTAACTGCAGAAGTAAAGATTGACTTGCGTGGCCTAGAAGATGTCCTCATCTGAACTGCACTGTAGGTTCATCTGAACCTCCTCTGGAAGCTGAAACTTTTGGTGGTGGAATGAAGTCAATCCGACGGTCGGTTTGTGAGATATGGTCTGCCCTAGTTTGATAATGAAGCTGCCAATGTTGATGCTGCTGATCTAGGGTTTGCTACTGCTGATATGAATCAGATTTATTGTACTATTTCTCTCTGCTGAATTATTGAAGATAAAAGAAGATTTGATCAAAGGGCTTCCCCACACATTGTGGGGTTTGTCCCTGGCTAGCCGCCACATCTTGTGTCTCTTGTCTTGGCTTGTTTTCTGTCGATCATTTAATGTTCTATCTGCACTTTACTTTATGTACATGTGATTGCTAATCGGTGGAATATAATAAGAAAAAGAAGTAAACTGTTATAAGCATAGAACATACCATAACTTAACAAGGGTGCCAGAGTATGCCAATATGCGTCAAGGAGTTTCAAGGCAAAAAAAGGAATAACCAAGCTAAAAAGCAAGGAAATGAACACATCAGAGGGTTAATAAGTCGAGACTTTATCTTTCTCAAAAGGGGCATGCTAGGCACCCTAATAATATGTTCCAATACATGCCAAGTGCCAGTGTGTGCCAAGTGCCAATGTTTGCCAATGAAATATTATGCCAAAGAGTTCTAGGGCATGCTAGGGACTAAAGGGAATTTTAACACATGATAGGGGAGTGCTATGCTATTCTATGTCATGCGGACATGTGCTTGGGCATCCTACTCATGGAAATATGTTCTAGGTACAAAAATGTTCCAGGTACAAAGATGTTCCAAGACCTGCAAGGTGCCAAGGAATGTTAATGTACTGTTCCAAAGCATGTTAAGGTGTGCCATGTGTGTTGAGGAGTGCTAGGTCTCTCACATTAATAAAATTGACAGAGTTTGATTATAAATAATATAGTTCCTACACACAGTAGTGGAACTTTATTTAAAGGAAATTGGCTAGATAATAAACCTAATAGAGATGAATCATGTGTTGACACATAGGAAGACTATATTATTATGACTTGAGGGAAATGATACACATTAATTACTTCTTAACAAATTGACTAACTATTATAACCACTATGACCTTCGACACATAATGAAAAAGACTCCACAAAAATGGTCTTAAATCATTATATTTTGACAAAAAATATAGTAATAGGTACATAGCATCATCAAAAACTCATTGGAATGATCAATGATGACGAAATTCTTTTGATTGTCGCCAACAATAACCAAAAAGAGCATTGGTGAGGGTCAATAAAAGATCGTCACTAGAAGTGTCACCAAAGAGAGAATTAGTGATGGGCCTTTAACGACCCTCACCAAAAGTGTCCCCAAAGAGAGAATTAGTGACGGGATATTAATGACCCTCACCAAACGTGTCATTGAAAATGGCTTTGGTGACAAACCTTAAAGGACCATCACTATAAACAATTAGAACAACAATTTTTTAAAGATCGTCACTATATGCGACATTGGTGATGGACCTTAAAGGTCCATCACAGGCATGAAGTGTCATCAAAACTCATTGGAATGATCAATGATGATGAACATTTATTGACCATCACCAAAAGTAACAAAAAAGATCATTGGTGATGGTCAATAAAAGATCGTCACTAGAAGTGTCACGAAAGAGAGAATTAGTGATGGTCCTTCAACGAACCTCACCAAAAGTGTCACCAAAGAGAGAATTAGTGACGGGCCTTGAACGACCCTCACCAAAAGTTTCATTGAAAATGTCTTTGGTGACAAACCTCAAAGGACCATCACTATATACACTTAGAAAAACGCTTTTTTAAAGACCGTCACCATATGCGACATTGGTGATGAACCTTAAAGGTACGTCATAGGCATGACCCTCACCAATGACCTTTTTTCTTGTAGTGCTCAAACCCAAATAATCAGGTAAAACAATAACTCATCCTATAAAATTTAGAGGACCCTAACAGGCCCAAGTTGTTTGCACAGGTTGGAGAAAAGGTGAGGAGTTGTATTCCATGTTATATATTTGTAGGAAAAAAAAGGTTAGAAACACTTCCCCTTGTTCTAGTTTCAATCAAAGATCCTTTCTTACAATGGGGATTAGATTCATTGGTGAAAAAGTTCCATCTTCCAACAATCAACATAGATGGATATTAACAACCACTGATTATTTCGCAAAGTAGGTAGAAGGAATCCCTATTAATACTGTAACTCATACAGTGGTAATAAAATTCTTTGAAGAAAAGATTTTGTCGAGATTTGGTTGCGCTAGACAAATTGTTACAGATAATTCTCAAGATTTTAGCAGTATCAAAATGATAGAATTATGTCAGAAATATCAAATTACATTACATCATTCTACACCTTATTATCCATAGGGTAATGGGTTGGCAAAGTCATCAAATAAAAGTTAGATTAAAGTCATCAAGAAAGTATTAGTAGATCACGAAAGGAGTTGGGACAGTCATCTCAAATATGCAATATGGGGAACATAGTATCACCGAAAATATCTATTGGTAAATATAATTTTCAACTTGTTTATGGAACTAAATCTATATTTCCTACATAATTAGCATTTACGGTTATCAAGTTTTTGCAGGAGTCATATGAAGAAGCAGATTATTTTTCAAGAAGGGTCAATCAGATCATTGCACTGAATCACGATGGAGATGAATTTCAACATAAACTTCTATAGTATCAAGACAATATGAATAGTTTGTTTGATAGGAATGCTAGAGAAAGATATTTTAGATAAGGAGATCTAGTGCTGAGTTGGGATGCCCGAAGAGAAGAAAGGGGCAAGCATGGAAATTTTGATCATTTATGGTTGGTAACTTTCAATATTGCAGAAGTGAAGGGAAACAATACATTAATTTTATGGAACTTGGAAGGAAATTAGTCCTCATTTCCAGTCAATGGGCAATACTTCAAGCATTATATTCAGTACTAAATGTTCACAATCATCTTCATTGTAAATTTTTGGTTTTCTTTAAATTTCAGCAGCAAGTGTCATTTCACAACAAAGGTTCCATAGCTCCAGGAGAAGGCACATGGATTTGAACGTTCTCTGAAACACACAGGTGGAAAAAGTCCCCATATGGAGCCAATGTTGTAACTTATTTTTCCTCATGCAATTTTTTTATACTTTTCCTACAATTTCAAAAAATAAAAGACAAATATAAAATATAGAGAAAAAGAAAAAATTAAGAAAAAGAGAAAAAAATAAATAAATGAAAAGAAATGAGAATAAAAAAACGATTCAAAAGAAAAAAAATAATAAAAAAGGGATAAAATAAAATAAAAGAATAAAATATATCTCAGTAATAGTGTGCACATTTAAATGCCACATCATGTTTTTATTATTTTGTTTTCGATAATCCTCACCATTTTAAAAGGATTATTTTGATGTAATAAATTGATTTGATGAGTTTGCCAAATAGCATTTAAAGGATGTTTGATCTTTTATAGATGTGATTAGGCCCACCCAGATCAACGACCCTTGATCAATAGAGGGACCCCCCGCATTCTAGAATGATAATGGAGCGGGAGGGGGGTGGTCCTCAAAATGGTTTCCCCAATCCCGCTATTGGATACGTGAAATTACCGCATCAATTTTGGTAACCACCTACTGAATACCACTTACCATGTTCACCCTCTCCCACCATTCATACCTCCCATGAACATTCCTCTATATTTGATCATTGCTATTCCTCCCACCAAAACCAGCAAATGACCGTTGACTATAAAATTTCTCCCGCCAACAAAATTCAACATTTAATCCTCCACACCAATAACAATCAAGTTAACTGAAAACCATTATTCACTCCTAATAAAACATTTTTATTCTTTTAAAAACCACCATTTTCCAATTCTTCCTGTCATTGTAATTTTCATAAGAATACTACGAGCAAAATCCCAGTAGATAACGATTTCTAACCGTCATCATTTTCAACTCTCTCTCAATTTCCTCAGTAATTTGGTTTTTCCTAATGGCTTCCCATAAAGGAAAGTTGAAAATGGTTATAGATTCTCCTTTGCTACCCATTGTCATTAACTTGGACGAACTCCCACTAGTTGATACAATCTAAAATTTCTAGATACAAATTTTGAATTCAACCTGTATGAACTTCACCATTGGGTATTTCAAAAATATGAAGACACTAGTGATGAATTAAATTTTAAGGAATCCATATTACCCCAGTTTTGTTTCCATCAAACCCATCATTTTACATAATTCGTCGCTTGGTGTGGAGCCTAATATCTTCTTAGCCAAAGAGTTGTAATTGCTCAAAACAATGAAACTCTTTTCCATATAACAACTGAGTCAATTTTCCAAGCCCTCCAACTAAACCTTAAAGACTATCTACACTTTTTTTCTTCTGCTATTCTAATGGAAATCTATCGGAAAATTTATTTCTCATAGAGAGCTCACTTATTTGATTCATATTTACCAAAAAACTCAGAATTACCCATAATGAAGCCACCTTATCCCTCTGCAATGCTTCCTGAGATGTCTAGGTAGGTTATCTCCTTAGTGTCTTGTCTCTTAGGATATCCTAGTGTTCAATGGGTTGATGAAGTCATTTTGGTTTTCTATCAATGTTCTCTTCTAATAAAAAACCTTCAATTTTGTTCAACTACAGTCAATTTCTTTCCGATGTAATTCATGGCCAATTTTTAAAATTCAACGTTGAAGGATCATTTTGGCATCATTTAGTTGTGGCTTACTTATTCTTATATCACCAGTCAAAAAGATTCAACTTTCCTTTACAAAAGTTGGGTCTTGAAGGTAAACCTCGGGCAATGATCCATTGAACATATTTAGTGAGAAAATCCTCTAAAGAGTTTTCTTTCAATGATTTTGTTAATCAATTCTTGTATATAGCTACTTGTTTGTTAAATGATGATGCAGTCCCTAGGGTTTCAACTGAGATCAAAATAATTTTACATTTGAGTGAGAGGACTAAAGTTGGAGGTTGGTATTTATACAAAAATTTCATTGAACTCAGGATTTATGGCTGCGAGCTTCAACCATATAAATTTACAATGTTCCTCCCCATGAGGATTTTTGCACTCGAGTACATTAGACACATGATGAACATTGATGAGGTTCATTTTGTTTCCAAAAATAAAAGCTCAACTTAAATTGGAAGCACGGGTTGTTCAACACTAGAGCTACAGAGAAAGAAGACAATAAGTTATTGAGCTAGATGAAGTTTAAGTTTAGTTCTAGTTGGTCATATGATCGATTAGGAGTAATCTCATCAATGACAATTGCTCAAAAATATGCACCATATATGCATGTGGAAAAACCTCAAAGTGAGAAATATGCCGACAAGGAAGAATGGACAGAGAATACATGGTAGGAGGTTGAGGAGCTAGTTTCCAGTCAAACAACATTGGAAACTCCAAGGATGACAAAAAAAGAGCTAAAAAGACTAGGGGAAAGTATATCTCCAATAGGGTCAGAGTTACATAAATCAACATTCAAAGTATTAAAAAAGAGGAAAACTATAAATCTTGATGAAGAATCTTTAGAATCTCAAACTTCCAAAAAACTTACTACAATTGTACTATCAAAACAATTTCCTTTTTTATTACAACAAACTCTTAAAGCTACGTTGGATTCTCCTTCTTCTCCTTTTTCTGCAAAACAACAACGTATTTTTGAAAATTTCTTAGATATGAAGAAGGAAAATAAGGCACTAAAGACTTCCACATCTGCAGAGTTTTGGAAGAAGTGTTCCACAACTAAGACTAGATTACTTTATGCCCTTGACAGTGAAAAAGTTCAGTTCAAATTAGCATTTTTGGAACCAAAGGTCCATGTGCCTAAAAGTGTTGAAGATTACAAAACCTTTGTATTTTCATTTTACACCAAGAAAATACATCATATTGATCAAATTGATCTTCACAAGAAAGAATGAGCAATGATATATTCATCTTTGACAAGTTTGACCATGGAAACTTCTAAGCTACAAGCTGCTTTGAATAACTTTCATTCCCAATTAAAATTGGACAAGATGTCATCCCTATAAAAATATATCAAAATAAAAGGGATTAAATATTTGGTTATAGAATTAGGATTAGATCCTAAAGATATAAAGGCAGCTAAGGAAATAATCAAAAGTAAAAATGTTGATATTCAAACATTGATGAAAGAGTTGAGGTTGCCAACAACTGAACATCCATAGGCTCGAGAAGTGAATCAGATAGAGAAAGATAAAGAGAATATGCTTTGAATGATTGTCGAGCAAAACATACAAATACAGAATATGGAAGAAAAAATGGAAAATTTAATCAAGGAAATATATATACAACTCAACACTGGAGTAGCAACTTCTATACTAGTGACTTCAACAACAAGAATTTGTACAACAACAGTGTCCATAGCAGAAACAAAGCCGACTAGCCAAAATTTAGCAAACCATTTTTCAAAATTTGTGGGAGACCTATCATTAAGATATATAGAAATTTAAAACTTAGAAATCAATTGGAGAAAATTCAAAATGACAAGATAATGGCTGATAATATGTATCTCGCTGAAGTTAAAAAAAAAATAGATTAACTAGGAAAATAGAGAAATATGGGAATGAGTCGTTGATTGCACGGACATTAGCTAAGGAAAAGGAGAATATATGGATTGATATAAATTCTACCATGACTAAAATTTGGACATCTGTTCAATCATTTTTGAATAGGAGGAGTTAGTGCAATGGTCAAAATTAGTCATCACGGGAATCAAAGAATATTTGGAGCACATGCTTGGAGAAGCTAATAAAATAATCAAAGTACTCAATTCTAAAACAAAAGAAGAATTGGAAGAATTTGGAATTGAGGATAGAATTCATATTATCCTAGAGCTAAGAAGAGTTTTAACAAAAAGAAATTTGATGTTATTGTCCTAGAGCTAAGAACAAGTGTCAAAACTTCGAAGCACAGATTTAAAAGTTTTAGAGAAAATTCAATATTCTACATCAAAAAGGACTTCCATCTCTTCGAAATTATAGTGGCCAGTTGATTCCGCTAGAAGATTAACAATACAAATTGCACCAGATAGCAATAGACAGAACCAAATTTTCCAAAGTCAGAGGGATAATCATTGGTAAAGAATTCCTAGAAGGCCTAGAGTATGATCTTTTCCTTCAACATGAAATTAACCATTTGTTCATCACTAGGCCAACTTTTGAAAAATACACAGAAGTCGATGAGGCATATAGGAAATTAACAAAAAAAATTATCCCAAATAATAAAAGATAGGATAAGTTACTTGAACTCATCGAGTAAAAAAGAATGAAAGGAATTCAATGACCAGTCACAAGAAAAGGAGCAGTAAGATGAAAAGAAGAAGCAGAAAGTAGAAAATTCAGTTAAAGGGAACAATCATCAAACAACACCCTTAAATCATGTGTTGATTATGTGAATCATTTTAGAATATCTACTTTCTAGTTCTATTTTTGTAAATCTAAAACCATGTCTGATATTATCGCATTTTGCAATAAATTTTATTTCTAGATATAAGGTATTTTGGAATTACATTTTATAAGTATTTGGTAATTCAAAGAATTCAGCATTAAACCCTTGTAATGAACTAGTGACATGATTGTAATGTTCAAATCCATTTCTAAAGATAATTGAAGGATTTTAGATTCATTCTAAACAACTTGTGTATATATGTGAGTTTGCCTTGTTCTAAGTTATGTTCTTCATATTTATTTATGGACATGTTCAAGGTAACATAGAAGTTTTGGCAAGGCAAAATTGAATACCAATCTCTCTAAAATCCCCTGCAAATTTATAATTAATAAAATAGATTAATTAACTGAACAATTTATCTTAGTTAATTCCCCTAAATCTTTTAAATGTTATCTTATGTCATCTCTTGGATATGTATTGTTTGGCTATAGAAAACTTCTGCATGCATCTGCTATATATGTTAAATTATATTTTCAATATGAATGTTTAATAATTATATACCTTCTTAGGTTCTTCTTTTCAAATCAATTTAAAGATTAACTTTGTTAGGAATGAAAAGCAACCCTTTAGTTTTCTCATAAATACTTAGAAATTACATATGTTTTAAGGTTTAATGAATTAGTCATCCATTTAAATAAAAATCGTTCTTAGATTCTTTGGCACAATTGCCCAGCCTATAACTATCTACAAAGATAAAACACTTGGTAATTTTATCAACTACCACCATGAGGACACTCTTTCCTTTGGACTTGGGTAAACCTGTGATAAAATCCATTAAGACCTCCTCCCAACACTGACTTTGAATGGTTAAAGGTTGTAATAGATTCGGGGTCTCAATTGCCTCAACTTTATTTTGTTGTCAAAACAAACATTCTTCCACAAACTTTTGACTATCATATTTAATGCCATCCAAAAAAAAAAAATCTTCTTGACTCTATGGTAAATTTTTAAAAATCTTGAATGCCCTCCTAAGGGAGATGTGTGCAATTCCAAAAGAATCTTTTGTTTGAGTTGGAAATTTTTACATAGATATAAGCGATATCTGTACCATAATGAATAATTTTTCCAAATAAATTTGTCAGGTATACTAGGACATTTCTGCAAATTTTGAATGAGTGTTCACACCTCTTCGTCATTCCTCCATTCATCCCTTGCTTCAGCTATCCAATCAGGTTGAATAATATAAATGGCACAATCTAATGCTTCCACATGCTCATCCTTTCTTGAGAGTGAATTTGTAACAACATTTTGCTTCCATTTTTTGTAGATGATTTCAAAGTCATAACCAACCATCTTTGTGACCCATTTTTGCTATTCTTTTGAAGATAATGAGTGTTCCAAAAGGTATTTAATACTATCATGATTTGTTTTTACCTTGAAGTGTCTTCCTATTAGGTAAGGTCACCATTTCTTAACTACGTGTAGTATTTCCACCATTTTGTTTTCATAAATTGGTTTTTGTAAGTGCTTTACCTTGATTATATGACCTTAAAAATAAATGATTCTTCCTTCCTTCTTTAAAACAAAACCAATTCCATTTTCTAAGGCATCACATTCGACAATAAAGGTTTTTACGATGTTTGGTGTAGCCAATATTGGTGCTTGGCACATTTCCTCTTTAAGATGTTCAAAGGCATTAGTTTCTTCTAGAGTCTAAAAAAGTGCATCTTTCTTCAGTAATGTTGTTGTAGGTGCTGCTATTCTCCCATAATTATTAAGAAACTTGTGATAATAACCTATCAACCTCATAAATCCTCTAAGATGCAATCCAAAGAAACAATTGGAGTTTTCATCATATAATTGTCTCTCCTCTAATAGTTTGAGCACCTTGCCAACATGTTGAACCTAATCCTTCCAAGACTTTTTGTAGGTTAGTATATCATTAAAAAATACTAACACAAATTTCTAAGGGTTTGAAAATGGAATTCATAAAAACTTGAAATGTTGAAGGTTCATTAGTAAGGCTAAAAGGAATGTCCATAAATTCATAATGACCTTCATGAGTTTTGAATGTTGTTTTTGGAATTTCTTCAGTTTTCAGTCTAATTTGATGATATCCTGAAAGAAGATCCATCTTGGTGAAGTAAATTTCTCCATGTAATTCATCCAACAATTCATCAATGAGAGGAATGGGAAAGTTATCATTAATGTTGAGCTTGTTGAGATCCCTATAATCTAGACCCATATGCCATGATCCATCCTTCTTGTTCACTAATACTATTGGAGCAAAGAAAGAACTTTGGCTAGGTTGAATTATACTAGCCTTTAGAATTTATATAACCATACATTTGATTTGACTCTTTTGGTCATAGGAATATCTATAAAGCCGAATGTTCGGAGGAACACTTCCTGGAATCAAGTGAATAACATGATCATAATAAAAAATAGGTTGGAGGGCTTTGGGAGTCTCAAATACATTGGAATGAATTTCCAAGACATTATGGAGATATAGAGAAATGGGTTATTTCGATGTTTGAACCTCTAGTGAGCATAATTATATAATTACGCCTCATTGTTATTTCTTCAAAATATTTTTCTTGCCATTAGAGTTGATTATGTTCCTGGTTTCCTTCTTATATCCCTTAATTCAATTTCCTTTACTTCCCATAAAAAAATTGAAGAAAAGATTTTGAAAATGAAAAGTTATCATCCCCAAAGATTGTAACCATTGGACTCCTAGTACAACATCAACACCACCCATTGGAATGGAAATCATTGAACTATTCAATACATATTCCCTCATGGTTAGCCTAATATTATGGTACTTTATAGAGAAATTTATATTTCCTTGATTTGTAACCATCACTAGACACTCTCGTGTTGGATATGGAAAGAAATTAAATGCCTTGATTATTCTTAAAATGAATAAAGCTATGGGTATTACCCAAGTGAATCATTCAACACTATCACATTTTTCTTCTTGATATATCCTTCCATTTTGGGAGATTGAGAAGTGGTAATTCCTTCCAATGCATTACAAGATATGGTCAAATTCATTTCTTCTTTCTCTTAGGTTGGTTCTTAGTGTATATCCTTTTTTTATGTTTCTTGTTCCTTTTCTTCCTCCTCTTCATGATCTATGTAAAAAAATTTCTTCTTGGCACACTTATGAACTTTAGTGTATTTTCTATCACAATTGTAAAAAATCTCTTTTGTTATCCTTTCCTCTAGTTTTTTTGGTTTCAAACTTGTAGGTTATGGGAGGCTAGGAGCAACAACACTTCCATCTATATAATTGTGAGTGGTAGACTTGCTCATTCCCATAATTTTTCTTTCAACTTTTCTTTCCACCGTGAATGTCGTCTCCAAAGAATTAGGTTCCCAAAGTAGAACCTCATGTTGGATGTTATCGATTAAAGTTCCTATGAGTAAATCAATGCTATGCTCCTTTGGAATATCAATTACCCATATATTCAATTTTTGGAAGTCCTCAATGTTCTCCACCATTGAATCCATTTGTTTTAGGTTTATCAATTGGCTAAAGAAGGTGTTGCTCTTTGTATCCTCATATTGTTCTATCATTTCCTCCACTAAAATTGACCAAGTTACAAGTGGTTTACGAGAACAAATCTGATACCATATAATTCGATTGGGTTCAAAATCTAAAGATGCAATGCATATCTTTTGTGTGTATAACACATCATGTAGATCAAAATATTTCTTCATCTATAGTATCCTCATATCAATATTTGGAATGTGGTTTTTCTTCAACCCAAATTTAGAGTCTCTAAAATCATGATTAACATTCCTTTTGTTCTCATCATGAGTTTCATGGAATACCTTGTTGCCATTAGGAAGCATTTCATGTAGCAATGTTGTCAAACCTTCCATATATCCTTTTATTTTTTATTCTAAGCCATTCATATTAACATTCATCATCAATTCTAATTCATTTTTAGTTGCACTTTTTTAGAGCCAAATTTGTTGCACTTGGTCTCGTAATTTTGATATATTATGTTGCATTTCTTCATCTTCTTCATGTGTCATAGTAGAGCTTTCTGGTTGCTTACTAGGAGTAACCATTTTTTTGCTATGAGCAATATTGGAAGAAAATAATGATATATATGCTTTACTATGCCTTTTTAATTACTTCAGACTCATTTTTCAAACAAAACTTATGAAAATTTTAAAATATACACACCTTTTGTTTCCTTGCTTTTTGGATCCTGATATTGAAATTGTTGTATATCTATAATTTCAGCCTCACAAGGTCTGAAATTCCATCTTTTTTTATCCCTATTATTCTTCTTTACAACCCCATAAGTCATATTAGGATTGGATTCTTTAAGATAACATTATTCCAAACCTCCCAGGATGACATGATTATGGACTGGTTTAGTAGAGAGAACTTGTATGGGATTCCACGTGTCACTATTTCAAAATTTGGCCTTAAAATTCATACAAGAAAGTACATTCTGTTCAATTTTATTCAATTTTTATTGAATTCAAATCTGATTCTTCAAAAGAAGGTTATGATGAGCAGGTCCCCTATTTGAGACTGAAATATGGAGCATGTAGAAACACTAACTTTTTTGGACCATATCTCTGAAAATGTTGCGAACCAAGATCTAAAATTTTTACATGAAGTTAACCAATATTTCTTCTCCACGTGGTCGAAATTTCAACTTATGAAGCCTCGTATAAGAAAATTTATACTGATAATTCCAAGATGACCTATTTGAAGCATGAAAACCCTAGAATCCAAATCTCTGATACCAAATGTTATGAAACAAGATCACAAAAAAGAAGAAATGATAGATCAACGACTTCAAAATTAGCCTCTTTTAGGGGGAAACCTCCTTTACATCACATAAATGAATAATCCTTGGTATATATATGAGTCTATGGGGCCAAAATATAATTAGAGCCTACATAAAAAGAGTAATGTAAGGGCACAAGAATAAAAATAGGGGACTACACTAACAATAACAATAAGGAGCCTACCCTAGTATTATAAGTATCTATCAAAGATAGGAAATTCGCTAACAAATATTTAGTTACTTGTAGCCAGAGGCTAGTGCTACTCTCTGATATCGTAAAGAAAAAACAACAACTTCCATATGCTAATTAAATAAAGAAATTGGAGGTTGTATTGGCGGAGAGAATTGAAACACTTGAGGATACCATTCCTGATTGTGTTAATATATACAATAGAAGAGGTGATTCCTATCTTGGGGAAATATAAATTATTGAATTCTTAGATTCTTCACACATCTTGCATGATTTTGAGTTAATTTCAAGTGACACATTACAAGTCGAATTGGACCAGAAAAGACAAGTAATGGCAGCGGATTTTGGTAACATCATTTATTTTACTACAAAACACTTTAACACATGGCTATTTCATTTTGCTAAAGTTAATAAGAACAACTTTCACTCAGTTTTTGAGGTGTAAGAAGAATTTAGGTATATTGAAAAAGAGATGTACACTAACAATGTGAAAATTGAAATTAAAGTTGCTCCTACCACGAATTACATTAAAACTATTGTGAATTCATTTATTCAACGTGTCATTGACTCGTAACACATCTAACAGAAGCGTAGCCATGGAAAATGGTTTAGCTAATATCAGAGAAGTCAACTTTGTTGATTATGTTATGGTGATATTTGCTAATTACTATATACAAATTGTTGTTTTCTTGTTACAATTCTCTTTTTTTGTGTTACAATTTACAAAAGTGCAATCCCAATTTTTGCTAGAAAAAATGCATTTACTTTACACTATTCATTACACAATTTTACCTTTGTTTTATAACTTTGTATTTTATGACTATATTTTGAATATGATCTCGTACATATTTGAATTATGACTATGGTCATTAACATTTGATTATGAATACAATTGTTATTGAATCTGACTTTATATCAATGTTAAGCTAATATTTTCTATAAATTTCCAAAGATATACATTCAACTTTTTTATTATATTCAGTGTTTTATTGTTGCTTTAAATGAAATTGAACATTTGACAATAGTTTTGGATTTTAGACATATATATCTTAATAATAGAATACTAGCACAATATCTTCAGAACTACATAGATTTCATTCAATGGAATATGGAAATCTGGAGAAACTTTTCATTGTAATTGATCCACACTACCGCAATCTACACAATTTAAGCTCACTTTAAGTTTTCTTATGTGTGTTAATTAATTAATTATGTTTTTGATATGCCCTTTATGTATACAATGAAATAACTCTTGATATTAGAATTTTCATTTTCATGAGAAACCTTATTTTTAACTCCTATTTCTTGAATGTAAATAGGATTTGAAGTATTCACTATTTAGAGTTTCAACTATAGTAACTATTTTCCATTTAAAAACTATTTTACTCTATCGATTTTATGATAACATATTTTATTTGTTTTTGAGCATATGCCTTAATATTTGTTTTATATCTATAATTGCGCATGAAATAATAATAGGAGCGAATGGATGCACTCTAGGAAACGGGATGACCTACGGCCTCTGCAACCCAACCTAGGGTTCCTGCAAAACCTGCAACGGCAGGCCTGTCAAGCTCAATACAGCCGGTAAAATCAGGCGGATTGGTGGTCAGGGCTAAGCGGCCATAAGCAAAAAGCAATATGCAACCTCCTCAGGGGGAGGGCCAGGAGCCTCCCCCCAATAAGGACAGTCGAATGCAGCCCACGGAAGAAAGGGAAAACGAAAATGAACCGAGCGGCGGTAATACGGAACGTAGTAAGCAGAAGGGCAAGGACATAGATCAGGAAGATAGAAACAGGGCAAGTTCTTCAACATGCAAGCCAGTAGCAACTCACAGACCAAGGGTGGAGTTCCCAAGTCATCGTATCAATGCTAGGATATAGTATATGAGAGATCACGCGCTGATCGGCAAATTCATAGGAATATGGCCGACAGAGAAAGCGCTGAGAAGTTGGATAAGCGCTAAATGGCATCCAAAGGGGCACATCTCTCTACATCTAGGAGCAAAGGGGTTCTTTACAGCAGTTTTTAACTGCCTGGAAGATCACAACAGGATTCTGGATGGGGGTCCCTACTTTTTCAACTCTGCAGGATTATATCTCAAAGCGTGGGTCGAAAGATTCAATCCAGACAAGGAGGACCTTAGCTATGCACGTGTGTGGATAAGGTTGTATTCACTGCCGTGGGAATACTGGGAAGAAAAATCTCTTCAGGAGATTGGGAACGCACTTGGCAAGTTTGTAAAGATTGCAGAAGAAACAAAATCATGTAGATACACATCTTATGCTCGGATATGTGTCTATATGGACCTCAAGCAAGCGCTGCCAGACACGGTAAGTTTCTTTCATGAAGATTCTGAATGGATTCAAGTTATAGATTACGAGCATGTACCATTTAGATGCAGGAAATGTCATGATATAGGGCATCTCTACAGAGATTGTCCACTAAATAAGAAACCCTCTTCCCAAGATAGTTCAGACAATCAAACATCAGATGGCTTCACTAGGGTAACAAATCGAAGGAGAGGGAACAAGCGAACAACAGGCAATCCCAAGGCAAATCCAGTCAACAAGCCAATACCCACAACGAGCAACAGTTTCGAAGCACTGGCCAAGACTGATATGCAAGATCTGGAGAAGGAAATGCAGAAGGACAAGGATTCCAATAAAGAACAGCCAGGAGAAACTTCAGGGCAAACAGGAAAGATGACTCAGAAGCAATCAAACCTGCAACCTCAATCTAAATCTATATCATGGCAGTCCCAAGGAATGGAAGTTGAATATACTGAACCAAATGACAAATCATCAAACGAACGAGAGGAAACCTCTCAAGAGCCTCAAATCATGGAAGAAGATCCGGAGTCTTTAGACATAGGGGATCTGGATATTCTAGGCTTGGAACAAGCATGCAAAACAGGGAATTTTGAAAAAATACCAGATCGGCAAGTGGACAACCTAGTAGAAGTCTTAAACAGGGCACAGAAGAAATACTCTCTAGGAGTCCAAATAGGAAGTCCATGGGATGGAAAATTTATCACCAAGGATAATAAGAAGAGAGGCAGAAAAACGACACTTGAGAGAACCATCAAGATAGGAGAGGTATTAGTGGAGTCAGGGAGGTATGCCAAACTGACCAGGTATTTCAATACAAACCCCCATCCTTCTCAATGAAGCTGATATCATGGAATATAAGAGGGCTTAATGGCCCAAGGAAAGGCAGATTATTAAAAAATATGCTTATGCAAGAAAAACCAAGCATACTCTTTCTGCAGGAGACGAAATGCAACTCAACAATTTTGGCAAAAATAGCAGCGAAAGCCTAGCCAGGAGGGCTAGTTACAGCTGTTGATGCACAGGGAGCTTCGGGAGGACTCGCAATCCTTTGGGATGCGCGAGCCATTCAACTAAACAACATACAAGCTAATAAAAGTTTCATTCAGGCAACCTTTCATCTCATAGGTACTAACACCTATGGACTGATAACTAATGTATATTTTCCTCAGGATACTACTCAAAAAGCTCAAATCCTGAATACATTGTCAGAACTCAACTCAGACAGGCCATACCCACTTTGGATCTCTGGAGGTGATTACAATATGACAACAAGCATGGAGGAAAAACAAGGGGGCAGAAGCAGAGCAAATAGTGATGGTAATCTACTAAAAAACTTCATTCATAACAACTGGTTGGTGGATGTTCCCACAAGCAATGGCCTCTTCACTTGGAGTAATAAGAGAGAAGGATCGCAGTAGATTGCTTCGTGTCTTGATAGATTTCTCATCTCAGACAATGCAACTCACTTAGGAGGGGAATTTACAGCGTCCATCCTTCCTATCTCAGGATCAGATCACTGGCCTATCGAACTTCAATGGAACAGGCCTGGCAACAACCTCAAACGTCCCTTCCGATTTGAAGAATTTTGGCTAACTCATCCGGACTTTGAGGAATTAGTTAGATCAACCTGGCTCAACTTCAATCCTACTGGAGGCACAAGAATGTCCAGGTTTCAGCAAAAACTCAAGCATCTTAAAGGAGCAATCAAACGATGGAATCATAATACTTTTGGCAACATTTTTAAAGCTCAAGCCACTCTCAATTTAGAAATGAAGAGAATCCAGCAAACTATTATCACTGAAGGACGCACGGAGGAATTAACCAAGCAGGAGCAAGTCATAGAATCTAGAATATTAGAGAGGGCTAAACAGGAGGAAACATTATGGAGACAGAAATCGAGGATCAGATGGTTAAAAGATGGAGAAAAGAACACAAAATTTTTCCATAAAACTACGGTGCAGCGCAGAATGATCAATTGCATTACTCACATCAAAAATGAACAGGGGGATAAAATTGAAACACATGAAGGCATTGAAGAGGAATTTCTCAGATATTTCAAGAAAGCACATCAGGAACCCAATATAGATAGAATGCCGGCTATCAATAAGCTTCTAAAGGACATCCCAAGGATAATAACAGAGGAACATAATAGTCTCCTCCTCAAGCCTATCAACCTACAGGAAGTTGAAGAAGCTGTACAACACCTGAAGGAGGGGAAAGCGCCGGGTCCGGATGGTTTCACGTCAAACTTTTTTCATAAGTTTTGGGACCTAATAAAAGATGAGGTATGGCAAGTAGTGGAGGAATCCCGAGCACTCAGATGGATGTATCCAGGGTTAAATGCCACTTTCATAGCCTTAATTCCAAAGGTGGAAGATTCCAACACTCCAGATAAGTACAGACCGATTGCCCTCTTATTATCTCGCCCTAGCAACAAGACTAAAGCCGCTGCTCCCTCTTATTATCTCGCCCGAGCAGTCGGGGTATGTAGAAGGCCGACAAATAACGGACGGGATTATTCTAACTCATGAGATAATCCATTCCTTAAAGCAAACCAAAAAGCTAGGTATGCTGCTTAAGCTAGATCTATCTAAAGCTTTTGATAGTATCAGTTGGGTCTATATTCAAAAAATTCTTATTGCCTTTGGTTTTGCCCAATCATGGGTCAGATGGATTTTTAACCTTTTGTCTTCAGCTTTTTTCTCTATTTTAATCAATGGTATCCCCTCGGCAACGTACCGTCCCTCCAGAGGTATAAGGCAAGGAGACCCCTTGTCTCCCTTTCTTTTTGTAATTATGGCAGAAGGATTGGGTAGAAGCATCACCTCAGCCAGGCTAGCTCAGCACCTAAAAGGCCTTTCTTTCAACAACTCCCCCGCTTACTCCCACCAGCAATTTGTAGATGACAATATGTTTTTTGGCCATCCCTCGGTGCAAGAATATCGCCTCCTCAAATCAATCCTGTCAAACTTCTCTGATGCTTCTGGTGCCCTTATCAATCAAGTTAAATCCCAAATTTTTTTCTTTAACACCCCTGTTCCCACCCAAAAAGCTATCGGCCGAATTCTGGGATTCACTACTGCCTCCCTGCCCTCCAAATACCTCGGTGCCCCTTTAATGGCCTCAGCTCTCAAACACTCTTCTTGGAAGCAACTGTTGGAAAAACTGGAGACTCGACTCTCCCTATGGACCTACCGAGCTCTGAATATGGCTAGCAGACTTGTTCTTATCAAGGCTGTCCTTCATTCCATGCCCTTGTATCTCTTCTCCATCCTTGCTGCCCCAAAATGGGTACTCAAAGAAATTAAGAATCTCCAGCGCAATTTTTTATGGGGAAGCTCAGGCCACAATCGAAAATGGGCTCTAGTTAAATGGGATAAAGTATGTCTTCCAAAGAAAGCAGGGGGTATTGGGCTAAGAGATCCTGAGCATAGCAATAGAGCAATGGGCGCAAAAATCTGGTGGAGATGGCTAGCCCATCCTAACACTCCATGGGCCTCTCTCTGGACAGCTAAATATGCAAGCAATTGTCCCATGGAAGAAAGAATACGAATGACGGAGCTAAGCACGGGATCGGTAATCTGGAATTCGGCTATACAACACAGAAGTCTCATACAAAAGCACAGTTTCTGGGAAGTCAAGAGTGGAACAATAGCTCGATTTTGGGAAGACTCCTGGCAGCAATTACCAAAAATAAGAGACATACTCCAAGATCATCCAATACCAGAGCAGGAGATCAATCAGTTAGCCAAGGTCAGTCAATTTTGGAGCTCATCTACAACTCAAGAACATAGGCAATGGAAAAATGCAAATCAAATTTTATTGAACAGCTCTGAACAAACTCAGCAATATCTCACTACAGAATTACAAAAGAGGCAAATCACTATCTCAGAAGAATTGGACATTCTAAGATGGGGTTATGAAGAGAAAGGAATATTCACCACAAAGGAAGCGTATAAGATAATAGTCCAAGATCAGCTAAACAAAGACACTTTATGGGATAAAATTTGGCACACTTCCAACTTGGGATAATCTCAGGAAAAGAAGCTTCTCGGGCCCATCTATATGTCTCATCTGCAGGCAAGAGGAGGAAACAGCCATACATCTTATGAAGACATGTCAAACTGGAAGAAAACTTTGGGAGAAGGTCGCTTTCCGCTGCCAAAGAGAAGGTAGAGTGCAAGGAGATCTCAAAGCCACTATTCGCAACTGGAGTCAAAAGCCATTTCAAAGTAATCTCCTTAACACTATGTGGCAACTTATACCTGGCTTACTGATGTGGAACATCTGGAAAGAGCGCAATAGAAGAGTTTTCAAGGATCAAACTATGCCTCTAGAGCAAATTTGGACTAAACTTCATCAGAATATCATGGAGTCTCTATCAATTAGAGAATGGTACTCAGAAGACCTCCCCACATTACCTCAGGAAAAAACAGTCTGGGATAATTGGAGGATCCAGATAAACCAAAAGACAATCAACAAAAAGAACCCCACAATGCAGGAAAAGGAATCAAGCAATTGGACACCGCCGCCCATTAACATGTTCCAGCTTAACTTTGATGGGGCCTCAAAAGGAAATCCAGGGAAAGCAGGGTATGGGGGAGTCTTCAGAGATCATAATGGCAATCCTCAATGCATCTTTATGGGCTCGATAGGCTGGGATACCAATAACTCAGCAGAATTGGAGGGATTATGGAGAGGTCTCAAACTAGCCCACGAAAGGAGATTTTTTCCACTCATTATAGAAGGGGATTCGCAAATTATAATTAGAATGATCATAAATCTCCTGCATGGATCACCCATTCACAAAGTCAGCAACAGTTGGAGAATGGCCCAAAGGCTTGAGCTAATAAATAACTGGCTTTCTCAGCATCAAGCAATCTCATGCAAACACACCAGAAGGGAAGGAAATAAGCTCGCTGACTTTCTTGCCAATCTCGGAGTGGAAGCTGAGGGAGGCTACTTTGAAGGAACTATCGCCAGCTTAGCCTCCGAGGACCAAATCGCCAAATTCCAGGAAATTGTTACTCAGGATAAATCTCAGATGAAGAATACACACCCGGATGCGGGTGGCATTAACAGTTATCAATGACAAACCACACAATTCAGACATCTGGCCTGGCGGATGGTAGGCAGATGGTCCGTAGGATATGCCTCGTAGGATGGAAAATTAAGTTAAGGGCAGATGAAATTAATATCGAGCAGTCTCGAATGATGTCTGGCATTAATGCGAGCATGGTTGATCTGCAAACAAGTCGGCTTAATGGCATGGATCCGCTCAATGCCCCTATCTCAGCTACTGGTTCTTTTTATTGTGGAACAGAGCCACTTCAACACCCCTGCTTGGTCTTTTAAATTTGGCTGTTAGCCTGGATTTGGAAGCTCCCTGAAGCATTCCGCGCTCCTACTATTTCTGGCCTGCTTTGCCTCAGTCACTCTCCCGGCACATTTGCCTCTCTGACTATGCCTCGCAACCGAGGAATCCCACGTCGAGGTAGCCATACAGGGAACAGAGGCTGCCCTTCTCACCCTGTTCCACAGAATGTTGCCCCTATCGCCTCAGCTCCCCCTTCTTCTTCGCCTCTGGATCAAGCTAGGCCTATCCCGAACAATTCATTCCAGACCTCCAGGTTTACTTTTCAAAGTCGGCTCAACAGGCCTGTTTTGACAGCAAATATTACCATAATTGTCACGGAGGAGGAGAGCAACCAGGTCAGCTCGACTCCAACTATCTCCACCCACTCTCAAGAAGATAGTGTTCTTCAAGGGGACTTGACAGGGATGTTGTTCCATGCGGATCACATGCAAGAGGATGCCCCTGTCTCGGAAGCACCTCAGCAGCCAGTGGATCCAACTCAAAGTGATATTCTGGCCTGCGGGCCGTCTCAAAGGGCAGTTGGTATTTTAAATCTAGTAACTACTCCTGATGGTGGCGCACCGGTATATGATAAAGGCGGTTTCGTGACTTGGGTAGCTTCTTCCAGCCAGGTGGACCAGGATACGCCGGCTTCACCAAAGCATGCAGATTAAACATGTCTCCTCTCTGCCGGGTGGCCTTCTAGCCTATATGCTATGCAATTTTGGTTTTGTGTCTTTGATTCTGAGGTTAGATGTCTATGTCTGGTTCATACTCCTGCTACAGGTAGTGGCAACTGCCAATATAGGTTCTACTTTTTGTTATAAATATGGCTATGCTAGTTGCTTCTCTGCTTTTTTGGTCAATGAAGGGCATGACGATTTCAGTCCTGGTAAAATATTTCAGTATGTCAGAGCCCAAAGTCAAAATTTTGAAGTCTGTACTGTAAATTTGGCAGAAGGCCTGAACTGTAATGTCTCTGAGTTTCTGGTTGAGGAATGGCCTCGGCCTCCTCTGAGGTCTTGACCTCATTGTATATATTTTTTCACCTTTTTAAATAGAATTAGTATTTACGAAGAAAAAAAAATATTTGTTTTATATCTAATGATGTGTTATTAATTAAATTCAACATCAACGTTTGACAATAGTTTTGGATCTCGGACATAGACCTCTTAAGAATACAATTTTTTTTTCCACAGAAAAAATCGAACCATCCATTAATAAAAATAGAGAGTTACAAAGTATATGCAGAGCATTCCAAAAGACTCATTCTTTGCCTTAAAAAAAGGTAGAAGAAAAGAGTCTCAGCTGGTTAACAAAGTCCAGCTCAACATCCTCAACTGGTTGGCAAAGAACCAGCACAACAGCCTCAGCTGGAGGACAAGAAAAAGAAAGAAAAGATAGATAAGAGAAAGAGACCGAAAGAAATAATATACAAAGAGGGAGGGAAATTATGATTTTCTCCCCTTTTTCTTCTCAACCTTTCGCCATTCCCCTTGAGTTGGAGAGGATGAAATAAGGACGAGAGAGGAGTCCTCCACAATACAAGGAGCGTCCTTATCTGAATCGGAGTGTTCTGGAGAATGATGTCTTTTAGCCCCGCTAGTGTCCTCAAGAACTGGATTTTTCTTCGACAAAGAGGCCAACATTCCCTGAGCTGCCAAATTCTCGGATTCTGGTGGCATGTGAACTTTATTGATTGCTATGGGAGAGGAAGCAGTGGCTTCGCCCCTAGTAGGATCATCGTCATGATTAGGTGGAGGGTTATCTGCCTCCTTGTCTTCTGTTTCTTCTTTTGGGTTCTCTGTGTGCTGCTAGCCTCTTGACTTTTTTGCTTGTTTCTTGTTCCTTCTACTTTTCCTTATGACTTGAGGATAGTTATTACGGAGGTGACCTGTCTATTGACAGCCTCGACACCTAAAGGCCGTATTTTCGTAATCTAATGGTTGTTTCCACTGGGAGTTGTTATGGATCAGAATGATGTTGTCAGGAAGCCCTTGACTGAGGTCAACTTCGACACAGATTCTGGCAAAAGTATGTATGCATCTAGCAATTCTTTCCATATCTTGCTTGATGTATTTGCCTATTGCATTCCCCATTGCTTCAAAAACTTTGGGCAGCCAAAAATGAAGTGGGAGGTTATGTAACCTGACCCAGACCGGCATTTTGGAGACCACCATAGAGGAGGGGTCAAAACCCGGAAACCAGGGGGTCGTGAAGAGTCCTGCATTGCCCCAGAACCATGGCCCCTCATGGAGGACATGGTCTTTTTCCTCAACTGAGTCGAATTTTACAATAAAAAATCCTTTGGAGCATAAATGGATGTCACAGTTTGGTGACCATGTGGAAAAGATCCAATGCCATAAAGCATTTGTTTTAGGCCAAAAGCCATTGAATCTACAAATGACTGCCAAGGAAGAGAAATCAACATGAAAGTTGTTTACCTCAGGCATATTGATTGTCAAAACTGGTGTCTGCTTACTTTGCTCCACTATATAAGGACCAGGCAGATCTTGTGGTGGTGCTTGCTTGTTGGTGGTATCCCCTTTTCCTTTGACAACATCCTTGAATGAACCTGTGCCCTTTGAGCTAGATCTGAAACTTCCACCTCTCAGCCTCATACTCAGAAAAATAGTTGAATCTCTCTCTATTCCATAGTGCTACACTGCAAATTTTTCCTGTAAAATATGTCCTGCATAAACCAATCTCAGCAGGCTTGCTGATATGCAAAATAACTCTTGTATTTCTTCCTTTAAGTTTTTTATCAGCATCCCTGTTCTTATTTGCTTGCAGATTGTGTTCCCTGACAGGGATCTGATGAAGATTTGTATCACTTCAAGACCGGAATCCTTTATTGCTAATTTTGTTTTTTGCCTGGATCCTTCTGCTAGTTGATTCTCCAGTACAGGAAGGGGAACTGGCTTGCCATGGTCGATTCTCCGGCATTCATTTAAAATATCTGGAGGACCTGTAAGAATCAGGGAGACCCGGACCTCTCGACGAAAGGAGATCTTGGAGAGGGGAGTCCAGAGCATAAATTTCCTCGCTGCCGAGATGGCAACTGCCCAAGTCTGCGCGGAGGTGAATAGGGGAGCCTCAAACCACAGGGAACCCAGTCCCAAGCTCCCGCCCCAAACTTGGTCTTCAAACAAACTTTTAAGAGACTGCCAGAAAGCGACAGATCGGGCCCGCGGCATACCGAAGGGGGGCAGAGGAACAGTCAGCCGCAGCTTTTTCCTATAGACGCAGACAAAGCTGCCTAGCCTGGGCGTGACCCCCGTGGAGGAGAGCACAGCTACCCGAAACTGGGTAGGGTCCGGTTGCTTTGAACCAAAACGCCCAGGGCAATGAGGAAAGGTGCCCAGATCCGCCCTGAGAAAAACCACCTGAGCCAAGAAGGGAGAAAAAACCTCCGGTCTCTGATTGCTTTGATTCAAACCAAGATACTCATTTCCAGCAAAGGATCCGGGCCAAAAACAAAAGGGAGAATCGAGCTCTGTGAACCCAGTGGCCAGGCACCAAGCAGATCCAAAACAAAGCAGATCTTTGGGAGCAGTGGCGGCACAAAGCAGACCTTCAGAAACCCTAATCACTCGAAAACCCGCCATCGCTCCTCCAGCTCCTACTCTTGATATGAAAGTCAATTTTAGAATGTGCTATCCGAATGGGAAGCCTCTTAAGAATACAATTACTAACTGCAATTCTTTATATTTGAATAAATATTTAGCTTTTATTGTGTTCAAGCATACTAAAAATCCATACAATCATTGAGCACTTTGGACAATGTATCAATGTTCAGAGGATAGCATATGTGTCAAAAAATGAGGGGTGCATAGATGTGAAATTAACTCTATGCGAAACACAGGCTAACATTAAAAAATTTATGCAATGAATAAAGTTTCAGCTATACAAGTTGCTTTCTGCACATCTCTTTACACCCACAGAATGAAATGTTCAAGGATCCTCCACAAAAAATATTGGAGATTTTTTCTCTAACCAAGGAATTTGTTTATGCATTCAATTTTTTGAAATACATGTAAATCATAAAGTGCCACCTGAGTTAAGATTTGATTGTGACAACACAACTTTTAATCAATTAATTAGCAAAGTCTTTATTGTGGAGTGTGGATGTCCTCACAATGAAATATTAAAATCACCCTCTGTACTCCCGCAAATATGCCTAATTTTAGAAAAATAACCATAACCAAAGCTTATACTTCTTTTAGATTTCATTGTGTGAAGATATTTCATTGTGGAGTTTTGTGAAAAATGAAAAGTAAAGGAGTTGGGAAGTTAGGTATATGGATATCTTTTTAACCATCTCATTAACGTCAAAAAACTCATAATAAATCCCTATATTGCAATGGCCGACACAAATTCATATGTCTGGGATGACAGAGCAAACCCATTGTGTGGAAGAAGCTCTAAATATTTTAGTTTGCGAACGTCTACACTCCACGCTCCGTACAATCTACTAATATCTAATTGAACATGTACTAATTCAAAAAGAGTTAAAACACATTACAATTCAAAAATCCCTCCACACATTCTTGATTGTATTATAGTATATAAGATGAGTTATCTACAACCTTGAACAAGTTTTCACAACTCTATATATCTATAATAGTGGATAGCTATTAACAAATTATTATGGAGAGAATTTAATGTAATATGTGTTTATTCATGTTTAGAATTTTCTACAAATTCTGAAGTAATATTATTATGTTTCATTCTATGGATCTTTTATTGTGTGGAACACAATACACATGTGAAAGAACAAGATTAATCATTGTGTGAGGCTTCCTTGTACAAAGTTGTCATTACGCAGAACTTACAATGAAAAGTTTCATTGTGTAGAACAAGATTCTTCCATGCTGAAGTGTGAAATTATGTGAGTGGAAGGTTTATGTTCCTTGTTCTGCACACCATCCTTCTACACATATTTTAAATTGTTATGTTGTCATTTCCAAACAAGAGAGCTGACCTCCAACCCAATTATAACAATGATTATTTAATAATGCTGAATTTAATAAATGTTATATGCATACAGAACTAGGTGCGTTGAGGAATTTCGAGGTGGTTTCTTGGACGAAGCATGTGTAGAGAAAAAATGCATGTGCATAGATCTTGAAGTAACTATGCAGAAGTGGTTGTGGATGTGCGGAGGTGGCTATTTAGAGGAAGTCTCTATGGAGGTGGTTGTTCTGAGGAAGCATGTATGGAGCACAAATGCATGTGCATAGAGCTTTCACTATGTGGATAGGACAACTAACGTCTGACCCAATTATAACAATTATTACTTAATAATGTTAATCTAATGATTGTTATACATAACATTGTTTTAACTAAAATAATAAATATATAAATAATTTTTTAATTATTATTGAGGAATGTATTTCGTAAAATAATAGCTTTGAATGTCAATGATTAAATGAAAGGCGTTGTTGAGTACAAAAGTAACTTTGTGGAGGAAGTTGTGTGAACGTGGTTGTGCATGTACAAAACTGACTACATAGTGAAAGCTCCGCATATTGAAAGAAGAAGCTCAACACAGACAAAGATCTGCACAAGTCTAGTAAATATTTTTAAATTTAATTTCTTAGGTTCAGCTCCCCAGTTAATCATTTATTTCAAACCATGTAAAATTAATCATTTAGAAACATGTCAAATTCATCTTTATTTTTTTTTTGAATGGAAGGCATCTAAACTTAAACATTCGTTAACAATTGGTTTTTATTGTTAAATAGTGTATGGAGCATTTATTGTGTGAACCTTTTCTACACAGTGAAATATGCACACAATCAAAGCTCTGCGCAATCAGGTATTTTGTTGTTTTACTCAATTATAATGAGTTTTTTTTGTCAATTAAACTAGTTTTTGAAGACTCTGTGGAAAGATTTCATTGTGAGGAGAGATTTGTGCCAAGAGATTTCATTATGGAGGTATATTTGTGCAGACATAATCTTTCTTTCACTGTGCAAATGTTTCTCTGCACTCCATGTAATATTTAATCGATTAATTAGGCATGTAAAATTAATCATTTAGGAACATATGGCATTGGCCATTTTTCCTTTTTCTTGAAAGAAAGGAATGTAAACTTAAAAAGTTGTTAAAACTTGGTGTTTAAAGTGTTAAACAATGTGTGGAGCTTTTCCACACAGTTAAAGTTCTGCACAATTAAATCTCTGCACAATCATGTATTTTAGTTATTGTTTTACACAATTGTAATGAGTACATGTGCCAATTACTATACCTTTTGGAGATTGTGTGGAAAACTTTCACTATGCGGAGAGCTTTCATTATCAAGACAACATTGTGTGGATATACTTTTGCTTTTATTGTGCGAATTTTTCTCTGCACTCTATGTAATATTTAATCGATTAATTAATGATAGCAGTAGAGGCAAGGATAATGTTGCATCACAACTATTATTTTTCTTTTAATTTACCTAATAGGTATTTCCATAAGTGTGTATGGGTATAGTTGTTTTTGTATAAAAAAATGTCTACACGAACACTTTTATTTGCAAATTCATAAATAGAATGTGGATTATTTCTCATTCAAACACATCATCAGAGGAATTTATCTTAGCACGTGTGTGTGTGTGTGTGTGTGTGTGTGTGTGTGTGTCTATTCATAAATGGTTTGGGTGACATAACTAAAAAATTGTTAATAATTTATTTCACAATTTTTTTATCACTTCTATTTATTGAAGAAAATATTTTTTGTTACAATTTTTGGTTGTTTCTACATATTACGAATTTAACCCATTTGTATTATAATGCATCATATAAATATCTTTTGATTCAATTTTTATCTCACAAAGAGATGTTTATTTTTAATGTGCTTTTATCTTGTATGATAAATTAGATTATTTTCCATTTTTATTAAGCTTCGATTATCGTGTTTCATATAAGTAGGTACTTCTTTCACTTTCTCCCATCTATTCAAGAATATGCCTTAAGAAAATTGTTTCACAAGTATCACACCAAAATGATTTCTACATATGTGGAAGACAGGGAAATAGTGTGTTGGTGTTGTACTCTACCAAATAGTGTGTAATGGTTACCCATATAAATGACAACAAGAACTCACATATACTTACACATCATAAGAATAGAAGAAGAGACACAAAGTAGTAGAGAAAATACAAAGAAATACTTTATATTATATTCTCTTGAGAAGCCAATCAAAACCATTACATTGATTCATTCTGTTAGGGTCCTATAATAATAGGATTCATAATTTTGAATTGGCTATGATTAGTCTTGTAATATTGTACATACTTTTGCTTTTTGCAAAATGTTCTCCCATATTAAAAAAAAATGTAAAGAGGGTAAGTCCTAAAAGAAAAATCAAAGGACTAAAAGAAAGGGATCAAAAAAGAATATAAAATATGAACCCCACCAAAAAAAGATAAAAAAGATATTCTGAAAGTGATGCAAATTCAAATGCCACTACTTTTTACTTTACTAGGCAAAATAAGATTGTGTGCAGCTTGTCAAAAATGCCACAATCCATGATGATCAAATAGTTTAATCTTGATTCATTCATACTTTAAATTTCACGCTGATATATAGCGAAATAAATATCTAGCCAAATTGTTTAATCTTGGCATATCAGTGGTTAGGTAGAGAATAATAAGGATATCATCAGTTTAATATGAGCCCTTGGAAGTTATAAGGTTAGAATTAGATAGTTCTCTTATCAAAGAAAAAGAAATCAACGGTCAGGAAGCTCAAATGCACCCAATAAATGAAGAGAAAATGCTAGGGTAAATAAAGGGTAGGTAGAAGAGGTTTTTAAATGCACAAGGTTGCTAGCTCAAATGCACCTTCATCATGCTTAAATCCTATGTTTCATGTGCAGGAGGAACTATCAAAGGAAAGAGGACATTCACGAAAATTGTGTATTAGTTTGGGTATTTACCCTAAAAATTTCTATATGATTTTAAGCCTAAATACTAAAGCTCATTCACTAATATCCTCTCATTCCACTAAACCCCTTACATCTCTAAACTTCCCTCCATTACCCCTTATTTACTTTTCATTCACTAATTTCCCCTTCTTGATTTGAAAGGACCTTTCCCTTTCATTTCCTCTTATTCTAACACATTTCCATTGTAAAAACCCTTTCCCATTATTTTGACCCTTCCCTCTTCATTTCCCCTTGTAGTAACCCTTTCCTTTCCTTTTAACCCTTTTTATATTTGTTTCACACATTTCCCTAGACATTACCCTTTAAAAATCATTTTCCCCTTATTAATTTCCCTTTATCCCATAAAAAACCCACTAAATCCCCTTATCCTAAGTTATTTTCTAATCTACAGTCCCCCTTTATGTATTTAAGCCCCCACGTTATAATTCCCCGACCCTCACTAAACCTTTGAATATATTTAACCCGCTACATTATTTATCCCCGGGCACCACCAATCAATCCCCAATGTATCCCTCATAACTCTGCCGCACAATAGCCCTCTGATCGCCCACCTCCAGATCCAATGGCCTATAACCATATCATGCACTCCCATCATCCGATCGTTAACATCCCAAAAGCACGCGAGATTCACGGTTTTTCCTGAGCACCCTTTTGCTACGTGGCAGCCCCATGTTATATTGCGTCCTCTCAAAAAATATCGCCCTTCACTCAAAAGCATTACGATATGCCATAAAACTACCTCCCAGCCTAACATAGGAAACTTCCTACTGTTCATACAGTAATCCCACGCCCAAAAGTTAATTGTTGTTGGTTAAAAACCAAAAAAGCCCCATTTTCACTCTTTTCACTGTTATTTTGTTGTAAAAGGTCTCTGTCAACCAATTCTAATGCCCGAGAACTCTGCTCAACTATTTTTTACCCATTTACAACCTGAAGACCCTACAGACTCCAAATTGAAGCCTCAGAAACCTCCACTGCTACTACAGAACCATAACTGCACACCAAATCTCCATTTTTCCAGGTATTCTTGAAAGAACCATAACAACCCTCTACTTAAGATTTACATAGTAATTATAAAAGGTTAATTAATTGAATTAATTAAAAACCTTGCCAAACTGTAGAAAACCATTGTGCATCCGAAGAAGCCCTTTTTGCAGACTATATTCACCCTTCCCACTATTCCAGAAGTCCCGAGCTTACTCCTTAAGCCAGATAAACAATAATTCAATAGAATAAACCAAATTATGGCTTCCCAAAGCATTCTAAATGAGAAACCCCTGCAAATCCCTCACCTGGATGTTGACCACCTCCCATTAGCTGACAGAGATTTCCAAATCAAAGACATAGTTTCCCCTAGCCATCTATTGAAACTCCACTGTTGGAGTAAAGACAAATTCTTGAACCAAAATGATGACATTCATCTATGGGAATCAAATTTTCCCAAATACTTGTTCCCACAAGTATACCAGTTCCTTGAAATCGTACACCTATGTCAAATCTATTATATCCCAAGCCAAAGGGCCATAGTCTCTCCTAACCAGTAGGTTTTGTTTACAATCACTGCAGAGTAAATAAACCAAATGTTGCAGATCCATCCAAACCCAAATGAAACCCCATTTTCCATTGAAAACCTACTTGAACTCTACTTGAAGCTGGACCTTCCCAAGAGGTCTCAAATTTTTCACACTTTCATCCTAGAAGAGTCTCATACTCCTACAGACATTCCTCCATACTCTACCACCATTTTCTTTGAGAGGGCCAAACAAATTGTAACCATACTCTCTTGTATTCTAGGATACACCACTGATGAGCATGTAGATAACCCTATACTTGCTTTCCTCTCTATTTTTTGGCGAGGCAAGACTCCAACAACAATCTCTCATTTTTGCCCAGTTCTTGGTAGATAGAATCCATGATCAATTGATTAGACTACCAAATGAAAGAGTATTCAAATACTCTTCAGTATTGTTCCACATGTTCCTATATTTCCAGTCAGACAAGTTTCCAGTCAACATCCAAAAGCTGGACACTAAGGGCCATCCTAGATCAGTCATCTTTTGGACACCCTTAATCCAAAAGTATTCCACTGTTTTTAGCTCTAAGGAGTTCACTGATTCCTTTGTTCATCCAGTTGTCAATATGCTAAGCAGTATAAATCAACCCAGGATCAATGATGAGATAAAGAGAGTTTTGCAGTTGTATAAAAACAATAGAATAGGAGACTGGTATCTATACCAGGATCACACTGAAATTAGAATATATGGATTCCAGCTCACTCCCTATAAGCTTCCCAAATATCTTCCCATGAGGATATTTGCATTAGAATATATCAAGTAGATTATAAACTCAGATGATGTGAATTTCCTCTCAACTAGGAAGAAAACACAATTCAAGATAAAAAACCAGCTTGGTCCTTTTATCTATAATAATAGGGTGGCTGGAGAAGAAGTAGAGAAGTGTTTATAGGAAATGAAGTTCAGTAGTAGTTTTAAATGGCAGTATGACCCTTTAGGAGTCATAAAAAAACTAAGACTCAAATTTAAATTGAGCCCTTTTATGCATGAGTCCAGGGTAGATATTGAAAAATATGCCAACGAGTCAGAGTGGTTGGAAAATACCTTGATAGATATGGAGAAATAGATGGATACTAGTTCCATTCTACATACTCCAACCTTGCAGGACAAAGGTACAAAAAGGACCATGGAAGAAGGTTCTTTCTAAAGCATAGATACAAGACATGACAGATTTGAAATTATGTACAGGAAGAAGCCCAAGCTAAATCATGTAAATGAGCAAGAAAAGCAAGAATAGATAGATGGGACAGTTGAGACACTTCAAATCATTGATAGAGATACAGTGGTTAGAGAAAATACAGCTCCATTAGTTTCAGAGGAAGCTCATCAACCTTCCACCTCTAATACTCAGAGTATTTAGAAACAACTTAGAATTGAGATCTCATCATCAAGAAAATCAGTGGATAAGGGAAAAGACATAAAGGAGAAGTATAAAGACATCAAATTAAGAAATGAGGCATTGAAAGCCGAAACATATGCCCAGTATTTCAAACAGCCTCCTAGAAAATAGAATAGGTTAATGTTAGCTTTTGACATTAAAACTGGTAAAATTCAAATGACCTTTTTGTAGCCTACAGTCCAGCAGCCTAAATCATCAACAGACTATAAGAAGATAGAATTTGAACTTTTGGCCAGGGATGTTCACCCTATTGATCAAATTGAATTTCATAAGCAAGTAGGAGAAATGATATACTCAACGATGACCAACAAGGCCATGAGTGTACAAAAAAATCAGAATTCTCTAGACAATATCACAAAACAATTTAAGCTAGGGAAAGCATCATCATAGGTAAAGGATAACAAAATCAAGTCACTAGAATACTTGGTTATTGAGATTGGATATAATCCAAATGACATCAAGGCTGCAGAAAAGCTCATAAAGAAAAAAAATGAAGGAACAAATAAATTTGCCTCCTTATGAAGATCCACATACCAAGGAGGTTCTCGAGAGCCAAAGCCAAAAGATGAGATGATGGACCTCATTCTCCAGCTAAATTCTCAATTGAAAGAAATGAAGAAGGAAATGGATAGGTTAATAAAGGAGAAACAGACCAGCATTGAAACAGCTACTGCCACTGCTATTCCTACAGTCACTACAACAATTCCTTCTACTTTGGCAACTTCATTGCCCCAGTAGCACCAGTAGCTACAACACTTCCAACTACATCAACCACTACATCAACAACAGGATCAAAAGCAATAGCTCATCCTAATGATGAAGCAAATAAACTGGTTAAAGCCAAGGAGGATATGTCCATCCAAACCACTGAAATAAATAGACTTAAGGAACGAATGAAAAGTCTAGAGTATGAGAAGAAATTGGCTCAAATCATGCATAAGAATGAATTTCAGAAGACAAATAGGTTGAATGAAAAGATACAGAAGTTGGAGAAAGAATTAACACTAAAAGAGCCACTAGCCCAAGCAAAACAACTTTCATGGGCCAATATCATTGACTCAGTCAATGATATTTGGCCATTTATACAGGTGATATTTGAACAAAATGACTTGGTCAAATAGACTAGTGAGGAAATTCAGAGGGTTAGAGCCGAACTTGGAAATATGCCAGAAGAAGCCTCAAGAATAATCCAGTTCCTTAACTCAAAGAATAAGTATGAATTGCAGGAGCTTGGAATAGCTGACAGAATTGGGACCATACTAGAAGTGAAGAAGGTAATCACCAAGAGGAACTTGATGACACAACTTGAGGATAAATGCCATACAATGGAGCAAGCAATAGCCAGGTTCATGGTCAAATTTGATACTTTGAGGCAGAAAGGTCTACCTAATCCACTGGTGATTAATGATAGGTTGATGCCACATGAAGACTATGATAAGAGAATCAGAGAAGTGGCAAAGGAACAATCCAACAGTTCCTCCATGAAAGGGATGCCTACAGGAAAGGTCCTTTACCATACTTTTGAGAACCTCTTTTACCTCCAGCATGAGGTAAAACATATTTTTGTAAACAAGCCCACCTTTGCAAAATACACAGAAACTGATGAAGTCTACAGAATAATGGTAAATATTAAATTACCAGATGCAAAGACTTGGGAAAATTTAAATGATCTACTATGAAGATGAAAGGTAAAACAGAGCAGTCAAGGGCAGCCAAGGAAAAACATCATAGACTAACAGATCAGTTAAGTCAAAGAGTATCAGATGAAAAACATAGTTTAAAAATGAAAGAATATCAGTCAAAAGAAGAGTAAAAAGGCAGCCGACATAGAAAAATAACAAAAGAGAGAAAGCAACAAAAGATCAAAGCACCAAACAACAAAATCAGTAAAAGAAGGGACAACTAGCCTTTTGGTTTCCTAGCTGTCTCTATCTTCTTGCATGAAGATATTTATTTTCCTTGAATAATTCCTAAAATAGTTTAGGATATTTTGTAACAGTTTTTTGTATAAATACTTCATAATTTGAAGTATAGAAGGTGGATTGCTGAACATTTCTATAGTTACATCGATTTGAAAACCTCAGGGTTTATTGTAAAAAATTTCAAGTTAGCAGACTGGACTGAGTAATAAAGGCATTGCATTACAAGATTCATGTGTTGGGCCAGTTCAGTGAAGTATCTTTCATTTTTCAAATTGTTATTTTCTTAAGTATTTCAAAAACATACATGTTTTTTCCAATTTGAATCAAATAACTAGAACTTTACTTCATAATTTGTTTAAGTACACTCTGTCTTGAACAGTTATTCATTTTAATGTTTTCTTCTGATATCGAGAGTAGGGAATTCTTAATTCCTCCCTAGTTTTGATTGACCTCTTTCATTTCTTTCATTATCCGATTTGAGGAATCCTTGATTGCTCCTTAACCCTGATTGAAAACCACTTCACCATCCAGCCTAAAAGATATGAATTTACTCAACTACCTTGCCTGTGAACACTATCTTTAGAACTTGATACAGTCCTATTTTCTTGACATTTTGGACTCCATGGCCCAATGGTAAAAAGACGCTTATCTATCCATCTAAATCAGTGATTCCACCACCAAATCAAATCAAAAACCAACCAAGCTTAAATAACTAGCCTAAGATCAATTTATCCTACAAAGTTAAATCATTAAGAGAGAGCCCTCTCTGAGTATTAGGAAGACTAGATCCTGATCTCAAAAGTGGGTTTGTGGTTACCTCTATTATTTCTTTCATGACAACCCTAGGGAAATTTTAGAGTGATAACACATTCATTGTCATGTATATTGTTATCCAAGACATTTGAACAATTTAACTATCATAGCTGACTCATATTATCTTACTTAGATCATCTACTTGATTAGAGAGTTGACTCACTTTACCATATGGATTTCTGATTCGACTATGATAGTTGACTACTTGACTAGCTCCTTCAACAAATCTCCCACCCTCAATACCTTCTTTGTCCTGAAGAAGAGGAGATCTGGAGTCTTACAAAATTTGTACAAAATTTGATACACCATAAAGAAAATAAAATAAATGCTTAGAAAGAAATAGAAGTTCTTTTAGATGGGCCACTATCTGATCAACAAATTCAGTTGCTTTGTCTATAAATGTTTCATGAAATAGATCTAAGGGATTTAAAATGCAAATTCCTCTTCTCTTCCTTTCCCTGGGTGACCAATTTTGACCTTCAATTTTAGTTTCCCGAGTGTTGGATTTTTATTTAAAATTCATACCACATCTTGAGAAACTTGTCTGGAAGAAACTAAATTTGGGTCGTGGCGGAGATGATGGAGAAGATTGTGCCACTGTAGGTGTTGGTGTTGAATTTGCAGGGAATGATGTTTGATAAATGATTTGTGTAGGAACTTGGAGATGTTGATCAAATATAGACAATTCTCATAGAACTATCTTTTCCTAGGCTTCCAATGCTTTTAAATATTTCAAATATTGTACCTTGTTGGCTAGTGATATGTGCCTTGATAATTGTTGATTAACTGGAAACTAGTCTTCAAATTGATGCACTTGGTTAAGAATCCCCTGCAAATATTCAACAACATTGGAGGCTTCAGTCTATGCTTTCATCCCTTCTCTAAATGATTGTCTCTCCTCCTACTATAACTGAGCATGAAACATTCTCTTCTATGTAACCTAATTTTCATGAGCAGAATTTGCTCGAGGATGAGTCACTTATCAATAGAACAATTCTTGGATTATCATTTCTTGAGTTCTTATGTGATTGCATGCAGATGCTAAATATGTCGTCCAATTAATAAGAGCTACGCTAAGTCTAGCTCCATCATCCAATGTATGTTATAACTCTTACTTGGAAAAAATCTTGATAAGCCTTCTTTATTATAGTGAATAATTCTTGATTTCCTTGAGCATTCACCTGGTCTTGCAATTCATTTACTTAAGCATTCGGTTTCTTATTGTGGTCAATCAATTGACGTACTAATTGCTGAATTGCAACAAGTGGATCATCAAATCTAGTTGGAATGTTCATATTCATTTTTTCAATTTGTTGGTTCTAACATTCCAACTAGATATCAATTTCTTATTGTTTCCTCTGCTGAAGATTCTTATTGTTCGACTTCCTTCTTTTTAATATTTTCTTGTTTTCTCTAATAAAAATTTCCACGGTTTCAAATATTTGTTTGTGAGAAGCATGCTTTAGGAAGGATGCATTACTAGGTGTATTATTCGGTTCTTTCTTTATTTATGGAACCAAAGTGTCAAGTGTAGTCGATTGTATAGGAGGAACATGTAGGTCACTTGTCAGGGAAGTTGAAGTAACCTCTATTTCTAAATCGGGTTTCTTCTACACTTCCTTTAATATGTCGCCCGACCTAGTATGCTCACACAAGACATCCTATTTATCGGTTTACTTGGATGGTGTTTTATCTTGACCATCCTTTTCTTCTTCAATTGTTCTCGAAGTCACAAAAGGTGAATTCGAATTCAAGTTGATGTCCATAACTTGTTATTTTTTCTTGATGAGTTCACTCAACTATCCTTGGTCTTGTGTCTATGTTAAACTTTTTTTTTATCTATTGGTTTTGACTAGAGTCAACTACTGATTCTCTTGCATTCACTACTCTCCCATCATTTTCTATTTTATAGTTTCATTACAGACATCTTTAGCATGTCCAAAGGACTAAAATATGTCTGGTCCAATAGATGATGATAGGAATTTCTACAATTTCCTAGGATTATTTGCTAATTTACTCTTTTCTTGGGTGCAATAAAAAACTTCTTTGGAAATTGAATCTATATCTTGTTATTGTCACGGGTCTTCTAGTCGAATACCAATCAAAATTTCTTTCTAATTGATAAAAGATGTTGATGTCCAAGTTAGCGTCAAACTCCATGAGTCTTTGATTGTATTTTTTTTAGGAGACTCTGTTGAAACCAAAATTGTTATTACACCAAAATCCATAGGTGTTAGTAAATAGGAGCATCACTAGAGTTAATTGATCCATGAGAGGCGGTTAAGAACATGTCGTGAAACACATGGGGATCACTAGTTTATCCAAAGTCCAACAATATCCCCCCCAGCACAAGCCATGTGTGATTTGAGCTCAAGACCTTTGCATCTGATACCACTTGTTGGAATCACGATTGTTGTTACACCAAAACCCGCAGGTGTTAGTAGACAGATGCATTTCCAGAGTTAAAAGATCCATGAGAGGCAATTAAGCACATATCGTGAAAAACACGGGAGCATTGGTTTATCCAATGTCCAAAAGAATCTGTGAACAATATTGAGAGATCAAATTTAAATGCCCTTGTGTAAAATTTGTATTCCCTTTCTTCTTCATTTTCAACATCTGAAACGAGTACAAGTATATCCCCTAGCTCTTCTCGAGCCTATGGTGGAATTGGAAAAATTTTGTTAGTTGATCAACTTAGAGAAGTAAATATTTGGTCAATTGTAGGTTGATACCAAATCTCTTAAGGGTCTACATCGGAAGAGTCGACATACTAGACTTTTTTTATGTCAAGGTATATTTGAATGTGCAATGAAGGAGGTAAAATTTATTAGATGCGTTGAGATAGACTCCATCTATTGGACAATGATTTTATGTTCAATGACCATTTTCTAAATATTTTTTAGGGATGACGCAACTCTGTTTCCTTGACAAACCATGAGAAAATATTGTGAAATTATGCATTAAGAGTAATGACCTCCTGGTGAATGTTGTTTCCCCAATTGGTAAATGTTTCTTCGTGGCTAGCCAAATCAACAAGTAGGGGAAGAAAATGGGATTACCATAATCTTGACACTTGTAATAGTTTATTTTGACGATGTCAGCAACGTTCTCTAACAAATTATAAACCTTTCCCATATTGTTCATTTTTCCAATTTCTTCCAACATAGTGAGTTTAACATTAGAGGATCTCCCAACAGGAGTGAGACATAATGAGATAATGAAGGATGCCCATCTGACCACTATATTATGAAGTTGGCTAATTATCAAACCCTTTAAGTTTTTGGTGGTTGTCCCTCCTGTAAATTTTTGAATCCAAGAGGTGGTATTAGTTGTCTTCAGGATTTTATCACCTTTATAGGTGAGTCTCATGATATTGTATATAACTGTCAATGTATTTCAAACTGGCTTTTCAAGCTAGAGAAATCCATTGTGAAAACAAATGACAAGGAATTTAGTAGCTTCTGCCTTAAGTCCATGCATGTCTGCAACAAAAGGAGGATTTAGAATATGTCAAATGCTATCTATGTTCAATACCTCAGTCTCCAGAATCAATTTGTTGTCTTCTTTACCCCAATTCCTAAAAAATTCATTGTGCTTCTCCCATGGGTGTTCATCCATCCTTTCTTGCTTGATATTATGGATTTAGAGTTCCAAATTTGTTGTATACTATGGATCAAATATGCCTTTTTTTCTTAGCTCCACTGTAATTTCTTCATCCTCATAGTGAAATCACTTCCTAGACATTTCAAAATCCTTCTAAAATTATTTAGTTGTCAAACAATCAAGAAATTCAGAATAAGAGATAAAAGGACCCAGTAGGTCTGGAATTTCCGTAATATCAAAGTATGTATTTGGGGAAACTTTAGAAAAAATGGTGGCAAAGTTTAACATATTTCTCAAGTTTATAGGAATCGAATTAAATGCATCATAATTTTCATTTGCAACCAACTTCCTCAAACGTCTTGTTATGTGATCAATTGATTTTTTCCATATTGTTTAATTCATGTGATACACACATGGCTACCTTTATTTTCAAAATTTTGTAGGAGATTTTCTTATAATATCAGGTGATGGATTACTCGGTTCTAACTGGGATGTGACCTTTTTGTTTTTTGGCATGTGCTAATCAGACATATCCACTCAAGTGCTTTGACTTCTATATTTTTAATTGTTTTCCTTTTCATTTAGTCGAGTAAGTTTCGTTCGAATGTTCTTTGTTCTTGACTTCATGGATATTTTTAGCCCAATTCTGTAACCAGATACATTCCTTTTTATTTCTTCACTTCTTCTAGGTGATTTGGATATGTCTGTCTAGTTGATCCAACTTCTAGTTTTTTCTTCATTTTTCTCGGTCGAGTCGGTATCTTTACAAAATTGTTCCCCAAATCTCTTTGGTCGATCATATTTTCTTTGAATTTGATGTTTATGTTGGTTTTTACTTTTTTGTACCTTCTTGTTTAAAAATTTCCTCAAATATGATACTTGCTCCATTCTTCGTATAATATTATCTGATTGACTGGAAATCCCTTCCTTTAATACTTCTTTGTTTTGTTGATTCAGTTATTTATTTCTAACTTATCACTGGTCCTATTAATGTTTTTAGAACTTTTAACTGTCAGAATTATGGTTCTTATATTTCCCTCGATGACAACCTATGCTTGACGTCAAGTTGGATGTCAACTTGTCCATCATTTCATGTTTTTGTCACATAGCCACATCATGCCATTATGATTTTGTCAATGTTGATAAGAATGAAGAATTTATGTCGGTTATTATTGGAGGATGTTTCTTCATGATTAGAAATTTATTTCAAATATTATATTCATTACATAGGTGTCTTGATTATTTCATACAAGCTATACAAGTTTACACAAGGTCAAGATCAATTACAAAAGGTTATATCAAGATTAGAGTTGCTTGAAGGTGAAGAAAACTAATGAGACATAGGTGGCTTATTGGAGAGGCTTTATTGATTTTTGTGAGCTTTTATTGAATCTCTATTAAATATTAATAGGTCCCTCAAGTGTTAGGAAAATAAGGGAAGAAGTTTGACCAAGTTTGATAAAGGTTTGACAATGATTTTAGCTATTTTTTGGGGTTGAAGCAAGGAAACGTAGGTTACCAGTGCATAGGGAGGATTATAACTCAGGTTGACTTCAATAGACTAGTGTTACCCCTAACATTAATGCACTTCTTGAAGGAAACATGTGTGTTACTATCTGTAAGTACAGAAAAAATAAAAACTAAAGGAAAAACCATGGCATTTTCCCAAGGTACTTCTCCAGAAAGGTCAAAATTCCATCGCTAATTTCTACCTCTAGTATTGGACATACCTTGGTAATGACCTTAAGAATTTGGAGCTTGAATTCCTATATAAGGAGGATCAATCTAATCAATTTGGTGTGCATTTTTTAAGGAATATGTGTGTGTTTTCTCTAACCAAGAGTGCATGAGGGCATATGAAAAGATCTAGATCTTAGTAGTAGAGACTTATGTGATGAATATGGTATATCTATAGAGCTATTGAAAGTTTATATGCTCTAATCCATTTGATGCAAGTGTTACAGAAGAAATATGGAGCATACTTATGCAATTGTTACTTCTATCTTCACCTATCCAGAGTGTATTGATTGCTATGTTGATGTTGATTATGTCTTGACACTATGGAAATAATGACTTAAAGTTTGATTGCATACCGTGTTAGTAGAAATTTACATGTTGTATGTAGGGATTTGTATGCCTAATGACATAGATTTTCTTGTTTTCTGTATTCCTTGTTGGTAGATCTTGATGTGATAGAGACTCCTTCTGTGAAATTTCTTGATCAACTTAAGTATATATGCAAGGATATTTTTGCAAAGAAAACTTTAGGGATATGGTGTTGCTATTTGTCTACTTCCCTTGAATACATTTTTGTGATTCTTTGTTTGTAATATGCAAAGAATTCATAATTCAATAATGTGTGTGCAAATATATGATATGATTATAGAGGTCATGCAATATTTCTCATAAATTGCATTACAAAATATATCTATTCCTATGTTAATAGAGATCTGACATTTTCCTAGAGTATGCAGATATTGGCATTACTTATTATTTAGAGATGTCTCTATAAATTTCCTACTAAAGCTTATAGTATTTACATTAGAAGAATTTTTTGTGAAGAATGCATGTAGAATTTATGATTGATGTGACATTGTGCATTTGACATAATAATTTGTTGATAGTGAGATTGTTACAATAGTTCGATGCTTCTCCTTTTGCATGATGTTGTAATTTGATGAGTTTGTTGATGAACAAGGATAGAAGTATTTTCATCTTCCTATATTAGTGACATGTCTGAATTCAATCAAAATAATGGTATGATTGACACCTGTCTAAAACTTGATGACTTATTTGGGCAAAGATCTATTTGATGTGTTATGGCATATCAGTGACTGTGATAGAGGTTGACAAAGATCCATATTTGTTGTTGTTCGTTCTCTTCATGATTTTATATTTCCTTTTGATTGATAATGATTACAAGGGCTTGGCTTGGTAACTTAGATATTTACAGTGCTATCTCATATGATAGTTTGACCTACTTGATGTGTTGAGAAACTCTTAGTGATATATGTTGTTGTTGAGACTTATTATGCAGAGAACAAAGATCTATTTTGGTTGAAAATTCAGTGAGCCTTACTCTGTTTTTTTATGCTTTGAGCTATGGAGATTTTTTTTATTTAAGGACAATATTGAGCTAGCGACTTCCCTTATTTCATATCTGGTTGTATGATATTTGGCTATGGCTTGTGTTGTGCTCTTATGAACTAGAGGTTTTTGATGTTGGGAAAATTTGAAGATTTCTTGTTGAGACAAGATCATAGTGCCATGATGATGCTATGAAGTGACAAATGCAATTATTATGTTTTATTCTATGTCAATGATGTCTTATTGATATTTTTGATGATTGATTAGAGTGTGACTTGGCATTTGATATCTAGTTGAAGGAATTTTGATGAACTTGTTTCTTCTCAAATTATTGGATCAGACTTGGTACTTGGCATTTGGTGATTTAGTGAATGTAATAATTGTATTCAATACTCTGTTGGTATTTTGGTGATTGGCACATCATTTTTAATATTCAGTGACTAGAATATTCTTGGTATTGAATGCTGTTGGGTGTGGTTTTTATACCTATTTCCTACACTTTCTTTCCCTAGTTTTGATCATCTTTCCCTCGAGGCCAATGAAACTTCACATGTTAATCACCTTTTTCTCATTATATACATCCTATTTCGTCGTCATGTTATTTTTCCATTTTTGTTGAATATAATGAGGCAATATTCCTTTTTGTGGCTAACTTGGGTAAGAATTGGAGAAGTATTTTGGATCGTCTCCCCTTTTTGAGGTGTTTCTTGTGAGAGCAAGGTTATGGATTGAACAAGCCGCGTTGATCGGTCTCAGAGCAGGGTGGAGAAGATTGTTGTTACACTCTGTATGCTATTACAGATTGATGTTATACTCTGTATGCTATTACAAGTGTTGCTGTTACACCACGTGCTGTTAAAGGTGACCATTTTTACACCTCAGATGCTATTACAAGGATGTTGTTACCCAGTGATTGTTGTTCCATCACAAACCATCATTTGAACATAGGATATTGCTGCATTGTAGCTAGAAAACTCGTGGGTACTATTCCATGCAACAACTATCAGAAGCTAAGAATTGTTTATTTAGAACCTAACAAATCCAAAAAGTTTTGATCTTAACCAATGTATTTGAATAGCATTTGTATTTAGGAACATGAAATAATGATTTTTATTTTATGATCAGCATGAGAATCGTGAGATTCTCATGATTGATCTATTCCTGATTTTGGGTATGTGATAACTATAAGAGAAACTTAATCTCTCATGTACGGGGACGACATAGAGAGCATTGTTATTTTGATCTTGTAACTTTTAATTATTTTTAATATTGAATACACTACGGTGATGTTGGTACTACTTCTCATTTGATTCTTTAACTAATATTGTATTCATTCCTACACCCCTGCTAGGGAGGAAGGGCCCTCCTCTTTATCAGGGACTAGAGCGGTAGAAGTAGATGTATATTATTGTTTCTTTTATTGTTTGTATGGTTTCCTGTTGTTGTTGTATAAATTGTGGAATATATCTTCTTGAGTTCCACAATTATGTTATGCTGTTACACTAGTTTGTTTAAGTAATATGGTAGTTGACCAGCTGGTGTAGTTATTAGTTCAGTGTGTGGCGCACCCTTGCTCTGTTAATCATGGAGTGTGATTTCATTTCTATAGAGTGTTTTAATTTCTACATGAATTATTTAATTTATGCAATTGATTCAGTGACATTCTTTAATTTTTTCTATTTTCGTTCTCGGTTGTAGTGTATCAACACAGATACTGCAAACTCCATTGAAACAGTAAGACTTACCCTAGGTTGATAATTAAATGGTTGCAGTATTGGTCAATTATGATTGATTAAAACAACACTACATTTTGGCGTCATTGCCAGGGATGGCAATTGACAATACAGTCAGCCAAGTTGTTTGTTTGATGATAGAGTGTTGCTAGTCCATAATCGTTGGGTGGTAAGATGAGAGGTAAGAACATGCGCATCGCTGTAACATACCTAGGTTGGCTCACAGTTGTGATCACTAGGGCACTTAGGATGTGGCATTTTGGTGTTTTATTAAAGTGTGTCTTTAGCTCTTCAGTTGCTAGACGGTAAGATGAGAGGTAAGAATCTGTGCATCGCTCTAACATACCTGGGTGGGCTCACCATTGTCGAAGACTGAGATACTTAGGGTGTGAATTAATACACATAGGGTCCATGTGTGCAATTGTAGGAATTATAGAAATATTGAAAATACCCCCCACTATAATTAGTCACAGGAAAAACAGGTCGTAAAAAGGAAAGGAAGAGTGTAGATTTGGGAAGGGAAACATTTATCCATGAACTGATCTCAAAGGCGGAAAAAGAACAACCATTTTTTCAAAGGGATGCAAGGAAAACAGGGCCAAAAAAAGTTGTTACTCCTATAACAAGGATAGAAACCTCTGATTCCTCTGTCTCGGGGCCATACCATTCTAAAGAAAGTGAAAATACTCCCAATATTAAGCATCCAATTGAGGAACAATACGGGGAAGCTAGTATCAAGAACCTTAGGACTTAGGGACAAGGGGAAACTGAAGGGGGACATCAAAAACATGAAACATGAGAGCACCTATTGGTTTATTAATATCCAGATTTAGGCAGTGCATTGAAATAGCTAGCCCTAAAGTCACCTAAGCCATCAATTTCACCTTCAATACAGTCACGAGAACAACTTGAAGAACTTTTGTTACAGCAAGGATTAGAAGGGTTAGCAATGGGGGACAACAAAAACAGCAACAGTAAAACATATCCTACTATCACCACATTTGAGTTCCCAATTGGGGATATCAGAGGTGAGGCTCATATGAAAAATATTCCTTTATCATCCTTACCATCCTTTCAAGGAATGATTGTAGAATACCCTGACACCTTCTTATTCGAATTTGATGTCTTATGCAAGAGTTATGACTATGTTTCAGATGCTCAGAAATTAAAATTATTTTCTGCTACTCTAAAAGGAGCATCCCTTAGGTGGTTCAAGGGGTTAGGCTCTACTTCTATTCGAACATGGAGCGATATGAAGGAGACATTCTTATCAAAGTATCAAGATTATTGTAGAACCAAGGACTTAAGAGAGGAAGTATTCGGGGTGACACAGAAGGAGGATGAGAGTCAGGAGGACTACGTAGAGTGGTTTCACTATAATTTGTAGAGGTCTAAACATAGTGATTTAGATCATGAGATCTTGAAGACCATATTTATAAGAGGAATTAGGGATGACTTCCTTGATACCCTAAATCTACTAGGAAAAGGGGACATATCTTAGGAACCATTCGCCGAAATTGTAAATCTCTATCTAATATGCTCTAGGGGATCGTCAAAGGGAAGAAGCACAATCTGAGATGCCTCTACCTAAATACAAAAATCTACAAGTGGAGGAGTAACCAAAGCAGAGATCGGGAATTTATTATAAAATTTCAAAACTGACATCCTCAATACTTTATCTACCGAGATAACAATGACACAGATTAAGAAGACATAAGGTGAAGCTGATACACCTATGCTGGTGTTCTATCTAAATTTCTGAAAGAAACATCCCTTGAGGGAGTGTGAAATGAACAACATCAGCTTGTGCAATATTTGTGAGCTGGAACATTCTACAGGTCAATGTCTGGAGATTCCTAGACTAAAAGCAGTACTTAGAGAGTTGAGTGAAGAAGTTCAGTCCTCTTATTTCATCGCACCTAAGAGACCATGGCAGCCACGACCTCCAAGTATGTCCCAAGATTATTATTCTGTTAATTCATGGAATAATGCATATAGCACTCAACAATATCCATGTTAATACTATGCTCCTTCTCTAGCACAGTTTCCTTCACCCTGGAACTAGTCGTCCCCCTCTCCCTCTATTCAATATCCTCCATCTCAACCATACCCTTGGAATCAGAACTGGAGGGTGAATGCCCAAAGTACAACCCCGACTAGAGTACCAATGCAGCAGTAGCTACAATTATCCCCTTTCCAAAGTCCTATTCCTACACCGTGTTCGCAACCCCAACTACCTGTGCAACCTAACCCTAACCTGAATAATAAAGCAGCCCAGAGCATAGAGGCTCTGACTACCTTCCAGACTTAACTTATCACTCCCGTTGGACTTAATTAAATTCAACTATGGTCGGGTAAGGTAATTAAACCAAGTCACTCCCTTATAATTACCGAGGAGGAATGTGAACCTTCTAGAGGAGGTACAGTGAATCTTGAGGTGGTTGTTACACCTGTAATAGCCGATATAGAGCAAACTGTTATGTCTATAACAACCATCCCAAGAAGAATTGTTACTCCTGTAACAACCAACTCTGGTAAGGTTGATACACCTATAGTAGCCGATTCGACTGTTATCACTCAAAATCCTTCGTATCCTTATAGATTAACTTAGACTGGAATGACCTCACAACCCAAATCCGATTTCCTTAGGGGGTTGCAAAATCTGCACATACGAATTCCTCTGGTGTAAGCTCTTAAAGAAGTACCTATTTATGCCAAAAAAGTACGAGATTTGCGCATTAAGAAACCTGGAAGGAAGCGTAAGGACCATGCTACCATACACGTGATGGGGAAATTGTCTAGATTAATGACTGCTCCGCCTCTTTTAACCAAGTATAACGATTCAGGAAACCCTACGGTTATTGTCTATATTAATGACCAGCCCATAACTAATACATTGATTGATCTTGGGGCTACCATTAATGTGATGACAAAGGACATCTTTACCACGTCGGGGCTACATGGGCTTAGACATACGCCCATTGTATTTGAATGACAATATAGGTCCCATGTTAAACACGAGGGGGTATTAGAAGAAATATTAATCACAAAATCTTCATGGAGGTATATGACTGACTTTCTTATCTTACAGACCAAATCCAACATGGGGGGACATCCTTTGATCCTAGTGAGACCTTGGTTGGCCACTACAGATGCATTTATAGGATGCAGATCTAGATCTATGATGATCGTAGATAGCCAGGCTACAAAAAAACTTAATCTTTACCCCCAAAACCAAATATGGATTTGTACAATCCCCGAAGGGATGAAATTGAGCCCGGATTGGATCTTTCCTTACCGCTCCTCACTTCGAGAAAAGTCAGTATTTCAAGGATGAGATAGAAGATGATATCATTAATGGCTTTATTAGTAACTCACTTTCTGACACTTCTATTGAAAATTCAAAGGAGGAAGAGGAGGTAGAACTTTGATCAAATGAGAAACACTCCACATACTGACAGAAGTCCAGTTGAAATCAAACCAGGGAAGTTTATGAACATTAACCCCAACTTGACTATTGAGAAAACCAACTATCATTAAAACTGTTACAGAAATACAAAAAAGCATTTGCATGGGACTATATGGATATGAAAGGGATTCATCCCAACCTGTGCACTCACTGCATTTATTTGAAAGATGGTTGCAAACCAATTAGACAACTGCAACGCTGCATGAACACTACGTTGAAGGAGGTAGTGAAGGAAGAATTACAAAAACTCCTGAGTGCTAAATTTATTTATCCAATATCTGATAGCTAGTGGGTGTCTTCGCTTGTCATTTTCCCTAAGAGAATGGCAAGTTGAGTGTCTATGTGGATTACAGAGAACTCAATAAGGCCACTTAAAAGGACCATTTTCCTTTACCATTCATAGATCAGGTCCTTGACACCCTTTTAGGGAAAAGGTTTTTCTCATTTCTAGATGGGTTTAGTGGCTACAACCAGATACAGATTGTCCCAGAGGATCATGATAAAACAACCTTTACTTTCCCTTGGGGAAATTTCGCATACAGAGTACTCTGTTTTGGACTTTACAATGTGCCAGCAACGTTTCAGAGGCAATACTGGGAATTTTTTATGATTTGTTGAATGATTGTCTTGAAATCTTCATGGACAATTTTACACCATATGGTGATTCTTTTGAAACATCATTAGCTAATTTAGAAAAAAATGTTGGAACGTTGTGTACAAACTAATGTTGCTTTGAGCACCAAAAAATTTCACATGATGATGACTAAAGGGATTGTGCTTAGACACTACATTTCTCCTGACCGGATCAATGTAGACCCTACTAAAATAGAGGTAATTCTGAAAATTCTAACTCCCAACAGGAAAAAAGAGGTACGCAATTTCTTGGGACATGCAGGGTATTACAGAAGGTTTATAGAGAAATTTTCAAAAATTGCATCGCCATTGTTTTCTTTTCTCATGAAAGATATCAACATTTTGTGGACAGGAAAGTGTGAGCAAGCCTTTTTGAAGATGAAATATTGTGTATCAGCAGCTCCGGTTTTACGTGCACGTAATTGGGAACTGTCGCTTCACATAGCTACAGATGCATCTGATATTGTTGTAGGTGTTATTTCACCCTTGGGGAACTTTCACATATAGAGTACTCCATTTTGGACTCTGCAATGCGGCAACAACTTTTCAGAGGGAAATACTTGGAATTTTTTATAATTTGTTGAATGACTCCCTTGAAAGCTTCATGGACGATTTTACACGTTATGGTGATTCTTTTGAAACAACATTAGCAAATTTAGAAAAAGTGTTGGAATGTTGTCTACAGACTAATGTTTCTTTGAGCACCGAAAAATTTCACATGATGATGACCAAAGGGATTGTGCTAGGACACTACATTTCTCCTAATGGGATCAAGGTAGACCCTGCTAAAATAGAGGTAATTCTAAAAATTCCAACTCCCAACACACAAAAAGAGGTACACGGTTTCTTGGGATATGCAGGGTATTACAGAAGGTTTATAGAGAATTTTTCAAAAATTGCATCGCCATTGTTTTCTTTGCTCATGAAAGATGTCGACATTTTGTGGATAGGAAAGTGTGAGCAAGCCTTTTTGAAGCTAGAATATTGTGTATCAACAGCTCTAGTTTCACATGGAACTAATTGGGAATTGTTGCTTCACATAGCTACAAATGCATCTGATATTGTTCTAGGTGTTTTTTCGCCCTTGGGGAACTTTCACTTATAGAGTACTCCCTTTTGGACTCTGCAATGTGGCAACAACTTTTCGCAGGGAAATACTTGGAATTTTTTTTTATTTGTTGAATGACTGCCTTGAAATCTTCATGGACGATTTTACACCTTATGGTGATTCTTTTGAAACAACATTAGCTAATTTAGAAAAAAGAGTTGGAACATTGTGTACAGACTAATGTTGGTTTGAGAACTGAAAAATGTCACATGATGATGACTGAAGGGATTGTGCTAGGACACTACATTTCTCCAGACAGGATTAAGGTAAACCTTGCTAAAATAGAGGTAATTCTAAAACTTCCAACTCCCAACACACAAAAAGAGGTACGTAGTTTCTTGGGACATGGAGGGTATTACAAAAGGTTTATAGCGATTTTTTCAAAAGTTGCATTGCCATTGTTTTCGTTTCTCATGAAAGATGTCAAAATTTTATGGACAAGGAAGTGTGAGCAAGCCTTTTTGAAGTTGAAATTTTGTGTATCAGTAGCTCTGGTTTTACATGGACCTAATTGGGAACTGCCATTTCACATAGCTATAGATACATCTGATATTGATGTAGGTGTTTTCTTGGGCCAACTCGAGGACATGAAACCTTACGTTATTTATTACATAAGCAATAATTTGACTCCAGCTAAGCTCAATTACACAGTGACCGAGAAGGAATTCTTAGCAGTAGTGCATGCCATCAATAAATTTCAACATTATATCACTGGGTATCAAGTATTTGTACTCACTAACCACTATGCCATTCATTTTTAATGAATAATCCAATTACCAATGGTAGAAATACATGCTGGTTATTGTTGTTATAGGAATTTGACATCACAATTGTCGATAAACTTGGAAAAGATAATGTAGTATTTGATTTCCTTTCTAGGTTAATTATTGATGACAATTTCATTCCTACTGAGGATTATTTCCCTGATAAGTACCTCTTTGCTATTTCTACTTACTCACCATTTTATGCAGATATATCCAATTATCTTAATGCAGGGAAGTTTCCACAATATTTGTCCTCCAAGGAAAAGAGAAATTCATACAGCAGAGTACTATCTATACCTGGATAGATGGGAATCTCTATCACACTGGACCAGATCAGAAGTTGTGTTAGGGAAGATGAGATCTTTGACATCCTTAAGGCTTGTCACGCAGAACCTTATGGAGGGCACTTCGCAGACACGATACAAAGTCCTTTCGACAGGATATTATTGGCCAACAATATTTTAGGATGCCAAGAAGTGATGGAATAATGGATCATTTGTCAAATATTCAATAATGAAAATTGTTGTTTTTAGTGAGAGATTTATGGACAAATTAGTGGAATGATAGGTGAGAGATTTATGGATGTTTGTTGAGAGAATTATGGAGTGATTTGTGGAGTTGACAAAATCCCAATACCTCTCCTCATGTATAAATATATGCCTATGTTAATGAAATACAATTAAGTTGGTGTGTGAGAGTTGTGCATTATTGTTGAATATTTTATGCTCTGTAATTTAGTTTTTATTTTTCTATTCAATCTTTCATTTGGTATCAGATCCATTTCCCCCAAGAATTAGAGAGTTTGTGAAATCTATGAGAACCCTCTTGAAAAAAAAAACTTGTGTGTTTTTCGTGTGTGTTTGGTGCATTTGTGAAGAAACTGAATAAAGAACTGTTGGACATGAAGAAACATTGGAGTACGTAGACTAACGTGAAAATTATTTCCTGCATACATTTGAGATGAAGATACGTTTGTTGGTGTAATTTTTTTTTCTGGTGTGTTTTTCATTTTATATGTTTTTTGCCTCTAACGTTGTTTTGAACCTGCATGCACTGATCCGGTAGCCTGTGATAGTTTGAAGCAATGTTGGAGCAAAGTATTTTTGTGTATAACAGTAAAAGAGGAGTCACCAGCATGGAATGGGAACAAACCCCCTTGGAGAAGACCTCCTTGAAGCTACGTGGAGAAGTCTTCTACGTGGATGAGAATCTAAGCGTGAAGAGACTCCAAGTCTGTTAGAGCTTGCAAGAGCTACTGCGATTTCATCCGGTCAAATGCTTGTTCGAAAAATAGTCATCCAAACTTGGATCATTTGATTCTGGACATGCAAGTTTTAACGTGGACATGAAATTTGAAATAAGAGTGGAGTGAACTTTAAATTTTTAAAGTTTAACATTAAAGTTTTTTGAGTGGAGTGACTTTTCATGAGTTTTTTTTAAATATTAAAACTTTTGTTTGGAGTGCATGTTAATGTTTCTTGAAGTGTGCATGACACACTCCTTTAGTTTGTAAAAAGGGCTTTATAAATGTGTGAAAGGGATTAAAATTTTCAATAAGGGAGATATAAGAAGAAAATATGTTTTATAATGTTTTGAAAAGAGGGAATTAATTTTTCTTCTCATGAAGGGGATATAAGATGGTTTGCAATAATGAAAGGAGATATAAGATGTAATTTTTTGAAAAATTGAGCTTTTTAGCTCTCTTTGTACTCTTCCAATTAATAAAAAAGAGATATTTTTTGGTGGTGGTTGAGTCCCAATTTTTGGGACATTTGGTTCTTGTCCCAGGTTGAAGTGGGACACATTGTGTTCTTTTGCATTTTCTCTCTATCAGTCTCTCTTACTCTCATCACGGTGACACGCAGTATTGTATTGCCTAAACTTGTTGGCACAAACTATTTTTATTGGAGCAAACGTATGCAACCTATATTCATCACTGAATATTTATGGGAACTTGTAACTGATGGATACAATATGCCTTCTCCTGATGAATTCAAAGCATTAAGTGTTGATGAAAAAAATATCTTAAGGAACTTATTAAGAAAGATAATGAAGCACTTTCACTTATAGGTAGTTCTCTTGAGGAATCTATATTTCCAAGAATCAGTGGTGCAATATCATCTAAAGAAGCGTGGGATATCTTAAAGAACACATTTGAAGGTGTTGTTGTAGCTAAACTACAAACATTAAGGAGGAATTTTGAAAATTCCCATATGCAAAGTAATGAATCCATTCATGATTACATCACAAAAATGCAAGATCTTGTTAATCAAATGAGGTCATTAGGTGAAGATGTTCCAGAAAGAAGGCTAATTGAGAATATTTTAATAAGTTTGCTGCCTATGTTTTAGAAGGTCACTACCAGTATTATGGTCTCCAAATATTTAAATACCATGAAAACTGATGAATTAAGTGGATTCTTGTTAACTGTTGAAGAGAATCAACCATACGAGAAAGTAGAACATGCCTTTTCAGCAGAGCATAGAGGAAGAGGAAGGATTAGGGGTCATTATCATAATCAAAATCAAAATAGAAATCAACAAAGTTCACAAGGAAATGAATCATCTTCAAGAGGTAGAGGCAGGAATCCCAACCAGTTTAGAGGAAGAGGTAGAGATGGATCTGGCAGAAGAGGACAAAGAAGAGATGGAGGCAGAAATGGAGGAATAGGTGGAAGACCATAGTGTTATTATTGCCAAAAATTTGGCCATCTTGAAAGAGATTGTTGTGAAAAAATACGAGATATGGAGCGAAAAGGTGTTAATACAATTGTTGAAGAAACTACGAATGCGAAGTTATTCATCTCAAGTTTGATGGCACATAGTGAAGAAAGTGAAGTATGGTATATTGATTCAGGATGTTCAACTCATATGACATCTCAAGAGGAGTTGTTTACCAAATTTAATGACAATTATTCTGGTAAAGTCACATTTGGTGATGATAGTGTTTCTAAGGTGAAAGGGAAAGGCACAGTTGCAATATCAGCATTACATGGAAAGAAGAAGTTAAATGAGGACACTTTGTTGAAACCAGCATTGAAGAAGAACCTACTTTCTGTAGGATAGATGATGGAGAAAAACTACAAGCTAGTGTTTGATAATAAAGAATGCTTAATCATGGATAAGTTGAATAAAAATGAAGTTGTATCAAGAGGTGAAATGACTGAAGACAGAATTTTCAAGCTCCCCTTTGATTCAAGTAATTCACAAAGTTTGAATACAATAGAAGATACAAATAGTAAAATTTGTGATTATAGGATGGGACATCTAAATTTTTAGAGTTTGGTGTTGTTAAGAAAGAAAAACATGGTGAATGGTCTTCCTTATATCAAGTTGGATGATGATGTATGTGGAGGGTGTATTTTTGGGAAAAAAACAGGGAAAGTTTCTTAGATAGAACATGGAAGGCTAGAGAACGTCTATTCAAATTTTTGTGGTCCAAAGGAGATTGTCTTTTGGAAATGTGCACTATTTTCTCACTTTCATTGATGATAATTCTAGGAAGACATGGGTGTATTTTCTAAAAGAGAAGCCTAAAGTGTTTTCTCATTTTCTTTAGTTTAAGGCTTTAGTTGAAAAGCAAAGTGGTCTACAAATTATCACCCTAAGAACAGATAATGTGGGACAATACAAGTCAAATGAGTTTTTGAATTATTGTATGAAGAATGGAATAAAGTGAAAGATTACTAATTCATATTCTCCTCAACGAAATGGTGTTGCAAAGAGGAAGAATAGAACCGTAGTTGAAATGGCTAGAAGGATGTTAAAAACTAAGTCACTTGGAAATGAGTTTTGGGCTGAAGCAGTACACACAACAGTATACACTCTTAACCGATGTCCTACAAAGGTAGTGTTGAATTTGAATCCAGAAGAAGCATGGTCAGGATACAAAGCAAGTGTTGCACATATGAAAGTTTTTGGTTGTACTGCATATGCACATGTTCCTAAGGAAAAGAGGAAGAAATTGGATGATAAGTGTGTGAAGTGTATCTTTATTGAATACGATATTGAAACAAGAAGTTACAGGTTGTTTGATCTAGAGGCAAAGAAGGTGATAATAAGAAAAGATGTTGTGTTTAATGAGAAGGGAGTCTATCATCCAGAATAGGTACAGTTTGAATTGAAGAATGATGCAATGAATATTGGTGATGATTCAAATTCCGAGTTAGTAAAAGAAGATGAAGTTAAGAAGAAGCCTAAGTGGCTTGAAAGGGGTCATTCAGAAACCAGTATGTTGGATTGAAATTTTGAAAGAGGGGTTACAAGATCTCAAAGTTATCTAGTGAATTATGCAAAAAATGGATGAACCACAGGATTATGCAGAAGCATCAAGAAAGAATGAATGGAATGAAGCTATGGAAGCAGACATGAATGCCTTGGTGAAAAATGATACATGGGACATGGTTAAATTATGAAAGGGAAAAGATGTAATTGTAACTAAGTGGGTTTATAAGACCAAGTGTAAATCAGATGGCACAATTGATAAGTATAAGGCTCATTTAGTTGCAAAGGGCTATGCACAAAAAGAAGGAATTGATTATACTGAGACATTTGCCCCAGTGGAAAATTTGGATACAATCAGGATGGTTCTTTCATTAGCTACATAGTACAAGTGGCCAATTTTTCAAATGGATGTTAAATCAGCCTTTTTAAATGGTTATGTGGATGAAGAAATTTATGTGGAGTAGCCTGAAGGTTTTGAAGTGCTAGGAAAAGAAGATTATGTTTATAAGTTGAAGAAGTCCTTGTATGGTCTTAAGCAAGCGCCAAGGGCATGGTATTCAAGAATTGATAAGTATTTTCAGGACCATGGCTTAGTTAAAAGTTTATCTGAGCGCAACCTCTATATCTTTCAGTCAAAACATGACATTCTGATAGTTGTCTTATATGTTGATGATTTGATCTACATAGGGAATAGTACAAAACTATTTCAAAGGCTTAAGTCACATATGATTGTTGAGTTTGAGATGACAAATATTTGTGAGTTACATTATTTCTTAGGTATTGAAGTTTGGAAGAAGGAAGATGGTATTTCCATGTCACAAGCCAAGTATACTTGGTACATTTTGAAGAAGCTCAGAATGTTGAGTTGCAAGTCCACGGAAACTCCTTTGGAAGTTAGGTTGAAGTTATATAGACATGATGACTCCAATTCAGTTGATGTTACTTTGTATTGTTAATTGGTTGGAAGTTTTATATACTTAACTACAACTCGACCATATATTTCTTTTGCAGTCAGTATGGTATCAAGATTTATGGCAGAACCTAAGGAATTTCATTGGAAAGCAGCAAAGAGGATTTTAAGATATATACATGGAACAGTTGGTTATGGTTTGGTATACAGGTCTATAGAATATTTCAAGTTGATTGGTTATGCAGATTCAGATTGGTCTGGATGTATGGATGACATGAAATCAACTTCAGGGTATTCATTCAATATGAGTTCAGTGGGAGTTGCTTGGAGTACTAATAAGAAATCAAGAGTTTCTCTCTCGACAACAGAAGCAGAATATAAAGCAGCAGCAACAACAACATCTGAAGCAGTTTGGTTATGATATTGATATTCAATATCATTTTGCTCGAGATTTGGTTTAGTAAGGACTAATCAAGATTGAGTTTTGCATAATAGATAAACATGTAGCTTATATATTCACCAAAGCACTATCTAAGGAAAAGTTCTGCAAAATTCAAAGATGATCATGGAATATTTCCAAATGATCATTATGGGGGAGAAATGATGGAATAATGGATCATTTTTCAAATATTCAATAATTAAAATTGTTGTTTTTAATGAGAGATTTATGGAGAAATTAGTGGAATGACAGGAGATATATTTATGGATGTTTGTTGAGAGAATTATGGAGTGATTTGTGGAGTTGAAAAAATTCCAATACCTCTTCTCATGTATAAATATATGCCTATGTTAATGAAATAAGATTGACTTGGTGTGTGAGGGTTGTGCATTATTGCTGAATATTTTATGCACTGTAATTTAGTTTTTATTATGTTGTTCCATATTTCAATAAGTTCGGGAAAGGATGTGATAGTTGCCAAAGAATGGGCCAACCACTACAATCAGATGAGATATTTTTACATCCTCAAATCATCTTAGAACCTTTTGAGAAATTGGCCTTGGATTTTGTGGGACCTATTAATCCTTCATCCAGACAGAAACTCTACATTTTGGTCTACACCGACTATGTCACAAAATGGGTTGAGGCAAAAGCACTAACTAGAGCCATGGAGTAGGCTATGTCAGACCTCCTGTTTGAACACATCTTTGTCCATTTTGGTATACCGAGGGAGATATGACAAATGGAGGGACCCAGTTTACATTCCATATGATCCAAAATTTGGTTGAAAAATATAAAATCCATCATAGAATCACAACACCTTATCATCCACAAGCGAATGGCCAAGTGGAAATCACCAACAAAGTCATTTAGGGGATTCTTACCAAGATTGTGGCTAGTCACCGAAGGATTTGGGCCGATAAACTTCTTGAAGTGTTGTGGGCATATAGAACTACGTGGAGGAATACCATGGGATTCTCACCATACAAACTTGTGTATGGTAAAAATCCCTTATTCCCTAATGAGTTATAAATCAAGACATTGAGAACAACATTATAGGTTAATTTGGAGCTGGCTACAACACAAAAGAAAAGGTTGAACCAACTCAATGAATTGGAGGAGAAACGGCTGGCTGTCATCCACCAAACAGAGATTATGCAGTAGTAGAGAGCTATGTGGCATGACATGTTCATCAAGAAGAAGAAGTTTTAGAAAGGAGATTGGGGTCTCTTATATGATTCAGGATTCAAGGACTTCAAGGGTAACCTCTGCACCAGATGGCTAGGTCCCTGTGAGGTAGATGCAGTATTTTTCAATGGGACTGTGAATTTGGTTACCATTGATAGTGCGAGGACACCATTACTTGCAAATGGGAACCATCTTTAGTTATATCATAAAAATACTTCAATGGATTCATTTGTTAACATTGTCATGAATTCAGATCTTTAGATTACAGGAGCAGGGGAAAACCCCCCTGTGTTGCCAAAATTCTAATTTTTCAAATAAGTGTAATAGCTAAAAACCAACCTCTATTGGCGGTTATTACACCTAATATATATATATATAAACAAAAAATAAGAAAATAAAACAATCTCGCTGTGAAAACCTTTTTTGAGCGCAGATGGACAATTTCTATAGTAATTCAAAACCACTCTATGGTAGCTATTACACTTTGTAAAAGCATTTTTTATTTCAAGCATATCCTACAATAATGTTGTTACATGATTGTCTTTTTTATTTTATCTTTTATGGAAATCAATAATACATAACAGTCATCTTGGTTGTTACATCTGTAACAGTCGACGAATTTTAGAAATAATTCAAGTAAATTATTTATTCTGATACACAGCATGCATCACCATGATTCGGGAGAAGTTTTCTTGACAATCGGAATTAAATTCGCGTACCTCATCACCAATGTCTTCTTTCCATGTCACACGAGGTATGTCATAAAATGGTAATATCGCTATCCTCTTTTGTTTAGTAATTATGGAAATCTAACACAATATCCCTTTTGATGACTGAGGTCAGTTGTCACATTTAAGCCGGGGAGGATGAATTACATGATGAAATGACCTTTGCATGACCCGTAAGCATTTAAAAACTACAATGAAAGCTTGATGATCTTGTAACCATTGTCATTTAATGATCGATCATACCAAAAAAGGGAATTGTACCTCAAACTAGACCTCCCATAACTTAGCATTAATAAGGAAACGTTATTGCGCAGTACGAATCCTAACTGCAAATCTTGATTTGAAATTCCTACCCGCATCACCCTACCATTTACCCACTGCTGAAGCGTTGCATCCTCATTCAGATTTCTCAGATAGAAGTGGAGGAGAATAGTTGTAGGGCTAGAATAGCTGAGTATTGTGCCGACCACTTCAGAACTTCTCAAAGGGGAGAAGAGAGGAGAATAACATTGAACTGATGTAGAAATGGGTGGGGAAGCAATTCGACATGAACCAGGATCAATAAAGGCATTGGAAAACTTCCCCGAAGCATGCCAACTTTTAAAAGACGCAAGCTGGTTTGAGTTTTTCCAAAGGTTGGAAGGATCAGATGGCGCAATTGCTATGGAATTCACGAAGAATTTAAAGAGGAATCAAACAGAGGTCAGGGGATTAAAGCTGGAAGTTACAGAAGAGGTAATTTTCCATGTGATGGAATTACCAACAGAGGGTAAAAGGTGCTTTAACAAAAAAAATAATGACCCCTCACCAGGTAAGAACAAGACCCAATCCTTGCTCCTTAAAATTGAAAGTTTAGAAAGAGAAAAGGAAAAGCTAAGGAAGCAGTTAGTAGAGGATAAGGTAGAAGTAAGGGCCCTGGGGTTAGATACTTTGGTTGAGGCTGTAGATAGGGTTGGGGAGGAAAATGTTTCGAGTGCTATGTGCATTACCTATGCTAAGGAGCTACTGGTAGTGAGGTATAGAGTCTGTGCAGTGGACACCATATCGAGGGAAACACAAACTGAGTCTTGGGAAGCTCATGCACAAAAACACGTTGAAGACACTGCTATTAATCAAGAACCAGCAACTAAGATGGAGCATTCCATAGAAAGTAATTTGGTAGATGATACACAGGAACCCTTGGTTAACACTATTGTTACACAAGAACCAACAGTGGAAACCAAATTTAACCAAAGGAAAAAAGAAGAAGTTGATATCCATGAACCTATCATTGAGAGTGCTATTACACAAGAACCAACAGTGGAAGCAAAAGTTGATCACCAAGGGGAAAATGATACACAAGAATTTGTGGATCACACTGCTATTTAACAAGAACCAGTAGTGGAAGCGAAAGCTGATCAGAGAGAAAAAGAAAATGTTACACAAAAATCCATTGATGACGTTGTTGTTACACAAGAACCAGCAGCTGAGATGGAGCAGTTTCACCCTAGGGAGGTTATTAGACCTTCAATTGTTAGTGCATGTGGGACAACATCGATTCTTGATGAAGGATGATGTTATGAAAGAATGTTGTTGATACCAGAGTTACAGAAATGGAAGCAGCAGGCGCTCTCTCTATAGAGGGAATGATCTCGCTCAAGGCACATAACAAGATGATGGATTCACTCAGGGAGAAATGGTTAAAGTAAGAGTGGGAGAGAGAATGGGAAGAGAGGAGACATAAGCAAGGTATGAAGAAGAAGGGAAAACAACTGCACTTGTTACAATGATAGGTTCTAGATCTAACAAATGATAAGACGAAGATTTGTGAGCTTGCCTTGAACCTGCTAGGATGTAGTTGGCCTTCCCAATCATATCCAGTTTTCCTCTAGGAACATTATTATTTGTTTGAGTTAAAAAAAGTCTTTGGGAATATACCTTATTTGGGTTCTTCTACTTGTACTTTTCTTGAAATTTTTCGTACTTGTGATTTTGATGAATAGAGCTTACTTTGTGAGCTATTTTTGCATAACATAATGTGTGAATATGTCAGTACAAACATGGTGGCAAGTGTTTTCTCCTATATGGGGAATCTGCAATTGTGGGCATTCCTTTCTTTTATGAGGAACCAAATCGAATGGCATCTGGCCATGAAATCAGCTGAGACCAAAGAAGAAAGGGTAGCATTATGGATCAGAGAAGAACCAGGAATGGTTTATGAACTGAGATGTGAGTTTAAGTTGTTCCTCAGTACCCGGGTTCAAGGAACAATCAACCACATATAGAAAAAATGATTGTGGGGATTTTCCTCAATTTGTATGCACAAATGAAAATTTGAGTGCTAATAGGGTGCCTTAAGCACACTGAGGCCTGTAGTGTTGGATTACAAGAAAGAGATCCTTTTGAGTACATGAAATTTGTGGTTGTTGTTACACATGTACCTGAATATGCCTCGGTGGTGTAGACATTGGGAACATTCTGGATCAGATTTAGATTCAAATTTCCTCTGATTTGGTTACCAATGGAAGAATACCAGCCAGATTACCACTTGTGTGACTATGAAGAAGAATCCCGACTGCGACATCTAATGGCTACTCAAGGCTACAAGGCTCCTGGTGAAGACACTGCTGGTGCCTATAATTTTACAGACTTGCATCGGGGGTATAGTAGGAGAAGCTGAAGCTCTGCATGGGGACATGCAATTGCTTCAGCTAGGGGGGGATGTTGGGTGTGGTTTTTATACGTATTTTCTACACTTTCTTTCCCCAGTTTTCATCCTCTTTCCCTCTAGGCCAACGAAACTTCACATGTTAATCACCTTTTCCTCATTATATACAGCCTATTTTTCCATCATGTTATTTTTCCATTTTTGTTGAATATAACTATTGGGTGTTGTTTTTTACCTATTTTTTGCACATTCTTTCCCCTATTTTGACCTTTCTATCCTCCAAGCCTATGCCCTTATATGACCGAACTCTCTGTTTTCTTACCTTTTTAATCCATTTTACTGTCATGTTACTTTGCTGTATTTTACCGAATAATACGAGGCTGTATTCCTTTTTGTGGCTAACTGGGAGAGAATTAAAGAAGTATTTTGGGAAGTTCATCTTTTTTAGGTGTTGGCTTGCACAAATGAAGCTATGAAGTAGACAGGAAGCAAGCATTAATTGCAAGAAAGGGTAGAACAGTTCGATGTTACACCTTGAGTGTTGTTACAAACTGCTGCTATATACTAGGTGTTGTTACAGGTTGTTGTTGTTACAGTTTGTTGTTGTTACAAATTGTTGTTACACACTGGACGCTGTCGCAGGTTGTTGTTACACCTCGCGTGGATCTGCTGTCACATCAATAGTGTTGTCGTTAGTTATGCTGTGTCATCCCAAACCACCATTTGCTCAATGTTGTTGCATCAAAGCTGGAAATGTGGGTACTATTCCACATAACAGCTGTCAGCAATAGGATTGTTCATTTTTGAAGCAACAAGACTCAGGAAGTTGCAACTAATGTATATTTATTTAGTAATAAGTTGTAACTTCTTTATTTTTGATCAGCATGAGAATCGAGAGATTCTCATGACTGATCTGCTTTCTAATTTTTGGGTTGTAATAATGTTAAAGGACTCGACATTTTATGTATTAGAAGATGACATATAGGAGAGTACCGTTACTCTGTTTCTGTAATCCTGAACTTATTCAATATCAATTGGCATGGTGATTTTGTTTCTTTCCAACTGATTCATTAATCACTTTTTGTGTTCTTCCTGTGCCCTGCTGAGGAGGAAGGACCCTCCTCTTTGGCAAGGATTGCAATGATTAGGTAGTGTACATTTCAGTTCAGTTTATTGATTTATGGTTTTTCATTATTGTTGTACAAATTGTGGATTTCATTCGCTGTTGTTTCTAGTTATCTTATGCCGTTAGACAGAGCTAAACAACAAAGAAATAGTAACCAGCTAGAATAGATGTTAGTTCTTGTGTGGCACGCCTTTATTTCAATAGTTGTGAGTTGTGATTAATTATGTAGAGTGTTTTTTGTATCTACATGCATGGTTTGATTCAGTAATTTAGATCAACAACACCTTTTGCAACTTCTCTACACTTTCTTATGCTTGGCTGGAGTGTATTAGCATAGACAGTGTGAACTCCATTGAAACAGAAAGAGCTACCTTGGGTTGACAATTAATGTTGCAGATTGAAGTCAATTAAGTTTGATTAAAACAACACTACATTTTAGCGCCATTGCCGGGGATGGAAAGTTGATGATACAATCAGCCAAGTTATTTGTTTGATATAGAGTGTTGCTAGTCCACAGTTGTTGGGCGGTAAGATGAGAGGTAAGAACCTACGCATCACTCTAACATGCCTGGGCGGGCTCACGATTGTGATCACTAGGACACCTAGGACATTTTGATGCTTTGATTAGTGTATCTTCAACTCTTCAGTCATTGGGCGGTAAGACGAGAGGTAAGAACCTACGCATCACTCTAATATTTTAGCGAGCTCACCATTTTCGAAGACTAAGGCACTTAGAGTGTGATTTAATACACATAGGGTCCATGTGTGCATTTGTAGGACTTATAGAGACATTGAAATCACCCCCACTCTAACAATTCATAAGAACGACGAGTCATAAAAAGGAAATGAAGGGTGAATATTTGGGAATGAAGACATTTATCCAAGAATTAATCTCCAAGAAGGAAAAAGAACAGTCCATCTCTCAAAGGAATGCAAGGAAACAAGGTTGCAGAATGTTGTTGCTCCAATAGCGCAAGCAGAAACCTCCAATCCCTCCATCTCGGGACCGTATCATTCTAAGGCTAGCTCTCATACCCCCAAGATCAAGGATTTAATTTATGAGCAAGAAGGGGACATTAGTAGCCAAAATTTGAGGACTAAGGGTCAAGGGGAAACCAAGGGGGAACATTGGACACCTGAGGTGGAAAAGCACCTGTTGATTTATTAATATCCTGTTGGCTTGTATGGGCCTCACCCAGGTTCAGAGGTGATTTAGCCAAGCAAATCCCAGTAATACTGACCCTTTTGGCAACAGTCCATGGAGCGCGGACTGAGGTCTCACCCGAAGTAGTATGGGACGGTGCTAGAACCAGGTTTCCACACCCTGGGGATTTCTGATGGGCTTCTGGAGGTTCGCAGCTCGACCCGTCACTACGTGCACTTGTTAGTCCTTCACAACCCATGATGCTATTTCCACGCAGTTCTGCTCGGGGCGTCACCCGTATAATACCCAAGTTCCTTGATAATTAACTGATTACTAAACTTGTGTGTGTAAGATTTATGGTTATTACAACATATTTAGCAATGATATTAGTGCGCGCTATACATAAACTAATACAAACATAAAGAAGATAATGCATAGGAAATACACAGAAATAAGAATCAACTTCTCTTTATTAATCTTCAATCCCGATTACAAACTCGACACCACCCTGCACACTCAGCTGCAAGGGTCTACGCACTCAGCTGCAGACTCTACTAGGGCTCTACGGACTCAGCTGCAGAGCCTCTTCCTACTACTATGACCCAATACACCTAGAATCCTACTCTAAGTTCGAACCTTTCCTTCGCTACTCACTCTATCATCTACTACCTTTTCAACTTAGAGCCTCACTATATTTATACAATCCCATGGTCCGCAGACCATGGGTGGGCCGACATGACTTTACATTACATTACATTACTTTAGGGCGGAGAGCCCTATGACTTAACCTCTACTTCACGCTCTGCGCCCACAATTCGTGGAGTCCTACAAAACCTTTGACCAAAACTTGGGCTTTGAGCCCCAAAACCTGCTGTGGGGGGATTCCATGCCCAACAGGCCCCCAACACAATCATCGTGACTTGTCCAAAGTCACTCTACTGGTGCGGCGATCTTCGCACAGAGCCCCTCCAACTGTTCCTGTACTGCCCGGAGGTCCACGATGCATTGTTCTGCTGTTTGTTGGACCTATGCACTCTTCTGTTGCTTCTTTGTGAGGCTCTGCTATCTCTGCTATCTATCTTAGCGTGTATGGTCCCTACATCTACACGATCTCGCCCTCAATCTCGGCCGTAATGGTGAAAGCCTCATCAATCCAAGGCTGGATGCATGCTTTGAGTAGGGCCTCTTTCTATCTTGCAGCATCCACCTGCTCCTTCAGTACCTTGGCTTGCTGCATCTTAGCTAGCCATTGGGTGAGCATGACTGTCTGCGTCGTTCCCCTAACACTGTCATACTGTTGCTGTAGTTCATGTGCCTCTATTTCTAGGCGTTGTATGTTGGGGTCCTCCTGCAAGGATGTGAGGACGTCGAATGCTTGGTCCAACATGCTAGTGCAGTCCTGCACTGCCCTTCCAATTTCTGTCAATCCTGTCTAAATCGCGCTAATGCACTGTTCTTTTACTTCCGGAGGAGTGGAAGGCTTGTTACAGGAAAATGTGGGCACATCAACCCTGAATTCCAGATCCATATTATTAGGGTCCATCTACCCCTAATTCAGTTGTTTTCATTCCCTAATGAAGTTAACCTACATCATGCTTCCCTCCCAAGATTTTCATGACACTATTCATCCAAAAAAACGCCCCTAAGGAGTCTGAGGATAGTTCCTTATCTTGTGTCAACCTCATTAAAAAATGAAACAAGGGATTTGAGGATAGTTCCTTGTCTTGTGTCAACCTCGTTAAAAAATGAAACAAGGGGCTCAAGGATAATTCCTTGTCTTCTGTCAACCTCATTAAAAAAATGAAACAAGGATTCGAGGTTAGTTCTTTTACTGTGTCAACCTCGTTAAAAAATGAAACAGGTATTCGAGGATAATTCCTTTTCTTGTGTCAACCTCGTTAAAAAATGAAACAAGGGTTCGAGGATAGTTCTTTTACTATGTCAACCTCATTAGAAAATGAAACAGGTTGCAAAGGATAGTTCGTTGTCTTGTGTCAACCTCGTTAAAAAAGGAACCCAAGGGTCTTTGAGGATAGTTCGTATTCTTGTGTCAACCTCGTTAAAAAATGAAACAAGGGTCTCCGAGGATAGTTCGTTGTCTTGTGTCAACCTCGTTCAAAAATGAAACAAGGAGTTCAAGGAGAGTTCTTTGTCTTGTGCCAACCTTGTTAAAAAATGAAACGAGGAGCATGAGGATAGTTTGTTGTCTTGTGTCACCTCGTTAAAAAATGAAACAAGGGTTTGAGGAGAGTTCCTTGTCTTGTGTCAACCTCATTAAAAATTGAAATAGGTCCATGAGGATAGTTCTTTTACTGTGCCAACCTCGTTAAAAAATGAAACAAGGAATCTGAGCAGAGTTCCTTGTGTTGTGTCAAGCTCATTAAAAAATGAAACAAGGTCCCCTGGAGCAAAGTTCCAAGTCAATTCTTTGATTAGATCTTGTAAATTCTCAGTCGATTCTTTCACTTGATCTCGTAAAATAACCTTCATTCCATCCACCTAATAGCCATGAGTAGTCTACTTAGGTAAATGTAATGAAGCTTAGGGGGCATGCACCTAGTGGTAAAGATAAGTTTCCCTGTAGGTTATGTGAAGGGAATCACCCCATTCACCTTTGCCTATCTGGATGAAGCCAAAAAGGTGTTGGATAATCATCCTACTTCACCGCAGTGACTTCCATCTGGTTACAGAAGACTTTCCCTTTCATCATGCTGGGGGCATGAAAATCATTTCCAAGCATAGTTTTTCGTTTTGAGCTTGTGTAAAAATGAAACTGAATTCAAGCATAGTTTTTCGTTTCAAGCTTGTGTAAACATGAAACTGAATCCAAGCATAGTTCCCTATGGTTTAATCTTGTGTAAAAATGCACCCATTTCCATTTTAACCCTTGTGATTGCCATTCTATCAACCTTTTTCATCAAATGAGCCTTGGTTGTCTTCATTGCATCACCACCATCCCTTTGTCCGATCATACGCTTTCACTTGGTTGTTTTACCTTTTTTGAGGAACAGTTGCAATGAGTGGTCTTATTAGCCATCCTCTTCATAGAAATCAACATGTTTTGAGAAGTTCCAACATCACCGAAACCAGTTGCTACCCTAGACACCACTCATTTCTCAAAATAGAGTCCTCTTTAAGCTCTTTTCAGACTCTCTAAACATGAAAAGATTGCCAAGCACTTGTCGTTTCTATCTCGTTAATGGATTAGAATCTATATCTACTCAGTATAGTTTCACCCCTTCTTCGGGCTGAGATAGATTAACTACGAAAAAGGTACTCATTAGTCAAACATGATCAATAGGTTCTCTCTTGTATTGTTTTATGCATTTTCGGGCATGAGAGACAAATGTACGAAATAGAACTTTTGGAGTTTCCTTTTAGTCCCTTTTCAGACTCTCTAAATGTGAAAAGGACCGAGTTATCTTTGTCATTAAACTCGTTAAAAACATCAAATGGCGACAAACTTGTCCATCTAGAGAAGACCGTGTTTCACCTTCGCTAGACTCGTTAAAACATCAAATAGTGATGGATTCACTCGAAGGGTGGAATTATACAACAAGCATATGTTATCCTCCTAAAGCTTTATTAAAAATAAAGAGGTACTAGTCAAAAATGACTGGGGAAAATGGTAGAAAGCCAAGAACACTTTATGGTAGCAGGTCGCTCTTGAACATGACACTTTCACTTCATCACCATGACTATGTGGGTTGGGTCATTCAACTTGATGGTTATCACACCGTTGGTCTATCATACCATCCATCACTTTGTTATGGGTCAATGCTACCAATTCACCTCAGTGTCCCCGATATGTTCAAGTCAAGTCATTCAGTTCAAAACTTCATCCTTTAAAATACCGTAAACCTTCATTTTCATGCCTGCCATTCCTAAACCTTGTGTTGTCAGTCAATGTTTCATCTCCAAAATCATTACCTCGTTTCGTGTCGTTGATGTGGGATACATCAAGGCCCACCTACGACGAGTCACTTATTGTCGACATCAGCACATCAGCCAAGAAGTTGACTTAGAAGCACCCCTTCAGTACCTTGAGGCTTGCATACATCAATGGCAGGTTTCTCACTTCTAGCAATAGGTTGACATCACTGGCCTTCAATCGAAAGACTTTGTATGGTGTTCGACATCAAATCATTTATTCACACCTTGCGAAATGTATTGTAGTACCTTGAGGGTCATTATAATTATCAGTGATTTCTTTCGCGTCTGTTAATGGCTTACATCATTGGCTGGTAATTAGACGATGTCTCTCCATGTTCGACCTCAGATCATCTATTCACATGGTTAGACTTGTACATTGAGTAAAAGATTGGAGGAGATTTAAGACCCCGAATCTAGTTTCATCCATCCGGGCTGCGATATATTTTTTAGGAGCACCATATCAAATGTAAAATGGCCTTACATTCATGGTCATCCATTCATGGGTCTACATCTGTAGACGACTATATTTGTATATGTAATGAAAGTTTATAAAGCTGAGCATGGGTATGCCTTCCCTCGGCTAAATTGTGAGAAAAAATCAAAGAATCATGATATATGTATTGTAACTGATGCAGGTCTCCTTCTATTTCGAAACCTTCTCTCCAAGTGGTAAAGCATCTCACTCGACATGTTTATTTTTGACTTCATGCTTTGGGGGCAGCTGTTACAGGAAAATTTGGGCACATCAACCCCGACTTCCAGATCTGTACCCCTAATTCAGTTGTTTTCATTCCCTAATGAAGTTAACCTACATCATGCTTGCCTCCCAAGATTTTCATGACACCATTCATCCAAAAAATGCCCTTAAGGAGATCAATGCAGGTGGCCTTCTATCAAGCTGTAATACGTTGCAGAAACTACACTGTCTGGGTGCTATGCATCTCACCTAGCCTTTGTTTCACCTGCTATGAGTGAGATTCATCGAATTTTTGAAATGAATCCATTGGATTCCTCATCCAATGGATGCTTCTAGAAGTTTCTAGATGGATTGGGCTCGTTTTTGGATGAGGAAGGAGATGAATGAACCTTAATCCATTATCCCTTCCTCCATAGAACCACTTCCCAATTTTGGCAAAGCATTCATGAGGGCCATTAATGGCTTAACCTCCTGCATTCAACTATAAATGAACCAAGCTTTCAAAATCTTGGGGAGGTTGGAACTTCTTGAGCTAAGGAAATGTTGTTTGAATGAGATTAGTAGAGAGAGTAATGTTATCATGTCAAATTGTTGTTTCATGAGGAGAGAAGGGTTTGAAACTGGAAGGATGACATTGAATCAGACATGCATCTACATGGGTTGTAATCATTCCTTATATTAATAAAGAGTTCTATGCTTTTTCCCATTCATGTGTTATGTGATGTATATTGTACTTTCGATTCTATAATATGTTTAGTTAACAGATTGATATGTATGCTTTGATGGTTTTTTGTCTCGGCTTATGTGCAGGTACCTTCCAAGCGAGTTAATTATGGAAGGGAGTGGTGAAAGTGGTCAAATAGAAGAGGGATCGAGCGAGAGATACAGGTTGGTTCTTTTGCTTCTATTTATTTTATCTGTTAGCTATAGGAAAAGCATTGGAATTACTTTGGCTATTGTTCTAGACTTGCTACTAGGTCTAGGGGTTAGTCGTTTGAAGAAACACTAAATTTTCCCATAACAAGGTTGCGCCTTGATCCGCAACTCAACAATATGGAGGTTCAGCTCCAGCTGCACTCGTGTTGTTTCCTCACGCACGCTTTAAACTCCACTTTCCAGACAGTGGATCCGCATCTTGGTTAGTAGGTCTGCAACGGTGGATAATTCTGGAATGCAACGACACGCTTCATCCACTATTTGCACGATCTTCCAATTCTGTGACACTAGCTCATCACACTGTAGGTTAAGTTGTTTGATGTTGATCGTCTGCTCACTCAATACCTAGATCGCACGGCCTTCTCGGGTAGATAGCTCTATTTTTAAACCGTCATGCAACTGGTACAATGTGTCCCGCGGAAGGGCAGCCAAATTTAGGCCAAGTCCCTTGATCTGGTGCACCGTAGCTCTGTCCTCCTCACTCTCTGTTGTTAGTGCTCCTTCCGACATCACTATGGTGTTGGCCTTTTTTGTAGGCAACAGCTTCTCTGCTATTGATGTACCTGCGGTGCCGTAGGTGGCTACTATTCCTTCCTGTGGTGGTTGCACCTGAAGTTCCTGCAGCTGTGCACTTAGGGCCCCCAACACATTCTGTTGCTTCGTCATAGCTTCCTAGAGCACTTCCTTGGTGACCTCGCGAACTGTGTTGCCAATTTCATAGAGGTCACCCTATGTTAATGTAATTGGTTCGATGTCCAATTTGGAAGCCTTAGCCTTCTTTCTTGGGTCTAGTCTTTCTGTAACACGCGACCATTTCAAATCTATAGATGTTGTGCTCAGGTTTGTGCCTTCTACTATGTCCACTCCTCCTTGTCCTGTGGATAAGTTTGGGCCTCCTTCCTCCTGCGTCGTGGTGGCACCTCTTGCCTATGTTGCTGCTGCTTTTCCGGCGGCCTTTACTTGCTTTGTGTCTACCTTCGCTGCCTCGCGGGCAGCCCTTACCTCCGTGGCCAACTATTCATTGCGCTTCTGTTGGGCCAGTAGCTTGGTGGCATCCTTTTGCTTTTGTGCTATTGTTTTATCCTACTCCACCAGATTCGGGGCACGTCACTCGGGAGGCCATGATTCGAGCATGGAGAAGATGGCATCATCAATTGCGACGAAAGGAAGATTGGTCCAGTTCTGCATCGGATCCTTACGCGCCTTGATATACACATTGTGCATATCTGCCTTGAAGTCTGCAAAGCTCTACACACTGTTGTACACTGTGGGGGATAGGCACGGCTTCCTATTAATTCACATCTGGACGCTCACCTACATGAGCAGCCAGAAGATCTTAGTCTCGTGGATCCATGAGGAATCCTTCGTAGCCCAGAGCGACGCATATTTTGTAGCCTCTGGCAAGTCCTGTTCAATATGAGGGAACTGACTATCCTCAGGCAGTTCCCCTGTCACCAATAAAATAAACAAGAGCAACCACGCATAGTGGAAGTTCTTGCCGTGCTCTTGAGCTTCCTTGCAGTTAGTTAGGAATTATTTGGAGAGGAACTCAACCTAGTTTAATTGGAGCCCCTCCACACATTGTTCCGCGAGCGCAACCACCAGTGCTGGTACCTCGTCTCCGCAACATTTTCTCATCACCTTCCCGGCCAGGAGTTGGGTGGCTACGCACACCCCTTTATCTTTAATACTACTGATTGCGTAACCTCTCTTCTTCTTTTGCAATTTGTACTTCTTCTTCATGGCCTCTGCGAGTGCCAAATCTCCGCTTTTGCCGGTTATCTCCATGGGGTCCTTTCCCTTATAAGGAAGCTGTGAATTCCTATGGATAAGCTCCGCCATGAAGGGAATAGTCTCCTCCAGCCATAAGTACCCATCGTGCACTAGGAAAAGTAACTGCTTGATGACGAAAATTTTGATAAGTGCAGGCTGAAAGTGTGGGATCCATAGTAGGTGGAGTAGTCCAACCTTCTCCACACTACACAACCATTTATGCGGCTCTAGCGTTGTAATTGACCCCTCCTTGTTATGTTTCATGACGTTCTTAGTTTGTAGATTTGGGAACTTCTCATTGTCCGTGAGGTCCCAATCTTCAAATTTCATTATGGGCATGCGGCTCATGGTCGAGCCCTCAAACATAATTCCATCTAGGAGGAGCGGGGTTTGGAGTGTGCTCTTAGCGGCATCCAAATCCTTGGGTACCTTAGCTTTCCCTTTCTGTGGAGGAATGTACTTGGGCAATTTTACTGCAGCGCACACCAGCTGGATCTCTTCTTCAATTTCTTTATCCACCTCTATCTCATCTACGAGAGCCTATAGGTCCTCCTCCTCATCATCTGTCTCAATGGTGACCGCCTTGCCCTTTTCTTCCATGGAAAGTTTATCAAACCATGGATTTCACGGGGACATGCGGACTGGTCCTGCTGCATGTTTATCCTTCTTGGGCCATAGTGTACGAGGAGATTTCAAAATTTTTGGCGCATCCCCAACCTGCACCGTAGGGTTTTGCGCAGCTTCCTCGGCAATATTCTCTGCAAAACCCACACCTCTCTTGGTAGTTGTCATCTTTTTCGAACTGCCTGTGGTTTTTTTCAAACTTGGGGGCTCAAATATCGCTTGGCTCTCAACACTCTGTGCTCTTTGTAGTACCTCAAATCTCAAATGAACAAGTATTGTCTTGTGGCTAGCCCTTGGAGTTTTATAGCGTCTTTTGAATTTGAATTTGATCATTCCCCCCACTTCTGAGTCATTAATGCATTCTTGGCAGCAGATCGTCCCAAATCTAGCTCTTTTTTCGTGTCTTAATTACCCGTCGCCCGCTCCCTTTTGCCTTAAATTAGACATCCCGTCATGAACAATGACACCAAAGGTCACTTCCCAGCATGCCCACGCGGAAGCGTAGCCCCCTATGCGCAGTCGCGATCCTTGTGACATGTTGGTTCTATGCGCATCTCCCTTATCATGCAGCTCCCACATAGACTCTTTTAGAGTCCCACGCTCTCTTTCAACTATCTGGAGCATTGAGACTGTACTCCCTATGGATAGTCAGGTGGTCACACCACCGGTTTGAGACTTCAACTCGCCTTCCAACATAGCCCGTGGACACTCCTCACTTTCCCTCGCGACAGCTGATGCCACGTGTTCTACCTTATGTGGTGCGCTCCCCTTGGTACAGTGGTTGATAAGGTGCAGTCTCAGTAATGGTAGCAGAGTCATAAATTCTCAGTGACAATCTTCTAATGTAGTGGTATCACCATCTGTATCTTGCTTTTCCATTCTTGGTTTATCGACAAGACATGCTTGTGTGACCTCATTTTCCAGTCTTTTGATCTCAGCATCCACCAACATTCTTTTCTTCCTCAATCGTACTCAATCTTCTTCGAGTTCACGAAGTCTAAGGTTCCCTCATCGAATGGCTTCCCGAATCCTTATATGGTCATCCTTGCGTAGTTGTGTGATTCCTTCGTCCTGGTCTTCGTGTGGTGCCATAACTGCGGGAGCTATTACGTGTGGATTCCTTTTGGTATTCCCTTTAGAAATTTTGGTTCCTACTCTATTTTCCACCTTTGGAATCATCTCCATACTCAAGCTTTTGCACATGGTCCTATAGGCCCATCGAACCACTGGTACGCATAGGTCCCAATCAGTTCGTCTCGCCTACTAAACCTTTTTCAGTACTCCACACACCCTATGGAATGCCTCGTCGTGGAGAATTGGTAGCATGCGTCACCTTTCCTATTGTTGTGCTTTGTTATGATTCTCTAAGATGGGGGTGGTGTGCGCTTGTGCGGACTGTACAACATATGTTGTACCCATTGGGAAAGGTGGGTGCACAAGTTGTTCCACCCCTACTGATTGACTTTTGTTTGGAGCTGGGGTATTCCAAAAGATAGGCGCATCATCCTTCTGTATCCGCGCCAGTCCTCAAACATTCCTTGATGCCTACCCCACCATCATGTGGGTGTTGCGCGCACTGCCCACTTCAGCGCGTTGAACCACTGCTGTTCTGGTACGACGCTTTCAAATTTGCTCAAAAATTCATCTACCGCTGACAATCCATCATATGTCGGCAACTCCCTTGCCTCTGTTGTTATGCAACACAATGACCTGATCATCATGTTGCAGTTCAGTGTTGTTACTTTGTGCAGCTCATTCTACCATCGCTCTATCTCTTCATCTAAATCTGAAGTGCAGGAGCTTTCGTTCTCCCATGAAATCCTTCCATCTATAGTTGGATTCACCCAATCCTCTCCTTGTGCAGTTATCTTGTAGATATAGTTGAGATGGTCACACCACCTGTTTGAGACTTCAACTCGCCTTCCAGCATAGCCCGTGGACACTCCTCACTTTCCCTCGCGACAGCCGATGCCACGTGTTCTACCTTATGTGGTGCGCTCCCCTTGTTACTGTGGTTGATAAGGTGCGGTCTCAACCATGGTAGCAGAGTCATAAATTCTCAGCGACAATCTTCTAATGTAGTGGTATGACCATCTGTATCTTGCTTTGCCATTCTTGGTTTATCGGCGAGACATGCTTGTGTGACCTCATTTTCCAGTCTTTTGATCTCAGCATCCATCAACATTCTTTTCTTCCTCAATCGTACTCGATCTTCTTCGAGTTTGTGAAGTCTAAGGTTCCCTCATCGAATGGCTTCCCGAATCCTTATATGGTCATCCTCGCGTAGCTGTGTGATTCCTTCGTCCTGGTCTTCGTGTGGTGCCATAACTGCGGGAGCTATTACGTGTGGATTCCTTTTGGTATTCCCTTTAGAAATTTTGGTTCCTACTCTGTTTTGCACCTTTGGAATCATCTCCACGCTCAAGCTTTTGCACATGGTCCTATAGGCCCATCGAATGGCTGGCACGCGTAGGTCCCAATCAGTTCGTCTCGCCTACTAAACCTTTTTCAGTACTCCGCACACCCTATGGAATGCCTCATCGTGGAGAATTGGTTGCATGCGTCGCCTTTCCTACTATTGTGGTTTGTTATGATTCTCTGAGCTGGGGGTGGTGTGTACTTGTGCGGACTATACAACATATGTCTGTACCAATCGGGAAAGGTGGGCGCGCAAGTTATTCCACCCCTACTGATTGACTTTTGTTTGGAGTTGGGGTATTCCGAAACATAGGCGCATCATCCTTCTGCATCCGCGCCAGTCCTCAAACATTCCTTGATGCCTACCCCACCATCATGCGGGTGTTGCGCGCATTGCCCACTTCAGCGCATTGAACTGCTGCTGTTCTGGTACGACGCTTTCAAATTTGCTCAAAAATTCATCTACCGCTGACAATCCATCATATGTCGGCAGCTCCCTTGTCTCTGTTGTTACGCAACACAATGACCTGATCATCATGTTGCAGTTCAGTGTTGTTACTTCGTGCAGCCGATTCTGCCATCGCTCTATCTCTTCATCTAAATCTGAAGTGTAGGAGCTTTCTTTCTCCCACGAAATCCTTCCATCTATAGTTGGATTCACCCAATCCTCTCCTTGTGCAGTTATCTTGTAGATATAGTTGAGATCGTCATCACTATCATCGTCGCGCACCAATTCAGTGTATCGCACTCCTTCTGCTGGATCCAGCGGTACTACTACACATAGTGACTTTTTCTCAAAGATCATTTTGTGCTTCTTCAGATTTATGACTCTATTCATATAAGTAACCCAATCTATTCCTAGTAGCGTGGGATATGGATCGCTTTCATCGACAATCTCTATCACTTCAAAATTTGCTAGCGTGCTTGTGCCTTCAATGTCAACTGTCACCACTTGAAATCTGCCCATGGGAAAAATCTTCTGTTGGTTCACCATTTGTAATTGAATGGAGGACCATTGTAACGCGGGCCTGCCCATGCATTCCCATGTTTTCTTTGGTAGTACATTCACGTCCAAACCCAGATCTAGGATTACCTGATCCATTTCGTACTCGCTTATTTTTGTAGTCAACCTCATCTCCCTTCTTGTGCGCAATGCATACTTTCCAAGTTTTCGGACCACGCGCAGTTCTCCTGAACCTGTGCACCTAGTGATAAGTTCATATAGCCATTTTATTGCCTTGCTGTCACACATTAGTTTCATGCATGTCTCCGAAAAGGTAGTGAGCATTGTAGGATCCATCCCTGGCTCTAGTTGATCCTTACTTCCTGAAGTGGAGGCCTCCGTGAAGCTCTTCTTAGCTTCCATGAATGTCTCCTTCCCACGTTCTAAGTCAAACTCAGGCTCCTTTGTAGGAGCCTTGCGAACCCACACACTTTCTTCTGGCTACTTCCCTTTATCATCTCCCGTAGTCATACCACTCCCAAGCATCATGTCTACATTTGGGTCTTCTTCACGTGGTTCAGACCTCATCATCTATAAATTCTTGGTCAGAGGGGGCTGGAGTATCCCCCTTTCATGCATCTTCACTATCAACAAACAGTAATCTTCTGCCTCATGATCAAACTAATTACAGTACCAACATGATATCCTAGTTGGGTTCGTACAATTGTGGACATATTGCCCTGGCCCTCCACAATTGTAACAAATTATCTGGTCGCGACCCCTTCCTGGTCCCGTTCCACCTCGACCCCAACCGCGCCCCTTAAACCCAGCGTGCGCCATCTTTGCATTTGGGTTGAGGGCTCGCGTTTCAGCCTGCACCCTGTAGGAAGGAGTTTGATCCATCATTAGTTCATAGCTTCAGTAGGTGTGTTCGTCATGGCCTACCGACCTGTAGAAATTAGAAAACAATTGTTGGGACGTCTGCGTGTACTTCTGCAATAGATGACAATTATCCATGGTTTTTTTTCCTCCTATTTGGTAGATCATGCACCATAATGCAGATGCCATGCTTGGCCATGCCTATGCCTCCGGTCTTAATGGTGTTGGCCCTCCCCCTGCCAAGTAGTTCGTGAACACTGGACAGTGGTCCTTGTCATGCCCTTGGCCTTTGCACTTTATGCACCATACTTCCTCGCACACCTTTGGCCAAGTTGTCCTATCCTATTTTAAACTTTGCATCTCCAAACACAGATTCTACAGTTGTGCATGGATTTTTTGGACTCCCAATCCATAGGGGTCTCATGCAATCTTATTTCCATCTCCAACGCTTTGGCCCTGGGTGGAAAGTTTTTGTTGTGACAGCGTCGTCCTTAAGTGTGGCGTAAGTGAGGCCACAAACCATGCGCGATGTTGTGCATTTGTTAATGTCATATTGGCTTCATGGATCATACTCTTCAGCCTTTGGTCCAGATCCCAGGGGGTCTCGCCCGGGAGCATCGCGATCTCCTTAAACCCGATGATTGATTGTGTCTCTGATTTTGGCCTGCTAAATTATTTGTTCAGCATGGTCTGGATCTCTGCAATTCCTATGTTCGGGTGGTCATTAGAATGCTTGATATACCATGTTAATGTGCGATCCTACAGCGCACTCACCAACATAGCCTTTTAATATTATCATCCATGATGCCTGTGCTTCCCATACTGCTCTTACCACGAACCATAATTGGTTTGGATCTTCATTTCCTACTCCTTTGAACATCGGCAGTTTAATCACACTCGTCATACTGAACTGCAGTGGTGGTGGAGGTGAGGCGGGTGAAACAGGTGGCAGTGTGGTTAGGGGTGGTGAACTTGGAATTCTCTGTCTTATCAAACTGACTGAGCTTCTCGGAGAAACTTTCGTGAGCTCCTCCTCGCTTTCCTGCAACGGTGAAATTAAGGGACTGTTTTCCAACTCCTCACTACTTCCGCTTCTATAGATCTTCTCACTTCACGTAGTCCCAAACAATAATTTACTCACATAGCCCGCTTTTCATACAATAGCATCTTAATCGAAGTATTCAAAGATTTAATAAACTTACCTCGTGGTCCCTTGAGAAAACGTCGCTCTACCTCACTGTAGCTGACGGTCATGTCTACTGTGAACTCAGTGATAAATCTTCCTATTACTCAGTCGAGCCAGTGGTCCACAGCTTGTGCTATCATATCTTCTGATGCTTCTAGTCTGCGTATTAACTCCAGAGTCCACACTATTGGTTTGTTGAGACTACACCTTCCCTGGTTGTCTGCTAAATTCGCGATCCACTCTTACAGCTTAGAAGGAATGGATGCAAAGAAAATTTTGTGGATTTCCATATACAAGTAGCGTTCCAACCACTGTTCCTTAGATACTCACAGATTTCTGTTCTCCTGTGCTATGAGCTTGTGAATCTTCTTGTCCAACCACTCTCCAATTTCTTTCTTCGTTGGATTCTAGTGGCACGACATCAAACATCCTTTATGCAGATCATTGTCCTAGCAGCAGAACCATTTGTTGGCTTGTATGGGCCTGACCTAGGTTCAGAGGTGATTTAGCCAAGAAAATCCCAGTACTACTGGCCCTTTCAGCAATAGTCCGCGAAGCGCGGACTGAGGTATCACTCGAAGTAGTATGGGAGGGTGCTAGAACCAGGTTTCTGTACCTTGGGGATGTCTAATGGGCTTCTGGAGGTTCACGGTTCAACTTGCCACTACGCGCACTTGTTAGTCCTTCGTAACCCGTGATGATGTTTCCATGTAGCCCTGCTCAGGGCGCAACCCGTATAATACCCAATTTGCTTGCTAATTAACTGATTACTTAACTTGTGTGTGTAAGATTTATGGTTATTACAGCATATTCAGTAATCATATCAGTGCACGCGATACATAACCTAATACAAACATAAAGAAGATAATGCACAACAAATACATAGAAATAAGAATCAAATTCTCTTTATTAATATTCAATCCCGATTACAGACTCGACACTGCCCTACACACTCAGCTGCAGGGGTCCGTGCACTCAGCTGTGAACTCTACTAGGCCTCTGCGCACTCAGCTGTAAAGCCTCTTCCTACTACTGTCACCCAATACACTTAGAATCATACTCTAAGCTCGAACCACTCCTTCGCTACTCACTCTATCATCTACTACTTTTTCAACTTAGAGCCTTGCTCTATTTATAGAATCCCATGGTCTGCGAACCATGGGTAGGCCAACATGACTTTACATTACATTACATTACTTTAGGGTGGACAACTCTATGACTTAACCTCTACTTCGCGCTCTGCGCCCATAATTCGTAGAGTCTTGCAAAACTTTTGACGAAGACATGGGCTTTGAGCCCCAAAACCTACTGTGGAGGGATTCCATGACCAACATATCCAGATACATGTAGTGCGGTAAAACAACCAACCCTAGTGGTATCTGAGGCATTAATCACACCTACAGGGCCATCACAAACACAAATCGAAGAACGTCTACTACAGGAAGGGTTAGAAGAATTCATCATGGGAGACAACAATGATAACAATGCTAAAATGTACACCACTACTACCACCTTTGAGTTCCCAATCGAGAATATCGGAGGTGAAGCTCCTATGAAAAACACTCCTCTATCATCTTTACCATCCTTTTAGGGGATGACTATGGAAGATCCAGATACATTTTTGTTTGAGTTTGATGTCCTATGTAGAAGTTATGATTATATAGCAGATGCTCAGAAACTAAAGCTATTTCCTGCTACTTTAAAAGGAGCACCCTTGAGATGGTTCATGGGATTAGGTCCCGCTTCCATTTCAATGTGGAATTATATGAAGGAGATGTTCTTGTCAAAGAACCAGTACTATTGTAGGACCAGGGAATTAAGGGAAGAGATATTTAGGATGACGCAGAAGGAAGAAGAAAGCCTGGAAGATTATGTGGAACGGTTCCACTACAATTTGCAAAGGTCTAAACAGAGCGATTTAGACTTGGAAATCTTGAAGACTATATTCATCCGAGGGATGAGGGATGACTGATTTGACACCATAAACCTATTAGGAAAGGGGGATATATCACAAGAGCCATTCGCTAAAATTATAAAGCTCTACCTACGATGATCTCGAGGATCATCTAAAGGAAAAATTACAATTCGGGATGCCTCTGTTCGCATACAAAAATCTGCAGGCGAGGAGTAACTAGAGCGGAGATCAGAAATTTGTTTAGAAATCTCAAGACCAATATCCTCAGTACTCTCTTGGCCCAGATAACAACAACACAGATCAAAAATAAAGAGGCAGAACCTGATACACCCCTGGCCGTGTTCAGTTCGACTTGTCAGAAGAAACATCCTCACAAGGAATGTGAATTGAATATCATCAGCCCATGTAACATCTGCAAACTGGAGCATTCAATGGAGAAGTGTCCGAAGCTTCCTAAACTAAAGGCAGTACTCAGAGAATCAAATGAAGAGGTGCAGTCCTCTTACTTTATCGCACCAAGGAGGCCATGGAAACCGTGACCTCCAGATATGTATCAAGACTTTTCCCCTTTCAATTCATGGAAAAATGCATATAATAACTGACCATATCCATGGCAATATTCTGCGCCTCCTTTAGCTCAATTCCCTTCACCCTGGAACCAATGGTCTCCATCTCCTCTTGTTCAATGTCCTCAATCCCAACCATACCCTTGGAACCAGAACTAGAGAGAAAATGCCCAGGATTTAGCTCTACCTGCACCACCCATGCAGCAACAGTTGTAGTTACCTCCTTTCCAAGCCCCTACTCCTCCACTACGTCTGCGACCCCAACTAGTTGTGAAACCTAACCCAAACCCAAAAGATAAAGCAGCTCAGGGAATAGAGGCTCCTACAACCTTCTAGACCTACTTTATTAACCTGGTGGAACTTAAGAAATACAATTGCAATCGAGCAGGGTAATTAACCCCAATCACTCCCCCATCATTATAGAGGAGGACTGTGAACCATCCAGAGGAGAAGTCGGAGGCCCTGAGGCAGCTACTGCATCTACAAAAGCTGATACAGAGGAAGTTGTTACATCTGTAACAGCCGACCTGTGAAGATCTGTTACATTTGTAACAGCTAATTTGGGGAAGGCTGATACACCTGTAACATCATATTCAACTATTGTTACGCAGGACCCCCCGTACCCTTAGATACTGGACAAACCTAGGATGACTTCATAGCCTAAATCTAATTTCCTTAGGGAGTTGAAAAATTTGTATGTATGGATTCCTTTGCTGCAAGCCCTTAAAGAAGTACCCATCTATGCCAAGACAGTGAGAGATTTGTGCATCAAGAAGCTTGGAAGGAATCCTAAAGACCCTACCACCATACATGTGATGGGAAAGTTATTTGAATTAATGTCTGCTTAGCCTCTCCTTACTAAGTACCATGATCCAGGAATTCCCATAGTCACCGTCTACATTAATGATCAGCCCATAGCCAATGCATTGATTGATCTTGGGGCTACCATTAATGTAATGATGAAAGATCTCTTTATCGCTCTCGAGCTACAGGGACTCAGCACACTCCCACTGTGTTGGAATTGGCAGATAGGTCCCATGTTAAACCCAAGGGGATGTTATAAGATGTAGTGATTACGATCGCTTCCTTGAGATACCCGACTGATTTCCTTATCCTACAGCCCAAATCCAATTTGGGGGGGGCATCCTTTGATCTTAGGGAGACCTTGGTTGGCCACTATAGATGCATTCATAGGCTGCAGGATGGGATCCATGGTGATCTCAGATGGCTAGGCAACCTAGAACCTTAATATTTATCCCCCAAAACCAAATTTGGATGTGTACAACCCTTGGTGGGATCAGTTTGAGCCTGAGTCAGATCTTTCCCTACCACTCCTCACTCTGGGGAAAGCCCGATCTTTTAAAGACAAGACAAAAGATGATGTTATTAATGGTTTTATTAATAATTCACTTTCGGTTGCTTCTATTAAAAATGAAAATGAGGAGGAAGAGGTGGAAGATATAGATTTTGAACAAATGAGAACTACTCTAAATACTTCTAGCAGCCCAATTGAGATTGAATCTGGAAAATTTTTGAATGTTAATCCCAATTTGATTGCTGAACAAAATCAACAGTTGTTACAGCTGTTACAGAAGTATAAAAAGGCATTTTCATGGGATTATATATAGATATGGAAGGGATGCACCCTAACCTATGCACTCACCGTATTTATTTGAAGGATGGCTGCAAACCAGTCAGACAACCACAGCGCTCCATGAACCCTACACTATAGGAAGTTGTGAAAGAAGAACTACAAAAACTCTTGAGTGCTAATTTTATTTATCCAAGATCTGACAATCAATGGGTGTCATCACTTGTCATCATTCCTAAAAAGAATGACAAGTTGAGACTCTGTGTTGATTATAGAGGACTCAACAAGGCCACTCAGAAGGACCATTTTCCATTACCATTTATAGATCAGGTCCTTGATACTCTCTCCGAAAAGAAATACTTTTCATTTTTGGATGGATTTAGTGGCTACAATCAAATATAGATTGCACCAAAAGACCAAGATAAAACAACCTTTACTTGTTCGTGGGGAACCTATGCATACAGAGTGATACCTTTTGGGCTCTGTAATGTGCTAGCAACCTTTCAAAGGGCGATACTAGGAATTTTTTCTGACTTATTGAATGACTGTTTGGAAATTTTCATGGATGATTTCACACCCTATGGAGATGCTTTTGAAACAACATTAGCCAATCTGGAAAAAGTGCTAGAGAGGTGTGTACAAACTAATGTTACCTTGAGCACTGAGAAATGTCACATGATGATGATTGAAGGGATCGTGCTTGGATATTACATTTCCGTTGATTGAATCAAGGTAGACCCTACAAAAATAGAGGTGATTCTAAGAATTCCAACCCCCAAAACACAGAAAGAGGTACGTAGTTTCTTGGGGAATGCAGGGTATTGCAAAAGATTTATAGAAAAGATTTCAAGAATTTCATCGCCATTATTTTCCTTGCTTGTGAAGGATATTGATTTCTTGTGGACATGGAAGTGTGACCAGACCTTCTTAAAGCCGAAATGTTGTGTATTAGAAGCTCTGATCTTGCGAGGACCTAATTGGGAACTGTCGTTTCACATAGCTATGGATGCATCAGATATTGTTGTAGGTGTTGTTTTGGGCCAATTGGAGGATAAGAAACCTTACGCTATTTACTACATAAGTAAAAATCTAACTCCAGCTGAGCTCAACTACACAGTGACTGAGAAGGAGTTCTTAGCAGTCGTGCATGCCATCAATAAATTTTGGCATTACATCACCGGATATCAAGTATTTGTACACACTGACCACTCTGCCATTCATTTTTTAATGAATAAGCCAATTACAAATGGTAGGATTACACACTGGTTATTGTTGTTACAAGAATTTGATATCACTATTGTAGATAAGCCTACTGAAGATTCTTTCCCTGATGAATATCCTTTTTCTATTTCTACTTACTCACCTTCATATGTAGATATAGCCAATTATCGTGCTGCAGGAAAGTTTCCCCAGTATTTATCCTCCAAGGAGAAAAAGAAAATCATACAAAAAAGTGCTACATATACCTGGATAGATGGGAACCTCTATCACACTAGACCTGATTTCTAGATCAGACACTATGTTAGAAAGGAAGAGGTCTTTGACATCCTCAAAGTCTGCCATGAGGAACCTTGCGAAGGACACTTCGCAGACAAACGAACAGGATACAAAATCCTTTCAATAGGATACTATTGGCCGACAATATTTTAGGATGCCAAGAAGTTTGTGAAGGGTTGTGATAGTTGTCAAAGGATGGGCCAACCACTACAATTAGATGAGATGTCGTTACAACCCCAGATCATCATAGAACCTTTTGAGAAGTGGGCTCTAGATTTTGTAGGACCAATCAATCCTTCATCTAAACAGAGATCGTACATCTTGGTCTGTATTGATTATGTCATGAAATGGGTTGAGGCGAAGGCACTAACCAAAGCCATGGAGTAGGTTGTCTCAGACCTCCTATTTGAAGACATCTTCGTCTGGTTTGGCATACCCAGAGAGATAGCCATAGATGGAGGACCACAGTTCACATCTCATAGGATCCAAGAGTTGGTCGAAAAATATAAAATCCATCACAAAATCACAACGCCTTGCCATCCACATGTGAATGGCTAGGTAGAAAGCACTAATAAAGACATTGAGGGAATCCTTACTAAGACTGTGGCTAGTCATCGAAGAAATTGGGATGACAAACTTCCAGAAGTGTTATGGGCATACAGGACTACATGGAGGAACAAAACTGGATTCTCACCATATGAACTTGTGTATGGCAAGAACCCTTTATTCCCCATTGAATTTGAAATCAAAACATGAAGGATAACATTGCAGGTCAATTTGGATTTGGCTACAACACAAAGGCAAAGATTGAACCAGATCAATGAATTGGAGGAGAAACGTTTGGCTGCTATCCAGCAAACAGAGATTATCCAGCAGCAGAGAGCTAAGTGGCAGGATAGATTTATAAAGAAGAAGTAGTTCCATAAGGGAGATTTGGCTCTCTTATATGACTTAAGGTATAAAGACTTCAAAGGTAAGCTCTCCACCAGATGGCTAGGTCCTTATGAGGTAGATGTAGTCTTTGACATTGGGATTGTAAATTTGGTAACCATTGATAGTGCAAGGACATCATTACTTGCAAACTGGCACTATCTTCGATTGTATCACAAACCTACCTCAAAGGATTCATTTGTCAACATTGTCTCAACTTCGGACATACAAGTTACGAGAATAGGGGAAAGCCCCCCTATGCTGCAAAAAAATTATTTTTTCCAATAACCGTAGTAGCGAAAAACCACTTAATGGTGGCTGTTACACCGTCCAAAAAAAAAAACAATAATAACAATAATCTGGCTGTGAAAACCTTTCTCAGGAGTAGAGAGACACTTTTGTAGCAGTTGAAAACCACCTGGTGGTGGCTGTTACACCCTCTGTGACAACATTTTTTTTTCCAAAGTATATCATGTGATAGGTGTTGTTACACGATATTTTGTTTGAAGATATTAAATTAATATACATCAGTCGTCTTGGTTGTTACACATGTAACAACTGACGACTTTTCAAGAATAAAATGAGATATTATATTGTAATAAACAACAAAAACATCACCATGAGCCTCGTCGTCAGATTTAAGTTCGCATGTCTTGCTACCTAAGGATGATTCGACGTCGTGCCGTCCATTACCTCGTTCCACATCACCTAGGTACGTCATCAAAAAGGTAATAATGAATTCGTTTTATTTTGTAATTATGGCAACTTAACATGACTATTGACGTCCGAGGATGGTTGTCATAATTAAGCTGGGGGGGAACGAATCACATCGCGACATGACCATCACATGATTTGTAATTATTTGAAAAATCTAGCCATTAATGCATGTGACCCAGTAGTTATCGTTATTTAATGCTGAATCATACCAAAAAGGGTAACCGCACCATTGACGAGACCTCCCCATGACTCACCATTAAGTAAAAATTCATTAAGCAATACGAACCATGCGTGCCAAATCTTAATCCAAAATCTTCACCTACGCCACCTTGCCACCCTACCACTTACCCTTGCTGGAAGCATTGAATCCCCATTCAGAGTGTTTAGAGAGGAGGAAGATAGAAGTACAAGCTGAAACAGCTAGAGTGTGTGTTGGAGAGAAGGATAAGCAGGTGAAATAGCACTGAATTGCATACGCAATGGGAGGAGCAGCAATACGGCATGATCCAAGGTCCATAGAAGCCCTGGAAGGTTGCCCTGAAGCATGCCAAGTTTTCAAAGATGTAGGCTGGTTTGAATTCATCCAGATATTGGAAGGATCAGACAATGGTGTGGCCATGGAATTTGCAAATAACATGGAAAGAAACTAGACGGAAGCCAGAGGATTGAAATTTCAGGTCATGGAAGATGTTATCGCCAGAGTAACAGGATTACCAGCAGAAGGGAAGAGATGGTTTACTAGGAAGGTTAATGACCCCTCATTGAAAGGAGATTTTCTTCAAGAAAGTGAGTCATTGGTTAAGAAAGGCAATGGAATCGATAGGCTGTCACTCCCCCACCCATGGGCGGATGTTGCTCTCTTCCTCATTAAGTACATTACTTGTGAGGGAAGGGAAAAAATTATGTTTAATTACCATTTCCCATTACTGAACTATCTCCACCATCAGCGACTAATCAACCTTCCTTATTTCTTGTTGGGAAATCTTAGGCACATGGTTGCGGCTGTGAAAATGGTTGCACATCTAGAAAAGTTTGTTATGAACCATGGCCTCATTAAACTCATTGTGCTGGATGCCTTGAGCCGACATGGCAAGAATTGGGAGGAATTCATTTGAAAAAGGGCCAAGACCACTGGTAGAAGGCAAACAGAGATGGCTGGGGAAACTCGAGAAGTGACAAAAGAGAAACCTCAGTCCTTGACAGTGAGGGTCAACAAGAATTCGGTTGATAAATCGATTGGAGATATAAGACCGAAGCAGAAAATAAGGGTTAGCAGGTGCCCAAAGTACCCATCCATGTCGAGAAAGGACGAGGAGCAAGCTCAGCCAAAAAAAACTCTTTCACCTGGTAAGAGCGAAACCCAGTCTTTGCTGTCGAAAATTGATATTTTAGAAGAAGAAATTAAAGAATTGAGGGAACAACTAGTAGTAGGGAAGGTAGAGCCAAGAGCCCCAGGCCTGGATACTTTGGCAGAGGCCGTGGACAGGGCTAGAAGGGGAGAAATCTCGGGCACTCTGTGAGTAGCCTGTGATGAGAAGTTGGTGGAAGCCGAATTCAAAGTCTGTGTAGCAGACACTACCTCGAGGGGGATTCAAACTGAAAATTGGGAAGCTGTTACACCAGAACCTGTCGAGGATGTTGCTGATACACAAGAACCAGCAACCGAGACAGTACAATCCACAGGGAGTGATCAACCAATGGATACACACAAACCCTTGGCTGACACTATTGTTTCAACAGGAATAGTAGTGGAGGAGGAAATCAGCCAAGCGGAGGAAGAAAAATATAATATCCATGAGCCGATGGTCACTACTGCTATTACACAAGAACTAGAAGCAGAGACCAAAGTTGGTCTGAAGGAAAATGATGAACAAAAGCTTTCGGATATTACTACTGCCACACAAGAACTAGCAGTAAAAATGGAAGTTGGCCAGAAAAATAAAGAAACTGTGATAAAACCCACTGACGAAGTTGTTGTTACACAAGAACCAGCAGCCGAGGTGGGACAGTTTCACCCCTAAGGGGCTGCTACACGTTTAATTGATGTTGCATGTGGGGGAAAGCCAGGTCCTGTTGAAGGATGGCATTCTGAGAAATTGTTGATATTAGCAGAGCTGCAAAACTGGAAGCAGTTGGCACTCTCTCTGCATGAGCAAGTGATTCCACTCAAGATGCATAAGAGAATGATGGATTCACTGAGAGAAAAATTATACTTAAAAGAAGAATGAGAAAGAGAAGAGGAGGAATGGAGTTGTTATGCTCCTATACCAATAGGTGTCATATTTCATGATTGACTGATGAAGTGCCAAATATGTTCATCCTTTCCATGCTGCAAAGGTTCCATATTTTCAAAAAACAAAGAATTAAAAAATGAAAAGAGGGTGTGCCCTAAAAGAAAAATCAAAGGGAAAAAAGAATGAATTGATCAAAAAGAAAGAAAACGAACCCCAAAGGAAAGATCAAGAAAGTGTGCTAGCCCAAAATGCCACTACTATCCTATTGTTTGCAAAGAAGTTCAATATGTGCAATCAGTGACTTCTGTCAGAGTTGATGGATGGCCAAAAAGCTTAATCTTGGCCAGTCCATGTTTAAATTTCTTGTTTTAGAGATAGAGAGTGAATTCTGTCCAAACAGTTCAAGCTTGGCAGATAAGTAGTTAGGCAGAGAAGCAAAGGTGCTCAACATTTAAATCTGAGCCCTTGGAAGAAATAAGGGCAGACTTAGATAGGATTGTAGCTAAAAGGAAAAAAGAGAGTAAGGGTTTGCTAGTTCAAATGCACCCAAGGAAAAAGGAAGAAAAAATGTTAGGTGTATTAGGCTGGGTAGGCAGTTTTGATGTTGCTAAAGCAGGTTTATCATCAATTTTGTTCTTTGAAAATGATTTATCTCATGGATATCATAAGTGCCATGGCAAGGTGGCTGCAAAATAGTTGGAGCATGACTAATTTCCCTTCCCATTCCTCCAAAAAACAATTACTAACCTACCCTGAAGGACATTCAGATCTGCTCAGTGCTCCTAGTTCACTTCATTTCATGAAAAAGACTAAGTGAAACTTTGTTTCTACTTAGGACATTGAAGCCACATTTCTTGTGTAAAATTATTTTTCTTCCATTATGCTAAGTTCCAAAATTCATGGTTGGATCCCCTTTTATTTTCCTAAGCCTAAGTTTTACTCTTTAAACTTAGTGTCTTGATCAAACCTACCTTTCATATTAACATGCTAACTTTATTATATAGTTCCTATATAATGTTTTCCCCACCCCTATTATATAAAATACATAAAAACCCCGAAAAAACGTAAATATCCCGACCCCCGGCTTATTATAGCCATATGGTAATGTTTTATGGGGTTAATGGCTTATCCGAGGCCATTAATAACCCTGCGCGCGCATACCACGAGGTTTATTTAACATTTGGTTAAATAAATAACCAACCCACCCGACAAACCCAAAACAAATATAGCACGAAACATTACAAATTCGTTAAATATTACGGTGGGACCCCGCGCCATAGCCCTCCGCTAGATTTATTCGCCGGCAACCGTTGAATCATAGTCCACAGATCCTACGGTTCCAATGCATATCGCAAGCTCTTATGTGTCGATCGATAGCGCCCTGGGAACGGTGGTTTTTTTGCCATACCCTGCGACAGGTGGCAAGCGCCCAGTATGATCGTTGCCCCCCCTCCAAAACCACCATGGGCCAAAGGTAGTGTGGGGGCCAAACCACTTACCACCTATGCTCCCTCCCCGCTGACGTCACCCTCACGTCATCCAACACGTTTTCCACCACCTCACCTCTGCATCATCCACCGTGTCATCCACCATGTCACTGCCAAGTCAACCTCCGTACCCCCGCTACACGACAAATGTTGCGTCATGCTGATGTCACCCGACTGAAGCGTGCCAAAAACCCGCCAAAATCAAATTTTTTGCCAAAAAAGGCATAACAGACTCATTTTTGCTCATTTTTGTTTGTTTCCTCTGTGTGACTTGTGCATACTATTTACTTTCAAACTAGTGTTTTACCACACAGTCTGCTACCAAGCCAAATCAAGCCCACAAACTAGTCTTCTAGCTCGGTCCGCCACTTGCATTTCGCACAGGGCGCTCACTAAAACAAGTATTTATCTGCATTTTGTTCCCAAACCCTGTTTTTAGTTTCCTCTACAAAATTCTCCAAGAAACACCCAAATTTGAATTAAAACACCGCGCTGCCTTCAAACCTATGCACTATAACCAATGTTTGCGCTCATGTTACCAAAAAATCCCATAAACTCTGTCTTCCTCTGCAAATTTCACCCACTGAGTGAAATTCAAGTCGGCCTCAGTCTCCAATTCCCACAGAAAGGACCCAAAAGTGTTATTTTGCCTACTGTTGTTGCAAAAGCCCAAATTTCAATTGAAAAACAGAAGATTGAGTAATGGAGGCTCCAGTGGCCCTCAATGTTGCTCCCTGAATGCACCTCACAAAGAATTAGAGTGGTTGCCCTTAGCTGATAGGGACTTCCAAATACAAGATTTAATCAGTGACAAAGATCATCTGCAAGAATTTTGTGAAATTAGAAACAGCTACCTAAACAAAACTGATCTCTATGGGATATGGGAATCCAATATGCCCATATACTATCTCCCCTGAGTAAATGTATTTCTAGATATAATCCGCCTATATTGTGCCAATTATGAGCCTACTCAAAGAGTAGTCATGACTCCATCTGGAACTGTTCTTTTTCATATAACTCCTGACTCAATCAATGAGATGTTGCACTTCAAACCTAGTCAGCCTCTGACTCCTCTTTCCATGAAATATTTGCTGGACTACGGCTCTAAACTATCCACTACAGAAATAGGCCGAATTGCTAAGTTGTTTATGGAACCAGATTGCCAGCCCAGAGATTCACCTCCTTTTCTCCCAGTCTGGTTCAATGAAGCTAGAATATTTGTTATTGATATGTTATCCTATGTCCTGGGATTTAAAACAAGTGAGTATTTTGATGAAACCATTTTAGCTTTGATGTCTATATTTATCCCAGGAAATCCCCCTGCTGTCAAATTTGACTTTGCTACTTTCATTTCCAACAAAATCCATGAACAATTCATGAGTCTAAACAGAGAAGGGGTCTTTAAGTATACATCATATATATATCATTTGTTCTTATACTATCAAACAGATAGTTTTCAGGTCCCTATCAGGAAATTGGATGCTAAGGGAGAAAGGAGGTCTATGATATTTTGGACCTCAGTCTTCCATCAAGTCCATAATTCCCCTTACACTTACTGTGAATTCATTGATTTTTTCATATACCCTGTTTCCTCTCTGCTGATGAGAACTCCTCCTCCCAGACTCTCTGGTGACATGCAGAAAATTTTACAGCTCTCCAAAGGCTATAAAATAGGTGACTGGTACTTTTACCAGAATTATACTGAAATCAGGATATATGGCTGTGAGCTATGCCCCTATAAACTACCAAAATATGTGCCTATGAGACTATTTCCTCTTGAATACTTCAGGCAATTTATTAGCTCAGATTTGACTAATTTTTATGCTGTCAAGAAAAAGACTCAGCTGAAATTGAGAAACCAATTAGGCCCCTTAATCATTAACAAAAAGGAAGGATGGAAGGATGCTGAAAAGATATTGAGTGAACAACTCAAATTAAAAATGAGCTTTTGGTGGGTACCCTATGACCCAAATGGATTCATCTATGATAGAAAAATAAAAAATAGGCTATCAGGCTATGATCATTGTAGAATCCCTGAATTAGAGCAGTATGCTAATCAAGATGAGTGGGCAGAGGGCACATTGGTAGAACAGATTACTGAGGAAGAAAAGATGGAACAAGCAATGGAAAATCTTGAAAAGACACTTTACCTGGACTCTTTTGGACAGGTGTCTTTCAAATTGCCTCAGCAAACCGGAGTGGGCACATCTGCTACAACTTCAAAACAACCTACCCAAGAAAGCATTACACTACCTACAGGGACATCTAAAGGCAAAGAAGTGTTGCATATAGAGCAACAAGAAATGGCAGATCAGCCAACATCATCAAAGCAACAAGGCCAAGGGGAAATTCCTCCTGCCCAGAAAAAAGCACCAGAGATACTAGCATTGCGAACCCCTCTCAATGAGTAAAAGGGTAGAAAAAGGGACCAAGAAGAGGCCACACCTGTAAGTGGGCCAACAGAGCAACCAGAGGCAAAGAGGCAGAGAGTGGATCCTCTACCTGAAGAGGAAGTTATAGAGGAGATCATAGAAAGTCCAAGAAGTGAGAGGGCAACCAGCCCACAAACATCCCCAGTGGTAGAAACATCCACCAGTTCTCATGGGCAGCAATTGGGGAAGCAGCACGGTGTGGAAATTTCCTCAGCACGGCCACAAAGCAACTAGAGTTCTGATATTAAAAGAACATTCATAGACATCAAAGCATAGAATGAGCCAATAAGACTGTAGCTTTATGATCAATTTCTCAAAATGACCCCCGCCAAATAGCAAAGGTTGATGTCTGCATATGACATTAAGGAAGAAAAGATGATCTTAAGCCACTTCAAGCCTAAAGTGCAACAGCCACAGTCAACAACTGATTATATTAGAACAAATCTGGAGGCTCTTGCCAAAGACATTCACCTTATGGACCAGATTGAGTTCCATAAGCAAACTGGTGAAATGGTCTACTCCACATTGGCAGACAAGGCCACAAAGCTCAATAATTGAATTCATTGAACAACACATCTGCCCAACTAGAGTTGGAAAAGGCATCTTCTTTTGCCAAGGACAACAGGATAAAGTCCTTGGAAGAAATTATCATTGAGCTGGGACATGATCCCAAGGATGCCAAGGGAATAAAAGCATTAATGAAGAAAAAAGAGGATGACATAGCTGCCCTCGAGAAACAATTGAAATTGCCAATTATTATGCATCTACAAACCACAGAAGTTGTGCAAGAGAAAGCAGAAGAAGACATGATGGATTTGCTAATAAAAATAAATCAAAGACTAAGTGAAACAGAGCAGGCTTTGGAGAAAGAATTACAAGAAAAGCAGGGAGTGTCGACCTCCCAGCCATCTCAAACAGCTTCAATAGTTACAACTACTCCTCCTACAGTTACAACAGCAATCCCTCCTACTGACTCAGCATCAACAGCACCAAGTACTTCAGCAACAACAGCAGCAGGCAGCAGCACTACCATGACCACTGAGGAATTGATAAAGGCTATGGAGGATCTAAGACTCCAAGTATCAGAATTAAAGGATGCTAAAGAGAAATTTTCCAAGTTGGAAATCAGTTATGATAAATCTAAAATGACTGTGGCAGAAAAAACAAGGGAGGTAAAAGAATTAGAGAATAAAGTAAAGGCATTGGAAAAAGACCTCTCCTTAGACAAGCCTTTGGGAGAAATCAGGGGCATTTTGTGGGCTAACATCAGTGAATCAATTAGTAATGTATGGAAATCAATACAAATAATTCATGAGCAGATTGATTTGGTGACAGCAGCTCAAGTAGAAATTCAAAAGTCCAGGGATTCATTGGGACACATGCCCGAACAGGCCAATAGGCTAATACAATTTTTGAACACCCACACCAAGGAAGATCTGGCAGCACTGGATATTAGGGACAGGACAGGCACCATCCTAACAATTAAAAAGGTTCTGACCATGAGAACCTTCATATAAAATCTGGAGAGGAAGTGCCAGGAATGCAAGTGGAGATAAATGCTTTCACACAGAAGTTTACAGCTTTGGAGGAAAAGGGTCAACCCAGTTTATTAACCAATGACTATAGACTAATGACACATGCATACTATGCTCGCATGTTCAATACATATGCGGATAATCAAGTCACAACATCATCAAGTTCTATAGGAGAGAAGGCACTCCCATCTGGATAGAGCCTGTATGACAATTTAGAAAATCTTTTTTTTATTGAGCATGAAGTGAGACATCTTTTCATAGTCCAACCTACTTTCTTCAGGTACACGGATGCCGATGAAACTCTAATAAAAATGCATAGACACAATTTACGAGATGACCAGTGGTGGAAAAGTATGCTGGAAATTTTGTAGGTGGGTTTCAAAGTTTTATTCATTTTTCCCAGAGCACAAGAGATATCATAAATTGGAGAAAAGAGTAGATAAAAATCGCATTGGGCGATGGTCTATTAAAGCACCCAAGAAAGCAATGCCAGCAACGTGGAATGTCAGTAAAGTATCCATTGGCCGACTCACTGAGCAAATAATCAATGCATCTCACCAACTGAGCGGCCAACACAGCATCTCTTACTTCTGCATTCATTTCTCTCTGTTTTCAAGATCATTTACTTCTCTTGTAGAGTAGGTGAAAGAAGTTATTGCAAGATATTATCTCTTTGAGATATTTTGTAAACATTTTTGTACAAATACCTCCCCAAGCAAAGTATTAGGGGTTGGTGATACATTTCTGGAACTGCGCTGTAATTTTGAGAACTCTTCTGAATAAAAGGTTGTTGGAATGCTTTGTTGCTGAACTCTCTGGTTGTGGAATTGATGGTAGAAGACTATGTTGCAGAATTCTTGAATTATTTCATGGATCAATAAGTCTTTTTAACTCATGTTTTACTGTTTCTGTGTTTTATATATCATTTATATATCATATTCTAAATTACAGGGAAAAAGAATAACTCAGAACTTACTTAACTGTACTCTGTGTTCAATCCCTGTTATTTTTAAATGTTTTCTTCAGAACTAGCATAAGCAGGAATTCTTAATTGCTCCTGTTTCCCTGGTTCTTACATCTTGAATATAGCCAAGGAATTCTTAACTGCTCCCTGGTAACATTCATCCACTTTCCCTCTGGCATGATGAAGGATTCTTGATTTCCCTTCACCCCCTGACTCCATTTCACCTGATTTCAGCTTACAGTTTGTTCCATGGTTAATTACCTTGCTCTGTAGTTCCTCCCTCTATCAAAGAAACCATATCCAACAGTTCATCTTCATAGACTCCATTAACCCAATGGACTGAACTTCTCATATTTTGCACCCCTGTTCTATTGAATGTCACCATCCAAAAATCAAACAAACCTTTGCACTTCATAACTAGCCTAATATACCCCAAAACAAAGCTAAATCATAAAGAGAGAGCCCTATCTGGCTGCAGATTGGCTAGAATCTACATCTAAAAGATTGGTTAGTGGTTATCTCGGTCGTATTCCCTTTTCTCACAACTTTTGGGGAACAACCTTAGTGATAACATCATTGGCGACTCCGCTGGGGAACTGAATGACTGTTTGTTACTATTGCCTATTTTCTAAAGCTACAAATTGAGCTTGAAGTAAGCCAGGCAGCCTTTGAAACTATTTTTGCTATGCAATTACAGGAGTAAATAAATGCTACTTCAGTCTATCTCCAATCTACTTTTAGGCTTTCAACAGCTGTTTCAAAAATTTGATCAGTTTCCTTTTTTTTTTTTTCAAAAGATCTTCAGGAAAATTCAAGACTCTCACAATTCACAAATTCCTAGAAAGATATTGTCAAAAGCTGTGATCTTCAAATACTTCCAGAAAATACCAAAAAATAGATTTAGAAGCTGGCTCCAAAGAAGAAAATCCGTTACACTAGATCAAATCCAGATCCAAATCCTCCATCTATCTTTGAAAATCTTAATTTGATCCCAAAGAACCTTAGAAGCCAGGATAATCAAGAAAATTCTGCGAATTTAAACCTTGACACACCTCAGTAGAACTCTATCCAAACTGAGCTTACTACTAGAAAAGCAGCAGTCCTTTCTTCCATTGCTATAGCTTCTTCTAGTTCACCATTAACACTACATAACATCTTTTCCACTCCCCCATCCACAACACATATTTCCACTGTTATACTTGTTCTCCCAGCTGTCCCATTTATACCTGCAAATATGGCAAACCGATATGCTCCACTGCAATTGCTTGCAAATCCAGGGGCTATGCCTTAAGATTATCAAAGCAAGATTACCTATTTTGATGGTACTGGCACCTACACAGCACAACAACATACCACGAAAAAGATGGATTATTTTGAGAACTATGAAATTGATGATAATGATGTCAGAATGAAAATTTTTGTTCAGAGTTTAATCGTTGATGTAAAGACCTGGTTTATGGCACTTCCTGTAAACATAATTGTTGATGCAGATGCCCTTTATCAAAATTTTTGAACAGATGGGAAAAGAAGAAGGACCCATTACATATCCTATCAGAATATGAAAGCTTGAAAAGGGGCCACAAGAAACTGTCCAAGACTACTGTGCCAGATTCAATAATGTGTACAATGCTATTCCTCAGAACCTTAGACCTCCACCTGACTTGGCCTTGATCAAATTTCCTGATGGATTTGATTCTGACATGGCTTACCAGCTCAGAGAAAGAGCTCCTCCAAGCTTAGAAGACATGTAGAGCATAGCTGTCAACGTAGAGGCCAATCTTATCTCTAAACGAGCTCGAGCCAGAGCTGAAAGAAAGACTCCCTTGAAAGAAGAGCCTTCTGCATTTGAGCAAAAACTAGATGCAATTATCAAAGGAACGGATAGCTTGGGTGACAGAGTGGAAACAATTGAAAGGAAATCCTCTTGGGAAGCTCAACCAAGTAACACTGCAAGAAATCCAAACTTCAGGAAAAATCAGAATTCTAACACTAGGAAGGCTGGTCCCGACCAAAACATTCGACCTCCATTCCAAGAAAACTATGCTGAAGCTTCAACCTCTAGTGAGCCAACAGAGGATACTTAGATTAATTTGATGGGTCTAAACACTGAACAACAAATCCTTTTAACCCAGGATGATCAAGAAGCTCATACTTTCAATCAATTTCAAACCAAATCGGGAGAATCATTTGATTTTAGAGAGGGATACGATGCAGCTATCTATGAGGTTCATAAACAATACAAGTTGAGAAGCAGAACGATAGATGTTCCTAAACCCAACAAGCAGAAAGATACCAAGCAGCCTAAAAAAGTAAAGAATAAAACTTCCCCTACAAAACTCCCTGCTAGAAATGACCTCGATCCAAAAGATCCCACAGTTGAGGACATATCAGACTTACAACCATCAAGCAATCAGCGATCCACCTCCTTTCATCCAAAAGAAAATGAAAACAAATCTCCTGAAATTGACTTTAAAGCAGATTTAGTTCATAACAACACTCCTGATAGAGAAAAAACCATGGAAAACACAGCAAAAAAGAAAATCTTGCTGCCCGGAATGCAAAAAGTCAAGTGGAAAAACCTTTCAACCTAGAAACCGAAATAGGCAAGTTAAAAATAGTAATTCCACTGTCCGAATTGGCTAAACATGAGGTCTATGGAGAACAAATCAGCAGATCACTACAAGTTTTAGAACATAGAGATGTAGTAAATGTCCTAGATGACTAGCGAGAATTAATTTTTGGCCCTCAAGCAAATGGCAAATCAGTAGATGGAGGAGTTCCTCCATTTTATGTAAGTCTAAACATTCATGACAAAGTACTTCACAATGCAGTGTTTGATTCGGGAGCTTCCCATAATCTAATGCCTAAGTCGGTGACGGAAAAGTCGGATTTAGATATCACAAAGCCATATAAAGACTTGTTTTCATTTGATTCTAGCCAGGTCAGGTGTCTAAGCCTCATCAAAGATTTATGTGTATCACTAGTCCAATACTCTTCCAAGACAATTTTAATGGACGTGGTGGTAGCTGATATCCTACCAAAGCATGGAATGCTCTTGTCCAGATCTTGGGGTGCAAAACTCCAGGGATCTCTACAGTTGGACATGTCCTATGCTACCATCTCAGTCTTTGGCCAGCCAAAGAGATTGTACCGAGAAACATTGATGAAATATGTGGTCAGCAGTGAAGAGAAACCCCAAAACTTTCCCATCTATTCCATGCATTCTGATATGGACTCTTTCATACAATACAATGCTGAAATTTGTCCCAAAACTGATGACAAGGTTCTAGAATCAGCACAAGGGAGAAGCATAAATGAAGAATCCATTGCTCAAGATCTAGAAATTGCTGAAATAATTGATACAACAGACACACAAGGGAAACCATATGAGCTTGTAAATCCAAATCTGCCCACCAAGCAAGTTTCTAAAACTCCTGATGCTAGTTGTAGTCAAGAAATCCTATGGTACTTAGAGTTTGATGGATCAGTGAATAAACTAGGCGCAGGGGCAGGGATTTGGATACATAACATGCAAAATGATCATGCTGAAGAACATGCATACAGACTTAATTTTAGATGTACAAATAACATGGCTGAATATGAAGCCCTCCTACTAGGACTCAAATTGGTTAAAAGTCTAGGAGCAGTGAGGATATCAATTTTGGGAGACTCAGATTTGATTATTCAACAAATGAGAGGAAACTTTGTCACAAATGACCTTAGGTTGAGAGCCTATAGAGGGGCAGCAATTGAAATACTCAATACCTTTCTAGAATCACAGCTTACCAAAATCTCAAGGAACCACAATTTGCATGCTCATAGTTTGGAAACATTTACCAGCACTTGTAAGCTACCATTTGAGCCTAACCATCATTTTATTGCTGAAATTAAACACAGACCTGCTGTTCCAGACAATGTAAAAAACTGGCAGGTGTTTGACAATGACACTCAGATCAACAATTTCTTAACTCTGAAAGAGGAATTTTCAAGCACAAATATAGACACAAGCACCATTTGTGAAGATCAGCAAATAGACAAGATTGAAAAACACATTTCAGCTAAAACAACAGATCAGATTTTACATCCAACAATCTTTACCAGCAAAAATTTACAAGAGCTGAAAGAAACAAACTTTGATGAAATTGCTGAAGGAGAGTCTGAAGTGATTGAGTTAAAGGATAATTTTTTACCCACAGGCTTGACTCCTCTGGAGGATATTTTTGACTCTAATGATATTCCAAGAAAGCCAAAAATGCAGCCCTTAAATGCAGAAATTGAGGACTGTAATATAGGAACTGCAGAAAATCCTAAAATGATAAAACTATCCAAAGCATTGCCACCTGTCCAAAAGCTGAAATACATTGAACTGTTTAAAGAATTTCAAGATGTTTTTGCATGGAGCTATGAAGACCTTAAGTCCTATGATACTTCAGTGATCCAACATACAATACCCCTAAAAGAAAATCAAAAACCTTTCAAACAAAAACTTAGAAGGGTCAATCCTGTACTCCTTCCTCTCATTGAAAAAGAGGTCAAAAGAATGTATGAAGTTGGAATAATTGCACCCATTAGATTCTCAGAATGGATCTCAAATTTAGTGCCCACTAGGAAGAAAACGAGAGAAATAAGACTGTGTGTTGACTTAAGAAATCTGAATAAAGTCTCTTTAAAAGATCACTACCCCTTACCCAAGATGGATCACATTTTACAAAGGGTAGTAGGTGCCTCAAGAATTTCACTGCTAGATGGATTCTTAGGCTTTAATCAGATCCTAGTTCACCCTGATGACCAAGATAAAACTGCTTTTACAACACCTTGGGGAACTTTCAAGTATGTAAAAATGCCTTTTGGACTCAAAAACGCAGGGGCAACATTTCAACGAGCCATGGACATAGTCTTTGCAAAGGAGATTCATGATTTTCTAGTCATATACCTAGATGACCTTACTGCATTTTCCAAATCAGATCAAGAACATTTAGAACATTTAAGACAGATGTTTTTAATTTTCAAAAAATATGGCATATCACTCAACCCAAAGAAATCATTGTTTGGCCTAGAAGAGGGAAACTGTTAGGACACATAATCTCAAAAGATGGTATTAGAATTGACCCAGATAGAATATAAGCCATTTTACAAGTTCCTCACCCTAGAAATATCAAAGAACTGCAAGCTTTCCTAGGAAAAATCAATTTTCTAAGGAGATTCATACCCAACCTGGTTGAACTAATAAGATTGCTAAATAACATGCTGAAGAAAGATTCCAAAGTCAAGTGGACAATAGAAGCCAAGCAAGCCTTTGAAGAAATCAAAATAGCTTTAACTAAAACACCAGTCCTCACAAGCCCACAATTTGACAGAGATTTTATAATCTTTTCCTTTGCATCTGAACATACTATTGCTGCTGTCCTATTACAAAAAGATGATCAAGGATGTGAGAAGCCCATTTCTTTTTTCAGCAAAGCACTTAGAGATGCACCTTTAAAATATCAAATCATGGAAAAATAAGCTTATGCCCTTGTAAAGGCTATCAAGGATTTCAGAGTTTATATCTTATACTCTCATGTAATAGCTTATGTGCCAAATACTGTGGTCAAGGATATCCTAACTCAAGAAGGAATTGAAGGAAAAAGAGGCAAATGGATAGCTAACATCTTGGAATATGACATTGAAATTAAACCAACAAAGCTGATAAAAGGACAAGGATTAGCCAAACTGATGACTGAAACCAACTTTCAAGCCCTTGACATCAATGAGCTGGATAACGAACAGGAGATGGCTACTCCATAGATCAATCAAGAATTTTTACAATCACCTTGGTATGCTGATATAGTCCATGTATTGTTAAACCTGTAGGCTCCTCCAAGGTTATCCAGAACTAAAAAGAGATTCCTGAAAATGAAAGCTTCAAAATTATGTATTATAGATCATGCTTTTTTTGGAAAATTCATGAAGGCATTTTGCTGAATTTCTTAACAAAGGATGAAACTGACAAAGTGCTGAAGGAATTTCATGCAGGGGACTATGGTGGACATTTGTATTGGAAGTCAACTGCTGATAAAATCCTAAGGACATGATTTTATTGGCCTACCCTATTTGCTGATGTAGAGAAATTTGTAGTTTCTTGCCATAAATGTCAAATCTTTGAAGGCAAGAGAAAGCTTTTACCTCTACCCCTCGGGCCAATTTCCACTGAAAGACCATTTCAATAATGGGGTTTAGATTTCATTGGGGAAATTCACCCTCCCTCTTCTGGCCAACATAAGTGGATTTTGACTGCCACAGACTACTTCACCAAGTTGATAGAAGCCATCCCTTGTAGGCAAGCCAATGATTCAGTGATCATGCAATTCCTAGAAACCAATATCTTGTCTAGATTTGGCTGCCCGGAAAACATTATAACTGATAATGTTGCTGCTTTTAAATCCAAAAGAAAGATCAATTTTTGTCACAAATACCACATTACCTTAGGCCACTCCACAGCCTATTACCCTCAAGGTAATGGTCTGGTTGAATCATCCAATAAAAGCTTGATCAACATCCTTAAGAAATTATTGGAGGAAAACAAGAAAAACTGGCATAAGAAGCTTATCAATGCACTTTGGGCAGACAGGTTGACTACAAAAAGATCCATTAGAACAAGCCCCTATGAATTGGTTTATGGCATGGAGGCTGTGTTCCCTTATTCTTTGGGGATCCCTGTGATAAAATTGCTGCAAGAAATACAAGTAGAATCGAATGACATTCAGAGGAGAATCAGTCAAACAATTCATTTACAGCAGACTAGAGAAGAAGTGTATCAAAGATCTCAGATTCTACAAGAGAAACTTAAGAAGATTTTTGACAAGAGGACAAATGCAGAGGATTTTTTCATGGGAGACAAAGTACTAAAATGGGATTCTAGAAGGGAAGATAAAGGAAAACATGGAAAATTTGACTTCCTATGGAAGGGACCTTTTGCTATTCAGGCTGTACAAGGAAACAACACCTACTTTCTGAGAAGCCTGGATGGTACAGAAGCAGAAGATGGGCCAGTCAATGGTTGGATTCTCAAGCATTATTTTGATCCACTTTGCTAAGGTGTCAGGACTATAATCTGTACATAATAGTATATATTTTCTACAGTTTATCACAGCAATAAGGTAGGGAAGGAATATGTAGCAAATTTTGAGAAAAAGCCAAGGAACTGTGCTACCTTTTTATAGTACCTTTTCAGTTTATCAGAGGAATTGAAGAAGAAGACTTGGGAGCTGAAAATATGATGGCAAACACTCAGACAAACTGTTAAAACAGGGCTGCAATTGTTTCAATGAATTTATGAAAAATGTATATATGTTGTAGAGATACAGTTTGGTTATTTACAGCTAAGGAAAAATTTCAAGTTGCAGCAAGAGTTGAATATAAGGCTATCTGACCTGCTGTTCTTGGCTTTTCACCTGGAAAAGCCATCCCCAAGTGGAGCCATTGTTATGCTCCTATACCAATAGGTGTCATATTTCATGATTGACTGATGAAATGCCAAATATGTTCATCCTTTCCATGCTGCAAAGGTTCCATATTTTCAAAAAACAAAAAATTAAAAAATGAAAAGAGGGTGTGCCCTAAAAGAAAAATCAAAGGGCAAAAAGAATGAATTGGTCGAAAAGAAAGAAAATGAACCCCAAAGGAAAGACCAGGAAAGTGTGCTAGCCCAAAATGCCACTACTATCCTATTGTTTGCAAAGAAGTTCAATATGTGCAATCAATGACTTCTTTCATAGTTGATGGATGGCCAAACAGCTTAATCTTGGCTAGTCCATCTTTAAATTTCTTGTTTTAGAGATAGAGAGTGAATTTTGTCCAAATAGTTCAAGCTAGGCAGATAAGTAGTTATGCAGAGAAGAAAAGGTGCTTAACAGTTAAATCTGAGCCCCTGAAAGAAATAAGGGTAGACTTAGATAGGATTGCAGCTCAAAGAAAAAAAAGAGAATAAGGGTTTGCTAGTTCAAATGCACCCAAGGAAAAAGGAAGAAAAAATGTTAGGTGTATTAGGCTAGGTAGGCAGTTTTGATGTTGCTGAAGCAGGTTTATTAGCAATTTTGTCCTTTGAAAATGATTTATCTCATGGATATCAAAAGTTCCATGGCAAGGTGGCTGCAAAACAGTTGGAGCATGACTAATTTCCCTTCCCATTCCTCCAAAAAACAATTACTAACCTCCCCTCAAGGACATTCAGATCTGCTCAGTGCTCCTAGTTCACTTCATTTCATGAAAAAGACTAAGTGAAACTCTGTTTCTACTTAGGACATTGAAGCCACATTTCTTCTGTAAAATTGTTTTTCTTCCATTATGCTAAGTTTCCAAAATTCATAATTGGATCCCTTTTTATTTTCTTAAGCCTAAGTTTTACTCTTTAAACTTAGTGTCTTGATCAAACCTACCTTTCATATTAACATGCTAACTTCATTATATAGTTCCTATATAATGTTTTCCCTGCCCCTATTATATAAAATACATAAAAACCCCGAAAAAACGTAAATATCCTGACCCCTGGCTTATTATATCCATATGGTAATGTTTTATGGGGTTAATGGCTTATCTAGGGCCATTAATAACCCTGCGTGTACATACCACGGGGTTTATTTAACATTTGGTTAAATAAATAACCAACCCGCCCGACAAACCCAAAACAAATACACCACGAAACATTAAAAATTTGTTAAATATTACGATGGGACGCCGCACCATAGCCCTCCGCCAGTTTATTCACTGCCAACCATCAGATCATAGTCCACAGATCTGATGGCTCCAATGCATATCGCAAGCACTTATGTGCCGATCGATAGCACCCAGGAAATGGTGGTTTTTCTACTGTACCCTGGGACAGGTGGTAGGCACCCGGTATGATCGTTGCCCCCCCTCCAAAACCACCATGGCCCAAAGGCGGTGCGGTGGCCAAACCACTTAACGCCTATGCTCGCTCCCCGCTGACGTCACCCTCGCGTCATCCAACACGTCATCTACCACCTCACCTCCGCATCATCCGCTGTGTCATCCACCATGTCACTGCCAAGTCAACCTCTGTACCCCCGCTACACGACAAATGTTGCATCATGCTGACGTCACCCGATCGAAGCACGCCAAAATCATTTTTTTTGCCAAAAAAGGTGTAAAAGACTCATTTTCGCTCATTTTTGTTTGTTTCCTCTATGTGACTTGTGCATACTGTTTATGTTCAAACCGGTGTTTTACCACACAGTCTGCTACTAGGCCAAATCAAGCCTGCAAACTGGTCTTCTAGCTCGGTCCGCCACCTGCATTTCGCACAGGGCGCTCATTAAAACAGGTATTTATTTGCGTCTTGTTCCCGAACCTTGTTTTTAGTTTCCTCTACAAAAGTCTCCAAGAAACACCCAAATTTGAATTAAAATAGTGTGCTACCTTCAAACCTATGCACTGTAACCACTGTTTGCACTCATGTTACCAAAAAATCCCATAAACTCTGTCTTCCTCTGCAAATTTCAACCACTGAGTTAAATTCAAGTCGGCCTCAGTCTCCAATTCCCGCAGAAAGGACCCAAAAGTGTTATTTTGCCTACTGTTGTTGCAAAAGCACAAATTTCAATTGAAAAATAGAAGATTGAGTAATGGAGGCTCCAGTGGCCCTCAATGTTACTCCCCTGAATGCACCTCACAAAGAATTAGAGTGGTTGCCCTTAGCTGATAGGGACTTCCAAATACAAGATTTAATTGGTGACAAAGACCATCTGCAAGAATTTTGTGAAATTAGAAACAGATACCTAAACAAAACTGATCTCTATGGGATATGGGAATTCAATCTGCCCATATACTATCTCCCCTCAGTAAATGTATTTCTAGATATAATCCGCCTGTGTTGTGCCAACTATGAGCCTACTCAAAGAGCAGTCATGACTCCATCTGGAATGTTCCTTTTTCATATAACTCCTGACTCAATCAATGAGATGTTTCACTTCAAACCTAGTCAGCCTCTGAATCCTCTTTCCATAAAATATTTGTTGGACCAAGGCTCTAAACTATCCACTACAAAAATAGGCCAAATTGCCAAGTTGTTTATGGAACCAGATTCCTAGCCCAGAGATTCACCTCCTTTTCTCCATGTCTGGTTCAATGAAGCTGGAAGATTTGTTATTGATATGATATCCTATGTCCTGGGATTTAAAACAACTGAGTATGTTGATGAAACCATTTTAGCTCTGATGTCCATATTTATCCCAAGACATCCTCCTGCTGTCAAATTTGACTTTGCTACTTTCATTTCCAACAAAATCCATGAATAATTCATGAGTCTAAACAAAGAAGGGGTCTTTAAGTATACATCATATATATATCATCTGTTCTTATACTATCAAACAGATAGTTTTCAGGTCCCTACAAGGAAATTGGATGCTAAGGGAGAAAGGAGGTCTGTAATATTTTGGACCTCAGTCTTCCATCAAGTCAATAATTCCACTTAAACTTACTGTGAATTCATTGATTTGTTCATATACCCTGTCTCCTCTCTACTGATGAGAACTCCTCCTCCCAGACTCTCTGGTAACATGTAGAAAATTTTACAGCTCTCCAAAAGCTATAAAATAGGTGACTAGTACTTTTGCCAGAATTATACTGAGATCAAGATATATGGCTGTGAGCTATGCCCCTATAAACTGCCAAAATATGTGCCTATGAGACTGTTTTCTCTTGAATACTTTAGGAAATTTATTAGCTCAGATTTGACTCATTTTTATGCTGCCAAGAAAAAGGCTCAACTGAAATTGAGAAACCAATTAGGCCCCTTCATCATTAACAAAAAGGAACGATGGAAGGATGTTGAAAAGATATTGAGCGAACAACTCAAATTAAAAATGAGCTTTTGGTGGGTACCCTATGACCCAAATGGATTCATCTGTGATAGAAAAATAAAAAATAGGCTATCAGGCTATGATCATTGTAGAATCCCTAAATTAGAGCAGTATGCTAATCAAGATGAATGGGTAGAGGGCACATTGGTAGAGAAGATTACTGAGGAAGAAAAGATGGAACAAGCAATGAAAAATCTTGAAAAGAATCTTGACCTGGACTCTTTTGGACAGGTCTCTTTCAAATTGCCTCAGCAAACCGGAGTGGGCGCATCTGCTACAACTTCACAACAACCTACCCAAGAAATCATTACACCAGCTGCAGGGACATCTAAAGGCAAAGAAGTGCTGCATACAGAGCAACAAGAAATGACAGATCAGCCAACATCATCAAAATAGCAAGGCCAAGGGGAAATTCCTCCTGCCCAAGCAAAAGCACCAGAGATACCAGCATTACGGACCCCTCTCAATGAGGAAAAGGGTAGAAAAAGGGACCGAGAAGAGGCCACACCTGTAAGTGGGCCAGCAGAGCAACCAAAGGCAAAGAGACAGAGAGTGGATCCTCTACCTGAAGAGGAAGTTATAGAGGAGATCATAGAAAGTCCAAGAAGTGAGAGGGCAACCAGCCCACAAACATCCCCAGTGGTAGAAACATCCACCAGTTCTCATGGACAGCAATTGGGGAAGCAGCACGGTGTGGAAATTTCCTCAGCACGGCCACAAAGCAAGCAGAGTTCTGATATTAAAAGAACATTCACAAACTTCAAAGCACAGAATGAGCCAATAAGACTGCAGCTTTATGATCAATTTCTGAAAATGACCCCTGCCAAATAGCAAAGGTTGATGTCTGCATATGACATTAAGGAAGGAAAGATGATCTTAAGACACTTCAAGCCTAAAGTACAATAGCCACAGTCAGCAGCTGATTATATTAGAACAAATCTGGAGGCTCTTGCCAAAGACATTCACCCTATGGACTAGATTGAGTTGCACAAGAAAACGGGTGAAATGGTCTACTCCACATTGGCGGACAAGGCCATACTAGCTCAACAATTACAGAATTCATTGAACAACACATCTGCCCAACTAGAGTTGGAAAAGGCATCTTCTTTGGCCAAGGACAACAGGATAAAATTCTTAGAAGAAATTATCATTGAGTTGGGACATGATCCTAAGGATGCTAAGGGAATAAAATCATTAATGAAGAAAAAAGAGGATGACATAGCCTCCCTCAGGAAACAATTGAAATTGCCAATTACTATGCATCCACAAACCACAGAATTTGTGCAAGAGAAAGAAAAAGAAGACATGATGGATTTGCTAATAAAAATGAATCAAAGACTAAGTGAAATAGAGCAGGCTTTGGAGAAAGCATTACAGGAAAAGCAGGGAGTGTCAACCTCCCAGCCATCTCAAACAGCTCCAATAGTTACAACTGCTCCTCCTACAGTTACAACAACAGTCCCTCCTACTATCCTGGCATCAACAGCACCAAGTACTTTAGCAACAACAGTAGCAGGCAGTAGTACTACCATGACCACTCAGGAATTGATAAAGGCTATGGAGGATCTAAGACTCCAAGTATCAGAATTAAATGATGCTAAAGAGAAACTGGCCAAGTTGGAAATTAGTTATGATAAATCTAAAATGATTGTGGCAGAAAAAATAAGGGAGGTAAAAGCATTAGAGAATAAAGTAAAGGCATTGGAAAAAGACCTCTCCTTAGACAAGCCTCTGGGAGAAATCAGGGGCATTTTGTGGGCTAACATCATTGAATCAATTAGTAATATATGGAAATCAATACAGATAATTCATGAGCAGATTGATTTGGTGACAACAACTCAAGTAGAAATTCAAAAGGCCAGGGATTCATTGGGACACATGCCCGAACAGGCCAATAGGCTAATACAATTTTTGAACACCCACACCAACGAAGAGCTGGCAGCACTGGATATCAGGGACATAATAGGCACCATCCTAACAATTAAAAGGGTTCTAACCATGAGAACCTTCATACAAAATCTGGAGAGGAAGTGCCAGGACATGCAAGTGGAGATAAATGCTTTCACACAAAAGTTTACAGCTTTGGAGGAAAAGGGTCTGCCCAGTTTATTAACCAATGACTATAGACTGATGACACATGCAGACTATGCTCACAGGTTGAATACATATGTGGATAATCAAGTCACAACATCATCAAGTTCTGTAGGAGAGAAGGCACTCCCATCTGGACAGAGCCTGTATGACAATTTAGAAAATCTGTTTTTTATTGAGCATGAAGTGAGACATCTTTTCATTGTCCAGCCTACTTTCTTCAAGTACGTGGATGCTGATGAAACTCTAATAAGAATGCATAGACACCAATTACCAGATGACCAGTGGTGGCAAAGTATGCTGGAAATTTTGTAGGCGGATTTCAAAGTTTTGTTCATTTTTCCCAGAACACAGAAGTTTACAGCTTTGGAGGAAAAGGGTCTGCCCAGTTTATTAACCAATGACTATAGACTGATGACACATGCAGACTATGCTCACAGGTTGAATACATATGTGGATAATCAAGTCACAACATCATTAAGTTCTGTAGGAGAGAAGGCACTCCCATCTGGATAGAGCCTGTATGACAATTTAGAAAATCTGTTTTTATTGAGCATGAAGTGAGACATATTTTCATTGTCCAGCCTACTTTCTTCAAGTACACGGATGCTGATGAAACTCTAATAAGAATTCATAGACATCAATTACCAGATGACCAGTGGTGGAAAAGTATGCTGGAAATTTTGTAGGTGGATTTCAAAGTTTTGTTTATTTTTCCCAGAACACAACAGATATCATAAAGTGGAGAAAAGAGCAGATAAAAATCGCGCTGGGCAATGGTCTATTAAAGCGCAATTAAAGCACCCAAGAAAGCAATGCCAGCAGCACGGAATGTCATTAAAGTATCCATTGGCCGACTCGCTGAGCAAATAATCAATGCATCTCACCAACTGAGCGGCCAACATCTCTTACTTCTACATTCATTTCTCTCTGTTTTCAAGATCATTTACTTCTCCTGTAGAGTAGGTGAAAGAAGTTATTGCAAGATATTATCTCTTTGAGATATTTTGTAAACATTTTGTACAAATACCTCCCCAAGCAAAGTATTAGGGGTTGGTGATACATTTCTGGAACTGTGCTGTAATTTTGAGAACTCTTCTGAATAAAAGGTTGCTGGAATGCTTTGTTGATGAACTCTCTGGTTGTGGAATTTATGGCAGAAGACTATGTTGCAGAATTCTCAAATTATTTCATGGATCAATAAGTATTTTTAACTCACGTTTTACTATTTCTATGTTTTATATATCATTTATATATCATATTCTAAATTACAGGGAAAAAGAATAACTCATAACTTACTTAACTGTACTTTGTCTTCAATCCCTGTTATTTTTAAATGTTTTCTTCAGAACTAGCATAAGCAGGAATTCTTAATTGCTCCTGTTTCCCTGGTTCTTACATCTTGAATATAGCTGAGGAATTATTAACTGCTCCCTGGTAACATTCATCCACTTTCCCTCTGGCAGGATGAAGGATTCTTGATTGCCCTTCACCCCCTGACTCCATTTCACTTGATTTCAACTTACAGTTTGTTCCATGGTTAATTACCTTTCTCTGTAGTTCCTCCCTCTGTCAAAGAAACCATATCCAGCAGTTCATCTTCATAGACTCCATTAACCTAATGGACTGAACTTCTCATATTTTGCACCCCTTTTCTATTGAATGTCACCATCCAAAAATCAAACAAACCTTTGCACTTCATCACTAGCCTAATATACCCCAAAACAAAGCTAAATCATAAAGAGAGAGCCCTCTCTGGATGCAGATTGGCTAGAATCTTCATCTAAAAGATTGGTTAGTGATTACCTCGGCCGTATTCCCTTTTCTCACAATTTTTGGGGAACAACCTGAGTGATAACAGGAGTCATAAAGAATTTAAGAAGAAAAAGGATGAATGACTGCATCAGCTACATCGGGACGTCTCCAACCTGACGTTTGATAACACCAAACTCCATGACCTTGCTCTAAACCCGCTAGCATACAAGTGGCCGTCCCCGTCATACCATGTGTTCTTGTGGGAACATTATTACTTATTCCGTTTAAGGGAAGTTTGTAAGAACAGGTCCTATATGGGTTCTTTAACCTGCACTTTCTTGGAAATTTTCCGTTCCTATGATTTTGATCATTAGAATTTGTTGTGTGAGCTATTCTTGCACACTATGATGTGCGAACATGTGAGCATGAGGATGGTGGCGAGTGTGATTTCTTTCATGGGAGACTTGCAGTTATGGGTATTCCTCTCATTTATGAGGAATCGGATTGAGTGGCAACTGGCTAAGAAAACAATAGAGACCAATGAGGAAAAGACAACATTGTGGGTCAAGGCTGAACCAGGAATGGATTACAAACTTCGGCGAGAGTTCAGATGGTTCCTAAGCAATCCGAAAATTAGAGATCAATTGGCCATTTACAAAAGGAGAATCGTGAGGATCTACCTCAACTTGTTTGCAAACATGAGGAGCCAAGCGTTAGTCGGATGTCTCAAGCACACTAAGGCCTGTAGTGTAGAATTGCAGGAAGGAGACCCCTTTGAGCACAAGAAATTTGTATCTGTTGTTATACGGGTGACAGAATATGCTCATATTGTGTTGACACTAGGGGCGTTCTCGATTAGCCTCAGGTTCAAATTCCCTTTGATATGGTTGCCATTGGAGGAGTCTCAGCCTGATTATCGGTTGTGTGATTATGAAGAGGAATCTTGGCCACATGAGTTAATGGCCGAGCAAGGATTCAAAGCTCTAGGCAATGATACTACTGGTGCCTACAATTTCACAGATTTCCACTGGGGGCACAGTAGAAGGAACTGGGATTCTGCATGGGGACATGCAGTTTCTTCAGTTGGGCGGGGATGTTGAGAGTGGTTTTTTACCTATTTTCTGCACATTCTTTCCCCTGTTTTTACCTTTCTGTCCTCCAAGCCTATGCCCTTATATGACCAAACTCTCTGTTTTCTTACCTTTTTAATCCATTTTACTGTGTTGTTACTTTATTGTATTTTATTGAATAATACGAGGCTTTATTCCTTTTTGTGGCTAACTGGGAGAGCATTGAAGAAGTATTTTGGGAAGTTCATCTTTTTCAAGTGCTAGATCATGTTGAAAATGCAACAAGGTGATCGAGCTTAGTGTAAAGGAGACGCCTTCACTAAGTGTGCCCATAGGCTTTTTTTGGCGCAAAGTATATTTTTAGACTATGTCTATTTTTAGGCATATGGATATGAGTTGTAGGATGCTATTTGTGGATGATTGGTCATGTTGGTAAAAATAGATGGACTTATATTTTTAGACATATGGGCGGAGTCTATTTTTAGACGGCCAGACTAAAAATAGAATAGTTGAATATTATTAGCTCTTAATAATATTTGGACTATAAACATTATCTTATCCTCTTGGAGCACTTCAGTTCGAGCTACGGATGTGGCACATGCAATTGTCAGAAGGAAATACATTTTTCTTATGGGTTAGTTGAGCTATTGCATGATGGACTTCAGTTAGAACTCAAGTGATTGAGTTTGGTGGAGTTGATTGAGGAGTTGATGGAGTTGTGTTCAGTTTGACTTAGTTGAACTAGTTGTATTTAGTCTAACTGCAGAATACACTAGTGATGAGTGATGTGAATTAATTATTAATTAATTCACTAATTATTAACTCATAAATTCACTAAAGAATACATCAGTTAACTCAGTGCATGGATAGTTCAGTGGAGACAGGTGTTAGAGGTTGAGATTGCTATCAGTTGTGACTATAGGTGTGCATGAGATTTGCACAATCAATGGATTGAGTATTGTCAATGAGGATTGCGTGGTTCAGCCAAGGGAAATACGAGTTTGGATCAGCCATTCTCATCTATTCTCATGTAGGATTGCGCAGTGGAGGCAGGCAAGCAGCGGAGGAGATTTGAACCTGTGATTGATTCAGATCTGAGCCAGTTTGTGTGTAACAGGTGGAGATAGTACTGAGTACTTGTGAGGTGTATTGTACTATGTATTGTTACATGTTCTCAATCATTATAATATACAGATAGTGTGGGGTTTTTTGCTGTATGCTTTCCCCGGGTTACATACTGTGTTAATGTGTGCATGTGATTGATGTTTCATTGTTTTTAATTCTGTAAAATTGATGATCAATGTAGAAGAGGTTATGTATTATGCATGTATTCCACAATAGTGTATAATCGGATAATCTCTGTGAATAAGTGTCATATTATTCAAAATTTCTACATGGTATTAGAGCAGAGTTGATCATCAGATCTATTATTCAGAAAGTGTTTACATTTTATTTCTTCAGGCAGAGTCTGTAATCGGGACAGGTAGCCTTTGGATTCATCCTTCCTTTGGAAGGTGAGATATCCGATAAAAGCCCATACAGTCAATCTCTGTACGAGAAATACTTTGTCCTCACGAATTTTAGATCAGAGGCGGTTGAGTTTTGAGCTGGTGGAATTCGAAATTGAAACACTGTTTTCTTGGTGTCAAAGTTGAAATGTCTTTCAACGGATTGCGATTGGAGTATGCCCTTAAAGGCAGCTCAAATTATATTGCATGGAAAGACAGGATGGAGGCGGTGTTAGATGACAATGGGCTGAAGGAGTTCATAGAGGCTGAGGTCCCAAAGTCTATTGATGTTGTTCACGTTGAGGTTTGGCAAAAGAAGACATCAAAGTGTCGAAGGATTCTGTTGGAGGGCGTGAAGGATCACATTGTATCCAGCCTGCATGGAAAGGCTTCTCCATACTTGATGTGGAAAGTGTTGATAGATCTATTCCAAAGCAAGAGCGACTAGAGGAAGTTGGAGCTCAAGGATAAACTTAGAAACATTAAGTGTGAGAATGGAGACAATATGCCCAGGTATCTCACGAATTTCACCCAATGCTGGGATGAGCTGGGAAGTGTGGGGCTGACTGTCAATGATGAGGACTTGGTGAGCTTGGCTCTCCTTGGTCTTCTGCAGAGTTGGCATTCCTATCAAGACTTTGTCAATGGTCGGGAGAAATTGCCAGGATGGGAGAGACTTTGGTCAGATCTTGTGCAAGAGGAGATTAGGTGGAATACCCAGGACGGATCTTCATCAAAGGCATCTCATGAAGAAGATTACACTTTGGCTGCCAAAGCAAAGAAGGGGAAGGAGAAGGGTTTTCTTTCCTAATCTAGTTCTTCCAATGATGGGAAGAAGGTTGACAAGTCGAAGGTGAGATGCTTTCGTTGTCATGAGTTGGGTCATTATGTTACTAATTGCCCAAAGACGAAGTCCAAGAAGGGATCCGGGGAAGGATCTGAAGGTGAGGCACTTGCTTCACAGTTTGAGTTGGATTTCACACTATTTGCATGCATGGTTTCATCCATGGTGGGAAGTGGTTGGTTTCTTGATAGTGGAGCTTCTTTCCACATGACCGGTGACAAGAGTTTGTTCAGTACTTTGGAGGAGAAAGATCTCCAAATACTCATAGCGATGGGTAATGATGAGAAGTATAGTGTCTCAAGTGTAGGCACGGTTATTTTTCTGAGGGAGCATGGAGCTCACCTTATCTTGACCGATGTCAAGTATGTACCAAGACTGAAGAGAAACTTGGTGTCGATCGCAATGCTGGAAGACAGAGGATATGATGTAGTCTTCAGTAAGGGAAAGGTTTTCCTTAGACACATCATCACTAGACAGGTGAAGCAGATTGATTCACGGGTCAAGAACCAGTATGCTCTTGAGGTTCAAGATGCATGCAAAGCCTTGAGCAGTGAGGCAACTGATGGAGACTTGGTGGTTGAGAGGGAGCGTATATTACCTCTCAACATTCAGAGCGAGAAGAAGTCTCAAACAATTATGGAGGAGCCACGATTGGTGCAACATCTTCAGGAGGTTGTGGAGCAACCACAACAAGGGAAGCTGAGAGGAGATCGAGTAGAGACATCTACTTATGCAGAGACCTCAAGTAGGGGGAAAATTCAAGCCAGGTGGTCTGAGGGATCGCATGCAGCCATACCTCTAGGTAAGAGGTAGGGTGATGTGGATTGATCGTCCCAAGGAGGAGGGGCAAGATCCTTGAGGTACCTAACCTCTTAGATGAGACCTTGCTACAGAAGCCCCAATGTGGAGTAGCAGGAACTGACTGATTGGGTAGAGATAGATGTGGATGGAGCGGCAGAGAGAGCGACAGTGTAGGGAATCCTAGGATAGTGCATAGCTAGCAGGCTGCAACAATGCGAGAGGCACAAGTGTTTTGCACAGTGCGAGGTGGCACAGAGAGGTGTGCAATGGTGCGAGATGCATGGATATGTTGCAGTAGCCTAGATGTCAGAGAGGGAGCACTTGTCAGCAGTAGGTAGAGCTTCAGCATCAGAGTGTGTTCCTAGCCCAATAGAGTGGTCAGTTGGGAGTGTTTTTGTCCCAAGTATTGTTGGAGCAAGTGGACCGGGAAAAAGTGTTACATGCAGAACATTCCAGAGTTGCAGGATAGGGGTTTCAGATGATCCATATCTTGTTGAGAGGGAGTGTTGAAAATGCAACAAGATGATGGAGCTTAGTGGAAAGGAGTCGTCTTCACTAAGTGTGCCCGTAGGCTATTTTTGGCGCAAAGTCTATTTTTAGACATATGGATCATGGTCTATGAGTTGTAGGATGCTATTTGTGGATGATTGGTCATGTTGGTAAAAGTAGATGGACTTATATTTTTAGACATATGGGTGGAGTCTATTTTTAGATGGCGAGGTTAAAAATAGAATAGTCAAATATTATTAGCTCTTAATAATATTTGGACTATAAACATTATCTTATCCTCTTGGAGCACTTCAGTTCGAGCTACGGATGTGGCACATGCAACTGTCAGAAGGAAATACACTTTTCTTATGGGTTAGTTGAGCTATTGCATGATGGACTTCAGTTAGAATTCAAGTGATTGAGTTTGGTGGAGTTGATTGAGGAGTTGATGGAGTTGTGTTCAGTTTGACTTAGTTGAACTAGTTGTATTTAGTCTAACTGTAGAATACACTAGTGATGAGTGATGTGAGTTAATTATTAATTAATTCACTAATTATTAACTCATAAAGCAACTAAAGAATACATCAGTTAACTCAGTGCATGGACAGTTCAGTGGAGACAGGTGTTAGAGGTTGAGATTGCTATCAGTTGTGACTATAGTTGTGCATGAGATTTTCACAATCAATGGATTAAGTATTGCCAATGACGATTGCGTAGTTCAGCCAAGGGAAATACGAGTTTGGATCAGTCATTCTCATCTATTCTCATGCAGGATTGCGCAGTGGAGGCAGGCAAGCAGCAGAGGATATTTGAACCTGTGATTGATTCAGATCTGAGCTAGTTTGTGTGTAACAGGTGGCGATAGTACTGAGTACTTGTGAGGAGTATTGTACTATGTATTGTTACATGTTCTCAATCATTATAATATAAAAATAGTGTGGAGTTTTCAGCTGTATGCTTTCACCAGGTTACATACTGTGTTAATGTGTGCATGCAATTGATGTTTCATTGTTTTTAATTCCGCAAAATTGATGATCAACGTAGAGGAGGTTATGTATTATGCATGTATTCCTCAATAGTGTATAATCAGGATAATCTCTGTGAATAAGTGTCATATTATTCAAAATTTCTACAACTCATGAGAATGAAGCTATGAAGCAGGCAGGAAGCAAGGATTAACTGCAGGAAAGGGTAGAACAGTTCACTGTTACACCCTGAGTGTTGTTACAAACCGCTTCTATATACTAGGTGTTGTTAAATTTTGCTGCTGTTATAGATTTCTGTTACACATTGGATGCTATCACAGGTCGTTGTTACACATCGGATGTTGTTACACCTCACATGGATCTGCCATCACATCAACGGTGTTATTATTAGTTATGCTGCGTCATCCCAAACGACCATTTTCTCAACGTTGTTGCACTGAAGCTGGAAATGTGGGTATTATTCCACATAACAGCCGTCAGCAATAGGATTGTTTATTTTTGAAGAAACAAGACTCAAGAAGTTGCAACTGATGTATATTTATTTAGTAATAAGTTGTAACTTATTTATTTTTTATCAACATGAGAATCGAGAGATTATCATGATTGATCTACTTTCTAATTATTTGGTTGTAATAATTATAAAGGACTCGACTTTATATGTATTACGAGACGGCATATAGGAGAGTACCATTACTCTAATCTGTAATCATGAACTTATTCAATATCATTTGGCACAGTGATGTTGTTACTTTCCAACTGATTTGTTAATCACTTTTTTTGTTCTTACTGCACCCTGCTGAGGAGGAATGACCCTCCTCTTTGGCAGGGATTGCACTGATTAAGTAGTGTACATTTCAGGTTAGTTTATTGACTTATGGTTTTTCATTGTTGTTGTACAAATTGTGGATTGCATTCGCTGCTGTTTCTAGTTATCTTATGTTGTTACACAGAGTTAAGCAATAGAGCAATAGTAACTAGCTAGAATAGATGTTAGTTCTTCTGTGGCACACCTTTATTTCAATAGCTACGAGTTGTGATTAATTCTGTAGAGTTTTTTTTGTATATACATACATGGTTTGATTCAGAAATTTAGATCAGGGACACCTTTTACAGCTTCTATACACTTTCTTATGCTTGGCTGGAGTGTATCGGCACAGACAGTGTGAACTCCATTAAAACAGAAAGACCTACCCTGGGTTGACAATTAATGTTGCAGTCTGAAGCCAATTAAGGTTGATTAATACAACACTACAATAACGATGCAATATTCCCTTTTGTGGCTAACTGGGGTAAGCATTGGAGAGGTATTTTGGATCGTCTCTTATTTCTCAGGTGTTGCTCGCGAGAACAAGGTTATGGAGTGAACAAGCCGCGTTGATCGGTCTCAGAGCAAGGTGGAGCATATTATTGTTACACTCTCTATGTTGTTACGGGTATTTTTGCTACACCACGTGTTGTTAAAGGTTACAGTTGTTACACCTCGGATGTTGTTACAAGGATGTTATTACCCATTAATTGTTGTTACATCTAAAACCATCATTTGACCATAGGATTTTTTTTACCGTAGCTGGAAAAGTCGTGGGTACTATTCCATGCAACAGCTATCAGAAGTTATGAATTGTTTATTTAGAAAGTAACAGATCCAAATCGTTGTGATCTTAACTAATGTATTTGAATATCATTTGTATTTAGGAACAATTTATAATGATTTCTATTTTATGATCAACATGAGAATCAAGATATTCTCATGACTGATCTATTCCTGATTTTGGGTATGTAATAACTATAAGAGAAACTTAATCTCTCATGTAAGGGGACGACATAAAGAGCACTATGATTTTGATCTTGTAACTTATAATTATTTTTAATATTGAAGACACTGCGGTGATGTTGTTAGTGTTTCTCATTTGATTCTTTAACTAATTTGGTGTTCATTCATGCGCCCCTACTAGGGAGGAAGGGCCCTCCTCTTTAACAAGGATTGCATTGGTAGAAGTAGCTGTATATTATTGTTTCTTTTATTGTTTGTATGGTTTTCTATTGTTGCTGTATAAATTGTAGAATATATATGCTTCAGTTCCAGAATTATGTTATGTTGTTACATTGGTTTAATTAAGCAGTATGGTAGTTGACCAACTGGTGTAGTTATTAGTTCAGTGTGGCGCGTGCCCTTGCTCTGGTAATCATGAAGTGTGATTTCATTTCTATAGAGTTTTTTAATCTATGCATGAATGATTTAATTTAAGCAATTGATTCAACGAAATTCTTTACTATTTTCTATTTTCATTCTTGGTTGTACTCTATCAGCACAGATAGTGAAAACTCCATTGAAATAGCAAGACCTACCTCGGGTTGACAATTAAATGGTTGTAGTCTTGGTCAATTAGGATTGATTAAAACAACACTACAAGTGGTTTATGATTTAGTGATTCAAAGACTCAGTGGTTGGCACATTGATTTTGGTTTGCTATTGAGTGACTTGGCATATTTATATTATTATTAAATGATTGGTTTTATTTAGTTGGTATTTAATGGTTCTTTAGTGATTTAGTTATCCAGTATTTAGTGACATGGTATTCAACTATTCAATTCGAAATTTTAGTTCATATTGGTTGCAAGGTGTTGGTCTAGTTTGAAAATTGATGAAAGGTGTCATGAATGTTGTTTGATGGTTGGTTGGTAGGTGCATCCAGTATGAAAATTATGAAACACAGTTCATGAGGTGCTGAGGTTGTTAGCCTTCAGTGAGGGGGGATGATCTCCCTTCTGGTAGGATTTGGTAAATGAGATCAAGGGGTTATATTTCCCTTCCAGTGGGTGTTGGAGAAGGAGTCGAGGTAGGAGCCTACATGATGGCAAGGGTCTACACCAGTACAAGAGCATAAAGTAATGAATAATTTTCTTTATAATAAAAATAGAAGATGGAGACAACAACAACGACATTTTCTCCCACATTGGGTTTCCACCTAAAATCTCAATATCCATATGTGATTGATGTGTTGATGTGCCTTGATGTTTACATGTTCTTATTCATATTGTTGCTCATGGTTTATTGAATAAGCTATATATAACACTCTGATTTGCTAAAGAAAGTAATTGAAAGAATAATTTAACTAATGATTAACTTGAAAATGAAATATTGATCAACCCTTCCCTCTCAATATTTCTAACAATTGGTATCAGAGCATGTCTCTCTAGTAGATGCTTAACTGCTTGAGAGTGGATCAGAGATAATGGGAAGGAAGCACAAGAAGAAAGAAACACAAAGAAAGAGATCAAGCTAGGAAAGCAGTGGCAGTGATGTATCTGACGCCATGGTAATATCTACATTCATAGATCAAGGAAAAACACTAACAGAACAAGGAAAGTTAGAAAAAATTGATAATTAAGGTATGCCCATTCTTGATGGTGTTAATTATCAGAATTGGAAAGGAAAAATAAAGTCTAGGATAATCGCCCTTGGATCTCATGTTTGGAATTTATTTTTTAATTGCTATACTAAAACTCCACAATTATGAGAAGATATCCAAAAGAATAGGAAGGAAATAAATGCAAGATTCTATAACATACTCGATTGAGTATTAGAGAAAGTTGTGCATTATGAAACCACAAAGGAAGTGTGGGATAATTTATATGTCATATAGATAGGATAAGAAAAACATGATTGCTCATCAGGTTAACCAATAGGTAATCTTCTTTCTAAAGGAAATAATGGTGTGTCAGAAGATGACAATGATAATGAAACAACATTTGTTATGTCAGATGGAGTTTTTTATTCAGGAGAAGTACTTAATATTAGAAGAAAACTTGCAACCTCTTTGAAAATGGTTAACACTTTTGAGAAAAAGTTGCAAGAATATGACAACAGGGATCATGAAGAATCAATGACTGCTGCAAGAGTAATAGAAGAAATTAAAGAAATTAATTAATGCTTTGAAGGACTTGAAGCTGATATTATCTCTCTGAGATCAAATATGGAAAACTCAAACAAACAAAATGAGGAGCTAATTTAGGTATTTTAAGAACAATAAAATGAGATAAAAGAAGAGATTATTGTTAAATTGTGGTAAGAAAAGGCTTCATTTGAATTGTGCCTTAGTCAAATGGAGAAATTAGTAGGATTAATAGTGTCTCAGTTAGTAGGAGTGACATGGCCAAGTCACTTAGTTAAATCAGTCAATTCGATTTTCTGGGCTAGATGTAGAGTTGTGCATGAGTTGATTGCTAAGATCTAGCAATCTAGTGGAGTTATAGTTAGTGAAACTCAGTTATGTGAGATCTAGTCATGAATATAGTCAATATGAGTTCATTTGAGTAGTTGTAACTACTACTAACTCACATATATCTCAATTAACTTTTCAATTTACTAAAAATATCCATAGTCATGCATGCAATTCGAATTTCCTAGTTGAGTGGAGGAAAAGCAAAACAATATAATTATTATTATACACTAGTGAGTATAGGGAGTTGGCATGTATTAGCCGAGGAATTATCCTGGGACTGTGTAAGAAAATAGGGGCTCTTCCTATTCATTAAAAGCAGGAATTGTGCAAGGAAATAGGAGGAAGCAGGAGACCTATTTTACTTAAGTATTGGGTAGAGCAGACTTAGGAGGAGGAGATCAGTATTGAAGTGAAAATTAAGATTCAAGGATTAAATTTGTCATTATAATAGATCATTGTTCTCATCTGATATAATACAAAAAAGTTGTGGTTTAACCAATTGGGTTCCTGAGTAAAAATTGTGTTCATTGTGACTGAATGATTGCATGAGTTTCTATTGTCAGTTTTCCTTTCGTAGAATTTAGTAGAACAAATTTGTGTCTATTGATTTCAGGTTGATTTCAATAGAAGCTGCAAATTTCAATTTATTTCTACATGGTATTAGAGCTACTAAAAACCACATAGATACCAGGTTCCTAATATTCTCTCAGAGAATTTCGAATAACAAATTTGTAGTGTAGGAATATTTTTAAGTGTAGGAACAATGCCCTTCTATGGATTAAGGATTGAGTATGAATTGGAGGGAACTTCAAATTTCATACTTGGAAAGATAGAATGGAATTTGTGCTAGATGACAATGGAGTATTGGAGTACACATAAACTAATATTCCAAAGCCAACAACATCAGATGCACAACAACTGGCTCAGTGGAAGAAAGAAACAACAAAATATTGGAGGATTATCTTGGAGGGAGTTGGAGATCATGTTGTTTCGAATTTGCATGGAAAGGAAAATCCATTTTAAATGTGGAAAAATATCATAGATTTAGTTCCAAAAAATCAATGTTGCCAAGAAGTTGGAATTGAGAGATAAGCCCAGGAACATTTGAATGGGAAAAAATGAAACTGATGTTCAATACCTATTCGGATTTACTCAATTCAGAGATGAACTTAGAGGAGTTGGAGAAATTGCTCCATCATCTGCACTTGTGAGCTTAACACTCCCCGATCTTCTGAAATCCTGGAACAACTATCAGGATTCAGTTAATGGAAGAGACAAGCTCTGTAATTAAGAGAGACTTTGGTATGACTTGGTGTAAGAAGAGATTAGAAGAAACACTAGAGATGGAGTCTCATCCAGAACTAATCAAATAGAAGAATTTTCTCTAGTTGAAAAGGAAATAATTCCTGAGGTAAGGTAGAATCCATCCAGAACCATGGAAAGAAGAAAGACCTCAGTAAAATTAAATGCTTTCACTAGCATGAGTTTTGACATTATGCAACCAAGTGTCCAGATAAGAAATATAGTAAGAAACCTGCAACAACAACAAGAGGAGATGATCTCAGATGAAAATTCAAGTTGGATTTCACCCTCATTGATTGAGTGGCAAGCACAATAAGAGGGAGTGAGGGGTACTTAGACTCTAGTGCTTCATATCATATGAAAGGAAATAAGGATTTATTCAGCAAATTAGAGGAGAAGCACCTATAATTACACATAGAACTTGGAGATGATGGGAGGTATAATATGAAATGGATTGGCACTCTCACCTTTAAGGTTTATTTAGGCTCCCATATTCACCTAAAGGATGTAACATATGTGGCTGGCCTAAAGAAAAATATAGTTTATGTAGTCGTACTTGAGAATAGAGGATATGATTTAGTTTTTATTAAGGGGAAAGTTTATCTAACACATGTTTCTACTTGAAAAGTAAAACAAATTGTTGTTCAAGTTTAAAATTTCCACGAGCTAGAGGCATATTTCATCATGTATGTAGTTATACCTCTGGGAGTGAGGTGGGGTGATATAGAGCCTTATCCCCAAAGTTATATACATTTGGGAAAGGTCCATAGGAGAGCAACAATAGTGGTTATAAAATCTTCTCATGAATCATTAACCTTATTATAGGGGCCCACAATATTCAGTAGCAAAAGGATCAGTGTTAGTTGACACAGTCAGACCTTGAGCGACAATTGCAGAGGCTAGTAGCAGTGAGTGACTTAGAAGATAATTGCAACACAAAGACACCATTGATTGAGTAGTTTGGATGCCTCTTACTTGCATTTTTTGCAGTAGAAACAACAAAAATGAGATGGAGTGTTACTTGTGTTACAATACATTCCTACAGAGGAGCAGGATGTAGACATCTTGACAAAGGCTTTTTCAAGAGGCAAGTTCAAATTCCAAAGGAGAAGGATAGGGGTTGTTCAGAACCCTTTTCTTGCTAAGAGGGAGTGTTAAATGGTAGGAAGAAAAGTCTTCACATGACTTGTGCCTTAATCAAATGGATAAATTCAAATTTCCACATTAGCACGATGAGTTTAGTTACAGTTAGCAGGAGTGACATGGCCAAGTCACTTAGTTAAATCAGTGAAGTCAAGTTTTTGGGCTAGAAGTAGAGTTGTGTTTGAGTTGATTGCTAAGATATAGCAATTTAGTGTAGTTATAGTTAGTGAAACATATTTATCTAAGATCTTGTCATGAATAGAGTTAGTATGAGTTTAGTTGAGTAGTTTTTATTGTTGTTAACTCAATTATCTCTCAATTAACTAGTCAATTTACTAAAAATAGCCTAGTCATGCGTGTAATTCGAATTGCCTAGATAAGTGGAGGAAAAAGGCATTAATGTAATTATTTTGTGTGGTGTCATCTTCCTGAGTCATCGTATTCATATTTTTAGAATTGACGTTTTGAACCATCATCTGTGGTTCATCATCACGATAGATCCATGAGTGAATAAACTAGAACTGAATATGGTTAATAAATAAAGTTGTGGGCTAGGATGGCAATGAATGAAAGCCGAAAAGTTTTGATGGAAGGAGAGTGAAACAATAAATAGTGATTTAATTTTTAATTTTAGTTTTTAATACCTATCTTTCTTTAAAGATTACTAATAAATTTTTGTTGTTTATTATTTAATGATTATAAAATAGATTTCATTGTTTTATTAATTAATTATCGTTAGTTTTTATTAATTATAATTTAGGGTTGAGTTTAATGTTTAAATTAAATGTAGTGTGTCAAATCAAATTAAAAAAAAATTGTTGGAATTAAATTGTAATGTAAAGTGTTTAATTTTATTAATAATAATTAATAACTACTATTTGTTTTAATTATTATTAACACATATTAAATAATTGACCAAATTAACTCATGGTTAATGGGTTGTTTGAAATATTTTTAGTTTTTTAACTATTATTTTATGAATAAATTTCATTATTCTATTAATTAATTTTCATTCTTTTTTTTTAAGATAAAATAGAATTTTAATGTTTTTGAAATTAAATTTAATGTTTAGAATCAAATTAAAATTGTTGGAATTAAATTGAAATTATAAATTTTTTTAATTTTAATTATTAATAAATAATACCTAATATGATTATAAACATATTAATTCATTATTAATTATTATCATTAATTTTAAGACTAAAATTGTAATTGAATTTAGTTAAAAATCATAAAAAATTTAGCATATATTCTTAAAAGTTATAGTGAAAATTTTTAGGGTTTGTGAATTTTTACACTATAGGGAAGACATTGAAAGGACAAATTAAGGAGTAAGAGGGAAGGGATTATCTAGGGAAAGGTGGAGTCAGAGGTTAGAGTGGAAATCCAATGATCACTTATTTTCCAACCATCATCATGGTTAAGGTTGTTAGGGTGTTTCCCTATCTCTATAGCTTCCATAAACTTCCTATGGTGATAATGCTCAATTTTGGCCACAACACAAGAGTTTTAAATACAAATATGATGATTGGTTTTACTAGAGTGCTCTGCCAAAGGCAAGGTTTTGGACCAGTTATGTTTAATGTCGGTACAATGCTCTTGAATCCCTGTTAATATTGATCGACTGGTCTCACTAATGTAGGTTTTGCCACAGGAATAAGGAACCTGGTATTATCATTCAAACAAATACGTCAAGGAAGACACGGTGGAACAAGTATTCAGCTCGATGATGAATTTTTTTGATAACAGCGGGTTGATTGCAACATCGAATAAGACTACTTGTAAATATGTTTCTAGAAACAAACTTAGGGAAGGGGGTAAGGTGTCATACCAAAATGAAGTTTCCACGAAAAATAAAATAATAGGAAACAAATTTTTTGAAAATGGGACAACAAAATCGAATACTAAGAGAGTAAGCAAACATATTGTGAATCTCTCCAGCACCCAGATTGACAAGGTTAATCTAGGTCTCCTTGAAAGAGGCTTGAATTTTTCTATTTCTCCTTGTTCCATCCCCAAAGAAGACATTTTGTGCAACATTGAGTATGGGATTAAGAATTTAGCAGATAACATCAAAGAAATTGTTAGATAGGATTTCTCCATCATCCTCAGGAAAGCCCAACCACCCAAAATTAATATTACCAAACAAGAATATCTTGCTCTTAAGAGCCTGAACCAAAACCCTAACATTGTGGTCTTGAAAGATGACAAAGGTTTGATGAACAAAAATGATTATAATGAGAAGATGCTGGGCCATCTAACCAATACCAGCTATTACATTAAAAAGGAATCCCATAAAAAACATCTCTAGGAATGTAAATAACTTGATAAAATCAAGCAAAGAACACAAAATTAAAAATCTTATTGAAACCAATCCCTACACTCCCAAGATCTATGGAGCCCCTAAAATACACAAAGAAGGTGTCCCCATAAGACCCACTGTCAACTCCATTGGAGGTCCTACTTACCATCTAGTGAAGTACCTTGCTAAGAAACTTAAACCCATGGTGGGAAACACTAGTTCCTTTGTCAAAGATTCCAATCACTTCATCAATGAGATCAAACATATTAAACTTGACCAAAATGACATCCTCATTAGTTTTGATGCAAAATATCTCTATACTAACATTCACATAGATGAGGCCATGGAAGTGGTCCATAAAATCATTGATCCTCACACTGCTAAATTAGTATAAATTTGTCTAAAATCAATCATTTTCATTTTTAAAGATGATATTTATGAACAGACTTGTGGTGTAGCTATGGGATCACCTCTATCTCTTATCATTGCCATTCTATTTATGGAAGATTTTGAGACAAAATCCATTGGATCCTCCCCATTAAAACCTAAAATTTGGAAAAGGTTTGTCGATGACACTTATATTATTTTGGCCTCATGGAGAAGAAAAATTAGACAGTTTCCTTAAACAACTTAACAGTCAATCTAATTCTATCAAGTTTACAATGGAAGTAGAAGAAAATGGCAACCTTCCCTTTCTTGACATCCTAATCAAAAGAAACCAAGATGGCTCCATATCCCAGTAGGTCTATCGTAAGAAAACCCACACAGAACATTACCATCATGCCAACTCTCACCATCATCCAGCTCAAAAACTTAGATTTCTCAATACTCTAGCAACTAGGGTTGTTTGCATTTCAGATCATGACCATTTTGAACAGGAGAAGAACCATCTCATGGATTTTTTTGAAAAGAATGGATATAGAAGACACCAAGGAATCAAAGATTTCAAGAAGGCAGAAGCTCCTCATAACAAACAACCAATGGATGATTATGTTGGTAAGGTTCACCTCCCTTACATATTGGGTACCACTGATAAGATTGCTCATATTTTAAAAAAGAACAATATAAAAACCACCTTTCAACCTATGAACACCATTAGTAGATGCCTAAAATTGGTAAGAGATCCCATTGATCCAAAATTCCACAAAGGGGTGTATGTGATTCCTTATTCCTATGGAAAAACCTACATTGATACTGGTCGATCAATCTTAACAAGAATTCAAGACCATGCTACCAAAATTAAACATAACCGGTCCAAAACCTCGGCTTTGGCAAAGCACTCCAGTAAAACCAATCATCATATTTGTATTGAAAACTCTTGCATTGTTGCCAAAATTGACCATTATCACCATAGGAAGTGTAAGGTAGCTATAGAGAGAGAAAAACACCCTAACAACCTTAACCGTGATGATGGTTGGAAAATAAGTGATAATTGGATACCCACTCTAAACTCCGACTCCACCTTCCCCTAGCTAATCACTACCCTCTCACTGCTTAATTTGTCGTTTCAATGTCTTCCCTATAGTGTAAAAAATCACAAACCCTAAAAAATTTCACTAAAACTTTTAATAATATATGCTAAAAAAATTTATGATTTTTAACTATATTCAATTCCAATTTAGTCTTTAAATTAATGATAATAATAATTAATAATGAATTAATAGGTTTATAATCATATTAGGTATTAATTATTAATAATTAAAATTTAAAAAAATATATAATTTCAATTTAATACCAACAATTTTAATTTGATTCTAAACATTAAATTTAATTTCAAAAACATTAAAATTCTATTTCATCTAAAAAAATAAAAAACAAACAAACAAACAACAAAAAATAATGAAAATTAATTAATAGAATAATGAAATTTATTCATGAAATAATAGTTAATTTGAGTGTCCCAGGGGTTTTTCATGGTGATGAATACATTTATGCATTCAAAATTATATTTTAAACAACAAAAAATCTTGAAATTGCAATCTAGGAAATTCCGTTGAAAAAGGTTATTTCGTTATAAGTTTGACTATGCCTTTATTTATTATTCCTTATTTATCCCCTCATTTTCTTATGAGATAATTATTAAACCACTATTTAATAATTATTTCTTTCTTAATTCCCACAAAGTGGTTAATAAATCATTTTTATTTCTTAATTACTTCAACCAATTTCTAAATAAAGATATTTGACCATTTTCAATATCTTTTCCCTCCCAAAAAATATAATAAAATATCCACAATGGCTAGATTTTGATTTAGTCAATAATATTTTATTATTTTATAATTCTCAATCTATTCCATTATTTTCTTATAAAGAGAGGGTTTTCTCTCCATTCTTCGCCATGACCACTTTCATCGTCAAGATTATCGTCTCATAGCATTTGAGCTCCCACTTGAGTTCAAGCACCTTTTTTTATGCTCATTGTAATTTAAGAGAGAGAAGGATGGTGTTGATGCACAAGGACAAGAAAGAACCCATCCCACATAGGGGGCACTACAGACCCATTATGTAATTTATCCTCACTAGGTGTACTCATCAATAAATTTACCATTTATTCAAGTCCTCCATTGGGTTATTACACTTTTATTTTCTATTGTTATATGTTTTTATTTTCATGATCTATTTTGTTGCAGGGTTTTCTCTCATTTTTTATTGTAGATCTGCAGCATAGAAACAACTATATTTTGTTGTTACAGTTATAAGTCACCTATAACTTAAGTGAAACATTATTGATACACTTTCTAAGAACTTTCACACTAACAAATGGCAACTCCAGTGGGTCTTGAGCACTTTAATCGTCAACAAACAGAAAATCCACTGGTGTAGTAATTCAGAGCCTTGTTGATTATTGTTTTAACTATTTTTAGTGTTTTTCGAGGATTTTTATTCCTTGTCTTTGAGGTTTCTGCAAGTTTCATTATTGTTTAGATTATCTTCTAGATACATCGCATAAGGATTCTTTTTCATCGACATTTCGAACCAGCAACAGTGGTTCATCTTCAGGATGTGAGAGAATATTGAAAGACTGGTCTTATTTTTCCACTTATATATATGGAGATGCTTAGCCGACAGATATAATGGATTTAATTATTCTTTTTCCCTTTAGGTTTATGGTTAATTATATTTGTTTCAATTATCTAATTATATAATTATTTTTTAATTTAATTTTGATTAATTATTCTTATTTTAATTAATTTAATTTACTTTTAATTAATTATCCTTATTTTAATTATTCTAATTATAATTCTTTTAATTATTAATTTTAATTTCAATTGTTGTAATTATATTTAATTATTGATAATTAGTTTTAATTATTTATTTTAATTAATCTGATAGTTATATGATTTTTTAATTATCTAGTTATATAATTATTTTAATTTAATTTTGATTATTTTTATTTTAATTAATTATTTCTATTTTAATTATTCTAATTATGATTATTTTAATTATTAATTTCAATTTCAATTGTTGTAATTATATTTAATTAATGATAATTAGTTTTAATTATTTATTTATTTTAATTAATCTTATATTTATATGATTTTTTAGATATTTATTTATATTTATTTTAATTAATTAATTATTTTAATTATTATGTTTATAATTATTTTAATTAATTATTATTTTTAATTTTAATTGTTTAAATTGTATTTATTTTAATTACTTTTTAATTAATTATTAATTATACTTTTTAATTGTTATAATTATATTTATTTCAATTTATTTATCAATTTTAATTTTAATTGTTATAATTATATTTATATCAATTTATTTATTAATTAGTTATTTTTACTTTGTATTTGTATTAGTTTTAATTATATGTCATCATTATTTATTAAGGCTCCCTACATATTATCCTATGTTGAGGAGTTTATTATAGTTAAGATATAGGTCATAGTGTGTTATTAAATTAAAATGGATTAGAACTTTTATGTTTGTTCTAGGTTAATTAGGGGAGGATTATAGTTAGGGGTAGATTTGGATGATAGGATTGGAACCCAATTTTTGCTTATGGTCCATCCATCATCTCTGTTTAGGTTATTAGGGTGTTTGCAAATTTCTATGGCTTCTCTGAATTTCCTTATGAAGTAGTGATCACTCCTAGCTAAGATACATGTATCTTCTATGCATATTTGGTGCTTAGTTTTATCAGAATGTTCAGCTAAAGCTGAGGATTTGGATCGATTGTGTTTTATGTCTGCTGAGTGTTCCTGGATTATTGTGTTAAAGGATCTCCCAGTCTCACCTACCCAGGGTTTGCTACATGAGCAAGGAATTAAGTAGACACAAAAATAAAAACTTTGATAATATAAAAGGTAAAGTCAACCTCCCTTACATACAAGGGTCTACAGACAATATCTCCCGCATCTTGAAAAACAATGGAATTCTAACCACTTTCAAACCCTTAAACACTATCCGTAACTGCCTTAATCGAGTGAAAGAAAAAATTGACTCTAAATGCCATAAAGGTGTCTACTTAATTCCTTGCTCATGTGGCAAACCCTATGTAGGTGAGACTGGGAGATCCTTTAACATAATAATCCAGGAACACTCAGCAGACATAAAACACAATCGATCCAAATCCTCGGCTCTAGTTGAACATTCTGATAAAACTAAGCACCAAATATGCATAGAAGATACCCGTATCTTAGCTAGGAGCGATCACTACTTCATAAAGAAATTCAGAGAAGCCATAGAAATTAGCAAACACCCTAATAACCTAAACAGAGACGATGGATGGACCATAAGAAAAAACTGGGTTCCAATCCTATCATCCAAATCTACCCCTAACTATAATCCTCCCCTAATTAACCTAGAACAAACATAAAAGTTCTAATCCATTTTAATTTAATAACACACTATGACCTATATCTTAACTATAATAAACTCCTCAACATAGGATAATATGTAGGGAGCCTTAATAAATAATCACGACATATAATTAAAACTAATACAAATACAAAGTAAAAATAACTAATTAATAAATAATTTAATAAATAAATTGATATAAATATAATCATAACAATTAAAATTAAAATTGATAAATAATTTGAAATAAATATAATTATAACAATTAAAAAGTATTAATTAATAATTAATTAAAACAATAATTAAAATAAATACAATTAAAACAATTAATAATTAATTAAAATAATAATTACAATATATACAATTATATAATCAATATAATTACAACAATTAAAATAATTATAAACATAATAATTAAAATAATTAATTAATTAAAATTAAATAGTTAAAATAATTAATTAATTAAAACAAATAAATATAAGATTAACTAAAATAAATAAATAATTAAAACTAATTATTAGTAATTAAATATAATTACAACAATTGAAATTGAAATTAATAATTAAAAGAATCATAATTAGAATAATTAAAATAGAAATAATTAATTAAAATAAAAACAATCAAAATTAAATTAAAATAATTATATAACTAGATAATTAAAAAATCATATAAATATTAGATTAATTAAAATAAATAATTAAAACTAATTATCAATAATTACATATAATTAAAACAATTGAAATTAAAATTAATACTTAAAAGAATTATAATTAGAATAATTAAAATAGAGATAATTAATTAAAAGTAAATTAAATTAATTAAAAAAAAATAATTAATCAAAATTAAATTAAAAAAGAATTATATAATTAGATAATTAAAACAAATATAATTAACCATAAACCTAAAGGGAAAAAGAATAATTAAATCAATTATATCTGTCGGCTAAGCATCTCCATATATATAAGTGGAAAAACAAGACCAGTTTTTCAATATTCTCTCACATCCTCAAGATGAACCACCGTTGCTGGTTTGAAACGTCGATGAAAAAGAATCCTTGTGCGATGTATCCGGAAGATAATCTGAACAATTTTTATTCCTCTCAATTTTTATTTTTAGATTTCTTATATTTTCTGAAAAATTATCTTTTTCTGTTGGGGTTTCACATCTTTTCAGATGTTACAGGTACGAGTCAAGTAGGATACGGAAAAATCTAGGTCAAATCTGCCTAGCGAAAGAGTGGAAAAAAAAACATTTTTTTGCTCCAATCTTGCACCCCCCAATGCACTTTTCAACCTAGAATTTGTGTTCAGACACACTTTCCAGGTCACTACATGCATTCAAAATTTGTTTTTCTTCATATTTTCCAGATTTTTCTAAGATTGTTATGTGTGTGTCAGGAAGGGTTTATGTTCTTTCTTGAGTTGCCTTAGGCCTGTATCCACTTATTATTTTTTCACTAATGAAGGAAAAATGCTCCTAGGGTTTAGATTATACCTCTATCATTTTGGATGAGAATGTTTGAGTTGAGGAGTCTAGTGTACAACATTTTCAACCACTATTTGTGAGTATTTTCTCCATTGTTTTACAATAATTTTAGATAAGTTTTTACAAAACATTATTCCCTATATAATCTTAGCTTGTCTTCCCTCCATAGGATCCCCTTGTGTATCCTTTAGGAGCTTATTTCCTGTATTTTTCCAACATTTTCACCTCTGTTTTTTGTTGGTTTTTTGCACCATTTTCAACATATATTTTGCTTTAGATCCCATTCCCTTAGACAATAGATATTTTTTCAATAATTTTGTGTCTTTGAGTTATTTGTTTGCCATCATTTTTTTTCTATATTTCCTTCTCGGGTGGGGGGTTGTATATTTGAGTTTTCTGTTCATTTTCATATTCATTTTGAGTATTATTTACATTTTATGCACTTTATTTTCAACAGCATTGGTATCATCAAAACATGCTTAATTAACTCACTCACTTGACACATTTTTTACACACACATACACCCTAAGAAAATGTCATCTTGGTTATCACCACCAAGCCAAGACTTGAAACAATCCACCTTATAACTTAACTCAGATAGATTAAGCCAAAACAATGTTTGTAGTTAGGTGTAGGATCAGTGGGATAGGATGCCAATTACACACATTGATCACTTACATTGAGACATAGAAATTTGACATATTAGTCAGCTTAAACTCCTTCACTATCCCATGGTGAAAACTGAAGGGAATTAGAAATCTTATTCAGAGAGGGTTAGGCTAGATCACTGTTCCAAGAGTTCTCCTCAAGGCTACCCAACTCATTGTAGGGAATTTTTTTCCATGGTTGATCACCAAGAAGCTCAAGACTCAACCACCCCCATGGGATGAAGGTAATATTAGTGGCCCATATTAGGAAACTACCTTATAGGACTGGATGTGGGAAAGCAGGTGGTCCTCTACCCTACCTTTCTTTACACAACTCTACTTGTGGGGATCAAATTCCATCAAGTAATAAGTATTTTGGAAGGCCATTTAAAATAGTAGAATTAGGACTTGTTTGAGGATCTAGATCGCCTTGAGACTAGAGGTCATTATTTCATTGATAGGACATGTTTGCTTGAATTAGAGTAGCATATTATTATAGATAGTTAACACTTTGCACCACTGCATTAGGTGTTTGAATTTTTTTTGTTACTCTTTCCTCCTATCACCATAATTTAGCCTCTTGAGTCATATTTTTATTAACACCATTATGCCCCTATGAGTTTGTCACATAGATTTCATGGCCTTCACCCCTAGTTTCCTTTAGGACATTCTCTTGTTTTTTCTCATCAAGTTATGATCCATCCATCTAGTCCTCCATTCAGTCCACATACAGACTCTAGTTTTTCTGATTCCTCTAGTTCTTCCTCTAATTTCGCATCTTCCCAACTCCATATCACCACCATGTCAAGCATTAATGTGGGTTGTGGAAACATACGTGGTAACCAATGTCTTAAACAAGGTAACCCAACAAGTGGAACCTCTTCGACTATGGCCACTAATCGACCCTTGCTTCCCTATATGGATCGTTTAAGCCTCCCTCATTTAAGAGAGCTCATCAATGATCCTCTTCTCTATAACTATAAATTGACCTCCCATGCCCACCAAACTTCCTTCTGACATTCCCAAGTTTGAAGGTAATCCTGGAGAAGACCACATCAATCATGTTCTCTCTTTGCACATGTGGCGTTCATCAAATTCCATTACCAAATAATCTATTCATCTTTTTCTCTTCCAACACACCCTAACTGGAGCTGGTGCTAAATGGTATGTGGATCAACCACATGCCTCTCATTCCACTTATATAACTCTAGCTAATTCCTTTCTTTCATATTTCCAACTACCTCTTTGATATGACATTGGTACCAAACTATTGACCTCTTTTTGTCAAACTTCTGCCACTCGGCTTTCTAACCATGTACAAGAATGGAACACAAGGAGGAGAATTTGTGAAGCCTCCGAGTTTGAAGACCATGTGTATATGGATTGTTTTATGTGAACTTTATTTGTCCCCATAGCTAAACATGTTGTTTCTCACCTCCCTCTGACTTAGGAAGAAGCTCTCCAGATAGCTTGAAATATGATTTGATCTTTACACAATCAGGTTATGTTTATACTGCCCTCCCTGATCTGCCTCAACCTGGTGTTGCTTTTGCGTTGGGGGCATCTAATGCCACTAGCTATAACATTGGTTCTCCTTCCCACTCTCAACCATCATGATATCCTTAACCTCCTGTGAGTTATCGTCAGCCCCAGGAGGGGTTGAGTTCTTCTTACATCTATCCCCTTCTTAATCCTTCGTGTGTAAACTCTTATTAAGTTACAAGAACATTATATGAATTTTCACATCTGCATCAGCCAATGCCATGACCCGATATTTCTCAACCTAGTTATAAAAATGTTTTGAGAACCCTTATTATCCCTATGCACCAACTAACGCTCCAGTCCCACCGACACCAATGCCTCAACCTCTCATTCCTCCACCTCTTATGCCACAACACAAATCATCTGCACAAAATCAAGTGTATACTCGGTAGATTACTACCAATCCCCCTAACCCCAAGAGAAGGAATAAGGATAAGGGTAACCATAACTAGCAACCTCAATATAACCAAGGGAACCAAGGAAGGAAACCTAATGCTAATAAGGGTTACTAGTCTAATCCCGTAACCCAATAATAGGGGAGACAAACCAAGTAGAAAAAGGCTCTTAGAACTAATAAAAATAATTATTGTAGTGGAACTTTTGGCCATTATACTGATGAATGTCCCCTTTTACATCACATGTGTCAGGCATGGGAGGCTCACGAAACTACTTCTAGAGGAGCTCAACCCATGGCTCCACCTCCTTCTCCCTCTTCTTCACAACCAACAATATTGACTAATCCATTTCCTCATCAAGGATATGTGGCTACATAAGCCACCCAGAATCCTCCATCCCCCCAACCTTTGCATTCTAGAAAAAACAATTACCATATTCTCATGATGAATTATAAAGACCTCAACCTCTATTCTCAGTTGAACTAATATGACAATCCCCTTTATAGGTCAAAGATTGACTCCCAAACCAAACTTTCCATAGAGCCTCTATCGTCACAAAATGGTATCGTACAGATCCCTCTGCCTAAGGTCAAGGTTCACCCTAAGATAGCCAAAGGTATATAATGTCAAAATGTTGCTTCTTCTAAAGCCACTGTTACACTAAAATTTGTCACCATGACTATCTATAGTTAGTATGGCTCTATCAACTGTCATACTATCCTCCTTGGCAAGTCTCATACCTCTGCTCCTCATGTCAAACTCCAAGAAAGAGAGAAAGTCCTTAAAAAGTCAATTAACTCTGGTTACGCAGTTTCTCTTGGCCTCACCTGCGTGTACGCACCCCAAGTTCACAATACCTGCGTACTTGTACGCTCTTTCTGTAAAGGGGTGGGTGCGTACTCTTGTAAAGGTCAAAAGGCGCAAGTTTTACTTCAAAAAAGTTACTTGTGGTCGAATCTAGAGCATTCTAGAAGATGTTTTGACGTGTATTGAGTGCCTCCAGATGGTTCATGCATCCCTATGTAAGAGGAACTTATCCCATGAAGAGGGGAGCTATCCCATTGAAAGAGGGGCTTATCCCATTCATGGTGGACCTGATTAACTTCCTCCTAAACACTATAAATACAGGCATTGGACCAGAGGGAGGGGAGGTTGAAAGCTGAACATTCCTAAGGGTAGATGCTGCTGAAATTAGGACTCCCTTATAGAGCTTGAGAGGAGAGATTCCTATCCTTTCTTAGCTTCATTTGGAAGTGGGTGAGCTGATCAAAGTAAAGGAGAACTCTTGCTGGACCCTGGGAGGGACCTGCACAACACCAAGGCACTGGTTGTAATGGTTTCTTTTGTTTCCACTTAATACAATTAAGCTCATTTTTCTCAACAAGTTGTTATACATAATTTGTTTCATATACTCCTTGGTCTTTATGATGAATATGTTTTATTTTATGAGTTATTCAGGTGCTATGTAATCGTTTGCTTGTTAGTGAATGCAGGTTTCGAAGAGAAGGAGGAGCTCATCCGGATCGGAGAGGCTAGACTGCTACAAACAGCGTGGGATTAAAGGTATGTTTTAAACACCTGATTACTTGTATTCTAAATGCATATTTAGGGAAAGATAGTGTTTAATTGTCTTGTTTGTCACTAGAAAGCCTTAGCTTCTAGGGAGGTCGGTTTTGTCCACAAAATTGACTCTTTCCGCATGACAAAATGGCGACTCCGCTGGGGAACTCCATGATTTGAATGATTTTTCCTTTGTGTGAAACTTTGATTTGAGACAAGTCGTTTTCTTTCTGGTTTTTGGCTGTTTGACTGTGCATTTGGGTGGGATAGCTTAGGGTTAAGTTAGATTTTAGTTTTTCTTGGTTTTGCTAGAAGTACGCAACCTCTGCGTTAAGCACAGTGCGTACCTGTATGCACTGCGGCTTTGTACACAGAGCGTGCACGCACCTGTGCAAACAGGTTGCCTGCGTACCCTGTCAAAATTGAGAAAATTTCAATTTTTTCCTTTTTGCCTCTTAGATTTTGTTTATAATTTGTTTTTGCTACCCAGATCCACTGGTTACCTGCCAGAAGTCTTCATCGAAACTTGTTTCATCAGTGTCAAGAGTTTTAGTGAAATTCATAGAGGTTCTAGCCCTAGGGTTTGATTTTTGCATTGGTCCTGTAGTGACTTTGGCTTTAGAAGTTGTAAAACCTTGGATATCCCTTGGCTTTCAGTCTTCTTAGGAGTCGGACCTTTCATAGAATCCACCTTTGTGAGAAACCTACCTTTGTGTTGTCTCTTTGCGGAACTTCGAAAAAGTTTGTTGATTAAACGTTGAATTTCATTCTTAAGAAAAAGAACAAAAGATTTTGATTTTTGTTTTTGACTAGTTAATGATTCTGCATGAACTAGTCCTTGGTTAAATCATGACTGAGTAAAACATCCTGGAATCATACTTGGTAGGCTTTGGCCTCGTTAGATTTGCTTATTAGGTGAATTTCTCTTTGATTTGCTTTTAGGTAAAATTGATTTGATTGTCTTAGTTTTTTAAAATTTGATTTTGTTAAGTAGGAAAATCCAAAAAATCTCTTTTGAAGAAAAGTTTGTTTTAGGAGCATTTGAGTCTTTGAAAAGAAAAGGAATTTTCGTGAAGTAATTAGTGGTCATGTGTTGTATGCTTTGGAAAAGATAAAGAGATTGTTTCTTTGATTGTCTTTGCCAAGAAAGTTGTTTATATCAATTTTGCATTCTCCAACTCTCTTAGCTAGGGAATTCATTGAAAAAACAAAAAGAAATAGTTTAAATCATCTTAGGTGCATCTTTTTAGTGGATTTGAGTCGAGTCTACACACCATCAGTTTCATCTCCACTACCTTTTGTCCTAAAGAAAAGCCATAAAAATTAACGCTTAAAGTAAAATCAACTTAGTAACTTTTTATTTACTAGGGCTCTGAAACACCAATATAGATCAGGCTAGTGTCTTGGAGTAGGAGAGTAATTAACTCCCCAAGACAGTAAAACCAAACAAGTAGCTTATCTTGTGGTAGGATAAATCCAACTGTTTCATTTGTACTCTGGGAAATCTCCTCTTAAAGGAGAAGCACGAGACCGTGTCCGAACCAGTGAGGGGATCAATCCTCCTTCATTGGGAAAGATGCCAGATACGCACGTACTACAAACAGTAAACCTCGGATTATTGTCGAGGAGCCTGGGGTCACTTGTCGGTAAACCTTGGATTATTGTCAAGGAGCCGGCAAGGGGATTGAGCTTGTTACTCTGCCCTTGCGTGCTATTGGGTCGTAGACTGTTCCCTCAGGTATATTTGTTGCTGTTGGTAACCTTAGTGACCATTATCTTTAGGGTTCTACCCGAGGTGACGGTGGAGGGAAGATCCCACTGTACCTGGAGCAGACGTCGGCTAGACTCACTTGGATTTTCCAGGGGGTTCACTTCACTCGAGACGGTTAAAGTGGAGGAAATTTTGTCGGTCTATTCATTAAGAAGGTTGCCGGGGTAACTGTTCCACCCACCACTTCTGTACTGAACTCGGCGATGTTGGGTTTCATCACCAACTAGTGTTTTCGGTCCGGAAGGCTACTATTTGTGCATGGTTTGACGCCCTAGATTCTTTAGGCGTGTGATTCGAATTTGCTTGGTTCTTTAGAGACTTTAGGCGGTTTGCTTTGAGATTTTACTTTGTTTGCGTGTGCAGTAGTTAAAAGTTTTTAACTGTGGCTGAATTACCGAGACAGTCCCATAGACTTCGGGGCCAGTCTCCTGAGATTGTTACCGTGGTCGATTTGTTGAGGAAGTCCCGTAGACTTCGGGGCCAACCTCCTGAAGACTTCCCGGGTCATTACGAAGGTTTGAAGGTCCTTGTAACTCCTAGTGGCAGTAAAGTAGGTTCACCTGAAGAAGGAGAGTCTTCGTTGGTAGTCCATCCCGATTACCAAAGTCTAGAAACATGTTATAATCCTGAAGCTGTTGCAGTTTTCGAGCTTGCTGGTAGTTTTTCATCTACTAGTGATATAGGTGAAGAACCTGAGATATCTGAACCTGTTACTCCAACTTCTAGTGTTCCTGATTCACCTAGGGTAGAAAAAGTCATCACCGAAAATCTTCCTTCTGGTTTCATAGCTATTGAAGAACTTGCTCCAGAAGAAGAAATAGGCGTCCCTATCCCTGAAGATCAACCTACTATTGATCTAAGGGAGCTTGAATCCATTTTTTACAGTCTACCTAGAAGTACTACTTGGTATCTTTCGTTAACTAATTACTTGGACAACTCAGGGTCAAGTTTTTCTTCACCTCGTACTCCTTATCCACCTGGAGGTATTTATACTCCTGTAAATATGTCTGGTCAGTCGTCTATGTTTACTCAATCTCCTGAATCTTTCTTGTACGGCGGTCCTTCTGTTCCTGCTGGGTATCAGTCACTTTCTGGTACTTTTGCGGGAGCATCTCTTCAACCCATTGAACATGGGTTATTAACTGGAAACAATGGTAATAAACCATTGGGCGTAGGAGACATTTACATGATGTCAGGTTCAATTCCCAGTTCTCAACCTCAAGGTGGCCAGTTACCGCCTGGGGGGCAACCTCAAGGTACACAAATTGCGTCTGGGGGGCAACCTCAAGGACAGTATGTACCCATGGTACAGTACATTCCTCAAGGTCAACCCCAGCCTCAATATGTACCCCAAGGTCAACCTCAGTATCAATTTATGCCTCAAGGTCAACCCCAATATCAGTACTTACCTCAAGGGTATCTACCCCAAGGTCAGTACTCGAGTCAAGGTTATCAACCACCCCAAGGTCAATCGTATATTCAAGGTACGGAAAATGTACCTTTCAATTATCAATCCTACCCTCAATCCGGTTATGGATCTCAATATCCTCAACCTGTCATGGGTTAATACCCCGAAATGAACATAGTGTGGGATCCGTCGCAAGTTCAACAGGTGTTGCAGCCAAGCATACAGTTGTCATCTCAAACTGGACAACCTTTAGTTTCTAGTTCACCCCAGCAACCAGTCCAGTCTAATGTTCAAACTTCTATACCTTCGGTAGTTACTCAGTTGCCCATTGCACCTAGCACTCCATCTCAAACGACTGCTGCCACTACCGCAACATCTGTTCCATCTACCACACTTACTTCTGGAGTATCGACAGCTCCGGTTTCTACTGTCTCTGCCACTACTCCTCAGACATCTTTACCATTGTCTGGATCCACGATTCAAACTACGGTTCAGTTGCCTGTAGGACAACCTGGTTTAAGTACGATTGTCACTAGTCAACCACAATTCGCTTATCAACCGTACCAGGGGCAGTACCAATTCGGGCCTGCTGTCCAGCAACCAATTTACCAGTATCAACCGTATCCTGGGTACACTTATCAACAACCACAACAACCCCAGTACAGTCCGGTTAATCCTGGTTTTTCGGGAGGATACAATATCCTGAATGCGATTCCTATTCCAAGTTATCCTAGATATCCTCCTCCTGGGACTGGTCTTGTGACCCAGAGTTTTAGGGATCCTAATCGGCAATTACCGTTTATCGCAACTTTGGATTTACCAGACTTGTCGCGCCTAACGAACGATCCAATAAATTATCTTCTGTTTTGGCCGCCAATGCCAAATAAGTTGCCCAGTGACATACCTAAGTTCGAAGGTAAGTCTGGAGAGGACCCGTCAAATCATGTGATGACTTACCACCTCTGGTGTGCCTCTAATTCCATCTCGGATGATTCGATCTGCTTACGTCTTTTCCAGCGTACACTCATTGGTCTCACGGCCAAGTGGTACATTGAGTTACCACGGGCCTCTTTTTACAATTTTAGTCAGTTAGCTACCTCATTCTTAACTCATTTTCAGTTGCCAGTCAGATATGATAATGGTACGGAGTTACTAACTTCATTAAAACAATCGACGTCCACGTATATTTCCGATCATATTCATGAATGGAGACGTCGAAGGCGATTAGTGAAAGTTTTTATCCCAGACCAAATCTTAGCTGAATGGTTTGTTAAATCATTATTACCAAAGATTACTGAAGATGTAGCTAAGGCCGGAGTAGTTACTAAGGAGAAAGTGATTGCTCAAGCGTAGTACCTTGACTTAGTTTACACTCAGTCAGGTACGTTACACGAAAAGATCCCAGATCTTCCAAAGTCAAATCAAATCGCTGCTGCTCCTTCGGGATCTCATGCTGCTGATGGCATGATTGGTACGGTGAACACTAAAAGCAAGAAGAAGTCTTCAAAGAATTCTTCTCCCATTATAACCTTACCAGACTCCCCGACAGGAGAATCTTCTGCTGAAGTTTCCGCTGATATTCACGCTGTAGAGTCATCTACAGCGAAATCAAAATCCGGTGGGAAAAAGAAAGGCAAGAAGAAGAATAAAGCAGACAAAACCCCAAAGGAGAAAACAGAAAAGTCGGAAACCAATGACGAAAAGCGCAAACCTCGATATCCTTGCCTTATTTGTGAAGAAGATCATTTTACAAGAGATTTCCCTTATTGGGCCGAAGTTGTGAAAATCGTCAAAGGTTCCCCAACTCCTGCTGTTTTGAAAGATCCATTTCCAAAGCAGGAGAGTAAGATGATAGGTTCTTCCTCGAGTGCTAGTGAAGAACCCATATTGATGATGTCTCATGTAAGGATTGCGACTCGATCGCAAGATTATGGTAGTAAAAGTCCTGTTGATGGATCGAAATAAGCAGAATCTTCTCATTCTAATCCATCAACCTCAGCTCCTGGTTTCGATCCACTACAGATCGAGAAACCTAACCCGGATTTAGTAATCAAACTGCCCGCCAAGGGTGTACTTCGAAGGTCTGCTTTCAATGCACATGCGAGAGCAGCCCAGAATTACAACATTGTTGAGGATTTAGCTGTTTCACCCTCAGCAATGTCGGCTTTAGAAGTGCTGCAATCATGCCCAACACAGTGAAAATTACTTTTGTCGGCTATAGGAGCTGTTGATGTTCAGGACCTGAACCTAATAATCTTTGATCTAGAAAATAGTACACCGCATTTACCTCATCAAATGGCTTTCCAGATCCCAGTGATAGTCAAAAACAGGCCTATTCATCGGACTGTAATTGATGAGGGAGCTTCCACGTGTATTATGTCGATACAGTGCTGGAGATCGCTTGGTTCTCCTTCACTAAATCAATCCCCGACAATTCTTAAGGCCTTTAATGGCCGTGGGTTTCATCCGTTTGGCATTCTACAGGATTTTCCTATAGGGGTTGAAGGAAAAACCGTTAGTCTAAATGTGGAGGTGGTTGATGCCCCTCTAGACTACAACCTTCTCTTGGGTCGAAGTTGGTCTTATGCTATGACAGCGGTCGTTTCATCGGTCTTCAGAGTCATAAAGTTTCCACATAATGGCAAGATCGTAACCATAGACCAGCTGGCTTACTTTTCATCTGACCCAGCCTCTTCAGAGAGTATCCAACATGTCGGTAAAACGACTATCCCTTACAAGGATGTTGGCGTAGGATTAGTTAAAGATGCCGGTTTACTGGGAACTTTTCCTTTTCCTCCAATCAACATCGTGTCTTCGTTTGCATCCATTCATATGATTACATCAGATACCATTGTTTACGATGATCCTTGGATCATTCCTTCTGAATCTGAAATAGACTCATTTGGTAATGCTATGCCTTTGAGTCCATATGAAATTGCCTATGAAGCCATGTAGTCTTTTATCGACCCGCGTTCAACCAAAATCGACCAAATGAATGTGGTCCGTGAGGAATCACTTTTCATCTCAACCTCAGAGTTAATAACGTTTCCCGAAGTTGTGTCATCTGACGAACAACTTTGTGAAGTCCTGTGTGTAGACGATTTACCATGGGAAGATCTCCATCACCGATCTTCGTTTTTACCTGAGGATGATCGTTTTGAAAAAGATTTCTCATCAATCTTTACAGCTGAATATGTCAAAGAAGCTCAGAATCCAATGAAACATCCTGATTCAGAGCTGAATTTGGGCAACATCTCTCGCACTATTCCCATTGACATTTCAGTCAAGCCCGGAATTGTTGAGCACATTCATATAGGTGCCTCATGTTCGGACGACGAAATTCAGATATACAAGGCCCTATTTCAAGAATTCCGCGACGTGTTTGCCTGGTCCTATGAGGAAATGCCAGGAATTGATCCCGCAATTGTTGTCCATGAGATTAAGACTTACCCGGACGCTAAACCCGTCCGGCAACGTTTGCGTCAGATTCACCCACGAAAAGCAGCTGCAATTAAAGCAGAAGTTGAGAAGCTGTTGAAAGAAGGTTTCATTTATCCGATCCCGTTAACGGATTGGGTATCGAATATTGTTCTGGTTAACAAAAAACAGGGAACAATAAGAATATGTATCGACTATAGGGATATCAATCGTGCTTGTCCCAAGGACAACTATCCAACACCCTATATCGATCAAATAATTGATGATTGTGCCGGCAGTGAAATATTTTCCTTTATGGACGGTTTTTCCGGTTACAACCAAATCAATATTCTACCTGCCGACCAACCAAAAATGGCTTTCATTTGTCCATGGGGGACATTTGCTTATTGCAAATTACCTTTTGGACTTAAGAATGCCGGAGCCACTTTTCAAAGGGCGATGTCTTATGCGTTTCATGACATCAAACACATTGTGCAACCGTATCTCGATGATTTGCCCGCTCATTCATTACATCGAGCTGATCACCTTGCCCATTTACGAACAATTTTCATGAGGTGTAGGCATTATCGTATACGGTTGAACCCACACAAATGTGTCTTCTATATAGAAGTGGGATGATTGCTGGGATTTGTAGTTTCAAAAGCCGGCATTCGCGTCGATCCCTCGAAGGTAGAAGCTATCATCAAATTGCCTCCTCCTTGGAGTCTTCGCCAACTCCAAAGTTTGCAGGGGAAAGCAAACTTTTTACGACGATTCATTCCTAACTATGCTGAGATTACTAAGGGTTTTACCTGGTTGTTGAAACAGAACGCTCAATTCTCTTGGAATGAGATAGCTTAGAAATCTTTTGATGCACTCAAGCACGCGTTGACCCATGCACCGTTGCTGCATCCTCCCAACTACAACCAGGATTACGTTTTGTACCTCGCTGCTGCTCATTCCACCATTGGCATGGTCTTAGTTCAGGAAGACGAATTCGGAATGGAACATGTGATATATTACCTTAGCCAGACGTTAAATCCAACTGAGCTCAAATATTCACATGTGGAGAAATTGGCCTTGGCAGCCGTTCAAGCTGTCCAACGTTTTCGTCACTACATTCTTCTCCGTAAAACTACAGTCATTTCGGATTGCAACCCTATGATCTACATTTTGACTAAACAATTGCTAGGGGGCAAGTACTCTAAATGGATCGTTATCCTGCAAGAGTTCGACTTGGAATTTGAAAAATCTAAGTCTAAGAAATCCTTAGTTTTTGCAGAGTTGATGTGTGATTTCCCGCGTGCTGACACGGAAACTGTGGCAGAGGAACCCATTGCGGACAAATCTATGTTTCTTATCAGCACTTTATATCCGTGGTATGGGGATATAATCGTCTATCTCCAAACCCATTCCTTTCGGCCCGAAGTTTCAAAGTCGAAACGTCGGAAAATTCGATTCCAGTCCCAACAGTACAAAATTATTGGAGATACTCTTTATCGCCGTGGGGCAGACTTGGTTTTCCGACGTTGCTTAACTCACGAAGAAGCTGAAAGGGTTTTGAATGACTGTCACTCTGGAGCGTGTGGCGGTCATATGTCTGGGTATGCCACAGCCCAAAAGATATTGCACGCTGGCTACTTCTGGCCGTCCTTGTTTAAATACTGTATTATTGCGGTCTGGAAATGCCACAACTGTCAAGTGTTTGATCGCAAGATGCGCGCACCACCTGCTCCTCTCCACCCTATAATTGCCGTTGGTTCTTTTGCCAAATGGGGTATCGATTTTATTACTTGTAACCCTCACTCGGCCGAGGGGCATGCGTATATCATCCTTGCGGTTGATTATTTTACTAAGTGGGCCGAGGCGATGCCTACATTCGAGGCTGACGGCAAGACAGCTACAATTTTCGTATTCAATCACATTATTGCTAGGTTTGGTGTCCCACAAGCGATAATCACTGACCATGGGCGCCATTTTCGAAACATTATGATGACAGAACTTACAGGCCAGCTTGGTTTGCGTCATGATAGCTCAACTCCTTATTATCCCCAAGCAAACGGTCTGGTTGAGTCCATCAACAAAGTTTTAGTTATCATGATACGACGAATCATTGGTATTCATCGGTCGAATTGGCACAACATGTTATTTTCAGTGCTTTGGGCATACCGAACCTCAGTGAAAACATCAACAGGGTTCACTCATTTCCAACTAGTTTATGGTTTGGAAGTTGTGCTGCCCATTGAATGCGAAATCCCGTCACTTCAAATGGCTGTCGAATTACTTTACTGAAGAGGAGAAGCGTTTATTATACTTAGCTCAATTAGATGAGACTCGACGTGATGCTGCATTGGCGATCGAGACTCATGCAAAACGTATGAAAGCTCAGTATGATCGAAATGTGACCCCTCGAAATTTTTCGGAAGGAGACCTAGTGCTATTATATGATCAAGCTAACGATAAATTAGGTGCTAGAAAATTCGTTCCTATGTGGCATGGGCCCTATATTGTCAAGCGAAAGCTAGCAAAAGGGGCCTATGAGCTAGTTGACTTTGACGGGGACTCTTTGGGTAAACCCAGAAATGGACTTTACCTGAAGAGGTATTATGCTTAAATGATGGATATGGAGATTTTAGTTAGGTTAGGTTTCTCTTTCTAGCTAGTGAGTTTGTTAGTTTAGATAGTGTGCTTAGCTTAGAAAGTGTGCTTTTCGTCGTTATTCTGCTTATCTTGGTTTTACGCTTGATGTTTGCAGATGTCGATGCCTCTCCAAACATACATTGGATTTGCTGACGGTGCTTGTCGTAATACACGGAATATCTCGTCCGCAGCTTGGGTTATCTATTCGCCCTCTGACGAGTTAGTTTCTATGCATGGGGTGAGCCTCGGTCAAACAGCAAACAACATTGCAGAATACAGTGCAGTGATTGAGTTATTGTCTGAATCTATTTCATTTGGGATTCAGAGTTTGATAGTGACGTTAGACTCTGAACTCGTTGTATTACAGCTTAATAGAGTGTATGCCATTAGAAATCCAGTATTATTAAGGTTATTTTTGAGAGTGCGCCTCTTGGAACGTGAATTTGATTACATTGAATATCAGCATATTCCAAGGTCTTTAAATACATTAGCAGATGCAATTGCTTCTCGAATGTTAGACAGACATTTGCGATAATCATACATGAAAATTTAAAAACATTTAATCACACATGTTTAACAAGATAAGCCAGTAATAATGATATATATAGATAGGAGTGTGTCAAAAATACATCGTCTTCGATCATAGGTTGCAAAACACCTTATGATCGGCAAAAATGATAAGTACAAAAAACCAAAATGTCACATGTGTCTACAAAAACGACCATCCAATCACTGGTGATGATCTCTATATGACACCACTGCACGAGCTACCCTACACAAGAACCTTCTAAAAGGTCCTGGGACTCCGACTACATAGCGCTGAAGCCTGATAGGAATATCATCTATAGTAGTCTCTGGTATATCTGCCGTCAGACGCTCTAGGTCTTGTTCCAACTCAGCTAAGGTCTCTGTGGCCTCGTCCTGTGGGACCGGTGCCGGTGCAACTGGTTGTCTCCTCTCGAAAGGCCGTAGATTGGCTGGACGTCGTGGGCCTACATCCGCATTTTGAAAATTGTCACTGTCAGTTTTGAGACGATATAAAAAAAAAAAGTATATAATTTAAAAAACTTGTGAAAAATGAAGTACCTGTGTCATCCCACTGTTCTCCCGGTGGAAGAATCATGTCCGGATCTCCACGAAAATCAACTCCGGCATAAGGAAAATCCTGTATCGAAAAGACCTGGTCCTCTAACCAGTGAAAGTACTCTGGAGTAAATCGAACAATCTCTGTTCCCTCATCAGGATGACGGGCCAGTACCGCAACCCATCGCATCAACTTAGGCTCTCAGGGAGGCCCAACCTCAACAGTGAGCTGCTGTGGGATCAGCATCGGAACCCTCTCTAGGGCAAAACTCACAACTAAAGGCCCATAACCAAAAGTCTTTAACTGTCCATTTTTTGTCCTAGTCAGTTGGCCCTTTAAATTGGCCAACACAGCATCACACCAGTTGAAAATGGTGCCCTGATAGCAATCAATCGCCATCCGCATTTGGGACCCGGTGGCAATGTGCAAAGCGGCAGCTCCACAAAGTCTGGTAACTGTAAAGGCAATTACCATAAGTTCAGGTCGGGATATCTTTTTAATCTCTATCCCCCTCTCCTGGTTTTGATTATTACACCACTCTAGACGGAGACTAGCAATGGACTGGCCACCCAGCCTAGTCCCGGACAGAGTCAATTGTTCGCCTCTCTTGGGCAAACCAGTGAGAAAGTAAATATCTGAGGGCTCTATCTCGAGCTGGTGCCCTCCAATGTAAAAGCATTGATCCTGAACATTCCACCTTTCTACCAGCCACTCTAGAAATCTCACCTGGGCCCTCATGCCAGGTATGGCCCAGTATTTGTAAAGACCGCATGCCTTTAAAGCATCAATGGAAGGTTGGTGATTAATGGCGGCTAAATCAACATCTTCGTGTTCTCTCTCGTGCCAATCAAGCATGGTGGGCAATCTACACACCATAAAACATTTGTTAGAGTCCATAAAATTAAATTTTTTTGGTTCATTTTGGAGAAATGGGGGTTTGAAAATCCTCTTCGCGGTGTACGCAGCCCGCCTTTAGAGACAGGGCGTGTGTACGCAGGTTCTCTTAAGGCAAGCTGCGTACGCCCGGCATTTTCCCAACTGAGAAAATGTCGGGGTACGCAGGTCACCAGTGGAGCACCTGCGTACCCCGAAAAGCAGACCTTGAAACCCCAAGGCCTCCAAAAAATGAAACTAAGGCTTAAAACCAAATTCTAAACGGATGGAAATGCAAGGGAGGATGTTGTAGAATACCTGATGAGACGACGTTCGGTTTCGACGGTCGGATTCTCCGCAATATCCACGGGAAGTTTCTTGCCAAAAGCCCTTTTTCTCTCCTCAACAGTAAAATGGTAAAAATGAAATGGTAAAAGCCCTTTTTATAGGTTTTTTGAGTAAATAAATGTTAAATTTGTTTATTTTCCACCGTGAAAAGGTATTTTTCAAAGTATTTTTACCTATCTTTAAACAGGTATGAGTAATGTGTTGGTTTTTGTGCAGGATAAAGGATTTTCAGGGAAAATTGTCATTTTTCACAAACAAAAACATCAGAGTCATCTTTTAAGCCCTTTTCTGACTCCTAAAACATGAAAAGATTGCCGAGCGTTTCTTTTACACTCGTTAAAACAGAATTAAAATATGGTCCCCTTATAGCCCTTTTTCTGACCGTAAAAACAGGAAAAGATTGCCGGATTTTTGTCATTTCAAATTCGATACTGGAAATAAAACGACGTGTCCTTGATCGCTTTTTACTTTTCAGGTCAAAGACACTAACTATGAAAGTACTCCTTGGTCGTAAAAAACCAAGCGGTTCTCTCAAGTATTATTTTATACTTTTTCGGGCTTGGGAGACACAAATTTACGAAAAAGTTCAACCCTGGAGTCTTCTTAAGTTTTTTAGACTCTCTAAAATTGAAAAACGTCGAGTTTCTCCTATACTGGACTCGTTAAAATTTCACAGTAAAGGACCTGTTCGATTACAAACAGGAACGAACCACTCCTTCTTAGGGTTCGAATCTAAACTAAGTTGGACTCATCCGAAGGATGAGCTTATAATCAAGCATATGTTATCCTCCTCAAGCTTGTAAAAAATAAAGAGGTACTTGCCAAAAATGGTGGGGGAAAAGAGAGAAAAATGAGCCTATTTGCTATCCTTTGTCTCAGAAGAAACCTTATCACCACTCTTGAACACGACACTTTTCATTCACCTGGGTTGGGAAATCCTTTGCCTCACAGTTGATTGAACCACATTGAAAGTCTTCAGCCGGATATTAACTTTGGGTCAAATTTCACCAAGCCATCTGTTGTGTCGTTATGTGTTCAAGAGGTCGCTGCAAATAAACCATTCATCTACAAAATATCTGTCATCCATCTTGACCATCCCTGAGTCAGTCCTTACAGCTACATTTCTTCAACTTGATTTATGATTTCGTGTTGTGGGCTTGCCTACGACAGATCGCTTTCTATCGACATCAACACATTATCTAGAAAGATGATCTAGAAATCGTCAGTACCTTGAAATCCACATGCATCAATGGTAGATTTCTCGCCTTCGACGACAGTTTACATCATTGACTTTCGATCGAAGGATTCCGTGACGTGTTCGACATCAGCACATTCATTCACATCTCATGGATTGTACTGGGTACTTTGAGAACCATTGACATCACTGGTGGTCTCTCTCACACTTGTTAACAGTTTACATCATTGACTGGTAATCAAGTGGATTCTACCATGCTCGACATCAACTCATTTATTCGCATGGATAGAATCGTACTATTTCGGGAAGTAGAAATGAAGACCCTGGATCTAGTTTCCACCATCCAGGCTGCGAGGAGTTTTGTATTCATTGTATAGTAGACTAATTATAAACAGATGGCTGTGTCCATACTGTGTCTACATGAGTCTATGATTATGATGTACTGCGAAATCATTCCTATATCAGAGCAGTAGTTAGTTTGTTAGTTAAAGTTTTTGATCTGAGTATGGGAATGCCTACCTCAGCGATGATATGATCTCATACATGTATTTTGTGTTGAATACTTGCAGGTTCCAACCGGGCTCTCCACAAGATAATCCTTGAAATGATAAAGTACTTCACCCTTCCTAGATGATATGAAACCCTAATCTACTACAGGCTTCGCACTTTAGGGGGCAATCTGTTACACTAAAATTTGTCACCATGACTATCTACAGTTAGTATGGCTCTATCAACTGTCATACTATCCTCCTTGGCAAGTCTCATACCTCTGCTCCTCATGTCAAACTCCAAGAAAGAGAGAAAGTCCTTAAAATGTCAATTAACTCTGGTTACGCAGTTTCTCTTGGCCTCACCTGCGTGTACGCACCCCAAGTTCACAATACCTGCGTACTTGTACGCTCTGTCTGTAAAGGGGTGGGTGCGTACTCCTGTAAAGGTCAAAAGGTGCAAGTTTTACTTCAAAAAAGTTACTTGTGGTCGAATCTAGAGCATTCTAGAAGATGGTTTGACGTGTATTGAGCGCCTCCAGATGGTTCATGCATCCCTATGTAAGAGGAACTTATCCCATGAAGAGGGGAGCTATCCCATTGAAAGAGGGGCTTATCCCATTCATGGTGGACCTGATTAACTTCCTCCTAAACACTATAAATACAGGCATTGGACTAGAGGGAGGGGAGGTTGAAAGCTGAACATTCCTAAGGGTAGATGCTGCTGAAATTAGGAATCCCTTATACAGCTTGAGAGGAGAGATTCCTATCCTTTCTTAGCTTCATTTGGAAGTGGGTGAGCTGATCAAAGTAAAGGATAACTCTTGCTGGACCCTGGGAGGGACCTGCACAACACCAAGGCACTGGTTGTAATGGTTTCTTTTGTTTCCACTTAATACAATTAAGCTCATTTTTCTCAACAAGTTGTTATACATAATTTGTTTCATATACTCCTTGGTCTTTATGATGAATATGTTTTATTTTATGAGTTATTCAGGTGCTATGTAATCGTTTGCTTGTTAGTGAATGCAGGTTTCGAAGAGAAGGAGGAGCTCATCCGGATCGGAGAGGCTGGACTGCTACAAACAGCGTGGGATTAAAGGTTATGTTTTAAACACCTGACTACTTGTATTCTAAATGCATATTTAGGGAAAGATAGTGTTTAATTGTCTTGTTTGTCACTAGAAAGCCTTAGCTTCTAGGGAGGTCGGTTTTGTCCGCAAAATTGACTCTTTCCACATGACAACCACCCATACTTATAGTATAGTATATGACTTGGTGTAGTCTCTTGTTGCCATGTCAAAGCTAGATGTCCCCAGACATGCCAATCTCAATAGAAAGCTCTATTATCTTCTCTAGGTACTATGGATCCCTCTGGTGATCATTTCATCAACTTTGATGATGATAAAGTGAACATCCCCCCTTTCCTTCATATGTTGCCTTTGAGATACCAGTCTCAATAAAACATGTCACTTTTCAATGGTGTATAATAGGCAAAGGCACCTCCACCTATGTGATGGGCACTAGTTTTTGGAAGAAACTTGGTTCACCTGATCTGTCACCATCCACTATCACTCTTTGTTCTTGGGATGGTCACCCTTCGTAGCGCTTTGGTTTGTATCGAAATTTCCTCACACCTATTGTTGGCAAGACAGTCTTGATTGATATAATTTATTGATGCCCCTTTAGATTATAACATCTTTTTGGTTCGTAATAATACATATGCCATGTTAGTTGTTGTATCCTTTTTCTTTCGCAATATGTGTGTCCCTCATAATGGAAATATTGTCACTATCGATCAGTTGACTTACTATGACCCTCAATATTTTTTTTCTCTGTAAAAACTAATTCTATTAAGAGGAAATATTGTACAATAAGAAGTTACATCCAAGAGAGGCAAGAACACAGGCTGCCGGTAAGGATATGCTATCCACCTTAGCCCCTAAACAAAGAAGAGAAGAGAGCTGAACTGAGCAAGGGAGAAACAAGAAGAACAGAAGAGCGAGAACAAAACAGAGGATTCTACCCAACATGTGTAGAATCAACTATTCGGCATTTTTTCCCTTTATTTTTCCCAACTTTGACCCAATCAGGGGGAGACTGATGAACCGACATGATTTGCAAACTGAGCTGAGCTGTCAGGGAAGGCTCCTTGTCTGAATCCAAGGTGGAGGATTCATGAAGTCTTTTCTGTGAGTTTGATGGGATGGATAAATCCTTAGGATCAGTCGAAGGCGGATCCTGAGCTGGCTTCGCTTCCATTCCTTCCACTTCCTCTTCCTCTTCATCCGAGCTGAAATCAAAGTCATCCATGGGGGTAGGATCATGAGGCTTCCAGCTTTTGGATTTCTGCTTAGGCTTTACTTTCTTCTTTTGGGCCGCCATCGTGGGACAAGAACTCTGAAGGTGCCCTGTGAGATGGCAGTTTCAGCAGCGAAAGGCTGTGTTCTCGTAATCCAAGTTCTAAGTCCAATGGAAGTCTCTGATTTTGAGATTGATTTGGTCAGGGAGACCTTTGCTTATATCTATTTCTGCACAGATTTTGGAAAAGGTGTATAGGCCCTTTTCCCCTCTAGAGATGTCTGTGTCTAGGAAGCGTCCTAGAGAATTGTCGATCCCTTGGAATACAAAAAAATGCCATAGGTGTGCTGGAAGATTTGGAAGTCTGACCCAGATAGGGAGCTTGGTGATGATTGTTGTAACGGGATCGAAATCTAGGAACCAGGGGGTGAGGAATAAACCTGCTGAGCCCCAGAACCATGGGCCTGCAGTTAAAGCTTTTTGGTAATCCACATCAAGAGCAAACACTACGATGAAGAAGCCCTTTGAGCATAACAACACCTCACAATCGTTGGTCCAGTTAGAGTGAAGCCATTGGTAGAGGTCTGCTGTGTGTGGCCATAGCCCATTGAACCTACAAATGATGGCGTGATCTGCAAGATTTTGGGTTAGCTCATCCAGCGTTGGGTGCATGATTTCGATAGAGGGGGTTTCCTCTAGTTTGTCCACCAGAAAGGGCTTGGGAGCCTGATCTGGTGGAGCTGTTTTCTTAGGCATCTAAGCATGGACAGCTTCTTTATAAGAAAATGACTTAGCTGAGGATGACTGTCCTACAACTCCCCCTCTCAGACATAGGGTAAAAATAATGGATGCATTTCTCTTAATACTATAAAAAGACAGGGGGAGATGATCCTTGAGTTATTTACCTTCGTGGAGAAGTCGTTGAGCTGGAAAGGGTATACCCAGCTTAAGATCCAGAGCATGTTTTAGGTCGAGCACAAGATCCGACGAGCTCACCCACTGTAGCAGAGTTTTGCCAGAGATGAGCCTGATCAGGATTTGGAATGTTTCTTGATCCGTTTTCTGCTTTTCTCTGCAGATCTCGGATGAGAGGAATCTGGTGCATGCACTACATGCTGAGAGCCCAATCTGTGTTTGATTCTTTTTTCCCTTCGCTGCGCCATCTTTTTCAGGGCCTAGCTGAGCGCAGACGGTGGCTGAACATTGCAACTCGCGAAGGTTTCTCAAAGCCTCTTCAGAAAAACCATTCTGCGTGTGGCTTGAGATCAGGGTCCTCCGTGAGACCAAATCTCTGTATTACCTTTCATCAAACACTTTCCGCGCATCCTCCCTGCTTTGGCATTTTGCATATTTTTTGAGACTAAGGTTTCCCGGAGAATTTTTTTCCTCCAATCCGCACATCCTTGCACACCGCAGGGACGTGGATTGTTCCAGAGGAAAACATACATGTTCTATGACCCATCTCCCCACCCATAAGCAGTTTGGGAGAGAGCGTAGGGTATCCACAGACTTTAAAAGCGATATCTCAAGCAGCTGTTGTTCCCCCTGTAACCAGAAGGCATATCCATTCATGCCGTCATAAATGGTCTTGTGGGGTTCTCAGGAAGCACCTTCACTCGTTAAGCAAACCTGAAATAAATCGTGGATACCAAAATCTGCTCTTCCGCTGGAAATGACTTCTGTTGCCTCTGAGCTGAGCGGATCCAGAGTAGTGAACAGAGCCAGGTCGAAACCGGAGCCAGGGAATCCAAGCACGAAAGGGATGAGACTTTCCCGAGCTGCGCCATCCAGGGAAACATTGGAACGCGGGGAGAACCTAGCCGAGCACACCATTCTTCCTTGAACCTCTTAACCGATCATGACCCTCAATATTAGACCTCTTATTAGACCACTATTTCATTGATGAATGACAATAAAACCACCCCTGCCCTTATTGATGTTTTCCCTAGGTTCTATAAGGATTCCACGCTACTTGGGGTTTATTATGGCCCATCACCTACTCCTTTTGATCATATCTCTTCCAGTGTTTGCAGGAATTTTGACAGTGCTGGAAATTCGTCAACCAAGGGGGTCTCTCAAAATTTCCTCATCACTATTATTGGCAATACAGTCTTGATTGATATCAAATTTATTCATGCCCCTTTAGATTATAACATCTTCTTGGTTTGTAATTATACATATTCCATGTTAGTTGTTGTATCCTCTTTATTTCATAATATGTGTGTCCCTCATAATGGAAAGATCGTCACTATTGATTAGTTGACTTACTATGAACCTCAATCTTAGACCTCTTCTTAGACCACTATTTCATCAATGAATGGTATTAAAACCACCCTTGCCCTTACCAATGTTTCCCCTAGAGTCTATAAGGATTCCACGCTACTTGGGGCTTATTATGGCCCACCACCTACTTCATTTAATCCTATCTCTTCTAGTTTTTATAGGCATTTTGACGGTGTTGGAAATCCATCAACCAAGGAGGTCTCCCAAATGTGAATTCTCCAGAATATTGGCCCAGTTTCCATATATCTCAAATATATGCCTTGGCTCTAGCTGTGAGCATGGGAGAGTGATGGAATGGTGTCCTCAAAAACTAAGGGAGATGTTTCTGGTGAGTGTGCATTTGTGACTTTGTCAAAGTTATTCTACTGCAAAGGGGGAATAAAAGTGAGCCTCTAAGTGAGAGGTACTAGTACAACCCATGAAGAGACACACATGTCAAACTAAAAGAATCCGTCTAACATCCAATGGAATAGTCCACAATGGATGTGACAGTATTTGAAACCAACAAACAAGGAAAGATATATTTGATATCCCACGGAATAGACCAGAAGGATGGGAAAAGAATAAAAACCATTACAACACATTCTCAATAATATAAGCACTAAAATAACCGAAATAGTTCAACTATCTTAGTACATGTGAAAGAAAACATGAAATACAAACTTTCACAAAATAGTCTTACAAACATTCATAGTAAATGCATGAAGAACATGATGACCTAAAAGGATTTTGTTATTAAGTAAAAGTTCCAAGGCACATGTTTACAATGTACATCATTAGCCCCAATAGTGAGACAGTGTAGCCACTCCTTTCTCCACAAAGAACTAGTTGATCTCTCTTTAATACCTTGCGAGAGGAGCCAAGGTGAAAAAGTCCTTTACTCATATAATGAGGGGGTATATATAACCAAGGGGTGATGCTTCCCCTTTGTGACTCTTTAACTATCCTCATGGTTGTTCAACTAACTATGACTTTTCAACTTACATGACTCTCCATATTCATGTTTGTCCTTTTGACTTCCACGTTACAATACATTTGAATATAATATACATGCTCCACAATAGTAATGTGGCCTATGAGCACTCATGACATGACATGACATGTCACCGCTGACATGGACTTCTTGGTGATGTAGCAATGTCAATTTGCTATTTTTTTTGAGTGTTTGATATCTTCTTGGATATTTTTTATGTTCTCTTTAGCATAGCTTGGTGATGCAGATTCTTCAATGATCTTTATTCTTGGATCGTAGTTGCAAAATTTTGTCCCTTTACTTTGCTTTGAAATATGATCTTGCACATGTTTCAGCTGTAAAGTCGATGTCTTTTTGCATGCTCCCATTCTACATCTCCATATTCATAATCTTGTCATGTTGTATGGGAGTACCTCCATCTGCAACTCACTCATGACGAGACACGATCAGCCTAAAAACCCATAGCCTAAGATAGAGCATTTTTGATTCATGAACTGGGTCGAGACTAAGTGACAGGTCAGGAGAGAAGGCCGAGTGACTCTGCAATTGAACAGTTAGAGTAGCCAAGAGTCAAGCTTGATCATTGAGTCTACGCAATGTGCATCCTAGGCTAGACTAAGGGAAATTTTTATAGAGTCCTCATTAAGGTAAAATTTTACGCAGTGCCCACTGAGGGAAAAATTGCGTAGTTCAAGCTCACAATGGAGGTTGTGTGATGGGACCCTGGGAGGAAATGTTGTGTATTTTTAGGAGGCAAGGGGGATTGAGAAACTGATACTACACAATGCGTAGCTCAGGGAGGCTTGAAGGACAAAACTATGAAGTTTTAGGAGGTAGTGAGGTCTGGATGAGGGAAAGGACACTGGGAGAAGAATCTATGCAATTTTGGGTGGAAAGGAAGGTTGGGCTTCTGTGCATTATAATGTTCTAGCATACAAGGGAAAAGCTTTACCTTTGAAGATGTGAAGTGCACAGTTCAAGACAGACTGGGAGACGCAACCGTGCAATTTTGGAGGTCAAGATCAGGAGTTGGGCTCAAGAATTATGAAAAAAATAGCCTTGAAGGACAAGGACTACGCATTGTGTAGTTCCAATCATCAAGGTCATAACTTAGGGGTTGAGACTCCACAGTTCCCAGTTCAGGTGGGGCCTGGTGAAGCTAAGTTTCTTAGTTGGGAATATTTTCCGAAAATGGCCAAGTGTGGGATGGGTGATGAACTCCCATGAACCTTGACTATGATAGCACACTTAACATTTCCCTCTCTGTGACTGCCTCATGAAAAAATACAATAAGTGCGACACTTAAGATAGCCTTTAGGATGACCATGACGACACTTGTCTGACAGTGCTCAAGAATTTGTGTATGGATTCGACAGATGTTTACATGGTTTGAAAAACTCATATACACAAAGATCAACTTTCAAAGCCCTCAAAAAAGGCTCGTAAACATTTTATGACAGTTAAACATTCCAAAAGATGACAATTAACCCAACATGTAAAAGGGACCAAAGAACTACGATAAAGCTCATAAAATGAGCTCTAGTGTTTGCGATAACAATGTAAAAGACCAAGGAAGGCTCTGAAATTTGAGTCGAAGCTAAAATTTTAGAAGGTGTTGGAGTAGCTACAACACTTGGTGACACATTGGTTGAACTGCACCCTTGGTGACACATTGGTTGAACTCCACTTTCTCTGCCTTGGTTAACTTCTTCTGTACGGGGCCTTGGTTCTTCAGGGAGTATCGATTCATTGTCCATATTACCTTGGCCTTCCCACTTACACCATGAATAGACATGGTCCCCTCTATAGCTTCTTAGTCGAACATAACATAATATTCAACATAATCATAATGTTTCAAGTTGGGAAGGGTAGTGTAGCTTGCGAGATGAATATTTTCAGAGTATAATTTTTCATTTATGGTATTACTCTGTTGCCAATAGGCCTGGACAATACCCCAATGGAGTCACATAGGAATACAAACATTGTCCCACTGCCAGCGAGCTTGAAAAATACCCCGAAAGAGTTTCTTGCTTCACCATTCTCCGTAGGAAGCCTTTCTCTTCTTTCACCTTTATTTATTTATTTTAAGATAATTGTGCATTGGCACTTATTTTTTTTGGGGCGGAAAAGGGAACCCGACTTATTGAGAGTAGAAGAGGTTGTTCCTTCATAGAATCATATAGAGACCTCTGATTTAGGTTCTCTCATTTATATTTTCCCCTTCTTCATTTCTACTAGTTAGATAAGCATGAGAACACCAAAGAAGAAAAAAAATGAGTATTGGCATGAGGTTTTGGACTAGACGTGGGTTCATGCTTGGCCCAAAACTCTCCTTACAAATGGATCGTATTTTCCATTGGAACTTCATCAGCCAAAAGATGTAACCAGCACAAGGATGATACAATGGAGGCTGGCCAAATGTTGAATTGTCACGAGACTCTTTATAGCTTACTAAGAAGCGACAACAAGTACAACACTACATGATCAAAGAAGATAAAAGAAACAAATGAAATGAAAGACAACACACAATAAGGGAACAAAATTAGAAGACAAATAAAAGAAGCTAAATCAAAGGATAGTGTAAGAGAAAGTACGAAAAGACAAGAGAGAATGAGGATAAGAAAATGGGATGGGTATGAGAGAAGGAAACTAAGGTGCAACTAATCATACTCCTAAACTAATAGTTAGGAGGTCAAGGTCATGTTTAATGGAATTTCCAGTGAACCCACCATAGTTGTTACCAACTTGCATCCACAAAGATATGAACAATTAAAACAAATATAAAGTGATGTGCAACAAAAAAAATAAACACTTGAATAAATTGCACAAACATTTGAAGGTATTTCTTGTGGGAAAAAATATGTGTCAACCACTACTTTCATCCAATCCACATTCCACTACTTTCATCCAATCCACATTCTTACCTCTCTGAAGGAAAGCATACTCAGAAAAACCTTGAAGACTTCTTGCGAATGCACCTTCTTATGTTTCATCCTTCTTAAAAAGAGCAAGAAAAGGTCAAAACTTGTTTATTGCAATGGAGCTTTCCAAGTAATATTTCTCCACCCATTCATTGATTAGATCATATAAATCATGATGATCCTCTTAAATTCCCCAAAAATAAAAAATAAAAATAAAAGATTTTCAATGAGAGGCATGGGATTATAATGAGAATATTGTGGGGGGGAATAAACCAGATCATATTCAATAGTCATGTCGAGATAGTGAGGACCTGAAATAGGCATCAATGTAGGTTGATATGCCTCAACAGCTCAGCAACAATCTGAAGAGTAATATGTTTAACTATGAAGATACAAGGATGTAAAACAACTATCCTTGGATGTAATGGTGAGAAAATGATAAAACGAATGAGAGATACCAAAGACATAATAATGATCAGATGAAATGATTAAAGCATCAGATCCCCATCTTGCAATTAAGAAAGGTGAATCAACTGAAAAAATTTCATAAATGCTTTGCATAGTGAAATCGTCTTCCTCATGTGACGGGTGTAAGAAACCATTTTCTTGTGACTGGATGCACACTATACTAGCATCATAATCACCAAGAGAAGTGAACATGAATTATAATATAACAAACACATGAAAGCAGTCAAGGTAAAACAAGTGAAGAATAATTTTATTCATCAAATAATCCATGCATTCACTGATGCCCAAGAGAATTCCCAGTGCGATGAAGAAAAGGACTAGCATCATAATATTTTCAAGAAGGTTGAGTTAATTGTTTTCAAAAAAGTATGATGGGTATGACTCCTTCAGCCAAAGATAATATTTAGGATAATAAACTTCTCAATTCGATGTTTCTATGAGAGATATGCATCCCAAACTTGAGCTTGATACAAGAGACTTGAATGAATATAAAACATCTTGAATCTGATTAGAAGTTGGATCTTGAAAATTCTAGGGATCATATCCGCAATGCCAAATATATTTCAAGAAAGAATTTGCATTGAGTTAAACCATGCGGAAAGAAGAGTTTTGAGAAGAAAACCAAATCTGACTTAATTTGAGGGTCTTACCAGAGCTGTGGGATCCTGACATAACCATCAAGGACAATTTAAGTGCCCTAACTTCCTGGAAAATCTTGAAACTTTCCAAAATTATAAAATCGCATCTTGAAGATTGAACCAGATTGTGCACAGTCTGAGGATAACAGGTTTCGCTAACCTTGATGAGATCACTGTTAACTGGGTGGAAAACATATCTATCACTGACTTGATAAGATTTTTCAATTTCAACAACGAGATTACTCAAGTTAAAAGATTCATATGATCGCAAATATGAAGATGTATGAAATAGGAAAATGTCATGATCAATCTGTTTTGGAGAGTTGTCTTCATGCAAGAGAAAATATGATGAGGGATGAGAAGAGTACTCAATGATTTGATTTTGTTCAATTTCATCATGGATCATATGACCACCTTGTGTTTATTGAGAATTTAACTCATCGGATGAATAAATTGAAGAGCATGGACTATCTTTGTCACAAGTAGGTTCATCACAAACGGTATAACACAAGGGGTTGTGAGATGAAGAGGAAGTTTCGATACAAACATTTTTTTTTGTTGGATAAGATTCAGGATCTAATTTGGTCAGATCAACATGTTGTGGTAGATCCAAAAAATTAGATGATGTACATGGTAATTTTTTATCACAATCATCATCATGTGGACGATTGTTTCCCAAGGCTACATATTGATCGAAAGAGTTGATTGGATTTGATTCACTACCAAGATTACCATATTGACAATCACCCAAGAATGGAAGTGCATCATATTGACACGAAGGATCTTGACAAAAATAAAAAATATTGAGAGCATATTCACCTTACTACTCCTCTACATTTGTAAAGTGACTACCTTATACCTGATCGCAATTTGAACTAGCAGTGCAGAAATCAAGAGAGTGTGAAAGACCAGCTGGTGGAACATATTGATCATGCAAATCACAGTACAACGATTCAAGTCATGTAGATGATAAAGGATCACAAAAATATTTATCAGACTGGAGTCTAGAGTTATGATGTTGTGGAATGGGGAAGTTAGTATTACCTATGGCCTTCATGACCCATTCTCAAATTTCCTTCGTTGAATATGAGTCATGAGAAACGAAAGAAGAATGAGAAGATGGATTAGGAATATTATTTTTGTATTTTTCAACGTTGTTACCATGGTATAGAGGCACCCCTTTCAGAACTGGAAAAGGAGGAGGATAAAGAAAAAAAGGAACAATAAATTCCTCCTCTGAAACTAGAGGTGTCTCATGATTCACAAGAGTTGGGGAAGCAGAAAAATCAGGGGGTCTAGGTTCACCGCGTGAAGTGATAATAACCAAGCACTCAAACTCTTGTTTCAAGAATTTCTAATTCAAATATTCTTTTATAATTTCATCGCAAAGGTGAAGGAATTGATCATAAAAATTCTCAACTAATTAATTAAGCTTCATTATTAAGAGATTGATTCTTTTGCACACATCTCAGTAATTATACTTGTCAAAGGCTCGATGGAGCTCACTGAGGAAATGATGAAGGGAATGGATGGAAGCAGGTGGCAAGGTATGGCACCACTGATTAGCATGACCTTCAAGGGTGAGGAAGAAAATCACACAAGTAAACTCTTCATCCTCGATTTCATAAGATTAAACAAAAATAAAGAAAATCATAAATATGCTTGGTTATGGATGTTCCATCCTCACCATCAAACTTTAACTTGGAAAAGTGAGTGAGAGGCTCATCGGGGATTGAAAATTGATAAAGGGAAAAATTGGAGAAACACCCCGTGAGTACGATTTGTGTATGAGCCATTTCATATAAGAGATTCAAACTAAATGAAATGGGCTAAACTTGTCATATGGCACTCCTTCTAGTGTGATTTTGTTGATGGTGCTGGAAATTCATCGACCAAGTGGGCCTCCCAGATGTGAAGTCCCAATTAGACCTCACGCCCTTTGGTGTAGCAAATCCATCTCAAATATCAGCCCGGATGCCATATATATCAAAGATATCCCTTGGCTCTAACTGTCAACACGGCAGAGGGATGGAATGGTGTCTTCGAAAAGCAAGGGAGGTGTGCTTGGTGAGTGTGCAGTGGTGATTGTGTCAAGGTTCTTCTACTATAAAGGGGGGAGAAAAGTGAGCCTCTAAGTGAGAGGTAATAGTATGACCCAACTAAGAGACATATATGAACCAGAAGGATTCATCTAACATCTAGCGGAATAGTGTTGGCATTATGGCTAAAGTGTTGTCCTTGATGGCAACCCATTCAGGTGACAGATCACTGTACTTCAAGTCAGCAGCAGAGGTTGACGATCAGCTATCAAATATTGAAGGAAATAAGGGGTACGCAGGTACACCTTACAGAAAGTGCGTACCCGCAGGTAAACCATGCAGCAGCCACATCCAGAGATGCAGTCCAGCCATTCAGGAGGTGCGTCCACCCAGTGCACACATTTCAAGGCAGAGAAAAGCACACGTGGGGGTTTCTTGTGTTTTACTCCTGGTATCTAGCCGACGGTATTGTGTTATTATGGTGTCGGCTCGTGGTATTGTTCCATGATTTGAGGAGGAGCTTGCCTATATAAAGCAAAGGAGATCACTTGTCTAAATATCTTTTGCAATTGAATATCTTTAGATCTGAAATATTGGGTTATGGTCTTAAAAGCTTGATCTATATGAAAAGGAAGTTGAACGTGAATCTGTGAAGGGTGATCTTTCGAGCGCATGATCAGATCTGAGTATCTGTGCCTCTCTAGTGAACTGCCTATTCAGCCCTAATCAGAAGGTCGCAGGTGTTTATCAGAAAAGCTGCGTGGGGACACAGCGCAGTAACTGGAGATTTGCGTGGGGACGCAGAGCGACTAAGGTTCAGGTGCGTCCCTGAAGCAAAAGGACGCGGCGCGATAGCATTTCTGGGTGCGTCCCTGAAGCAAAAGGACGCGGCGCGATAGCATTTCTGGGTGCGTCCCTGCAGCAACAGGACGCAGTGCAGTTCAAGGAACAGTGCGTGGGCACGCAGTACAACAGAAGGATACCTGCGGGTGTACGCAGGAAAGCAGAAGGTGAATTGTGTCGCGATGCAGGCCACAGAAGGGAAAACTGCGTCTCTGTCTTAAGATGTTCTGTTGATTGAATTTCTCTGTTGATAAGGTGTTTTGGGTTAGTTCTGTTATTGATGATCTGATAACTGTAGTGGACTGTAACTGTTATATACTTGATGATCATTTGATGCTTTATGAAAAGAAGTAGGGGGTTGTAGCTCCCTTCCAGGAGAAGACTGGAAAACGAGAGAGAGTTGTAGCTCTTTGCAGGTTGCAGCCTGCGTACTGGCAAAGGACTGCACTAGTACAAAATCATTGTAAAAGGAGCTTCTAATTTGAAAGAAGATAGAGACATATTGCAGCAGGTGGTTTTCACCCACATTGGGTTTCCACCTTACATCTTGTGTTCTTTGGTGTGACTATCTGTTTTCCTTGTTCATGCTCATTATTTTATGGTACTGACATGCAAAAATAATTCAAAGATCAAATAAGGAAGATTTATTAAATTGCTAGATAATACTGATTCACCCCCCCTCTCAGTATTATTTCCAACAATTGGTATCAGAGCAGGTCCTTCAGAGAAGCTTGATCGCTTGAAGGTAGATCGTTCATCATGAGCAACTACGAGAGAGAAGCATCAATCAGGCCACCGGTTTTTGATGGGACAAACTTCAATTATTGGAAGGTAAGAGTTACTGCATATCTTCAATCTCTTGGTACAAAAGTTTGGGACATTGTAGAAACAGGCTACGCTTTTCCTTCAGCTACTCCTACAGATGCAGCTGAGAAGAAGAAGTATGAAACAAATGCGAAAGCAGTCAGTACTCTATTAGGATGTATATCCCAAACGGAATTCATGAAGGTAATGCACTACAAATTCGCAAAAGAGATATGGGACAAAATTATCATGAGCTATGAAGGAGATGAACAGGTAAAGCGTGCTAAACTTCAAACTCTCAGGATTCAATATGAGACTCTCAAGATGTATAATGATGAAAGTGTGGCTAATTATTTTCTTCGGGTAGATGAGATTGTTAATTGTATGAAAATTTTGGGTGAAGAAATAAAAGAGGCTATAGTGGTTGAAAAGGTTCTAAGATCATTGTCCCCCAAGTTTGAATCTAAAGTATCTGCAATAGAAGAAAAGGAAAATCTACGAATTCTCACTATGTCTCAGCTACATGGAATTCTAACGGCTTATGAAATGAGAAAGGGAGGTCCATCAGATAGAAGAGAAGCTGCTTTCAAGGCATCAGGTAAAGAAGATTATTATGAAGCAAGCCACGTCCCAGAAGAAGAGGAAGAAGAATCAAATTTGGTCAGAAATCTTCAAAGGGGTTCCGGAAGATTCAGAGGTAAGTTACCTTTTAAATGCTTTGCTTGTGGAAGAGTAGGTCATTATGCTGCAAAATGTCCTTATAAGGATAAAGGAAAGGAACCTGCTAGATGGAACAAGAAACAAAGTGCAAATAAGAAAAGCTACTACACCCATGAAGATAGTGATGGTCTATCGAACAGTGATGAAGATGAACGAGGTAATGAATATAAGTTGTTAATGGCATTTGAAGATGATGATTATATGGATGCTGTAGATGTGGATAACCTTTATGAGGAAATTACTAGACTCAAGAGATGTATAGAAGAAAAGAATGTGATCATTGATACTCTACAATTTCAAATTGATGAAAAAGAAAAACATCTTGAAAAACTAGAAGGTGAAATCGTTGGTCTTAGAAAAGAGATTGAGAAAACAAAAGCTATTAATCTTAAGTTTGTCAAAGGATCTGAAACTTTGGATGAGATTATCAATGTGCAGCGGTCTCCTCTAAACAAGACAGGTCTGGGCTATAATGGAGAAACCTCTCAAGCATCCACCTCAAAGAGTTATCTTGATGCGGCAAGAAGAAATGGGCAAAAGAACAATGAAGATCATCAGGTAAAGCAGGGACGAATTACAAACAGAAACTATCAGGGGCAATCCATCTTAAGGGTGAACAAAAGCTACAACCAGCCACAGGTAAAATCTTCTCAATTTGGTTCAAGAATAGATGAAAATAGAAATTACAATCAATTGGCTGGTAGATTCGATAACCGCAGAAGTTTCTTCAATGGACAATGCTTTTCTTGCCATAACTTTGGTCACAAAGCAGCTCAATGTGTTGCATATAAAACGATCATGACTAGGGAAGCTCAAAAACAAAGAAGTATGACAGGGATTACAAAAAGGACCTATAACAACTTTTCGGTTCTTGAAAATGAAGTTGAATGTTCTATTTGCAATAATTTTGGTGATGAAGACTCTGAATGCAGGAGCAGGTTTCAGCAGAAAAAGGAACAAGCCTCAAGCACCAAAACATGGAGAATAAAGGAACCTCAAACAGAAAGATGCGGGATAGCTTTTTATGCAGAGGGACAGGAAAATCTATGGTACATTGACAGTGGATGTTCGAAGCATATGACAGGTGATAAAGAAAAACTTGAATCTTATTCTGCTTTAGAAAAGGGAAAGAAAGTCTCTTTTGGAAATGATACTCCTGCAACTATAAAAGGAAAAGGCATTGCTCAGTTAAAAGAAAAGGTCAAGGCTGGAAATGTTTTGTATGTTGATGGATTGAAGCATAATCTTCTAAGTGTCAGTTAGATGTGTGATCAAAGAACCGAGGTTATATTCAGATCGAATGGATGTCTTGTTCGTGATCTTGATACAGGTAAAACAGTGCTCAAAGGCAAAAGAACTCCAAATAATCTGTACATATTCGAAGAAGGACAACAACAATGCTATCTGAGCAAGGATGAAGAGCACTGGTTATGGCATCGAAGATTGGGACATCTAAGCTTCTCACAAATAAGGAAAGCATGCAAATATCAGGCAGTTCGCGATCTTCCAGATATCAAAATTCCTGACAACACCATATGCAAATCATGTCAGTTTGGAAAACAAACCAGAACTAACTTTCCAGAGAAAGAAGGATTAGCTAGCATGCCTCTTGAGCTAGTACATACAGATACATGCGGTCCCTTCAGAAAAAGGACACCTCGAGGAGAAGAATACTTGATATTATTCATTGACGATTTCTCCAGGTTTGTCTGGTTAGGACTTATGAAGCACAAAGATGAAGCATTCGAAAAATTCAAATCCTTCAAAGCCTTGGTTGAAAATGAATCAGGTCACAAAATTAAGTGCCTCAGATCTGACAGAGGTGGGGAATTTACTTCAAATGAATTTTTCGATTTCTGTGAAGAACATGGGATAAGAAGAGAATTCTCTACAGCAAGAACTCCCCAGCAAAATGGAGTTGTGGAAAGAATGAACAGAACAATCCAACAAATGGCTCGTGCTATGCTTGATGAATCAGGAACTCCTGCAACTTTCTGGGGTGAAGCTGCACATGCTGCGGTTGTTATTCTCAACAAAACAAATGTCCGGGTGAACATCACTCAAACTCCTCATGAGCTTTGGAGTGGTAGGACTCCTTTGGTAAAGCACTTCAAAATCTTTGGGAGCAAATGCTATATCAAGAATACTGATGAGTAGCTTGGCAAACTTGAACCTAGAGCAGATGAAGGCATTCTTCTTGGTTACTCTCCATATAGCAAAGCATACAAATGCTACAATAAAAGAATTGGCAGAATTGTTGACAGCATTGATGTAGTGGTTGATGAGAAGGGATACATTCCTAGGCAAGTACATCGTGAAGACATCGAAGAAGATGAAGGCTACCCTCAAAAACAGAATGATGAAGAAGAAGAATCTCAAGAAGAACCTCAAGAAGAACCAGAGGAGCAAACAAGAATAGAAGAAAAGACTCCATCCAGATATGTTCAGAAGAACCATCCAGAATCTCAGATTATGGGACAGAAAGAAGCAGGTGTACAAACTAGAAGAACAGTTGCAGAAGCTTCAAGCTATTTGGCATTACTCTCCTCAACTGAACCACAAAATGTGAAAGAGGCATGCAAAGATGAATGTTGGGTGAAAGCAATGGATGAAGAACTTGAGCAGATCGAAAAGAACAACACTTGGGAGCTGGTTCCTAGACCAAAAGATAAGAATGTTATCGGGACAAAATGGGTCTTCAAAAACAAATTGAATGAAAATGGAGAAGTAATTAGAAACAAAGCCAGACTTGTTTGTAAAGGGTATGCGCAGCAAGAAGGAATAGACTTTGAAGAAACCTTTGCTCCTGTTGCAAGACTTGAGGCCATCCAAATGTTTCTTGCTCTCTCAAGTTTTCAAAACTTCAAAGTATTTCAAATGGACGTAAAATCAGCCTTTCTGAATGGAGACTTGGAAGAAGAAGTATACATTGAATAGCCAGATGGGTTCATTCTTGGAAATGATCCAAACCTTGTATGCAGATTGAAAAAGGCCCTCTATGGCCTCAAACAAGCTCCAAGGGCTTGGTACTACCGCTTGGACAAATATCTTCATCAACAAGGTTTTTCAAAAGGTTCAGCAGATAGCAATCTTTATATAAAAGTTGAAAATGACAAATTGCTAACACTTGTTGTGTATGTAGATGACATTATTTTTGGCAGCAATGAAGAAGCTATGAGTCAAAGCTTTGCCTTGGTCATGCAGAAAGAATTTGAAATGTCCTTGCTAGGAGAACTGACATATTTCCTTGGTTTGCAAATCCAACAAAAGGAAGGAGGAATCTTTTTATCTCAAACCAAGTATCTCCAACAGATTTTGAAGAAATATGGCATGGAAGATGCAAAACCAGTATGTACACCCATGGTCACAGGATGTAGTCTCAGTGCAAATGATGAATCTGCAGCAGTACATCAACCAACCTACAGATCTATGATTGGAAGTTTACTTTATTTGACAGGTACCCGACCGGACATCATGCATGCAGTTGGAATGGTTGGAAGATTTCAAGCAAATCCGAAGGAGACTCATCTTCAGGCAGTGAAGAGAATTTTCAAATATCTTCAAGGGACTCAAAATTATGGCTTATGGTATCCTAGAGATACAGATCTTACTCTTCATGCTTATACAGATGCAGATTGGGACGGAAGCGTGGATGACAGGAAAAGCACAAGTGGTGGTGCGTTCTTTATGGGTTCCAGACTGGTATCTTGGTTCAGCAAGAAACAGAGTTCAATTGCCTTGTCTACAGCTGAAGCGGAATATGTTGCTGCTGCATCTTGTTGCACCCAACTCCTTTGGATGATGCAGACTTTGCAAGATTTTCAAATCACTTGTACACCACCAATCCCCATCTTATGTGATAACACAAGTGCAATCAGCATCTCAAAGAATCCTGTTATGCATTCAAAAACCAAGCACATACCAATCAAGTACCATTTTCTCCGAGAACAAGTACTTGAACAGAAGGTCAAGTTGGAGTATGTTCCTTCTAAGGAACAAGTTGCAGATATTCTCACCAAACCATTGCCCAGGGACACTTTTGAATACCTCAGGCAAAAGCTGGGGGTTGTTGATACATCATCTTATTGTTGAACCTTTTCTGATTGATGGTACAGGTTCAGGGGGAGCATATAATGCATTGTTGGCATTATGGAGGATGTTCAGAAGGAGATCTTGGAAATAGCTGCAATATGTCTCTATCTCTTTCATGGTGGATTATGGCTCCTTGTTGCAGATCTGGTTCTCTTTTAGGGGGAGCATGACCTTAGGGGGAGCATACCCCTTTGCCCTTGATGTCAAAGGGGGAGAATGAAGCTGAAGTTTGTGAGGTTGCCATCAAGTCCAAAGGGGGAGATTGTTGGCATTATGGCTAAAGTGTTGTCCTTGATGGCAACCCATTCAGGTGACAGATCACTGTACTTCAAGTCAGCAGCAGAGGTTGATGATCAACTATCAAATATTGAAGGAAATAAGGGGTACGCAGGTACACCTTACAAAAAGTGCGTACCCACAGGTAAACCATGCAGCAGCCGCGTCCAGAGACGCCGTTCAGGAGGTGCGTCCACCCAGTGCACACATTTCAAGGCAGAGAAAAGCACACGTGGGGGTTTCTTGTGTTTTACTCTTGGTATCTAGCCGACGGTATTGTGTTATTATGGTGTCGGCTCGTGGTATTGTTCCATGATTTGAGGAGGAGCTTGCCTATATAAAGCAAAGGAGATCACTTGGCTAAATATCTTTTGCAATTGAATATCTTTAGATCTGAAATATTGGGTTATGGTCTTAAAAGCTTGATCTATATGAAAAGGAAGTTGAAGGTGAATCTGTGAAGGGTGATCTTTCGAGCGCATGATCAGATCTGAGTATCTGTGCCTCTCTAGTGAACTGCCTATTCAGCCCTAATCAGAAGGTCGCAGGTGTTTATCAGAAAAGCTGCGTGGGGACGCAGCGCAGTAACTGGAGATCTGCGTGGGGACGCAGAGCGACTAAGGTTCAGGTGCGTCCCTGAAGCAAAAGGACGCGGTGCGATAGCATTTCTGGGTGCGTCCCTGAAGCAAAAGGACGCGGCGCGATAGCATTTCTGGGTGCGTCCCTGCAGCAACAGGACGCAGTGTAGTTCAAGGAACAGTGCGTGGGCACGCAGTACAGCAGAAGGATACCTGCGGGTGTACGCAGGAAAGCAGAAGGTGAATTGCGTCGCGACGCAGGCCACAGAAGGGAAAACTGCGTCTCTGTCTTAAGATGTTCTGTTGATTGAATTTCTCTGTTGATAAGGTGTTCTGGGTTAGTTCTGTTATTGCTGATCTGATAACTGTAGTGGACTGTAACTGTTATATACTTGATGATTATTTGATGCTTTATGAAAAGAAGTAGGGGGTTGTAGCTCCCTTCCAGGAGAAGACTGGAAAACGAGAGAGAGTTGTAGCTCTCTGCAAGTTGCAGCCTGCTTACTGGCAAAGGACTGCACTAGTACAAAATCATTGTAAAAGGAGCTTCTAATTTGAAAGAAGATAGAGACATATTGCAGCAGGTGGTTTTCACCCACATTGGGTTTCCACCTTACATCTTGTGTTCTTTGGTGTGACTATCTGTTTTCCTTGTTCATGCTCATTATTTTATGGTACTGACATGCAAAAATAATTCAAAGATCAAATAAGGAAGATTTATTAAATTGCTAGATAATACTGATTCACCCCCCCTCTCAGTATTATTTCCAACAAATAGTCCACAACGGATGCAACAGTCTTTACAACCAAAAAACAGGGAAAGATTTGTCTAATAACCTACAGAATAGTCCACAAGGATGGGACAACAATAACAACCATTAAAACACATTCTCATGAAGATAATCACCAAAATAGCCGAAATAGTTCAACTATCTTACTAAATGTGAAAGAAAACATGAAACACAAACGTCCACAGAATAGTCTTACAAACATTCATAGTCCATGCATGAAGAACGTGTTGGCCTTAATAGATTTTATTATTAAGAAAAACTTCCAAGACACATGTTTACAATGTACATCACTAGCCCCAATAGTAGGACATTGCAACCACTCATCACTCCTCAAAGAACTAGTTGATCTCTCTCTAATGCCTTGTCAAAGGAATCAAGGTGAAAAATTCCTTTCCTCATATAATGAGGGATTATATATAACTAAGGGGTGATTCTTCCCCTTTCTGACTCTTTGACTACCTTCATGATTGTTCAACTTCTCATGAATTTTCAACTTACATGACTCTCCATATTCATGTGTTCCCTTTGGACTCCCACATTAAAATAAATTTGAATATAATATACATGGTCCACAATAGTGATGTGGCATATGCCCACTCATGACATGACATGACATGACATTGTTGACATGGACTTCTTAGTGATTTGTCAATGTCAAGTCACTATTGTTGTTGAGCATTGGATGTCTTCTTGGATATGATTTCTCTTCTCCTCCACATGGCTTGGTGATGGAGAGTCTTCAATGATATTTATTCTTGGATGATACTTGCAAACTTCTGTCCCTTTTCGTTGCTTTGATAGATGAGCTTGCGTGTTTTAGCTGCAAAGATGTCTTTCTACATGCTCTCCTTCTTCATCATCCTGTCAAGATTTTGGGCAACAGATCCCCCGCGTAGGGGTTTTGGGGCTTAAAGCACACAAGTTTGGGTATTGGTATTGTAAAGGCTCTGCGAAGTGCGCAGAGTGCGAATCGTAATGGGTCAAGTCTAAGGGTAGTCCGCCCTAAAATATTGTAATTTAGTCTAGAATGTGTCAGCCTACCCATGGTCTACAAACCATGGGAATGTATAAATAGAGCAAGGCTCTAAGTATAGAAGTAGCTTTTAGTGGTAAAAAAAAGTTATGGGTTTATGAATGCGAGATTTCTCTGAGTCTGTAAGTCGGAGTCGTGGTTGGTAGTAGTAATGGTAGGCTCTGCAGCTGTGTGTACAAAGGCCTGGTAGAGTCTGCAGCTATATGCGTGGACCCCTGCAGCTGAGTGCGCAGGGAGGAATTTGATTGTACTAGAACAAAAGATTAATAAAAGATAAGTGTTTCTGAATTATTGTGCATCTGGTCGCAGATCTGTGTGTTCGTTCTTATGTTATGGTTTTATGCATATCTTTAAGGTTTATGTTTGCATGCATTAGTTATAAATATTGAACGTTTGATAAAGACCAATGAATCAAGTCAGATCTATGATAATAATAAGGAATCTAGAAAGTGCCCCTTCATAGAGCTATGCGATGGTCAGGCAACTGTGCAGAGCAGCACGAGTACAAGATCGATCCGCGACCCTTCCAGACCTCATCAAGACATCCCTAGGGTTCAGAAACCTGGTTCCAGCACCCTCCCATACCACCTCAGGTGAGACTTCAGTCTGCGCCCTGCGGATTGTTGCCGAAAGGGCTGGTAGTGAGGGATTTGTTTGGCTAAACACTTCTAAACCTAGGTCAAGCCCCAATAAGCCAACAAATGGTTCCATCATCGGGACGGCGATCTGCCTAAGGGATGTCTAATGTCAGAACACTAGAACCCTATGAAGAAGGAAATTGAAGATTGGTTGGATCAAAAGCTTCAAGAGTTCGTATTACAGGAAAACAAAACCCTGCAGATATTCGAGAAGAGGTGGATGGATCGCTACATATATATAGAAATCCACGAGATCTTCTTCGTGACCTTCTTGTCAGAGCTGTATGATTGGATCGCGAGGCTAGCTGATAGCCAGGGAAGGTGCAAGATTGATCAACTGATAGTATGGACTCCAGAGTTGGTGCGCAGGCTAGAGGCATCTAAAGATAAGATCACGCAGGTCATAGACCATTAGCTTGATTAGATAATAGGATGGTTTATCACTGAATTTGTGATAGACATGACTGTAAGCTAAAGCGAAGAAGAAAGAGATTTTCTCAAGGGACCACGAGGTAAGTACATCAAATCTTTGAATACCTGGATTAAGATGTTGTTATGTGAAAAACGTGTGATGCGAATACATTAACGAGTGGAACAACGCGGAGTAGAAAGGTCTACAAAGGTATCGAAAGGTTAGGAAACAGTACTTTAATTTCACTTCTACGAGCAAGCAAGGAAGAGCACGTGTGGGTTTCACCAAGGAGCGTCGTCAGTTTGATAAGGCAGCGCATTCCACAGTTATCACCTTCACTTATGCCATCCCCCACTTTGCCTACTTCACCTCATTCTTCAACAACCCCACCTCCACCAAACCAGCAGTTTAGCATGGTGAGTGCGATCAATCTGTCGGTATTCATAGGAGTAGGGAACGAAGATCCAGATCAGTTTTGGTTCATAGTAAGAGCAGTGTGGGAAGCACACGGGGTTATGGATGACAACATTAAGAAGGCCACATTGGTAAGTGCACTGCAAGAACGCGCGCTAACATGTTATATCAAGCACTCGAATGATCACCTAAACGCCGTAATAACAGAGATCCAGATTACGTTGAACAGAGAATTTAACCGGCCAAAATTAGAAACATAGTCGATCATCAGATTTAAGGAGATTGCAATGCTTCCAGATGAAACCCCCTGGGATCTGGATCGAAGGTTGAAAAGTATGATCCGTAAGGATAATATGACACTGACAGATGCACAGCACCGCGCGTGATTTGTGGCATCCTTAACACCACACCTGAGGATGGCACTGTCACAACAAAAGCTCTCAACCTAGGCAGAAGCATTGGAAATGGCGATGAGGTTGCATGAAACTCTGATACAAGATCCAGGGTTGGGAGTCTAACAAATCAACTCATAGCTACAAAACCTATGCTTGGAGATGTAGAGTTTGAAGCGGGATAGGGCACCCCGGACGGAAGCGCACAAAGAAGTGTGCTGTATAAAATGTAAAGGCCAGGGCCACGATAAGGATCACTATCCTGTATTCATGAAATATTTAGCGAGAGGGGGGCCAATGCCATTGAGACTAGAGGCACAGGTGGCCCCAAGCGTGGTGCCCGTGCTCTGGTGTGTGATCTGTCAAGTGGGAGGAAAGCACATGATGGACAACTATCACCTATTGCAGAAGTATACTCAGTCTCTACAACCGCTATTTTGTAATTTCTGTAGATCAGTAGGCCACGATGAGCGAAACTGTCGAAGTTATGAATTGTTGATGGATCGAACACCTTCCCACGGGATGTAAATTGGGGCGTGAGGTCAGGATGCAGCCGCAGCAATAGCGCGCAGTGGATTTCAAGGGCAAGGTCGAGGATGAGGAGGAATGGGACCCAGACGAAGGCGTGGATGGTTAATATGCTATAATGGTCAAGGACCAAGGCATCACGTGCACGATTGTGCGAACTCAACCAGAACGTGTTGTCCATATTGTGAGTAGTTCAATCATGAAATGGTAAATTGTCCAACGTTGATCGCACAAATGCGCGAAAAAGGGGTACTATAGCCTACGCCAACTCAAAATATCTAGATGATGAGGTCCGAACTGCGCGAAGAAGAATCCAACATAAACATGATGCTCAAAAGTGGCGTGACCATAGGGGAAGATAAGGGGAAGCAGCCCAAGGAAGATACTTGGGTTCGTAAGGCTCCTACAAAGGAACCTGAGTTTGACTTGGAATGTGCAAAGGAAATGTTTATGGAAGCTAAGAAGAGCTTCGTGGAGGCCTCTACTTCAGGTAGTAAGGATCAACCAGAGACGAGCCTAGATCCTTTTATGATAACTACCTTTTTAGAGACATGTATGAAATTGATGCATGACAATAAGGTAGTTAAAGGAATACAAGAGCTGATCACTAGATGCACAGGATGGGGTGGACTGTGCGTAGTCCGGAAACTAGGAAAGCATGCACTGCGCACCAGGAGGCAAATGAGATTGACAGTGCAGATTGGCAAGTATGAAATGGATCAGGTCATCTTAGACTTGGGTTCAGGCGCAAATGTGTTACCGAAACAGACTTGGGAACGCATGGGTAGGCCCGCATTATAGTTGTCTCCTATTCAATTACGAATGGCAAACCAACAAAAGATCTTGCCCATGGGAAGATTACAAGGGGTAACAGTGGATATCGAAGGTGCGAGCAAGCAGACGGACTTTGAGGTAATAGATATTTTGGATGATAGCAACCCCTACCCCGCCTTGGTAGGAATATACTGGGCCACATATATGAATGGGGTCATCAACCTGATGAAGCGAAAGATGATTTTCGAGAAAAAGTCCCTACGCGTAGTAGTTCCACTAGATCCAGCTGAAGGAGAGTGCTACACTGAACTCGTGTGCGATGATGGAAGCGACGATGAGTTGGATTGTATCTACAAGATAACTGCGCAAGATTAGGATTGGCTAAATCCGACTGCAGATAGAAGGGTCTCGTGGGAGCGTGCAAGTTCCTACCCTTTGGATTCAGATGAAGAAGATGAACAATGGCACAATCGGTTGAGCAAAGTGACAATGCTAAATTGTAATATGATGACTAAATCAGTGCATCATGTAATAGCCCAGGATCAAGATCTATCGACATATCATGGGTTGACAGCGGTGGATGAATTCTTGAACTAGTTTTACAGTGCAGTACCAGAGCACTAGAGGTTCAACGCATTAAAGTGGGTGTTGTGCGCGACACCTGCTCGTTGGTTGGGAACACATCAAGAAAACTTTTAAAACTGGCACGGCTGCAGAAGGATGATGCAACTAAGATTTGGGAACCCGGAACTACGAATAACTCAGAAATATGATGGATGCGATGACCCACGCACGCACCTCAAAAAATGGACCAAAGCCTATGGAGAAGAACCCCAGCCTGAATGGGTCCACATATTTTATCATACCCTTGATGTCATCCCAAGAAATTGGTATACCGAGACAAAACTCTGATGCCTTACAGGCGAATGGGCTGTCTTACGCGAGGGATTTTTGTTAACGTTCTCATTTGAAGACCCATGGGCAGATACTGTTGACAATGCACTGCAAGCTATGAAAGCCGCCATTTTCAAAATACCATAGGAACCTTGGGAAATAGTTCAACCAGTATGGTCACCGCAGTTAAACCATTCCCGAGAATGTTACAATGTACAAGTGGAGGATGATGATGATGACCCCTGAAATATTAATATTCCAAAAATTGAAGGGAGTCTTGAAGTTCGAGGACCATCAATCAAGGACCCCGACATCACTACACCGCTCAAAACAAAATAGGTAAACATTGGCACAGATGCAAAGCTGAAGTACGCAACGCTTGGGGACTATTGGGATGATGCCACGGTGGATAATGTCGTCAAGTTACTTCACAAATATCAAGACTTGTTCCAGACCAAAATCACGGAGTTAAAAGGGATCCTTGGTGACCTAGGGATGATGAATATTACTCTGAAACCGGACGTGAAGCCAATTAATCAGTGTCCTTATCTTTTGAATCAAAAGTATAAGGAAAAGGTCCACGAAGAGTTGGACAAAATGTTGGCAGTAGGAATTATTGAACCAGTGGAAGAGTCTGACTGGGTGAGTCCTATGATAGTAAAAAAGAAAAAATAGAAGGGTGAAATTCGAATCTGCGTGGACCTCAGCAAGCTTAATCATGTCTGTGTTCACGATCCATTCCCGAAACAATTTATAGATGAAGTCTTGGAGACTGTTGGTAGATAGGAAGCTTACTCATTCACAGATGGGTTCTCAGGGTACCATCAGATCAAGATTGTGCCGGAAGATAGGAGCAAGACAACCTTCACGACCGAATGGGGTTTTTTTCAGTACAATGTTATGCCCTTTGGGCTGAAGAACGCGCCAACGATATTTTCGTGTATAGTGGTGGCCGCGTTCAAGAAATCCATCCACAAGTTTTTGGAGGTTTATTTCGACAATTGGACTATATTTGGGCTAGTTAAGGAACATATAGCGAGCTTACAGTTAATGTTGGATACTTGTCGATGACACCAGATTGCGCTGAATCTTAAGAAGTGCACCTTCCTCATTCCCTTTGGAAATTTTCTCGGCCATGTGGTCTACAAACAAGGCCTAATGGTGGACCCTATGAAGATTGTTGTCATTCTCAATCTGGAAGCGCCATGAAGTGTCAAACAACTCCGCACCACGTAGGGACACACTGGCTACTATTGAAAGTTTATTAAGAGCTATGCACAAATCATGGCACCAATGGAACAACTATTGAAAAAGGATGCTACATATTGTTGGAATGATGATTGCAAGAAAAGTCTGGAGGTTCTAAAGGAAAAATGGCATCTGCTCCTATTTTGGTTTTCCCAAAATGGGACATCGAATTTCATGTACATTTTGATGCGTCATGTATCATGTTGGGCATTGTACTCACGTAGGAAGGAGCGGAAGGCATTAATGATCTGATCGTGTTCGCAAGTTGACGGTTATCCAAAGCCGAAAAGAACTACTCTACTACTGAGCACGAGCAATTGGCAATGGTATACACGCTCCAAAAATACCGCCACTATCTACTTGGTGGGCACTTCAAGATGTATACCGATCATTCCACATTGAAATACCTGGTGAACAAGCCTTGTGTTGGGGGGGTGCATATGTAGATGGTTGTTACTGTTTCAATAATATGACTTCGAGGTCATCGTAAAGCCGGGATGCTTAAATGCAGGCCTAGATCACCTATCACGAATATATGACTTCGAGGTCATCGTAAAGCCGGGATGCTTAAATGCAGGCCTAGATCACCTATCACGAATTGAGAACGGTGAGGAGCCAACAAATTTGGAGGAAGGACTACCTGATGCACAGCTCTATGCAGTGCGCATCGCGGATGGCCACTTCAAATATATAATCCATTTCTTAACCACAGGGACCACGCCGTAGGGATATTCGGTCCAGCAGAAGAAATAATTAGTGGTACGCGTGGCAGATTTTTCTATTATCACGGGACACCTCTACAAAATGGGAAACAACGAAATATTACGAAGATATGTAACTGAATTTGAACGAGGACAGATCCTTGTAGAAGCACATGGGGGGGTTGCAGGAGGACATTATGTGGGACGGGCAACAAAATAGAATATTCTTCGCGCCAGACTATGGTGGCCAACCCTACATCAAGATTCGAAAGTGTACTATCAGGCCTGTGACATATGTCAACAGACTGGGAAACCATCGCGAAGGGATGAAATGCCACTCAATCCACAGATGACGTTGCAGCCATTTGAAAAATGGGTGATAAACTTTGTAGGGCCCATCACACCTCGAGGGAAGATGGGTGCGCGCTATATCATCACCGTGACAGAGTACTTAACTCAATGGGTGTAAGCACAACCGGTTAAGGACTGCATGGCCGCTACAACTGTGAAATTTTTGTTCGATAATGTGTTGACATAGTTTGGATGCCTGAAAATTCTAATGAGTGACCTCGAAATGCACTTCCTAAACGAAAATATCAGCACACTCACTGAGGAATTCTAGGTGTATCATCAGCAAAGTACGTCATACCATATGCAAGCTAATGGGATAGTAGAAGCATTCAAAAATATTCTGGAGACTAAGTTCACCAAAGTATGTAACACACAGTGAAATGATTGGTATCTGTGCATACCTGCCGTGCTATGGGCATACCAAACCACATGCAAGAAATTAACGAGTCAGACAACTTTCAGGTTAGTCTACGGCACGAAAGCCATAATGCCAATGGAATACATTGTACCCACTTTGGAGATAGCAGCAATGATAGGCATGGCAGACCGGGAAGCCTTGCAAGAGAGGCTCGCGCAACTGGAAGAACTTGAGGAAGAACAGTTTCTGGCAGGATTCCATAAGCAGGTACAGAAACAGCGCGAGAAAGCTTGGCACAATCACCTTATCAAGTTGTGCACATTCAAAGTAGACGATTTAGTATTGTTTTACAATATAAAGTTCGAAAAATTCCTTGGAAAAATCTGAATGCATTGGTTGGGACCATATGTGGTCAAAGAGGTCATAGACGAAGGCACGGTCTAGCTCGGCAAGCTTAATGGAGAGCCCTTCCCAGGAAGAGTAAATGGCAGTCGCCTGAAGCCCTACATGAGTGGGCTGGCTGTCTGACTAACCAACCAAAGCATAGTCTCAGTGCTCCAAGTAGTTGAAAGAAGGAGCAGGACTATAAATGAGTCTGCAGGAAAGTTGCACAGAAATAGGGTTCCGCGTAGGATGAGTCCATCGCAAGAATCATAGTTACACATAAGGGACTACGCTATTGCGCAAACAGGCTAGAAAGTGACCATTGAGGTCACTGTTCATGATAAGATGGTCAAGATAAGAAAACAAGGAGCGGATGGTGGGCAATTAAGACATGAAGTCAAAACTAGATTTGAAATGATCTGCCGCCAGTATCACATTAATGATCCAAAAAAGGGGGCAAGGGTTGCATTTGAATTTCATTAGGTCTATGAAATACAGCTAGTCATCCACCGAACAAACTGTGGCATCTTGAGCCTTAAGTTATTGTGCTATCCAATAGGTATGGACCCATCGAACTTCGACGATTCGAGAGTAAACCCTATGGTTGCGACATTGCCAAAAGAGCCACAGGACCTTCGGGACAACATAATGTTTACCACCAAGGCTGCAACATGGAGTCCAATGTCAGCAGTGGGAGAAGTGCCAAAAATCCCTAGACAGATAGCAGGATTGGTCTGGATGTCGCCGTGAACCCTGTGCTCTGGTAATCGATCTATGAAAGATAAGGGCAAGATGGTGAATCTTTTGATAAAAGACAGAATTCCGTTGAAAATTGCATCCCTAGGCCGCATGCCCAGGATGAAACTTGAAGATTGGGACCTCGCAGACAACAGCATCTCTCTTGCAAAAATGCAACACAAGCTTCAGCAGACATTGATTATACTAGACCAGAGATCACAAGCTTGTTGTTCTTGCACAAAGAGTTCCCACCTTTGGCATCTCAGCTAGAGCTAAAATCCTATGAGGGGTCGCTTTGTGTTAACCAAACAGAGCAGAATGAGCATCATCGGTTAAGCAAATTAGTAGGGGCAATGGAGCAAGAGCTTGAAGAAGTGTTGCAGGAGGCAAGGATTGAGCAACAAAGTGTAGTGCGTCACTCACAGGGATGGTGGAACGTGAAGACTTAGCAGCGATTCTTGTCGCACCAACGAGTGACTCAAGACGAGTCATGATAATTGTGTTGGGGGCCTGTTGGGTAGCGGATCCCCCGCATAATGGTTTTAGGGCTTAAAGCCCACAAGTTTTGGTATTGGTATTGTAAAGGCTCCACTAAGTGCACAGAGTGTGAATCATAATGGGTCAAATCTAAGGGTTGTCTGCCCTAAAATATTGTAACTTAATCTAGAATGTGTCAGCCTACCCATGGTCTACAGACCATGGGAATGTATAAATAGAGCAAGGCTCTAAGCATAGAAGTAGCTTTTATTGGGAAAAAAGTGTTATGGGTTTATGAATGCGAGATTGCTCTAAGTCTGTAAGTTAGAGTCGTGGTTGGTAGTAGTAAGGGTAGGCTCTGCAGCTGTGTCTGCAGAGGCTTGGTAGAGTCTGCAGCTATGTGCATGGACCCCTGCAGCTGAGTGCGTAGGGAGGAATTGGATTGTACTAGAACAAAAGATTAATAAAAGATAAGCGTTTCTAAATTATTGCGCATCTAGTCACAGATCTGTGTGTTCGTTCTTATGTTATGGTTTTATGCATATCTTTAAGGTTTGTTTTTTCATTCATTGGTTATAAATATTGAATGTTTGATAAAGACCATTGAATCAAGTTAGATCTATAATAATAATAAGGAATCTAGAAAGTGCCCCTTCACAGAGCTACGTGAAATCTAGGCAGCTGTGCAGAGCAGTGCGAGTACAAGATCAATCTGCGACCCTTCCAGACCTCATCAAGACATCCCTAGTGTATGGAACCTAGTTCTACCACCCTCCCAAACTACCTCGGGTGAGACTTCAGTCCGTGCCCCACGGACTATTGCCAAAAGGGACAGTAGTGCGGGATTTGTTTGGCTAAACAATTTTGAACCTGGGTCAGGCCCCAATAAGCCAACACAAGACAATACCTACATCTACAACTCACTCATGATGAGATTCCATCATTCTGAAAAACACATAGCCTAAGATAAATCATTTGGATTAAGGAACTAGGTTGTGACTAGGTGACAGGGCAGGAATGAAGGCTTGGTGACTACGGAATTCAATAGTTCAAGCAACGAAGGGTCAAGCTTGATCACTGAGACTTCATAGTGTGTAGCCCAAGCTAGGTTGACGGAAATTTATGTGCAGTCCTCACTGAGGGAAATTTTTTTTTAGTTCATGTTAGTCTCAATATCTGCATACTTCCATCAGGGATCAAATTTTCTCTTTGCATTTTCATTTTAGGGGTCCCATACTGAATTTTTTACATTATTTCATTAGGTCATGTCAAGCTAATCCACTGATGGTTGTCTCCTCCTCAGAAAATATAATTTCTCCCTCATAAAGTATACTTGCTGACCCATCTTCAGGTTGTATTCAGTCATGGTTTTATGGTCAAAATGAAATCATGTTTTCATTAGGTCTTAGGGCATGTTTTCATTAGGTCTTAGGGTTTCATTTCCAAGGTCAAAGGGATGATTTAAAGGTGTAAATAAAAGGCAGAAAGGGGATGAGGATGATAAATAAATCAAGAATGATGGCTAGTAAGTCATAGTCACTATATAATTATCTTTTTAGCTAATGTAATTTTCACCTCAAAAAACATGTTTTTGAGGTCAAAACAAAATATTTTGAGTTAATTATATTTCTTATGTAATTTTAAGTTACTTTATGTAATAAATGATCCTGGCTGCACCAATGCATCTCTCCTTGCTACAAGACAAAGAAGCACTACAAAAATCAGTTCAAATTGAGCATCATCCACCTGAAAAGGAACGGAGAGGAAAAGGCATTAAAAACAGAGATTTGAAAAGGGTCAAGAAACATTAGAAAGTGGGTTTTTCTAGTGAAAAATCAAAATCTACTTATATACAAGTTGTCACATTTCATTTTCAAACTCATCATTCTCATTTGGCAAAGAAGGAGTCAAAAGGTGAAGAAAAGAGGAGAATTTGAGTGAGTTTTGGGCCAAGGAGAAGTGACGCTGCGCTTCTGGAGTTTGGCGCTATGCATTTCAGGTAGTGGAGTTTGGCATTGTGCGTTCAGGAGGTGGCACTGCACATTTAGGAGGGCGATGTGTGCCTGTAGTAGGCGCTGCACGTTGAGCAGTAAGGACCAAAGGAGCCTCCAGCTTCTTTAAAATGTCCAAAATCACCCTCTCATCCCTCAAGCAAGTGTCCTCAATATACCTCATCATTGAATAGCAATTGAAGTGTTTGAAGGTAATTTACATTGGCAAAAGAGAAACCCTAGATTCTTCCTCAATTACACCCTAGAAACTCCAACCCCCATTATTTCTCCCACCACCTATCACTAAAGCCCTGAAACCCTCCCCTATATCACTCCATAACATTTTATACCCCTTCATCCTTCATCCCACAAGCTATACTTCAAAAATGGACCCAAGCCCTTCTCCCTCATTTTCATGATTCGTACCCTCCCCTTCATTTTCTAGCCCACCAAACACCTCACAAATTCATCTCCCATTCCCTTATTCCTAATCACTCTTGCTCACTTCCTTCATCCATTTTCTAGGAGTGCACGACCTAAAAATTTGCAAACATGGACAGAGAAGACAAAGACTATGAGGAGGAGGAAAACACCGGTAGTGACAATTCAACAGATAGACTATTACATAGTAATTTGTCACTGGCCTCATATCCCCTGATTTTGGATAAATTCAGTCTCTGAGTGACATCTCCGCTGTGTCATACATCAAATAAATATGTCCATATCTTCCCACTCATTCAAGAAGATTAAACAAGTGCTCTCTAATTCTGAAGATTGACCCTTTTACCCATGTTTCTGCATTGTCGCAAGTGAACATCATTCTTCCTGCGACGATTCTCTGTAATGAACTATACCGTCACGACGTCGTCGCAAGGGTACACGTGTTGCCCGTGACGGTCAAAATTTAGGGCTCGGCGCAAGTCCTCAAAATATTTCTTGCGACAATTGCTCTATATACATTGCTTCCTTGTGACGTCGTCATTGAGTCCTAGTGTATGACTTGCGACGATCTAGATATGGTGAATTAGTTAAAACAAAATGCTTCTGGGTGATTCTAGAGTTGGTTGTTGGGTCAAGGGAGTTCGCCTTTCCACCTCTGGGATGGTAGTTCCACCTTTTGAGAAACCTCCGTTGAGGATAAGCTCCCGCTCCCTCATTTTATGGAGGCTTCTCCTCCTATAAAAGCACTCCCCATTGCTATGATCAGCTAGTTCTTAGTTTTTGGATTGGAGCAAATTAGCTAGCTTAGGTGTGGGTTTGATAGTTTGCAGTGTGAATTGCTGATAGTTTAGTAATTGGTTGTGGATTGCCTTAGCCTTGTAATAGAGCTTGTGAGTGAGAGAGAGAGTCATCACCCATTTGGGAGACCCTTTTGAGAGTGAATGCTTGAAGAAACATACCGGCTAGACCCTTCGAGAAGGCTTGCGACATCAAAGCTTGGTTATAAGCTTTGCTTTTGATTCATTTTAATACAATCAATGATGATTTCCTATGTCTTGTGTAAAATATACTTGATAGCTTATGGTTCCTTGACTCTGTAAGTAAATAGATCATTGTTGTTCTCAGTTACGTGTTCTGTTGTTCTCTTGTGTTGTTTCAGGTTGATTGCTCATTGAGGAGAAGGAAACAATAGCTAAAGCGGCGCAACGAAAGCTCCGTCGAACACTGGTTTGAGGTAGGCTCTTTCAACAATGATTGTTTAAAGAAATTAGTTGTTTTTTTGTTTTTCTGTGACTAGACCCACTCTAGGGCTAGAGGGGTTGCCTCTGTTTCCAGAGGGAACATTTCCTACATCACAAGTTGGTGACTCTGTTGGGGAGTCCTTTGTATTTTTTCTCTTGTTTGCTCTTGATTTGTTTTTTATATAGTGTCTCGTGATTTTTGGGTTGAGCCATCAGTTCTGGGTTACCTAAGTCAATCTAGGAGTCCCTCTTACTGTTTGAGAAATTAGTCTGGTGTCCTTCAGGTGTTTTTACTTTGTCTTTTCTCTTAATTGAGATCATCGCTGTAGATAGCCTAACAACTACGAAGATGTCGCACCTATCCTCTTTAGTAAACCTGCATGTTGCAGATATCCCATCGTACAGTTGCGATGATTCCTGAAATCATACCGTCATAGGAGACAGGTGTACACTTGTGACGACGTCGCCTAGTTTCTGGCTCTGTGCTTGTGATGATTGGCTTTTCATCCCAAGTTGTTGGTTATAGCCCCGCGATGATTCTTGTACAAGTTGTTTTTAAAACTTTACCTCCTGAATCAACCAATCCTGCTTTTCCCCTACTGTTTCTTGCCTCTCATCAACTTGTTTTGGCTGTGTTTAGTTAAGGCATTTTCTCTTTGGTTTCATTGAGTAAATCCTCTGTTTTCTTACCATGTGACCTAGCTCTATTAAAGGTTTCTTTGAGAAGTCATTTGTTTGGGTTAGTCGTTCGTCCAAGATTCGTCCACAACCATCTGATTGATTTGCTTGAGGCTGTTTTACTGCTTGCTTTCTTGCTAATTACTCTTTAGTGCTTGGTTATTGAACCAGTTCTTCATATTGATTTGATTTCCACACTATCAAACATAGATTACATTTGTTTGGATCAGTCAGTTTTTACACTTGCTTGTTTGACATTAAAATTCCAAAAATCAAAATATTCCATCCACACAGCATACAAAAGTGAAAGTGCATTTGCATTACTGAATTTTCATGTTTGAGAAATTGGAAAGCAAAGTTTAAATATTTCATTAGTAGTTGTGAGATAGGTGTATTGATGCATTGTGTTTCTTAGTGCTTGCATTTTATTGTCTTGGTTTGCATTTTCTTGGAAATGAACTCCTTACCCTCCTTTAGGTAGTTGTTCATCAAAACGAATGTTGCTTTACTCATTGTAGCTGCATCCTAGGAATTATTGAGCTACATTTGGTAGGGCCTGAAAATCGAAACTTAATCCAAGATTAACTCTTAAAATCAATTGAATGAACCTAACAATGCAGTAGAACTTAACGCACATTTATTTAGAGGTCTAGGCTAGAGACATGCTCTTTCGTCGTTAAACCTAGTCACTATTGTTTTTGCTTAAGGTTGGGTGATTCCTCCTTCTGTGATTCAATAGCTACTAGTACGGACTTGCGCTCCTCATACCGTCGAGTATATATCAGGAGACCCCACTAGGTTATCATCCTTCATCCATAGGAAGCCAAGTCTTCTGCCTTACGAACCGTAACACACTGAACACAACATTCAGGAAGATTGACTACCATACGGAAACTCCTTGGTCATTTCTCTTTCATTTGATCACCAAGGTGTATATGCAGTTTTACGGTTTGTCTAGTAAACCTCTTGTCTAGTTCTCCATAGTAGTCACTTTTGTTCCTTTTCGACTACTTAAAAGAAAAGGATCATCTAAGCACTTGTCCTTTTAGGCTCATTAAACCTCGAAAACGATAGAGTCACCTTTTCATCCTTTTCTCGACTCTTGAAACATGAAAAGGTCAAGCTTTTTTCCTGTGTCATAAAATTTACTTCCCACGAAATATTCCTTGTAATGGTTATAGTTCTTGGTTACACTGCGAGTGCATCTCAAGGTTGTTTCCAATGGCATCATTCCCCAAGTTTACCAGTAAAGGTCTTCCCCCAGATGGGAATCCTGGTCCATTTCCTCCTTTTGGAAATGCTAATGCTCCATATATGGCAACGTTGTCTTTGCCTGGGTTAACCATCAGCTTGCCCATTTGGTTTTTTTCAACCTCGGTGGTCCCGAGCATCACGACTCCTGTTCCACCATCTCCTTCGTTTCAATCACGACATGATGATTCTAGGGTTGGGCTTTTGCCTTCTTCCCCTGTTTCTTCATCCTCCTCTCCTACTTCGCCTGGTGAAAGTTCCCCATCCAGTAACCAGGAGGTTAAGAAGAAGAAGAGGAAGATGAAGAAGAAGAAGAAGTTGGATAAGCAAGAGGCCACCCATGCAACTATCATTCCGAGTACCTATGAGGTCAAGACACCTTCTGATCCTTTGAGGAAGGTTAAGTTTCCTTGTAAATTGTGCCAGGGTGACCATCTTCTTTGTGATTGTCTTGGTATTCCTAGGATCTTAAAAGCATGGTCTCATGATCTAGCTCATCCCTCATTGTCCTCTAAATCTCATTTCAATGTTCAATCCTCAATTGGTAGTGGTAAGAAGAAAGGGAATATTTGATTCCCCTGCAAGTTGTGTGAAGGCAATCATCTCCTTCACCTTTATCCGCTCATGGATAAAGCTTTCGCTATTTTGGAAAGTCTTATAGCTTCTTCACCTCCACTTCCGGTTGGTTATCAGAGGCTCTCTTTAGACCCTCTCCTCGTTGACAATGAGACTGATTTAGATTCTTCTCTTGTCCATCCTCCTCTTCCCAAGTCTAGTTGTGCTAAGCCTGTTCCTGACCAACCATTGGTTAGAAAGAGTGTTGACCTGGGTTCACCACCAGTTGTCCACTCGGTTCCCATAGAGCATCATGATCACACTTCTCATGTTCTTCTCATCTCTTCAGATTCTCCTAAGTCCAAGAATGACCCTCCTATCCTATTTGATCAAGAGAGTCCTTCTCTGGTTCCTGTCGAGCAGGGGGGAACTCCCACGATGCCTCCACCAAGTAGTTCAGTCGTCTCCTTTGACTGGACTCACTTGACTGCATTTTGCCTTCCATCCTATGTGCCTTTCCAAATTATTGTATACGCCTATAATAAGGCAGTACCTAGCACTGTCTTAGATGAAGGGGCATCTGTTAGACTTATGCCTTCCACTTCTTAGTAAACTTTGGGTTCCCCACAGCTTGTGCCTGTCAGTCAGAATCTATTGGCTTTCGACAGAGGAACTCATCAACCTTTAGGGATCCTTCCAAAGTTCCTCGTTACTTTGGGAGGAAAAACCATTTATATTGATGTGATGGTCATCTAAGGTGCTTTAGATTTCAATTTTCTCTGTGGTCATGACTATATTTATGCCATTGGGGCTCTTGTTTCTTCACTTTTCCATGTGGTTTGTTTTCTGCATGACGGAAGAATGGTGACTATAGATCAATTGTCATTCTTTAGTCCCCTAGTCCCTCTTGTTCCACCATCATCCCCTCTCAGTTCTTGTCTGCAAGCAGTGCCTTCCCCGCCACAAGACAATTATGTGGCTACATGTTCCACCTTCGTCTCTATTAATGATCATGCAGATGGTCTTGTACATCATGTACTAGGGGCAATGGAACCTGATTTGTTGTTGGTGCCCAATGACATGTATTCCTCCCAAGGTGTGTTTCTTCCATCCAGTGAGGATCTCTTGGGAGTCATGTTTTCATATGGCCCATGAACAGGAGTCTAAGGATAGTTCTTCTCTTGTGTCGACCTCATTAAAAAATGAAACAAGGGATCCGAGGACTGTTCATTTCTTGTGTCGACCTCGTTTAAAAATGAAGCAACGGCCCAAGCATAGTTTGTTCCTGTCTCAACCTCGTTAACCAATGAAACCAGGCATAGTTAGCATAGTTCCTGATCTTGTGTCAAGCTCGTTAAACAATGAATCAAGGCGTTTTGAGGAAAGTTCATTTCTTGTGTCAACCTCATTAAAAAATGAAACAATTCTCCCCCACTTTTGTCAATCGAGTCTATGTTTGTGGTCTTGTCATTTCAAACTTCTTTACATCCACTTCGTTGAATGCAATGAAGTTTGGGGGGCATGTGCCTCGATTTGATTATCTATCGGGGGCATGTTAACTTTATTCAAGCATAGTTCTCCATGGTTCAAGCTTGCATAAAAATGAACCCAAGTGTTGCTGTACCTCTTATGGTTTGGTGCCCTAAGTGTTTTCTTGCTTATAATGTTCTTTGTCTTTATGCAAATGTTATGGATATTAGCTGATACATTTATAAATTATGTATTAAGTTGACATTTGCACAATTATAAATCATAGACAAACATCACATAGCAAATGAGTACCATAAAACATAAATCGATATATATTGTGTGGCGCACTGAGGCACTCAAAAAATAATGTGTATGTCAAAAAATAAGATACATGTTCCAGTACATTTGAGACACATGTCTCTCAAAATAGCAGAAAAAGAAACCTACACGACTACTGTGCTGGGTTCTGCTCTCTGTAGTAGACCACCACCCAAACTACTCGTCTCAGTAGTCTATGGACCCTGGGCAACACACCTGCAATGTGGTGCTGATACTATCGTGGGAGCTCCTCGAACCCTCTATAGTCCGGGATCCCCTCAGTCAAGCCCTCTAGGTTCTGGGCTATCTCCTCCTCTGCATCACCACCTGGGGGTGGTAGGGCCAGTTCTCTATTCTCCTCCCTCCGCGCCGTAGGAGCAAGACCCACCAATTTCTCAGGTCCAACGTTTGCAAAATTGAACACAATTATTAGCATATAAACGTCTAAAAATCCACAAAACAAATATAAAATACAAAACTGAAAAAGTGTGGCGGTTAACCAAGTGTGTTACCTCTCTCGTCCCACTACTCTCCGAGTAGGAGTAGCATGTTTGGATCTCCTCTAAAGTCAGTACCCGCATAGGGCTAGTCCTCGACAAATACCTGCTGCTGATGTAGCCACTCCATGAAGTCGGGACCCCATGATACCAGCTGACCGCCACCTCCTTGTGGCATCACATGTGCCCATCTTATGATACGTCCTCTCGTGGTCCCGGCAATGGGACTCGCATATCCTGCAATTGAAGTAATGGTACCCACTTTAGCATGAGCAGTACCAGGATGGACCAATATCCAAACTGCTTGGTCTCCCCTCGCCGGCACTTAGTCAACTGTCTCTTTATGTTTAAAGACACTGCTTCAGCCCAGTCATACATGGTCGGGTTAAGGAAATCTAAAGCCAACCGCAGTTGGGTTTTAGTCGCCTCATGTTGTGCCTGAGAGCCTGTTGCTCTCATGATCGTGAATAATAGGACGCGCAGTGACAAGTCCTCCACTATTGAGATCTGTAACTTCCCACTGGTGGGTGACTTGCATGCCCCCGGGCATGCTCGTGCAATCAGCATATCAAGAGACTCTCTGAGGACCCGCATGCCACCCATGTGGGGTCTCTCTCCTCGGTGAGATAAGCCTGTAAGGAAATATATGTCAGTCGCATCGAACTTAACCTCCTGACCCTGAATGATAAACTTACCCTCTGTCGAGTTCCACGAGCAAATCAAGAACTCTAGCAAGTCCAGTTGCGCTCGCAAAAGGTGTATGAGGAATAATTTCAATAATCCACCATTCTGAAGAACTTGTACGCATTGCAAGTCCATTGCATCTCTTTCATCATCAGCGTCGTGAGTGCGTTCTTGCCATGCAAACACCATTTTTGCACCTTGCATATGCAAATACTAATTGATTAGAATTGATTTGAGCTGATTTTGTGGTCTAAAACGATGTAAAAAATGAAAATTTTATGTTTGTCAGCCATCGCAGTTGTTTCTAAGATAGCTACGATGGCTTGCTTTCACAGTTCATTATTTTCCAGATCGTCGTAGGGGTACACGTGTTTCCTGTGACAATGCTTATTTTGGTGTGTGTAAGATCCTCGATCGTCGCAAACCCGCGGGGGACTTCTGCAACGACCGGGGCGCGGTTTTGGAATGGAAAATCCTCCCAAATACACCCAAAATCGATGAAATTAGACTTCAAAAAATCAAAATTCAGAGGCAAGACCGATATACTTACTTGGTGAAAGTATGGCGCAAAATGGTTGACCACAGATGAAGAAATCAACCTCCAAAGTTTGCATAGGTACGTATTTGAAAAATTACCAAAGGTTGAAAGTCAAAAAAAATGTAAAAAATGTTTTTACCACATGTCTTATATAAACTTTTTTTCAAATTTTAGGGTTTTTTGGAATATAGGTTTTGGGTTTTTATAGTTTTTTGATCTTTCCTTATGGTTTTAGGGTTTTTTGACCTAGTTTTTTAACATCACGATATGTATCCTTGTCGAATGGATATTATGTTTAGTTTTCTATGTAGGAACAAGGGTGACGAATGTAGTTTTCAGTCGATATGTGCTTGGTCCATATATCGTAAAAATTTTCCACAAGTCCTCTTTAAGCTCTTTTTCAACTCGTAAAATATGAAAAGATTGCCGATTTTTCCCTTTTTGACTCATTAAATGGAATAAAATGGCGATATGCTTTTAGCTCTTTTCCGACCATTTAAAAATGAAAAGATGGTCGGGCTTTTGTCGTTTTGAGCTTGTCTTTGGTTATGAAACGTCGTGTCTCCATTCAGTTTTCTACTTTTTCGGATCGGGAACACTAGTTACAAAAAGTACTCCTTGATCAAAATGGTCAAGTAGTTCTCTCAAGTATTGATTTCTACCTTTTTGGGCTTAGGGGACACAAACTTACAAAAAGGAACCCCCCTAGATTTTTCTTTTCCATGTCTTTCTCAAGCTCTCTAAACATGAAAAAGACTCTGAGTTTTACCTATGTCGGACTCGTTAAACCCTGACGACATTAGACTCATCACCATGATGAGACCCGAGCTTCTCCTCCCAAGTCTCTTTAAAATTTCACTAGGTTGGATTTGTCTGAAGGACGAACTTATATTGCAAACATATCCTATCCCCTTCAAGATTTTTTTTCAAAAATAATTGGGGTACTCGCCAGCAATGGTGGGGGAAAAATTTGGAAATCTTCATTGGTTACCTACGGCAACTAGTCACTCTTGAGCATCGACACTTTTGCTTCTCGCCGGGTTTGGGATATCCTCACATCGTCATTAGCCTTCCGGGGTTTGGGTTATCATTTTGTCCTTATTGTCTCAGTCAGACCTCCGATCCCTTGGTACCAAAATGTTGCCACATTTCGGAGTCGTGTCCCTGATATGTTCAAGAGTATAATCCTTCTGCAGTTTTTTCCCTTACCTCCTCCTTTGATTCTCTGTTTCATCCATCTCCATCTTGTTCCTTGTCTCGTGTTGTTGATGAGGGAAACATTATGGCCCTCCTGCGATGGGTCGCTTCCTGTTGACATCAACTCATTATCCAGGGAGTCGATCTAGAGTTTCCTTTTGGTACCTTGGAGCTTGCATGCCTCAATGGCAAGTTCTTCGCACTCAACGACAGACTTACATCATTGGTATTCAATCGGGTGATTCCACGAGTGTTAGACTCCAGATCATTCTTCACACTTTGTGGATTGTACTGGCAATGCCTTAAGAACCATTGAAATTACTAGTGGTCTCTCTCACGCTTATTAGCGGTTTACATCATTGGCCGGTAATCAAGCAATTTTCTACCATGCTCAACTTCAACACATCTATTCGTATGTTAGAAATTTTACTATCATCGGTTGGGATTCAAGACCCCGGACTAAGATTACATATGTTTGGTTTGCGTGGATTGGTTCGTGACTGTATACATGACTCTTTGATTGGATGGCAATGACCATTCCTGAGTATTTCTGGATGGCTGCGACCATACCTTTATCTTTATATATATGGTCTTATCGACTAGGTGGTTGCGTCCATACCACAGACCAAGTTTCATATGTCTTCTAGATTGCTGCGCCCATGCCTAGACTACATGTATGTCACTGTCAGAGATATCAATTGTACTTGCACCTGCAGGTTTTTAGCAATGGTGTTCTGGTTTGGTTATGATTTCGTAAAGCATTTCACCCCTCCCACTCTCTCGAGCTTCATGATTTGGGGGCATCTATTACACAGTAATTTGTCACTGGCCTCATATCCCCTGATTTCGGATAATGTTAGTCTCTGAGCGACATCTCCACTGTTTCATACATCAAATACATATTTCCATATCTTCCCACTCATAGACAAGTGCTCTCTAATCCTGAACATTGACCCTTTTACCCATGTTTCTGCATTGTTGCAAGTGAACATCATTCTTCCTGCGACAATTCTCTGTAATGAACTATACTGTCACGACATCGTCATAGGGGTACATGTATTTCCTGCGACAGTCGAAATTTACGGGTCAGCGCAAGTACTCATAATATTTCTTGCGAAAATTGCTCTAAATACATTGCTTCCTTACAACGTCGTCACTAAGGCTTAGTGTATGTCTTGCAATGATCCAGATATGGAAAATTAGTTCAAACAGAATGCTTCTGGGTGATTCTAGAGCTAGTTGTTGGGTCAAGGGAGTTCGCCTTTCCCCCTCTAGGATAGTAGTTCCACCTTTTGACAAACCTCCCTTGAGGATAAGCTCCATCTCCCTCATTTTATGGAGGCCCCTCCTCTTGTAAAAGCACTCCCCATTGCTATGATCAGCTAGTTCTTAGTTTTTAGATTGGAGCAAACTAGCTAGTTTGGTGTGAGTTGGATAGTTTGCAGTGTGAATTGCTGATAGTTTAGCAATTGGTTGTGGATTGCCTTAGCCTTGTAATAGAGCTTGTGAGTGAGAGAGAGAGAGTCATCACCCATTTGGGAGACCCTTTTGAGAGTGAATTCTTGAAGAAACATACTAGCTGACCCTTTGAGAAGGCTTGCGACGTCAAGGTTTGGTTGTAAGCTTTGCTTTTGATTCATTTTAATACAATCAATGATGATTTCCTATGTCTTGTATAAAATATATTTCATAGCTTATGGTTCCTTGACTCTGTAAGTAAATAGATCATTGTTGTTCTCAGTTACGTGTTATGTTGTTCTCTTGTGTTGTTTCAGGGTGATTGCTCATTGAGGAGAAGGAAACAATAGCTGAAGTGGCACAACGAAAGCTCCGTCGAACACCAGTTTGAGGTAGGCTCTTTCAACAATGACTGTTTAAGGAAATTAGTTGTTGTTTTGTTTTTTTGTGACTAGACCCACCCTAGGGCTAGAGGGGTTGCCTCTATTCACAGAGGGAACATTTCCTACATCACATAGACCTAGGCATCAGAGAAAACCACACAAGGGAGGTAGAATTATCAGGGAAGAGCCATCAAACCTCAGAGAATTGTAGGCCTCTCAGTTGGTTTTCACTTGTTTTAGACATCTAGGGTGCTATGAGTTCTGTGAGTAGGTAGAGAGAGTTCAACACCACCCTGAGCTCATCAGGCTTTTTGTAGCGAATCTTTGGGACAACAAGGTGACTCTTGCTGGGGTGACATTTATAGTTTCACCTTCCATTATTGCATATGCAATGAGGATTCCAAATGTAGGGAGAAGTGGTACAAGACGCAGGACCTAGATGAACACTATTATGAGCCTTACATCAAACCCAAGTATAGAAATGAAAAAGGCTTTTTCCTTTCAGGTTCCTTGAAGACAAGTATGCCCCCATGATGAAAATCATCATGAAATATTTCACTTGTGAGGGCAGATTTTCCAGACTGTACACCTATCACATCAGGATTCTCATGCATTTTACCAGGGTGAGGATGTTAAACCTCCCTTATTTCTTGTTCAGGAATATTGAGAAGATGGCCCACTTTGTGCAGAAAAAGCCATACCCTCAGTAGATGAGTAGTCTTTATCATTATTCCCTGATCAAGATGATTGTGCTTCATCATCTTAGCCTCCTCAACATCTCTTAGGAGACATTTATTGCTCATGATATCTTCAGGGGTCCTCAAATTCCTCCACCAGTGTCCCAAGAATCAAGAGGTCCTTCTAGCAGTGCTCAGGTGAAGACATATGAGAAGGCCAAAGAGACTAGAGCTACTGAGGTGCCCGATACCTACATGACATATCAGAGGGGATCAAGGAGATTGTTTGCAACTAATAGGAATGTGTTTGCTCCATAGGATGTGGAAGGGACCTTGCCTTGTTCATCAACTCATAGGCAAATGCTCGCTCCACAGGATGTGGATGGGGCTTTGCCTTCTTCATCAACACAGTAGGAATAGGTGCAACAGCTACACAATGGGAATGAAAAGATGCAGGTGGAAGATCTTGATGATGAGGAGGAAGAAAGATACTTTGATTTGACAAAGAATGATGAGCCAGAACAACATTATATTGATCATGGCATAGAGACAATTGATTTACAGGCTCAGGGTGAAGCAACAATAAAGGACATCATCATATAGGAAAAAGAGGCTCAAGTCCAAGCATTGATGGACAATTTGGAGGGAGAAAAGTATGTCATCACATATCTAGAACAAGAGAACAAATAGTTGAGTGATAAGAAGGTCCTCATGGAGCTGGAACTTCTCAAGATAAAAAGACAAGGTGACAAGGGTGAATCAGCTATGCAAAAGGAAGAGGCACTGGTCACTTTGACTCCTATTGAGAAGGAAATTGAGGATGATAGAGAGATTTGGCTTGAAAGAGTCAATTTTCACTTAGAGAAGTTGTTGCAGAAGGCCAATAGGGACAACCAGATCATCAGGAACATGGCTTACCACTACAGGACCTCAAACAAAATTTGCAACATGAAGGTGAAACAGATGAAAGCTAGCCTAAGGCAGGCACTAAATGGAAAAAAAGAGGAAGATAGGCTTAGCTTTCTTGCTGAAGCTTCCTTCGCTCATCAAGATGCTTGATGATGGTGCTACCACCAATTTTGGTCAGGTTTGGAGCAGATTTTGCTTTTTGCAGCTTTTGGAAATCGCACACACAGAAAATCTGGCTCAACGCGCACTGCCACTGGCTCTGCGCATTTCCTAGGGGCACCCAATGGACAAATGGCTTGAATTTTTGGATTCAAAGCGATGATTACATTCACCCTATGGATTTACTAAGTTTTTGGGGTAGAATTGGTCCACTAAAAAGTCAAAAAAACAACCTAAAAATGACCTTTCTACCACTTTTTCGACACACAAAAGAAATCTTGGGAGAATCAACCTTTTAGGGGTAAAATTAGCTTCAAATGAAGAAATTATAGATGCGTTGGAAATTATACTTGAAGACCTTTCCAATGAGCTATCATGAGCTCAATTTGGATGCTAGGAAGGCCTCCAAAAGGGACCTGAAAGTGGCGTTGCGCGTTGGACCAGTGGCGCTGCCCGTAGGAAAAATTTTCCATAGGATGGCTATTTTTGTGTGTTTTGACTATGTTCATGGATTTTCTCTCATGGAGGATGTTTTACTGATGTAAATTATGATTTGGCTTGTCAATATGATGGATAATTAGTAGTAGAGGGTAGATTCATTACATTAAAAGTCAATTTGAGCACAAATGAATCAGTTTTCTCACTTTTAGAGGCAAGTTGTTAGGATGCCTATATTCCAGTTTCTTGTTCAGTGTTGGTTTGATTAGCTCCTCATCTTAGGGATTTGACCCCTAAGGATGGGAGGAGGTTGAAACAATGCCTATATCTTCTTCTTCTTTCTCATTGTAAAGGCTTGGACTTAGTTAGATGCTTATGCCTTGATTGTACATCATTTTGTAGCAGTTTAGTAGGAGATTAATAAAAATTGCAACTATTTCTTTGGGATCCATGTGGTATGAAGTATAGTTCAGTTTCTTCTCTTGTGATCATATGTTAGAATGTTTTGCGTACTTCATTAATCATCTCATTTATTCTAAGTGAATGTTTTCAAGTTGATAGGCAGAATTCATAACATCACTTTCTCAAACAAGGGACCAAGGGAATATCATCATAACTTTCTCTCTGAGCATCAGATTCAAATTTCATAAAAAGTGATAGAAATATCATAGGCCTTAGTTTCTTGGGTAGAATCTGTAGGGCTAACAGTCAAAACATTGACACGTGGAACCTTGTACAAGTTAGCTCTACTGAACCAGTCTATAATCAGGTCCTTGAGGAAGATTGGTGATGAGCCTAGGTATTACAGCAAGAATGCTGCAACTCCCAGGGCTACCAGCTTTATTTATCAACTCAGGGTTAGTAAAAACTTGGAGGTGATAGTGCTATATGCACAAGTATAAGTGAAGGTACTTCCTGTTGTCATTGCTCATCTGGCAAGAGACCCCAGGGTTTCCAAGCTAGACTTCTATAGGGTCAGAAGAAGCTTGATTTTGATGGAAGTAGAGAAAACCTATTCTAAAGGAGAGATAATCTACTGCAGTAATGAGGAAAACAATCATGTAATGCTAAACTCACACCAGACCCTAGCTAACCACTAAAACAACTATGCTAAGAAGAATTACTAGATCAATCACTAATCTAATGCTAATTATCTAAGTTACAGAGGTAAACGCATCAAAACTAGACTAAGGGGTAAGCAAAGGAAACTAGGCTAAGTTTTTGTTTAAGTGGAAGAGCAGTCAGAGATAAAAATTGGTCAAAAGAGGACGTAAGGGAGAACCAATGCATAAGGACCGTTGGATCAGGAGGGTGAAAGGAAAATGAACGGCTGAGATCGGATCGCAGGAGGGTATGTAGGTAGATGGGCGAGTAGGGTTAACTAACAGGATGGATAACTGAGATTATATCACGGAGGCTAAGTCAAGAGATGGACAGACAGGATTAATCAGCAGATGGATGGTGGAGATTAGATCACGTGAAAAAGAAACGTGCGGAAATGGTAGCGGGTTGGCGGAGGTGGTAAGCTGTATTTCACGTGCCTTCAAAACCATAAGCTATATTTTGAAATTTCACACAATTAACCTCCCCGAGCGACATGTAGCATGGGGAAACCACTCTTATCATGTGCCCTCGGGTAGATAACGATCAGATAGAAATCCGCGTGATATGGCGCCATAGCCATTGGATCAGGTGGTGCTGATCAACGGTCGAGATCGGCCAAGCTAGTTGGCAATCGGGTGAAGCGACAGCCATCGAATAAAGGGATAGATCGATGGTGGAGTTTAAAGCAGGACACATAGCACAAGGAAACCACTCTTATCGTGTGCCCCAGGTTGCATAATGATCGGACAGAAATCGACACGATATGGCGTGATAGCTGTCAGATCTGGCTAGGCAAATCAATGGTGGAGACTTGACCGATCTAGTTGGCAAGCGGGTGTGCGATAGCCGTCGGATCCGACAAGGCAGATCAACGGTGGGGATTTAAAGTGCAAAAAGTTAGTGTTAAAAGTGAATCAGGCAGTGATTGGTCGAGTTTTGCTATAGAAGGCAATCTACGGGAAAAAACCATTTAAACCGTGAATTAATAGCTTCCGCCTAAGTATTTCATGCTGAGGGGGAATGAAAGGGATATGAGGGGGATCAAATGACACGAAGAGAGTGAAGGAGCAGATGAACACGAAAGGAACAGAGTAAAAATGTAGTGAACCCAGTGACTACGTTAAACAACAAACTCCCTGTGAAAACCAAAACCCTCTTTTTTTGCGGTTGCTGCAAGGTTTCTTCCTCACGTCATGGTCCCAAAGGGAGGAGGTGAGGCCGAGACACCTATGGGAAACATTGTGGATATTTTCGTTGCTAACCTGCTAATTGAATGAAAGCATAAATGATATACTCTGCACTACTATAATGTGACTGCAACTATTTAAGAAAATGAACAGTTAAGCAATAAACCTCTGTAATGGAAATGTTGCTACTTAAACAAATAACCAGTTAAACGATGAATCATCTACTCTATACTGTGGTGATGAGAATGCAACTACTTAAGAAAATAAACAACTAAACCATGAATCTGTACTACTGTTGTAATGAAAATGCATCTAATTAAGTAAATAAACAGAAAACAAGAATCTATGCTAGCATATCAATACAATAAGGAGGAGCTTTGGCTGCTAGGGTCGGGGCCTAACCCAAGAGATTAAGCCCTTTGAGTTAACTCAATGTTGGCTCAAAACAAAACTCATCTTCATTATAAAACAAAAATTGTTACAAGACTTGCAGCTTGAAACCAAAGTAGAGTTCTACAGTGAGAAGTCTGAATTCTGCTAACTCTTGGTGACTACTCGTAACTAAAAAAACTGAGGTCCTAAGCCTCTCCACTTATACATCTGAAGTCTCCAACGACTTCCTTCAAAATTAGGGAGGCACAGCTCCCAATTCAATGATAAACTCGTGCTTTCCCTTTCACTAGCTTAGTTGCCTTCTAGTAGGGAGGCTTGGCTCCCAACTCAAGATAAACTCGTACTTTCACTTGCTTGGCTACCTTCTAGTACACCTGATTTGGCCATTTGCACCTTCACTTTCTTGGCTACCTCCTAGAAGGGCGGGGGGTTGTTTGTACATTCAGCTGATGGAGGGATATTCGAATGGAGGGGCAGTAAACGAGGAGGATTTACCTCCTGTAAGTCCTCTCCCTTGTCCCATTCGAGTTTTTACCAAGGTCTTTACCATAGTTCCTTGCTTTTATCTTTTATCCCTACATTTTCCTTGCTTTTTTCCTTTATTCCCACATTACATGCACATTATACCACAAAGCAAAATATCCAACTCTACTCATCTCATAAACAAAATATAATCAAAAGTATGCAATAAGTTGTGAGAATAGTTGGTTTGACTAATCAAGGAGGTGAATTAAGGTCAATTAAGGCCCATATAATTACTCAATGATGAGGCTCATCATCACCCCCTAATGAAAGTGTTGCTCATCCTCTGATCAACTTAGTGCCTTTGGTATCCTTTCTGACATCTCATGCTTCTGTTGTGCTATCTACTTATTGTTTATAGAAGCTTGCTTTCCTTTCTACTTCTTCCTACTGATATTATCTGATCTGCAAGATATGTGGTAGTGTTTTCCATCTCCTTATGCAGGCATGTATATTATCATTTCTTGGCAACCTAAACATGTCCTCAAAATGTGAAATTTCTTGCCCTTGAGCAGCAAGATATCGAGGTGCCAGCTGAGGATTATTTACAATTAGATTATAGGTGCTAAGTAGGGCCATGGGATTTGATTGTTCAGATGCTTCTCTGTGCCTGAAGCCACTTAGCTCTTTTCTTACTTGCTGCTCTTTCTTGTTTTTAAATGTAGAGGGTTTTGACTCCTTCTTTTCCTTCTTTTCTTGACTGGTGTGCTGAGTGCAATGATGGTAGTTGTTGCCTTCTAATCGGGCAACTTTGGAGACACCCTAGGTGACTCCTCCTTTTGTTCTTCCCCTTCTGTTTCAATGCCTTCTTCCTCTCTATTTTTTCTTTCTCATCTCTATCAGTTTCTTGCTTTGTTTCCTCCTTTGTTTCAATGCCTTCTTTCTCTTATGTTTCAGCACCATCCTCTGTATTAGTTCCTTCTTCATTCATCTCATCCCCATCTAGCTCTGTAACTTCTTCTTGTTGTTTTTCCTCCTCCTTATTGACAGAAGGAATAACATCATAGATGAGGGTTTTTATGTTATCCTCTACTGGTAAGTCTCAGAAGACTGACCATGTTATATGGATCTTGAGGTTCTAGAGGGCATCCTTAATGAAGATTCTGGTCAACCCATGGTGAGCTAACTGTTGGGAATTTCTTGTGATCTGAAAATGGGGCTCTTAGGATTCTTGTCTAACTTACAAGAACCTCTCCCACTTCCAAAGCTTTAAATTTTCCAAATTCTATTTGATCAACCAATGTGGAAATAAGAAATGCTCGAAAATATGGGTGTATGCTTGTATTTGTTTTCAACTGATTATTTACTTTAAAATTGATTGTTTGTGCTGATATGGGAAGGTACTTAAACTAATATATAAATGCACATAACAGTAGTTAAAGCAGCAGTAAAAACAAACACATAAGGAAACAGTATAATATGGAGTTCACCCTGATATCTTGGGCTACGTCTCCTTGAGCTCTAATCAACTCGATTAGGCCATCTAGGATTATGGCAACAGTTCTTTTACAAGTTCCACACTCAACTCCAATGTTTTACACACGAACATTGGGCTCAGAACACCATCTTATCCCTTGGCTCTTGGAGCTCTTCGGATTTCTAGCTCTGGCTCTTGGCTCTGGCTCTGGTTCTTGCTCTGGCTCGTGGCTCTGACTCTAGCTCTGGCTCTGGTTCTTGCTCTGGCTCGTGGCTCTGACTCTAGCTCTGGCTCCTTGGAACGGGCTCTGGTTCTGGCTCTCAGCTCTCGCTTCTGGCGCTCACTCTGGCTATAGCTCGTGGCTCTCTACTCTGGCTTCTCTAAGCTCTTTCTCTCGGCCCTGGCATGCCTCTGTGAGTTGCTCGACCTCCAAGCAACTCCAACAACAATAAGTTGTTGTCAATTGAGCTCTTTAGCTTTTCACTCGACCTCCGAGTGGCTCCAAAGACTCTCTGCGCATTCAGCGTTTTTTTTTCGTTGTTCGCTCTGTGGCTCTGCCTCCAACCTCTGGTGGCTCTACTTATTACCATGAGATCGACTCTAGTTTCCCTACTTCCAGGTCTGCTCTCTCTCTTTTTACTCTCTGTCTGTTTGTGGCTTAGAACCATTACGTTCCCCAAATGTTTGTTTTGGCTTCCATCTCTTTGGATCGCCTGCTACTATCCGCTTGGGATCCCCTACTCTCCGTCTTCATCACTGTAACGCTTCACAGAGAGGTGGCTACTTGTCTCCTCACGAGCTAAGCGAACTCTTCCTCAAACGGTTCGTTACTTCAGTTACTCTATGAAATGGTTCCACCAAAAGAATGATATACTAATCTGAGCAGTAATGAGAGTAACAACACCCTCTTCTTTCAGCCTCCCTACACTTGCCTTTGCATAGTGCCTCTGAACCACAATCTCTAACCACTTCCCTTCTTGGATGGGTTGGTTGTCTTAGGAAGAACTATTTTCCTCCTTGACTTCATGCAGAACTTCTGTTGTGCAGTTTACAGAAGTTAGTTTGAACTTCCTTGCCTTGATCCTTGATCCAAGCTGGCTCAAATGAATGTGAAGTACATCTGCTGCACAAAACTTTCATTCGTACCTGTTTGAAAAGCTGCCAACAACAACTATTAACAACAACAAGCATACAGACAACAACTGCATGGGCTAACTCCTGCTTCAACAAAGAAATAGATTTCACATCTTGTGAACCCTTCCATGTCTTATATCTGCATACAAATGATTGACTAGATAACAAGCCAATAAAACATGCCCTTAAAACAAATGACCCTTCAGGTCAAGCATGTAGAAAAAGACCTTTGGGACTCTTTTCCAAAAGATGAAACACATCATCATTATCTCCATTTTGGAAACCAAGTTAACTTCTCCCAAGCCAACATTACATGCATCTCATGCTCATGCATGCATTCCATCTTTCAACTTTCGCTTAAGTACACTATACTTTCGAAGCTGAAATGAACATAGTGTTGCAACAATAAAGTGAGTTTCCTACTCAACTTCTTTCTATTTACCATTTGGTAAGATCCTTCAACTTGTATTTATTCCATAAAGAAATGCAAATAGATGCATCAAAGGACATGCAGTCTTAATTGGATAAGAATCCTAACCATTTCTTGCCAATCCATTTAAAAGGTCCCTTCTTTGTTTACATGTCAGCATCAATATGTGAATCATCCTTAACCACATCAGTCATGGAATCTTTATTTCCATCCCTTCCATTTTCTTTTTCCACGTTCTCCTTCAGCTTTGGTGGAAGCAGTGCTGGATTCAAAATCCAACACCTTTTAGCGAGATTCCCTTGCTTATGGTAGTAAGTGCAACACACGTGCATCCTTTTGACAGCATGATTTTCCTTGTCCTGTGGAACTTTCGTTGCTTGCTTCTTTTCCTTCAAAAGTTTCCTATATGTGGCCATCCTCTTCCAACATCTAGAAACATAATGGTTATCCAAACCACAAAAGGAACGTGCAATTCTTTTTCCATGCTTTACAAAATCAAAAGGAAGGTGTTTAGAACCAGATTTATGCCTGCCTCTTTCACCTTTATTTCCTTCATGAGGAGGTGAAGCAAATGAAGAAGTGGCTCCCTTGGGAACACCATCACTTTCTTCAAGGCTGCTAGAGTTTCCACAACCCTCTGGTTCAAGTATGCGCTTCTGAACACCTGCATCCTACGAATGATGCTTCGATCTATTGCGTTCCTCTTGAACAAAATCCTCACACTTCTGAGGTATAGGACCTACAATGAAACTCCTTTTTGGAACTGTTTCAATGGCATTCATGGTAGCTTTGGAACTCTCTCCATAAGACTGTCCATAACCAAGACCCAAATACTTAGGCCTTTCCTCAACCATTATTGGCTCAACAATACCTTGTGCATGTTTTCCCAATCATTTTCCTTCATAGCCCATCTTGGACATTAGCTTGGAACCTATGCCTCTGTAATGTTTTTCAAAAGAACCAATATAAGCATTCTTAGAAGAATTTGAAGACAAATAGGAATGGTTTACCTATTCTTCAAGCTGATACTTGGCCAAGGCTTCTTTTGCAACAAAGAGCTATTATTCCAACTCATGCATCCTTTTCAGGTTCATATTTGTAATATGAAGTTGCCTCTCCATTTCCTACAATTTGTCAAAAAGTACCCGCTTCTCTTCCCCCATAGAATTCAACTGCTCTCTCACTATGCTGCTCTTCCTTCCATCCTCATACATCTCTCTCACCATATCCATCATGGTGGACAATTCTTGCTTCATATCTTCATCAAAGACTCCTGTGAAGAAAGAAGAATTTGAGGACTCACTTGCAGAATTTGTCATTGTACCAATGAACAAAAGAACTTCAAACAAGATTAATAAAGAGCTTACTCAAGCAACCTTTTGCAACAAACCTCTTGTGCTTCAAAGGTTGCTTTGAGGTCTTTTGGGGATAAGAAGAATGCCTTCAGCCATTCTTCCTTCTTATCCTTCCTGGACTGAGCTATCAATAGATTTTCCTTCACCTACGCAAACTCAAACAATAGTCAGTCTGCATCCAAGCATACAATCAATGAGGCAATCAATCCTTGACTGTCAAGACACCTTTCAAACAAGCAATCTTTTCCCTGTCAATCAAGAATTTTATTACAACCTTCTTTGAAGGTGGGGTTAATCAATCTTAAGATATGATACCACCTGATCTGAAAATGGGGCTCTTAGGCTCCTTTTCTAACTTACAAGAACCTCTCCCACTTCCAAAGCTTTAAATGTTCCCAAGTCTATTTTATCAACCAATGCGGAAATCAGAAATGCTTGAAAATATGGGTGTATTCTTATATTTGTTTTGAACTAATTATTTACTTTAAAATTAGTTGTTTGTGTTGATATGGGAAGGTACTTAAACTGATATATAAATGCACATAACAATAGTTAAAGCAACAGTAAAAACAAACACATAAGGCAACAGTATAATATGGAGTTCACCCTGATATCTTGGGATACGTCTCCTTGAGCTCTAATCAACTCAATTAGCCCCTCTAGGATTATGGCAACAGTTATTTTACAAGTTCCACACTCAACTCCAATGTTTTACATAGGAACATTGGACTCAGAACACCATCTTATCCCTTGGCTCTTGGAGCTCTTCAGCTTTCTAGCTCTGGCTCTTGGCTCTGGCTCTGGCTCTTGCTCTATCTCTTGGCTCTGACTCTAGCTCTAGCTCTTTGGCACGGGCTCTAGTTCTGGCTCTCAACTCTCGCTTCTAGCGCTCGCTTTGGCTCTTGGCTCTGGCTATAGCTCGCAGCTCTCTACTCTGGCTTCTCTAAGCTCTTTCTCTCAGCCTTTGCATGCCTCTGTGAGTTGCTCGACATACAAGCAACTCCAACAACAATATGCTCTTGTCAATTGAGCTCTTTGGATTTTCACTCGACTCTCTACGCATTCAGTGTTTTTTTTTTCGTTGTTCGCTCTGCGGCTCTGCCTCCAACCTCTGGTGGCTCTTCCTATTACCATGAGCTCGGCTCTGGTTGCTTTGCTTCCAGGTTTTCTCTCTCTCTTTTTATTCTTTGTCTGTTCGTGGCTTACAACCATTCCATTCCCTGACTGTTTGTTTCGACTTCCGTCTCTTCGGATCGCCTGTGGCTGTCCGCTTGGGGTCCCCTGCTCTGCGTCATCATCACTATAACGCTTCACAGAGAGGTGGCCACTTGTCTCCTCATGAGCTGAGCCAACTCTTCCTCAAACGGTTCATTACTTTGGTTACTCTGTGAAATTATTCATCCACCAGGCCAGCGGTTAAATCGGACTTCAACCCTTTACGCATCGTGGCTTATTTTCTCCCGTCAAATCTGGTTTCCCATCGGGCGCAATCTCCGTCATTAGATCTGGGGCCTTTAGATCCTACGGTTAACGCTCTTATAGCGTGGTTGACTTGCTCAAACATTAGCCCGCGATTAGATCGGTTTTCTCTCTCATCCACCGGACACGTGTCATTCAACGTATGGAATCGCTCGTTCTCTTGACAGACCCGCTTACCGCCCAAAATGCCTCCGATATACTGCCGGTTTTGGAGCGTGGGACCTGCCTTTCAGTTTAGCGCTTTTCCCATGGTTTTCAGGTTTTCCTTGTGACTGTGTGCTCGGGGCTTTTACTTCTCGAGGGGTTTTTCCTAGCGATGCGTGATCAGAAACAACCTCTGTTTTCTGATTTGGATTTCCTATTTTCCAGTTTGCGCCACTGTGTAGTCTCCATGGGCTTCAGTCAGCACGCTTTGACCGAGGTCCTCAATGTTCCCTGTTGGCTACAAACTATCGTTGTTCAGAGGTTATTTCTGATAGGCTTCGACATTCACAAGACTTTAAACTCCGGTATGAGATTTTAAAGAGTTCGGGTAGCTTTAAGAGAGTTTAAGGATCCAATTCAGATCACGCCTAACCACTAAAAAAACTTTTGGTCCGCCAAAAGACTGATATACTGATCTGAGCAATAATGAGAGTAACAACACCCACTTCTTTCAACCTCCCTACACTTGCCTTTGCATAGTGCCTCTGAACCACAATCTCTAACCACTTCCCTTCTTGGATGGGTTGGTCATCTTGGGAAGAACTATTTTCCTCCTTGACTTCATGCAGAACTTCTATTGTGAAGTTTATAGAAGGTAGTTTGAACTTCCTTGCCTTGATCCTTGATCCAAGCTGGCTCAAATGAATGTGAAGTACATCTTCTCCTCAAAACATTCATTTGTACCTGTTTGAAAAGCTGCCAACAACAACTGTTAACAACAGTAGGCATACAGACAACAACTGTGTGGGCTAACTCCTACTTCAACAAAGAAACAGATTTCACATGTTGTGAACCCTTCCATGTCTTATATCTGCATACAAATGATTGACTAGATAACAAGCCAATAAAACACGCCCTTAAAACAAATGACCCTTTAGGTAAAGCATGTGGAAAAAGACCTTTGGGACTATTTTCCAAAAGATGAAACACTTCATCATTATCTCCATTTTGGAGACCAAGTTAACTTCTCCCAAGCCAACATTACATGCATCTCATGCTCATGCATGCATTCCATCTTTCAACTTTCGCTTAATTACACTGTACTTTCAAAGCTAAAATGAACATACTGTTGCAACAATAAAGTGAGTTTCCTACTCAACTTCTTTCTATTTACCATTTGGCAAGATCCTGCAACTTGCATTTATTCCACAAATAAATGCAAACAGATGCATCAAAGGACATGCAGTCTTAATTAGATAAGAATACTAACCATTTCTTACCAATCCATTTCAAAGGTCCCTCCTTTGTTTACACATTAGCATCAATATGTGAATCATCTTGAACCACATCAATCATGGAATCTTTATTTCCATCCCTGCCATTTTCCTTTTCCACCTTCTCCTTCAACTTTGGTGGAAGCAGTGCTGGATTCAAAGTCCATCACCTTTAAGCGAGATGCCCTTGCTTATCGCAGTAAGTGCAACACACGTGCATCCTTTTGACAACATGATTTGCCTTGTCCTGTGGACCTTTGGCTGCTTGCTTATTTTCCTTCAAACATTCCCTGTATGTGGCCATCCTCTTCCAACATCTAGAAACATAATGGTTATCCAAACCACAAAAGGAACATGCAATTCTTTTTCCATGCTTTACAAAATCAAAAGGAAAGTGTTTAGAACCAGATTTATACCTGCCTCTTTCACCTTTATTGCCTTCATGAGGAGGTGAAGCAAATGAACAAGTGGCTCCCTTGGGAACACCATCACTTTCTTCAAGGTTGTCAGAGTTTCCACAACCCTCTAGTTCAAGTATGTGCTTTTGAACACCTGCATCCTGCGAATGATGCTTCGAGCTATTGCATTGCTCTTGAATACAATCCTCACACTTATGAGGTATAGGACCTGCAATGAAACTCCTTTTTGGAACTGTTTGAATGGCCTTCATGGCAGCTTTGGAACTCTCTCCATAAGACTATCCATAACCAAGACCCAAATACTTATCCCTTTCCTTAACCATTATTGGTTCAACAATACCTTGTGCATGTTTTCCCACTCCTTTTCCTTCATAGCCCATCTTGGACATTATCTTGGAACCTATGCCTCTGCTATGTTTTTCAAAAGAACCAATATGAGCATTCTTAGAAGAATTTGAAGACAAACAGGAATGGTTTACCTCTTCTTCAAGCTGATACTTGGCCAAGGCTTCTTTTGCAACAAAGAGCTATGATTCCAACTCATGCATCCTTTTCAAGTTCATATTTGCAATATGAATTTGCCTCTCCATTTCCTGCAATTTGTCAGAAAGCACCCGCTTCTCTTCCTCCACAGAATTCAACTGCTCTCTAAGTATGCTTCTCTTCCTTCCATCCTCATACATCTCTCTCACCATATCCATCATGGTGGACAATTATTGCTTCATATCTTCATCAAAGACTCTTGTGAAGAAAGAAGAATTTGAGGACTGACTTGTAGAATTTGTCATTATGCCAATGAACAAAAGAACTTCAAACAATATTAATAAAGAGCTTACTCAAGCAACCTTTTGCAACAAACCTCTTGTGCTTCAAGGGTTGCTTTAAGGTCTTTTGGGGATAAGAAGAATTCCTTCAGCCCTTCTTCCTTCTTTTCCTTCCTAGACGGAGCTATCAATAGCTTTCCCTTCACCTCCACAAACTCAAAGAATAGTCAGTCTGCATCCAAGCATACAATCAATGAGGAAATCAATCCTTAACTGTCAAAACACCTTTCAGACAAGCAATCTTTGTCCTATCAATCAAGCACTATGTTACAACCTTCTTTGAAGGTGGGGTTAATTCAATCTTAAGCTTTGATACCACCTGATCTGAAAATGGGGCTCTTAGGCTCCTTATCTAACTTACAAGAACCTCTCCCACTTCCAAAGCTTTAAATTTTCCCAAGTCTATTTGATCAACCAATTCAGAAATCTGAAATGCTTGAAAATATGGGTGTATGCTTGTATTTGTTTTCAGCTGATTATTTACTTTAAAATCGGTTGTTTGTGCTGATATGGGAAAGTACTTAAATTGATATATAAATGCACATAACAGTAGTTAAAGCAGCAGTAAAAACAAACACATAAGGCAACAATATAATATGGAGTTCACCCTGATATCTTGGGCTACATCTCCTTGAGCAATAATGAAATCGATTAGACCCTTTGGGATTATGGCAACAGTTCTTTTACAAGTTCCACACTCAACTCCAATGTTTTACACAGGAACATTGGGCTTAGAACACCATCTTATCCCTTGGCTCTTGCAGCTCTTCGGCGTTTTAGCTCTGGCTCTTGGCTCTGGCTCTGGCTCTTGCTCTGGGTCTTAGCTCTGACTCTGGCTTTGGCTCTTTGCAATGGGCTTTGGTTCTGGCTCTTAGCTCTTGCTTTTGGCACTTGCTCTGGCTCTTGGCTCTAGCTGTAGCTCGCAGCTCTCTACTCTGGCTTCTTTAAGCACTTTCTCTCAGCCTTTGCATGCCTCTATGAGTCGCTTGACCTCCACGCAACTCCAACAACAATATGCTACAATCAATTGAACTCTCTGGATTTTCACTCAACCTCCGAGTGGCTACAAAGAATCTCTGTGCATTCAATGTTTTTTTTTCGTTGTTCACTCTGCAGCTAAACCTCCAACCTCTGGTGGCTCTGCCTATTACCGTGAGCTCGGCTCTGGTTGCCCTACTTCCAGGTCTGCTCTCTCTCTCTTTTTACTCTCTGTCTGTTCGTGGCCTTGAACCATTCCATTCCCTGACTATTCGTTTCGGCTCCCATCTCTTTGGGTCGCCTGCTGCTGTCTACTTGGGATCCCCTGCTCTGCATCATCATCACTATAACGCTTCACAAAGAGGTGGCCACTTGTCTCCTCAAGAGTTGAGCCAACTCTTCCTCAAACAGTTCGTTACTTCGGTTACTCTATGAAATGATTCATTCGCTAGGTCAGCAGTCAAATCAGACTTCAACCCTTTATGCCCCGTGGCTTATTTTCTCCCATCAAAACCGATTTCCCATCAGGCACAATCTCCACCATTAGATCTGGGGCCTCCAAATCCTATGGTTATCGCTCTTATCGCACGGTTGACTTACTCGAATGTTAGCCCACGATGAGAGCAGTTTTCTCTCTCATCCGTTGAACACGCATCATTCAACGTATGGAATCACTCGTTCTCCTGACAAACCCGCTTACTGCCCAAAGCGCCTCCGATATACCACCGGTTTTGGAGCGTGGGACCCACCTTTTAGTTTAGTGCTTTTCCCACGGTTTTCGGGTTTTCCTTGTGACTGTGCACTCGGTGCTTTCACGCATTAGAAACGACCTCCATTTTCTGATCTCAATTTCCCATTTGCCAGTTTGCACCATTGCGCAGTCTCCATGGGCCTCAGTCAGCGCGCTTTGACCGAGGTCCTCATTGTTCCATGCTGGCTAAAAACTATCATTGTTCAAAGGTTACTTCTGATAGGCTTCGACATCCACAAGACTTTAAACTTCGGTATGAGTTTTTACAGAGTTCAAGTAGCTTTAAGAGAGTTTAAGGATCCAATTCGGATCATCTTGTCTTTTCTTTGTTGCTGGAGTCCATGAGTGATTGCATCATAGGGTATGCTGAGTCTTTGGTGAACTGGTTTTTCTACCCCAAATCTTAATTATTCAAGCTCTCTAAAATGGTAGCCATAAACAACATTGTATCTCCCCTCAGATGAGATATACTTGATGAGCATCTTGCTCGTGAGGCTTGAGGAGGAAATAAGAAAATTCTTTGAAAAAAACAAAGTTTCCTGTGTATGTAATCCACTAGCTTTCTAGAGGAAACTGACCACCTTTTTACTTACGAACCAACTACCTCTTAACTTTTACAAATTTTGATAAAATGATGCATATGAGTGAGTGAGTAGGATACTTGCCAGTGGCCTTAATTCCACATTGCAGTTGTCAAAGATCAGAGGTGTTGCTGATGGTCATTCTTCTTCCTTCTCTGCTGTCTGCTGATGGTTTCTCGACTGCAGATCTGATGTTGCTGAATGGACAGAGTGAGTAGGAGTTTCTGTGGATGCAGGGACGATTGTAATGGATGAGGTGAGGGGTTAGATCATGTCCAGAATGATTTTTTTGGGATCTAACCAATATACCACTCAAGGGATCTTGTAGAAAACACAATTTTCACTTGAATTGGAGCAATGAAGTGAAAAACAATGGAATTTATGGAGGGATGCATGGTAAGGAGTGGAGGAGATGAATGTATGTGAGGGAGGGCTCCCTTTGGATCTTCTCTTAGCTCCCTGATTTTCTTTCTTATCCTCCTGCAAATAACAATTATGTTTTTTCTCTTATTATTATTATTATTATTATTATTATTTTATTTTTTTAAAAAACCTAGGCTGCCTCAAAGAGGTTTTCACCCTAGATATTTTCCCTAGGCACCTCAAGGAAGGTTTTCATCTAGGGATCTTCTTTTTATTTCCATTTTTCTCATCCTTGGGCTACCTCATGGAGGTTTTCACCTAAATCCTTATTCTATTTTCTTTCTTTTTCAATAGCCTAATGAGGGAGGAGCTGAAACTTGCTCCACCATCATCACTGTCTTATTGATATTGTCAATGAAATCTTGCTTAGATAAAGGCCTCTTGTACATTTTCAATCTGTGTCCATTAACTAGTAATGGAATTGCTTCTTCATCTATAGTAATAATCTGCACTGAACCATTGTCATGGCATCTTTCCACCACATAAGGTCCAAGTCATCTTGTCCTTAGCTTTCCCTTGAAATGTTTATACCTGGAGTCATATAACAATGCCCAGTCTTGTCATGCGGAAAGAGTCAATTTTGCGGACAAAACCGACCTCCCTAGAAGCTAAGGTTTTCTAGTGACAAACAAGACAAGTAAACACTACCTTTCTCTAAATATGCATTTAGAATACAAGTAATCAGGTCTTTATAACATACCTTTAGTCCAACGCTTTGTAGTAGTCCAGCCTCGCCGATCCGGATGAGCTCCTCCTTCTCTTCGAAACCTGCATTCACTAACAAGCCAAAAGATTACATAGCACCTGAATAACTTATAAAATAACACATATTCATCATACAGACCAAGGAGTATATGAAACAAATCATGTATAACAACTTGTTGAGAAAAATGAGTTTATTTGCATTAAGTGGAAACAAAAGAAACCATTACAACCTGAGCCTTGGTGTTGTGTAGGTCCCTCCCAGGGTCCAGCAAGAGTTTTCCTTTACTTTGATCAGCTCACCCACTTCCAAATGAAGCTAAGAAAGGATGGGAATCTCTCCTCTCAAGCTCTATAAGGGAGTCCTAATCTCAGCAGCATCTACCCTTAGGAATGTTTAGCTTTCAACCTCTCCTCCCTCTGGCCCAATGCCTGTATTTATAGTGCTCTAGAGGAAGTTAATCTGGTCCACCATCAATGGGATAAGCCCCTCTTTGAATGGGATAGCTCCCCTCTTGATGGGATAAGTTCCTCTTTCATAGGGATACATGAACCATCTGGAGGCGCTCAATACACGTCAAACAAGCTTCTAGAATGCTCTAGAAATTACCACAAGCAACTTTTTTGAAGTGAAACTTGCACCTTTTGACCTTTATAGGAGTACGCACCTAGCCCTTTACATACAGAGCGTACAAATACACAGGTTTTATGAACTGGAGGTGCGTACATGCAGGTAAGGCTAAGAGAAACTGCGTAACCAGAGTTAATTGACTTTTAAAGGACTTTCTCTCTTTCTTGGAGTTTGACATGAGGAGCAGAGGTATGAGACTTGCCAAGGAGGATAGTATGACAGTTGATAGAGCCATACTAACTGTAGATAGTCATGGTGACAAATTTTAGTGTAACAGATTGCCCCCTAAAGTGCGAAGCCTGTAGTAGATTTAGGGTTTCATATCATCTAGGAAGGGTGAAGTACTTTACATTTCAAGGATTATCTTGTGGAGAGCCCGGTTGGAACCTGCAAGTATTCAACACAAAATACATGTATGAGATCATATCATCGCTGAGGTAGGCATTCCCATACTCAGATTAAAAACTTTAACTAGCAAACTAACTACTGCTCTGATACAGGAATGATTTTGTAGTACATCATAATTATAGACTCATGTAGACACAGTATGGACATAGCCATCTGTTTATAGTTAGTCTACTATACAATGAATACAAAACTCCTCGTAGCCTGGATGGTGGAAACTAGATCCAGGGTCTTCATTTCTACTTCCCGAAATAGTACGATTATATCCATGCGAATAAATGAGTTGATGTCGAGCATGGTAGAAACCACTTGATTACCAGTCAATGATGTAAACTATTAACAAGTGTGAGAGAGACCACCAGTGATGTCAATGGTTCTCAAAGTACCCAGTACAATCCATGAAATGTGAATGAATGAGTTGATGTCGAACATTTCACGGAATCTTTCGATCGAAAGTCAATGATGTAAACTGTCGTCAAAGGCGAGAAACCTGCCATTGATGCATGCAGATTTCAAGGTACTAATGATTTCTATGTCATCTTTCTAGATAATGTGCTGATGTCGATAGAAAGCGACCCGCTGCAGGCAAGCCCACAACACGAAATCATAGATCAAGTTGAAGAAATGTAGCTGTAAGGACTGACTCAGGGATGGTCGAGATGGATGACAGGTATTTTGCAGATGAATGATTTATTTGCAGTGACCTCTTGAACACATAACGACACCACAGATGGCTTGGTGACATTTGACCCAAAGTTAATACCCGACTGAAAACTTTCAATGTGGTTTGATCAACTGTGAGGCAAAAGATTTCCCAACCCAGGTGAATGGAAAGTGTCGTGTTCAAGAGTGGTGATAAGGCTTCTTCTGAGACAAAGGATAAAAAATAGGCTCATTTTTCTCTCTTTTCCCCCACCATTTCTAGCAAGTACCTCTTTATTTTTTACAAGCTTGAGGAGGATAACATATGCTTGATTATAAGCTCACCCTTCGGATGAGTCCAACTTAGTTTAGATTCGAACCCTAAGAAGGAGTGGTCCGTTCCTGTTTGTAATCGAACAGGTCCTTTACTGTGAAATTTTAACGAGTCCAGTATAGGAGAAACTCGGCGTTTTTCAATTTTAGAGAGTCTGAAAAACTTAAGAAGACTCCAGGGTTGAACTTTTTCGTAAATTTGTGTCTACCAAGCCCAAAAAAGTATAAAATAATACTTGAGAGAACCGCTTGGTTTTTTACGACCAAGGAGTACTTTCATAGTTAGTGTCTTTGACCTGAAAAGTAAAAAGCGATCAAGGACACGTCGTTTTATTTCCAGTATCGAGTTTGAAATGACAAAAACCTGGCAATCTTTTCCTGTTTTTACGGTCAGAAAAAGGGCTATAAGGGGACCGTCTTTTAATTCCATTTTAACGAGTGTAAAAGAAACGCTCGGCAATCTTTTCATGTTTTAGGAGTCAGAAAAGGGCTTAAAAGATGACTCTGATGTTTTTGTTTGTGAAAAATGACAATTTTCCCTGAAAATCCTTTTATCCTGCACAAAAACCAACACATTACTCATACCTATTTAATATAGATAAAAATACTTTGAAAAATACCTTTTTATGGTGGAAAATAAACAAATTTAACATTCATTTACTCAAAAAACCTATAAAAAGGGGTTTTACCATTTCATTTTTACCATTTTACTGTTGAGGAGAGAAAAAGGGCTTTTGGCAAGAAACTTCCCGTGGTCATTGCGGAGAATCCGACCGTCAGAATCGAACACCGTCTCATCAGGTATTCTACAACATCCTCCCTTGCATTTCCATCCGTTTAGAATTTGATTTTAAGCTTTAGATTCATTTTTTGGAGGGCTTGGGGTTTCAAAGGCCGCTTTTCGGGGTACGCAGGTGCTCCATAGGTGACCTGCGTACCCCGACATTTTCTCAGTTGGGAAAATGTCGGGCGTACGCAGCTTGCCTTAAGAGAGCCTGCGTACACACGCTCTGTCTCTAAAGGCGGGCTGCGTACACCGCGGAGTGGGTTTTTAAACTCCAATTTCTCCAAAGTGAACCAGAAACTTTCAATTTTATGGACTCTAACATATGTTTTATGGTGTGTAGATTGCCCACCATGCTTGATTGGCGCGAAAGAGAACACGAAGATGTCGATTTGGCCGTGATTAGTCATCAACCTTCCATTGATGCTTTAAAGGCATGCGGTCTTTACAAATACTGGGCCATACCTGGCATGAGGGCCTAGGTAAGATTTCTAGAGTGGCTGGTCGAAAGGTGGAACATTCAGGATCAGTGCTTTTACATTGGAGGGCACCAGCTCGAGATAGAGCCCTCAGACATTTACTTTCTCACTGGTTTGCCCAAGAGGGGCGAACAATTGACTCTGTCTGGGACTAGGCCGGGTGGCCAGTCCATCGCTAGTCTCCGTCTAGAGTGGTGCAATAATCAAAACCAGGAGAGAGGGATAGAAATTAAAAAGATATCCCGACCTGAACTTATGGTAATTGCCTTTATAGTTACCAGACTTTGCGACGCTGCCGCTTTGCACATTGCCACCGGGTCCAAAATGCGGATGGCAATTGACTGCTATCAGGGCACCATTTTCAACTGGTGCGATGCTGTGTTGGCCAATTTAAAGGGCCAACTGACTAGGGAAAAAAACAGGCAACTGAAGACTTTTGGTTATGGGCCTTTAGTTTTGAGTTTCGCTCTAGAGAGGGTTCCGATGTTGATCCTACAGCAGCTCACTATTGAGGTTGGGCTTCCCCGAGAGCCTAAGTTGATGCGATGGGTTGCGGTGATGGCCCGTCATCCTGACGAGGGCACTGAGGTTGTTCGATTTAGACCGGAGTATTTTCACTGGTTGGAGAACCAGGTCTTCTCGATACAGTATTTTCCTTATGTCGGAGTCGACTTTTGTGGCGATCCGGACATGATTCTTCCATCGAGAGAATAGTGGGATGACACAGGTATTTCATTTTTCACAAGTTTTTTAAAATTATCTATTTTTTTTGTTTTTATATCGTCTCAAAACTGACAGTGACAATTTTCAAAAAGCAGATGTAGGCCCACAGCGTCCAGCCAATCTCCGGCCTTTCGAGAGGAGAGTACCAGTTGCACCGGCATCGGCTCCACAGGACGCGGCTGCTGAGACCTTAGCTGAGTTGGAACAAGACCTAGAGCGTCTTACGGCGGACATACCAGAGACTACTATAGACGATATTCCTATCAGGCTTCAGCGCTATGTAGTCGCAGTCCCAGGACCTTTTAGGAGGTTCTTGTGTAGGGTAGCCCGTGCAGTGGTGTCATTTAGAGAGCATCACCAGTGATTGGATGGTCACTTTTGTAGACACATGTGACATTTTGGTTTTTTGCACTTATCATTTTTTCCGATCATAAGGTGTTTTGCAACCTATGATCGAAGACGATGTATTTTTGACACACTCCTATCTATATATATCATTATTACCAGCTTATCTTGTTAAACATGTGTGATTAAATGTTTTTGAATTTACATGTATGATTATCGCAAATGTCTGTCTAACATTCGAGAAGCAACTGCATCTGCTAATGTATTCAAAGACCTTGGAATATGTTGATATTCAATGTAATCAAACTCACGTTCCAAGAGACGCACTCTCAAAAATAATCTTAATAACACTGGATTTCTAATGGCATATACTCTATTAAGCTGTAAGACAATGAGTTCAAAATCTAACCTCACTATCAAACTCCGAATCCCAAACGAAATAGATTCAGACAATAACTCAATCACTGCACTGTATTCTACAATGTTGTTTGTTGTTTGACCGAGGCTCACCCCATGCATAGAAACTAACTCGTCAGAGGGCGAATAAATAACCCAAGCTGCGGAAGAGATATTCCGTGTACTACGACAAGCACCATCAGCGAATCCAATGTATGTTTGGAGAGGCATCGACATCTGCAAACATCAAGGGTAAAACCAAGATAAGCAGAATAACGACGAAAAACACACTTTCTAAGCTAAGCACACTGTCTATACTAACAAACACACCAGCTAGAAAGAAAAATTAACTTAACTAACCTAACTAAAATCTCCACACCCATCATTCAAGCATAATACCTCTTTAGGTAAAGTCCATTTCTGGGTTTACCCAAAGAGTCCCCGTCAAAGTCAACCAGCTCATAGGCCTCTTTTGCTAGCTTTCGCTTAACAATGTAGGGCCCATGCCACATAGGAACGAATTTTCCAGCACCTAATTTATCGTTAGCTTGATCATACAATAGCACTAGGTCTCCTTCCGAAAAATTTCGAGGGGTCACATTTCGATCATACTGAGCTTTCATTCGTTTTGCATGAGTCTCGATTGCCAGTGCAGCATCGCGTCGAGTCTCATCGAATTGAGCTAATTATAATAAACGCTTCTCCTCTTCGGAAGTAGCTGGAAGTAATTCGACAGCCATTTGAAGTGATGGGATTTCGCATTCAATGGGCAACACAGCTTCCAAACCATAAACTAGTTGGAAAGGAGTGAACCCTGTTGATGTTTTCACTGAAGTTCGGTATGCCCAAAGCGCGGAAAATAACATGTTGTGCCAATTCGACCGATGAATCCCAATGATTCGTCGGATCATGATAACTAAAACTTTGTTGATGGACTCAACCAAACCGTTGGCTTGTGGATAATAAGGAGTTGAGCTATCGTGACGCAAACCAAGCTGGCCTGTAAGTTCTGTCATCATAATGTTTCGAAAATGGCGCCCATGGTCAGTAATTATCGCTTGTGGGACACCATACCTAGCAATAATGTGATTGAATATGAAAATCGCAGTTGTCTTGCCGTCTGCCTCGAATGTAGGCATCGCCTTGGCCCACTTAGTAAAATAATCAACCGCAAGGATGATATACGCATGCCCCCTGGCTGAGTGAGGGTTACATGTAATAAAGTTAATACCCTATTTGGAAAAAGGACCAATGGCAATTATAGGGTGGAGAGGAGCTGGTGGTGCGCGGATCTTGCGATCAAACACTTGACAGTTGTGGCATTTTCGGACCGCAATGATACAATCTTTAAACATGGATGGCGAGAAGTAGCCAGCACGCAACACCTTTTGAGCTGTGGCATACCCAGACATATGACCGCCACACGCCCCATAGTGACAGTCATTCAAAACCCTTTCTGCCTCTTTGTGAGTTAAGCAACGTCGGAAGACCAAGTCTGCCCCACGGCGATAAAGAGTATCTCCAATAATTTTGTACTGTTGGGACTGGAATCGAATTTTCCGACGTTCCGACTTTGAAGCTTCGGGCCGAAAGGATTGGGTTTGGAGATAGACGATTATATCCCCATACCACGGATCTAAAGTGCTGATGAGAAACAAAGATTCGTCCGCAATGGGTTCCTCTGTCACAGTTTCCGTGTCAGCACGCGGGAAGTCACACATCAACTCTGCAAAAACTAAAGATTTCTTAGACTTAGATTTTTCAAATTCCAAGTCGAACTCTTGCAGGATAACGATCCATTTAGAGTACATGCCCCCTAGCAATTGTTTAGTCAAAATGTAGATCATAGGGTTCCAATCCGAAATAACTGTAGTTTTACAGAGAAGGATGTAATGACAAAAACGTTGGACAGCCTGAACGGCTGCCAAGGCCAATTTCTCCACATGTGAATATTTTAGCTCAGTGGGATTTAATGTCCTACTAAGATAATATATCACATGTTCCGTTGCGAATTCGTCTTCCTGAACTAACACCATTCCAATAGTGGAATGAGAGGCGACGAGGTACAAAAAGTAATCTTGGTTGTAGTTGGGAGGATGCAACAACGGTGCATGGGTCAACGCGTGTTTGAGTGCATCAAAAGATTTCTAAGCTATCTCATCCCAAGAGAATTGAGCATTCTGTTTCAACAATCATGTAAAACCTTTTGTAACCTCGGCGTAGTTTGGAATGAATCGGCGTAAAAAGTTTGCTTTCCCCTGCAAACTTTGGAGTTGGCGAAGACTCGAAGGGGGAGGCAACTTGATGATAGCTTCTACCTTCGAGGGATCGACGCGAATGTCGGCTTTTGAAACTACAAATCCCAGCAATCGTCCCACTTCTATACAGAAGACACATTTGTGTGGGTTCAACCATATACGATAATGCCTACACCTCATAAAGATTGCTCGCAAATGGACAAGGTGATCAGCTCGATGTAATGAATGAGCGGACAAATCATCGAGATAGGGTTGCACAATGTGTTTGATGTCATGAAACGCATAAGACATCGCCCTTTGAAAAGTGGCTCTGGCATTCTTAAGCCCAAAAGGTAATTTGCAATAAGCAAATGTCCCCCATGGACAAATGAAAGCCGTTTTTGGTTGATCGGCAGGTAGAATATTGATTTGATTGTAACCGGAAAAACCGTCCATAAAGGAAAATATTTCACTGCCGGCACAATCATCAATTATTTGATCGATATAGGGTGTTGGATAGTTGTCTTTGGGACAAGCACGATTGATATCCCTATAATCGATGCATATTCTTATTGTTCCCTATTTTTTGTTAACCGGAACAATATTCGATACCCAATCTGTTAATGGGATCAGATAAATGAAACCTGCTTTCAACAGCTTCTCAACTTCTGCTTTGATTGCAGCCGCTTTTCGTGGGTGAATATGACGCAAACGTTGCCGGACGGGTTTAGCGTCCGGGTAAGTCTTAATCTCATGGACAACAATTGCTGGATCAATTCCTGGCATTTCCTCATAGGACCAGGCAAACACGTCGCGGAATTCTTGATATAGGGCCTTGTATATTTGAATTTCATCATCTGAACACGAGGCGCCTATATGAATGTTTTCAATGATTCCGGGCTTGACTGAAATGTCAATGGGAACAGTGCGAGAGATGTTTCCCAAATTCAGCTCTGAATCAGGATGTTTCATTGGACTATGAGCTTCCTTGACATATTCAGCTGTAAAAACTGATGAGAAATCGTTTTCAAAGCAATCATCCTCAGGTAAAAACGAAGATCTATGATGGAGATCTTCCCATGGTAAATCATCTACACACAGGACTTCACAAAGTTGTTCGTCAGATGACACAACTTCGAGAAACGCTATTAACTCCGAGGTTGACGTGAAAAGTGATTCCTCACGGACCACTTTCATTTGGTCGATTTTGGTTGAACGCGGGTCGGTAAAAGACTGCACGGCTTCGTAAGCAATTTCATATGCACTCAAAGGCATAGCATCACCAAAAGAGTCTATATCAAATTCAGAAGGAACGATCCAAGGATCGTCGTAAGCAATGGTATCTGATGTAATCATATGAATGGATGCGAACGAAGACACGGCGTTGATTGGAGGAAAAGGAAAAGTGCCCAGTAAACTGGCATCTTTAACTAATCCTACGCCAACATCCTTATAAGGGATAGTTGTTTTACTGACATGCTGGATACTCTCTGAAGAGGCTGGGTCGGATGAAAAGTAAGCCAGCTGGTCTATGGTCACGATCTTGCCATTATGTGGAAACTTTATTACTCTGAAGACCGATGAGACGACCGCTGTCATAGCGTAAGACCAACTTCGACCCAAGAGAAGGTTGTAGTCTAGAGGGGCATCAACCACCTCCACATCCAGACTAACGGTTTTTCCTTCAACCCCTATAGGCAAATCCTGTAGAATGCCAAACGGATGGAACCCACGGCCATCAAAGGCCTTAAGAATTGTCGGGGATTGGTTTAGTGAAGGAGAACCAAGCGATCTCCAGCACTGTATCGACATAATACACGTGGAAGCTCCCTCATCAATTACAGTCTGATGAATAGGCCTGTTTTTTACTATCACTTGGATCTGGAAAGCCATATGATGAGGTAAATGCAGTGTACTATTTTCTAGATCAAAGATTATTAGGTTCGGGTCCTGAACATCAACAGCTCCTATAGCCGACAAAAGTAATTTTCGCTGTGCTGGGCATGATTGCAGCACTTCTAAAGCCGACATTGCTGAGGGTGAAACAGCTAAATCCTCAACAATGTTGTAATTCTGGGCCGCTCTCGCATGTGGATTGAAAGCAGACCTTCGAAGTACACCCTTGGTAGGCGGTTTGATTACTAAGTCAGGGTTAGGTTTCTCGATCTGTAGTGGATCGGAACCGGGAGCTGAGGTTGATGGATTTGACTGAGAAGATTCTACTTCTTTCGATCCATCAACAGGACTTTTACTACCATAATCTTGCGATCGAGTCGCAATCCTTACATGAGACATCATCAATATGGGTTCTTCACTAGCACTCGAGGAAGAACCTATCATCTTACTCTCCTGCTTTGGAAATGGATCTTTCAAAACAGCAGGAGTTGGGGAACCCTTGACGATTTTTACAACCTCGGCCCGATGAGGGCAATCTCTTGTAAAATGATCCTCTTCACAAATAAGACAAGGATATCGAGGTTTGCGCTTTTCGTCATTGGTTTCCGACTTTTCTGTTTTCTCCTTTGGAGTCTTGTCTACTTTATTCTTCTTCTTGCCTTTCTTCTTCCCACCGTTTTTTGATTTAGCCGTAGATGACTCTACAGCGTGAATATCAGCGGAAACTTCAGCAGAAGATTCTCCTGTCGGGGAGTCTGGTAAGGTTATAATGGGCGAAGAATTCTTTGAAGACTTCTTCTTGCTTTTAGTATTGACCGTACCAATCATGCCATCAACAGCATGAGATCCCGAAGGAGCAGCAGCGATTTGATTTGACTTTGGAAGATTTGGGATCTTTTCGTGTAACGTACCTGACTGAGTGTAAACTAAGTCAAGGTACTGCGCTTGAGCAATCACTTGCTCCTCAGTAACTACTCCGGCCTTAGCTACGTCTTCAGTAATCTTCGGTAATAATGATTTAACAAACCATTCAGCTAAGATTTGGTCCGGGATAAAAACTTTCACTAATCGCATTCGACGTCTCCATTCATGAATATGATCGGAAATATAAGTGGACGTCGACTATTTTAATGAAGTTAATAACTCGGTGCCATTATCATATCTGACCGGCAACTGAAAATGTGTTAAGAACGAGGTAGCTAACTGACTAAAATTATAAAAAGAGGCCCGTGGTAACTCAATGCACCACTTGGCCGCGAGACCAATGAGCGTACGCTGGAAAAGACGTAAACGGATCGAATCATCCGAGATGGAATTTGAGGCACACCAGAGGTGGTAAGTCATCACGTGATTCGACGGATCCTCTCCAGACTTACCTTCGAACTTGGGTATGTCACTGGGAAACTTATTTGGCATTGGCGGCCAGAACGGAAGATAATTTATTGGATCGTTCGTTAGGCGTGTCAAGTCTGGTAAATCCAAAGTTGCGATAAACGGCAATTGCCGATTAGGATCCCTAAATCTCTAGGTCACAAGACTAGTCCCAGGAGGAGGATATCCAGGATAACTTGGAATAGGAATCGCATTCGGGATATTGTATCCTCCTGGAAAACCAAGATTAACCGGACCGTACTGGGGTTGCTGTGGTTGTTGATAAGTGTACCCAGGATACGGTTGATACTGGTAAACCGGTTGTTGGACAACAGGCCCGTATTGGTACTGTCCCTGGTGCGGTTGATAAACAAATTGTGGTTGAGTAGTGACAACCGTACTTAAACCAGGCTGCCCCATAGGCATCTGAACCGTAGTTTGAATCGTGGATCCAGACAATGGTAAAGATGTCTGTGGAGTAGTGGCAGAGACAGTAGAAACCGGAGTTGTCGATACTCTAGAAGTAAGTGTGGTGGAAGGAACAGATGTTGCGGTAGTTGCAGCAGTCGTTTGAGATGGAGTACTAGGTGCAATTAGCGACTGAGTAGCTACCGAAGGTACAGAAGTTTGAACATTAGACTGGACTGGTTGCTGGGGTGGACCAGAAACTAAAGGTTGTCCAGTTTGAGATGACAACTGTACGCCTGGCTGCAACACTTGTTGAACTTGCGATGGATTCCACACTACGTTCATTCCGGGGTATTGACCCATGACAGGTTGAGGATACTGAGATCCATAACCGGATTGAGGGTAGGATTGATAATTGAAAGGTACATTTCTCGTACCTTGAACATAAGATTGACCTTGAGGTGGTTGATAACCTTGACTCGAGTACTGACCTTGGGGTGGATACCCTTGAGGTAAGTACTGATACTGGGGTTGACCTTGAGGCATAAATTGATACTGAGGTTGACCTTGGGGTACATATTGAGGCTGGGGTTGACCTTGAGGAATGTACTGTACCATGGGTACATACTGTCCTTGAGGTTGCCCCCCAGACGCAATTTGTGTACCTTGAGGTTGGCCCCCAGGCGTTAATTGAGGCTGCCCCCCAGGCGGTAACTGGCCACCTTGAGGTTGAGAACCGGGAATTGAACCTGACATCATGTAAATGTCTCCTACACCCAACGGTTTATTACCATTGTTTCCAGTTAATAACCCATGTTCAATGGGTCGAGGAGATGCTCCAGCAAAAGTACCAGAAAGTGACTGATACCCAGCAGGAACAGAAGGACCGCCGTACAAGAGAGATTCAGGAGATTGAGTGAACACGGACGACTGACCAGACATATTTACAGGAGTATAAATACCTCCGGGTGGATAAGGAGTACGAGGTGGAGAAAAACTTATCCCTGAGTTGTCTAAGTAATTAGTTAACGAAAGATACCAAGTAGTACTTCTAGGTGGACTGTAAAAAATGGATTCACGCTCCCTTAGATCAATAGTAGGTTGATCTTCAGGGATAGGGACGCCTACTTCTTCTTCTGGAGCAAGTTCTTCAATAGCTATCAAACCAGCAGGAAGATTTTCGGTGATGACTCTTTCTACCCTAGGTGAATCAGGAACACTAGAAGTTGGAGTAACAGGTTCAGATATTTCAGGTTCTTCGCCTATATCACTAGTAGATGAAAAACTACTAGTAAGCTCGGAAACTGCAACAGCTTTAGGATTATAACCTGTTTCTAGACTTTGATAATCTGGATGGACTACCAACGAAGACTCTCCTTCTTCAGGTGAACCTACTTTACTGCCACTAGGAGGAGTTACAAGGACTTTCAAACCTTCGTAATGACCTGGGACGTCTTCAGGAGGTTCGCCCTGAAGTCTACGGGACTTCCTCAACAAATCGGCCACGGTAACAATCTCAGGAGACTTGCCCTGAAGTCTACGGGACTGTCTTGGTAATTCCACCGCAGTTAAAACTTTTAACTACTACACATGCAAACAAAGTAAAATCTCAAAGCAAACTGCCTAAAGTCTCTAAAAAACCAAAAAATTTCGGATCACACGCCTAAAGAATCTAGGGCGTCAAACCAAACACAAACAGTAGACTTCCGGACTGAAAACACTAGTTGGTGATGAAGCCCAACATCGTCGAATTCAGTACAGAAGTGGAGGGTGGAACAGTTACCCCTGCAACCTGCTTAATGAATAGACTAGCACAAGTTCCTCCACTTTAACCGTCTCGAGTGAAGTGAACCCCCTGGAAAATCCAAGTGAGTTTAGCCGACGTCTGCTCCAGGTACAGTGGGATCTTCCCTCCACCGTCACCTCGGTAGAATCCTAAAGATAATGGTCACTAAGGTTACCAACAGCAACAAATATACCTGGGGGAACAGTCTACGACCTGATAGCACACAAGGGCAGAGTAGCAAGCTCAATCCCCTTGCTGGCTCCTTGACAATAATCCAAGGTTTACCAACAAGTGACCCCAGGCCCCTCGACAATAATCCGAGGTTTACCGTTTGTAATACGTGCGTATCTGGCGTCTTTCCCAATGAAGGAGGATTGATCCCCTCACTGGTTCGGACACGGTCTCGTGCTTCTCCTTGAAGAGGAGCTTTCCCAGAGTACAAATGAAATAGTTGGATTTATCCTACCACAAGATGAGCTACTTGTTTGGTTTTACTGTCTTGGAGAGTTAATTACTCTCCTACTCCAAGACACTAGCCTGATCTATATTGGTGTTTCAGAGCCCTAGTAAATAAAAGTTACTAAATTGATTTTACTTTAAGCGTTAATTTTTATGGTTTTTCTTTAAGACAAAAGGTAGCGGAGATGAAACTGATGGTGTGTAGACTCAATTCAAATCCACTAAAAAGATGCACTTAGGATGATTTATACTAATTTTCTTTTTCAATGAATTCTCTAGCTAAGAGAGTTGGAGAATGCAAAATTGATATAAAGACAACTTTCTTGGCAATGAAAATCAAAGAAACAATCTCTTTATCTTTTCCAAAGCATACAACACATGACCACTAATTATTTCGCAAAAATTCCTTTTCCTTTCAAAGACTCAAATGCTACCAAAGCAAACTTTTCCTTCAAAAGAGATTTTTGGTTTTTTCCCTACTTAACAAAGCATTTAAAAATCAAAAATCAAATCTCTAAAAAATCTATGACGATCAAATCAAAGCTACATAAAAGCAAACCAAAAAGAAATTCACCTAATAAGCAAATCTAATGAGGCCAAAACCTACAAAATATGATCCCAAGATGTTTTACTCAGTCATGATTTAACTAAGGACTAGTCAATGTAGAATCAAAAACTAGCCAAAAACAAACATCAAAATCTTTTGTTCTTTTTCTTAAAATGAAATTCACAGTTCAATCAACAAACTTTTCTGAGATTCGGCAAAGAGACAAAACAAAGGTAGGTGTCTCACACAGGTAGATTCTATGAAAGGTCCGACCCCTAAGAAGACTGCAAAGACCAGGGATATCCAAGGTTTTACGACTTCTAAAGCCAAAGTCACTACAGGACCAAAGCAAAAATCAAACCCTAAGGCTAGAACCTCTACGAATTCCACTAAAACTCTTGACACTGACGAAACAAGTTCAGATGAAGATCTCTAGCAGGTAACCAGTGGGTCTGGGTGGTAAAAACAAATTAAAAACAAAATCTAAGAGGCAAAAAGGAAAAAATTGGAATTTTCTCAATTTTGATAGGGTACGCAGGCAACATGTTTGCACAGGTGCGTGTACACTCTGTGCACAAAGCTGCAGTGCATACAGGTACGCACTGTGCTTAACTCAGAGGGTGCATACTGCTAGCAAAACTAAGAAAAACTAAAATCTAATTTAACCCTAAGCTATCCCACCCAAATACAGAGGCAAACAGCCAAAAACCAGAAAACAAACGACTTTTCTCAGATCAAAGTTTCACACAAAGGAAAAATCATTCACATCAATGGAGTTCCCCAGCGGAGTCGCCATTTTGCCATGCGGAAAGAGTCAATTTTGCGGACAAAACCGACCTCCCTAGAAGCTAAGGCTTTCTAGTGACAAACAAGACAAGTAAACACTACCTTTCTATAAATATGCATTTAGAATACAAGTAATCAGGTGTTTATAACATACCTTTAGTCCAATGCTTTGTAGTAGTCCAGCCTCGCCGATCCGGATGAGCTCCTCCTTCTCTTCGAAACCTGCATTCACTAACAAGCCAAAAGATTACATAGCACCTGAATAACTTATAAAATAACACATATTCATCATACAGACCAAGGAGTATATGAAACAAATCATGTATAACAACTTGTTGAGAAAAATGAGTTTATTTGCATTAAGTGGAAACAAAAGAAACCATTACAACCTAAGCCTTGGTGTTGTGCAGGTCCCCCCCAGGGTCCAGCAAGTGTTTTCCTTTACTTTAATCAGCTCACCCACTTCCAAATGAAGCTAAGAAAGGATGGGAATCTCTCCTCTCAAGCTCTATAAGGGAGTCCTAATCTCAGCATCATCTACCCTTAGGAATGTTCAGCTTTCAACCTCTCCTCCCTCTGGCCCAATGCCTATATTTATAGTGCTCTAGAGGAAGTTAATCAGGTCCACCATCAATGGGATAAGCCCCTCTTTGAATGGGATAGCTCCCCTCTTGATGGGATAAGTTCCTCTTTCATAGGGATACATGAACCATCTGGAGGTGCTCAATACACGTCAAACAAGCTTCTAGAATGCTCTAGAAATGACACAAGTAACTTTTTTGAAGTGAAACTTGCGCCTTTTGACCTTTACAGGTGTACGCACCCAGCCCTTTACATACATAGCATATAAATACGCAGGTTTTATGAACTAGAGGTGCGTACATGCAGGTAAGGCTAAGAGAAACTGCGTAACCAGAGTTAATTGACTTTTAAAGGACTTTCTCTCTTTCTTGGAGTTTGACATGAGGAGCAGAGGTATGAGACTTGCCAAGGAGGATAGTATGACAGTTGATAGAGCCATACTAACTGTAGATAGTCATGGTGACAAATTTTAGTGTAACAAGTCTCCTTCTTGAAATTTCTTCTCCCTAATATGCTTGTCATGCCAAATTTTCCTCTGGATTTGAACTATCTCTGTATGGAGGAGGGCCTGCATTATGAATTCATCCAAGCCATTCAAATGGAATAGTCTTTCTTTCTGTGCATGACTAAGATCCAAATCTAGTTGGGCTGCCATCCTTAATGTATTATATTCAAATTCAATGGACAACAAATCCCTTTTCCCATAGACCAGCTCATAGGGTGTAAATCCAGTGGTGGTCTTCCATGTCGTATTATAGGCCCAGATGACCTCAAATAGTCTTTCTACCCAATCCTTTCTATTGTTGTTCAATACCTTGGTTAGGATGTTCTCCAGTGCTCTATTTGTCACCTCCAATTGCCCATTAGCTTGTGGATGATAAGGAGTGGAGGTCCTATGCTTGATTTTGTGATGCTTGAGCAGTTATTCAATCATGCTGGAGGTAAACTGGTTGCCTTGGTCTGTGACTAGCTCTCTAGGGTACCCAAATTTGTAGAATATATTCTACCTTAAGAACTCAACCACCTTCTCTTCTGTTGTTGCATTAATTGCCTTGGTTTCAGCCCACTTAGTCAACTAATCAGTGCACACAATAATGTGTTGTTTTTTCTTTGAAGGAGGATTGATAGGCCCAATGAAGTCCATGCCCCACTTGTCAAATGGCTCAAAAGTCACTTGAGGTTGTAGGGGAATTTCATCTCTTGGAGTAGGCTTTTCCATCCTCTAGCACTAATCACACTGACTAATGTACTTTTTCACATACTGATGAAGAGTAGGCCAATAATAGCATGCTTGTAGTACTTTGAATGTTTTCCTCTTTGCTGCAAAGTGACTTCCACATGGCCCATCATGACATGTTAGAAGGATGTCAAAAACTTCCTCTTCCCTGACACACCTGCTCAAGCTCTGATCTGGGCCAAGTTTGAACAGATTACCCCCAATCCAGGTGAAGGGGGAACTTTTACTGATTATCTTGCTCTTTTCTCTTGAGGGCAAGTTTGGTGGGAACTGTGCTGATACCAAATAGTTTGCTATATCAGCAAACCATGGGGAGAGCACTGAAATAGCAAAAAAATGCTCATCTGGTAACTGATCATCCACCATTCCTTCCTCACCTATAGTCATATTCATCCTAGATAGAAATTCAGCAACAACATTCTCCTTACCAGGCTTATCAACAATAGTTAGATCAAACTGTTGTAATAAAAGTAACCATCTTATGATTCTAGCATTTACATCTGGTTTGTTCATTAAATATTTAATTGTAGCATGATATGTATGCACAAATGCCTGATAGTCTATAATGTAATGCCTAAACTTGTTCAATGAATGCACAAGAGTGAGGAGTTATTTTTCAGTCATGGTATAATTTAACTCAGCCTTTGACCTGTTTTTACTAGTAAAATAGATGGCATAGGGCAATTTCTCCTCTACCTGACCTAAGGTTTCTCCTATGGAATTGTGTGAGGCATAAGAATGAATATGAAAAGGGAGGGCCCAGTTTGGGCCTCTGAGAATTGGTGCAGTGGTTAGCTTCCCCTTTAGAATGTCTAAGGCCTCTTGATAGCTCTTTGACCATATAAATTCAGAATATGTGGCCAACAACCCAAACAAAGGAGAGGCCATTGGTGCAGTGGTTAGCTTCCCCTTTAGAATGGCTAAGGCCTCTTGATAGCTCTTTGACCATATAAATTCAGAATCTTTGGCCAACAACCCAAACAAAGGAGAGGCCAACTTGCTGAAGTCCTTTATGAACCTTCTGTAGTATCCAGCTAACCTTAAGAAACTCTTGACATCTCTCTACTCTTGTGAAGCTGGGACCCTTTGGATGATGGCTATTTTGTTTGGGTCCACCTACAGTCCTTACTGATATATGGAATGACCTAGCATAGTCCCTTCAGTCATTAAGAATTCACATTTTTCTGAACTGAGAGATAGGTTCATTTCAATGCATTTGCATAATACTTTGCCTAGGTTAGTTAGGGATTCTTGAAAATCACATCCATAAGGTGTAAAATCATCCATATAGATCTCTTCAACATCATGTACCAATTCAACAAAAATACTCAAGACTACTCTCTGGAAAGTGGTAGGAGCATTACATAAGCCAAAAGGAAGGAACCTATAGGCAAAAGTACCCCAAGGACAGGTGAATGTGGTTTTATCCTAGTCTTCTGGGCAGATTTAGATTTGGTTGTACCCACTGAATCCATCTAGGAAAGAAAAGAACTTCTTCCCTACCAGGGCATCTACCACTTGGTCAATGAAGGGTAGGGGAAAATGATCCTTCTTTGTGGATTTGCTCAACTCCATATAATCAACACAAATCCTCCACTTACCATTCTTCTTTGGAACTAACACTAAAGGAGAGACCCACACATCGTCAGAGATAGGGTAAATGAACCCTGCATCTAACAATTTTTGCAGTTCTTCTTTGACTATGTCTTTAAGGGCTAGATTCATTCTCCTTTGTGGTTGCCTGAATAGCTTGCAACCTTCCTTGATGTATATGTGGTGAGTACACACTGACGGGTGTACTCCCTTTATTTCCTTGTAGCTCCAAGCGAAGGCTTCTAAGTTTTCTTCTAACATATTTCATAGCTTTTCTTCTTCAAGAGCAGACAGAGATGGGTTGATTTTCAAATTTTTCTCTCGGCCAAAGTCTATGGTTTTGACTCGGAGTGGGTTGGAATTGGCCAAGAATAAGTCAATTTGATGATTGTTCAGTGTTTCCTTTACTTCTTCTTCTAATGATAATGAACTAGGAGTTGGACTTTGGAGTAGGTGTTCAATTAAGTCATCCTCCTCTTATTGTCCTCCTCCTATGATTGCTTCCAAAGCATAAAGTTGGGCAAAATAAAGCTCATCTTCTTCCTCCTCCTCCAACCATAAAGGTAAATCATGTTCTAGGGAGGGTTAAGCAGGAGGGTATAAGACTAACTGTTTGGACATATGCCCATTCTTGATGGTCATATTCCCAGTGCTGTAGCTAATGTAGGCATCAGTTGTGGCCAAACATGGCCTCCCAAGGATGAGTGAGCAACCAGTAAGCTTAGCCTTAGGCTGGAGAACTAGGAAATCTGCAGGCTACTCCTAGGAGTCAACGGAGACCATCACATCCTCCACAATTCCCTCAGGGCTGACTATGGAATGGTCTGCAAGTTGTAGAACTGTTGTGGTCTTCCTTAATGACCCTGGGAGGTTAAGCTTGAGCATGCTGTCCTTGGTCATCACATTAATGGTAGTCCCAAGCTCAATCAGAGTGTGTGGGACAATGGTGCCATTGATGTGCACATTTACTACAGGGCTTCCAAGGTCTAAGTATTTTGGGCATATTAAATGCCCTAGGATTAAGCCAAATAACTACCCAATGTCATTAATGGTAGGGGCATCCCTTTTTCTTCTTCCTAGATGCTTGAAGCACTTATCCTTAATCAACTTATTGTATATAGGAACATCTTTGATTGCCTGGAGAATGAGTATCTTTCCACATAGATTCTTCAATTCTCCAAGAAGTTCAATTTCTTTTGGGCTAAGCTAGAGTGGTTGGGCTAATCTTTCAGGAAAGGGTGGATTTTCTTTAAGGTTTTTTTCCTCTCTTTCTTCCTCAACCTCCCTATGTGGAGAGGGAGGTTGGTTATCTAGGAGAATTCTCTGAGATCTTAGGTTGATCTCCTGGATTTCTACAACATGAGCTAGGTATGATGTCTATCCACTATATCCTTGTTGAGCCTGCCTATTATTTCAGTTTGGATTTGGCTGGGCAGGCATCTGGGGTTGCTTTGGTGGAGCAGAGTGTAGGAGTTGTGGTTGGGTAGGTGGTGGAGGCAATAGGGCTAGGACATTGTTGAATTGGGGCCTCCACCCCTATGGTGGGGTATTCCACTGATGTTGTCACTGAATGTAAGGTTGAAATGACTAGATGGGTGGCTGGGAATGATACTGAGGTGCATAGGACTAAGGAGGGGGTGTAGACCAGGAAGGATGAATAAGGGGTCCCTAATAAGGTATAGTTGTGCTTTAGTTGGGTCTGTAATATGCATGGGATGATCGGTTGTTTGTGCTGATATGGGAAAGTACTTAAACTAATATATAAATGCACATAACAGTAGTTAAAGCAACAGTAAAAACAAACACATAAGGCAACAATATAATATGGAGTTCACCCTGATTTCTTGGGCTACATCTCCTTGAGCTCTAATGAAATCGATTAGGCCCTTTGGGATTATGGCAACAGTTCTTTTACAAGTTCCACACTCAACTCCAATGTTTTACACAGGAACATTGGGCTCAGAACACCATCTTATCCCTTGGCTCTTGGAGCTCTTCAGCTTTTTAGCTCTGGCTCTTGGCTCTGGCTCTGGCTCTTGTTCTGGCTCTTGGCTCTGTGGCACGGGCTTTGGTTCTGGCTCTCAGCTCTTGCTTCTAGCACTTGCTCTGGCTCTTGGCTCTAGCTGTAGCTCGTGGCTCTCTACTCTGGCTTCTTTAAGCTCTTTCTCTCAGCCTTTGCATGCCTATGTGAGTCACTCGACCTCCAAGCAACTCCAACAACAATATGCTACTATCAATTGAGCTCTCTGGCTTTTCACTCAACTTCCGAGTGGCTACAAAGAATCTCTGTGCATTCAATTTTTTTTTTTTCGTTGTTCGCTCTGCGGGTCTGTCTCCAACCTTTGGTGGCTCTACCTATTACCGTGAGCTCGGCTCTGGTTGCCCTACTTCCAGGTCTGCTCTCTCTCTTTTTACTCTCTATCTATTCGTGGCTTAGAACCATTCCATTCCGCGATTGTTCGTTTCGGCTTCCATCTCTTTGGATCACCTACTTCTGTCTGCTTGGGATCCCCTGCTCTACATCATCATCACTATAACACTTCACAAAGAGGTGGCCACTTGTCTCCTCAAGAGTTGATCCAACTCTTCCTCAAACAGTTCGTTACTTTGGTTACTCTATGAAATGATTCATCCGCCAGGTCAGCAGTCAAATCAGACTTCAACCCTTTATGCCCCGTGGCTTATTTTCTCCATCAAAACCGGTTTCCCATCAGGCGCAATCTCCACCGTTAGATTTGGGGCCTCCAAATCCTATGGTTATCGCTCTTATCGCGCGGTTGACTTGCTCGAATGTTAGCCAACGATGAGAGTAGTTTTCTCTCTCATGCGTCGAACACGCATCATTCAACGTATGGAATCGCTCGTTCTCCTGACAAACCCGCTTACCGCCCAAAGCGCCTCCAATATACCACCGGTTTTGGAGCGTGGGACCCACCTTTTAGTTTAGTGCTTTTCCCACGGTTTTCAGGTTTTCCTTGTGACTGTGCAGTCGGGGCTTTCGCGCATTAGAAACGGCCTCCGTTTTCTGATCTCAATTTCCCATTTGCCAGTTTGCGCCATTGCGCAGTCTCCATGAGCCTCAGTCAGCGCACTTCGACCGAGGTCCTCATTGTTCCATGCTGGCTACAAACTGTCGTTGTTCAGAGGTTATTTCTGATAGGCTTCGACATCCACAAGCCTTTAAACTTCGGTATGAGTTTTTACAGAGTTCGGGTAGCTTTAAGAGAGTTTAAGGATCCAATTCGGATCATCTTGTATTTTCTTTGCTGCTGGAGTCCATGAGTGATTGCATCAGAAAATAGGGTATGCTGAGTCTTTGGTGAACTGGTTTTTCTACCCCAAATCTTAATTATTCAAGCTCTCTAAAATGGTAGCCATAAACAACATTGTATCTCCCCTCACATGAGATATACTTGATGAGAACCTTTGTCGTGAGGCTTGAGGAGGAAATAAGCAAATTCTTTGAAAAAAATAGAGTTTCCTATGTATGTAATCCACTAGCTTTCTAGAGGAAACTGGCCACCTTTTTACTTACAAACCAACTACCTCTTAACTTTTACAACTTTTGATAAAATGATGCATATGAGTGAGTGAGTAGGATACTTGCCAGTGGCCTTAATTCCACATTGCAGTTGTCAAAGATCAGAGGTGTTGCTGATGGTCATTCTTCTTCCTTCTCGGCTGTCTGCTGATGGTTTCTCGACTGCAGATCTGATGCTGCTGAATGGACAGAGGGAGTAGGAGTGTCTGTGGATGAAGGGATGATTGTAATGGATGAGGTGAGGGGTTAGATCATGTCCAGAATGATTCTTTTGGGATCTAACCACTATACCACTCAGGGGATCTTGTAGAAAACATAATTTTCACTTGAATTGGAGCAATGAAGTGAAAAACAATGGAATTTATGGAGGGATGCATGGTAAGGAGTGGAGGAGATGAACGTATGTGAGGGAGGGCTCCCTTTGGATCTTCTCTTAGCTCCCTGATTTTCTTTTTATCCTCCTGCAAATAACAATTATGTTTTTTCTCTTATTATTATTATTATATATATATATAATTTTATTATTTTAAAGAACCTAGGCCGCCTCAAAGAGGTTTTCACCCTAGATATTTTCCCTAGGCACCTCAAGGAAGGTTTTCATCTAGGGATCTTCTTTTTATTTCCATTTTTCTCATCCTTGGGCCGCCTCATGGAGGTTTTCACCTGAATCCTTATTCTATTTTCTTTCTTTTTCAATGACCTAATGAGGGAGGAGCTGAAACTTGCTCCACCATCATCACTGTCTTATTGATATTGTCAATGAAATCTTGCTTAGATAAAGGCCTCTTGTACATTTTCAATCTGTGTCCATTAACTAGTAATGGAATTGCTTCTTCATCTATAGTAATAATCTGCACTGAACCATTGTCATGGCATCTTTCCACCACATAAGGTCCAAGTCATCTTGTCCTTAGCTTTCCCCTGAAATTCTTATACTTGGAGTCATATAACAATGCCCAGTATCCTTCTTGAAATTTCTTCTCCTTAATATGCTTGTCATGCCAAATTTTCCTCTGGATTTGAACTATCTCTGTATGGAGGAGGGCCTGCATTATGAATTCATCCAAGCCATTCAAATGGAACAATGTTTCTTTCTGTGCATGATTGAGATCCAAATCTAGTTGGGCTGCCATCCTCAATGTATTATATTCAAATTCAATGGACAACAAAGACTTTTTCCCATAGACCAGCTCATAGGGTGTAAATCCAGTGGTGGTCTTCCATGTCATATTATAGGCCCAGGTGGCCTCAAATAGTCTTTCTACCCAATCCTTTCTATTGTTGTTCACTACCTTGGTTAGGATGTTCTCCAGTGCTCTATTGGTCACCTCCACTTGCCCATTAGCTTGTGGATGATAAGGAGTGGAGGTCCTATGCTTGATTTTGTGATGCTTGAGCAGTTCTTCAATCATGTTGGAGGTAAATTGTTTGCCTTGGTCTGTGACTAGCTCTCTAGGGTAACCAAATTTGTAGAATATATTCTACCTTAGGAACTCAACCACCTTCTCTTCTGTTGTTGCATTAATTGCCTTGGTTTCAGCCCACTTAGTCAACTAATCAGTGCACACAATAATGTGTTGTTTTTTCTTTGAAGGAGGATTGATAGGCCCAATGAAGTCCATGCCCCACTTGTCAAATGGCTCAAAAGTCACTTGAGGTTGTAGGGGAATTTCATCTCTTGGAGTAGGCTTTCCAATTCTATAGCACCAATCACACTGACTAATGTACTTTTTCACATACTGATGAAGAGTAGGCCAATAATAGCATGCTTGCAGTACTTTGAATGTTGTCCTCTTTGCTGTAAAGTGACTTCCACAAGGCCCATCATGACAGGTTAGAAGGATGTCAAAAACTTCCTCTTCCATAACACACCTGCTCAAGCTCTAATCTGGGCCAAGTTTGAATAGATTACCCCAAATCCAGGTGAAGGGTGAACTTTTCTTGATTATCTTGCTCTTTTCTCTCGAGGGAAAGTTTGGTGGGAACTGTGTTGATACCAAATAGATTGCTATATCAGCAAACCATGGGGAGAGCACTGAAATAGCAAAAAAATGCTCATCTGGTAACTGATCATCCACCATTCCTTCCTCACCTATAGGCATATTCATCCTAGATAGAAAGTCAGCAACAACATTCTCCTTACTAGGCTTATCAACAATAGTTAGATCAAACTGCTTTAATAAAAGTAACCATCTTATGGTTCTAGCATTTACATCTGGTTTGTTCATTAAATATTTAATTGCAACATGATATGTATGCACAAATGCCTGATAGTCTGTAATGTAATGCCTAAACTTGTTCAATGAATGCACAAGAGCGAGGAGTTATTTTTCAGTCACGGTATAATTTAACTCAGCCTTTGACTTGTTTTTACTAGTAAAATAGATGGCATAGGGCAATTTCTCCTCTACCTAACCTAAGGTTTCTCCTATGGAATTGTGTGAGGCATAAGAATGAATATGAAAAGGGAGGGCCCAGTTTTGGCCTCTGAGAATTGGTGCAGTGGTTAGCTTCCCCTTTAGAATGTCTAAGGCCTCTTGATAGCTCTTTGACCATATAAATTCAGAATCTGTGGCCAACAACCCAAACAAAGGAGAGGCCAACTTGCTGAATTCCTTTATGAACCTTCTGTAGTATCCAGCTAACCTTAAGAAACTCTTGACATCTCTCTACTTTTGTGAAGCTGGGACCCTTTGGATGATGGCTATTTTGTTTGGGTCCACCTACAGTCCTTACTGATATATGGAATTACCTAGCATAGTCCCTTTAGTCATTAAGAATTCACATTTTTCTGAACTGAGAGATAGGTTAATTTCAATGCATTTGCATAATACTTTTCCTAGGTTAGTTAGGGATTCTTGAAAATCACATCCATAAGGTGTAAAATCATCCATATAGATCTCTTCAACATCATGTACCAATTCAGCAAAAATACTCAAGACTACTCTCTGGAAAGTGGCAGGAGCATTACATAAGCCAAAAGGAAGGACCCTATAGGCAAACGTACCCCAAGGACAGGTGAATGTGGTTTTATCCTAGTCTTCTGGGCAGATTTAGATTTGGTTGTACCCACTGAATCCATCTAGGAAAGAAAAGAACTTCTTCCCTACCAGGGCATCTACCACTTGGTCAATGAAGGGTAGGGGAAAATGATCCTTCTTTGTGGATTTGCTCAACTCCATATAATCGACACAAATCCTCCACTTACCATACTTCTTTGGAACTAACACTAAAGGAGAGACCCACACATCGTCAGAGATAGGGTAAATGAACCCTGCATCTAACAATTTTTGCAGTTCTTCTTTGACTATGTCTTTAAGGGCTAGATTCATTCTCCTTTGTGGTTGCCTGAATAGCTTGCAACCTTCCTTGATGTATATCTGGTGAGTACACACTAATGGGTGTACTCCCTTTATTTCCTTGTAGCTCCAAGTGAATGCTTCTAGGTTTTCTTCTAACATATTGCATAGCTTTTCTTCTTCAAGAGCAGACAGAGATGGGTTTATTCTCAAATTTTTCTCTCGGCCAAAGTCTATGGTTTTGACTCAGAGTGGGTTGGAATTGGCCAAGAATAAGTCAATTTGATGATTGTTCAGTGTTTCCTTTACTTCTTCTTCTAATGATAATGAACTAGGAGTTGGACTTTGGAGTAGGTGTTCAATTAAGTCATCCTCCTCTTGTTGTCCTCCTCCTATGATTGCTTCCAAAGCATAAAGTTGGGTAGAATAAATCTCATCTTCTTCCTCCTCCTCCAACCATAAAGGTAAATCATGTTCTAGGGAGGGTTGAGAAGGAGGGTATAAGACTAACTATTTAGACATATGCCCATTCTTGATGGTCATATTCCCAGTGATGTAGCTAATGTAGGCATCAGCTATGGCCAAACATGGCCTCCCAAGCATGAGTGAGCAACCAGTAAGCTTAGCCTTAGGCTGGAGAACTAGGAAATCTGTAGGGTACTCCTAGGAGTCAACGGAGACCATCACATCCTCCACAATTCCCTCAGGGGTGACTATGGAATGGTCTGTAAGTTGCAGAACTATTGTGGTCTTCCTTAATGACCCTGGGAGGTTAAGCTTGAGCATGGTGTCCTTGGTCATCACATTAATGGTAGCCCCAAGATCAATCAGAGTGTGTGGGACAATGGTGCCATTGATGTGCACATGTACTACAGGGCTTCCAGGGTCTAAGTATTTTGGACATATTACATGCCCCAGCATAAAGCCAGATAACTACCCAATGTCATTAATGGTAGGGGCATCCCTTTTTCTTCTTCCTAGATGCTTGAAGCACTTATCGTTAATCAACTTATTGTATATAGGAACATCTTTGATTGCCTGGAGAAGGGGTATATTTACACATAGATTCTTCAATTCTCCAAGAAGTTCAATTTATTTTTGGCTAAGCTGGAGTGGTTGGGCTAAAATTTCAAGAAAGGGTGGATTTTCTTTAAGGTTTTGTTACACTAAAAAATGTCACCATGGCTATTTACAGTTAGTATGGCTCTACAAACAGTCATGCTATCCTCCTGGGCAAGTCTTATGCCTCTGCTCTCCATTTCAAACTCCAAAAAGAGAGAAAGTCTTTGTAAATGTGTTTATCTCTGGGTACGCAGAGTCTCTCGGCCTTACCTGCGTATACGCACCTAATGTTCACAAAAACTGCGTACTTGTACGCTCTGTATGTAAAGGGGTAGGTGCGTACCCCTGTAAAGGTCAAAAGGCGCGAGTTTCATCTTTAAAAAGTTACTTGTGGTCATTTCTAGAGCATTCTAGAAGGTTGTTCGACGTGTATTGAGCGCCTCCAGATGGTTCATGTACCCCTATGAAAGAGGAACTTATCCCATCAAGAGAGGAGCTATCCCATCCAAAGAGGGGATTATCCCATTGATGGTGGACCTGATTAACTTCCTCTTGAGCACTATAAATACAGGCATTGGGCCAGAAGGAAGAGAGGTTGAAAGCTAAACATTTCTAAGGGTAGATGCTACAGGAATTAGGACTCCCATTTAGAAGCTTGTGAGGAGAGAATCCCATCCTTTCTTGCTTCATTTGGAAGTGGGTGAGCTTTGTCAAAGTAAAGGAGAACTCTTGATGGACCCTGGGAGGGACTTGCACAACACCAAGGCTCAGGTTGTAATTGTTCCTTTTGTTTCCTATTAATGCAAATGAGTCCATTCTTCTCAATAACTTGTTATTTATGAGTTGTTTCATGTACTCCTTGGTCTATATGTTAAATATGTTTTATTTTATGAGATTATCAAGTGCTATTTAATCGTTTGATTGTTAGTGAATGCAGGTTTCGAAGTGAAGGAGGAGCTCATCCGGATCAGCGAGACTGGACTACTACAACAGCGTTGGACTACAGGTAGGATCTAAACACTTGATTTCTTGTATGGTAAATGCATGTTTAGAGAAGGATTGCTCTTGTTTGTCTTGTTTGTCACTAAAGAGTCTTAGACTCCTAGGGAGGTTGGTTGTGTCCACACTATCGACTCTTTCCGCCTGACAAAATGGCGACTCCACTGGGGAATCCATTGATGTGAAAGTTTTTTCCTTTGTATGCAACTTTGATCTGAGAAAAGTCATTTATTTTCTAGTTTTTGGCTGTGTGACTTTGTATTTGGGTGGGCTAGCTTAGGGTTAAATTAGATTCAGTTTTTCTTGGTTTTTCCAGTAGTACGCACCCTCTGAGTATTGCACAGTGCGTACTTGTACGCACTGTTGTTGTGTGCACAGAGCGGGCCCGCACCTGGCTTAACAGGTTGCCTGCGTACCCTGCTAAAAATCAAGAAATTTCCATTTTTTACATTTTTCCTCTTAGGTTTTGCTTTTTCTTAGTTCTTACTGCCCAGATCCATTAGTCCCCTGTCAAAGATCTTCACCTGAACTTGTTTCGATAGCATTGAGTGTTTTAGTGGATTTCATAGAAGTTTAAGCCCTAGGGTTTGATTTTTGAGTAGGTCCTGTAGTGACTTTGGTGGTAGAAGTTGTCAAGCCTTACATCTCTCTGGTTTTGTCATCCTTCTTAAGAGTCGGACCTGTCATAAAAGTCTACCTGTGAGAGCAACTTACCTTTGAGTTGTCTCTTTGGCGAATTTCGAAGTGCTTGTTGATTGAGTATTGAATTCCATTTTACAAAAAGAACAAAAAGATTTGAGTTTTGTTTTGACTGGTTTTTTGATTCTACATTAGCTGGTCCTTGGCTTGATTGTGGTCAAGTAAAACAACCTAGAATCATCCTTGTAGGATTTTGCCTCGTTAGGTTTGCTTTAGAGTAAATTTCCTTTTGATTTGCTTGAGAGTCAATTTTTCGTAGATTTTATAGATTCTGAGATTGATTTTTGTTAAAATAGATTTATATGCTTTATTAAATAAGGAAAATACAAAAACATCTCCTTTGAAAAGTTTTGTTTCAAGTAGCTTTTGGAGTATTTTGAGAGAGAAAGAATTTTTCGTGCACGTAATGAGTGGTCATGTTTGTATGCTTGGAAAGATAAAGAGTTTTATTTCTCTGATTTTCGTTGCCAAGAGAGTTGCTTTTATATAAATTTGCATTCTCTAAACTTTCTTAGCTAAGAATTTCATTGAAAAAAAAAAGTAGTGTAAATCATCCTAAGTGCATCTTTGTAGTGGTTTGAGTCGAGTCTACACACCATTGGTTTCATTTCCGCTACCTTTTGTCTTTAAAGAAAACCATAAAAATTAACGCTTAAAGTAAAATCAACATAGTAACTTTTTCTTTTACTAGGGCTCTGAAGCACCAATATAGATCAGGCTAGTGTCTTGGAGTAGCAGAGTAATTAACTCTCCAAGACAGCAAAACCAAACAAGTAGCTTATCTTGTGGTAGGATAAATCCAACTGTTGCATTTATACTCTGGGAAAGCTCCTCTTAAAGGAGAAGCACGAGCTTGTGTCCGAACCAGTGAGGGGATCAATCCTCCCTCGTTGGGAACGACGCCAGACACGCACGTATTACAAACGGTAAACCTCGGATTAACCATTGTCGAGGAGCCAGGGGTCACTTATCGGTAAACCTTGGATTGTTGTCAAGGAGTCGGTAAGGGGATTGAGCTTGATACTCTGCCCTTGCGTGCTGTCGGAGTTTAGATTGTTCCCCCAAGTGTATTTGCCGTTGTTGGTAACCTTAGTGGCCATAATCTTAGGATTCTACCCAAGGTGACGGTGGAGGGAAGATCCCACTGTACCTGGAGCAGACGTCAGCTAGACTCACTTGGATTTTCCGGGGGGTTCACTTCACTCGAGACGGTTAAAGTGGAGGAACTTGTGCCGGTCTATTCATTAAGCAGGTTGCCGGGTAACTGTTCCACCCTCCACTTCTGTACTGAATTCGACGATGTTGGGTTTCATCTCCAACTAGTGTTTTCGGTCCGGAAGGCTACTGTTTGTGCATGGTTTGACGCCCTAGATTCTTTAGGCGTGTGATTCAAATTTGTTTGGTTCTTTAGTGACTTTAGGTGGTTTGATTTGAGATTTTACTTTGTTTTCGTGTGTAGTAGTTAAAAGTTTTTAGCTGTGCCGGAATTACCGAGACAGTCCCGTAGACTTCGGGACAAGTCACCTGAGATTGTTACCGGAACTGATTTGTTGAGAAAACTCCGTAGATCGCGGGGTGGACCTCCTGAAGACGTCCCGGGTCAGTACGAAGGATTGAAGGTCCTTGTAACTCCTCCTAGTGGCAGTAGAGTAGGATCACCTGAAGAAGGAGAGTCTTCCTTGGTAGTCCATCCAGATTACCAAAGTCTAGAGACAGGTTATAATCCCGAAGCTGTTACAGTTTTCGAGCTTGCTGGTAGTTTTTCATCTACTAGTGATTTAGGTGAGGAACCTGAAATATCTGAGCCTATTACTCCAACTTCTAGTGTTCCAGATTCACCAAGAGTAGAACGAGTTATCACCGAAAATCTTCCTACTAGTTTGATTGCTATTGAAGAACTTGCTCCAGAGGAAGAAATAGGCGTCTCTAACCTTGAAGATCAACTTACTATTGATCTAAGGGAGCGGAGTCGCCATTTTGTCAGGTGGAAAGAGTCGATAGTGCGGACACAACCAACCTCCCTAGGAGTCTAAGACTCTCTAGTGACAAACAAGACAAACAAGAGCAATCCTTCTCTAAACATGCATTTACCATACAAGAAATCAAGTGTTTAAATCCTACCTGTAGTCCAACGCTGTTGTAGTAGTCCAGTCTCGCTGATCCAGATGAGCTCCTCCTTCACTTCGAAACATGCATTCACTAACAATCAAACGATTAAATAGCACTTGATAATCTCATAAAATAAAACATATTTAACATATAGACCAAGGAGTACATGAAACAACTCATAAATAACAAGTTATTGAGAAGAATGGACTCATTTGCATTAATAGGAAACAAAAGGAACAATTACAACCTGAGCCTTGGTGTTGTGCAAGTCCCTCCCAGGGTCCATCAAGAGTTCTCCTTTACTTTGACAAAGCTCACCCACTTCCAAATGAAACAAGAAAGGATGGGAATCTCTCCTCACAAGCTTCTAAATGGGAGTCCTAATTCCTGCAGCATCTACCCTTAGAAATGTTTAGCTTTCAACCTCTCTTCCTTCTGGCCCAATTCCTATATTTATAGTGCTCAAGAGGAAGTTAATCAGGTCCACCATCAATGGGATAATCCCCTCTTTGGATGGGATAGCTCCTCTCTTGATGGGATAAGTTCCTCTTTCATAGGGGTACATGAACCATCTAGAGGCGCTCAATACACGTCGAACAACCTTCTAGAATGATATAGAAATGACCACAAGTAACTTTTTAAAGATGAAACTCGCGCCTTTTGACCTTTACAGGGGTACGCACCTACCCCTTTACATACAGAGCATACAAGTACGCAGTTTTTGTGAACATTAGGTGCGTATACGCAGGTAAGGCCGAGAGAATCTGCGTACCCAGAGATAAACACATTTACAAAGACTTTCTCTCTTTTTGGAGTTTGACATGGAGAGCAGAGGCATAAGACTTGCCCAGGAGGATAGCATGACTGTTGATAGAGCCATACTAACTGTAAATAGCCATGGTGACATTTTTTAGTGTAACAGATTCACCAAGAGTAGAACGAGTTATCACCGAAAATCTTCCTACTGGTTTGATTGCTATTGAAGAACTTGCTCCAGAGCAAGAAATAGGTGTCTCTAACCTTGAAGATCAACTTACTATTGGTCTAAGGGAGCATGAATCTATCTTTTACAGTCCTCCTAGAAGTACTACTTGGTACCTTTCGTTAACTAACTATTTAGACAACTCGGGGTTAAGTTTTTCTCCACCTCGTACTCCTTTTCCACCTGGAGGTATTTATACTCCTGTAAATATGTCTGGTCAGTCGTCCGTGTTCACTCAATCTTCTGAATCTTTCTTACACGGCGGTCCTTCTGTTCCCACCGGGTATCAGTCACTTTCTGGTACCTTTGCGGGGGCATCTCCTCAACCCATTGATCATGGGTTATTAGCTGGAAACAATGGTAATAGACCGTTGGGTGTAGGGGACATTTACATGATGTCAGGATCAGTTCCCGTTTCTCAACCTCAAGGTGGCCAATTACCGCCTGGGGGGCAGCCTCAATTAATGCCTCGGGGGCAACCTCAAGGTACACAAATTGTGTCTGGGGGGCAACCTCAAGGCCAGTATGTACCTATGGTACAATACATGCCTCAAGGTCAACCCCAGCCTCAATATGTACCCCAGGGTCAACCTCAGTATCAATATTTACCTCAAGGGTATCAACCTCCAGGGTATCAACCTCAAGGGTATCAACCTCAATGTCAAGGTCAACCCCAGTATCAGTATTTACCCCAAGGTTATCAACCTCAAGGTCAATACTCGAGTCAAGGTTATCAACCACCTCAGGGTCAGTCTTATGTTCAAGGTCCGGGAAATGTACCTTTCAATTATCAACCCTAACCTCAACCTGGTTACGGATCTCAGTATCCTCAACCTGTTACGGGTCAATACCCTGGAATGATAGTGTGGGATCCATCACAAGGTCAACAGGTGTTGCAGCCAAGTGTACAGTTGTTACCTCAAACCGGACAACCCGTAGTTTCTGGTTCACCCCAGCAACCGCAACCTGTCCAGTCAAATGTTCAAACTTTTGTAACTTCGGTAGTTACTCAGCCGCCAATTGCACCTAGTACTCCATCTCAAACGGCTGCTGCAACTACCGCAACATCTGCCGCACTTACTTCTGGAGTATCGACAGCTCCTGTTTCTACTGTCTCTTTAACTACTCCTCAGGCATCTTTACCCTTATCTGGATCTACGATTCAAACTACGGTTCAGATGCCTGTAGGTCAGCCTGGTATAAGTACGGTTGTCACTACTCAACCACAATTTGTTCATCAACCGTACCAGGGACAGTACCAATATGGGCAAGCTGTCCAACAACCAGTTTACCAGTATCAACCGTATCCTGGGTACACTTATCAACAACCTCAACAACCCCAGTACGGTCCGGTTAATCCTGGTTTTCCAGGAGGATACAATATCCTGAATGCAATGCCTATTCCAAGTTATCCTGGATATCCTCCTCCTGGGGCTGGTGTCATGACTCAGAGTTTTAGGGATCCGAACCAGCAATTGCCGTTTATCGCAACTTTGGATTTACCAGACTTGTCGCGCCTAACGAACGATCCAATCAATTATCTTCCGTTTTGGCCGGCAATGCCAAATAAGTTGCCCAGTGATATTCCCAAGTTTGAAGGTAAGTCTAGAGAGGACCCGTCGAATCATGTGATGACTTACCACCTCTGGTGTGCTTCAAATTCTATCTCGGATGATTCGATCCGCTTACGTCTTTTCCAACGTACACTCATTGGTCTCGTGGCCAAGTGGTACATTGAGTTACCACTTGCCTCTTTTTACAATTTTAGCCAGTTAGCTACCTCGTTCTTAACTCACTTTCAGTTGCCGGTCAGATACGATAATGGCACGGAGTTATTAACTTCTCTAAAACAATCGACGTCCACGTATATTTCCGATCACATTCATGAGTGGAGACGTCGAAGAAGGTTAGTGAAAGTTTTTATTCCGGACCAAATCTTAGCTGAATGGTTTGTTAAATCATTATTACCGAAGATTACTGAAGATGTAGCTAAGGCCGGAGTAGTTACTGAGGAACAAGTCATTGCTCAGGCGCAGTACCTTGACTTAGTTTATACTCAGTCGGGTACGTTACACGAGAAGATCCCAGATCTTCCAAAATCGAATCAAATCCCTGCAGCTCCTTCGGGATCTCATGCCGCTGATGGTATGATTGGTACGGTGAACACAAAGAGCAAGAAGAAGTCTTCCAAGAATTCTACTACTCCTATAATCACCTTGCCTGATTCCCTGACAGGAGAGTCTTCTCCTGAGCTTTCTGCCGATATTCACGCTGTAGAGTCATCTACGGCCAAATCAAAAAACGGTGGAAAGAAGAAAGGAAAGAAGAAGGCTAAAGCAGACAAGGCTCCGAAGGAGAAAACAGAAAAGTCGGAAACCAATGACGAAAAGCGCAAACCTCGATATCCTTGTCTTATTTGTGAAGAGGATCATTTTACAAGAGATTGCCCTCATCGGGCCGAGGTTGTGAAAATAGTCAAAGGTTCTCCCAATCCTGTTGTGTTGAAAGATCCATTTCCAAAGCAGGAGAGTAAGATGATAGGTTCTTCCTCGACTGCCAGTGAAGAACCCATTTTGATTATGTCTCATGTGAGGATTGCGACTCGGTCGCAAGATTATGGTAGTAAGACTCCTGTTGATGGTAAGGAAGTAGAATCTTCTCATTCTAATCCATCAACCTCAGCTCCTGGTTCCGATCCACTACAGATCGAAAAACCTAACCCAGACTTAGTAATCAAACCGCCCGCCAAGGGTGTACTTCGAAGGTCTGCTTTCAATCCACATGCAAGAGCGGCCCAGAATTACAACATTGTTGAGGATTTAGCTGTTTCACCCTCAGCAATGTCGGCTTTAGAAGTGTTGCAATCATGCCCAGCACAACGAAAATTACTTTTGTCGGCTATCGGAGCTGTTGATGTTCAGGACCCGAATCTGATAATCTTCGATCTAGAAAGTAGTACACCACGCCTACCCCATCAAATGGCTTTCCAGATTCCAGTGATAGTAAAAAACAGGCCTATTCATCGGACTGTAATTGATGAGGGAGCTTCCACGTGTATTATGTCGATTCAGTGTTGGAGATTGCTTGGTTCTCCTTCGCTGAACCAATCCCCGACCATCCTTAAGGCCTTTGATGGCCGTGGGTTCCGTCCCTTTGGTATTCTACAGGAATTGCCTATAGGGGTAGAAGGTAAAACCGTTAGTCTGGATGTGGAGGTGGTTGATGCCCCTCTAAACTACAACCTTCTTTTGGGTCGAAGTTGGTCATATGCTATGACAGCGGTCGTTTCATCGGTCTTTAGAGTAATAAAGTTTCTACATAACGGCAAGATCGTGACAATTGATCAGCTGACATACTTTTCATCCGACCCAGCCTCTTCAGAGAGTATCCAGCATGTCGGTAAGACGACAATCCCTTATAGGGACGTTGGCGTAGGTTTAGTTAAAGATTCCGGTTTACTGGGAACTTTTCCTTTCCCTCTAATCAACGCAGACCCTTCATTTGCATCAATTCATATGATTACATCAGACACCATTATTTACAACGATCCTTGGATTGTCCCATCTGAATCTGAGATAGACTCATTCGGTGATGCTATGCCTTTGAGTCCATATGAAATTTCTTATGAAGTCGTCGTGTCTTTTACCGACTCGCGTTCAACCCAAATCGACCAAATGAATGTGGTCAATGAGGAATCACTTTTCACATCAACCTCAGAATGGATAGCATTTCCCGAAGTCGTGTCATCTGACGAGCAACTTTGCGAAATCCTAAGTGTAGACGATCTACCATGGGAAGATCTCCATCATAGATCTTCGTTTTTACCTGAGGGGGATGCTTTTGAAAATGATTTTTCATCTATTTTTACCGCTGAATATGTCAAAGACGCTCAGAATCCAACGAAACATCTTGATTCAGAGTTGAATTTAGGGAATATTTCTTGCACTATTCCCATTGACATTTCAGTGAAGCCTGGAATTGAGGAAAACATTCATATAGGTGCCTCGTGTACAGATGATGAAATTCAAACTTACAAGGACCTATTCCAAGAATTCCGCGATGTGTTTGCCTGGTCTTACGAGGAAATGCCAGGAATCGATCCTGCCATTGTTGTTCATGAAATAAAGACCTACCCGAATGCTAAACCCATCCAGCAACGGTTGCGTCAGATTCACCCTCGAAAAGCAGCTGCGATTAAAGCAGAAGTCGAAAAGCTGTTGAAAGCAGGTTTCATTTATCCAATCCCGTTAACGGATTGGGTATCGAATATTGTTCCGGTTAACAAGAAACAAGGAACAATAAGAATCTGTATCGACTATAGGGATATAAATCGAGCTTGTCCAAAAGACAACTATCCTACGCCCTATATCGATCAAATAATTGATGATTGTGTCGGAAGTGAAATGTTTTCCTTTATGGATGGTTTTCCGGGCTATAATCAAATCAATATTCTACCTGCCGATCAACCAAAAACGACATTCATTTGTCCATGGGGGACATTTGCTTACTGCAAATTACCTTTTGGGCTTAAGAATGCCGGAGCTACTTTTCAACGGGAAATGTCTTATGCATTTCATGACATCAAGCACATTGTGCAACCATACCTCGATGATTTACCTGCTCATTCTTTACATCGAGTTGATCACCTTGTCCACTTACGAGCAATCTTTATGAGGTGTAGGCATTATCGTATTCGGTTGAATCCGCACAAGTGTGTATTCTGTATAGAAGCGGGTTGATTGCTGGGATTTGTTGTTTCAAAAGCCGGCATTCGCGTTGATCCCTCGAAGGTCGAAGCCATCATCAAATTGCCTCCTCCTTCGAGTTTGCGCCAACTCCAAAGTTTGCAAGGGAAAGCAAACTTTTTACGCCGATTCATTCCAAACTACGCCGAGGTCACTAAGAGTTTTACACGGTTGTTGAAACAGAACGCTCAATTCTTTTGGGACGAGATTGCCCAACAATCTTTTGATGCACTTAAGCACGCGTTGACCCATGCACCGTTGTTGCATCCTCCCAACTACAACCAGGACTACTTCTTATACCTCGCAGCTTCGCATTCCACTATTGGAATGGTGTTAGCCCAAGAGGATGAATTCGGAACGGAACATGTGATATATTATCTTAGTAGGACGTTAAACCCCACTGAGCTAAAATATTCGCATGTGGAGAAATTGGCCCTGGCAGCCGTTCAAGCTGTCCAGCGTTTTTGTCACTACATTCTTCTCCATAAAACTACAGTTATTTCGGATTGCAACCCTATGATTTATATTTTGACTAAACAACTGCTAGGGGGCAAGTACTCTAAATGGATCGTTATCCTGCAAGAGTTCGACTTGGAGTTCGAGAAGTCCAAGTCTAAGAAATCCTTAGTTTTTGCGGAATTGATGTGTGATTTCCCGCGTGCTGACACAGAAACTGTGGCAGAGGAGTCCATTGCGGACGAATCTTTGTTTCTTATCAATACTTTAGATCCGTGGTATGGGGATATAATCATCTATCTCCAAACCCAAACCTTTCGGCCTGAAACTTCAAAGTCGGAGCGTCGAAAAATTCGGTTTCAATCCCAGCAATACAGAATTATTGGAGATACACTTTATCGCCGGGGGGCAGACTCGGTTTTTCGACGTTGTTTAACTCACGAAGAGGCTGAGAGGGTTTTGAATGATTGTCACTCTGGAGCGTGTGGTGGTCATATGTCTGGGTATGCCACAGCTCAGAAGGTGTTGCGTGCTGGCTATTTCTGGCCATCCATGTTTAAAGATTGTATCATTGCGGTCCGAAAATGCCACAACTGTCAAGTGTTCGATCGCAAGATGCGCGCACCACCTGCTCCTCTCCATCCTATAATTGCCGTTGGTCCTTTCGCCAAATGGGGTATCGATTTTATTACTTGTAACCCTCACTCGGCCAGGGGGCATGCGTATATCATCCTCGCGGTTGATTATTTTACTAAATGGGCCGAGGCGATGCCTACATTCGACGCAAGCGGCAAAACAGCTGCAGTTTTCATATTCAATCACATTATAACTAGGTTTGTTGTCCCGCAAGCGATCATCACTGACCATGGGAGCCATTTTTGAAACATCATGATGACTGAGCTTACAAGCCAGCTTGGTTTGCGCCACAATAGCTCTACTCCTTATTATCCGCAAGCCAATGGTTTGGTTGAGTCTATCAACAAAGTTCTGGTTATCATGATCCGGCGAATCATTGGCATTCATCGGTCGAATTGGCACAACATGTTATTTTCAGCGCTATGGGCATACCGAACTTCAGTGAAAACTTCAACAGGGTTCACTCCTTTCCAGCTAGTTTATGGCTTGGAAGCTGTGTTACCCATTGAATGCGAAATCCCATCACTTCAAATGGCTGTCGAATTACTTCCAGCTACTTCCGAAGAGGAGAAACGTTTATTATACTTAGCTCAATTAGATGAGACTCGACGTGACACTGCATTGGCAATCGAGACTCACGCGAAGCGAATGAAAGCTCAATATGATAGAAATGTGACCCCTCGAAGTTTTTCAGAGGGAGACCTAGTGCTATTATATGATCAAGCTAACGATAAGCTAGGTGCTGGAAAATTCGTTCCTATGTGGCATGGACCCTACATTGTAAAGTGAAAGCTAGCAAAAGGGGCCTATGAGCTGGTAGATTTTGATGGGGACTCTTTGGGTAAACCCAGAAATGGACTTTACCTTAAGAGGTATTATGCTTAAATGATGGGTATGGAGAATTTTTAGTTAGGTTAGGTTTTCTTTCTAGCTAGTATGTTTGTTAGTTTAGATAGTGTGCTTAGCTTAGAAAGTGTGTTTTTCGTCATTATTCTGGCTTATCTTGGTTTTACTCTTGATATTGCAGATGTCGACGCCTCTCCAAACGTACATTGGATTTGCCGATGGTGCTTGTCATAGTACACGGAATATCTCTTCCGCAGCTTGGGTTATCTATTCGCCCTCTGATGAGTTAGTTTCTATGCATGGGGTGAGCCTCGGTCAAACAACGAACAACATTGCAAAATACAGTGCAGTGGTTGAATTATTGTCTGAATCTATTTCATTTGGAATTCGACGTTTGATAGTGAGGTTAGACTCTGAACTCGTTGTATTACAGCTTAATAGAGTATATGCCATTAGAAATCCTGTGTTATTAAGGTTGTTTTTGAGAGTGCGTCTCTTGGAACATGAATTTGATTACATTGAATATCAGCATATTCCAAGGTCTTTAAATACATTAGCAGATGCAATTGCTTCTCGAATGTTGGACAGACATTTGCTTCTCGGTAACCATACAGTGAAAGTAACCATCAGGAAATCGAACAACTGTCGCGCCCTCATCAGGATGTCGGGCCATTACCGCAACCCATCTCGTCAAATTAGGCTCCCGAGGAGCCCCAACTGGAACAGTAAGATGCTGGGGGATCAGCATTGGAACTCTCTCTAGGGTAAAGCTCACAACCAAAGGCCCATATCCAAAGGTCTTCAATCGTCCGGTCTTTGCCCTAGTCAGTTGGCCCTTCATATTGGCCAACACAGCATCGCACCAGTTGAAAATTGTGCCTTGTTAGCAATCTATCACCATCCGCATTTGGGACCCGGTGGCATTGTGCAAGGCGGCTGCGCCGCAGAGTCTGGTAACAGTAAAGGCTATCACCATAAGTTCAGGTCGGGATATGTATTTGATTTCTATCCCCTTCTCCTGGTTTTGATTGTTGCACCACTCTAGCCGGAGACTAGTAAGGGATTGGCCACCCGGCCTAGTCCCAAATAGAGAGAGTTGCTCGCCCCTGTTAGGCAAGCCAGTGAGAAAATATATGTCGGAGGACTCTATCTCGAGTTGGTTCTCTCCGATGTAGAAGCATTGATCCTAAATGTTCCACCTTTCAACCAGCCACTCAAGGAATGCCACCTGGCCCCTCATGCCAGGTATGGCCCAGTATTTGTACAGACCGCATGCTTTTAACACATCAATAGAAGGTTGATGATTTATTGCGGCCAAATCAACATCCTCGTGTTCTCTTTATCTCCAATCTAGCATGGTGACTGCCCTACACACCAAAAAACAATAGTTAGAATTCATTAAATAAAATTTGGTTGGTTGAAATTGGAGTTTGGGGTTTCAAAATGTGTGTTTCACGAGGTACGCACCCCGCGTTCAGGACACAGAGCAGCGGTACGCAGCTGGTCTGAAGGCGGGCTGCGTACCCCGACCTTTTTCCTATATACGAAAAAGGTCGAGGTACGCAGGTCGCCCATGGGGCACCTGCGTACCCCGAGAAACATATCCTAACACCCTAAACCCCCTAAAAAATCAAACTAAAACTTGAAATGAAATTCTAAACGGATGAAATTGAAGAGGAGGATGTTGTGGAATACCTGAAAGAGACGGCGCTCGATTCTGACGGTCGGATTCTCCGCAATGTCCACGGGAAGTTTCTTGCCAAAAGCCCTTTTCTCAACCTCAACAGTAAAATGGTAAAAATGACATGGTAAAAAGTCTTTTTATAGGTTTTTTGGATGAATGAATGCTAAGTTTGTTTATTTTTCACCATGAAAGGATATTTTTCAATGTATTTTTGCATGTCTTAAACAAGTATGAGTAATGTGTTGTTTTTGTGCAGGACAAAAGGATTTAGAGGGAAAATTGTCATTTTTCACGAACCAAAACATCAGAGTCATCTTTTAAGCCCTTTTCTGACTCCTAAAATATGAAAAGATCGCCGAGCGTTTCTTTTACACTCGTTAAAATGGAATTAAAAGACGGTCCCCTTATAGCCCTTTTCTGACCGTAAAAACAGGAAAAGATTGCCGGGTTTTTGTCGTTTCAAACTCGATACTGGAAATAAAACGACGTGTCCTTGATCGCTTTTTACTTTTCAGGTCAGTGGCACTAATCATGAAAGTACTCCTTGGTCGCAAGATCAAGCGGTTCTCCCAGGTATTATTTTATACTTTTTCGGGCTTGGGGGACACAAATTTACGAAAAAGTTCAACCTGGAGTCTTCTTAAGTTTTTCAGACTCTCTAAAATTGAAAAACGCCGAGTTTCTCCTATACTGGGCTCGTTAAAATTTCACAGTAAAGGGCCTGTTCAATTACAAACAGGAACGAACCACTCCTTCCTAGGGTTCGAATCAAAACTAGGTTGGACTCATCCGAAGGATGAGCTTATAATCAAGCATATGTTATCCTCCTCAAGCTTGTTAAAAATAAAGAGGTACTTGCCAGAAATGGTGGGGGAAAAGAGAGAAGAATGAGCCTATTTGTTATCCTTTGTCTCAGAAGAAACCTTATTACCACTCTTGAACACGACACTTTTCATTCACCTGGGTTGGGAAATCCTTTGCCTCACAGTTGATCAAACCACATTGAAAGTCTTCAGCCGGGTACTGGGGATTAACTTTGAGTCATTCGTTACCAAGCCATCTGTTGTGTCGTTATGTGTTCAAGAGGTCTGCAAATAAAACTTTCATCTGCAAGATACTTGTCATCCATTTTGACCATCCCTGAGTCAGTCCTTACAGCAACATTTTCTCCAACTTGAACTATGATTTCGTGTTGTGGGCCTGCCTGCAACGGGTCGCTTTCTATCGACATCAGCACATTATCTAGAGAGATGACTTAGAAATCGTCAGTACCTTGAAGTCTGCATGCATCAATGGCAGGTTTCTCGCCTTTGACATCAGTTTACATCATTGACTTTCGATGGAAGGATTCTGTGAAATGTTCGACATCAACCCATTCATTCACATCTCATGGATTGTACTGGGTACTTTGAGAACCATTGACATTACTGGTGGTCTCTCTCACACTTGTTAATAGTTTACATCATCGACTGGTAATAAAGTGGTTTCTACCATGTTCGACATCAACTCATTTATTCGCATGGCTAGAATCGTACCAATTCGGGAAGTAGAAATGAAGACCCTGGATTTAGTTCCCACCATCCAGGCTGCAAGGAGTTTTGTATTCATTACATAGTAGACCAATTATAAACAGATGGCTGCGTCCATACTGTGTCTACGCAAGTCTATGATTATGATGTACTGCAAGATCATTCCTGTATCAGAGTAGTTAGTCTGTTAGTTAAAGTTTTGATCTGAGTATGGGAATGCCTACCTCAGCGATGATATAATCTTATACATGTATTTTGTGTTGAAAATTGCAGGTTCTGACCAGGCTCTCCACAAGATAATCCTTGAAATGATAAAGCGCTTCACCCTTCCTAGATAATACAAAACCCTAATCTACTACAGGCTTCGCACTTTAGGGGGCAATCTGTTACACTAAAAAATGTCACCATGGCTATTTACAGTTAGTATGGCTCTATCAACAGTCATGCTATCCTCCTGGGCAAGTCTTATGCCTCTACTCTCCATGTCAAACTCCAAAAAGAGAGAAAGTCTTTGTAAATGTGTTTATCTCTGGGTACGCAGATTCTCTCAGCCTTACCTGCGTATACACACCTAATGTTGACAAAAACTGCGTACTTGTACGCTCTGTATGTAAAGGGGTAGGTGCGTACCCCTGTAAAGGTCAAAAGGCGCGAGTTTCATCTTTAAAAAGTTACTTGTGGTCATTTCTAGAGCATTCTAGAAGGTTGTTCGACGTGTATTGAGCACCTCCAGATGGTTCATGTACCCCTATGAAAGAGGAACTTATCCCATCAAGAGAGGAGCTATCCCATCCAAAGAGGGGATTATCCCATTGATGGTGGACCTGATTAACTTCCTCTTGAGCACTATAAATACAAGCATTGGGCCAGAAGGAAGAGAGGTTGAAAGCTAAACATTTCTAAGGGTAGATGCTGCAGGAATTAGGACTCCCATTTAGAAGCTTGTGAGGAGAGATTCCCATCCTTTCTTGTTTCATTTGGAAGTGGGTGAGCTTTGTCAAAGTAAAGGAGAACTCTTGATGGACCCTGGGAGGGACTTGCACAACACCAAGGCTCAGGTCGTAATTGTTCCTTTTGTTTCCTATTAATGCAAATGAGTCCATTCTTCTCAATAACTTGTTATTTATGAGTTGTTTCATGTACTCCTTGGTCTATATGTTAAATATGTTTTATTTTATGAGATTATCAAGTGCTATTTAATCGTTTGATTGTTAGTGAATGCAGGTTTCAAAGTGAAGGAGGAGCTCATCCGGATCAGCGAGACTGGACTACTACAACAACGTTGGACTACAGGTAGGATCTAAACACTTGATTTCTTGTATGGTAAATGCATGTTTAGAGAAGGATTGCTCTTGTTTGTCTTGTTTGTCACTAGAGAGTCTTAGACTCCTAGGGAGGTTGGTTGTGTCCGCACTATCGACTCTTTCCGCCTGACAAGTTTTTTTCCTCTCTTTCTTCCTCAACCTCCCTATGTGGAGAGGGAGGTTGGTTATCTGGGAGAATTCTCCCAGATCTTAGGTTGATCTCCTGGATTTCTACAACATGAGCTGGGTATGATGTCTCTCCACTGTATCCTTGTTGAGCCTGCCTATTATTTCAGTTTGGATTTGGCTGGGTAGGCATCTAGGGTTGCTTTGGTGGAGCAGAGTGTAGGAGTTGTGGTTGGGTAGGTGGTGGAGGAAATAGGGCTAGGACATTGTTGAATTGGGGCCTCCACCCCTGTGGTGCGGTATTCCACTGATGTTGTCACTGAATGTAAGGTTGAAATGACTGGATGGTTGGCTGGGAATGATACTCAGGTGCATAGGACCAAGGAGGGGGTGTAGACCAAGAAGGATGAGTAGGGGGTCCCTAATAAGGTATAGTTGTGCTTTAGTTGGGTCTGTAATATGCATGGGATGATCCTTGCATACCCTGCCGGTATGGTCTAGGCCCAAGAGGTCTCCTTTGGTTGATGTAGCAAATTTGCTCAGTGACCCCTTAAGCTCCTTGATATACAGCTTTGAGTCCAGGTAAAGAAGGGCACTTGTCTTTGGAGTGGTTTTCTTCATAGACTTAGCAAATATCAATATAGTTCAATGGGCATTCATTCCTAGGATGCCTCCTGGTGCATCTAAGACAAAATATGGCCAAAGCTCTCTCTGCTTCCTCTTTCTTCCTTTTGAAACTCATGGTATCCAATTGCAAGGCAAGGGTTTGCAGCATCTCACTTTTGAAGTCCTCTAGCATATTTCCAATTTCACCCTTGATGGATGAGTTGGAAGATGATGTACTGGCCATAGGTTCACTACTCTTACCCTTTTTCCTTGTTGCCCTAGAATGGTTTCTAAAGAAAGTCTTAATATCCTCATAGTGTAGTTGGTAGATATCTCCTCCTGCTAACAAATGAAAGGTATCTAGGATATCCTCCCTTACTCCTCTGAGCAGGACCAACTTCAATGACTCAGGGTCAAGTGTGCACCTGGCCCTTTTGTAAATGAGCTGGAATCTTTCTTCATAGTCTTCTAAGGATTCATCCTTTCCTATGGTCATCTTAAAAATCTCTTCTTTAGTGTCCTTTGACCTACAGTAGTCCCTATATTTGTTGTTAAAGGCATGTTGCATCTGAGCCCAAGTTATGATGTTATCTCCAGGTAAACCCATGAACCATCGCAATGCTTCATCCTTGAGGGTAGAGGGAAATGGTTTTAACTTTTACTCATCATCTATATAGTCATAGGTTCGGCATATAATAGAAAAATCAAATAGGAAAGTGTCAGGGTCCTCTGTGGTCAAGCCATGGAAATGAGGTAGAGAAGAGGGGCTTATATTCTTCATGTTAGTGTCCCCATTGGTTTCCCTAATGGGGAAGGCACCCTAAATTCTCTCTCTATCCCCTCTGTCATCTTGGTTTTTAGCCATTGGTTCAGTAGGAAAGGGTTCTTCCTCTTCTTCTTCCCCTATAGGTTCTTCAAATATGTCAGGTTGCTCACCTAAAGGTTCCTCCAATTCACAGTCACCGAAGAAGAGAGAAGGTTGACTTTTGGATGTAGTGGGGGTATTTGGCAAGAATTTTCCTGAATTATCCCTATTCCTACAAGGCATGAAAGGAAATTTTTTTGGGTTGGTTTTTGTAAGATTTTCTTTAAAGCTAGAAGGTCTCTACAGAAAGGAAATTGTTGATTAAATGAAGAGACTACCAACAGAATGGAAACTACTTGCAGAATGAAATTGCTGATTGAATGGAAAGACTTCTGACAGAAATAAACCTACTTGCATAATGAAATTGCTTAATTGAATGAAAAAACTAGAAATTAAACTACTTGTTGAATTGAAATTGTTGATTGAAGAATGGAAAGGAAAGCAAATAAATGACAAATGAAGGAAAGAAACTAGATTACTTTTGCATAAATAAACTAATGGAAGAAAGTTGAAGACTAGAGGTATAAGAAAAGAAAGTTAGAGACTAGAAATAGAAGAAGGAGTAGTAATTCACATCCTACTCTGACACCGCCCTGACAACGGCACTAAAAAGTGATGAGCCTAGGTATTGCAGCAAGAATGTTGCAACTCCCAGGGCTACCAACTTTACTTATCAACCCAGGGTTCGTACAAAATTGGAGGTGATAGTACTATATGCACAAGTAGAAGTGAAGGTACTACCTCTTGTCACTGCTCATTTGGCAAGAGACCCAAGGGGTTCCAAGCCAAACTTCTATAGGGCCAAAAGAAGCTTAATTTTGATGGAAGAAGAGAAAATCTATTCTAAGGGAGAGCTACTCTACTACAATAATGAGGAAAACAATCATGTAATTCTAAACTCACACCAGACCCTAGCTAACCACTTAAAAAACTATGCTAAGCAGATTTACTAGATCAATCACTAATCTAATGCTAATTATCTAAGTTACAGAGGTAAAAGCATCAAAACTAGACTAAGGGGTAAGTAAAGGTGACTAAGCTAAGTTTGTGTTTAAGCGAAAGAGCAGTCGGAGATCAAAATTAGTCAAAATAGGATGTAAGGGAGCAACACCGCATAAGGACCATTGGATCAGGCGGGTGAAAGGCAAATGAATGGCTAAGATCGGATCGCAAGAGGGTACGTAGGTAGATGGGCGAACAGGGTTAACTAACAGGATGGATGGCTGAGGTTATATCGCGAAGGCTAAGTCAAGAGATGGACAGACAAGATTAATCGGCATATGGACGGTAGAGATTAGATCACGGACAAAAGAAACGTGTGGAAATGGTAGCAGGTTGGCGGAGGTGGTAAGCTGTATTTTTCATGCCCTCAAAACCATAAGCTGTATTTTTAAATTTCATGCGATTAGCCTCCCCAAGCAACACGTAGCACGAGAAAACCACTCTTATCACGTGCCCTTGAGTGGATAACGATCGGAAAAGAATCCGCGTGATATGGCTCTACAGCCGTTGGATCAAGTGGGGCTCATCAATGATGGATATCGACCAAGCTAGTTGGCGATCGGGTGAAGCGACAGTTGTCGAATCAAGGGACAGATCGATGGTGGAGGTTAAAGCGGGAGAAGAAAATGTGTGGAAATGACGGAGTGGGTTTAGAGAGCGGTAAGTTGTTTATCGCACGCCCTCAATGCTGTAAGTGGTTTTCTATAATTTTACTCGATTAGCCTCCCTAGGTGACATGTGGCATAGGGAAACCACTCTTATTGCGTGCCCTTGGGTGGATAACGATCGGATAGAAATCCATGCTATATGGTGTGATAGTCGTTGGATTTGGCTAGGCAGATCAATGGTGGGGACTTGACCGAGCTAGTTGGCAAGCGGGTGCGCGATAGCCGTTGGATCTGATGAGGAAGATCAACGGTGGGGATTTAAAGTGTAAAAATTCAACGTTAAAAGTGAATCGGTCGGTGATTGGTCAGGTTTTGCTATGGAAAGAAATCTACGGGTAAAAACCATTTAAACTGTGAATTAATAGCTTTCACCTAAGTATTTCATGCTGAGGGGGAACGAAAGGGATATGAGAGAGATCGAATGACAGGAAGAGAGTGAAGGAGCAGATGATCATGAAAGGAACAGAGTAATAATGTAGTGAACCCAGTGACTGCGTTAAACAACAAAATCCTTGTGAAAACCAAAACGTTGTGTTTTTGGGTTTGTTGTAGGGTTTCTTCCTCACGTCATGGTCCCAGAGGGAGGAGGCGCGGTCGAGACACCTCTGGGAAACCTTGTGGATCTTTTCTATGCTAACTTGCTAATTGAATGAAAGCATAAATGATCTACTCTGCACTACTGTAATGCGACTACAACTATTTAAGAAAATGAACAGTTAAGCAATAAACCTTTGTAATGGAAATGCCACTACTTAAACAAATAACCAGTTAAACCATGAATCATATACTCTATACTGTGGTGATGCAAATTCAACTACTTAAGAAAATAAACAACTAAACCCAAAATTTGTACTACCGTTGTAATAAAAATGCATCTAATTAAGAAAATGAATAGAAAACGGGAATCTATGCTAGCATATCAATACAATAAAGAGGCACTTTGGCTGCTAGGGTTGGGCCCTAGCCTAAGTGCTTCAGCCCTCTGAATTAACTCAGTGCTGGCTGAAAACAAAACTCATCTTCATTGTAAATCAAAAACTTTTACAAGACTTGCAGCTTGAAAACTAAGTAGAGTTCTACAGTGAGAAGTCTGAATTCTTGCTAACTCCTGGTGATTACTCGTAACTAAACAAAACTGAGGTCCTAAGCCTCTCTACTTATACATCTGAAGTCTCCAATGAATTCCTTCAAAATTAGGGAGGCACGGCTCCCAGTTCAATGATAAACTAGTGCTTTCCCTTTCACTAGCTCGGTTGCCTTCTAGTAGGGAAGCTTGGCTCCCAACTCAAGATAAAATTGTACTTTCACTTGCTTGGCTACCTTCTAATACATCTAATTTGGTTGTTTGCACCTTCACTTGCTTGGCTGCCTTCTAGAAGGGGGGGCTATTTGTGCTTTCAGGTGATGGAGGGATATTCAAATGGAGGGGTAGTAAATGAGGAGGATTTACCTCCTATAATTCCTCTCCCTTGTCCCATTCAAGTTTTTACCAAGGTCTTTACCATAGTTCCTTGCTTTTATCTTTTATCCCTACATTTTCCTTGCTTTTTTCCTTTATTCCTGGATTACATGCACATTAGAGCACAAAGAAAAATATCCAACTCTACTCATCTCATAAACAAATTATAATCAAAAGTATGAAATAAGTTGTGAGAATAGTTGGTTTGACTAAACTAGGAGGTGAATTAAAGTCAATTAAGGCCCATATAATTACTCAATGATTAGGCTCATCAATTGGGCATAACTCTTTCTTGAAGAATCCAATCTCAATAAGACCTATGGTATTGGAAAGAGGATGCATAGGGCTGCCATAGGACAAAATGGAAGAACTTGGAGATTCAAAGTTACAAAGTTACAGTTGTCTCAACATCGAGCGCCTAAAAGCAAGAAAACAAGATATGAGGAAGTTTGATGGCAAGGATCTGGTAACTTGGATACTATATATGGAGCAATATTTTTATCTACATGAAGTGAAACTATTACACAAGGTACGTATTGCATCTTTATATTTAGATCCAAATCAATTTTTATGGTATATATGGTTTTTTTCTCGTAAACCACTTGTCACCTGGTCAATTTTCATGGAGGAAATGATTGCACATTATGATGATACAAAGAGAAACACCTTCTTTAGCCAATTGATAAATCTCAAACAAAAGGGTTCAATGGAAAAGCACATTGAGGACTTCCAAAAATTGAATATAAGGGTAAATGATATTCCATAGAAGCATAGGGTTGATGTCTTCATATGGAATTTAAAGGATAACATTCAACATGAGGTTCGTCTTTGGGAACCTGATTCATTGGAGAAGGCATTCAGGTTGGCAAGAAAAATTGAAAGAAAACTTATGGCAACAATGAATCCTACCACTCACAACTATAAATATGGAAGTGTCATTGCTCCTATCCTTCCACAACCTACAAGGTTGACACCACAACAACTGGAAGAAAAACGAGAAAATAGGCTTTGTTACAATTGTGATAGAAAATACACTAAAGGTCATAAGTGTGCTGAGAAGAAATTATTTTACATAGATTCTGAAGAGGAGGAAGAAAAGGATCAATAAACGTCAAAAGAAGAGGGTATACATCGGGAACCAACCCAGAGAAATAAGAAATAAATATGACCATATATTGTAGTGCAATGGCAGGAATTACCACTCCTCAAAATCTCAATATGGATGGACAAATGGAGATAGTGAAAAAATGTTTGGAAGGATATCTTAATTGCTATTGTCTGATAAACAAACAAAATGGGTCAACTGGTTACCTTTGGTTGAATGGTGGTATAATGCTTCAAAAAAAATGACCCCATTTGTGATGCTTTATGGATATCATACACGATCCATCACATCATCTTTAAGAGAAAATTCTAAGGTTCAAGCAATGGAAGATCACATCAAGAATCAACAACAAGTTCTCCAACTCTTAAAGGATAACCTCACTTTGGCACAGAATCAAATGAAACAACAACTACATCCAAATTGCAGTGAAAGATGTTTTCATGTAGGTGATTGGGTATTTATATGGCTACAACTATACAAACAAATGTTCCTCAATCAAGCTAAGAAGGATAATAAATTATCACCAAAGTAATATGGTCCTTACAAGCTATTATAAAATATTGGTACTGTGGCATACAAATTGTAGCTTTCTGCATATTCCCAAGTGCACCCAGTTTTCCATGATTCATGCTTAAAGAAGGTTATAGGTGACAAGCTCCCAATTCAAACAATATAGTCGAAACTTGACAAGGAATGAAAATTCATATTGGACCCTGAAGCAGTCATGGAAATAAGAACCCGACAACTATGAAATCAATCAATTTCAGAGTATCTCATCAAGTGGAAGAACTTAACCACTGAATATTTTGCATGGGAGGATGAGAATTTATACAGAAGCATCCAGAACTACTCAAGTGTTGAGGACAACACTCTTTGAACGAGAGGGGCATGTTAGGTCCCTATACCACTAGTGTAGACCATTATTGTTATTAGTTGAACCCCCTTATTGTATTAGTGTACCCATGCCGTCCCCATATTGTTATTATTGTGACCCATAGAATTCTGGTATTGTTATTGTTGTGCCCTTACATTATTATTGTTATGTCAGCTTTGATTATATTGTGACCCCTTAGAATCCTATATATAGAAGGGAGGTATTATCATTTATATTGTTGGGCTTGGAATCCCCGCAAGTCATGTTTTGGGGCTTAAAGCCCAAGTTTTGACCAAATCCTTTTGTAAAAGCTCCACGAATTATGGGCATGGAGCATGAAATCATGATAGAGTCACATGGTTGTCCGCCCTCATTTTTGTAAAGTAATGGAAACTTAATAGACCTACCCATGGTCCGCCAACAATGGGATTGTATAAATAGAGTGAGGCTCTAAGTGTAGAAGATAGCATAGCATAAGAGCATGATAAGTCTAAGTGATTGAGTCAAAGTGTAAAGTGTTTTTTTGGGCCATAGAATAGGAGAAGGCTCTGCATCTGAGTGCACAGAGGCCTAGTAATCCGCAGTTGAGTGTGCGGATCTCTATAGCTAAGTGTGCAGGGCAAGTCGAGTCTGTAACCATTGGAAGAATCGATAAAGAGAAGTTTACCATATTTTTGTGTATCTTTTCGTGTTTTAATGTATGATTTGATATAAATTGCAAGTATACTATTTATTTGTTGCGCGAACTCATATGAATGCTTTGTATAAATAAATATAACGTAAGATATCCAAGTACGCAAATGTAATTAACCGGTATAAGAAGATAAGTAAGATCTCAGGTAATAGTGCAGAGTGCTGCTCTAGTAGCGCGGAAGCTCCACAGCCCTTGGTTAGGGCTGTGCGAAGGCAGTGTATCAGGGCATGAGGAACAAGAAAGTGCGTGAAGTGACCTGCGCGCCGGGATGCACAGTTGGACCAGTCAAACCTCTCAGACATCTCAAGGGTGCAGAAACCTAGTTCCAGCACCCTCCCATACTACTTCGGGTGAGACCTTAGTTTGCGCTCCGTGGACTATTGCCAAAAGGGCTAGTAGTACAGGGATTTGTTGGCTAATTAAATCTGAACCTAGGTTAGGCCCCAACAAGACAACAAATGATTCCATTGCCGAGACCGACATCTGTATCACTGGAATCCGACAAAGAAAGGAATTGAAGATTGATTGGACAAGAAGATTCACGAGTTCACGACGCAGGAAAACAGGAATCCCTGACTATCAAAGGAAGAGTGGCCAGGCTACTGCTTATATATAGAGATCCATGAAATTTTCTTCGCATCCTTCCCCACTAATTTATATGAGGGGATTGCGAAGCTAGCAGATAGCCAAGGAAGCTGTAAACTTGATAGACCTATTGTGTGGACTCTAGAATTGGTGCGCAGACTGGAAGCATCGGAAGATAAGATCGTGTGCACTGTCGATCACGAGCTTGATTGAATCATAGGAGGATTCATCACCGAATTCATGGTAGATACTTTAGTCAGTTATAGCGAGGCAGAATGACGCTTCCTCAAAGGACCGTGGGGTAAGTACGTTAAATATTTGAACACTTGGATTAAAATGCTACTCTACGAAAAATGGGTTATGAGAATAAATTGATGTTTGGGGCTACGCGAAGTGGGAGAATCCACAGAAACAAAGATAGCACAGAACTAGAAACTAGCCCCTTGATTTCACCTCCGCGAGGGGGCGAAGAAGAGCTAACGAAGGTCTCACCAAGAAGTGTGATAAATCTGATAAGGCAGAGAATTCTGCGCATACCACCACCACCCACACCACCGCCAGTTTCACTGTCTTCACCCCCGTCTTCACCCATAGCACCTCCACCACCACCGCGAAGCAGTATGGCAAGCGCAATAAAGCTACTAGTGTTCAAGGGAGTAGGGAATGAAGATTTGGACCAGTTTTGGTTCATGATAAAAGTTGTATGGGAAACACAGGGAGTCATGGATGACAATATAAAGAAAGCAATGTTGGTCAGCACTCTGCAGGATCATGCGTTGACCTGGTACATTAAGCATTCCAATGACAATTTGAATGTGGGGATCATGGATATCCAAGCTACTCTAAACAAAGAATTTAGCAGGCCAAAGTTAGAGGCATTGTCGATCATTGGGTTCGAGGAAATCAAAGTGCTACCAGGCAAGACCCCTTGGGAGTTGGATCAAAGGCTAAAGTGCACAATTCGCAAAGCTAACATGACGTTAACAGATGGGCAACACCATGAATGGTTTATAGCATCGTTAGCGTCGCATCTACGGAACGCGTTGTCACAACAGAGGCTAACCACTCAATTCAAGGCCTTGGAGGTCACGATGAGAATGCACGAGACCCCGAAACAAGATCCCAACCTGGGAGTTCAACAGATTCATGCGCAGTAAAGACAACACAACCCGCCCAAAGATGCGCGACGAGGTATGGTGCGTAAAATGCAAGGGCCAGGCGCACGATAAGGACCACTCCCGAGTGTTCGTGAATTACCTTGCGGCAGGAGGGCCAATTCCATTAAGACTGGAGGCACAAGTAGGACTGAGCACGGTGCCTGCACTATGGTGCGCAATTTGTCAGATAGGAGGAAAGCATGCTACAGATAACTGCCATCTATTACAGAAGTATACGCAAAATTCACAGCAGATGTTCTGTAATTTCTGTAGGTCAGTGGGACATGATGAGTGCACCTGTAGGAGTTATGAACTGATGATGGATCGAACTCCTACCTATAGAGTTCAGACCGAAACACAGCCCCTCGATCAAAATGCAGGAATGGTGTGCACTGGATTTCAGGGGCACGAACGAGGCCGAGGCAGAGGGGGACCGAGAAGAGGTCGCGGACAGTTGATATTTTACAATTGTGGAGGGTCAGGGCATTATGCCCGTGATTGTACGAATCCAACACGACCATCATGCTTGTATTGTATGTTGTTTGATCATGAGACGGAGGATTGTCCCACACTGATAGCAAGGTTGCGCGATAAAGTACCACTCCAACCTCCCATGACTTAAAACCTGCAAATGATGAGGTCTGAGCCGCACGAGGAAGACACTAATGTAAATATCATGCTCTGAAGTGGAATTACGATAGTGGATGACAAAGGCAAGTAACCTGAACAAGGTACCTGGGTTTGCAAGGCTCCAATGAAGGAACCAGAATTTGCTTTGGAGCGCGCTAAGGAGACCTTCGTGGAAGCTAACAGGAGCTTCGCTGATGCCTCCACTTCAGGAAGTAAAGACAGACTGGAGCCGAAGGTGGACCCATCAATGCTCACTACATTCTTGGAGACATGCATGAAGCTACTACGCAACAGCAAGGCTATAAAGGGGCTGCAGGAACTCATAACTAGATGCGCTGGGACCGCGTCAGGAGAACCATACATAGTTTGGAAGCTTGGGAAGCACACGACATGAATAGGAAGCGAGATGAGATTGACCGCACAAATTGGGGAATATGAGATGGACCAAGTGATTCTAGACCTAGGATTGGATGCGAACGTCCTGCTAAAGCAGACATGGGAGCGCATGGGCAGGTCTACACTGCAATGGTATCCTATCCAACTGTGAATGACGAACCAGAAAAATATCCTACCTATGGGGAGATTGCAGGGAATCACAGTAGATATCGAAGGAGCAAGCGCGCTAGAAGATTTCGAACTGATAGAGATTGTTGATGACAACAATCCCTACCCCACGGTATTGGGAATAGATTGGGCCACTGACATGAATGGAGTGATAAATCTGAAGAAGTGCAAGATGATTTTTGATAAAAATTCTCTGCTCGTAGTGGTAACTTTAGACCCTGGAGAAGGATCGTGCTACATGGAGCCAGTGCGTGACTACGACAGCGACGACGATCTGGACTGCATCTACAAGATAACCACCCTGGAGCAAGACTGGGTAAATCCAACCACGGATGGCTGAATCTCATGGGAGCGCGAAAGCTCCTGCACATTATATTCTAACGAGGAGATAGAACGATGGAAGAATCAGTTACACAAGGTAACCATGCTCAACTATAACATGACGACGAGATCGCTACATTGCATAGCAATAGAGGTAAGAGATCTGCCTACGTATGATGGGTTAAGCAAGGTGGATGACTTCCTGAGTAGATTTGAAAGAGAAGTGCCATAACAGCAACGCTTCAATGCTCTGAAATGGGTACTATGAGTTACACCCGCAAGGTGGTGGGGTACACACCAAAGAATTTTTTAGGATTGGTGCAACTGCAGAAGAATGATGCGCACACAGTTTGGAAAGCGTCATATGCGATTAACAGAGAAGATTGTTGGACAAAACGGTCTACGGAGCCACCTATCCAGGTGGATAAAGGCATATGGTGTGAAACCTGCATGAATGCACATAGTCCTTGCGGCAGGAGATATGATCAGTAAGCAGGTGTGGGTAAGGCAACGGCACGAATGACACCTCCGGTTGGGACCACGGAGTGTGGAAAGACCAAGTGCGTAGAAGGATATCCACGCAGAAGCCTTTAACAAAGTACGCGAAGTGCTGAACAAGGTCCACGAGGCGAAGTGGACTAACTGGGACCTGCGCGTACCAGTGGTTCTATGGGCTTATAGGACCTTGTGCAAGAACCTAACCGTGCAGGCACCATCAAGGCTGGAGTATAAAGCGAACGTTGTATGCCCTATACTACATGAAAAGCTTAGAACATGCATGATAGCATCGGTAGATACGATGGTTCGCAGAACCTTGGAAGAAGAAATCCAACTGGGAAATTCTAGGCTCTAAGAACTTGAGAAAGAAAGGGTGTGATTAAGGAAGAAAAGCGCCCTAGTAGATGCAGAAGTCATGAAGCTGGAGAATGTGATAAAGGAAGATTTTCTCGATAAAAGTACTAGGGTGATAAGACAGGATGCGCATGTACGCTGACAAGTTTGAGGACTATCGCCATGAATTGATCAGTCTAATGCCTTGGCTTGGACCGCACATTACTAAGCGAATCAACCAAGGTAGCGCATTGCAGATGATAAAGTGCGCGACGCCGCCCGTAAAAATAAAAGGTAGGTATTTTCTAGGAAAAGTGATGGATGACAGGATGAAACTCTATACAGGAGGTCCGAACACCTAACTAGCCGATGGAAGTACAGTCTTAGCGCTCCAGGCAGTTGAAAGAAAGTGCGGGACTATAAAATATTCTACCCGAGAGCTGCGCGATGTTGGATCCACATGCAGAAGCAAAGAGTCACAAGGTCCGCGACCGCGCATGGGGGATGCGCTGCTGCATGGTTTGGCCAAAAAGTGACCACTGAAGTCACTATTCACGATGGGATGCTCGATTTGAGACAAAATGGAGTGGGCGACAGGCATTTAAGATGCAATTGATGGCCAAGATTTGGGAAAATCTGTCACCAAGGGAGAATTAATGAACCAAATTTGGGGGGAATGGTTGAATTCAAATTCAAAAAGCGTTATAAATTACAAAGGGATACCCAGAAAACAACACTTGGTCATTTTCGAATTGAGCTATTGAGTAGAGCCCTATTTGTTGTGTGCCGAGCGTTGATTGAACCCCTGAGTTCGTGAGTGATAGATTTCTGGACAGACACAATGATAGCAGCTGAGGAAGTTATGGAAATAACAGAAATGATCACCGAAGAGGCCGCGCAGGCCCTGACTATAGGGGATGCTCCAAAAGGCACCAGGATTGTGGCATAAATTCTGAAATCACCACGCAAGACAAGACCAAAGAAGGACAAACAAGTGATGGTTCCATACGTGTGTCCCCGCAGAACTCGGTGCGCACCAAGCTGGCGATGGAGGAGAAAGAGAAAATCGTTACGATAGAAATTGATGAGGAAGAAGAAGACCTGGAGGACCTTATCATCGAAGAAGACGAGGACAAAGGCATGGAGGAGGAAACTAAGCCTACACACCCTCCGACAAAGCTGCCTGCCTATGTCCCCCAGTGGAAAGGGAAGGCTAAAGTGCCGAAGGACCTCAACGAGACCAAGAGCTTGCTCCAAACCCCACTCCTCCCAGACAACATCATTTTTTAGGGCACGCACCTAGGATGGATGTTGAGCTTAAAATTTGAATATTGGGACCTCGCTAACCACGAGAAGTTCCCTCACCTTGAGACTTTATACCTCATGAAGCCCAAGCAGAACATCGTGGCAGGGGTTACAGAATTAGAGCCATGAAAGTGGTTGCGTGGAGTGGAAAAGGCCGGGCTACTTAACCTGCTCTGGGTGCTGCATTTCCACCATGCCCCAATAACAATTTTCATCATCAGGCAGCCACTCTGCCTAGTGCATGATGGGTGTTTGTGGCTGGAGGAGCTCATCCCCATCACGGTAGACTTGATTCACCACATTACCCGGCTTCCATGCAAAGGAGAGGACCCTGCAGACATCTCGGAGGGGAAGAGAAGTGACTTGGCCATCGTGCAGGCCATGAAGAAGAAATACAAGCTGGCAAAGAAGAAAAGGGGCTACGCCATATGCAGCATCAACGATAAAGCAGTGAAAGTGGTGACCCATATACTGGCCAGTAAGGTTATGCACAAGTGTCGCGCGGACGAGCTACCTGTGCCGGTGGTAGCACTTGCTGAACAGTGTGTGAAGGGGGTCCAGTTTAACTAGTCTGAGTTCCTCTGCAAGGAATTCTTAGAAAATTGCCATGAAGCTCTGGAATAGGGAAAAATGTTCCACTATGCATGGCTTTGCTGTCCATAGTGCTCGTGGCGGGGGAATTTTTGGAAGATAGTCAATTCCCCAAAATTGACAAGGATCTGCCAGAGGTGGGCCACAAAGGATACAAATAGGATCCACGACAGTAAGATGTTCTGGGTGTTCATGGAGATAAACCTCAAAATGGGGATCAACCGCAAGCCACGGTTGTCACCCATTATCTACAGCAGCCTGCAAAGTTTTGCAGAATTTAAAGCGGACATCCACAGCATATACAGCAGAGCGTGCAAGGACCGGTCCAAGCAATGGAGAGAGCTACCCTTTGTAGCCATGGACGATGTAATCTTTAATGTACTGGAGACATGTCTATTGGAGTGGCGCACTCCAGACATCGCAGAGATAGAGAAGTCAGCAGTGCAGAGGAAGAAAGAGGAGGCCAAACTGCGCATGGCATAAGTGGTAGAAAATAGAAGGAAGGAGGCATGGGAAATAGAAGTGCGGGCAGCACGAGACACTGCAAAGACAGCAACTGAACAGGAAAAGGCTGCAATAGTGCAAGAGGTAGCCGCGAAGGCGTGCAAGGGCCAGACATCGTGTTTGCATCGGCAAGAAGTAGAGGAAGAAGAGGGAGGCATGGACCCACAAACTGCGTCAACACAGTTGAAGCACCAACACCGAACCATTTGGATAGGGCCATGTAAGAAGGTCAAGGCATCGAGGTTGTCTATTGACCCGATCACCCTAACCAAGGGTGATCTGCACGACATCGACGAAACAGTGCACGATGTCACCTCCGAGGCCCTCCAAAATTTTATGTAGGAGAACGAGATTGTGTTGGGGGGCCTCAGGAGGGCAGCTGTAGGAGTTACAGGTGCACACTCCTCAGGCTGGTACCCTTTCAACTAGCCTTGTAGTTGAAACAATGGCAGCAGAATTGATGTTGCACGCTCGGGTGACGAATACCATAGTGCTGCCAGAAGGGGCACTAGTGACAACAAATGAGGCCGACAGGCCTACGGTTAGCACGTTGAAGGGTCTCGGAATCAACATGGTTGCACTCCCGTGGGAGACCTTATACGTTCTACAGGATGGGATAACTGCAGAACTATGGGCTAGGGAGAGCCACACACTGCAAGTCCTCAACAAGCAGAAAATCAGCATGGAACAATTGAGCTTGCAATGCGACAAAGTGGTGTCACAGAATCGATAGCTGGTACAAGTACTAGATGAAGCTTTTCAAAGCGTCCCTAAGTTGGCCATCCTAGCAGACACACCAGCAAAGGTGCGCATCCACGGGCTAGCAATAGGGGTGCGTGAGGTGTGGTAGGAAATGACAAAGGTTCAACTGGAGCTGAACCTTCAGATCACCGAGTTGCGGTTAAAGTCGCAGTCGTCCACCCCTCAAGAAGTCAGCGAACAGCGCGCTAGCGCTATTACAGCGGGATTGGACGAGATTGGCAGTGCAGTGTGAGATTGCACCAGCATGTTGGAAGAGTCATTTGAGGTCCTCACGAATCTGCAAGAGGACCCCAACAGCCAACGCTTAGAGACAGAGGCACAAGAACTCTAACAGTAGTACGACAACGTCAAAGGAACTGTGCAGACGGTGGCCCTCACTCAGAGGCTCACGTGAATGCATAGGCCAAAGCACTGAAAGAACAGGTGGACGTGGCACGACATGAGGAAGCAGTCCTGAAGGCACGCGTTTAGCATTGGATCGACGAGGCCTTCACCATTAGAGCAGAAATTGAAGGCAAGCTCACACAAATGCAGGGGATACAGGCACAGATGCAGAGAAGCAGTTCCGACATCGATGTTGACTGATAAAAGGTGCCTTTTCAACTCCTAATTATCCTCACATTAATTATCAATCCGGGCAAGTCTTTCTATTTCAGGAGTGTACACAGTATGTGGTGGTTGTTTAACTCAGAGAGTAATGCTTCTAAATTGCAGTAAAGATCTTTTAAATACAAGAGTAAACGGATGCAGCAAGTAAATTCTAATTGCAATTAAAGGAAAACTCAATCCTTTAATGAAATCAAATCTTACAACAATTCAGGTAACAGAAATATGCAATTCAAGTAACAGCAGTATCAGTTAATAGTACAACAGTGATAACTATTCTCTTAGAAACTAATTGAATTTAAATCAAATGCACTACTCTGTAAAACAACGATGCTATCAATTTGAGAGCCTAACAATAGTAGTTAATAATCATTACAGTTGATTACATCGAGCAGGATATTTATCTAGGAAACTTAATCCAAAGCGAAAGGAAACTAATTAAACAACAATGTTGTAAATTATATAAAACAGAGCTATTCTGTCAACGCAAAGAAATAAGGAACAACAACGAAATAAAATAGCAGAAAGCAATAATACTATCAAACTGTCACACTTGCAATAATTGAAAATATATGACACAGGTGAAGCAGTGAATTCCACTGGAAGCCGGGCCCTTAGCCACGAGCATACACTGCTAGTTACTTCAGATAAATGAAAAGGAATAGCAACTCCTCTTATGTATTAATCATGAAAGAGTATTACAATGTATTTGCGTTCTTCGCTACAGCGAAAGTTTGTAATTAAGAATTACAATAATAATAAAAACAATTGTCCCCTTTCTGCTTACAATCATTGCCTTTTATAATCAGAAAGGGGTAAAAATATAAATGATAGAAGCGATCCCTCAGGATCTCTTGATCCTGTGGGATTCGCGCAATTTTCTAACTTCAGACATCTTTCCCTTCTTACGCTGATCCTGTTGATTTGCTTTTAGTCATATCTGCAACCACCGCATTCCTTCCTTAGCCTATCGATGTTTATTGTTTCTTCACAGGGAACATCATTTGTCCCTTTTGTTGTTTTCTTGCAGAAAGGAAGGTAATAATTAGCCAAAGTGTAACTGTAGATTATTTTTGTATTTCTTACCGTAATTTCTTAATAGATTAGTGCATTGGGATATAGAAAGTATAAGAATAAAGGAAAAGAATAATAATTTAAAAGTAAATGCATACCTTTTCCATGACCCAACATACTCCCCTGCTTACCCTTTTTCATGTCCTCATGAAAACCATGTAGTTTGTATGCAGAGCAGTCAAGGAATAAGCTGGAGAAGGAATGTCGTAAAGTGGTCTGAAACCATGATTCTTGGCCAAGATTTCAAAGATGTGCCCTGTCTATCCTTCAGGAAGTTCATATATAGCTTTGTACCCCTCGTTAGGATACCAAATAATAGGGTTGTGGAACCGACAGCCTAGACAATAAGGACCTTCCCTTAAGATGATATTACTATAAGTGACAAAGCGTTCTACAACCAGTTTAAATTTTTTTTAAATAAAATTTCTCTCTATTCTATACATTGTTATTAGAAATTGTCCATCTAAACTTGGCTGCGGCCAAAGAGCTTTCCTAAATGGCGAGGAAATACTCTACTCCATTTTGGACAATTTCTTTCTAAATAGGCCCCAGAATTTTGATTACTCCTTCCCTCTTCATCAAACTTTTGTGATTGACCAACATTTGTAATGGGTGTTTTGGTTCACCTCTAATCCAAAGGTCCAGTCCATTTTCCTGCCTCTGGAATGTGTTATGAGCCTTGAGCCATTTTAGTTGGTTAACAACGAACGAAATAAAAGCTTGAAATTGTACATTCCCCACAAAAAGACTGGGGTTCTTTTCAGTTGCTTCCTCTAATACAAAATTGTGTAAATAAAATTCACATAACAACCTCTGAACTTTTACCCCATGATGTTTGCAACAGTTTATAAAATCCTCAATTGTTTTCAACTCTATTGGTTTTCCAGCTTTGACAGCTTTGATCTTCAACTGTAAGTATCTTTCCAGCAAAAATAGGGCATAATTATTGGCAGGAGATCTGCATGTCAATACGTCAGTATATAATGAGCAAATAGTATCCATTTGACTCCTGATCTTTTCTAATCTGAGATTTATTTTCTTAGTCCTCTCTTCTGCCTTTCGGTATTTATCAAATGCCTCACTTTCTGAGATGTTCATGTCCCAAAGCTGCCTCTGTAATTCCTGGTATTTTTGCTAGGGGATTGTTTCTAGTTCAAGGCGTTCTATGGTAAGCCGAGCCTGGGCTAAATCTGCTTAAAGATTCACTATGCTAGGGTCATTGCTCATCATGATATCTTTGGCTTGTGTATTTGTCTGTGTACTCCTGCTATGAGAATGGATGTTGATTGTCTGTGTTTCTTTGCTATCGGAGGCCCAAACCTTAATCTGAGTAGATGTGCTGTAGGAGGGTGCCATCTCTATCTGAATGGCTAAGTTATGAGAAAGTATAGCCTCTATTTGGGTAGCTGTTTCTGCAAAAAATACCATGTTGTTCCCTAACAGGTTCAGTGAGTATGGGCTCAGTTTGAGTCCCCGTAGCTTTTGTTTCCTGCAATTCAATTTGGATGGTTGCGTTTATTGTTTCTGGGGTTTTGTCTAGGACTTTCCCTACTAATAACTCCCTTATTTTTCGTTTGAGCCTCTTCACTGTTTTCCGCAGCCTCTGTTATTCCTTCCTGAGCTTTTTAATTGTGGCTCTATTCTTCTTAGGGGTAGTGAGTGTTTTGTTGGTCGTTTCTGCTCCTAACGAGCCTTTTTGCTCATCTTGACTCTTCTCTAAAAGAACTATATCCCCAGATTGATTGTCATCTTCTTGGTCTATCTCCATGTCCTCTATTTGGTCTATATTTTCTATATTTAGGTCTACCTGGCTGGGTTCTTCTGGAGGTATATCGCTAGGTTGGTCCGTCTCTTCCTGAGTGACTTCTGCTTCTGTTTCTAGTTCACAAATTACATTTTCTGGTATGCTCCTATTATGGCCAAAGTTTTCTTCTGATTGGGTTGCTCCAATGTTAAAGTTGAGCAGACTTTCGGGCTATATAAATTCATTCATATTGGCCAAAATCTGGGCCAATTCATTATCATGCAATAAGTCTCGTGGGGGACTTGTATTTGGTGTTGAGGGGAGTTCTATTTCATTTCTTTCCTCTTCACTAGAGTGCTCTGTTTCCTCCTCATGTTCTGACTCCAAGTCATCCCATCCTTCCAACTGTAAATATTGCTCATTTTTTGGACTAGGTAGTTCTATGGGCTGGCTGCTGCTACCCTGGGAATTTTCAGCTGTTCCCAAGCTTGTCCTTAATCTCGCAGAGTGTCTGCGTTTATGTGGAATGTTTTCTGTGCGGGTATTCCCTTTCCTTTTTGGAACAGGGTTAGGAGCAGGTAAAGATAACCCTCCTTCTATGGCGAATATTAATTATTCCCAACTTGTTTGCTGCTGGGCGAGGTTGTAGCTAACTATCAGCCTAATTAAACAATGATGACTTACGACTGTTTCTATGTGTCGGGATTTCCTTATTCTTTCAGTAGAATCCTGCAGTAAGAAGTTCAAATATGCAGGTAGATTTAGTGAACATTTTTGTTTCAAAACTGCTAACAGTTTAAGTTGACGCGGCCTTACCACGTCTTTGTGCTCGTCGCTTGTAATGAAATTATGAACAACTCTGGCTAGTTCTCCCCATGGTTCTCCAAGGGATGATGGTTGAGTTCCTTTTCCTTTGATGATCAGCTCTTGCCCTTTGTCTTTAAAGGCTTCAATGGCATCCTGTAGCTTTAGTCGTTTATTTTTCCACATGGGTCCTTCAACTGGTAATCCAGAAACTTCTGCAATCACAGCATCTGATACTGTGATTTGTCTACCCCTCACCATAGACTGGCTGTTTTGTAAATTCTGCAGGAATTCTATGGCGATTGTTTTGTTAGGTTGCTAAAATCGTGTGAAATATGCTACCCACCTGGCTCGGACTAGAATTTCTCTGCGGCATCAAAAACAGCCAGTATCAGCGGCTCCTTGCGCACAGTTCTTCCTCCCATATTGCTTGAATTCTACACACTGTAAGTTAGCACAGGTAACATAGCAATAGACAGAGCCAACAATGGAACAACAAGTTGTTATGATCGTTATATCAAATGATATTTTTCAGCATAAATATCGTTAAAGACTTTGCTATTATGGAATGTCATATAGTCCGGCATAACCAAATAAAGGACTGACATGCATGCATAAGTACTTTGGGAGTCACCCTCGCCCCCCTTTGAAATGATAGGTCGCCTTCGACCGAATGAATGAAGGAAAATCATGCTAGTGGCGATGTACAAGGATGATGGGAGTGGTAAGGTACGCCTATTTATGAAAGGATCACAAGAGATATCGGAGTGCTGAAATCAATGCATATACGATAATTATCAATTAGTGAGGAGATGCTATGAGGTGATTTCGAAAAGGGAAAAAGGACATCTGACACAAAAAGAGATACTTTATCGTCATCATTCCACTTAAAGCTTATTATGACTGATTGTTTAGAAGATATCCATGGATAAAGGTTCAACATAAATTAGGAACATAATCGCTCTGTAGTAAAGATACCAAATAAGGAAAGGGACTTATAATAACTATTGATGTTGGAAATATGACTTCAATACCATCAACAGAGCTTCTATTGCCTGCAGGCATCTATAGCCTCGACAAAGTTTCTTTCTAACCCTTTGGAATCATGGTCCTTTATGTAAAATAGGGAAAGTGCATTATGCTATCAGAGTGGAGATGAATGTGCTGGCTTGTTGACCAGATGAACACATTGCCATTCACTAGGAAGGAGCAAAAGGTGGGTAGGTCAGCTCATGAGGAGACCTCCTATTCCAAGGACTTTTTATTTCTTGATTCATCCATTGAATCATATCCTTGGTGTGGTGGCCATAGTGGGAATGCCACTTTGTCGCTTCCTCATGATCATGGTAGGCTGGCTCATGATGAGACCCCCTATCCTCCATCTGTAACAAAATCATACAATTGTTAGTAAACATATGTATGTATATGTATATTATATATATATATATATATATATATATATATATATATATATTTAACAACACTTCCTATTTATACATAGAGGGTGGTTCAACACTCCTTAGGAGTAGGAATGGTGGAAGAAGTCTAAACATATCAAATAGAAGAAAGTATGCCCTTAACCTTATTTGATGATAATGAACAGAGAGAGTTATAGGGTTTAGGGAAGAACCAGCATGGTACAAGTAATCAATCACTTTGATTTATAATGGAAATGAGGACAGTGAAGTGATATAGATGGTTGTGTCCTTTCTTTTTCGATCAATACAAAGCAATCTTGTTTAAAGATGATAATATTCAATATTTTCTTGTTCCAGTAATCCTCAGATTTGTATCCTTTCATATATATTTGTACCCTTGTGCCTGATAGAGGATCATAAAAAGTGAAATAATATTCACAAAGTGCTTATTTCCTAAAGAAAACCTCACACAAAGAGTGTTGTTCCTTGTAGGGAAAAGCAAGAAAAGACACACAAAAAAGGTGATGTTCCTTAAAGGGATAAACAGTTATTCCCTGTAAGGAACAGTGAATGAAAATACACGCAGATGGTGTTGTTCCATGTCGAGAACAGCAAAAGGATATATACATGACGGTGTTGTTCCTTAGAGGGAACAACAACTGTTCCTTAGGAGGAACAGCAAGAAGAAAAACTGCACACCGAAAGTGCTATTCTTTAGAGGGAACAACAACTGTTCCTTAGAAGGAACAATAGTTGTTCTTTAGAGGGAACAGCAGCTGTTCCTTATAAGGAACAGCGAAAAGAGAAAAATAATTGGACACGAAATTGCTGTTCCTTAGAGGGAATAACAACTGTTACTTAAAGGGAACGACAGCTGTTCCTTAGATGGAACAGCGAAAAAGTAGATGCAAATGAAACTGCTGTTCCTTAGAGGGAACAACGATTGTTCCTTATAGGGAACAACAACTGTTCCTTAAAGGGAACAACGAGAAAACAAGTCCAAACGAAACTGTTTTTCCTTAGAGGGAACAACAGTTGTTCCTTAGATTGAACAGCAAAAGTGATATACACGAAATTGTTGTTCCTTAAAGGGAACAATAGTTGTTCCTTAGAGGGAATAGCAGTTGTTCCTTAAAGGGAACAGAAGATATTCCTTAGATGGAATAGTGAGAAAAAAATACATATGGGATGGTTGTTCCTTAGAGGGAACAGCGGTTGTTCCTTAAAGTGAACAACATTTGTTCCTTAAAGGGAACAACAGTTGTTCCTTAGAGGTAACAACAACTGTTCCTTAAAGGGAACAACGGGAAAACAAATCCATACGAAACTGTTGCTCCTTAGAGGGAACAATAGTTTTTCCTTAGAGGTAACATCAGTTATTCCTTAAAGGGAACAACAAGAAAACAAATACACATGAAACTGTTGTTCCTTAGAGGGAACAACAGTTGTTCCTTAGAGGGAACAACGACTGTTCCTTAAAGGGAACAACAAAAAGCAAATACACGCGAAACTATTGTTCCTTAGAGGGATCAGCAGTTGTTCCTTAGAGGGAACAACAACGTTTCCTTAAAGGGAACAACAAAAATCAAATACACATGAAACTGCTATTCCTTATAGGGAACAATAGTTGTTCCTTAGAGGGAACTGCAACTGTTTCTTAAAGGGAACAACACAAAAATCTGTACACAAAATTGTTGTTCCTTAGAGGGAACGGTAGCTGTTCTTTGGAGGGAACAACAATTGTTCCTTAAAGGGAACAACACATCATTGATTTTCTTTAGAAGGGACAGTAGTTGTTCCTTAAAGGGAACAACAACTGTTCCTTAGAGCGAACAACAAAGGAAAAGTAGAGAAAAAAAAAAGAGAATTTATATACAATTTATACAAGCAAATTCAATCAAAATAGAAAGAAAAATTTATGTACAAATTTCAAAAACAAATGAATTATTCACTGGGTCGATGCTAAGGACGGGTTGCCCTCCTCAGCAAGAATTTGTGTGGTGGAATCTTCCCATAATTGTTGGCAAAAGGACTCCGTGGTAAGCAGTTTTTGATAGATTCGTACTTGATGTCCATTCACTTTAAAAGAGTAGCTAGACCCATCAATGTTGGCTAATGTGAGGGTGCCATTATCATGCACCTTTTGTATCTCATAAGGTCCTAACCATCTAGTCTGGAGTTTTCCCGGGAAATACTGGAACCTAGAATCATACAGGAGTGCCCAATCTCCTTCGTGGAAGATCTTCTTTTTGATAAGGGCATCATGCCATTTCGCTCTTTGTTGTTGGATCAGTGTAGTGTGCTAAAGAGCTAATAGCCGGATTTCATCCAATTCATTGATTTGATGTAGCCTATTAATCTGTGCTTCGTTTAAGTCCAAGCCTACCTCCTGAGCTATCCTCAATGTTTGGATTTCAAATTCAATTGGGAAGATAGGTTCTTTGCCAAACACTAGTCAATATGGGGAATATCCCATGGTATTTCTCCATGTCATGTGGTATGCCCACAAGGCTTCTGGCAATCGGGTAGCCCAGTCACGTCTATGTGATGCAACTGTCTTTGTGAGTATTGCCTCGATTACCTTATTGGTGCTTTCTACCTAGCCATTTGCCTGTGGGTGGTATGGAGTCATGATTCTGTGCATGATATGATGATTCTTTAATGTTGCAGCGATCTTATGGCCTATGAATTGTGGTCCTCCATCGGTAATTACCTCTCTAGGCAAGCCATATCGCACGAATAGTTGGAAAATAAAGTGGATTACCGAGTCCTCTGTTGCCCTTGGTAGTGCCTCTGCCTCCACCCATTTAGTCACATACTCTGTTGCAACTAATATATATGTCTTTTGATTAGATGATGGGTTTATTGGACCGATGAAATCTAACGCCCATCGCTCAAAAGGTTCAATGACTATCTACGGGTGCAAGGGCATCTCATCAGACTGCCTAGGGCGTCCCATTCTTTGGCAACTGTCACATGCCTGGACAAACTTCTTGGCATCTTTAAAAATGGTGGGCCAATAATAGCCCATCTGTAATACCTTGTGACCAGTCCTGCGATCTGCAAAATGTCTGCTGCAAGGCCCATCGTGGCAAGCTTTCAGGATGTTGAAGATCTCATCTTCCCTGACGCATCTTCTAATGTGCATATCAGCCCCTGTATGAAATAAATAGCCTCCGATCGAAGAGAATTGCGTGCTGCATTGTACTATTTGTTTTCTTTCATTAGGCGTCAAGTGCCTGGGTAACTTGCCCACTGCCAAGTAAGTTGTGACATCTGTGTACCACGGTGTTTTCACGGTTACAGCAAATAAATGTTCATCAGGAAACTGGTCTTCTACTGCTGCCGAGTCATCTATCTTTGGCATTCATGAAAGGAAATCTGCTACTGGATTTTCTTTTCCTGGTCGATCTTTGATAGTGATATCGAATTCCTACAAAAGAATCAACCATCTTGTCACTCTTCCATTTGTAACAGGTTTATTAGCTAGATATTTAATAGCAGAGTTATCAATGTATAAAACCATAGGGTATCCTATTATATAATGTCTGAATTTATCAATAGCATAGATTACAACCAAAAATTCTTTTTTAGTAATAGTATAATTTAATTCAGCAGGAGATAGATTTTTGCTAATATAGTATATTGCGTATGGCTTTTTATCTTCCTCCTGGCCGAGAATTACTCCAATGGCTATGTCTGAAGTGTCGAATGAAATCTGGAATGGCAAATCCCAGTTTGGGCCCCTTAATACTGAGGCTGTTGATACAAGCCGTTTTAAATCTTCAAAAGCACTGTCACATTTATCAGTCCAAATGAAATCAATATTTACTGTTAATGCATATAGTGGTGCAACAATTTGAGAAAAATTCTTTATAAATCTTATATAATAGCCAGAAAATCCCAAGAAACTACGTACCTCAGTTTGTGTGGAAGGGGTAGATATTAAAAGAATTATCTGAATTCTTGCTAGATCTACCTGGATTCCAACTACTGAGATATAGTGACCCAAGATGAGACCCTCGGTCATCAACATGTGGCATTTTTCATGGCTTATACAGAGTCTGGTGGCAATGCATCTTTGCAGAACTTTCTCTAATGTTTGTAACACTGGCTCGAAGTCATCTCCATAAGGTGTAAAGTCATCCATGTACACCTCGAGCCCTTCATTTATCAGATCTGAAAAATTGTTGAGTATAGCCCTTTGAAATGTCGCAAGTGCATTGCACAACCCAAAAGGTAAGACCCTGTAAGAAAATGTTCCCCAAGGGCAGGTAAAGGTAGTCTTATCATGATCTTTAGGGGCAATCTGAATTTTATTATATCTACTGAAGCCATCTAGGAAAGAAAAGAATTCTTTTCTTACCAATGTGTCCAAGACCTGGTCAATGAACGGAAGGGGAAAATGGTCTTTTTGGGTTGCTTTATTAAGCTCTTTATAGTCAACACATATACGCCACTTTCCATTCATTTTCGGCACCACTACTAATGGAGAGACCCATTTGCTATCAGATATCGGGTAGATGAAGTTTACATCTAACAATTTTTGTAGTTCAGCATTAACAATATCTTTAAGATGAGGATTTAACCTCCGTTGAGGTTGTCGAATGGGCCTGGCATCTTTCTCTGTATAAATGTGGTGCATGCATAATTGGGGATCAATCCCTTTCATGTCTGGGTAATCCCATGCAAAGGCCTCTTTATATTTTCTTAGGAGTTGAACAAGCTTCTGCTCTTGGTCAGCAGTCAGATTTTTGTTAATATTCAAAGTTTTTCCTGGCTCAATTTCTATGGTTTTTCTATTATAAACAGAAGTTGTTGGTATTGATTGATCGTTAATATCTTTTAAGGGATCTTCTTCTATTTCGTTATCAAGGGCTGCTTCGATCATGTGACATTTTAGATGGGATACGACATCTGGTTGGTTAATGTAAGTGTTAATGATGTCATCTTCTATTTGATCCTTAAATTCGAGAGTATCTTCTATGGTTAGTGGTCATCTAATGTTTTCAGTTAGATATGATACAGGTTGTTTTCTGCTTTTGATTATTGTTAAACTTGGCTGAGTTAGAGGATATAAGGTTAAATTCTTCACATTGCTTCCTCTTGCTATAGTCATGTTGCCTGTTCGACAACTTATGTAAGCATCCGCAGTTGCTAGCCAAGCTCTACCTAGAATTAGGGGATGTCCATCGAGTTGATTTCTAGGATTCATGATCAGAAAGTCTGCAGGGTATTCCCAAGAGTCTACTGACACCATTACATCCTATAATGTGCCTTCTGGTTTAACTACCGATCGGTCAGCCAATTCCAACAAGGTCGTGGTTGGGTCCAAGGATGTAATGCCAAGCTTTTGACAAGTTGTGGTTGTAAGAATATTGATTGCTACTCCTAAATCAACTAACGCATTGGGGAAGGAGCATCCATTTATTTACACAGTGACTATAGGATTTCCTGGGTCCTCATATTTTACAGGTGTTTCTCTGCCTGATAGTAAGTCAGATAAAGTACCGACTACATGGACAATTGGGGTTGTTTTTATTTTCCTCTTTGGCTTTTTCATACACAATTCCTTAATAGTTTTTGCATAAATTGGAATGTCTTGAATAGCCTAGAGGAGCGGTATTTTTATACACAAATTTTTCAATTCTCCCAGAAGATCGAAATTGGGATATTCAAGTGGGCGTGGTGTGATTAATATTTCTGGGAATGGTGGAGAAGAGGTGATTGTTTGATCATGAGTTTTCTGTTTAAGCATGTTCTCCACTTGTGGTGCTTGTTCTACAAGTAACTGATCTTTGATTTGTTTATTTTTATCCCCTCTGATTCTGTTATCCGCCCAGATCTTAATTGAAGCTCATTACACTCCCTTAACTTGGTTTCTGGCTCTGGTCCTTCAATAATTTGCACAAATTGAACCGGTCTGTTGTTGGGGTTCGGGTCGGGTTGGGCTGGGAGCTGCGGTCGTAGGTTGGTCTGAGGGTTTTGTTGCAATGTGTAGGGTACTGGCAGTGTGGGTTGAGGTAGGGGGATTATTCTTGCTGGCCGATTTATTGGTCTTTGCCATCTTTACTGCCAGTTCTGGTTCTGTGAAGTTGAGGGTGGCCATTGGGATTGATATGCATTATTCTGCCAAATGGTGGGAAATAAAAGGAATTTGGCCAATTGTTATTTTGATTTGATTGGTTGGGCCAAGGTGGCATAGGGAATGGTTATTGTGACCAATTAGAAAAAGGTGGCTGATTCTGCCACATGGCTCTTGGGTATTATTGCGAATTATATTGCGAATTTTGAAAGAAAGAAGATGGATCAGTTGTCGTACATGTTTGTCGTGGTTGCCATTGGCGATGCTAATTTAACAGGTAGACTAGTTCTATTTCTTCCTTTGCCTCCTTATAGACTACTTTTAACCCTGGGAGTGATGGGTAGCTTTCTGTGGTATGATCTTTAGTACATGTGGCACAGGTTTGCACCATATCTAGCGGTCATTCTTTGCGACTATGCTTCTTCCTGCATCTAGGACAGAATATCACCAAGTTTTGTTCTGCTTCCACCTAATTTTGTTTCGCTTGCATAATGTCCAATTGTGTTGTCAGAGTTCCCAAAATATTTGTTTTAAAATCCTCTAGCAGGTTGCCAATTTTTGCATGATTTATACCTCCACCAGAGATTTTTTTGTCCCCAGTGGTCATGTCGCGTTCTGCTGGTTTCAATCTCGTACTACCTCTTGAGGACCTGATACACAATTTAATAATGTCAACTATTTTTCTTGATATATATCACCTTCTCCCATAATATTTAATGTTTCTATCCATTGTTCTTTCATCCCTTTAATCAGTGTAGTTTTTAGCACATTATCAAGTAAAGGTAGAGTTGCATAGGGAGACCGCTGGAGGTTATATTGAAAGCGTTCCACATATTCTTCTAATGTTTCACTGGGTCTTGCTACCATTTGGAATATTTCGTCTTTCAATTCCCTAGATCTGCAATAGTCCTGATATTTTTTTAGGAAAGCGGTTTTCATTTGTTCCCAATCATTTATTGTGCCACCACCTAATCCCATAAACCAACGCAAGGCTGCTCCTTTCAGTGTGGAAGGAAACATTTTTAGTTTTTGGGGGTCGGTGGTATAATCATAACCCCGACATAATACATCAAATTCAAACAGAAATGCATCTGGATCCTCTGATGTTAATCCATGAAAGGTGGGAATATTTTGGAGAGGGATAGCTTTCATGGGTGTGTTGACTGTTGTGTCAACGATGGGATATTGCAATGTAGAGGTCTGAGGTGTTTGTGGGTTGTTGGCCATTTGATCAAATATGTGCCAATACCCTTCCGGGATCTCTAGAGAGTTGTTCCTAGGATTATTAGAAGGGGTGGGAATGATCTTAACAGCACTCCCTCAATCTGGGATACTAGGTGTTCCATGTTGAATTACTACCTGAGAGGATCTTGGCTCCTCTGTTTCCCCTGTTTCTCCTCCTCCTTCACGAATATTACAAGAATTCCCTTCTTGGGAGGAAATTGGGTGTGAATTTTCAATATCTTGAAAATTCTGCTCAGTTCCCACTATTTTGTTGTGGACCTCAGCATAGGCAACAGATGGTGAGCCTGTGACCCGAAGGGAGACAGTAGGTTGTCTGGAAGCAACGTTTCTAGGACCTACTGATGGTTGAGATTCGGCTTTCTTTAAGAATTTGTCTATGAATGTTGATCGTCCAAGGGTCACCGGTCCCTTAGATCTGTCTGGTTTGGGTAGTGGAATTGGATCGTTTTCGGGTTTTTTCTTCTTAGTCATTCATGCAAACAATTGAAATGTTTATCTCTACCCTAAGTTCCTAACAATTTTGCTGGAAAGTGGGTGGGGGAGCAGGCATTTTACGTGCTCTGTACATAGGTTGTTACCTTTCGTTTTTAATACCGATTTCTCTCCCAACAGATAAGTAACAAATACCTACTTCAGATTTCTGTAATTGTGTTGAAAAGCGGGTGGAGGAGCAAGCACTTTACTTGCTCGTTACGTAGGTTCTTACCTTCCGTTTTCAAAATCCAATTATTCTTCAACAACAATCATCAGATGTACATTACTCCTTAGAAATGGCTACACTCTCCCCAACAACGGTGCCAAAATGTTGACTGATAAAAGTTGCCTTTTCAACTCCTAATTACCCTCACATTAATTATGAATCCGGGAAAGTCTTTCTATTTCAAGAGTGTACATAGTATGTGGCGGCTATTTAACTCAGAGAGTAATGCTTCTAAATTGTAGTATATATCTTTTAAATACAAGAGTAAACAGATGAAGCAAGTAAATTCTAATTGCAATTAAAGGAAAACTCAATCCTTTAATGAAAGAAAATCCTGCAACAATTCAGGTAACAACAATATGCAATTCAAGTAACAGCAGTATCAGTTAAGAGTACAACACTGATAACTCTTCTCTTAAAAACTGATTGAATTTAAATCAAATGCTCTACTATGTAAAACAACGATGATATCAATCTGAGAGCCTAACAGCAGTAGTTAATACTCATTACAGTTGATTACAACGAGTAGGATATTTATCTAGGAAACTCAATCCAAAGCGAAAGGAAACTAATTAAACAACAATGTTGTAAATTATATAAAACAAAGCTATTCTATCAACGCAAAGAAATAAGGAACAACAACGAAATAAAATAGCATAAAGCAATAATACTATCAAACTATCACACTTGCAATAATTGAAAATATATGACATAAGTGAAGCAGTGAATTCCACCAAAAGCCAGGCCCTTAGCTGCCAGCGTACATTGTTGGTTACTTCAGATAAATGAAAAGGAACAGAAACTCCTCTTATGTATTAATCATGAAAGAGTATTACAACATATTTTCATTCTTTGCTACAGTGAAAGTTTGTAATTAAGAATTACAATAATAATAACAACAGTCACCCCCTTTCTGCTTACAATCATTTCCTTTTATAATGAGAAAGGGGTAAAAAGATAAATGATAGAAGCGATCCCTCAGGATCTCTCGATCCTGAGGGATTTGCGCAACTTTCTAACTTGAGACATCTTTCCCTTCTTGCGCTGATCCTGTTGATTTTCTTTTGGACGTATCTGCAACCGCCGCGTTCCTTCCTTAGCCTATCAACGTTTGTTGTTTCTTCATAGGGAACATCATTTGTCCCCTTTGTTGTCTTCCTGCAGAAAGGAAGGTAATAATTAGCCAAAGCCTAACTGTCGATAATTTCTATATTTCTTACCATAATTTCTTAAAACATTAGCACATTGGGATATAGAAAGGATAATAATAAAGGAAAAGGATAATAAGTTAATAGTAAATGCATACCTTTTCCATAACCCAACAACTGCGGTCTCAGAGCAACATGTATAACAAATCCAAATAGGCAGTAGCTTAGTGTGCTACCGACCTTGCAGTAGTTTGAGTAGAGTTGGATGGACTCTGCGCAAAGATCTCCGCACTGACAGAGTGACTCGAGGGCGAGTCACGATGTTTGTGTTGGGGGCCTGTTGGGCATGAAATCCCCCAAGGCATGTTTTGGGGCTTAAAGCCCAAGTTTTGACCAAATCCTTTTGTAAAAGCTCTATGAATTGTGGGCGCAGAGCACAAAATCATGATAGAGTCACAAGGATGTCCGCCCTCATTTTTGTAAAGTAATGTCGGCTTTATAGACCTACCCATTGTCCGCAAACAATGGGGTTCTATAAATAGAGCGATGCTCTAAGTGTAGAATATAGCATAGCATAAGAGCATGATAAGTCTAAATGATTGAATCGAAGTGTAAAGTGTGTCTTTGGGTCGTAGAATAGGATAAGGCTCTACAGCTGAGTGCGTAGAAGCCTAGTAGTCCGCGGCTAAGTGTGCGGACCCCTGCAATTGAGTGCGCAGGGCAGGTCGAGTCTAGAACCATTGGAAGAATCAATAAAGAGAAGTTTACCCTATTTCCGTGTATCTTTTCTTGTTTTAATGTATGATTGGGTATAAATTGTAAGTATATTGTTTATTTGTTGTGTGAACTCATATGAATTCTTTGTATAAATAAATATAACATAAGATATCCAAGTACGCGAAGGTAATTAATGGTATAGGAAGATAAGTAAGATTTCGGGTAATAGCGTAGAGTGCTGCTCTAGCAGCGCAGAAGCTCCATAGCCCCTAGTTAGGGGTGCACGAAGGAAGTGTATCAGGGCGTGAGGAACAGGGAAGTGCGTGAAGTGACCTGTGTGCTGGGATGCACAGTTGGACTAGTCGAACCTCTCAGACATCTCAAGGGTGTGGAAACCTGGTTCCAGCACCCTCCTATACTACTTCGGGTGAGACCTCAGTCTGCGCTCCGCGGACTGTTGACGAAAGGGCCAGTATTACAGGGAATTGTTTGGCTAATTAACTATGAACCTGGGTCATGCCCCAACAAGCCAACATATATCATCCAAAAAAATTTCATTTTTGTAATGTAAAGGAGGTGCCCCCCTTTAATAGGCTTATTTTGAAGTAGTTGATCTATCTCTTCTTCTATTTTGTGAGATGGTTTCATAACACTAAACACCCAACAGCTTAGGTCATGGTCGAAGAGACCAGTCCTATGGGGAAAAGTAGGTAAAGGGACAAAAGCAAAGGGGCTTAAAGAAAGAAAAGGCAGAACTGTGAGTTAAGATCTAGTTTTGGCAATTAAGCCAAAATAGAACTATAGTTAAAATTAGAAGGAACACAATTTAAAAATGTAACTTACCAGAATTAGTAGAAAAACATAGTTTAAGTGGCAGAAAAGGTAGAGAAGATCATTTTAACTTAGAGATGGAGCCCAAAATAGAAAACACGGTCCAGAAGATAGAAACAGCGAGACAAAGGCAAAAATAAAGACTTTACACGCAAATTCAAAGCCAAATATAGCAAAAGAAAATCTATAAAATAAGGGTTGATCAAGCAGAATGTACCAATTGATTTTGATACAAAGATACTAGAGAAGAAAGGTGTTGGTATGGTGAGGTAGCGTTTTTCACAATAATTAGAGATTGTTGTAGGTGATTTTTTGAGGGGTGACAGTGATAGATTGTTTGTTCGAAAAGCAGAGAAGGTGTTCATGGTGCTAGTATGAAAATGGATGAAAATGGAATAATGAGCGTCAAAGAAAGTTGTAGCTTCATTATTAGGGTTTGGTTCTCCTTCCAGTGGATGTTATAGAATATTTGTGTCATAGCTCCATTCAGTTGCAACTGATAAACTAGAAAGTTGTAACTTCCTGCTATTTGAAGCCAAAATTTTGTAATTGTAAGTTATAACTTTCCCTATGATTGAATTGAAGAATAATTATGAAAGCTACTTATTCTTATGTGTTCCATTGTGATTTTTGATATTAATATATATTATGGTTATTTAAGTTATTTCTAAAGTATTCAATGATGTGCACTAAGTAAAAGAAATTTTTAAATTGGTAAAATTTATACAATATTGATTCACCCCCACTCTCAGTATTGTCTTGGTTTCCAACAATTGGTATTAAATCAGGTTACTTCTGATCATTCTAACATATGGAAGAAAGAAAAAGGACCATGGTAAGCCATGAAGGATTTACCAATAAGGCACCTATGTTCAATGGAACAAACTATGTGTTTTGGAAAGTGAAAATGAGGACCTATATTCAGTCACTTGAAGTTGATGTATGTGATGTTATAGAAGAAGAATATAGAAGACCTCGAGCGATGATAACCAAAGATCAAAATTTGGAGTTCTCATGCAATGCTAAAGAAATGCATGCCTTGCTTGTTGGCCTACCTGAAACAAAGCTTTTCAAAGTAATGGATTGCACATATGCCAAAGTTATTTAGGAGAATATGAGAAACCACTATGAAGGAGACAAAAAGGTAAAGAAATCTAAACTATAAGGTTTAAGGATGCAATTTGAATCTTTAAACAGGCATGATGATGAAAGTATTGCAAAGTATTTTTTAAGAGTTGATGAAGTTGTGAACACCATAATAGGGGTTCATCAGAAGCTAGATGCATATGTGTCAATTTAGAAAGTGCGAATATCTTTTCCTGAAAGGTTTAATCCCAAGTTGTCAGTCATTGAAGAAATTCCAAATCTGAGCACTCTCACTCTAGATCAACTCCTTCAAATATTTCCTACCTATGAGATGAGGAGCTCTAAACGAAAGTCTGAAGCCAAAGAATCAACCTACAAAGCATAAAATAAGTGTAAGGATAAGCATTTTGACACATGTTGTGAATCAGATGAAGAAGAAGCTAACTTTTTGAGGAGGCTTAAGCGAGGATTAGGCAAGTACAAAGGTAATTTTACCTTTAAATGTTTTAATTGTGCAAAAGTTACTGATTATGCATCAAAGTGTCCTGAAAATAAGAAAAAGGATTATGATCCTCAAGAAATTTTAAGAAAGATCAAAAGGTTAAGAAGAGAGGTTTTTATGCTCAAGATGAGAGATCCTCTTAAAGTGAGCCCAACGAATCCTTAGATGAGGATAGAGAAGATAATATCTCTAAGGAATTCATGTTTATGGCCATTGAAAATCTACAAGTACATGCTAGTAACTATGATAATGAAGAGGAAGAAGTCAACCTTGAGGGAGAGTTGGTAAGTGCTCTTGGGGAAATAGAGAGTTTGAGAAAGAGAAACAAAATCCAGAAGGAATCTTTGATGAAAGATAAAGGTTGACGTTGTTGAGCCATTACATATGAAATTAGAAGAAGGAAAGAAAATCCAAGAAACATTGAACCAATAATTGAATGAAAAATTTCAAGTATGTGTGAATCTAAAAGGAGAGATTGTATTGCTAAAAAAGGAGACAGAGAAGGTGAAAACACAACTCAACTTAGATCAGAAATTCAGTAAAGGGACTACAAATTTAATTGAGATATTAGAGGCTCAACACATTTCTAAAGATCGAACTGGTCTAGGCTTTGATACTGAGTCCAACACAATAGTTGAGTTAAAATGTAAAAAGGAAATTACATTTGTTCTCCCAAAAAAATAAGGGTCCACGCAGTAGCTAGAAGATAATAAGTAGTCTAAGAAAAGAAAACATCAACAAAAAAAGGAGTACATTGTCCATGTAAATCAAACTTTCCAAAATTATGCTCAGCGTAGAAGGCAACCATCTAGATACAACGATCTCTTCCTAGGATATTTTTTTACATGCAAAAATGATGGCCACTAAGCAGCAAACTGCAGAGTTAATCTCTCATACAAACAACTCAAATCCAAGAAAATAATTCAATAGAGAATAAGCAGACCCAGGTAGAATAATTCCTTTTCTCCCCTGAATTATCAAGTGTAGTGTTTGAAATGCCAAATTTTTGGGCATATAGTTGTCAATAGCATGATGAAAGTAAAGAAGATAGAGCTAGTTATTGAACAAACTGGCCAAAACCTGAAGTATTGGAAGAGAAATAAAAATCATAGCAATGTGATAATTCACTGTATGCACACAATGGTGGAAGTCATTGATATGTGGGTAGTGGATGTTATAGACACATGACAGGAGACAAAAGCAAGTTTCTCACTTCGAAGCTAGTTGACATAGGTAATGTTACTTTTGATAACAATTCTCCAAGAAAAATAATTTCAAAAGGAGTGGTTAATCTTTCAAATGGAAAAGATAAAGCTAAGAATGTTTTATATGTTGATGGGATGAAACATAATCTATTGAGTGTGTCTCACATGTGTGGTCAAGGATCTAATGTGGTTTTTAAAGCCAAAATTTACCTAATAAAATCCACAGATATAGATGAAATAGTTGTTGAGGTTGTAAGGATAGACAACAATATATATGCTCTAAAGGAGAAGACAAAAAACTACTACATTTGGGTGGAAATACTTGTTATCACCCCAAGAAACTCACCTAGGTTGTATATCAGTGATGCTCGGGAACATTACAAACTCAACATAATGTTGGATAAAATGATGGATGAATGAAAGAAATGTTGCATATTCAAGCCAGATAACCACTCCTACTATGATCTACCCCAAACATGGGTGAACACCCCTAGACTACAAGGCTTTTAACCACCAATTACTCACAGTTTGAGGTTAAGGTGATAATGGAGAAGACTGACCACACCAGTAGATGCACATGACGCTATGATGGTCGGCTGCAACCAGTTAGAAGGTCTATAAATCTATCTTCTAATACACAGACAGGATGACAGCTCTCTGGTATTAAAACAACAGAAACCTGCAAACAATTTCAATGATGCATGCTAACTCCTAACACAGAGGTGGGATGACAGCCCCTCTGATGCTAAACATTAACAGCACATGAATAAATGTAAAACAAGCACATCCTGGAGCGTAAAAGAAGTGAAAAATGAGCAATTGACAGCAAAAGAAGCTTGTATTAATTGGAAATGAAGACTAGAAGCCGCAGGTTACAAAGTAGTTACGGTCTCCAGAAGTTGAAGCTTGCAGCAGAATGACATTCAACTAACACTCATCAAACTGATTACATCGTTTTTCTAGGTATATATAGAATCTGTTTACAAAATATCTCTCTTAGGGTATGCGTGGAGGTGTCTTAATGGATCACCAACCACATTTATAGATAGATATGGGTCCTCTGCTACAATCTAAGCAATTTAATGAACAAAATGGCTCCTTTTGTACTCTGGCGTACTCCTTGAACAGGTGGAATGTTTCATTAATAAATATCCATAACTGCTGAAGGTGTTGAACTGCTCGAGGATCGTCCTTCCCTATCCTTAACTGTGGTGCTCTTTAACTGTGGTAGCTGAAGAATTTATGCACTAAAAACAAAATCATTTCTTGCTTCTTAGCACAGGCAAAATAGGCTCAAAAACACAGCAAAACACATCAAAAATGGACGAGGAGCCGAGGATGAACGATGGTCGTTAGATGATTCAGATGGACAGCCGAGATCGGGTCACACAGGCCATCGAGAGACATATGCGGATGAAAGAGTTTAGGCTGTTGGATCAAGAGCGTTAACAGTGAAGATTTGCACTGAGAAGGTTATCGGGTGTAAACAAGGATAGGCGGTCGATGGCCATTGGATCGCGGCAGAATAATCCAGCGGCTGACAGGAGGCGGAGATAGGCGCAATTTAACAGGCGGGAAGCCGGGTACGGTGGCGGGAAGCGGTTTCCCCGCACTATTTACCCGTGCTTGCCAGTTTTTGTACATGCAGGAGCGATGCAATAACATTATGCCACGTGGCAGACAGGTCCCGCGGGAAACCACCTTTCCCACTGCCTAACGGACGCACAGTTAAAGGGAAAGGGCCATGCGAACATCGTCGGATGGTACGGTGGGATAATCGGACGGTTGACGGGAAGGCACAGTTAATTGCACATGTTGGTTGATATGACGGGTGATGCAACTGGTAAGGGGTGGGCCCGGGTTATATAATTTTATATTATATGCGCGTTATATGAACCAAGGTTATGACTTAAGCACCCGGGAATAAACACATAAGGTTTATGCGGGGTCTAATGAGTTTTAAACAAAATGGAGCCCGGGAGCCCAAAAATAGATTATGAGGGATTTTAGGGCCAAAAAAGGGATAAAGGAGTTTAGAGAGAAATAAGGAAAAATGCAAGGGGAGAATGAAATGAAGGTATGGGGAATTACAAGGGCATAATGAAAATGAAAGAGAGGGATCAAACAAACTGTTGCAAACCCTTCGCAACCAAAACCAACATTTCCTGATCTAATTTCATCCATCAAATACTGCAAACTGTAGCAGAGCTAACACTAGCTCCTTCTGGGGATGAGATCCTCCCTGTGAGGTCTCAAGAACCTGTAGACCACTGCCTTTCCAGCTGAAAACCAATTAACTAAAATTCCTAGTGTTCCATTGGGCATGGAGTCTATTTCGCTTGCAAAACTTATAAAAACAAAATATTTACAACTCTTAAGGCTTAAAGACCTTAAACGACATAAAATTTCAAAAAACGCCCATTAACTGGGCCATCGAAAATTGCTTCTCCTCCCATACTTTTCAGAATGAAGGTGTTGTTCCCTTGAATCTGTGAAATAATGAAAGGCCCTATCCAGAAAGCATCCATTTTCCCATGATTGCCTTTCTTTTCTTTCAGTGCATCCCATTTCAAAACCAAGTCTCCAATCTGAAAATTATTTGTTTTTGCCTTCTTGTCAAAGGCTTCCTTGATTCTCTTCTGATGTGTTGTAGCCTTTTCAACCAGCTGTTCTCTAATCTGATGTAACTATGTTAAATCAGTGATTCTCTTTGCCATGCATTCTTCCTCATCTTGCTCTTCTTGAAGGAATTTTGCCACAGGGAGAGTTAGCTGAATTGGAAAAATACAGCATCAGTGCCATATACCAGTTTGAAAGGAGAATTTCCCGTGGATTTCTTGATGGTCACTCTATTAGCCCATAGTGCATACTTGAGCTTTGAATCCCAATTCTTCTTATTGTCCTCTAACAGCTTTTTAATTATCCTGATCAGACTTTTATTAGAGGATTCTGCTAGACCATTTCCCTGTGGGTAATATGAGGTGGAATGAACAAGTTTAATGCCCATTGAATCACACATTTCCACCAACTCTTTGGCCATTAAGGCTGTTGCATTATCCGTTACTAGTTTGTGTGGACAACCAAATCTATTGAAAATATTTTCTGTTAAAAACTTCATGACCACATTATGATCAGCCTTCCTTGTAGGGAGTGCTTCAATCCACTTATTGAAATAATCAGTGGCTACTAATATTCACATGTGCTTCCCACGGGGCTTTGGATTGACGGTGAATGGGTGCGCTGTTAAGGCACTCCTTGCGATAGGTCACTGGTTCAAATCCCCGTGGGTGTGTAGGTTAGTCTTAGCAAAGAAAAAAAAATATTCACATGTGCTGGCCACTAGAATGTGGATTGATTTCACCAATGAAATCCAAGCCCCACTACTGAAAAGGTCCTTTTGCCTGAATTGGTTTTAGGGGCAAGGATTTCAATTACTACTTTCCTTCAAATCTTTGGCACCTGTCACAAGATTTAACAAAAACAAATACATCAGAAAATAAAGTGGGCCAATAGTACCCATCTCTGAGAATTTTATGGGTTGTGGTTTTCCAATAATGGTGCCCTCCACACATGCTGTTATGAAACTGTTGCATGACTTCTTTTGATTGTTGTTTGTCCAGACACCTTAAAATATTCCAGATGGATCCCTCCAATAAAGCAGATTTTCCATAATGCAATACTTTGCTGCTCTAAGTTTTAAAGTTCTGGCCTGACTTTGAGTAAATTATGAAGGGATCTCTAGCTTCAACAAGAAATTAATTATTTCAGCATACCAGTTACATGAAGCTAGATTCTCGGCCACTGACTGTTTTCTCTCTATTTCAGCTGCATTTTTCTCTTCATTTGTCTGACTGTTTGCTACAATTTTGCACAGGAAATCAATGTCTAAAGGCCTGCAATTTTCCTCAGCTAATAATTTGGCAAGACCCTGACCTCTGACTAGCTTGTTGGGCTTCAGCTCTATATTAAATTCTATCATTTTTGCAATCCACTTTGCCCTTCCTCCATCAACATCAGGTTGTGTCAACACATCTTTTATTGCAGCAGAAGGCACATATGCAATTATTTTCTATAATATCATACCTTAGTTCATCATCCCTCAAATTCTTGCTAAAAAATGCCACTGGATGCTCTAAACCTTCTTCATCCTGCTGCAATAAAACAGCTGCAATGGTGTCTTCAGAGGCAAATGAGAAAATATGGAACTCCTTGCTATAGTCTGGACTTATCAATGTGAGAGCTTCCACTATATCTCTTTTGATGGACTCAAATGATTTCCTTGTTGTTTCAGTCCATTTTACCTCTGCTCCTTTCTTCAACATGGAGGTCACATGCTTTACCAACTCTGCAAAATTTGGAATAAACCTCCTGACAAAATTAATTTTTCCCAGAAAAGACTGTATATCTTTCTTTGATCTGGGGACAGTCAACCCCTGAATTGCCTTTACTCTTTTTGGGTCAATCTGAACACATGCAGCAGACACAATATGTCTTAAGAGCTTGCCTTCATTTAAAGCAAATTGCGAATTTTTGGGATTGACTGATATTCCAAACCTCCTGCACTTTAAGAACACTTTTTTCAAATGCTGCAAATGATTTTGATGGTTGCTGGAGTAAACTGTTATATCATCAAGGTAGATAAGCACAAATTTGTCCTTCTCTCACACAAATGCTATATCCATAGCTCTCTGAAAGGTAGCTCCAGCGTTCATCAATCCAAATGGCATTTTGGCATACATAAAGGTACCCCAAGGAGTGGTGAAAGTAGTCTTTTCTTGATCATCTGGGTGCACATCAATCTTATTGAAGCTTGAAAATCCATCTAAAAATGACATCACTTTAGCTCCTGAGACCTTCTGCAACAAATGCTCCATCTTTGGTAGAGGATAGTTATCTTTCTTTAAGAATTTGTTTAAATTTCTGAAATCTACACTCTTCTTCCTCACAACCACCAAATTAGCTACCCATTTAGAATATCTGAGAGGAACAATGATCTTGGTAGCCAGCAACTTTTTAATTTCTTTCTCAATCAGTGGAAGAAGCATGGGATTTATTGGTCTCAGCTTCTGTTTGAATTGCATTGTGTCTTTTTCCAGTGGGATTTTGTGCTGAATTATGCTTTTGTCATAAGTTTTCAGATCACTATACTCCCAGGCAAACACATCAGCAAGTTGCCTCATTAAATTGCAGTATTCAACACTTTGATCTACAGACAAATGAGTGGAAAAATTCACATACCTAGGCTGACCTGGACTTCCTATATCATGCTTACAGACTGCAGATTGGTCTTCTTTTTGGGAAGCCTTGTAAGGCACATCATTTTGGTCAAATAGTCCTTCAAGAGGAATTAGGCCCTTAGGAATATGGTTACTAGGAAGCTGGACTATATTGTCTTTACCAATTTTATTTCTAAGCTGGGACTTGGGGTTTTCTTCCAAGGAAACATTCTCTTGGTCAATTTTCATGTCAGAAAATTCATCAATGACTTGAAGGAATCTATTCAACTCATGATCATCATCAAAAACTTTCCAATGGTGGAAATTGTCAGGCAAGGCTGGTCTGTACTTGACTTGAACTTCATAAACTAATTTGGGAGGCATAGGAGGAATAAATAGACTAGCAGAAATAGCAAGGGAATCAGCAAGCTGATTTTGACCTCTAGGAATATATGAAATACAGAAGAAATCAAAGGAATCCTTGATTCTCCATACCTCATCTCTGTATGCTTTTAGCCTTGGGTGCTTTACTTGAAATGTTTTATTGACTTACTAAATAATCAGATCAGCATCCCCAAATACCTTTAGATTCTTGATTCCTCTGTCTTTTGCTGCATTAAGGCCCAACAGCAAAGCCTCATACTCTGCTGTGTTATTTCTGACTTGAAAAACCAACTTAAAAGACAGATGCATGCTTTCTTGTTCTGGGGATATCAGCACCACCCCTGCTCCTGTAGTTTCCTTGGAACATGCTCCATCAAAGAACATCTCCCAAACTCGACTTCCTAGCTCTTTCTCGGCCTGAACTGTTGGTTTCCTGAGCTACATCTTGGCCTTCTGAGATTCTTCCATTCGGAGAATACATGCTTCAAAATCAGTGTCCACTGCATATATAGGATGATTTGTAGGATTCTTCTCATCACTAATAATATATGCCAATTGTGCTTCTCTATATAATCTCCTGCTTTCTCCTCCAAACACTGGGATAGTGGCATAAGATAATGCATTCTGTAGTGTCCCACCTAGTCTCTTAATCCACCCTCTGGACAACAGCATACTGAACTTGGGAGGCACATTTGCTACCACAATATCCATCATCATACTCTTCATAGGCAGCTGGGTTAAGGCTATGGCCAGATCTTTAATCAATCTAAGACATTTCACCTTCCTTGAATCAAAAGAAAATAAATCATGATAGGGTCTGGTGATATCAAGGCCCAACTCTTCCATGACATCTTTAGGCATTAAATTGTGGCTGGCCCCTGTGTCTAGCAGGAAATTGTGGAGGATTTTGTCATGAATGGTCAATGAGACATAAAACGATGGAGAATTATTATCAGCAGGTTCAATCATGGGACTGAGCACAATGGCAGGCTTGTCATCTTGCAAATTAACAAAGTCAGTGGAGGTTTATTTGGTTTCTAGCTCAAGGGCTTCAAGGATAGGCTTCCTAAATATTTCACTCTTCACCAACTCAACCAGAGGCACAGATATTTTCAATTTTTGGACTTCTGATTCAAAGATGAAAGAAGAAGATGACTTATCAACACTTCTTACCTCTTGAACCGAAGCTTTGAGGATGACTGGATCAGCTGCTGGCTTTCTCTGCTTGACATTCTGTGATTCTGCTTGGACAGCAGCTCTTTGGGCAGGATTCTCCTTGGCATTTTTTGCATTGGATCTTAAATTATATCTCTACTGGTCACCAGTTTGTAGAACATCTCCTATATCCCACTCTTGACTGTCTCGCTGCTGCAGCAACAATTCTTCATACTCAGCCAATGTCAAAAATGCAGCGCTGCCATTGGCTTCCATGCAATGAATTTCATCCTCATCTTCTTCAAATTGTTCTTCCTCCATGACTACATTTTGAAAGGGAGCTTTAACTTTCTGATCTTCTTTTGTTTCTTCACCCCTCTGCATTATTTGCAACTGCTCATTTGCTCTTCTGAATGGATTGGGGTTTCTTGGAGCAAATGTATTCTGCTGCCTTCTTTTCCCTGAGTTCTGCTCAACTTTTAGCTTAGAAATTTTAACAGCCAATGACTCTATCATCTTAGTCATTTTGTCTAATTTAGGCTTTGAAGATGATGTAGAAGAAGTATATGCTTGATTACTCTGTCTCCTTCTGTCAGCTTGACTTTTTAGCTTTTTTGCAGCCATGATATTAGATTCTACTTCGAAGGCTGCATCCTGCATATCTACCAACGTAGCACATCTCCTTTCTCTCAATAACGGGCAGAAATCAGAGTCAAAGGCATTTGCATAAGTGAGTTTGGCAGAGGTAGGAGTAGGCTTTACCTTAGCTAGAATCTTACTATACATACGATTGAATCTTTTATTAAAATCAGGTACTATTGATTCCCCATTTTCCCTCTTTAGATTACCAAACTCTCTGTGATAATACAGCAAATCCTTTTTATCTCCCCATTGCTTCAAAAATGCATCATCTAATGCTTCAATATCTATTATGGATCTCTAGGGTAATTCTCTGAACCACTTCCTAGCCTCTCCATCAAGGCTCCGGACAAAAACTCTCATCCACACATCATTTTCATTGATATCTAAATTATCAGCATAACTGTAAAAAGCTTCTAGGTGTTCTTCTGCTATTACCCCCTCTGTGCCAGTGAATTTAGGAATATATTTTTGATATTCTCCCATAGGCATAGGATTTAAAGGCACAGGCAACACCAATGGTCCATATCAGGCAGCTACTATTCTTTCTATCCTCGTAGGTGCTTGTTGTCCTGCCATGATTAGATTATTTGGAAGAATACTAGCAGATTGAATAGTAGGGAGAAATGAGATTGGTGATAGAGATATAGGGATGTTTGGGACTGAATGGGATGCTTTCTTTGGACTGAGATTCAAAGGGGAACTGACTGCACAAGAGGCTGAACTAATCTCTGAAGGTTTTTCCTTAATAACAGTGTTGATTTCTAAATCTTCAAACTGTAAATCTTCAGCAATAACTTTATCTTTCAGAGATGAATTAAATTTCTTGGGCTTACCTGATCCTGATGCCCCTTTCTGTGATTATTTATTCGATTTGACAATCCTCTCAGTTTCAGGTAATGGTTCAGCTGGAGATTTCTGAGGATTTCTTCGAGTGTGTCTCACAAACTGAGCTAGAAATTCAAAGTGGAGTCGCCAAATGATGGTCTTCCTCCAATGGAGTCGCCCGACAGATGATTACAACCAGAAACTGTGTTCAAACCTTGTCTGTCATCAAAGCTTGAAGCTGTGTCATTCTCCCAGGGAAGCTGAGCTTCAATTCTCCTCTCCCCGGCAATGGCACCAATTGATGTTATCACCCCAAGAAACTCACCTAGGTTGTATATCAGTGATGCTCAGGAACATTACAAACTCAACAAAATGTTGGATAAAATGATGGATGAATGAAAGAAATGCTGCATATTCGAGCCAGATAACCACTCCTACTATGATTGACCCCAGACATGGGTGAACACCCCTAGACTACAAGGCTTTTAACCACCAATTACTCACAATTTGAGGTTATGGTGATAATGGAGAAGACTGACCACACAGCAGATGCACAGGACCCTATGATGGCCGGCTGCAACCAGTTAGAAGGTCTGTAAATCTGTCTTCTAATACGCAGATAGGATGACAACTCTTTGGTATTAAAACAACAAAAACCTGCAAACAATTTCAATGATGCATGCTAACTCCTAACACAGAGGTGGGATGACAGCCCCTCTGATGCTAAACATTAACAGCACATGAATAAATGTAAAACAGGCACAGCCTGGAGCATAGAAGAAGTGAAAAATGAGCAATTGACAGCAAAACAAGCTTGTATTAATTGGAAATGAAGACCAGAAGCGACAGGTTACAAAGTAGTTATAGTCTCCAAAAGTTGAAGCTTGCAACAGAATAACATTCATATAACACTCATCAAACTGATTACATCGTTTTTCTGGGTATATATAGAATCTGTTTACAAAATATCTCTGTTAGGGTATACGTGGAGGTGTCTTAATGGATCACCAACCACATTTACAGTTAGATATGGGTCCTCTGCTACAATCTGAACAATTTAATGAACAAAATGGCTCCTTTTGTACTCTAGTGTACTCCTTGAACAGGTGGAATGTTTCATTAATAAATATCCATAACTGCTGAAGGTGTTGAACTGCTCGAGGATCGTCCTTCCCTGTCCTTGACCGTGCTGCTCTTTAATTATGGTAGATGAAGAATTTATGCACTGAAAAGTAGATCATTTCCTGCTTCTTAGCACGGGCAAAACAGGCTCAAAGTAAAACACATAAAAAATGGACGAGGAGTCGAGGACGAATGATGGCCGTTAGATGATTCAGATGGATGGCCGAGATCAAGTCGCACAGGCCATTGGGAGACATATGCGGATGAAAGAGTTTGGGTCGTCGGATCAAGAGGGTTAACAGTGAAGATTTGCACTTAGAAGGCTATCGAGTGTAAACAAGGATAAGCGGTCGATGGCCATTGGATCGCGGTGGAATAACCCAATGGATGACAGGAGGCAGAGACAGGCGCAATTTAATGGGCGGGAGGCCGGGTACATTGGCGGGAAGCGGTTTCCCCGCACCGTTTACCTGGGCTCGACAGTTTTCATACATGCAGGAGCGATGCAATAACAATATGCCACATGGCAGACAGGTCCCGCTGGAAACCACCTTTCCCACTGCCTAACAGACGCGCAATTAAAGGGAAAGGGCCATGCAAACATCGTCGGATGGTACGGTGCGATAATCAAACGGTCGACGAGAAGGCACGGTTAATCGCACATGTTGGTTGATATGATGGGTGATGCGACCGGTAAGTGGTGGGCCCGGGTTATATAAATTTATATTATATGTGCGTTATATGAACCAAGGTTATGACTTAAGCACCCGAGAATAAACACATAAGGTTTATGCGGGGTCTAATGAGTTTTAAACAAAATGGAGCCCGGGAGCCCGAAAAGAGATTATGAGGGATTTTAGGGCCAAAACAGGGATAAAGGAGTTTAGAGAGAAATAAGGAAAAATGCAAGGGGAGAATGAAATGAAGGTATGGGGAATTACAAGGGCATAATGAGAATGAAAGAGAGGGATAAAACAAACTGTTGCAAACCCTTCGCAACCAAAACCAGCATTGCCTTACCTGAGTTCATCCATCAAATACTGCAAACTGTAGCAGAGCTAACAATTCTGACGATGAAATCTCACAGAATGGCTAAAATCGGAAAAAGTGTAGGAAGTTAAATGATTTTTTTGTTTTTTTTTCTAAAATTCTGACTACCATCGAATATCTAATGAAATTTCTTTACTGAACAAAAATATGATGGAATTGCCTATCATGTACATTATCAGATGTTTTCCTATAATTCCTCCTATTGTAAAATAACCGATAGTCATTCTTTACCACTAGATATCCGACGCTATATCCAATATGAAAATGTGTTGTCCAATTTTCTACAAATGGTAAATAATTGTTGCATAAGGTTCAATTCCACCATTAATAGATTTTTTCGCTAAGAACGTCTAATATGGGACCGCCTTTGATCAATTTGACTAATTAAAATAAATATAACATTAATATTGTAATTAAATATAATATCATATCTATATATATATATATATATATATATATATATATATATATATATATATTAATATTATATTATATGATTATAATATAAATTATAGATGTGTGTGTGTATGTGTGTGTAGAGGTGCTAACATAATATAACTTTCACATAGTTGCTATATATATTAGTTGTGATTGTTTTGAAAGGTTGTAGGCTTATTTTGAGGTTAATTTTTGAACAAAATCATCACTAGAAGTTTGTTGACAAAATATGTCACATAACATTCCTCAAGGAGACCAAGGATACATGTGATCAACACTAAAGGCTTCTGAATATGGAAAAAGTTTTTTCCCTTGTAGAAATTGTGGGTGGTTGAGGACAAGGAGAATTGTAATAAAATCAACTAAAGATGATTGTACAGACTATGGACACACTAATGGCAGACATGAATATCATCCATTTGTAAGTTATTTATTATATGTATTTGTATTGTAAATTGTATTACCTTTCTATTGTAAATGTATTTTATAATATTATTTTGGGAGGTGTTTGAACTATGTTGTCATATTGATGTGGACGAGAAATATTATTTGATTATTTTCGTTAGGTTCGTTTAATGGGTTAGGTCAATTTAGGGATTAATTTCTTTATGGGCTTAGGGATAAGGGGTTTTTGTTTAAGGGTTTAGGGGTTAGGGGTTAAGGGCTTAGGGGTTAGGGGTTTAAGGGATTAGGGGAATGGGGTGAAGGTGTTAGGGGGTTAACTTGGACCTAGAGGATTTAGAGGTTAATCATGTGTTTTTATGGAACATTATTAATAATTGTTTAAAGTATAATATGAAAAATATGACATTAAAATGATGAATGTAAAATAAGATCAATATGCTTTTTATAATGGTGATGACTATATATCTAAAAAAGTGTATCACTTTCTACATGTCAATAAAACTAACATATTTCTTCTATTTTTTCAACACATTCTTAAATATCTTGATAAATTGCACAAGCATCATCATTGATTTATTTACTTTGTTTCTTGGTCTCACCTAAGTTGTGTTTCTCTTTATCTTTGTTGCCTTTGTTTTCCTTGTATATTATATTTTTGAACTATTGCTATAACAACATTTCAATATTTGTTATATATAATAATATTACTTTATTGATTGTCATTGTAAAGTATGAGCCCCCTAGGGAATTTCACGATGAGGAAGAGGTGGTTGTAGTACAAGAATTTGTTCAAGAACACATGTGTGTGTAGAGGTGCTAACATAATATAACTTTCACATAGTTGCTATATATATATATATATATATATATATATATATATATATATATATATATATATATATATATATATATATATATATATATTAGTTGTGATTGTTTTGAAAGGTTGTAGGCTTATTTTGAGGTTAATTTTTGAACAAAATCATCATTGGAAGTTTGTTGACAAAAAATTTCACATAACATTCCTCAAGGAGACCAATGATACACGAGATTGGCATTGAGGGCTTATGAAGATGGAAAATGTTTTTTCCCTTGTAGAAATTTGATGCAGGAGCATTCGGCTCAGATATATCATTGCATTTTAGTAGACATAGGGGTATTGTGTTTTAAGGGAATTAGTTTCCTGAGTATTAAATTAATGTAATAATTAAGGGTTTTCAAGTAAGTTTGTGAGAGATATTTAGAATAGGAATTAATTAGATATTGTCAGGATATTTGTAAATGCTATCGAATGTAGGAGAACATGAGTGATGATGAGTGATTAGTGAGGATTGAGATATTTTGAAATATTGTAAATCTTAGATTAGGAGTTGGTTTCATGATTTTGGGGATTAAAGAGAAGCCTTAGGATCTAGTTGAATTGTTGAGATTCTCAAGGGATCATTGAGAGATTTTAGGACTTGATGAGCAGATTAAGGATCTGAACCAGGGAATGGGTTACAGAACCTTTTGTATAAATGTAAGCCTAAAAGGCATAGAAGAGGGTTAGCTAGCTAGGAGTTAGTTCGAGAGTTAGTTAGCTAGTGAGTTAGATAGGGTTTGATTGTAAGCCTACGGGCAGGAAAGGAAAGGCCACTAATATAGAAGATCAAGCCAAAGGAAGACTCATTATGTAATCATTTGTTTATATATACATAGAGAGTTAATTCTGAATTGTGAAAGTGTGGATTGAGTAATTGGATGATAAATTGTGTGTGAGTCAGAGTATTTCATAACATAAGTGTGCAGGGAATTTGAAAAGAATCCGAGAAAGAAGAAGTGCAAAGAAGAGTGTTACAGGGTTGTACACAGACGGTATTGGAGAAAGCCTTCAATGTTACAGCGAAGGTATAACTGTAAGGTTTCCTAAACCTTAAAGATTGATGAAGGAAGCATCAAGGTGCGAAGAAATGAAGTAACAGAATTGAGCTTGAGATCAGAACAAGTGAAGACCAGAAGGCGAGAAAAAATACACAGGCAGAAAGCCGAATGAATGGGCTATTACATAGTAAGAAACAAAAGAACATAACAGTGAACATGAGTCGTTGGATAAGTCAGATCTACGAATGAGAGTGAGGGAGATATATGGCTAAGATTAAGTCACGTAAGATAAATTCAAGAAGATGTATTGAAGAGATTAAAACCATGTACAGAATAGTGGAGCGGTCTTCAGAAGTGGTAAGTGGTATCTCGCATGGTCTCAAAGCAGTAAACGATATTCTAAAATTTCATGCGATTAGCCTAAGTAGGTGACATGTAACATGAGAAAACTATTTTTCTCACGCGACCTCGATTTTTTATACATCATGCAAGTATCTACGCAAGATTTTGCGATAGCCGTTGGATTTGATAAGACAGATCAGTGGTGGAGATCAGCCAAGCTAGTTGGCAATCAGGTGACACAATAACCGTCGAATTAAGGAATGAAATCGATGGTGGAGGTTGAATGTGCTAAAGAGAGCATCGATATATGTGCAAAGTTTTGTGGAATGACGGAAAGGTAAAGTTTTAAACGTGGCTTATGAAATATTTCTATTATACAAGAGTTATAATAGAAATGAGCGGAATTAATGTTTTATGGGTTAAGTTTGAGTTTAACCAAAGTCTAAGGGCCAGAGTATGGTTAATATGCGCAGGTAATAAGAATTAACCAAAGATTATGAAGGACTTTATAAGGTTCTGCTCAAAGGTTTAATAAAGTTTAGACTTGGGATAGTTAAATGAAACGTTTCCACATAGAATTTATTGGAGCCTTAAACCTTGATTTAAAAGAATTTTCCCTAAGTATAGAATTTCAAATTCCTGGGACATAGTGTGACATAGAATTTTATTTGCATACTGTGGGTATGTGTGTCTTAGGCTGCATCAAAATTGCAGGTGCTTGAGGCCAAGGATAATCCTAATAAAATCAGCTAAAAATGATTGTAGAGACTATGGACACGCTAAAGGCAGGCATGAACATAATCCATTTGTATGTTATTTATTATATATATTTGTATTGTAAATTATATTACCTTTATATTGTAAATGTATTTTATAATATTATTTTAGGAGGTGTTTGAACTACGTTTTCCTCTTGATGTGGACGAGAAATATAATTTGATTATTTTCGTTAGGTTTTTTTAATGGGTTAAGTCAATTTAGAGATTAATTGCTTTATGGGCTTAGAGATAAGGGGTTTTTGTTTAAGGGTTTAGGGGTTAGGGATTAGGGGTTTAATGTCTTAGGGGAATGGGGTTAAGGTGTTAGGGGGTTAATTTGGACCTAGAGGATTTAGAGGCTAATCATAGGGTTTTATGGAACATTATTAATAATTTTTTAAATTATAATATGAAAAATATGACATTAAAAAAGAATACGACACTAAAATGATGAATGTAAAATAAGACCAATATGTTTTTTATAATGATCGTGACGATATATCTCATAAATTGTATCACTCTCTACATGTCAATAAAAGTAACATATTTCTTATTGTTTTTCAACACAATCTTAAATATCTAGATAAATTGCACAAGCATCATCATTTATTTGTTTTCTTTGTTTCTTAGTCTCACCTAAGTTGTCTTTCTCTTTATCTTTGTTGTCTTTGTTTCCCTTATATATTATATTTGTAATTTATTGTTATATAGACATTTCAATATTTTTTATATATACTAATATTAATTTATTGATTGTAATTGTATATTATTGGCCCCCTAGGGCATTTCTCCACAAGGAAGAGGTGGTTGTAGTACAAGCACCTGTTCAAGAACATGGATTGATTAATATTTAGGATCAAGCTAATGATCCTATGGAAGAAGATAATGATGTTGATAACATAGTTGAAGAAGATGGGACAAATATATTGATCTAGGAGACATTTAATAAGGTTGGAATGGATGATGATGACAACCAGTATGATGATCATGCTTTTCATTTACCTATAATTGAGAGGGTAACTAAATCTCTTTATGGAAGCTCAAAAACATCTCTTCCCTCTGTTATATTGTTGTTGGTCAACTTAAAGGTGGTGAATGGTTTGTCAAGCACATGCATGATACAACTCCTAAGGTATGTAATATGTTTTGTAACATCTAATACTATATACATGATAAAGAAATTATTTTTTCTATTGTTTTTATGGTAGTATGTTGATCTTCATATTTCATTAATTTGTAACATTTTCATGCAATATGTACAATTAATATTGTTTAGTACATTAACCAATACTATTTTTTTTTTATGTTGTGGATTATTAGGTGAATTTTTGTTACCACCATCAAATGTTTTACCTCGTACATGCCGATATTTACATGCCATTCTGAAATATATCGGAATGGAGTATCAAGTTATTCATGCATGCCCTAATGATGATATTCTCTATTATAAATAAAATGCCTTGAAAGACAAATTCCAAAATGTGATGAGAGTAGATATCAAATTGATAAAGTAACAAAATAGGTGGCTCGCAATGTTCTTTGTTATATTCCCATAATTCCACATTTACGACAATTGTTCAAGTGCAAAAGCATAGAAATACTTATGGATTACCATGCAAGGAATATAAGTGAAAATGGTGTTCTTCGAATTCTTGCAAATGGATCTACATTTGGGAATATAGAGGAAAAGTGGCGAGAGTTTAAAAGAAAACCTCATAATCGTAGGCTTTCATTAGTAAATGGTTCTGTCAATCCATTTGGAGAGGCCATATCTACTTACTCGGTGTGGCCCATTTTTGTTACCAACAATAACATTCCTCCATGCAATTCAATAAAGAGGAAGCTCATAATATTGACAATGATTGTTCCACATATTAATTTGTTTAGAATAATTTGTTTTAGCACAATAACATCTTATTTGTATTACTTGTTTCATAATTATAACCTATGCTTTTTTGTTAATTTACTCATATATTTTAAATTATGCCTTATAATTATGTCTTATAATTTTATTTATTTATTCATATATGTAGTAATTATCTGTTGTATGTTCAATCAATTAGGTAAGTACTGGGTAAAAGATATGAATGTATATATTCAGCCTCATGTCAATGAGTTAGTGGAGTTATGGGACAGTGTCACTATGTATGATATATCTAGACCAATAGTTGCACAAAGGGAATTTGATTTCCATGCAATGATTGTGTGGAAAATTCTTGATGCCCCTCGGCTAACACATTTTTGTGGTATGTTTTAACGTTACCCTGCACTTTAATAATGTTCAATTTTATGAATTTCATTTCAAGTATGTTTTTTAAATAGTTCGACCTTCATTGTAAATATGTAAAATAATTGATGCAAAAATGATTTCATCTCTTGTAGGTTTTCAAACAAAGGGTAAATTTGTTTTTCCATTTTGTGGTCCTAAGATTAAGTATCGTCATTCAAGAAGCTTAGGAAAGGAGGTGTTTAATGGGTATAGGTACTTCCTTTCCAAGAACCATAGGTACCGAAGTACTGAAAAACATATTTTCAATGGGAAAGAAGAGACTAGAGCAAGACCACAGAGAATGACACTTCATGCATGGAAGTTTCAATATAATAGAGTCTCTCAATGTATGGATTGAATTGTCTATGTATCAATATACATTATATGTTTGGATTATTTCATATTTTTACGGGGTTTTCTTCACTGTACTAATTGACAGGTTATATTGTTGTTATAATATATTTATCTATGATTCACATTCTAGGTTGTGAAGGCATTAATAACAAGGGACTTCCATGAGGAATGAAAAGTTATCTCGAGCAATTCAATAGACTCCCCTACTATGAGCACCTATAAATTGTTCATTTGTTTGATACAATACAAATTGGGAAGAATGTAATGGAGACCTTATTGTGAATCCTAGATGGAAGGAGAGATAAAGAAAAAATTGTCAATATTTGTAATGACATTAAGGAGGCTAACCATGCATTGCAAAGTGAGATTCATTCAAATAGCGATGGAGATGGACAAAATATAAGCACCCTTCCATGGTTATTGACAGAGGATCAAAGCAAGCATGTTAAAGAGGTTATTGAAAATATTAAATTTCCAACTTTATTTTCTTCAAACATAAAGAATATCCTAACAAATAAAGGTGAATTAAGCAGGGTAAAAGCTCATGATTGGCATATGCTTATTAAGGTAATTATTTTTTGTATATATATTTTATACATTGGTGAAACATCTTGTTAATTAGAGTTTTTTTTTCTCTAATTTGGGAAAAAATAATGATTGATCATTAATTTTGCTACAATATGTTCTACCTTTATCTCTCCCAAAAAAAAAAAATGAAAACAATGTCAAACAAGTTATATATGATCTTGGAAAATACATGAGGTAAGTGGATATTTATGTGCAAAGTGTAATTTGTTCAATAAGTTGGTGTGTCACATATTTTTCACTGCATGTGTTTTTCTTGTCATCATGTACTATATTATTATTTTTTTTTAACCTTTGATTTGCTTGCTTCATTTGTATATGGTTTTCATCTGAATAAATCGATAAAAGAAGATATAACGTATTGGAGAAAGAAAATCCTTCTCAAATGGGTGAAATGAAAAAGTATCTACCTCAAACATTTTTTAATGCACAAGAACACTACCTCATACACCAAGTCAATGAGATTGAAAAGTGTGGACCCATACACAATATCAATGTGGATGGTTGAGAGGAAATTGAAATCATTGAAGGCTTTGGTCAAACAAAGAGCACGTCCTTAACGTTCTACGGTAAAGGGATATACGGTATGTCAAACCATGGCTTATATTCATCAATATAGTGATGAAATAGGAAACAATATCAATGTATTGGATCACATTTGGGATGTCAACTCCGTGGACGATTTTGAAAGGGAGCACCTATTGGGGAAAGGTAGAATGAGCAAAGTGAGATGTAAGTAGATAGTCGAGATTTATAGAACATTTTTATGTATATCATACTTATTTAATTTTTTGTCTTCCTACATAATCCATTATTATGAAGGTATAACATGGTAGCTAATATAATATATGTGAATTATTTTATTGTAATACAATCGGTCGAGAGTGGGATGAACTACATTTATACATTGTGAACAATAAAGATTGGATGAAGGTATGGATTGAATGATGAAAACAAGCTAATAATGGCAGGTTATCATGGTATGGTGTATCTTAATTGGTCAAAGAATCTCAAAGTAGTGGAGATACCAATCTTACATAGAGGGAAATTTATTTAGCATATGGTTTAAAAGATTATCAGAAAAGAATATTCACCCATACTAAGTTTTTTTACCATTATATTGATACACATTATGGTGTGTTTTTTTCTTAATTTTCAAATTTTGCAAGTACAAATATGCATGCTTATCAATTGAAAATGCATTCTTTATGTGTTTGATGTACTTCAATTGGAAAACCACAACAAAATGTGGTGCAATGGTCGTGAATTTTGCATCAAAAGGGTGGATGAAAAGATGAAAACTTATGATAGTGGGATAACTATAGTATTTCAAGTTATCAGTGTTTCCTCTAGAGGTGACAAACATCCAAAAATCTTTGAGAATCGATACTAGTGTGACTTTGAATCCATCAAAATAGTTTTGTTCGATTTCAAATGGTTTAGGCTACAAATCTATGAATGTGACCCTGATAGAACTTCTATTGAGCATGGTAACAGATTTACCATGGTTGATATAAGGAATCTTGAGCCAAGATCAAAGCCATATGTTCTTCCAAGCCAATCTGGACAACTGTTTTATGTAGATGTTCCAAGGAATGCGGATTGCTCATATGTTGTTAGATATGATCCCAGAGGAAGGCATTCAAAGTATAATGTAGCAGAAGAAGATGAAATTGCAAAAGAATATGATGTAGAGGAGTAGGGGCTTCATTCAGTGTCAGACGAAGATGTAGAAGAATTTCAAGGAATATATGTTAATTGAGACAGTGTTAATTTGGATGAAATATATGGTATTGACATTGTGTCGGATGAAGAACTTGAAGTTGAACAAAATGTGGAAGAGCATGTTCCAGATGATGATATAGATGGTGATGATGATGATGTTGATGTCGATATGGTGAATCCCTTGTACATGAATTTTGAACTAGATGATACAGATGATGACATGGACGAGGAAGACTATTAATGATATCAAAATTTTGAAAAGTATGAGGTATGTATTTATATGTTTTAAGTTGGTTTGTTCTCTTTTGTTCACTTTAAATTTTATTTTCCTAGTCTGTATGTTTGAATGCTACTTCATTTCTTTCAAATATATTATAGTAGATAGATTGGGTATGGGGAATTGAGATTGATGTGAGGGGGAGGAGGGGCGATATGAGCTTCCACCTTCACGTGGTTTTCCTTGTTAAGTAGATAATATATTATTCTTGAAATGACGAGAATCACATTTATGTTTATACCATAATTTCCAATTTTCACTTTCATGATTCATTAAGCTAATGTATTAGATGAGTTCGGAAATAGGTGAAACAAGTGACATGATGGTTAGGTATACATGTGAATTAAGGTCAATCCATGATTTCCCATGAATTTATTTCCCACCAAGGTGTATCATAATGATTTTTAGAAAATCGACTAAATTAATGTTTAGATGTTAAAAGTGAGTTTATAATTGATTGATTATGCAACATGGGTGTACTGCCAAATGATAATAATTTGTTTTTATTGAAGAGCTAATGATTTTTTTGAATTATTTACACAACAGGGTGAAATCTTGTGCCCTAGATGCACCTGCATGAAGGTGTAGTGCACGGGCGCCCCTAAGGTTGTAGCGAGCTAGGTACAACAAGACTTCTATCAGGTACGTGTGATTGTGCAAGGAGTTAGTGGGTTGAACCAACTTGGAAAGGGGTGACCACATAAAAGAATAAAGGTCAGCCCATGACTTCCCATGAACAAAGTTCCCACTAATGGGTCTCATAATGATTTTAAGAAAATTGACTAAAGTAATGTTTAGGTGTTAAAATTCGGTTCATAATTGATTGATTATGCAACATGGTACTAACAAATTATAATATTTTGTTTTCATTGATGATCGAAAAAAGATGGGGTGCTCAAGCACCCATGGGGGCATCGCGTGTTGGGTACGCCAGGGTGCCCAATGCCCATGGGGGCATTACATGCTAAGCATGCCAGAGTGCCTTCCCAGCAACGACAGTTGTGCAACGAGTTGGTGGGTTGGCCTGACTTGGCAAGGGGTGCCCACACAAAATAAGTAATGTTGGCCCATGAATTCCCATGAAAAGAGTTCCCATAAGGGGTCCCATAATGATTTTATAAAATTAATTAAATTAATGTTTAGGTGTCAAAAGTCGATTTATAATTTATTATTGATCATGCAGCATGGAAGTAACAAATGATAATATTTTGTTTTCATTGATGAGCTAATGATTTCTATTCATTGTTTTTCATTGAACGCCCATGCCTTAGCCATGCATGCACGAAGGTGGGGTGCATGGGTCCCCATGGGAGCATCACATCCTCGACACACTTGTGTTTCATATTCCCATAGGGGCATCACGTGCTGAGCACGCTAAGGCATTGCACACCCATGGGGGCGTCGCTTGATGGGCACGCCAAGGTGCCCACTCGGTAGTGGCACTCATATAAAACAATTAAGGATGACCCAACTTGGCAAGTGGCACCCTCATAAAAGAAGTAAGGTTCGCCTATAATTACCCATGAACAAAGTTCCCACTAAGGGGTCTTATAATGATTTTTAGAAAATTTACCAAAGTAATGATTGTTTGTTAAAATTCGATTTATAATTGATTTATTATGTAACATGGTACTAACAAATTATAGTATTTGTTTCAATGATGAGCGAACGAAGGCGAGGCACCCAGTTCCCATGGGAGTGTCATGTGATGGGCATGCCAGGGTGCCCACCCGATAGCGGCACTCGTGTGACAAGTTGGTGAGTCAGCCTAACTTCGAAAGGGGCGCTCACACAAAAGAAGTAATCTTGGCCCATGGATGTGAATGAGTCTAGTCAGTCCTGATCTAATATTGGAACTTAGTCTTCATTTGATAGGAAAAGTTGTAAGGTAAGGCTCTAAGCTATGACCTACAATCTTTTTTGGTCTTCTCGTCCAATCAAAATATCCAGTAGCAAGGCTCTCTGACTTGGGGTGAATATATCATTATATAATAGGCCTATAAGGCGATCTTTTGTTCAAGTGATCCTATATCCCCTCCTAGGCGTCTTCTTCTAACTGGCACATAGAACTATACCTATGCACTTGTCCCTTTAATATGCCTTTCAAACATGCCTTATGGTGTACTGTTATTTCCCTTATGATGATAATGATATCTTCTTTCACAAGGTTGATAATTCCTATAATACTGTCCGCAGTAGAAGCTTCCAAGGTGCTAAGTCAAGAACCTCTACTCAAGGTGATAGACTGATCCTCTTCTTGAGTTCAGGTAAGCATTTTGTAGCTGCTCAACACTTATATATAATTTTTCATTTTTCACTTTTCTACCTTTAATAATAGGTCTCATCCATTAATATATCTGTAGCCTCTATTGAAATTTTATCCATTTAGGGCTTTCAATAGTTCCAAAATGATGCGAAATTGATCTTCCTTGAAAGTATCACAACTCGATGGAGTGAGAGGTTTCTATTTGGAAAGACTTGTATAAACCTCATAATTCTTTAGATAATCGTAGTCCTTTAGGGTGACGGAGCTTTGGATTAAACCTTCCAAATGAGCCTACAATGCCTCTATACAATTCGGTCCTTTTCCTTCTTAAAATTAGTTTTAGGATGATTGAATGGGAAGTTCTCATCCAAGGGAATTTCAAGGAGTTTTAGGATGATTGGAAAATGCATTGTAGGGATCAACTACAATATATGTTTGAGGGCTACTATGTTGATATTTACAACCCAATGTAGAGGTTGGTAGATCAAATCACAAGAAAATACATGAAGATTATCATATTATGATTCATGGATTCTTATGGTTAACTAACACGTTCTATTGAGTATCGAATGCCATGAATCGACATTATTTGTTTCAATATGCCATTATACTCACCAAAAGATGGATTGAATATATATTAATGAGAGTGATTATAGGATATAACAATTGAAAAAATTATCAACTAAAATATACCTCTACTAATTCAAATTACATGATTTTTTTTAAATGTAACCATTAGTGTAAATTTATTATTAATTAATAAAATTAATCACTATTTTCTATCACTTATTAGTTGATTATATTTTTTTAATAATATTTTATTTTTTTTAATTAACAATTACATTATAAATTATATTATTAAATCAAAAACATATTATATTAATTAATATATTATTAAATCAAAATCATTTTACACTAATTAAATTATTATTATTAATTCCTAGCTCATATAAATGTTTTTGGCAGTCATTGCATATGGTTTGCACAAATACTGTGTGTTTTCTTTGTGGCTATTCTCCCCACATTCAATTCTTGTAGTAGATCTTAGGGTTTCTCAGTGGCTTTGCTCCCCACATTTGATTATTGAAGTAGACCTCAGGGTTTATCGGTGGCTCTACTCCCTACATTCGATTCTTGCAGCAAACCCGAGGGTTTGTCGATGGCCTCACTCCCCACATTCAATTCTTACAGTAGACTTTTGGCTTCTCAGTGGCTCCACTCCCCACATTTGATTCTTGCAGTAAACCTTAGGGTTTCTCGGTGACTTCACTCCCCACATTCAATTCTTGCAATAGTCCCAAGGATTTCTCATTGGCTCCACTCCCTACAATCATTTCTTGCCACAGGACTTAGCGTTTCACGGTGGTTCCACTCCCCACATTTGATTCTTGTAGTATACCTAAGGGTTTCTCAATGGCTCTGATCCCTACACTCGATTCTTGCATTATACTCGAGGGTTTCTCGGTGGCTCCACTTCCCAGATTCAATTCTTGAAACAAACCTCAGGGTTTCTCGGTGACTAGATTCCCCACATTTGATTCTTACAGCAAAAATCAGGGTTTCGCATTGGATCTTAACCCTACATTCGATTCTTGCAATAGATATTAGGGTTTCTCAATGGCTCCTCTCCATACATTTCATTATGTGTTCAAATGAGTGTTTCTCAATGGCTCCTCCCTAAATTTGATTCTTGCAGACCTAAGGGTTTCTCAATTGTTACTCCCTACATTTTGTTCGATGTCCACTTGAGTGTTTCTCAATGGATCCTCCATACATTCGATTATTTTATACTGCCCTAGGTTGTTGGGAAAAATATTGGGGGGGTTTTGGGTGAGGGTGTGAATCGATATTTAAAAATCACTTGATTTTTTCTTTTCTTAATTACATTTTTGTACGCAACTTTACTGAAAGAAACATGTTTATGTACGCGACTGTCATGCAAACAACTAGCGTATATATAATAAACTTACTTTTCAGTTAGTTCAACATTTGTTTAACTTGAACCAATGTATCAATACCTCATTAGGAATTAATAAAATAGTAACCATATGTAGTAAGAACAAAATAAACCATTACACATACACCAATATTTTTAGGTGGAAACCCAATGTGCGAAAAAACCACCGCTATTGTCATCTTTGTCTTCTTTTATTATTAAGAAAAAAATCTTACAATATTGTGATGGCATAGATTCATACCAGCACGTAGGAACCCACCTACAAAAGCCTACAACCTTCTCTCATTTTCCAGCACCCACTAGAAGGGAGATCCAACCCCCTACACTACCATCAATCGTGTTTCATAAATTTTCACATTGGATCCACTTGATATAAAACATCAAATCTATAGGCCACGTTTCATCAAATTTTCAGACTAAGCCCACTACCATCAAATAATAAAATTGAAACCAATCATCATATCAAATCACTTAATCACTGTACCAACTGAGACCCAAATCAATATCAAATAACCAAAGCATTAGATCACTCTAAACCCATTCACCGGAATACCAATCCACATATTGTTCATCAAAGAAACCAGATTTTGTCACTATAAACCTTAATCAATAGAATATCATAATATATACATTATATTTCTTTAGCATATCCGTGTACATACATGATTTCCATGAGGCATATCCACGTACAAATCTCAAAACACTAAACACTCAAACTGAATCACTGTTATTTTGAAACACACACTGAGTTAAACACTGAAACATTGAATCATTTTGAAACTATCACAGAACCATCACAGGTCTTCAATCACATATAGCTAGCAACATCATCACTTCTTCAATCAATCAATTCAACTTCAAGCATCACTGTTAAACTCTGATTGTTAGGCAAGACTTCATTGACACATAGCAAAAGCATAGAAAGAATGATTAGACTAATCATGCATCCTTTTCAGCAAAACCCTAGTTTATATATGTGTTTTCCACAAAGTGTTTCCATGTGTATACACGCTTTTCAAGAATGAAACCCGTCTACATATATGAATAGATAAGTGACTTATTGGTGTTAAACTCACATGTGTACATGCTAGTCATGTTATGAAACCCATGTACATATCTGCAATTATTGGTACAAACCTTCGTTGCACAAAAAAAATTCAGACATACCCAAATTTCGACATACATAGATCAATCACACATCAAGACTTAATCATCATAGATCAAAGAAACCCACAAGAATATTATTCAATACGTAGTCATTTCAGATCTATTGGATCTGATCACATTCCAAGTGAATACTTAGTTTCAATAATAGCCCATTACCTGCACACTTTCTTCAAACCTAACTATTCATAAAATCTTCATCACTTGCACACAAAACACTTTGATATTCATCTCCTTATATAGCTTAGCACTTAGACAATACCATAGGTGAAAACCATACTAGTTCCAATGATATTCTTGGACAGGATCAAATATTCGTTGTTGGGCTTAATACCATGGGTCATTACTATGGTAAAGACCCTTGGTATTTAGAATATCATGGTGCGGAAATTGTACACACCTTTCCTTCTTCATACCTATGTGTGTATGCAACTTTGCTTCACAGAACCCGCATATACTTCTTGAAACTTCATATTTATCATCCTCTCTCTCTGAACTGTTATTCCTTTGACCACTTTCACATGTAGACACATCCTATTGAGATATTCATCAAGTAGGTTTCTAGCAAAAGACAACACATCAAGTAGGTTTCCATCAGGGACAACACATTAGTCAGAATTCCAACAATCTCCCCCTTTGGACATGACGGCAACCACTTTGGTGTTTGGTCACCACAACCTGTAAATACCTATAAAACAAATCAAGCTAAGAACCAAGCTTTTCAAACACCAAGTTACTCTCCCCCTTTGACATCAAGGGAAAAGGGATGACCAATGTTGAATGAAGGTTTCTCTCTTAAGTGTTGTAGATCTGAACTACTGAGTATGAACACTGAATATTGACCATGCTCCCTCTGAGCACATGCTAAAATTTCTTAAGGATGTGAAATGAAGTACATGAATCTATGACTCAACTGAATATGAATTTTCCTATCACCAAGGACTCAAACTTACATCAATCACCCAATCACAGTGGGTTTACAAATTACATCATATGCCCAAAAATATGGGATTACATTACCACAATAGTCCATATATGACTGAATTTTACAATTATGACATCATAGGTCTTTACATGACCTTTACATAAAATGATAGATATGAAATTTACAATCAAGACAAAAGACCTCAAGAAGACCATGATAGTCATCAACAACTATCATATACCATATAGGATCTGCACCATAAGCATCTCTTAGCATCAACATGACCAACAACATGCAATTTTTCATCATTAATCAAGAGCTTCAGCAACATAAGAAACATCACCATTGATAAGAATCATTAGGTACCAAGGAATTATAAAGAAAACATAATGCCAACAATACATTATTATAAGCATAGCAAATTATCCCCCTGAACTTGTGCCATATCTATAGACTATACTCAACCAATTCTAGAACCAGCAAGAAAAATTGGAGCATGTTTCATCATCATAGAAAAATATGCGTGTTTTTTCAATACACAACTCGTGTATATATGTGACTAGTATTCATAAGATCCATGTACAGAAAGTAGAATACTAAGACTTTTTAACTTCAGCTGCCCCTGATCCTTTACTGTCTGTATCAGTTCACTTTTATGCCATCAAATGCACTGTCAGTAATGTAAGAAATCATGAATATTAAAAAAAACCATGGGAGTCATCATTAAGACACATATGTGTTACTCCCCCTGGTTTTGAAATATTAACAGAGTGATGAAGCAGGGACCATTCTTAATTTTAACCTAAGATATTCAAATGCATCACATGGAAGAGGTTTTTTAAATATATCAATAACTTGTTCTTTTGAGGGAACATATTCCAGTTTGAACTTTTTGTCAAGCACATGTTCTATTATAAAATGATATTTAATTGGAATATTCTTGGTATTGGAGTGAATAACAGGATGTTTTGAAATAGTAATGGCACTTCTATTATCAAATAGAATGGAAATGGGTGGAGAACAATTGATTTGAATATCCTACAATGTTTGCATCATCCAGAGAAGTTGTATGTAGCAAGATGCAACAACAACATATTCTACTTTTGTAGTAGATAAACAAATTGAGCTTTTGTTTTCTTATGAACTATGATACCAAGTGGAGCCCCATATAGAATGCTCCTCCACTAGTTCTTTTCCTATCGTCAACATTTCCTTTGCAATGTGCATCTGTATAGACATGAAGAGTAAGATTTGCATCTTTTGGATACCAAAATCCAAAATATTGAGTGCCTTGTAGATATTTGAATATTCTTTTGACAGACTAAAGATGAATTTATTTTGGATTAGCTTCGAATTATACAACAACCCCAACTGCATGCATTCTTGGGTGCAGGAATTGCATTTAAGCAACTCCTCAACACTTAATTGTCAACCCGAGGGATCTGTAAACTTAGAGACGAAGCACAGGAAATGACAGAGATGGTATGAACCTTTCTTATGTAAATTCCTACCTTCTTAAATGGTAACTTGTAGAATCGCATTGGAAAGAGTAAAAGACAACTGAATCATAAAAGTAATCTAGTGCTGGAACAAGAAAGAATGCATTTGCAAAGGAACCAAAATAAAAAGACAATCACTCCAACTAATCAATATTTAACCACTGAGTATATGCTTATATTTCACTTTAGTAGAAACACTTTAGCAGTCTCATAAAGTGGCCCTTAAACCTTCTTTCTTAAACATTTCCTTCTTACCCTAGTCAGTCATGCACTTATCGCAAACTGCTTGCACTAGTGCAAGCGCAAAGATTTATGCGAGAGGTATAAGTTGTGTCTTACCAAAGATTATTGACTTCATGCAAGGGCTCAAATCTCAAGGGTTCTGAGCACTCGAATCCTGTGACAAGAAACCAGTTCTTGCACCTGAGCAGAGTTCCTTGCACTTTGTTATCGATTCTCAAAACAGGCATTAACTATTGCAAATGAAACTTAATTGCAGAAATAATTTGCACAGGTAGATGTTTCCAATCTTAGCTATATGTAGAATAAAAGTAAATAAACATAACTGGAAACAACCACTAAAGAATCAACCTACCATCTACATATATATATATATTACTTAGGAGAACATAAAAGAAACATTGCATGAAAGAGACTAGAAATACTTGTTGCAACACACCAACGTGCACTGGTGCAGGTTCACTTCTCCTGCTTGGACCAGGCGAGGAAAACCAACTGAAATAAATCACATGAAAGGAAATTGCAGGAAAGGATTAATCACACCAATGTGCAGTGGTGCAGTTTCATTTCTCCTGCTTGGACTAGGCGGGGAAAACCAACTGAAATAAATTGCATGAAAGGAAATTGTAGGAAAGTAAATATAACTAATTCACACGACAGATCCTCTCACACTTTGGCAGGAATATATGTGCATGCAAAATGGAATTCAATTAAATCACACTTTAACAATAAGAACACATAAATAAATACGAAATTGAAAATAGGGTAAACGAGGTGGTTTGGTTGGGCCCTAGCCAACCAGCTCCTTTCCCGTCTAAGAAACGACGCTAGTTAGTAATTCAGATCAGACTCATTTTCTTAAAAGAACAGATAAGATTTGAAAAAGCATGAAGCAAAGCTCCTTCTTTCTATTAATTCGCAAAGGCAAAGTACATCGTGGAATACAGAGTCCAGCCCAGATTTGGGCGATAACAAAAATATACAATATGCTTGGAACACAGTGTTTTTATCTCCTCTATCTGCTAATCCCTTAATTCTATTTACATTCTGTGATTTATAGACCGTCGACCCAAGGTCATAACTACTAAACTTAGTATAGGCCATTCGGTAAACCATGTACATAACACAATGTAGATTTTAGCCTCTCGGCTTTTAAATATAGACAATTGAACTTGTCGGCCATGGGCTAAATCTTCAGCTTCCGTTCAAGAAATCTGCAACTTCAGTCTTGTCTTTGGCTACCTTTGGCTGATCTGGTCTTCGTGGCCAATGATGCACAAAACATGGCAGTGGTTAGGGAAGTCCGGATCAGCTGTGCAGATTCACTCTGCTAGCAATAGTGCGAGATCCAATCCTGCACTTAAATCAGTAGTCACATTAAGTGGCTTTATTTACCAAGTATTTATCATAGATAAGGATAAGTTACAAAAGTGCATTAAAAGTAAGAAATCTGAATTAAATGATTAATTAAATTTTACATTGAAATAAAATATGAAAAATAAAGTACATGTGAAATATATCACCATGCTTCGACTAGTGCAAGATGAGGGTATGTGAAAAGGGTAAAACATAGGTAAATAGTTGTGGTTTATAAAGGGAAAAAGGACAAGAATGGGGACAATTTATGGGACTAACATCCTCCCATCCCTAAGTTGTTGTGTGTCCTCACACAACTTTTTACCTGTTTAAAAAAACTCAAAAATTTGGGTGCTTCACTTCAATCCTGTACTGTAATATTGATGCTGGCCTGCACTGTTTTGGACTTCTTCTCTTTGATCTTCAATTTCTTTGTCACATTCTTGAGATGCTTAAAACACTGCGAAGCTCGATACTTCCACACCCGGACTTCTCTTTTCTGCCTCTTAACCTCCACAGTCAATTCTTCCTTACTATGATACTTATCATCTTGCTCTTTAACCATAAGCTCTTCTAAATCCCAAACTTGGTGTTCCAGCTCAGCTATACGAATACTAAGATGAGAGACTTGTGTCTCCGACTCGTCGGGTGGAGCCATTTCAATACCTTGTCTCTCCTTCTCTTTAACTGTTGTGGCAGGGGATTCAATACCTTGTGCTTCCTTCTCTTTAACTGTTGTGGCAGGGGATTCAGTACCCTGTGCTTCCTTCTCCATAACTGTTGTGGCAGGGGATTTAGTACCCTGTCGAAATGGTGAATGTTCCATTCTTGCTTGCACTCGATTATTCTTTCTTTTTCTGAGATTTCTGGATAAAACTAGCCAGCAAGGCATCATCTTCTATTTCTTCAAATTTTGTTTCTCTGGAGTTGATCGCTGCATCTGCAAGGACTGAAAAATTGTGCCCTTAAGAGGCACTTGTATGCACTGGAGAGGTAGTCTGAGGGGATGGGTCCTTCTCAACGGAGGCATTGGTCACCATCTCCATCAGAGATGGGGCTTCCTCTTCCATTGTCTCTATGGGTCTCTTTCTTTTTGTACCAGTGCGAGAAGAATCTCCCACACTGTTTTTAACCGGACCCCTGCTTGTACTTGGACTAGCAGGGTCTTTTGTCCTTTTCCCGGCAGGTGTCTCTTTGTGTAATTGCTCTAATAATGTTGCCTAGGTCATGCCTTTGGCTTCCAACTCCTTCTTGACCAAGATCTTGATTAACCCGTGATGGTATAATTTTCGGTCAGCCTGGTCTTCTTGTACAGTTTGCACGCCCTTGGCCATCCTCTCTAAACTCTTGAGCAAGAAGTGGGGGAAATTGATTTTCCACCGGAGGTGTCGGCCCGCTTTGAAATGTAGCAATATTCTAAAATGGTAAACAAATGTGAAGGAATAGCATCCCTCATAGGTCAAAAGCTTCTGCAAAATATAAAGGAGATCTCGCCATTGATCTAGCAGGGCACTGTGGGGGATGTTGTTCTTCCAATTCACCTGCATTTTCTTGTCTATGACAAATCGATTCCACCGCTTATTCTCTAACTTATGATTCTTAAACCATTGCTCGTCAATGTTCTCTAACCCTGTGGCCTCTGCGATGAATTCTTATGTGACCTTGAACCTCAAGGGGCCAATTTTGACTTGGTCATCCTTAAAACTCTTGGAAAATTATAGGGCCACCTCCCTATCGTGCCCATCAAACCTCTGTAAAACTGAAGAAACCCTGATTCCTAAAATAGTGCAGGACTATTGCGGTATTCAACAGTTTTCTCTACATTCGATGACGGCTCACTTCTAACGAGCGACATCGTTTCTTAACACCTATGAATAGTCCAACTCTCTTCTGCATGAAACAAACGAAGAAGGCAGATTCCTATGCATAGGGGCCCAACCATCCACCACCCTTTCCCAACTCACCATCCAATAATTTAAATTATCACTTAATACATCCCTTAAATCACCATGGACATGTAGCATCCATTGAAAGGTGTGCCGGATGGATTAGGGGTACTTTGCGGTGGTGATTTAATGGCTAGGTAAGGTAATGATTTCAAATGGAGGACATAAAGGATCATTTCGCAAGGGGTGTAATCATAGCCAAGCAATGGTTACATAACCCACATTATCTTCATAATTCATTAAAAAATACCTTTAGCATTCATTAAAATGATCACGATTTCTAACCATAAACAATTTGTACTTAAATAATTTTCTCCCTAATTAATAAATGATAACATAAAGTAAATGATCGAATGAAAAGACTTATTTTAAGTTTTCATAATAACCACTTATGTATGATGCACGCTATATTGCATGGAAAGAACAAAATGCATTATATCTCTGACAGGGTGCGTGCTTGCACTGATCTGCTTGCACTACTGTTATAGGGAAAAGTGTCTACACAGAACTGCTTATCCCACTAAGGTGTGGTAGCTACCTTAGAAACAAACAAAGTAAAGCTACTTTCATTTTTCCTTTATGAAATATAGATGAGAGAAGAACAAAGAAGACCAACCTCTGTCTTGCGCTTATCTCCTAGTTCGATTCCTCTCTCTCTTGATAGTCTTTCGCTACTGCTCCCTTGTACGCCCAGCTTCACAGAGTACCTGTAGGATCACAGTAGCATAACACTATACAAGAACATGGATCTATAATCATAAACAATCTAGGATCATATGTAAATTAACCATACAAATGAATAAAACATAAATGACACAAGAGTATGGAGGAAAACTTGAATAGCTTTTATTGATAATCAAGAAAGAGCCAAGGGAGTTACAACCAGTTGTTCTGACCCAACATCATCCTCTTAGCAAGTAAGCCCTTCTTCACCTCATAAAAAGCTTAGATCACCCAACACTATGATGTTGTCTCAAGAAACCAACAGCAATTCCTTACAAGATGCAAAATTCTAGCCTCTGGATCTTTGGGATGAGGGATCCATATATAGATATCTGTAAGGGAGATGACTCAGCTTGTGATTTGATTAGTGTCTTCCCTCTGATAGTTCTTGCTTCCACTTGGAGATTGATGATCTCTTACTCATCCTTGGTCGAATTCAGAGAGGCAAGTGTCACAGGAGAAGTTTCTGGAAGATTCCATGCCTTTCCACCTTGGGGATTGACACTGCCATTTGTCACTTCTCGCCCATCGCAACCCATAGAAGGGATTTTTGAAATGCAACGCAGCCACAGAGTGTACTTAGGTGAGATGCAACACACTTTGCCTATGGAGCAGCTGAAATGATCCTGTTTTGACCAGTTTTGAGCATTTTTTCATGGAGAACTTCTGGGAGAAGTTGTAATCAGTTGACCTTGTTCCTTTAGGGGTTAGAACAACACTTTTAGGGACTTAGGAGCCCTTGGTTTATGAACATTTCATGCTTGGGGTTGCAGTGCCCAAAAATGTCTATAACAGTTGCCCCCTAAAGCATGAGGTCGTTAATCTTTTGATGTCAGGTGAAATGCTTTATTATGAGGATCCGAAGTTCTTTCAAGCTGAGAGGAGACTTGTAATAAGATACAATACAATACATTATCTTGATAATATTTTCATGATCTAGCTGAGGCGAGCATTCCCATGCTCAGCTTTATAAATTCATTTTCATGTACATAGGACAGACAATCGTCTGAGTGTAGACTGATGATTCTGGTAGAGCCATCATCCCTTTGACTGGATGATTATCTGTGCAGCAATGATGTACATTTAATGTCTTTATTTTCCTGAATATATATTGCAGCCCGGATGGATGAAACTAGATCGGGGGCCTTCAATCTCGTTCGATCTTCACTCGAAGTACAAGTCTATCCATGTGAGAGATGTTCTGGAGTCGAACATGGAAAGACATCGCCTGATTACCAGCCAATGATGTAAGCTGTTAACAGGTGCGAGAAGAATCACCGATAATGATAATGACCCTAAAGGTACTGCAGTACAATTAACGTGGTGTGAATAAAGGACTTGGCATCGAACACCACGCAAAATCTTTCGGTCGAAGGCCATTGATGTAAACCTATCGCCGGAAGTGAGAAACTTGCCATTGAGGCATGCAAGCTTCAAAGTACTGAACGGGGTGTTCCTAGATCGACTTCTTGGATAATGAGCTGATGTCGACAAGAAGCGATCCATCACAAGAGGGCCTTAATGAATCCCACATCAATGACACGGAATGGAGCAAATTATTTTAATGGAGGTGAAAACGATCTGATGACATAAGGTTCAGGGTGGCGGTCATGAAAGAATGAAGTGTAAATGTATTGTAGCGGGTGAGACACAGGTGAATTCTCTGAATGACTTCTCTTGAACATATTGGCGACACTGATGTGATGGATTGGTAGCATTAACCCCAAATGTGGATGGTGTGATGGGACCATGGTGATGTGACCGGTGAATGAAACAACCCAACCCGACTTGGATGCGGAGTGAAAGTGTCATGTTCAAGAGCGACTTGCTACCAACAAAGTTTCTTCAAGTTTTCTTCCCAATTTTTCCCCAGTCATTGCTGACCAGTACCTCTTTATTTTTGTCAAGCTTGAGGAGGATAACATATGCTTGTTCTATAATTTTCCCTTCGGGCAAACCCATCGCTATGTTTTAATGAGCCTAGCAATAGTGAAACTCGTTTTTGTCTGCTATGGACAAGTTTGTCGCTATTAAGTTTTAACGAGTTTAACGACAAAGATAACTCGGTCTTTTTCAATTTTAGAGAGTCTAAAAAGGGACGTAAAGGAAACTCCAAAATTCCTTTTTCATCATCTAATCCCTTAAGTCTGAAAAAGTATAAAACAATATAGAAGGGATGAATTTTCGATACTGTTAACGAGCCGAACAAAACAAGCGCTCGATCTTTTTGTGTAATAATCCCTCAGGTCCAAAAAGATTAAAATCTAAAGGAGGGATAGCACTTCTGGTCCCTTTAACGAGCTAGAGAGGCCAATGGCTCGGCAACCTTTTCATATTTTACGAGTCAGTTGAAAAGAGCTTAAAGGAGACTCGTCTTTTGAGGAACGAGTGATAAAATTGGGTAGCAGCTGATTCCAGGTAAGGTTTGGAATTTTCCAATCACGGCAGTGTTACAAGGATGGCTAGTGGGATCACTCTTCGCAGCTGTTCCTCAAAAGGGGTAAACAATAAAATGGAGGTGAATGATCAGCCAATACAGAGTGGAGGTGATGATGAGAACACGACCAAGGCTTTAAAGGCTGAAGTACTACATTCACAATGGTTATTTACAGGGAAATAGTTCATTTTTTAATGAGCTTAAACGAGGGGAGAAACATTTGCTCATGACTTATGTTTATTTTTTAACGAGCTTGAACTATGTGCTAAAACTGCTCGATTAATCCAGTCGTATAATAAGAATGTCTCATATAAAATCAGTAATTTTTCAAAAATTTGCCCCACATCCGTTCTTTATGCAAGTTAGGAAACGACCAATCCAAAAAACAGATAAATGATCGCTCTTCGCTTGCACACCAAAAGGTTTGCATGCCCCTAGGTATAAAATAAAGCTTCAAGGTCACCTTTCATTCTACCGACAAAAAATTTGTTTTATTAGGAAAGGTCTACCTCTTTCAGGTTACCAAAGATTGTTCTATTCACACCGCAAACAAAACACTTCTTCGGCGATGTCTACCGAAATAGACAAAGGTGAGACAATCCACTCACATAACTTTGACGAGGGAATCTTATTTCAGTCTAACCCCCTTTTCTAATCACGTATGGGAGTACAGACTAGTCATATATCTCTCGTGGAAACCTACTCTATATCCAAAGTTTTCCTGCCGAAGCAGACCAGGGTGCATGCCCCTTGGGTTTTAGTCATGTCCCACGAATCACTCACACTCATCAGGTGGACGGACTGGGGATTGATGAGACATTCCTTGTGTGAAAAGACCATTCAGGGTTGGTATATGACTATTTTCTATGTGTGATGCGGGAAATGAAAGTTGGTCTACGAGCTTGACAACTCTTCCTTCATGCGGAAAACACATTACTCTAAAGAGTGATGAGACAATGGCTCCCATGCAATAAATATAGTCTCATCCAAGGAGTAGATTATAATCCAGGGGTCCTTGGACTACCATTATGTTCATACGAACGGTTTTCCCTCTCAATGTTATGGGCACATTGGGAAGGATCCCTAACGGTTGACTGGTTCCTTTGTCAAAGCCTGTTAGATTTCTCATCTCAGGCAAAAGCGATGGCGAACCAAGCGCTTTCCAAGCAGTCGAGGAAAGGATACTCACAGAAGCCCCTTCATCTATGATGGTACCAGCCATAACCATTCTATATATTTGAGCAATAATTTGGAATGGTACACTAGTCGGTAAACGGGGTCTGCCTAGTTGATTCCAGTCGAAGGAAACAACTAGGTTGCTTGGAGGTGGAACTGAATAGACGGCCAGGTATGACTCTGACGAACTTCCTTCCTGCGGTAAAGGAATGGGTAAATTGCCCCCATGTTCATCGGAGTCTGTGCTTATGAAAATAATTTGGACGGTGTCATCCTTATTCTCTTCTGTGACAGTATCATCTGAAGATGGAACCTCTGAAGGCAAGACCGGGTCAACTGCCGCCTCGACCTTTTGATTTTCATCTGGTATGGGTTCAGATGGTTTGTCTTCAATGATAGATGCTTCGGCTGACCACCCGGGCAGGTCAGCCGAATTTTCAAGTAGTGACGGACTCGGCAAGAGTTTTTTATATCCAGGAGGAAGTCGTAACGGTGAAACCAGACGATCGTCCAAAACTCTTTTATCCTCGTCTAAGAAGGGACAATGGTGGAAGGCATGATCACCTTTGCATAGTTTACAAGGAAATCTATATTTTCCTTTTTGTCCTGGGGCTTCACTTTCACTAGTCGACGGTGTGTTTTCAACATGATCATCAGAGGTTGACGACACCGGGTTGTGCAAACGAGGAGACCAGTCCCTTAAGATCTGAGGGATGCAGGGACAATCTCCATGATAGTGGTCTCCATTGCAAATGACACATGGTGATTTAGGCCTGGTCGGTGCAATGTGTGGATTTTTGCTAGACGACGCTTGGTTGCCCCTTTTCGTTTTTGGCTCCTTCTTCTTCTTCTCTTTAGTCTTCTTTTACTTCTTCTTCTCAGGTACTTGATTTTTGGCTTTATCAACCCCATCAAGCGAAGAGGAAGGAGGAGAGGAAGAATTGGAGGAAGTAGAAGGTTGGTGGGTAACTCTGGATTTGTCTAGTTGCCGACTCGATTGTTCAGGAATTGCCGTGTTCTGAACGACAGAGGTTGAGAAGAGCCATACGGGCAAGCCGATTGCCAATCCTGGAAGCGACAATGTGGCCATATGGGGTGCACCAACATCTCCCCAAGAAGAGAAGGGACTAGGATTTCCTCCAAGGGGAATTCCTTGGTTGGTGGATTCCATTTTCTCAACCTAAGATCAACATAGGAAAGGGTGATGATTATTCCGTTTAAAATAAATTTTAGAGGCTTTGACACAACTTGTTTTTTCAATTTTAAAGAGTCGAGAAAAAACAAAAGATGACTCTAGTCGCCTTCGATTTTTAATGAGCCTGAAGTGACAAGTGCTCAGATGGACCTTTTCCGTTAAGGAGTCTGAAAAGGAATGAAAGGGACTGCTCTGGAAATCTAGGTAGAGGGATTACCAAACCAATCGCAAAACTGCAGAATACTTTTTACGGTACGGCAATCAATCTTCTTGAATGTTGTGTTCAGTGCATTGCAATCGATAGGGTGGCAAACACGGCTTCCTATGGATAAAGGATTAAGCCTATTGTGGTCTCCCAAAATATACTCGACGGTACGTGGGAGCACAAGTCCGTACTGGCACTTATCGTCTCAAAGTGGAGGAATCACCCAACCATCAGTGAGAACAACAGTTACCAGGCTTTACGACATCGGAATACGTCTCTAGCCTAGACTTCTAGATGTTGTGCGTTAGGTTCCAAAGCGTTGTTAGATTCATTAAATTCATTTTATAGTTGATCTTGCTCAAGAAATTTGCCTTTCAGGTTCACCGTGAGATGTAGATGTACAATTCCTAAAATGCAATCTAAGATGATAAACAGTCTTTTATCTTCTTTGTGCAATGAAAATTCTAGCTACTAAGGAAAGAGAGACAGTATTCTTTCACAAAGAGCAAAGAGCACACACTAAATGCATTGTCCTAAATCAAACCAATCAAACAGTCTAAATGCAAATGCACATGCATGTATTTGTTTTCGGCTTTCTTAGTATGTGAATGGTAAAAAGAAAGCTAATGCACAAATCTGAATTACTTTTCAAGCGACAATTACTAACAAGTTTCTTTTCAAGAAAAAAAATGGAGACAATCACAACACTTTACGATTTGGAAATGAATACTTGCTTTTGACGCTAAAAAAACTACAAATTCAGATCAAATACAATAGTAACTTGGTAATCAACTATCAAGAGCAATCAGACTCTCTTCTACAACTGAGAACGACACTTACGACACTTCCAAATCGAGAAACGACAGTACAACTACGTTACTTTTTGCACAGGAGAACTGAAAATGATTCAACAAATACACAAAAACATTTACAGTTATTTGCACATTGGAGGCAGAATAACAGCAAGGAAAAGGGGTTTCAAACAGAGATACACTGATTACAAGCAGCAAGATTCATGAATAGAACTAAAAAGAATGAATCACAGAAACCAAAACTGAACAATTCCTAGTCTGATCAGCGCACCTGTAACACAGTGAACTTGAAATGCAGCGCACCTACTACACTCGGGAAGTGCGCTGAATTTCAGATTCACAGAACAGAACCTGCGCTGGGCCAGAGACGAGACTTTGCTTGGGTTCCGGGTCACAGTTTGCAGTTCAGTTCATGGGTTTTGGCCGAGCAAATGGTAATCAGTAAATCAACAATCAGGGGTAGATCTAAGGAGGTTACTAGAGCTACCACAAGGGGCAATCAGAGAGTTTGTAAATCAGTTGTTTAATTTATAAACAAAACCCGGAGATTGACTGAAGCGGCATTTATCTACTTTGCATTTTCATAGCAAATGTAGTTCGAAAGCTACCTGGCTCGACTTCAGGCTCCGTCTGTAAGTTTATAAAATAAACAACAAGGAAGATAAACAAACAAACTAATTCGTCCCCAGCGGAGTCGCCATTTTGTTACAGGGAAAAGTGTCTACACAGAACTGCTTATCCCACTAAGGTGTGGTAGCTACCTTAGAAACAAACAAAGTAAAGCTACTTTCGTTTTTCCTTTATGAAATATAGATGAAAGAAGAACAAAGAAGACCAACCTCTGTCTTGCGCTTATCTCCTAGTTTGATTCCTCTCTCTCTTGATAGTCTTTCGCTACTTGCTCCCTTGTACGCCCAGCTTCACAGAGTACCTGTAGGATCACAGTAGCATAACACTATACAAGAACATGGATCTATAATCATAAACAATCTAGGATTAGTTGTAAATTGACCATACAAATGCATAAAACATAAATGACACAAGAGTATGGAGGAAAACTTGAATAGCTTTTATTGATAATCAAGAAAGAGCCAAGGGAGTTACTACCAGTTGTTCTAACCCAACATCATCCTCTCAGCAAGTAAGCCCTTCTTCACCTCATACAAAGCTTAGATCACCCAACACTATGATGTTGTCTCAAGAAACCAACAACAATTCCTTACAAGATGCAAAATTCCAGCCTCTGGATCTCTGGGATGAGGGATCCATATATAGATATTTGTAAGGGAGATGAGTCAGCTTGTGATTTGATTAGTGTCTTCCCTCTGATAGTTCTTGCTTCCACTTGGAGATTGATGATCTCTTACTCATCCTTGGTCGAATTCAGAGAGGCAAGTGTCACAGGAGAAGTTTCTGGAAGATTCGATGCCTTTCCACCTCGCGGGTTAACACTGCCATTTGTCACTTCTCGCCCATCACACCCCATAGAAGGGCTTTTTGAAATGCAACGCACCCACAAAGTGTACTTAGGTGAGATGCAACGCACTTTGCCTATGGAGCAGCTGAAATGATCCTGTTTTGACCAGTTTTGAGCAGTTTTTCATGGAGAACTTCTGGGAGAAGCTATAATCAGTTGACCTTGTTCCTTTAGGGGTTAGAACAACACTTTTAGGGACTTAGGAGCCCTTGGTTTATGGACATTTCATGCTTGGGGTTGCAGTGCCCAAAAATGTCTATGATCGAATGAAAAGACTTCTTTTAAGTTTTCATAATAACCACTTATGTATGATGCACGCTATATTGCATGTAAAGAACAAAATGCATTATATCTCTGACAGGGTGCGTGCTTGCACTGATCTACTTGCACTACCTATATTGTGCTGCTCTACTTGCACTACTGTATATTGTAACATTCTTGCACTAGTGCAAGCAGAAAATATGCTGAAGAAAACAGGAAATTTTGGTTGAACATAGGCTAGACTTTAACATGACTTTCCCAATCATATGGAAGGTTTGCTTCACCGTTTCTTTGATGTTTCTGAGCACATCCTTTTTCTCTTTCTGCACTAGATCCTGCTATAAGCTCACGGGGGAACAAAGAAGTGGGAAAAGGGAAAAAATTTAGAATGGGAAGGAAGTTTATGATAAGGATTCCATGAATAGTACCATTAAGAGAGCATAAACAGAAGTGGGATAGGGAAAAAATCCAAGGGATAAAAGTGGGATTTACCAAACGAATAGAGTGAATTCAGAAGAATATGGGAAGGTAATCATTATGGGTTTGAAGAAGAAAGCTGATGGGGAATTACAAAAATGGGATATGAAGAAAGGCAGAAAATTTTCTTGAAAGTCTGTGTGCACTGGTGTAAGAAAAAAATACTGCAGCGAGAATTAAATGTTACTTGAATAAAAATATCGATGCTAGTTACCCCAAACTTGTGTAAGGGTTGGTTATGCTACTTCTTCTTGGTGGCAGCTAGCACCTCTAAAGATCAAGCAACATTCTCCTTTTATTAGAAATTTTTGATCTTCCTGCCAGCAAGTTGGTTTTCAAGTTGATCCTTCTGCAATCATGTCAGTAAATTGATTTTCATAATTACAGGAAAAAATTTCTTTTCTTTACTATTATATATATATATATATATATATATATATATATATATATATATATATATATATGTATATATATATGTATATGTATATGTATATGTATATGTATATGTATATGTATATGTATATGTATATGTATATGTATATGTATATGTATATGTATATGTATATATATATATGTGTATATATATGTATATATATGTGTATATATATGTATATATATATATATATATATATATATATATATATATATATATATATATATATTTACATTTTTTTTTCTTTTTAGAAGAAGAAGAGTTCATGTTTTCAACAAGTTGGTGTTACCATCCATCACTACCATCCCAAATTGTTGTTGGACTTACTGTGTAAAATCCTTCTTGGCAAGTGGCTAAAAATATTTCTTTAATCTATGTCCATTCACCAAGAAGACTAAGCTATATCCATCAATAATTTTAATCTCTATCGCTCCATTCTCAAATACTCGGACCACCTCATAAGGTCCCATCCAATGTGTATGGAATTTTCCTTTGAAATATTAAAATCTAGAATCATAAAGGAGTACCCAATCACCTAGGTGAAACTGCTTTTTCTGAATAGACTTGTCATGCCACCTTTTGCATTGTTGTTGAATCAATATGTTATGCTGAACAACATCCCTTTGAAATTCATCCATCTCACTCAATTGCAGGAGATGTTGTTGTTGTGCTTCGGAGAGATCTAACCCCAATTGAATTTCAGTTCTGAAGGTTTTGATCTGGAATTCGATTGGCAGCAAGACTTGTTTGCCATATACCATCTCATATGGTGTATGTCTCGTGCTATTTCTCCAAGTGGTTCGGTATGCCCACAAAGCTTCCGGTAATCTTTCAGCCCAATCCTTCCGATACATATTTACTATTTTTGTGAGGATGGACTCGATGACTTTGTTTGTGGATTCCACCTGGCCATTTGCTTGTGGCTGATATGGTGTAGATTTCCTATGCCGAATCTTATATTGCTCCATCACACCCTACACCAGATTAGAAATAAACTGTGGACCATTTTCAGAAACAATATCTCTCGGCACACCAAATCTAGTAAAAATTTTAGTAAAAAGGAAATCAACAACAACCCTTTCTGTAGAAAAGGAAACAACTTTAGCTTCTAACAAAATCTGTACAAACCAAAATATGCTTTTTACTTAATGAAGTTGGATTTATTCGCCCTATAAAATCAATAACCCATTTTTCAAAAGGCTCAATCATAACTTGGGGGCATAAAGGCATCTCATTGGTTTGATTAGGCTGGCCCATTCACTGACAACTATCACACTGCCTAACATACTGTTTGGCATCCTTGAACAAGAAAGGCCAAAAGTAGCGAGTGCGCAATACCTTATATGCAACCCGCTTATCAGCGAAGTGGCCTCCACAAGGTTCATCATGGGAAAATTTTAAAATTTCAAACACTTCTTCCTCTCTTACACATCTACGGATAATCAAATCTTGACCAGTGTAAAAGAGATCTCCTTGAATCTGGGAGTATGCAGCACTTTTTTGAATAATATTCCGCTTTTCACAAGCGGACAAGTGGGGTGGTGTCTTTCCAGTGACTAAATAGTTAGCAATGTCAGCAAACCATGGGGAGTCTATTGACATAACAAAAAGATGTTTTTTCTGGAAAATCATCATTAACAGGAGTTACTTCACCAGGATTATTTAATCTTGAAAGAAAATCTGCTACCACATTAGATTTTCCTAGTCTTTCAACAATAGTAATATTAAATTCCTGCAACAATAACAACCACCTAGTCACTTTACCACCAGTCAATGGTTTATTCATCAAATATTTAATTGCGGAATGGTCAGTATGTACAAAGACTTCATACCCTGTAATATAATGCCTGAACTTGTTGCAAAAATCACAGTTAAAAACTCTTTCTCTGTAACTATATAATTTAATTCAGCAGGAGACAAATTCTTACTAATAAAATAGATGGCACAAGATTTCTTGTTTTCATCCTATCCTAAAGTTGCGCCAATAGCCAAATTTGAAGCATCAGAGGAAATGTGAAAAGGTAGGGACTAGTTTGGACCTCTCAAAACTGGTGCCCATACTAATTTTTCCTTCAATGTTTCAAAGGACTGTTGGCAAGCTGTGGACCAAGAAAACTCGCTATCCTTAGCTAGAGGTCAAAAAAGAGGGGTAGCTATCCTAGAAAAATTTCAATGAATCTCCTATAGTAACTAGCATTTCCCAAAAAACCTCCTACTTCCCTTTGAGTCTTGGGTGCAGGAATATGCAAAATGATCTCAATCTTAGCTGGGTCAACCTAGATACCTTTATCATAAATAAGATGGCCAAGCACCACTCCTTCCTTGCACATTAACCTACATTTCTTGTCACTCAAGGCAAGATGGGCTTCTTAGCAGTGATGAAGTACTTTTTCTAGATTTTTGAGAGCCTCCTGAAAAGAGTCACCAAACAAAGAAAAGTCATCCATATAAATTTCTACACATTCTAGATCAGCAAAAATATCCACGACTACCCTTTGAAAGGTAGCCAAGGCATTACATAAACCAGAGGTGAGCACTCTATAAGAAAATGTTCCCCAAGGACATGTAAAAGTAGTTTTGTCATGATCTTCGGGTGCAATCTATATCTGGTTGTAACCACTGAAGCCACCCAAAAAGGAAAAGTATTTATTTCCTACAAGGGTATCAAGCACCTGGTCAATAAAAGGAAGAGAAAGTAATCTTTGAGAGTGGCTTTGTTTAATTCTTGATATTAAATACAAATATGCTATCTCCCATCTTTCTTAGGAACCAACACTAATGGAGAGACCCACTGACTGTCAGAAATATGATAGATGAAACCAGCATCTAAAAGTTTTTGTCATTCTTCCTTCACAACATCTTTCAGCACTGGATTCAGACGCCTTTGGGGCTACCATACAGATCTGGCTCCTTCCTGAATGTAAATACAATGTGTACAGGTTTCAGGAGGAATGCCTTTCATATCCTCATAACCCCATGCAAAGGCACCAAGATGGTTCTGTAACAAGTTTACAAGCTTCTCTTGCTTAGATGAGTCTAGATCTAAACTAATATGCAAGGGTTTACCAGGGCTAATATAAAAAAGAGTAGTATCAGGCTCCAGAACACTCAAGGGGGTGGTCAAAGGCAGCGGTATAGAAGAATGAGAATCATGATTCTCTTGAAAATCGAGGCTGAAAATATGGCTCAATGGCTCAAAATTAGGCATAGTGTCTAGATTATTCAGGAAATATTGAATCTCATCTTCTTGTGAAGACCCAGTATAATGATGTATAAGAGAAATGGACTAAGTCTCCTCATCACTGCTTTGATCTAACCATAAGGTATCTTGAAGGTCCTGAGTGGATCTGGTAAGAGGATACAAGGTAACTTTCTTCCTAGAATCTCCAAGAGAAATATACATGTCACTCGAATGACATCCAATATATGCATCGGCTGTAGCAAGCCATGGTCGACCCAGGATCAAGGGATGTCCTCCTACTAGGTTCTTTGGCTGAAGAACAATGAAATTAGCGGGATATTCCCAAGAATCTAATGCAATGATCACATCATCTAATACTCCTTCTGGCTTGATTTTAGATCTATCTTCCAATTCAAGCACAATGGAAGCAGGACGAAGATGAGATAACCGAAGTTGATCCATGGTTTGTTTAGTCATGACATTAATGGTTGCCCCCAGGTCTATAAGAACATTAGGGACAAGGACATCACCAATCTGAACTGAGACAACAGGGTTTCTGAGATCAGTATATTTCTCCATAGACACGCATCCCGTCATCAACTCTATTGCCCTACCAACGAATTGAATGGTTTGGGGTTCTAATCTCTTCCTCCCTGGTTTCTAAGACAGAGTTCCTTAATGATCTTAGTACAAATTGGGATATCTTTAATGGCTTGAAACAAAGGTACCTTAATAAAAGGGTTTCTGAGTTCAGAAACCAAGCTAGTCTCAGAAATAGACTCACTTCTTTGCACAACTAGCCTTTCTGGAAAGGGAGGTTGGTTGGAAGAGGATGGTAAGGATTCAGAAGGTAAGGGAATGGGCTACTTGGTGACAAATTCTGTAGAATGGTTAGGAGTCTCCTCCTCTCCTTTCTCTTCAATAATCACCATAGGTTGCTTCTAGTTTTCCGAAGCTACAGTCCTCCCCAATCTCAATTGGATATCATGAACCCCAACTGGAATAGACTTGTACCTGAATGGTAAAGGCAGGTTCGTTACATAGATCATTTGCACCACTTTATTATTATTAGGATTGGGTACAGGTTGAGCAGCCAACTGAGGAGGTCGAAACGGTGGGAGTAAAGGCAAAGGTAGAGTAGACTGACTCTGAGGTAAAGATGGCTGAGACATTGGTGCATATGTAGGTGGATATGATTGCATAGGTGGCTGGTAGGAATACTGAGGATGATTTGGCCCTCTCTAACCTTGTTGCCATGGTGGAGAAGGTTGGCCATGCTGAAATTGATTCCCATACTACCACTGTTGAGAATGATTAGTGTTAGGATACAAATATGCATGTGCATTATTACCAAAATAGTGTGGGGAGAATTCAAGAGCCATACCTGCACTTACCTCAAGCCAATTCCTCCTTGCTCCCATGGCATATAAGTATTCAACTTCAGGCTGTTCCCCTTCGATTACAGCTTTAAGTCCTAGTATAGAGGGACATTTTTATGTGGTATGGTCTTCTGCACAAATAGCACACTTATCACTTTCCTTCAAATTAAGAGGACACTCCTTAGGAGGATGCTTATCTCTACATTTAGGACAGAAAATACATAATGACTCTTGTTCTTTAATAAGCTTTTGCTGAAATTTCATAGAGTCTAATTGTTTGATAATAGTATTCATTATTTCAATATTCATATTTTCCATTTTATTTTCTAGTCCAATAATCATAGCATTAGTAGATTCAGTTTTTTTGTTTCTACTTCGAATTCCTCTACCAGATCTATACTGATTCCTTGAAAATTTCCTGCACAAATCACAGATCTAATCAAAAGTTTTCTGAGAAATATCACCTTGTCCTAACATGTTCAAATTATTTCTAGCAACATCAGTAACTCCACGCAAGAACAAAGTTATAATAGTACCAAAATCAAACTTAAGCTTCGACCTTTGTAAAATATACAGAAACCTTTCTAAGTAATCCTCAAGAGTTTCATCATCATTATGCACAATTGTAAAGATTTCATCTTGCATGTCCCGAGTTTTGCAATATTCTTGATATTTTGACAAAAACACTCTCTTCATCTGATCCCAAGAAGTTATGGTGTTCCCTCCTAGCCCCATAAACCAGCACAAAGTTGAGTCTTTGAGAGTAGCAGGAAACAATCTCAACTTCTGAGCTTCAGTTGAATAGTCATAACTTCTACACAAAATGTCAAACTCGAATAAAAAAGAGTCAGGATCTTCATGAAATTTACCATGGAAATGAGGAAGAGCTGATGGTGGAATATTCTTCATCTGTGAAATAGTATCGGGATCCACAATTGGAAACTCAAAAGTGGATTGTTCCTCATTTACCTGATTTTCGCCAGTTCCTTCCACATGTTCTTCACGATCTTCCATTGTTTCCCCTTAACACGAACCGCTCTCAACAGGCTGAGAAGATTGACTACTAGTAGTCTCCTCCTTCCCCTCTTTGGGCTGAACCACACCTGAGCTACTGTCACCAGAGTCCAGTTGGATTGTTCCTATGTGATGGGTTTGAATTTTGGCCCTCCTTCATGCAGGGGAAGACCCAATATAAAAATTGTTTCCAGATTTATCAGTATTTCCTTGGCCATTAGTGGGCTTCAGACCTCTACCTCTTTTGGGCATTCATCTCAAAAGAAAAATAACAAAGTGACTTCTAATAAAATGCTGCAAAGAATACTCAACACTAGTAAAATTCTTTCAAAAAAAACTTTCCCAAATAATAGAAGCACACTGCATAAAAAGATAAAAGAAAACTTACCCCTATTGCATCAAACAGAAAATTCTTACCAAATCAAATCGCCTCCCCAGCAACGATGCCAAAATGTTGGGTGTAGGAATTGCACTTAAGCAACTCCTCAACACTTAATTGTCAACCTGGGGGATCCGTAAACTTAGAGACGAAGCACAGGCAATGCCAGAGATGGTATGAACCTTTTTTATGTAAATTCCTACCTTCTTAAATGGGAACTTGCAGAATAGAATTGGAAAGAGTAAAAGACAACTGAATCATCAAAGTAATCTAGTGCTGGAACAAGAAAGAATGCATTTGCAAAGGAATCAAAATAAAAAGACAATCACTCCAACTGATCAATGTTTAACCACTGAGTATATGATTATATTTCTCTTTAGTAGAAACACTTTAGCAGTCTCGTAAAGTGGCCCTTAAACCTACTTTCTTAAAGATTTCCTTCTTGCACTAGTCAGTCTTGCACTTATCGCAATCTGCTTTCACTAGTGCAAGCGCAAAGATTTATGCGAGAGGTATAAGTTGTGTCTTACCAGAGATTCTTGACTTCATGCAAGGGCTCGAACCTCAAGGGTTTTGAGCACTCGAATCCTGTGACAAGAAACCAATTCTTGCACCTGAGTAGAGTTCCTTGCACTTCGTTATCAGTTCTCAAAATAAGCGTTAACTATTGCAAATGAAACTTAATTACAGAAATAATTTGCACATGTAGATGTTTCCAATCTTAACTATATGTAGAATAAAAGTAAATAACCATAACTAGAAACAACCACTAAAGAATCAACCTGCCATCTGCATATATATATTACTTAGGAGAACGGAAAAGAAACGTTGCATGAAAGAGACTAGAAATACTTGCTGGAACACAGCAATGTGCACTGGTGCAGGTTCACTTCTCCTGCTTCGACCAGGCAAGGAAAACCAACTGAAATAAATCGCGTGAAAGGAAATTGCAGGAAAGGATTAATCGCACCAACGTGCACTGGTGCAAGTTCATTTCTCCTGCTTGGACTAGGTGGGGAAAACCAACTGAAATAAATTGCATGAAAGGAAATTGCAGGAAAGTAAATCTAACTAATTCACATGATGGATCCGCTCACACTTTGGCAGGAATATATGTGCATGGAAATAGAATTCAATTAAATCACAATTTAACAATAAAAACACATAAATAAATACGAAACCGAAAACACGATAAATGAGTTGGGTTGGCTGGGCCCTAGCCAACCAGCTCATTTCCCGTCTAAGAAACAACGCTACTCAGTAATTCAGATCAGACTCATTGGCTTAAAAGAATAGATAAGATTTCAAAAAGCATGAAGCAGAGCTCCTTCTTTCTATTAATTCACAAAGGCAAAGTACATCGTGGAATACAGAGTCCAGCCTAGATTTGGGCGATAACAAAATATACAATACGCCTGGAACACAATGTTGTTATCTCCTCTATCTGATAATCCCTTAATTCTATTTACATTCTGTGATTTATAGACCGTCGAACCAAGGTCGTAACTACTAAACTTAGTACAGGCCATTTGATCAACATTTACATAACAAAATGTAGATTTTAGCCTCTCAGCTTTTAAATATAGACAATTGAACTTGTTGTCCGTGGGCCAAATATTCAGCTTCCGTTCAAGCAATCTACAACTTCAGTCTTGTCTTTGGCTACCTTTGGCTGATCTGGTCTTTGTGGCCAACGATGCACAAAACATGGTGGTGGTTAGGGAAGTTCGGATCTGCTGTGCAGATTCACTGCACTCAAAATAGTGCGAGATCTGATCCTGCACTTAAATCAGCAGTCATGTTAAGTGGCTTTATTTACCAAGTATTTATCGGAGATAAGGATAAGTTACAAAAGTGCATTAAAAGTAAGAAATCTGAATTAAATAATTAATTAAATGTTAAATTGAAATAAAATATGAAAAATAAAGTACATGTGAAATATATCACCATGCTTGGACTAGTGCAGGATGAGGGTATGTGAAAAGGGTAAAACACAGGTAAATAGTTGTGGTTTATAAAGGGAAAAAGGACAAGAATGGGGAAAATTTAGGGGACTAACATGCATGATATCTGGTCTCATTCCTATAAGATAAAGTGTACTTCTGATCATGGATCTGTATTCTTGTTCGTTGATTGCAGGATAATCATCATGCGAACTGAGACTACATCTTGTCACCATTGGTGTGAATACCAGTTTGCAATCTTCCATTCCATATTTCTTCAGAAGCTTCTTGAGGTACTTTGTTTGTGAGAGAAAAATGCCATTGTTTTCTTGTTTTACTTGTAAACCAAGAAAGTATGTTAGTTCACCAAGTAGAAACATTTAAAATTCTTTTTGCATAACAAAGGAAAACCTTTGAATCATGGATTCTTCATTGCTACCAAAGATGATGTCATCCACCTAAACAACAATAATTAAAAGTTTATCATCATCCACCTTTATATATAGTGTTCTATCTGCAAACACCTTAGTGAATCCTTGTTGTTGAAGATACCTATCAAGGCGACAATACCATGAAAGAGGGGCTTGTTTTAGCCCATATAATGCCTTTTTGAGTTTCCAAACAATTTTTTCATCATTTCCTAGAATGAACCCTTCATTTTGTTCAATATAGACTTCTTCTTCTAGGTCCCAAATTAAAAATGCAGATTTAACATCCATTTGATAGACTTTGAAATGATGAAAGCTTGAAAAGGAAAGAAAAATTCTTAAGGCTTCTAGTCTAGCTACAAGTGAAAATGTTTCTTCAAATTCTATTCTTTCTTGTTGACCATAGCCTTTGAAAACAAGTCTTTCTTTATTTCTAATTACTTCTCCATTCACATTCAATTTATTTTTGAATACCCATTTTGTCCCAATAACATTATTATCATGAAGTCTAGGTACTAACTCCCATGTATGATTCTTTTCTATTTGGTCAAGTTCTTCATTCATAGCCTTAACCAAACATTCATCTTTGTTAGCTTGATTTAAATTTTGTGGTTCAATTCTGGCTAATAGGGCTAGATAACTAGGAGTTCCAACAAAAGTTCTTCTAGTTTGTACTCCAGGTTCCTTATCACCTAGGATTTGAGATTCGTGATGATTTTTCTAAACATACCTTGATGGAGTCTTTTATGATGCTTTTGTATTGTCACTTCCCTCATCTAATGCTTCATTGATTCTTTCTTAAACATTATTTTGGCTTATTGTAGGAGAATATTCATCATCTACTGGTGTTTCCCTTTTGGTACCTGTGGATTCTTCACCAATCACAACGTCAATGCATTCAACTCTCTTTCAATTCTTTTTATTGTAGCATTTGTATCCTTTACTTCTAGAGGAGTAACCAAATAGAATTCCTTCATCTGCTCTAGATTCAAACTTTCCAAGCTTATCATTATTATTATTTATGTAACATTTACGCCCAAAGACTCTAAAATGTTTGACATTTGGAGGCTTACTGAACCAAAGTTTATAAGGAATTTTATCATTGTTTACACAGATATGAGCTTTGTTGAGAATAGTTACCGATGTATGTGCTTCTTCAGCCTAGAAGGTATGAGATGTCCCATACTCATAAAGCATGGCACATGCCATTTGTTTAATTGTTCTGTTCATTCTTTCTGCTACCCGATTTTGTTGAGGAGTCTTAGTTATAGAGAATTGTCTCTTGATTCCATTTTATTCACAGAAATTGAAAAATTCATTTGATATGAATTCTCCTCGCTTTCCAGATATGAGACATTTGATTTTTTAATTTTAACTCATTATATACTAAATATTTGAATACCTAAAATTTATCAAATGCTTCATATTTATGTTTCAATAAACTACTCCATCACATTCTAGTAAAGTCATCAATCAGTGAGACGAACAATTATTCACTTCTAAGTGACTTTTTCCTCATTGGCCCACACAAATCAGCATGAATAAGTTCAAGTGCCTTACTTGCAGAACCTTCTTTGGCATTGAATTGTGCCCTAGTTTTCTTACCAAATTGACATGTTTTGCATATAGTATATGCCACAATTATATTTCTTCTTCTTTGCTTAAGTTACATTGTTTTAGACCACCTTCCAAGACACAGACATTACCTGAAGTTCTTTCTCCTTTTATTACGGTTTTTCCTGTATTGAGATTTTGAACAACACAATTCTTTGATCTAAAAACAAATTCAAACCCTTAGTCACACATCTGGCTAACACTTAAAAAGTTATGCTTCAACCCATCAACAAATAAAACATTTATAGCTTTAACATTTTCTTTTAGAAAAATGGTTCCTTTTCCTTTTATAGCAGCAGGTGAATTATTTCAAAAGGTCACATTATTTTCTTTATTTATCTCATTAAAAGACATAAACTTATCTTTATCACTTGCCATATGTTTTGAGCATCCATTGTCAATGTACCTCATGTTTTCTTGATCTCATGCATATAAAGCTAGACCACAATTCTTGTAGGTTTTAACCCTGTACAAAAATTACCTGCAAATGAATTCTAAAAAATAGAAAATATGTAATGGCGAGAATAAAAACATAAAAAATATATGCACAGAGATTTTCCCTTGGATCCAAAAACTGGGACTACCAGATTGATTTGTCATTATATTCCTTTCAATGTTACAACACACATATATATATACATGCCGAAGCATCCATAAAACCCCAATCCATTAACCCTGGATTACAACATAACCGTAGTTCCCTTGACTAGATCTACAAGATTCCATGGGCAGAAAACCATCATGCCCAAAACCATGTGCAAAACCCATGCAAAATTTTAACCATAGGCATGTTTTCCCACCTAATATAGGGTCCAAAAAAAATTCCCGAGCCACTACCCCGATTCCCATAGAGTGGGGCTACTGCCCCCTCAAACACCTCAATAGGGGGGGTTATCAAGCCCCCCTCTAAACCCCCCGCTTCGGGCGTGAGGCTATTCATGGAAAAAATATGACACACACCCAAAATTCTCCCACTTGTTGTTTTATTTCCACAGGGGTCAACAAGAGAGCTTAGTTATTGGTCCAGGCCTACAACACCCATTGTTTCTCTAAACCAAGCGAAATTTTCAGTGCTCAAAGACTTTGTCAATGCATCTGCAATATTCTTCAAACTATCCACCTTTACCAACAACACCTTTTTGTCCTCAACCATATCCCTTACAAAGTGATATTGAACATCAATGTGCTTTGTCTCTTAATGATAAGAAGTGTTCTTTGCCAAGAAAATTGCACTTTGGTTTTCACAGTCTATCCTTATAGCTCGTTGTACTAACCCCATACTTGAACATAATCTATGCAAACAAACTGCTTCCTTGCTTGCTTGAGTCATTGCCATGTATTTTTCCTCTGTAGTTGAAAATGCCACTACATACTATCTCTTACTCATCCAACTGACTGCACCTCAAAATAGGTTAAAGACATACCCACTTGTTGTTGTGGGGAAAAATGCCTATGCAGGACGATCCTATCCACCTAAGGTGTGACAGTGCCTTAGCAACAAACAGAGACAGCTATTCTAGTATTCTTCCTTTATGAATTAAGAATGAAGAGAGATGGATGGACTAACCGGTGTCTTCCGTTTGTCCCTCGATCTAGTTTCTCTTCTCTTGGAGAGTTCCCAGCTACTTGCCTTCTCGCTCGCCCAGCTTCAACAGGCTTCTGCAAGATCACAAGAGAAGAACACTACACAAGACATAGATTCATATTCATAACTAGTTCAGGATTAGAAGTAAACTAAACATACTAATGCAATCATACATCAAAGATACACCAGTATATAGGAGAAACCAAGATAGCTTTATTGATGAATAACAAGGTTCAGGAAGAGATACAACCCAGAGGGCTCCAATCCATCATCTCCTTCCCAGCAAAATGGAATTCCTATCTTCACCTCCCTTCAGAGCATTAAGCACCCAATGATTCTGATCTCAAACCAACAGCAATTCTTTGCAATAACAAAATTCCAGCCTCTAGATCTCATGGAGGAGAGATCCATATATAGATGTTTGGAGAGAGGATGAGTCAGCTTGAGATATGACTAGTGTCCTCTCCCTCTGTCAGTTCTTGATTCCACTTGGAGGTTCTTGCTTCCACTTGGAGATTTGGAACCTCTTACTCATCACCAGTCGAATTCACTGAGGCAAGTGTCATTGAGGAAGATTTTGGAAGCTTCCTGGGTTTTGACACCTTGTGGAATGAACTTGCCACATGTCAACTCTCGCTCAGCGCGGGTAGCCAGTGTTGGCTTTGACATTCAGCGCAGGTAGCCAGTGGAGCCACTGAATTGATCCTGAATTGACTTGTTTTTGAGCAGATTCTGGTGGAGAACTTCTGTGAATTGCTGTGGTTTGTTAGCCTTGTTCCTCTAGGGGTAGGAACAACATGTTTAGGGACTTTGGATCCCTTAGATTATGGACATTTCATGCTCAATGTTGTAAGGCACAAAAATGTCTATAACAGTTGCCCCCTAAAGTATGAGGTCGTTTATCGGGTGAAATGCTTTATCCAGGAGGGTCTGAAGTTCATCCAATGCTGGGAGGAGACCTGTAATAAGATACAATACAATACATTATTTTTCATACTCCTTTCATGATCTAGCTGAGGCGGGCATTCCCATGCTCAGCTTTATAAATTCATTTTTCCGTACATAGAACAAACAATCGTCTGATGGTAGACTGATAATTTTGATGAGATTATCATCCTTTGAGTAGGATGATTATCTGCTGCAATGATGTACATGTCAATGTCTTTATCTTTCCTGAATATATATCACAGCCCGGATGGATGAAACTAGATCCGGGGTCTTCAAAGTCGTTCGATCTTCACTCTAAGTACAAGTCGATCCATGTGAGAAATGTTCTGAAGTCGAACATGGAAAGACATCGCTTGATTACCGGTCAATGAGGTAAACCGTTAACAAGCACGAGAGGAATCACCGATAATGATAATGACCCTCAAGGTACTGCAGTACAATTCACGTCGTGTGAATAAAGGACTTGGCGTCGAACACCATGCAAAATCTTTCGGTCGAAGGTCATTGATGTATACCTGTCGCCGGAAGTGAGAAACTTGCCATTGAGGCATGCAAGCTTCAAAGTACTGAAGGGGGTGTTCCTAGATCAACTTCTTGGATAATGAGCTGATGTCAACAAGAAGCGATCCGTCAAAGGAGGGCCTTAATGAATCCCCACATTAGTGACACGGAACGGAGCTAATGATTTTGATGGAGGTGAAAATGATCTGTGACATATGATTCAGGGTGGCGGTCATGAAAGGATGAAGGATAATGTATGGCAATGGATGGGACACGGTTGACTTTTCTGAACGACTTCTCTTAAACATATGGCGACACTGAAGTGATGGATCGACAGCATTACCCCAAATATGGATGGTATGGCGAGACCATGGTGATGTGACCGGTGAATGAAACAACCCAACCCGATTGTGGTACAGAGGAAAAGTGTCATGTTCAAGAGCGACTTGCTACCATCAAAGTTTTCTTTAGTTTCTCCCAATTTTTCCCCAGTCATTGCTGACCAGTACCTCTTTATTTTTGTCAAGCTTGAGGAGGATAACATATGCTTGTTCTATAACCTTCCCTTCGGGCAAGCCCATCGCTATGTTTTAACGAGCCTAGCGATAGTGAAACTCGTTCTCGTCTAAAGACAAGTTTGTCGCTATTTAATGATTTTAACGAGTCTAACGATAAAGACAACTCGGTCCCTTTTCATTTTTAGAGAGTCTGAAAAGGTACGTAAAGATAACTCCAAAGTTCCTTTTTCGTCATATAATCCCTTAAGTCCGAAAAAGTATAAAACAATACAGAAGGGATGAGTTTTCGATAGTTTTAATGAGCCGAACAAAACAAGCGCTCAATCTTTTTGTGCAATAATCCCTCAGGTCCAAAAAGATTAAAATCTAGAGGAGGGATAGCACTTTCGGTCGCTTTAACGAGCTGGAAGGCCAAAACTCGGCAATCTTTTCATATTTTACAAGTCAGATGAAAAGAGCTTAAAGAAGACTCGTCTTTTGAGGAACGAGTGATAAACAGGGTTAGCAGCTGATTCCAGGTACAGGTTGGAATTTTCCAATCACGGCAGTGTCATAAGGATGGCTAGGTGAAATCACTCTTCGCAGCTGTTCCTCAAAATGGGTAAACAATCATATGGAGGTGAACGATCGGCCAATGGAAAAGTGGAGGTGACGGTGCAAACACGACCAAGGCTTTAATGGCTGATAATGTTACATTCACAGTGGTTATTTACCGGGTAGTTCATTTTTTAACGAGCTTAAATGCGAATTGAAACACTTGCTCGATCTTATGTTTATTTTTTAACGAGCATGAACTATGTGCTAAAACTGCTCGGATCTTGCGTTTATTTTTTAACGAGCATGAACTGTGTGCTAAAACTGCTCGAAATTATATGGTCAAATTTTTGACTTCTTACCATAACTAGCATTGCCCTTTTCAAAGATAGTACTGTATCCTCAATTGCTGCATCAAACTAGTTAGAAATGAATAACAGTTGCTTGAAAATGAGATTAAAACCCTAATATTTTGCTTTGAACTACGTAAAAAGCAATTAAAAAGTGTTTTTGCCTCTCATTTTACCATTTCATTTGAACTTGGTTTGTTGGAGCTTTGGAGGTGCCTCTTCCCCTTTGATTTTCATCAGCTGATTCCGGGAGATTCTGCGGACGATTTTCGGTGCCGTCTAGACCAGGTAGGAGCTAAACCCTAGCTCTTTCTTTTCATGGTTTCCTTTTTCCATTCTGTGCATGTTTTCCTATTTCCCTGAGCCCCTGGGGTTTTTTTAGGGTGCTCTGCCATCAGCGCAGCTGGTTCACTCGAAACCTGCGTTGAATGTCAAGCTGCCTTAAGGCAGTTTGACCTTCAACGCAGGTGGAACACTGGCTAGTTGCGTTGGGCACAGAAAATTGGTTTTGTTGCACAGTTTTTGATGAAAATTTCGCCAGTTTCTCATCAAATCTAGGATCTTACTCCTTCTCTTGTTTGTTTTGCAGGGACCTTTGAGCAAAATGACCCTTACATGGCGAGGACAAGAACATGAAGAAGAGGATATGATTGCCCTCCATGATCCTGTCACGGTGAACGCGTTGCGGAACTGTGGCCTGCTGAAGTTCTTCCATATCTCTAGTATGAGAGCGCAGATCTCCTTACTGCAGTATATGCTTGATGCTTGGGATCCTATCAACCAAGTATTTCAGATTAGGGGCAAATCTATCCCCCTGACCGTAGTAGACATTTACTTCTTGACTGGCTTGTCGAGGCGGGGTGCTCCCATTTCTTTGTCAGGTTCGGCCCGAGGGAATGACTCCGTGAGAGATTATGTCCGCCAGTATTGCAGGGAGGGATCTCAGCCGAGCAGAGACGGCAAGTTATCCGTGAGATTACTGACAGGTCTCTCAGGTCCATTCTGTATACTATTGGTAGGATGGCCGGTAGTGCATCTCTTCATGTTGCCAACAGATCTTATGTGCAGCACGCCTTGGAGTGTCTCCAACCGAAAGTATTCAATTGGTGTGATGCAGTACTTCTTCAGATGAAAAGTCAGTTGACCAAGGTAAAGGACGGGAAGTTGAAGAACTTTGGATTTGGTTCTATTTTGACTGCCTTTGCCTTGGAGAAGATACCACTGATGCAGCCTCAGTACATTGCACTCGACTTGCCTTCTCCTACCGAGCCACGCATGCAGAGATGGGTTGATCACATGTCTAGGCATGCTGGTCAATCTCAGATTTCTTTCACTGATACCTTCTTCAGGTGGTTCGAGCGTCAGGAGATGGTCTATTCCGAGTATCCATATGTTGGCATGGATTTCCGAGGTGATCCGGATTTGGCACTGCCGGATGGCGAACAGTGGGGCGCTATTGGTAAAATCTTCGACCATATCACTGTTTACTGTTTTTATTTATAATGTCCTTGTGCTTTATTCTATCAAGACTTTAATCAAACTCATGTGTGCATGCAGATGTTGGTCCTGTTCGTCCAGCAGTTCGCCCGAGAGCGCCAGTCGCTGCCCCAGCAGGGGAGACTGCTGGGAGGGTTATTCTTCGCGACCTTGACGTGGCCGAGACCCTTATAGCTGTGCAGGAGTAGGTTGAGAGCCTTACTCTTGGCATTCCGGATGTACGGATCGACGCGTTACCTTTACAGTTGCAGCGGCATACCACTGGCATGCCTAGATGATGGACTCGTCTCTTGCGCATGATTGCTCAGGCCGTGACATGCTATCATGAGAATCACTAGGCTAGGGTGCCCCCTAGCATTTTTGAGTTTTTGGGTCATGGGACCAATTTTGTCTTGGTTACAGAACATTATATGTAAACGATAAACAACTTATATATATATATTTTGATTTTCGGGGTTTATTTCGGTTGAGTTATATGATCCATATGTACAACATTGATGATGTGTCTCTTTTTACAAATGTCACAAATGTCTATCTAACACATAGTTTGCTAATGAGTTGGTTAATGTGTTTAAGTTTCTGGAAATATGCTGGTATTGAATTAAATCAAACTGTCTTTCCAAAATCTTAACCCTTAGAAACATACGATAAATAGCTGGATTGCGGACGGAATATATACCATTGAGTTGTAGTATCACGAGTTGTGAGTCTAGCCTGACGATTAGTCGGCGTATCCCATGGGTGATGGCATCAGAGAGTAGTTCTATCAACGCGCTATACTCAACGATATTATTCGTTGATTGACCAATACATACACCTCTGAAACTTACTAACTCGCCGCTTGGATTAAAAATGGCCCAGGCCGCGGAGGACAAGTTACGCGAACTACGACTCGCTCCGTCAACATATCCCACACATGTCTCAAAAAGGTTCGACATATGCAATAAATGTAAAAAGGTGGATTATTCGACCAAAACAAACACTTTAGCGAAAACAAAATACAACAAAAGCATACAGGTTACTATTTAAGCATAGTAACGCTTAAGGTACAACCCATTGCGAGGTTGCACCAGTGGAATTCCGTCATAATCCATTAACTCGTAGGCTCCTTTTGCTAACACTCGTTTAACAATATAGGGACCCATCCATAAAGAATTAAATTTACCTGCTCCCAATTTGTCGGATTCTTGGTCGTAAAGCAAGACCAAGTCACCTTCTGAGAAGACACGGGGTTTGACATTTTTGTCGAACTGCGCCTTGACTCATTTCTTACGGGCTTCGTTAGCCAAGGCAGCATCACGACGGGTTTCGTCCAATTGGATTAATTCCAAGAAACGGGCCTCTTCTTCTGAAGTTCCAGGGAGGAGATCGATTGCGAGTTTAAGAGACGAAATTTCACACTGGACTGGTAAGACTGCCTCCAGGCCATACACCAGTTGGAAAGGTGTGAACCCGGTTGCATTCCTTACCGATGTTCGGTAAGCCCACAAGGCTGAGTACAGGATTAGGTGCCACCTTCTTTTGTGAACTCTGATCATCCTTTCCAACATACGCTTCAGGACCTTGTTGATCGCTTCAACTTGTCCGTTGGCTTGCGAATAATACGGGGTAGAGCTGTCGTGAGATAGCCCTAGCTTGGCAGCTAATTCAACCATCATGTGATTGCGGAAATGCGATCCATGATCTGTAACTATAGCCTGTGGTACGCCGAACCTGGCGAATACATGATTGAAAAAGAAAAGGGCAGTTGTTTCACCAGTGTTATCTAATGTAGGCATCGCCTCGGCCCATTTGGTAAAATAGTCAACGGCAACTATGATATACCCATGCCCCCCGGTCGAGGTGGGGTTACATGTCATGAAATCGATGCCCCATTTGGCAAAAGGCCCAACGACAACTATTGGCTGTAAAGGTGCGGGTGGTCTTCTGGTTTTGCTATTAAAAATTTGACAAGCATGGCAACTTCTGACTGCGGTTATGCAATCTTTGAACATGGTTGGCCAGTAGTATCCTGCTCGTAAAAGTTTTTGTGTTGTTGCATATCCAGATTGATGCCCCCCACACGCGCCTGAATGACACTCATTTAGGGCTTTTTCGGCCTCCTCATGGGTGACGCACCTCCTCAGAACTGTATCGATACCACGACGGTAAAGCGTATCACTGACGATCATGTAGTCTTTTGCTTGGTATCGTATACGTTTCTGTTCAGAGTGAGAGGTGTTAGGCCTGAACTTCTGGGTTTGGAGATAAATTATTATATCTCCATAAAACTCATTGCTTGTAGATATCAGAAACAAATTCTCGTCCACGATTGATTCTTCGGATGTTTCATCGTTGGACGACGATGGGAGATCGCACAATAATTCTGCGAAAACTAGAGCTTTCTTTGATTTGGATTTTACAAATTCCAGATCAAACTCTTGAAGGATCGCTATCCATTTTGAATATTTGCCCCCTAGCAACTGTCGCGACAGTATGTAAGTCATGGGGTTGCAATCTGTTAAAATGGTAGTTTTCTGAAAGAGGACATAATGTCGAAATCTTTGAATCGCTTGAACAGCTGCAAGCGCTAGTTTTTCAACATAAGAATATTTTCTTTCTGTATCATTCAAGTTTTTACTTAAATAATATATAGGATGTTCAATTCCATCGACCTCTTGAACTAAAACCATCGCAATGGTCGTATCTGCTGCAGCCAGATACAGGTTAAAATCTCTTTGATAGTCCAGGGCATACATTAATGATGCTTTTACTAGAGAATCTTTCAGAGCATCAAAGGAAGCTTGCGCCACCTGATCCCAGACAAAAGGTACATCCTTTTTCAAAAGATGAGTATAACCTTTAGTAAGTTCTGCGTAATTTGGAATGAACCTCCTCAAAAAGTTTGCTTTCCCTTGGAGTTTCTGAATCTGAAGCAAATTTGAAGGTGGAGGCAAATGAATGATTGCCTGAACCTTGCAAGGGTCGAGACGAATCCCATCCTTAGAGACTACAAAACCGAGTAAACGACCAGAACCGACGCAAAATACACATTTGTGTGGATTGAGTCTTATCTTGTAGTGTCGGCAACGTAGAAATATCGCTCTTAAATGCTGTGGATGATCAGTCCGTTTTCGCGAATGAGCCGGAAGGTCGTCGAGGTATGGTTGAACGATGTTCTTGATGTCATGGAAGGCATAATTCATTGCCCTCTGAAACGTCGCCCCTGCGTTCTTTAAACCAAAGGGTAATTTTCGATAAGCCAATGTGCCCCACGGACAAATGAATGCAGTCTTTGACTGGTCCTGTGGGCAGATATTTATTTGATTATACCCGGAAAATCCATCCATGAATGAAAAGATTTCACATCCGGCACATTCATCAATTATCTGGTCGATGAAGGGTGTAGGGTAGTTGTCTTTCGGACAAGCTTGGTTTACATCCCTATAATCGACACACACTCTAATTGTCCCTTGTTTCTTCATAACAGGGACAATATTCGATACCCAATCGGTTAGAGGAACCGGGTAGATGAAACCAGCATGGAGAAGTTTTTCAGCTTCTGCTTTAATGGCAGCGGCTTTCTTGGGGTGCACCTGCCGAAGCCGTTGTCTTACTGGTTTGACATCAGGATACATCTTAATTTCGTGTTCAACTATACTCGAGTCAATGCCTAGCATTTCATCATATGACCAAGCAAAGACATCTTTGAACTCGCGAAAAAGAGCATTATATATTTCCAGTTCTGAAGGAGAACATCCTTTGCCGACATAAATATTCTCTACAACATTTGTTTTAGTCGAGATATTTATGGCCATAGTCTCTTCAATATTGGATAAGTTTCGTTCGGAATCCACCGTATTTACAGTATTTGATAGGAATTCAAAAACTGAAGGGTGATAAAGGTCATGTTGAGTATCTTCTTCATAATCTGGAAGAAGGGAATGATGGTGGCAATCATTCCATGGTGTCCCCTCAATCAACATTGATTGTAGGATTCCTTCATCAGTCCCATGCACTTTCGACCAAGGATCTAATGGGGTACCATATTCTCTAGACCTATCTACCCAAACGCTTGATGAGCGTTGATTTGGGTTCGCCTCCCATGCCCGAAACATTGATTGCTACAATATTTCTATTGGGCTTGGGGGCAAAACCATTGCATGATCCATGTTGATATCGTCTTCTGAGATCTTCGTGGAAGATATCATGTTGCAGGCTGCTACCAACACTATTTCTCCTATATAGATTGGAGGTGGAAGTGCGAAAGTTCCCATTAATGTGGGGTCTTTCAGTAGGCCTACTCCGATATCTTGAAGCGAATGGTTGCTTCCATGGATCATGGGAATGCTTCCTGTAACTTGTGAACCATTAGGGAGGAAGTTTTGTTGGTCGACGATCGTAATCCCTCCTTGAAAAGGGAATGCGATCTTCCTAAAATAAGTCGACACAACAGCTGCCATGGCATATATCCATGGTCTTCCTAGTAGGATGTTGTAATCAAGATTCCCATCGATGACTTCAACATCTATTTCTACAGTTTTTCCCTCTAGTTCAACCTTCAAGTTATTTAGGATACCGTACAGGGTGTACGTCCTTCCGTCGAATTATTTTAATGTCGTCGAAGATCGCGACAAGGTTGGGGATCCTAAAGTTTTCCAGCAACTCATTGACATAATACATGTAGATGCCCCCTCATCAATAATTGTTCGGTGAACAGTTTTGTTGACGGCTTTCACTTGAATAAGGAAAGCTAGTTGAGCTGGTAACTGAGGATCGTATCCTTTGTGGTTGAAGGATACAAGATTGGAATCCTTAGGATCAACCCCACCAATAGCTGATAACAAGGCCTGCCTTTGGGATGGATAATTTTGTAGTACTTCAAGAGTCGACATAGCAGATGGCGATTGGGCCAAATCTTCCACTATGTTATAATGCTGCGCCGCTCTGGCGCGAGGATTAAATGTTGACTTGTGTACTACTCCCTTTGGCGGTTTTATTGTTAATTCAGGAATGATGGGTGGTACAACTTCTGTCGAAGTTGTTGTCGAACTACTTGGTTGATATTTACCGTTGTCGTTCGACAACTGTGGATTCCCGTAATCTTTGTTCCTTGTCAAAATCAAAGAATCATTTTGTTGCTTGGAGATCGACAACATTAGCACTTGCGACGGGGAAGCATTTCCACTATCAACCAGATTTTGACCTGGATTGGGAAATGGATCAGTTAACACAGCTGAGGTTTGTGAACTTTTGAAGAATCTTTTAAGCTCAGCTTTGTATGGACAATCGGCTGTCCAATGATCCTCGTCACATATCACTCATGGACTTTTTGGTTTCCCTTTCTGAGGAGGGTTTGAAGAAATTTTTCCGGGAGATGACTCACCCTGTTTCTTCTTCTTCCCTTTGTTTTGCTTCTTCTTGCTTCCTGGTTGATTGGTTTCTTTGCCTTTATCTACTGATACGGCATTTACTTCCGAAGCAAGAATTTCTTCTTTTGCATTTTGATCTGAAGTCTTACGGGCTTTCTTAGACGAAGCCTTTGTCGATTTCGCGTTTTCCGTGCCAATCACACCATCGCTAGCATGAGAGTCACTATTTGATTTAGGAGGAGGAGGAATTGAGAATTCTAGTCTAGGGGCGTCAGGTATTTTGTCGTAGAGCGTGCCAGACTGAGTGTAAACTAAGTCTAGGTATTGTGCACGAGCAATAACTTGCTCCTCCATTACGACTCCCCCCTTGGCCACATCTTCCGTTATGGCAGGAAGTAATGACTTTATAAACCATTCAGCTAATAGCTGATCGGGAACGTAAGTCTTCACCATCCTACGACGACGACGCCACTCATGTATATGATCAGATATGTGAGTGGCTGTTGTCTGTTTGAAGTTGGTTAAGATTTCGGTTCCCGTTTCATACCTTATCGGTAATTGAAAATGGGTCAAGAAAGTCGTGGCTAGGGAGCTGAAATTGTCGAACGAGGCTCTAGGTAATTCAATATACCATTTAGCCGCTGGACCCGTTAACGTCCTCTGAAAAAGGTGAAGCCTTATCGAATCATCGTTCAGGGTGTTTGATGAACACCACAGATGAAATGTCATCATGTGATTCGATGGATCTTCGCCTGGATTTCCATTAAATTTAGGAATGTCCGATGGAAGTTTGTGAGGAATCATTGGCCACCAAGGGGCGTAAGCAATTGGATCGTTCGTTAAACGGTGTAAATCGGGTAACTCCAAAGTTGCCACGAATGGTAACTGTTGATTCAGGTTAGGTGAAGCATACCCAGGATATGATGGAATTACCTGAGCAGTTGGCCTTTGCATACCAGCATAATGTAATTGGTGCTGGTATGACTGATACGGTTGGTGGACCTGACCACTGTAAAGTGGTTGATTTTGACCGTTTTGAATATACGGTTGTCCACTGTTCGCAAAGATCTGCTGTTCAGAACCTTGGTACACTTGCTGGAATTGAAAACGGAAAAATGCCTTGAGGGAATTGACTTGTTTTTTAGCAGATTCTGGTGGAGAACTTCTGTGAATTGCTGTGGTTTGTTAGCCTTGTTCCTCTAGGGGTAGGAACAACATGTTTAGGGACTTTGGATCCCTTAGATTATGGACATTTCATGCTCAATGCTGTAAGGCACAAAAATGTCTATAACACTTGTAGATATTCTCTGATCTAAATCTCCAGTATAGTCTGCATCAACAAAGCCACAAATGTCCAAAACTCTGTCCAATCCTGGTTTTCCTTGGTAGCACATACCATAATCACTAGTGTCACACAAATACATCAAAACCTGCTTCACTTTTGTCCAATGCTCCTTCCCTGGTTTTGACAAAACCTTCTCAATACTCCCACTACATGTTCAATGTCTAGTCTCATACAGATTGCATATGTTAGGCTACCAACTGCACTTATTAATGGAACACGGGGCATGTCCTCTTCCTCTTCTTGTGTCTTGGGACACTGTTCATCATATAAATTCCACCTACAGGAATAGGAACCTTCACCGATTTACTATCTTGCATATTAAACCTCTATAATATTGTCTTGACATACTTCCTCTAGTTTAACCAGATCTTTCTCTTTGCTTGATCTCATTTAATTTCCATGCCCAAAATATATCTTGCAGTGCCAAGATATTTCATGTTGAATTAGGAGGACAATTTGATCTTTAAAACCTGGATAATTTCTTTGTTATTTCCAATCAACAACATATCATCCACATACAATACCAAATAAATAAGATGGACACCAATTAATTTAAAATACACACAGTGATCTGCTTTTCTTTTGGTGAAGCCAAGTCACCATATAAATGTATAAAATTTCTAATACCACACCCTTGGTGACTTTTTAACCCATACAAAGACTTGTCTAACCTACATACCAGTTCTTTCTTACCCTTCACCGCAAACCCTTCAGGTTGCTTCATGTAGATATCTTCTTCCAGATCCTCATGAAGAAATGGTGTCTTCACATCCATCTATTCTACCTAAAAATCAAAATCACTTGCGACAGATAAAAGTAATATAATAGAAGCTACCTTGGCAACAGGAGAAAACATATCACCAAAATCAATTCCCAACACCTGGGAATAACCTTTTTCTACCAACCGAGCTTTGTATTTCTACACCTTGCCTTCTACATTCATCTTCTTCTTAAACACCCATTTTCTTCTAATGGGTTTTCTTCCAGCTAGAAACTCCACTAGATCCCAAGTCTCATTTTTGTGCAAAGATGCCATTTCATAAATCACGGCCTCTTTCCAAAGTTTTCCATCCTCTGAGTCTACTGCCTCCCTGACCAGTCTGGGATCATCATCACTAATAGATAAAGCAAAATTTGAACATAAATAAGATGGACTATACCTTTCTGGTTGCCTTGTTTCTTGAATTGATCTTCTCACAGCTGGAGTTTGTGGCTCTTCATCTTCTGATTCCTCTTCTATTGTAGAATCTGATTATTCCTCCTTTAGCTCAAACTCTATCTTCTCAAGTTCCTTTGGTAGGAATTAATGTTTAATAATATCTTTCACCTCTCTAAACACCACATCTCGATTGTACATAACCTTCCTTGTTTCTGGGTTCTAAAGCTAATAACCTTTTAAGCCATCCTTATACCCAATAAAGATGCACCTTTCATATTTACTATCCAACTTGTTTCTTTTATCCTTTGGAACATGTACATATGCATCACAGCCAAATACCCTCATATGTGAAAGAGAGGGTTTCTTACCAGTCCATACCTCATGTGGAGACTTATCCTCCAACGTTGATGAAGGTGATCTATTAACTAGGTAACATGTAGTCTCCACTGCCTCTGCCTAGAATTCTTGTCCTAAATCGGCACCACTGATCATGCTTCTTTCCTTTTCCATCAACGTCCTATTCATTCTTTCTACAACTCCATTTTGCTGAGGTGTGTATGGAGTATTCTTCTGTCGTACTATACCACACTTCTTACAGAACTCTTGAAATTCCTTCTTACATAAATCTCCACCATTATCTATCCTCAACACCTTTATCTTCTTCTCTATCTGGTTTTCCACCAGAGCCTTGAATTCTTTAAACCTATCAAGACTTCATATTTCTTCCTAAGTAAATATATCCATGTATTCATTAAGAAGTCATCTATAAATGATACATAGTACACAGACTTACCTAGTGATGGAACCGACATATGTTTAAACACATCATTGTGCACAATCTCTAATATCCCTTTTTCTCTCTTAGAACCAGAGGGGAAACTCACCCAATTTATCTTCCCATATACACAATGTACACATAAATCGAAATCCATAGAGAAATTAGACATACCTTCTACGATACCATTACCATGAAGTATTTGAAGGCCCTTCTCTCCAATATGTCCAAGCCTTTGATACCATAACATGGTCTTTTCTCCAGAGACCACAAGATTTTCCTCTCCACTTTCAGGAACCACAAAAATTTTGCACCCATCAATAACAATGCTACCCAGAAGCTTGTACAGAGTTCTAATCTGAACTCTTCACATCAATATTAATGCTCCCTAAACCATCTTGTAGGTATCTTTCTCGAACACTATTTTTACACTTGCATCATCCATCTTGGTTACAAAAATGATATTTCTGGCCAATTGAAGAATATGCAAAGCACCAAGAAGTGTTCTAATCATTCCACCTTGCAACTTCAACTTGAATTTTCCACGACCGATGATTCTAGCCTTCCTATCATCCCCTAATAAGACATCACCACCATCATATTTATCATACTCGTAAAACCACTCCATATGGGGAGCGAAGTGAAAGGATGCACTTGAGTCAATCAACCATGCCTCATGATATACATGTGTACTTGAAGAAGAAGCCAAGTACACATCCCCACCTTCCTATGAGGTGGTTTTTGCCTTTGCAGAAGGAGAATCATCAAATCCATTTCCTTTCTCATGAACTTTAGATCTACAGTACTTTTTGAAGTTCCCTTCCTTTTCGCATTTCTAGCACACCTTTACATGGTTTCCTCTAGATTTAGATCTCCCTCTAGATTTAGATCTCCCACTCGAGGACTTATTTTTGTTTCTATTCTAGGATCGTCCTCATACAGACAAGGAATCACCATTATGCCTCCATATTTTTCCTTCTCATCTCCTCTGATAGCAAGGATGAGACTATTTCATCAAACTGCAAATTATTTGTATTGCTACCTATTGGAATAACCATAATATCCCATGAATCTAGTAAAGAACATAGAAAATTGATGCACTTATCTTCATCTGAAATTTTAATATCAACCGATAACAACTGGATTACCACAGTATTACAGGCATTCACATGCTTTGTCACCGAGTATCCATCCCTCATCCTCAGGTTATACAACTTTTTCCATAGGAATGGTTTATTTACCAGAGACTTAGATTGGTACAAAGTCCCTAACTTGTCCCACAAAGCCTTTACCATAGCTTCCCCTAATACATTCAACAATATTGAATATGAGATACACAAACGTATTATTCTATTTGCTTTCTTATCCAACTTCTTCCAATATTCACCAGACATTGGCGTTGGTTTAGTACCTGAATCTACCGCCATCCAATGATCTTTATCCACAAGAAGATATTCCATCTTGAGTTTCCATAACTCGAAACTTTTTCCATTAAATTTATCAATCTTTATCTTTCCACTACTCGCCATATTCTTTCACCATAAGAATCGATCCCACAGATCTCCCACTGAATAGGGTTTTCCATAGGCTCGAGCAAAAAACCCCTTAGCAGGAAAGTTGTCCCCTTGAAACCAAAACAAATCTGATACCAAATGTATGTTTTAACCCTGTACAAAAATTACCTACAAACGAATTTTAAAAAACATAAAATATACAATGGCAGGAAATCAAACATTAAACATATATAACAAAGATTTTCCCCTAGATCCCGAAACGGGGACTACCATATTTATTTTTCATTATACTCCTTTCAAGGTTACAACACATATACATACATGTCAAAGCATCAATAAAACGTTAATCCATTAACCCTGGATTAGAACATAATTGTAGTTCCCTTGATTGGATCTACAAGATACCATGGGAAAAGAACCATCATGCCCAAATCCATGTGAAAAACTAATGCACAAAACCATAGGCAAGTCCACCCACCTAATATAGGGTTCAAAAAAATTAATTACCGGGGCGCCTCCCTAGACCCTATAAAGGGGGGCTATTGCCTCACTCAAACCCCTTGCTGCGCCTAATGCAACGAAAGACAAGTCGACCTCCCATCCCATAAACCCTTGGCTTCACACATGAGGCTAGTCGTGGAAATAATATAACACACACCCAACATTTCTTAGATTTAGTGGTCTTCTTCTTCCATACCTTAGATGTTGTTGCAATTTTCTCATTCTCAGGAGTTGATCACTATTTTCTCATGCATTAAGATTCTTTATGCTCAATTTTATTGCAAAAGAAGCATTTAGTTTCATATTGAGGAGGAGGGAAAACACTGTGAGAGTATTTCTTTACCCCTGACTCATTCTTTTGTTTTCTTGATTCTCTAGTCATGATAGTTTTTTAAGCAACACATTGACCAACCTTATGACTGAAATTGTGACAAGTGAAACATTGTCCATTAAAGTAGAAGTTTCTAGAAGTATAATACCTTCTATTGTTGTTTTCCTTTTACCGCATTGATATAACTTCTTGTTTCTGTATAAGACTTTACGGTCTTTGATGTTTCTTCACTATATCCAAGACCTATATTTATAAGAGGGGAGTGTTGAACTTTGATTAGTTCATCTAAGGTTTCAAATCATTTAGCAATCTAAGATTAAGACTTTTTTTTTCTCAAGTTCTTTATTTAGACTTACTATTTCACATTTTAGCTTTTCATTATGCTTTTACTACTCTATAATTTGTTTCTTTAAATTTTTTTTTGCTAATTTAGCTTCTTCTAAACAAATATTAATTTGATTTATTTCTTCAATAAAGATATATTTCTCTTCTAAGGCATCCATGAAATTATCATTAGAGTCATTACTACTTCTATCTTCAAATGACATAAGTAATTCATATTCTTGATCATACTCGCCTTCTTCACCATTTGAAAGACCATCACTATCTTCATGTGTATAAAAACTTCTCTTGTCTTCAAACCTTCTCATATTTATTTTTACAATTTCTTACCCTTTTTCATTATTTTCTCTATAGGGACACTTAGCAATGTAATGACCAACTCTACCACAAGAAAAACACTTGAAGGGAAGCTTACCTCTGAATATTCCAATACTCACTTGGAGTTTCTTTATGAAGTTTGCCTCTTATTCTTCTAATACATAACCTGATTCTTCCTTTTATTTTCCTTTTTCAATAGCTTTGAATTCATCTTCTCTAATATCTGCGGGACTCACTTTTCTCATTCCATAGGCTCTTAGAATCCCATGAAGTTGTTCAATAGTAATATTCTTCAATTCATGTATTGCTTCTATGGCGTAAACTATTGAATCGAATTTGGGATTTAGAGACCTTAATATTTTTTCAACCAGTGATGATTATTTCATTTCTTCACCAATATTTCTCATAGAATTCACGATCTCATCTACCCTAAGAAAGAAACTTGTGATACTTTCATCATTGTGCATTTTGAGAGTTTCATATTGAATTCTAAGAGTTTGAAGTTTGGCAATTTTTTCCTTGGTGTCTCCTTCATAGGTTTGGATGATCTTGTCACATATATCCTTTGTTGTATTCAACTTCATGACTTTGAAAAATTCTGATTTGACCAAGCTTCCCACCAGAACATTGGCAACTTTTGCATTGGTCTCAAATTTCTTCTTTTTTGCATCATATGTGGGAATAGAGAATGGATATTTATAGCCTCTTTCAATGATTCCCCATAAATTTGCTCCAAGTGACTGTAAATAAGCTCTTGTTCTTACCTTCTGGAAAACTAGATTAGCTTTGTTGAAAAATGGCGGTCTGATAAATGTTATCCTTGTAACAGCCCTGGTGAAAATTCCATGTAATAAAAGTAAAAAAAAATAACCACGGTTAATGGGACACTTATTCCAAGTTGAATGTTGGGCAAGACATCCTAGGGGATGTTCATTTGGTTGTTTATGGCTAAGGAAATTGGTAATGGAAATGGCTAAGGATTTGGAAAGGAAAAAATGGAATTTTTGGCACAATCATTTATGAAAATAATTGAAATTAGGAGAAATAGGAGGTGAAATGTCACATGTTGCATGTGATGAGAAAAATGAAGGAAAATAATGGAAAATGAAGAAAATAGAGGCCTCGTTCATAAAAAGTCTTATGAGGATTGGTTGGTAACCTTTTTTTAGTTTATATTTGGAGCTCTCTAATTATTCTCTCCCTCTCACTCTTGGACACTTAGAGTTTCTTGGAACACTTTGACATTGGAGCAAGAAAGGCAAAGAAGGTAAGAGGAAGAAAAGATCAAGCAGGGAAAAGCAAGATCAAGAAGCTACATCAGGCTTCATTGCAGGTATCGACATGCATGTGTCTTTTCCTTGCTAGATTTGACATGCATGGGATTGCATGTGGTTCTTTTCTATCATGGCATGGGTTTTTCTAGGTGTGACAGTGTTCTTCAACCTAGCCTTTGCATTTCCTGATAGCTTTGATGAGATGGGTTTCTCATATTCGGTTAATGTGGGATGACCGGATGGATTTGAAGATGAGTGGGGTGGATCTCTAAACTGGAAAACACATGGACTAGTGGTCCATGAACCAGAATATGGATCACAGTAAAGCCACTGGCCTAGTAACCCTTGAACTGGACAATGGGTTGTGGTAAATCTAGATTGTGTGACTCGGTGGGCCTAGGAATCCTTTCCGGTGAATGATGGGATATACGGTAAATCCAAGAGATTGATTTCTCTCCATTGGGCCTAGTATTCCTAGGATGAGATGAACGATAAAGCTTGGAGAGTGTGTCTTAGTGTAGGTTTAGTGATCCCTGGATTAGAGTGTAGATTACGATAAAGCTTGAGAGACTAGGAGGCACTCAAATTCCTCACGGTGTATGCAAAGAACTCTAGTGGAATCCATCCTTATTTGGTGTTTTTGGTGTGTTCTATGAGCCCCACATTCATGCTAGGAATATGGAACAGGGTCGATAGGCTAAAGAGAGACTTGGCTCAGCCAATCTATGGTTAGGTGGAACGAGATAGTCCCATCTTCGATTGGTTTATTGCATTCATTAATGAGAAATTCATTCCCTTGATTTTCATGTGTAAATGTAATGATGTATATGTTGATGTTATGGTTGATATGCTTATGATATTTCTATCCCTATTATGTTGGTTATAAGTATGTTTTATGACAATAGCTATGTATGTTTGTCATCATGTTTTTACTTGTAAATGAAGGGATAATGTATCTATGGCCTAATAAATGATAATGCAGCAAATGACATGAGGGAACAATGGTTCATAGTGATTCTCACATAAGTATGAGATCCCTACACTTAATTATGTTGTTTACACCTATAGGTTACATGTTAATGATATGTTTTACAAAATGCCTAGCATGTCTAGTAGGGGTCTAGTTAAGGTCTTGTTCGACTTATTGCTTTGGAATCATTGTTTTCCTATTATTTTATTGATCTTAAGCTCTCACTCCATTTTGGGCAGTGACCTAGGCTCTGGGCCTAAAAAAGTGGCTTAAATTCTAGGGTCACTGGCACATAACTTGCAAATTGGTCCATAGATGTTGGCACATAAGCCTGTGAGAGAGACTTTTGGTTTTTGGACATTGTCATGCCTATAGCATGAGATTGGCTAAGGCTTAAGATGGTCAAAACTTCAATAGGACCCAAGGGACAGTTGTTTGAAGTGTTGGATTAGTTTCTGTGGATCCTAAAGCTGATTTTGGATGACTGTGTGTGATTTTTCTGTCGATTCCACTTCCTTAAGGTCACATAGGAGGTCAAATCCAATCATAGTAGCCTCTTGTCACATGTTTACCCTGGTTGGCTAGTTACTTGGGAAGATGTAGGAGGAGGGTGTTACAGAGTAGTATCAAAGCATGGTTCACCCCTTGGACTGGATGGACGATGTGTGTTGGTCATGCATGTATGGCAGTTTCATGTGTGTCTCTTACACTTGCATTCCATGTTCTTGTTGTATTTTTTGGATGATTGATTATGGTTGTAGTAAGGTTTCCATGCTGAATTTGATGTTGATTTTGTGGAATGCATTTATCATGAGTATATGACTGGTTACATATTCTTATATGTCGCTTCATGTTGATTTTATGTAGCCTACTTACATCCTTGTATGTTATGATACTTTCTTGTAGATTTTATTACATGTATTAGTCTTGTAGGTTGATTACAAGAATTGATTGCTTATGTTCGACTACATGTGTTTATGCATAGGTGTAGTTGATTAGACATTGCTTATACATGTTGTTGGTTGCATGTGGAAATCTATACGTTGGAGTAATGGTTGTTGTCATGCATGAGGTCATAACATGCATTGTTGATACAACCTTACATTGATGATTGGACCCTAACTAGAATGATGTTTATGTGTTGATACATTTATTTGTGTATGTCTATGTGTTGCTATGTTTATTTTATACACGTATCGCACAAATTTGTTAATCTAGAAAACAAGGTATCCTCCCCAAATGATGATAAGGTACGTTGATTTATTGTGATTTGGTTTATGTGACATATTATCAAGGTGGTATAATACATAGAATCTCCCTATGCATCAGATGAGAAGCATGGTGTGGGGCACACTTTTGATTTGGTAGATACATTGAGGAGATTGAAGGAAGAGATAAGGAGTTGTAAGGAAAATAATGATCGGATCATATAGGCACAAGAGAATAAAGAATATGTTAATGCAATACTTCATTAGGTCTTTTCAGTCTTGCAGTGACAAGGGCTGCTTTGGATAAGCCATGGACGAGAGGATAGAACTAATGGGGCATATGGAAGTAGGTCTCCTAGTAGGCACATGTTGTATAGATATGATACAGTGAGAGATGGCAGGTTGTTTGACACCCCTGATAGGAGGGGCGGTGAGTACAGGTACTCTTCTAGTTTTGGTTTTGATAGACATCATGATCGAGATCATTATCATCCTTACAGGAGGACTGATAGGGGATACTTGCTAGATTAATTCAACATAGAAAACCCACCTATTTTTGATGGAGATGTGAAGAAATTGGAAGATGCAGAGACTTGGATACTAGGGAGGAACAAATTCTTTGAGTTGCATGAGTACACAGATAACATGAAGGCCAGAATAGATATCTTCAGATTGAAGGGTAAAGTGGACATCTGGTGGGATTATGTTAAGCAGGTCAGAGACATCAGGACAGATGACTTGAGACGAGAGTTCAAGAGGCTTTTCAAGAAGTACTTGTCAAAGAGGCAATATGACAATAAGGCCAAATAATTCTATGAGCTAAAGATGGGATCAATGACAGATGAAGAGTACACGACCAAGTTTTAGGAGCTATTGAGGTACGTATCATATCTTACTGATGAGAAGGCTAAAATTCAGATATTTTTCAGTGGTTTTCCATTAGCATTTAGAGAACGGATTGATTATGAAGAGCCTTGGTCACTTGAGGAAGTCATTGGGAAATTGAAGCATTGCTATGAATGGTCAAAGTGTAAGAATGAATCTCAAAAAGGATGGAACGAAAAAGACAAAGGCAGAGGTAAATAGTAACCGAAGAGAAAAAGGCTTCAGAATATATATGGGAAAGAAAATATGGCACCACAAAAGAAGTTTAATTCATCTAGACAGGGACACACATCGCAACAACAACAACATAGAGGTGATGGGACTAGTCAGTCGGAGTTTTGAACATGTGGTGAGGAACACCTTAAGAGAGATTATTTGCAGCATCAGGGTTGTAGGCCTAAGATATAAGGTGCACAAGAGGCATAGACTGTTGGGGATATTAGGTAGAGCATTCCTCGTATTTATGTAGCAGTGGACAACACATAGGCAGAACACTTGGAATCTATCATTGAGATGGATGGTAAACTTTGTGATCAAGTTATTTCCATTTTCATTGACCTTGGATCTAATTATAGCTATTTTATTCCTGACTTGGTGGATAAGTGTGGTTTGAGTAAGGAATTACATGCAAATTCTTGGTTACTTCAGTTGGCTACATGTACAAAGAAATGAGTTCATCATTGGGTAAGGGCTTGTGCATTTGACTTGAATGGTATGTCTACCACAACACATATAAATGTATTACTTTTGGGATCATACAGTATGTTGTTGGGCATGGATTGGTTTTATCTTCATAGAACCAAGGTAGATTACTATGATAAATCTATTGAGTGTGTTGATGACAATGGGGAACCGAGAATCTTGTAGGGTAAGAAGAAAGACACATCATTTAGGATGATGACATCTATGCAAGAAAACTGTAGCCATAGGAAAGGGTGTATGTTATTTTCAGTACACATTTCTAGTGATAAGGGTAAGGAGGTTGAGGATGCAGGTGTGTTGAGCAGGTACCCAATTTTGCAGCAATTTCAGGATGTATTTCCTGAGGATGTTATAGAGTTTCCACCTCACAGGGAGGTAGACTTTTCTATTGAACTAGTGCCAAGGGTAGCTCCAACATCAAAAGAACCTTATATGATGAGCACCCCTGAGTTCGTTGAGTTAAATTTGAAATTAAAGGAAATGTTGGACAAGGGATACATTAGGCCAAGTGTATCACCTTTGGGTGCACCAGTATTGTTCGTGAAGAAGAAAGATGGTACTATCAGACTATGCATTGATCATAGGCAGTTGAACAAAGTAACCATCAAGGATAGGTACCCTTTGCTGAGGATTGATGACTTGTTCGATCAGCTGAAGGGAGAAGTAGTGTTCTCAAAGATTGATCTGAGATCCAGATACCACCTGGTATGCATTAAAGAGGGGGAAATTTACAAGACTGCATTATGGATAAGGTATGGGCATTATGAGTTCATTGTTGTTCCATTTTGCTTGACTAATGCTCCAGCTACATTTATGTGTTTGATGAATAATGTGTTGCGTCTGTATTTGGATAAGTTTTTTATTGTGTTCATTGATGATATATTGATATATTCTAAAAATGAGGAAGATCATGTCGAGCATTTAACAGCAGCTTTGAGGTTGTTTAGAGAGCATCAATTGTATGCTAAGCTCAAAAAGTGTAGTTTATTTCAGAGTGAGGTACACTACTTGGGACATTTTGTCTCCAAGGAAGGCATTGCAGTAGATCTAGAGAAGATAAGGGCCATCATGGAGTGGGTAGATCCTAAGAGGGTGGATGAGGTGACATCTTTCATGGGTTTGGTAGGCTATTATAGGAGGTTCATCAAGAACGTCTCGCATATTCCGTATCCTATCACATAATTGAAAAACAAAGGTAGGAAGTTTGAATGGAAAGAGGAGTGTGAGGTTAGCTTTGAGAAACTTAAGAATTTGTTGACACATGCACCAGTGCTACAAATTACAGATCCGAACAAAGAGTTTGTGGTATGTACAGATGCTTGCAAGAGAGGACTTAGTGGAGTCCTTATGCAAGATGGAGAGGTTGTATGCTATGAGTCGTGGAAACTAAATGAGCATGAGCAGAACTACCCAACACATGATCTTGAGTTAGAAATGATAATACATGCATTGAATATGTGGAGGCACTATCTTCTTGGCAAGAGGTTTGTACTTATGAGCGATCACATTGGGTTAAGATATTTGTTTGACTAGCTAAATCTGAGCGTTGGGTAGGCTAGATGGTTTTCCACAATCAAAGAGTTTGATTTAGAGATCAATTACATAAAAGGTAAAGAGAACAGGGTGTAAGATTCTCTCAATAGACAGGTATAGGTAAATCACTTGGAATTTAGGAGCTCCTATGGGACATATCTACAGGATAAGATCTTACAGGCAAGTGAGTAGGATGTGAAGTATGTGGATATTGTGCACAGGTTACAGGAGGGTACTGATACCGGTACAGGTGGTAGTACAGGTACAGGTGCAGGTGCATAGGGTATGGATTATTGTCTTACAGCGAATGGATTGGTCAGATTCAGAGATAGGATGTATGTGCCAGAAAGAAACGAGCTCAAGAAGGTGATCTTGAGAGAGTTTCATGTGAAACCTTATTCAGGTCACCTAGGTTATCAGAAGACACTCAGAGTAGTGAAGCTATTTTACTACTAGCTGAATTTGAAGAGGGATGTAGTAGAGTTTGTGGTGAGGTTTTTCGACTATCAATGAGTGAAAGAAGAGTGTAAACATGAAGGTGGACTACTACAACCAATCGCGATTCCAGAATGGAAATGGGAGGTTATTTCCATGGATTTCATCACAGGGTTTCCAAAGAAAGTGAGACAACATGATTCCACATGGTTATCGTGGACAGGTTGAAAAAGGTTGCACATTTCATTCCAGTGAAGTCTAAATTCTTAGCTAGCAATGTACCACAAGTATTCATTAGATATGTGGTCAGGTTGCATAGTGTTCCAAAGAATATTGTGTCAAACAGGGATGCGAAGTTCACTTCCAAGTTCTGGAAAGAGTTATTTGCAGGTTTGGGCACAGTGTTGGCCTTCAGTACAACTTATCATCTGCAGATAGATGGAAATATAGAGATGGTCAACATGATACTAGAGGACATGTATGTGATGCATCAATAGTGTAAGTGGGAAGATTATCTTCATTTGGTATAGTTCGCATACAACAACAATTATCAGGAGTCATTTAGGATGATTTTGAGGAATTATATGGGTGGCATTGTAACACTCCTATCAATTGGAGTGATCCAGTTAGCAGGGTATTGATTGGACCAGATATGTTGGCAGACATGGAACAGGAAATGCAAGTGGTCAAGAAGAATCTAAAGGCAGCACAGGATAGGCAGAAGAGTTATGCAGATAGGAACAGGTTATTCAAGGACCAAGTCAGGGAATAGGTGTACTTTCGCATCAAACTGAAGAAGAGCTCCTTGCGAATTGGATCATGTGACAAACCGACACCACAGTTTTGTGGACCCTTCAGTATCATTGAGAGGATTTGGCCAGTAGCCTATCAAATTGCATTGCCTCCGACAGTGAAATTCCATGATGTTTTCCATGTATCTTTGCTTAAGAAGTATGTTAAGGATGTTCATCATGTGATTGACTGTTCTGTGTTGTAGGTGGAACCAGATGGATAATTCTAGTCAAAGCCTTAGTGTATATGGCAGAAAAAGGTGCTCATGCTCCAAAACTGAGAAATCGAGCAAGTTAAATAGAAATGAAAGTAGTTTGGGCCCAATGAAGCTACATGGGAGATGGCGGATCAGATGTGAGCTATGTATCCTTCCTTATTTGTCAGTTGAGGCAAAGTAGCTTTAATATGGTGTTTTGGTATATGCTTTGATATGGTATTTTGGTATATTCTTTGATATGGTGTTTTGGTATATCCTTTGATATGGTGTTTTGGTATATGTTTTGACATGATGATCTGGTATATGTTTTGGTACATTTTTTTGGTCTATATTTTGATGATATTGGTATATGTACATATGTATATGGATGTAAACACTGCCATGAGCTATGTTATAAATCTCCACTAAGTGGTATGGGTGTCATGTCATTATGATTATGTTGTCATGTTACTATGTTATCATGTGGTTATGTTATCAACATGTTATGATGTCATGTGGGTTAGCACTCAGCATGATGATCATTGTAAATATCATAATGAGCTATATTATAAAGCTCCAATATGTGGTATGTTGTCATAATGTTTTTCTTTTGAGAAGGCCCTTCATTATAAATACTACATCGAGCTATGTTATAAAGCTCCATGAGCAGTATGTCTTCTTTCAACTGGTTTCTTAGGTATATGTGTGATTGAACACCGAGGATGGTGTCCTCGAAGGGGGACAGCTCTGTAACAGCCCTGGTGAAAATTCCATGTAATAAAAGTTAAAAACAATAAACACAATTGATGGGACACTTATTCCAAGCTGAATGTTGGGTAAGGCATCCTAGGGGGTGTTCATTTGGTTGTTTATGGCTAAGAAAATTGGCAAAGGAAATGGATAAGACTTTGGAAAGGAAAAATGACAATTTTGGCACAATTATTTATGAAAATAATGGAAATTAGGAGAAAAAGTAGGTGAAAGGTCATAGGTTGCATGTGAGGAAAATTAAGGAAAATAATGGAAAATGAAGAAAATAGAGGCATCGTTCATAAAAATTCTTCTAACGATCAGTTGGTAACCTTTTGTTAGTTTAGCTTTGGAGCTCTCTCATTATTCTCTCTCTCTCACTCTTGGACACTTAGAGTTTCTTGGAGCACTTTGGCATTGGAGCAATAAAGGAAAAGAAGGAAAGAGGAAGCAAAGATCAAGAAGGGAAATGTAGGATCAAGCAGCTACAACAGGCTTCATTACATGTATCAACTTGCATGTGTATTTTCCTTGCTAGATTTTGGCATGCATGGGATTGCATTTGGTTCTTTTCTATCATGGCATGGTTTTTTCCAGGTGTCATAGTATTCTTCAGCCTAGCCTTTCCATTTCTTGATAGCTTTTATGAGATAGGTTTCTCATATTTGCTTAGTGTGGGATGGCTGGATGGATTCAAATCTGAGTGGGGTGGATCTCCAAACTGATGAACACATGGCCTAATGGTTGTTGAACCAAACTGTGGATCATGATAAAGCCACTAGCATAGTAACCCCTGAACCAGACTGTGGATTGTGCTAAATTCAGATTGTGTGCCTCGGCGGGCCTATGAATCCTTTCTAGTGAATGGTGAGATATACGGTAAATCCAAGAGGTGGGTTTCTCTCTTTTGGGCCTCCGAGATGGGATGTATGGTAAAGCCTAGAGATTGTGTCTAGGTGTAGGGCCTAGTGATCCCTAGATTGGACTATGGATTACAATAAAGCCTCAAAGACTAGGAGGCACTCAAATTTCTCACGGTGTAGGTGGAGAACTTCGGTGGCATACATGCTTATTTGGTGTTGTTGGTGTGTTCTATGAGTCCCACATATATGCTTGCAATACGGCACGGGGGCAATTAGTTGAAGAGAGACTTGGCTCAACTAATCTATAGTCGGGTGGAACATGGTAGCTCCATATCTGGTTGGTTTACTACATTCATTAATGATAAATTCATTCCCTTGATTTTCATGTGTAAATGTACTGATGTATATGTGGATCGTATGGCTGATATTTTTATTATATTTTTGTCTCTATTGTGTTGGATATATGTGTGTTTTATGACAGCAACTATGCATGGCTCTCAGCATGTTTTTACTTGTAAATGAATGGATAATGTACCTATGGCCTAATAGATGATAATGTAGCAAATGACATGAGGAAAAAATGGTTTATTGTGATACTCAAATAAGTATGAGATCCCTACACTTAATTTTGTTATTTACACCTTTAGGTTACATGTTTATGATATGCTTGACAAAATTCCTATCATGGCTAGTAGGGGTCTGGTTAAGGTATTATTCCTCTTATTGCTTTAGCATCATTGTTTTCTTTTTATTTTACTGATATTAAGCTATCACTCCATTCTAGGCAGTGACCTGGGCTCTCAGCCTGAAAAAGTGGCTTAAATCCCGGGGTCATTGGCACAGAACTGGAAAATTTTGTCCCTGGATGCTAGCACATAAGCCTGTGAGAGCAAATTTGGGTTTATTGATGTTGTAATTCCTATAGTATGAGAGCGAATGAGGCCTAAGATGGTCAAAAATTTAGTAGGACCTAAGGGAAATTTGTATAAAGTGTTGTATTGGTTTATGTGGGTCCTGAAGTTGATGTTGGATGACTGTGTGTGATGTTTCCATCGATTCCACTTCCTTAAAGTCACATAGGAGGTTGAATCCAATCCTAGTAGCATCTCATTGCATGTTTACCCCAGTTGGCTAGTTACTTGGGTAGACGTGGGAGGAGGGTGTTATAGTCCCCTCTTGATTTTTCATCTTGATGAATCTTCCTTCAAGCGATCAAGCTTCTTCCAAAGGACCTGCCCTGATTCCAATTGTTCGGAAAAATACTGGGGGGGGGGGTGAATCAGTAATTAAAACTCACTTAAACTTTTCTTTTCTTACTTATATTTTTGTACACATCTTTGCTGAAAGAAACTCATGTATGCATGCAATTGTCATGTAAACAACTAGAGTAGATTCAGTAAACTTACTTTTTATTTAATTCAACATCTATTTAACTTGAACCAGTGTATCAATACCTCATTAGGAATTAATAAAATAGTAACCATGTGCAGTAAGAACAAAAGAAACCATTACACATAAGCAACACACATGAACACCAGTATTTTTAGGTGGAAACCCAATGTGGGAAAAAACCATCGTTGTTGTAGTCTCTGTCTTTTTTTATTATTAAGAAAAATTTATTACAATCTTGTACTAGTGCAGACTCATACCAACATGTAGGAACCCACCTGAAGAAGGCTACAACCTTCTCTTGTTTTCCAGCACCCATTCGAAGGGAGCTCCAACCCCCTATACTACCATCGACCACATTTCAAATTTGTAGGCCACGTTTCACCAAATTTTTAGACTGGACCCACTACCATCAAATAATAAAATTGAAACCAATCATCATATAAAATCACTTAATCACTATACCAACTGAGACCCAAATCAATCTTGAACAACCAAAAGCAGTTAGATCACTATAAACCCATTCACCAAAATACCAATCCACAAATTGTTCAACATAGAAACTATATTCTATCACTGCAAACCTTGATCAATAGAATATCATAATATATATGCTACTTTGCTTTAGCATATCTGCCTACATATGTGCATTCCATGAGGCATACCCCGTGCAAATGTCAAAACACTGAACCCTGAAACTGAAGCACTATTATTCTGAAACACATATTGAGTTAAACCCTGAAACATTGGATCATTATGAAACGTTCACAGAACCATCACATGTCTTCAATCACATATAGCTAGCAACATCATCACTTCTTCAATCAACCAATTCAACTTCAAACATCACTATTAACTCAAATTATCTGGTAAAACTTCATTTACAGACAATAGAAACACAACAAGACTAATTAGATTGATCATACATCCTTTTCAACAAATCTTTGGCTTATATACACACTTTCCACAAAGCATTTCCACGTGTATATGAAATTTTCAGGAATGAAACCCGTGTAAAGATCTGAATATATACATGACTTAGCAATGTTAAACCCATTAGTGTATGCACCTTTCAGGTTATCAAACCCATGTACATATTTGCAATTATTGACACAAGCCTTCTGCACAAGAGAATTTTAGCAATACCCAGATCTTAGCATACATAGAATAATCACATGTCAATACTTTATCATCACATATCAAATCAACTCATAAGAAGATTATTCAATACCTATTCATTTCAAATTTATTGGATCTAATCATATTCTGGGTGCATAATGTGTCATTAATATCCCATTACATGCACACTTTCTTCAGATCTAACTTTTCATAAAATCTTCATCACTTGCACACAAAACACTCTGATATTCATCTCCTTATATAGCTTAGCCCTTAGATAATACCACGGGTCAAAACCATACTAGTGTGAATGGTATTCTCTAACTGGATCAAATATACGTTGCTAGGCTCAACACTATGGATCAACACCATGGTTTGATAAACACCCTCCGTATTTAGAATACCATGGTGCGAAAACTGTACGCGCCTTTCCTTCTTCATACTCTCATGTGTATGTGACTTTGCTTCACAGAACCTGTGTATACTTCTTGAAACTTCATCTTTATCATTCCTCTCTCTCTGAATTGCTATGCCTTTGACCAAACTCTCTATCACATGTGGACACATCCTGTTGACATCTTCATTAAGTAGGTTTCCAACAAAATGCAACACATCAAGTAGGTTTCCATTAAGGACAACACATTAGTCATAATGCCAAGATAGGTGATTCTCAGTGGTTCCTCCCTACATTTGATTCAGCGTTCCCTTCCCTGTGTGGACTCCTTCAAGAATCCATAGTAGCTAGAAGATTTATGCATCAGGGTTAAGAAATTAGGGTTAAGTAATGGTAAGTCCACATTCCTTCTTGAACACCTACAATTCTAGGGATTTCAAAAAATTATCACAATAGCCACAATTGAGACCATTTATGCCCTAAAACAAAAACTTGTTTTCCAATGCATGAATCAATAAGAGAGTAGTAGCATGGTTATCAGTTAATTAATCTGTTTATTCCTTCTTGAGTCCTTTATTTAGTCATGGGTTACGAATTATTCATCCATTTTTGAATATCTTATTTAGTCATGGGTGACCAGAGGTGGTGAATCGAGCAACCCATCAGTGGTAACTTTAGGCCATTAAGTTCATACGTGGTACCTAGAAGATGATATGTGGTATTTGTAAGAATTCATAACGAAAGTTAGGGTAAAGATTCAATATACTAGTGTTGTATCCCCAGCCTCGACTACTTTGGACTATAATTCTGAGTGGTTTGATTTTTCTTTTCTGTGTCACATCTTCATTTTTGAAGCTCAACTGATATCTTATATTTGTGAATATTGTGGCTATTCAGACCCTTGCAAATAGTGATATTGTTCTCTTCCAAAGTTCAATGATTTTGAATGCAAGTCTGTGGTTTTGGACTTGAGAATAGGGCTATGTCTAGTGCCTAGAACTATGATCCAATTATAAATGAGTTCAATAATGAGAGGATGGATTTCTTGACTGTTTGGTCTTTGTAAAATAGGCTTAATACACCTCTAATTACTTTTGAATAGGACTTCACTTTTATTACAGTGATAAGGTCTTGGATTTATGCTCAAAACTCGGATTTTTACTACGGTCTCATCTCCATTACCAACACTATTGTTCTAAGAACTGGCGTATTGTAGTATATTGGAACCCCTTGTTGTATATATGCCACCTATGTTATGTGACCTCATTGCATGGTATAATTGGCCTACCCATCACTTGTTAACTTCTAGATCTCATTTTTACATTTAATTTTTTTCTTTTACATCAATTCAAGAGCCCTTCATGGGAATTTGCATCACGACCTTGACTTTTACCTTGTCACAACCCTAGAGCACACAAATGGCTTCTAAACCAAAGAAAAAATAATCAATGGGAAAGAAACCCATTCTTGAATAAATATTTTTCTTTTGCAAAAATAAAATTTTCTTTTCTTTTTATTTTGACAAGTACATTGATTACATCAAGTCATGGTACATAGAAAATTATGAAGACCAAAGACGAGTAAGTATTCACTAACAATTCCTAAAATTTCCACTCATAGATTTGGCAGTCTACATCCATGATCATTTGAGATTAATAATAGTCCTGAGACCTCTCATGTGGCACTTAATGTGTATTTTTTTGTAGGTATGGGTGTCCCGAACAAGGCATGTAGCACTATCCCAATGGAAGGTGGGTCAAACTCTACATTTGACACTCTTTGTTCTTTCCCTGCATTGGAGTGGGATTAAGGATTGATGAGCCTAGAGTCTCATTACCAATTTCAAAACCAAGCCACACTAGTCATTGGTATAGGACAAGGTTTGCCAAATCCCATAGGAATAATATTGCTCTTGTGGTAGGAAAGGAGATTTCTCTTTATCAAGTTGAGGAATTTCTTGTCGTTTTTATTTGTGTATGCAATAATTTGGGTTTCTTTATCATGTATAGTGCCATTAGTCATTTCACGTTGTGAGGATGGCATGGTTTTATCCTTTGGTATGAGGAGGGAGCATGGAAGATATTGGCCCAAACGTGGTTATTAATGAATCATTATTTTCTTGGGCTTATACTATGGCACCTTTTTTTTTTTCATGTGTGGATACATATAAATGATATAATGTTTTGATTTGGGTAAAATTACTCAATATCCCACTTGAACTTTCGAATAATGTAGGTATTAAAGCCACAGGATATGCAATTAGATCCTATATTATAGGTGATGATGGGTATCTAGAGAATAACTTGTGGTTAATGGCCTAGCTTCTAGTTGATATCAATGCTAGGTAGGGTTTATATGAATCAATCCAAAATGTTAGTGGTGATATTTCCTATACTAATATTCTTAACTATATGGATGTGCCATTTGTTGTTCTAGATGCCATGAAGTGGTCCACTTAAATGGTGGGTTGTTCTCGATTTTCCATTACTTGACATCATGGGATGGGTATGTGTAATGAAGAAGTTCATCCCAATGAAATGAATGAGGATAATTCACCCAGAGTAGTTCTAGTTGTTAATAGTGTATATATTGTTATTGATCTAGTCAAGGATATGGCTCCTATGACTCATCCTATGAAAATTTTTATTGTGATGCAGCTACAGGGAGGAGTTCCATATGGTTAAATGCAGAGAACATTCTTATAACATGTACTATTATAATGTTCTTGTGGTTTCATCAAGATGTTTCTCAACATCCCTTATGACACTCAATAACAATATATGTCATTTGATGGTGTATTATAGGACATCCAACCAAAAATGCATTTGTCAGATCTATCTTCTTCGAGTGACAAAAATTTAGGTAGGATAGAAGAAATTGACCAAAGATTTGTTACGTCATCTAGCAGGAGAAGATCATCTAGAGGTGAAAAGATTAGAAAAAAATTCCATAGATGCATGGAAAATTTTCATGCTAAAGGGGGGGTCATTTTCTTATGATAATGAGAGCATAGATGACATCAAGGTTCCCTTGAGGTACATACATCTAGTGAAACAGTGGGCACCCAATGATATTCCAAAAATAAACACTAATTTTTCTGTCAATGAAAGGATATATTGTATTGCCTCATCGCCATTACATGGTTTAGGACTAGTTTCCATGGATGGAATAAAGGAATGTTACGGAGGATTAACTGAATTGATGGAGTATGGCAGAACCTATTACAACTATAATGATTGGGTACAACTATTCCAATATACAAAAGTATGCGGAGATATGGGGTTGCTGCAAATTATATACAACTAAAAGACAATGATGAAAATAAAGGTGAAACTATGTATATTGATGGAAGTCCAAAAGCAACAAGGAATATTCCAGGGTTTATAAATAGTACACAGTCCATCACCACAAATAAGAAACCCAATTTCATATTCGAGGTACATGAAGGAAATCGTGTATTTGTATATGTCATTAAATAAATAGTTGTAGGGGAAGAATTGCTCATTGATTACATTTTGAATAGAATAAATACAAATATTGCTATTTTGGGGGCGGTATGTATTCAATTTTACCCAACTTGTAAGCAATGTCTATTGTATGTTATGATTTCCATTTACTATGTGAAGTTTCTATAGAAATTTAGACATATGTCAATAATGGTTTTCTTATTAATATAATGATTATTAATTATGGATGAACTGAAAATTACACTTATTTGATAAACTCGGTGATAAGGGGAAGGCACCATACTTAAAGCATTCCACAGAGGCTCATGAGGAAGAGGTTACTGATGATGTAATTTTTATGTTTGTCGGTCCCATGCAAGCAATAAGGAAGCTTAAATTAAAAGAAACCAAGAATCTAAATTCTCTAGTTCTGATTGAGCCTCCGATAGATGAGATAAAAGGTGAAATCAAAACCTTGTTGCAACAATTTGTCACTATGGGGTGAGCAAATCATTTAATTATCCCAATTATTTTTTTATAATTTATTTATCTCATCCGTTATTAAAAAAAAAACTCTTTATTTTACAAGAGTTTTTGGCAGATTTCGATCCTCATGCTACAACTATGGGTTGGGTTGACGTTGGTAGCAGTGTTGATTCTCCACCTATGAGTGAGTCACCGATCATTGAGACCAAAAGAATCGTTCAACCACACATAGCAAGATTTTCATCCCTTGAACAACGTATGTCAACAACTACACATGATGTTGTTGATGTAGAGCATCATACAATTACACAATTTGAAATGAGCTTCCCTGGATCATCGCGTGTTACTAGCGCAAGATCACTACCAATCACGTTTTTGGTACATGATGATAATGTCCCTGTGAAAATAGAGAAACTTATAGGTATTTAAGAAGTGTTTTAAATAGTAAGTACAACCAAAATGAAATTAACGTAGAGTCTATTATTATTTTAAACTAATGATAATATTGTTTTCCAGGAAATGATGTATTTTATAGGCATTTGTCTAACATAACCTTGGAAATATTTGGGTCAACCATTCGTACAAACTAAAAATGCCAAGGTTGCAAGTTAAAATAGGAACTTATTAACTGGATGTTTCACTTGTTCAGTGACGGTACCTTCAACAAATCTGGCATAACTCAAAGGAAAGCCTACATTTAAAATATTTGTAGGACCAATATAGATCTCAATTAGAAAGGGCCATCTCGCATGAGCACCCTCCATTGATTCCATAGATGGAGTGGAGAATGGTCGTGTAATATGCACATGAGAAGGCACTTTGAAAAACATGGAAGACTCCACCCAGACTAGGAAGGTATGAGGCACGTCCAATAATGTAATTATGATGCTTTATCATCATTGTGACATCTAATTAAGATTTTCAATGTTTTAAATATGGGCTCCCAAATACTTTCGAAGCCACAGAGGCTAGAATAGACAAACATGGGAAAAATCATTCTAGCCCTGGTGGTTACTACTAGCCACAAAAATTGTAAGCATATAAAAAATTAATTTCATCAAAATTATAAATTGTTAAAAAAATTAATTTAATATCACAGAAGAAGAAAAAATCATGTTTTAATGCAACATTGCAGGGGAAAAAATGTAAAGAGAATCCTATGAAGGAAGACATACAACTTTCTTTCAAGTATGACTATCAATTTTTGGTTGAACGGAGGAAAATCTTAGCATCTTCATAGTCTTCCAACATTGAACATAACACTCAGGAAAATAAAATCAACAAATAGCATGTATAAATCATTACTTGTACAATCTTTTTGTTATAATTTTTTGTCATAAAGTAATGTGCTTGATTGTAAAAAGGAAGCAAGAAATGTACATACAAAACATGAGCCTACTGACAGTGGAGTTCCTCATCTTGAGACTGATATTCAACTCGATATTAGAGATATTTCATGTGTTATAAAAAAATTGTAATATGGAATTAAATTAAAAGTATTTAAGTGAAAATGATGTATTAATTATAACCTTTCTTGTTTATACACTAGAGCATGTACACGATGTGGCCAAAGAAGAGGAGGAACATATGCCCACATCTGAAATTATTATGCTTCCCTCCACTACTGAAACAGGGAAAGAACACTATACTACTCTTTTTATTAACAAAACATTTATAATAATAATAACTATAAATAAAAATTTAACATTTCTTTCTTATTGCAATTGATGCTTGGCCCCACTTGTAGTAGCATAGTCGTATGAGTAGGCCAACAAAAAGACATATTACACGAGACCACAACAACTAAAGGGGTCCAAGATCAAGACATTCAGGCTAATTACATGTTAAAAAAGAGAAAGAAATCTAATAAAAAATGACTAAACTTGTTTATTTAGACCCTACTTTTTTGAGTACCACATTTTTATTGAGAGGTTGAATGTCTCATGGCATGTGCACATGTAAATTTAGACTATCTTAATAAAAAGTTTTGATTTATTTGTTGCAAAACATTGGAACATTTTTTTCATGTTATGTAAACATATTTTTTGTGATACAAGGAGGGTGTAGAATACCATATATTTGATAAATTTGTGATATAAGTCAATTAACTCTGTTACAAACACAACAAGCTTATAATCTAATTCCCATGTTAAAATAAGCCTTTCCACAATGTGTGTCGATGATAAGTCAACCATCTACTAATTTGTATACATATCTAATGTAGGAGCATCTAACCCTCCTTAATCAAAAGAGGAATCCAAAGTGGAGAATGAGAGGACGTGGACCATCGGAGCTGAACAAGGGACAATTCTATTTAAACAAAGCTAATTAGGTGGAATGGATAAAAGTCTCGAGGAGACTTATTAAATGTAATTTGCCACATATGTAGAAAGATTAGGGGTTTTTATGGCAAGAGTGCATCAATGAACACTCCTGATAGTGTAGTAGGCTCTGATACGTTTAAGTGGTTCTCATTTAAAGGCTTATGCCCTAAACAAAAGATAAATGCTTCCAATAGGGTTTGTGGTCCATAATCCACAGGCCTCAGGATCGAATTTTATAAAGAAAGGGGCAATTGGCCTTACCCAAAATCTCATTTCATCATTTGGTATTAGAGCAGGGAAAGTTTTCCTACGAGAAGGAAGGAGTGTAAGCAGAAGGTGAGGAGGTACATTTGTTGAAGTTGGAGAGTTATGGTCTTACTGTCGTGCAGATAGTGGCAGTGGAAGGTGAGAATACTTGCAGCAACCTAGAGCGAGGAGTTCTTAATTGGTTCCAGAGGAGAGAACCAGAACAATGCCAAAAGACTAAGCTCAGAGGAGAAAGCTTGGTGAGGTATTGTGTAGCAGAGGAATACTGTTACTGCAGAGGTTGGTTGCAACTCACAGAAGATCATGAAGGCAGTTCCACTGAGAGGTGGGTAGAATTGCTAAGGATAAGGAGAAGCATATGACCAGGAGGTCATAAACTTTTGTGCCTCGGGAGTCTAATGCAAGAGCATCTAACCCTCCTTAATGAAAATAGGAATCCAAAGTGGAGAACGAGAGGACGTGGACCATCGGAGCTGAACAAGGGACAATTATGTTTAAACAAAGCTAATTAGGTAGAAAGGATAAAAGTATCAAGGAGACTTATTAAATTTAATCTGCCACATATGTAGAAATATTATGGGTTTTTATGGCAAGAGCGCATCAATGAATGCTCCCAATAGTGTAGTAGGCTTCGATACATTTAAGTAGTTACGTTTTAAAGGCTTATGGCCTAAGTGAAAGATAAACTCTTGCGATAGGGTTTGTGGGCCATAACCCGCAGGCCTTAGGATCAAATCTTATAAAGAAAGGGGAAATTGGCCTTACGCCAAAATCTCCTTTCATCAATATCCCACTCCGCCATACACTACTACACTCCTAATTTACTTGCTAGCTACTCTTGCTTCAATGTCTAATCACAACAATTTTTGTTTATGATGAAAATTTAAGTACATATGAGTATAATGTTCATGGTGGGACATATGAATTTTCATCCCAAAATTTCCCATCAATGATTATAATAACCTTGAATGGGCTAGCATTGGTCTGTCATCATCATCTCAAAATTACTCGACAAATGAAAACTTTCCATGTATGTCATCATAACTTCACAATATCTCATGTTTAACCCTTTTATATAGATTATATGCCTGAATTTATGGAAGGCCATCCCCTCTACCTATCCTATGATTGATTGTGACAGCAAGTGAATAAAGGACAATTGATAGATCTTTGTTGACAAGATCCCCTGTTTATAAATTGTACTTTGTTCACCTGTTCTCAGAATCAATTATAGGCTAGGTAGTGGTGATTGTCTACCAGAAATTCATTTATATAATCTATAGAAGGGGTCATCTATGAGAGAATGTGAAGTGATGATGACAGACATGGTAAATTTTCATCTTCCATGTCATTTTAAGGTGGTGATGATAGACCAATGCTAGCCCATTCAAGGTTATAGTCATTGATGGGCAATGTGCATAGGACCATTCATACATCCCATCATGGAAATTACACTCACGTGTACTTGAATTATCACCATGACCAAAAAATATTGTGAATTGATAACCAATATATGCTAGAATTTTGTTAGACTAATATAGATTAGAAAATGAAACCAAGATATATATATATATATATATATATATATATATATATATATATATATATATATATATATATATATATATATATATATATATTAGTTATAATAAATATAGTATAAATTAATATAACAGTTATTCCAACATTGTTGACTAGTCTATATTGAGACTAATCTTGATGCTTCCTATGATGGTGTATCAACTTATCTCATTATTTATCCCAATAATAATTGAATGTCATAATATTTCTCTAAGGTTCTATTCAAATTCTGGTAATTTATAAGACTTCTAGCCTTCCACTATTTGCATGGCTCTCTAGCTTCAAGAGGTCCACTAAGTATAGGTTAATTAGTATATGTTTAATGAAGGTACTTTATTGTCGTCAATCCATATTCAGAAGATCTTGTAAACATTTTTTCATAGGTATGGGCTCCTGTAGGTTATTCATATTCTCTATTTTCATAGTTTGGTTGATATTAGAAGTATCATGCTCACAACACACACCCATACACATATGCCAATGTTAATCATTAATATCTATGCATCAAACATAGTTCATGACTTCTATAGTATTTTTCAAACTTCAAATATTATATATGTATGTGAAATACTGCTTTGTCCTATTCAAGTTTGGTGATTTTAGTTTTCAGACTAATTCTGATCTTTTAACAATGTGTTTTCAAACTTAATTTGGATACCCTATTTAGAATGTAAATTTCAGTCTTTAATCATGATTAGTATTGTTTCTGTATTTTTGAAATGGTGCAACAATTCAGATGCCTGGTTTCAAAAACAATTCTCATGCATGTCGTTTGAATGAGAGCTAATCTATTGAAGCATAAATGTGCAATTATTAATTTTCCAGTGCTATTAAATTTCTCATTTTAAGCATCTAAAAATATCATCGAATTCATCGAATACACTCTTCCCTAAAAAAATTATATAAACCCCTCTTATCTATTCCGCTAAATGCCTAAGTATTTTGTGTCTATGATTAATGAATGAATGAATGAACGTCATTTGTTAAGGAAAAATTGCTATATACCTCTTTATGTACATGATGTTGCTTCATATTATGTAAACATTTTTTTATGATAAATTTTTTTGAGATGAAATATTTTGTGTATTTACAAACACATGAATGAATGAATGGATGAATGCAAGTTATATGTTAATGAATAATTTCTATATGTCTCTTTTAAGTACATGATGTTGTTTCATATTATGTAAACATATGTTTTATGATAAAATTTATTGAGATGAAATATTTTGTGGATTTACGAAAGAATGAATGAATGAAATTTATATGTTAATGAATAATGTTATATTTCTTTTTAAATACATGACGTTGTTTCATATTATGTAAAAATATTTTTTATGATAAAATTTATTGAGATGAAATATTTTGTGGATATATGAATGAATGAATGAATGAAAGTTCTCTATTTGTTTTTTTATGTATCTTAATGTATTTCTTGCAACTATTTCCTATATAGTATATAGATTGGGTACTAGGGAATTGGGAATGATGTGGGGGGGAGGAGAGAGGTTCCACCTTCATGTGGTTGGCCCTCTTCAGCAGAGAGTAAAATTAGGATTGAGATAATATTGGAGAAAAACACCCTCAATCCAGTAGAGCAACAACAAAGTCAATGTGGACTTCGTTGTTTCTTCAACGAGTGGAGAAAGGTTTGCTCGACCAAGATTAAACTACTCCAACAATTTATTCTCGAAACCGGGAGGAACTCATCTAGGTATTCATATTTTTTATATTAAAATCTCCATATTATAACAATTTTGTTTCATATTGTCCATATTAGAATCTCCATATTTCCTTTGTTGTCCTCTTCCTGGAAAATACAATGTTCAACCATTGTAGCATATCCACAATCCACTAGTGACTAATGTTTAAAACCAAAATGATATATGTTAACAAAACCTAGAATTGATCTTCAAAACTTTACAAAAGAAAACAATTACCACAATTTTAAAATGTAAAAGTAAAATTCTGCAGATACTTCTCAAACAAAGAGTCAATATTGATCAAGAGAGCCAATGTTTCCTCCTGTCTTCACCAATAACATTTGGGGCATCTATGAATTCCAAACATACTCTTGCGTAGATGTCATACATGTTACAGGTGAAGATGGGGGGAAATATTGGTTGTCTTGACCAATGTCAATGTTCTATATCAGAAGTATCTACAAAATTACACTTTATGTTTTGATATTATGGTAATTGTTTCCATTTTTAAATTATAGTGTCTACTAGTGCACGAGGTAAAAAAAATGTAATGTTATTTTTATTAATGAATAATTAAAAAAAATATCAATTTAACATTTATTTTCTGCGACAGCTGATGATCCATGCCTCTTGCGATAGCATTGACAATGTCATGAGTACACGACCAGGCCATCAAAAATAAAGAAAAAGAAAAAGAAATGATTGTAATAGTTATATCATTAGAAATATTATGTATCATATTATGAAAACATATTTTATATGATAAACAAAAATTGAGATGATGTATTTTGTGTCTATGATTAATGAATGAATGAATGGATGTTATATGTTAATGAATAATTTATATTTGTCTCTTTAAGTACATAACATTGTTTCATATTATGTAAACATATTTTTTATGAAAAAATTATTGAGATGAAATATTTTGTGGATTTATGAATGATTGAATGGATGAATGTTTGTTTTTTTATGTATCTTAATGTATTTCTTTCAACTATTTCCTGTATAGTAGATAGATTGGATACTAGGGAATTGAGGTGGGTAGGGGGCATGAGAGCTTCCAGCTTCACGTGGTTGGCTATGTTCAGTGGAGAATAAATTAGGATTTCGATAATCTCGGAGAAAAACACCATCAATCCAACAAAGCAACAACAAAGTCAATGTGGATTTCATTGTTGCTTCGTCGAGTGGAGGGAGGTTTTCTCCAAGATTAAACTACTTCAACAATTTATTCTTGAAACCAAGAGAAGCTCATTCAGGAATTCATGCAGGCAAGCATTTTTAATTATTATTTATTCAAGAAATTAATATTAATATTTGGACAAATTTAATCTAAGTTTTCCTGATTGGTATCATGAATATGTGTAGGACAACTAGTTTCAATTTAGATGTTGAAGTGGAATAATTATCTGAAGCAAAGAGCTCAAAATGGTAAGGGTTTAGGTGAGACATTTTTTTTTTTTTTTTAATTTTTTTTTTGTCTTGTATATCTTGGCTAAGTGGGATTTACATGAAGTTTTATTAGAAATAACAAACATTTCCATGAAAAAAATTCATGTAGTATTTCTATTTCTTTGACAATTGTATTTTTATTTGAGTGAAAGACCATAAACTGTTATTTTTCATGCAGGGAAGTAGGAGAAACGCTTACTCTATTAATTGGGCATAATGCACTCGTATTTTTTTTCTTATATTTTATTACTTATTTATCACGTCTTGCTTCTCCTACCTTTTTTTTGCAAGTACTTTCATTCTCATATTTGGATTTGAAAGATTTACGGTTGGAGTCATATACGCGAAAAAAAACTCAATGAAGTACTTCTAAAATTTAACCCACCAAACGCTTGGCTACCAAGTGTGTGATTTAGTTTTGTGTTTCATTTGATTTCAAGCAAATTTTTATTTCTACATTGAAAATCTTCGAGACCATAAATGTTGAGAAAAACTAGGGCGAACAGAATAAGGTTTTCTTTCATAATGTTTTCTCTAATTATATTGACAATTATTGTGATATAATGTTAGTTCATCATTATCGTTATTATTTTATGTTCATAATCAAGTCAATGCCGATAAAAAAGATCCCAATGCAAGAAAGAACGCAAGAAATAGGCTCCAAGCTAGGGCAAACCCCCTCCACGGGGGAAAACCCAAAACGTTTTCTTCTTATAGAAATTCAGGGAAGAATTCTAAGACCTTTGATCAATACAACTGACAGAGTGATAGGCGTGCCGCCTAAAGAACAATTATTCTCTCTATAAATTGGTATATTTCTCTTCTATAGCTCAAAATCTGAACAAAGATTTCTTCCCATATGTACCAACTTGTCAAACAAAGAATTAATGCACAAGGAAAACAAAAAGACCTTCTTGCTTTCCTCACTATCCTTCACCTCTTTACTGCTTTGAATTTGTCTTAAATTTCTAAAAGAGACTGAATTACTTTCGTGAGTCAAATGAAGTCCAATACTTCACCTTCGTTGAGAAATGTAGAGCATTATGTGAGTTAGATTCTTCAATTTTATTTCTCTTATCTTGGCATTTACTTGTGAAATTATATGTTTATTATGTTAGTGTCCCTTTCATAAAATATTTACGCACATGAATATCACAAAGAAAAGAGCACAAGATGTAGGCGCACAACCGGACAAAACCACTATGAAATTCAATTTTTTACAAGACAATTTGTATCCTTCTTCACCATGAACCAAACATGCAAGTTGATGTGATCCACCAAGTTATTATGCCTTATCCTCTCCATGCACTTGGCTATATATATGGGGTGTATGGAGAATAGAGGGCCATGTTCCTTCAAGTCTTATGGGGTTGACACACTACACCCATGCAAGTTGACTCACCAAAATTCTTTGGTAGACGTGCACATCTCCTCCATTCAGTATACATAACCATTCATTAAAGTGTTGGTTGGGGTGTACCTTTAGCTAACCGTATCCACTCGTTGCACATGCTAAGTCATGTTTTTGGGTGATCAACCAAATTCATTGACGAATTCGTGATGTGAGGCATGATTATAAATAGTTGTGCTCATACTCAACTCGTCTAAGTGTTTTCCGTACAGTAAAATTTTTGCACCAATTTCTATATGCCTTCTCTACACACTTTGACCATTTTCCTCTCCACAATTTCAAAAGACTAAATTTTCTCAATCCTTATTCCTTCACACTTGGGGACTTTTCTATCCACTACCTTCTTTTACTTTGTCCACATTTTAAAAGTAGAGTGGGAACTATGATGTCATCCTCCACTCAAGCTGCCAACTCTGACTTCAATGCTTGTTAGCGCAAGCCAATACTTAATTAGGAAGATAGTTATGAAAATTAAGGGTGGTTTGCAGGGGCCTTCTCATGACACGCCTGAGGGAAACCAACCAATATGCAACATACATTCAATTTTCATGCAACAACCCACAACAAGATTTCCCTCTCAGAACTTTGGATTCCTATGTCCCTCCATTTAGGCCACTCATCAATTTATTTTCACCAATAAATAATTTACATAACTAGGTTTATATACATGGGTTTTTATGGAAAAGAGTTGTTACACATTCTCCTATTCTATAGTATCTTTCCATCGCACAAAATAGTCTCTCCTCTTAATGTTGTTGATAACCATAACTCTATAAGCCACAATATCCTATAGCTTCAACTCTCGGTGATCAACAATGAAGGATGTTATATATATATATATATATATATATATATATTAATGCATATCTCCATTGTCAATGAACAAACTTGTGTATTATATTTTTTTAATGGTTTGTTAGTCATATTCTCCTCACATTTACATTAAATACAGTTGAGGCACTAGATTACATCATCCACTTTGGTTAATATTGTCCAATATTACTCAATAGTAGTTCTTGAATAGGTATTAATGTGAATTTGGAAATTGTAGCAAGCATAATTTTAAAGAGGGTACATTAGGATTGCAAGTTGACCACCCTCAATCTTGTTCCTGTTGCACATTATACACATTGTATTACTTCACTAGGCCTTGCAGGTAGTTCAAATTCTAGTATCATGATTTGGTTTGAGTGAGTTGGTTTCAGTTATGCTAAAGTTCAATTTTCTAGTGAAGTTGAGACTAACCAGGTTATCATCATCCATATTGTTCAATGGTCCAATTTAATTCAAACCTAAGTAATATTAGTTGTTGGATCATTATTGATGTGCATTTGGAAATTGTAAAATGTATTGTTCCAAAAAGGGCACATTAGGATTACAAGTTTTCCATCCTTAGACTTGTCTTGTTGAATATATTTTACATGTTATATTCCCTCACTATGCCTTTGGGTTGTTCGTCTTCCATTTTCTAGTCTCACAATTTAAATTGTGGTTATTGGTCATGTTCATTTTGGTTTTCTAGTCATTGAATCAATATGTTTGTCCTTGTAAATTATGTTATTTTTTGTAAATGATTTTAGTTTAGGGTTTAGCTTGACATAATATTTGTGGTAGTTTTTTTTTGTTGATATCTTAGTAGGATAAAGGACTCCGCTAGAATGGGATGTTAAAAAAAACTAAAAATATTGAGGATGAATAACAAAACCTTTCCAGTGAAACCAGGTGAATTGTTAACCATGATATGTGATTAATATATATATATATATATATATATATATATATATATATATATATATATGGAGTAGATAAACAAGTACCTCCATTCATGAAAGTCACAAAGGCACTACCTATGTTTGCAAGCTTTCTAAATTTATTTCACTGTGTTGAAAGAGTAATGTTTATTTGTGGCTATCGTCTATTGACAAAGCTAATTTCCACCAAAGGATCCACTTGTTTGGAATCCATGTGGGGTCAATATGACCAACACGTTGTTGCTATGGAGAAAAATGGTATACACAAGCGATATTCCACATTTGAAGTCCAACCATTTCTTGAATCTTAATATTTTGTTAGGACAAATAGTAACAAAATTGTGATCTTTTGTGGATTTTAATTTATGGTTGTAATGTTTCATAGTAATATTTTGGTACATGAACTACATATTTGATGAAACCAACCTGGATTGTGCTTATGTTTTTGCTTGGATGTTGGCTTATCACCAATACTTTGTTATTTGTAGTGTGGTCTAGCAATGCTTGTAACGTATGTCTCTATATAGTACATTTATGATGAAAATGAGATGCTTGATTCTGGTTATTATACTGGAATACATTTACATCCTAAGTATGTCACCCTTTCAATGTATCTGTTACCTTTAAAAACATGTAGGAAACTAGTGTCTACTGGAAGTACCACTGAGAAACCCTCGGGCCTGCTGCAAGAATCGAATGTATCAAAAAAATTAGTTTATAATCTGCAAGAATCGAATGTATAAGGTAGCAAAACCACCGAGAAAACTCATAGTCTATGTGTATTTAATTTTTTATTTTAACGCATATCATTGTAGAATATTTAACGACATAGATAGGTCGGCGAATATTTGATAACTATCAGTCGAGGTACTCATTGAATATTCAACGATAGAGATTACAAACAAAAGTGTTGGTACTTAACACTCTCATTGAATAAAACACATGTTCATCGCATATCCGATGTTTCACCGTCGGCTTTAAAGCATTAGAGCGACAACACTTTTGCTGCCCAATATACTTATGTCATCGATTACCCGACACCTCAACGTCTATTTGTTCTGTCGGACAAAACGACCTATCTATCGAATATCTGACACGTTACCATCGACCTAAAAGCATCGGAGGAACAACACTTATGTCGCAACATTTAGTTATTCTGTCGATTACATGACACCTAAAAATTGGTTTTTTCTGTCTAGAAAAATGAACTACCTATCGAATATCAGACAGAAGACTAGTGCACAACATGTTGAATATTCGACATTCTATCTGTTGCATAGCTAACAATTTGTAGCGTCACAAAACCAAGTTACAAACGTCGGTATGTTAAAGACCATTTCAGGATTATTATGTGTCAGATAATTGAAATCTATACCATCGCATATCCGATGGTAGTTAAATTGTCGATTGTTCAACAAAAATCTAGCAAAGATTTGATAATTACCAATGTGTCGAATAACCGATGCCAATAAGTTGCATATTTGACTAATCACCACCGTATTTTGGCCCCATTTGTACTAGTGGACAAGGGTTGATTGACCAAGATAGATAAGGTTTAGTTATGGCATAGAAGGCTTGGACATCTAAACTTTGACCAAATTGTCAAGTTGAGAAAGAAAAATGTTGTTAAGGATTCCTTAAGGCTGTCAAAGGAAAAAAATATTATCTACAAATATTGCCAAATATGAAAGCAAGCTCGATTACCTTTCAAGGAAAGGGAGAACTCATCATCAAAGCCATTGAAGTCGGTACACATGGATTTCTATGGACCATATAGTACACATTCAACCACAGGTAAGCTATATTTTATGTTAATCATTGATTATTTTAGTAGGATGATATGGGTTGCATTCCTTAGAGAAAAATTTGAATCTTTTGATAAGTTTAAAGAATTCAAAGCTATGGTTGAGAATGAAACTTATTGCAAAATAAAAATCATAAGGTAAGATAATGGAGGTGACTTCATTTCAAATGAATTTGATTATTTCTACAATCAAATGGCATTAAGAGGTAGTTTACCATAACAGATACTCCCTAGAAAAATGGCGTTGCATAGAGAGAAAATGGGTCAGTGTAGCAGTTAGTCAGAGCTACGATGAAAAAAATAAATTTCAACAAAATTTTTAGGTAAAGGTAATTCATAGAATAGTGGTTATTATAAACAAGGCTCATTTTCTACCCAAAAGTGACAAAAATCCTTATGAATTGTGGTGTAGTAGACTAGCAACAATCAAACACTTCATTTGCAGTAGATGCTACATCAAGAGAAACAATGAGAAACTTTGGAAACTCGATGCCAGAGCTAACAAAATAATTTTTCTACATTATTCAAAGAATAAAAAAGGTTATAGGTGCTACAATAAAGTCAGTAAGAGAATCATTAACCACATCGATGTGAAGGTAGATGAGCATAATGACCAAGAAGTGAAACATCTCAAAAATCATTGATGAACCAATAAACATTGTTAATGAGAATGATGAGGCAGATGCAGAAGAAAGTGAGGAAGAACCCTCAACTCCTCAAGCCACAGATCCCTTAAGGTATTTAAAAAAACACTAACCAGCTGATCAAATAGTTGGTGAATTAAATTATGGAGTGCAGACAAGAAGGAAGTTGTTCAATTCCCTTATGCAAGCACATGTTTCCCTGTTTTCCATGGAGGAACCAAAGGATATTGTTGAAGCCAATCAATACCAACATTGACTAAAGGCCATGAAGGAAGAATTGTAGCAGATAGAGAAAAAATAGACTTGGGAACTTGTTCCAATACCTGCAAAGAAAATGTCATTGGAACAAAATGGGTATTCAGGAATAAGTTGAATGATCATGGAGAAGCAGTAAGAAACAAGGCTAGGTTGGTATTCAAAGGCTATGATCAAATAGAAGGCTTGGATTTTTATGAAACTTTTGCTCTTGTTGCTATATTATAAGAAATAAGAATTTTTTTGTCATATTCTTTCTTTAAGAAGCTAAAATTTTATCAAATGTATGTCAAATCTGCTTTTCTGAATGGAAAGCTACAGGAGGAAGTATATATAGAGCATCCAAGCTGACAAATAAACCAAATTATTTTTCCAAACTTAAAAAATCCTTTTATGGTATCAATTAAGCCCTTAGAGCTTGGTATTCCAAGCTAGACAACTACCTTCCCATGTGTGGATTCAAGCGAGGTGCAATTGACAATAACTTATATGTCAAATAAAAGGATGGAAAACTCATTATGGTGGTACTATATGTTGATGATGTCATCTTTGCAAGTAATTCAAATTTGTTAAACAATGAATTTGCAGCTGATATGAAGGAAGAGTTTGAGATGTCCATGCTTGGAGAGCTTTCCTACTTCCTTGGATTTCATATTGCACAAACCCCCAAAGGAATTTTTATCTCTCAAGGCAAGTATCTCAAAGAAGTATTCAAGAAATTTGGCATTGAAGAATGCTCTTTAGTGAGCACTCCAATGGTGAAAGGTGGCAAGATTATGGATGAAACTCCAACACCAAAACAAACTTTATATAGATCCATCATTGACAGCCTTTTATACTTGACAACTACAAGACCAGACATCATGCAGGTTGTTGCTATAGTTGAAATATTTCAAGAAACTCCTAGATAAAGCCATCTCTTAGCAGTGAAAAGGATTCCCAGATATCTTAGACCAATAATAGACTATGGACTTTGGTTCTCAAGAGGTAAAGATTTCTCATTTACTATTTATATTGATGTTAATTGGCCAGGTGGTATGGATGATAGAAAGAGAACAAGTGGCGGTGATTTCTTTCTTGAATGAAGTCTAGTTTCGTGGTTGAGCAAGAAGTAAGCTTCTATTTTCTTATCTATATCTGAAGCAAAATATATTGTAGTATTTTCTTCTTGCACCCAATTTTTGTGGATGAAGAAAAATTTTCAAGATGTGCAAGTGGTCTATGAGCAATCTATCCCCATCATTTGTGAAAACACAAGTTCTATAAGCATGTCAAAGAATCCGATTGTTCACTCCAAGACCAAGCATATTCCCATCAAGTAATTTTTCTTGAGAGAGCAAGTTGTAGCTCAAATTGTGAAGCTGGAGTATGTACCCACCAAAGAGCTTGTTGTTAATATCTTCACCAAGCCACTTCCTAGAGAAAACTTTGAGTATTTTACGCAAAAGTTGGTAGTTTTGTCTCTTGTCTCCCTCCACTAGGTCTTCCCTTAAGAGGAAGAAAGGAAGATGTATTATCAACATATCAGGGTGAATTTTCCAGGTCCACGGGATCAACATGACAGAGAAAGAAAGTTGAAATATGGAGCATGGTGGCAGGGGGAGCATAATGGTTTCTTTTGACATTGATTTCAAAGGGGGAGAGATAAAATAAAACAACAAAGGGGGATTGATATAATGATCTTCCACAACAACAATGTCGACACCAGATACCACTGCAGCAGAAAATAGTAAATAGGTGTGCATTTTAGGGGGAGCAGGACGTAAAAGGCATACGATATTGCAAAAGGTGTTTTGTTTGGAGAAAAATGTGTTTTGATTTTGGTGATTCCATCAATGAAAAAGGGGAGAATGATGAAATATGTTGTCAATGATGGAAATAGGGTGATGCAAAATTGGAAGACTAGGAATGCATTGATAATAAAAAGTGGGGTCAACTTTAGATCTCGGTATTTCGTAATGTCTATAGAATTAAATTTAATGGAAGAGTCAGGATCGAGAGCCAGGACTTAATCGCTTGCACGAGGCCTTATGCCACAAGGACTGACCATGGGCATGACACTTGAAAAGAGTTGCGGAGGCTCTTAGAAGAAGCTAGGCGAAGGCTCTTAGAAGAAGGTAAGCATTGTTCATTGGCCTCCTCATGTAGAGGTATGACTAATGGTGCAAAGCCATTAGCAAAAGAAAAAAAGGCCCGTGTAGTGCTCAAAAGGGCTAAGCGCCCAGTAGCTTATGCCGTGGTCAAAGAGACTGGTCCTATGGATAAAATAAGGTAAAGGGTCTAAAGGAAAGGGGAATAAAGTAAAAAAAGGCATAAATTCTAGTTAAGATATAGCTTTAGCAGTTAAGCCAAAATAGAACTGCAGTTAAAATTAGAAGTAACATAGCTAAAACTTGTAACTGATGAGAATTAGAAGAAAAACTCAGTTTAAGTGGAAAAAAAGGAAGAGAAAGCCAGTATAACTTAGAGATCAATCCCAAAACAGTAAACATAGTTCAAAAGATAGAAGAACTAGGACAAAAGAAAAAATAAAGTCTTCATGCACAAATTCAAATCCAAAGATAGCAAAAGAAAATCTATAAAAGAAGGCCTAATCAAGCATAATGTACCAACTGATTTTGAGACAGAGCGTCTGGAGAAGCAAGGTGTTGGTATGATGAGGTAGTGTTTTTCAAAGTAACTAGAGATTGTTGTAGGTTATTTTTGAGGGGTGACAGGGATAAATTATTTGTTAAAAAAGCAAAGAAGAAATTCATGGTCCTAGTATGAAAATGGATGAAAAAATGAATCGTGAGTGTCAAATCAAGTTATATCTTATTGATTAGGGGTTGATGCTCCTTCCAGTGGGTGCTAGAGAATAGGTGGGATTGTAGCTCCATTCAGTGGCAACTGATAAACTAGGAAGTTGTAGCTTCCTGCTAGTTGAAGCCATAATTTTGTAATTGCAAGTTGTAGCTTGCCCTATGAATGAATTGAAGAAAATTTCTAAAAGTTACTTATTCTTTTGTTTTCCATTGTGATTGTTGATATTAATCTATCTTATGGCTATTTAATTTATTGTTGAAGTTTTCAATGATGTTTCAAAGTGTTCACTAAGTAAAAGAAATTTTTTAATTAGCAAAATTGTTACAATACTGATTCACTCCCCCTCTCACTATTGTCGTGGTTTCCAACACTTTTACGGTGAGAGTTGGTGATCCTCTCCTAGTTGATATGTTTCTGTCGGTGGTTACAATTTAATGGTTCATGAAGAGGTGGTCAACATTCTACTATATGGCCAAATCCTTTATCAAGGAGAAACTTATGAAGCAAGGTCAGTATAGTACAAAACAATTCATCATGAAAATTGTCGAAAACCCTTGCTTTAATTCGATCAACAAAATTCATGCTTCTATTGCTTGTTCTTCACAAAATTCATCCAATATCTTTTCAATGCACTCATGCAGGTTAGGTTAACTGCCATTTATGAGTTTCAGTATTAGTGGGCTCCCATCTTCCTTTTGTCACATTATTGTTCTGATCGAGGAGTTTCTCAATATCAATAGGGACGACTTCGACAAATCGTCTGTGTGCTTCCATGAAAAAATATTCCCTAGCCTCCAAAATTGACATTTTGTTTTGCCTCGTAGGTAGATATTAATCTTCATCTACCAGCACTATTATATCTCTTCTAAACTTAACATTTATGTTTGCATGTAGTAAGCGCTCGTGTCGAATACTAGCAGCAACAAAACCAATGTGGTAGTCTAGCAGATAATGCACATTGGTTACCAGTAGGAAGGACAACAAGAACTTGCATATACTTATGAAACATAAGAATAGAATAAGAGACACAAAGTATCATAGAAATATCCAAGTAGTACCTTGTATTATATTCTCATGAGAAAGTAATCAAAACCAATACATTGATACATTCATTTTCATATATATATATTTAGTCAAGACAGTTACAACAGTTTGATTATCAGAACCAACTTAGCCTGTTCAACTTAGATTATCGACTCGACTAGAGAGTCGACATATTTTACAATATGGATTCTTACATGACTGGCCTAGTCAACTAAGTCAGCAAGCCCCTCCAACATTTTATTCTTACATAATTCCATGCCCTATACAAAATGCATATATAGCGATGTTATTTTTATTATGTGGATCCCCTACTGCATGAAATCTAAATAAATTTGAGTGATCAAATTCTTATCATATTCCCTCCACACATGAATGCCTAAATAGCACATGATATCTCTCTCCATATATATTTATCTCTCCCTCCCTCCTTCCCTCTTTCTATATCTCTCTTCTTCCCTCTCTCCCCCCTCCATGTATATCTATATCTCCCTTCATCTCACATTCTTTGCCTCTCTATATCAACCCCCAAAAATACACAATATCTCTCCATATTTTATATATTTCTCTCTCCTTCCCTCTTGATTTACTCTCTCTCTCTCTCTCTCTCTCTCTCTCTCTCTCTCTCTCTCTCTCTCTCTCTCTCTCCCCTTCTGTCTCTTCCATCTCACTCTCCTCTTACCCTCACTCTCTCTCCATGTCTCACTTTTCACTCTCTCTCTCTCTCTCTCTCTCTCTCTCTCTCTCTCTCTCTTTCCACCTTTATATCTTTATGTTTTTCTTCTTCCTTCCCTCTATCTCACCTCCCATCTCTCTCTCACTCTCTCTATCTCTCTCTACTCTCCAAATATGTCACTACCTCCCTCCTTATCTCCTTCTCTCCCTCCCCTTCATTCCCCCATCCATCTTTGTGTCTTCCTATCTCTCTCTTCCCCTTCTCTACCTCCCTCTCTCCTCTCATACTCTCTCTCTCTCTTCCCTCCTCTCATAATATCTATCTCTTCCCTCCTCTCCTCTCTTTCTCACTCTTTCTCCATCTCCCCCTTGTCAATACTCTCTCTCTCAATCTCTATCTCTCTATGTATTTGTTCTTCCCCCTGTCTCTGTCTCCACCCTCCAACTCTGTTACTATCACTTTCCATCTCTCCCTCTCTCTTGTCCACTCTCCCCCTCCATATCTATGTCTCCCACGCTCTCTTCGCCTTCTCTCCATCTCCCTCTCCTATCCTTGTTTCTATCTTCTCTGCTCTCCACTCTCCCTCAATATCTCTCCATATCTCCCTTGTCACTCCCTCTCTCTATCCCTTTATCTCTCTATGTATTTGTTCTTCCCTCCCTCTCTCTCCCCTTCCAACTACATCTCTCCCTCCCTCTCTCGTTCTCTCCCTCCCATCCTCTTTCTCTTAATTCCTCTCTCTCTCACCTCCCTCTCTCTCTCCTCCTCATATATATCTCTCTCTCTACCTCCCATCTCTCTCTCCTCCCCATCTCTCTCTCTATATATGTGTGTGTGTGTGTGTGTGTGTGTGTGTGTTTCTTTTTCCCTCTATATGTCCCCTCCATCCATATGATCTAGAATTATCACTCTATGTAAGGTCTAATATATTTTGCATTTTCATTTTATATCGTGAAATGAGTTATGGCTTCTAGGAATGTGGTATTGATAAGCCATGGTATTGGCCCATGGTATTGTAAAAAAAACATATTTACAAGTTAATAATATCCATGGTAAGGCGAGGGTGAACATCCATGGTTAAGAGTATGGTTATATTTTAAGTTTATTGTAAGTATTATGCTTTTATGTGCTTATTAATTAAATCTAAATATGGTTACGAGATCATTATGACTCCCTACTAAGGTAGGAATCTAAGAATCAATTTGTTTGTTGATCACTATTAGTTTAGCATTGACCAATGCAAATTATAATGTTTAAATTTGAATAATAAATATTTATTTTTCAATATTATGAAAATTATTCTTTTTCAAATATTTTATTGGACCATAACATGAAGGTATTATTTCAAACTTCGCACAATATAATGCCACATACGCAGTTTACATATTTATGTCATAATTTATGCATATGGTTGCGATATTCATGCATGTATTTTAGACATTTGTGTAGTGATGTTTTAACAAATCCTTTAAACTAACTTATACTCAAGTAAATAACATATTTACCATCAATTAATTCCCACATTAATTTAAGAATGTCTTTGCATAAAAAAGGGTAGGAATATGATGTAAATAAATATACTTAGGAGGAGTTACTTCGCACCATTATTTATGACTTCCTCATCACATGCAGGAGTAATATTGTAAATGCATAGACTTACTAATGGTCACTACCCACCAAAATTTATGCAAGTTTTGAGCAAGCAATTTACTTATCCAATTCACAGTTCAATTTATTAGGTTTTGCTAATAATCTATTAATCTAGCATTGATCATTATAAGTTATAACTATATATGCAATTTTTCCTAGAGCATAATCTCTAACTTGAGTTGGAGGGACTAAGATGAAAAAAAAAGTACAATATAACAAATTAAATTATAATATTTTTATTAATTTTAACTTTTTATTACTAATTGAGTGAAACTTTAAATGTTTACACATTTACGAACACTAGGAGGACCGGGTTACACATTTATTATTTTTTAATTATTTTTAACATTTTATTAATTTTTTAATGACTCGACATATAAATGTTAAATTTTTTTCTTTACAAACATTTATACTTACACATATCCCCCACTGTAAAGTGCCTCTTGATGCAAACAACTAATTTAATTTGTGACTTTCACTTATAAAATGTTAAGGTAATATTAGCAGAATCTCAAATTTATTAAGAAAATATTACTAATTACTAATATGATTGATAGCTAATTTAATATGATCATTTTCTTCTTAGAACTGGTTAGGATATATAGATAATTTCCATTATCAAGATTTGGGTTGATCACCTCCTTATGATACCTTAGCTTCATATTTCCATCTAACTTTTTATCATCCCCCAACATATCCTTAAATTTGGAAGTAATAATGTTTTTCATATTATCCTTATTCTCTGATATGATCTCCTCCTTTACCCCCAATGACCTAGCCAAGCCTCGGTATCCCTACTCCAATTTCTTTTGAGTTCGAGGTGGGGGTTTTGGCTAGAGTTAATAGATATTTTGAGGAACCTCTTAACTTTCATTTTATATAGCTTCCTCTTATACATGATATACCTAATCATATCCATCCTTGCAATTGGGGAAAATCTATCTTCAATCAGGAGGATAGGGTAGGGAGTATTTCCTTTGACCTTGAGGTTGTAGGTTATAAATTGTTTTTGGATTAGCTCAATATTCCTCCACGATTCTCAAGGTATTTTTTGTATAGTAATTTTATTTATAAAAAAGTTAGAAAATACATAATGAATAGTCAAACTTAATATGATTAAATACATAAGTAATTAGTGTTCATTGTCAAAAGATAACTAAAATAAGAAAAATCATACTCTATTTGTTTTATGTTTTGGAGGACTTTTCCACATATTTTTTTGTCTAAGTGTTTTAGGGTGCTCTCAGAAATCTATTTTAAACAACAAAAATTAAGATTTGTTTGCAAAAAATTCACTAGATTCCAGCCAAAAACTCCAAAACCTAGCATGTTTAGAGGTTTACATCTTTTAAATACTAATGTCAATTGTTAACTATTATAACTATATAAATTAAATGGCTTGTAAAAACACATACACATCAGTACCTCATAAAACATATCACATGGCTAAAATTTAAAAACACATAGAAATTAATTGTATTATAATATTTTAAATTACTATTAATATTTATAAAAAGAATATATATATATATATATATATATATATATATATATATATATATATATATATATATATATATATATATATAAAAGAAAACATGTAACAAGATTCTTAACTATGGATATTTTTAACATGTAAATAGGGCTTGTTACAATACAATGAGTCAATACCATAATTTCTTTGACATTTATAAAAAGAATTAATATATATATATATATATATATATATAAGAAAACATGTAACAAGATTCTTAACCACGGATATTTTTGACGAGTAAATAGGGCTTGTTACAATACAATGAGTCAATACCATCATTTATTTGACATGCCCAAAAATTGTAACTCGTGTTCATTTGACATTTCTTTTAATTGATGAATTTAACTAAAAAATAAGAATGAGCATAATTACTTTTGAGATAAATGTCAACATTTTGAACATTTATAAAAAGAATTTATATATATATATATATATATATAAGAAAACATGTAACAAGATTCTTAACCATGGATATTTTTAACATGTGAATAGGGCTTGTTACAATACAATGAGTCAATACCATCATTTATTTGACATGCCCAAAAAATTGTAACTCATGTTCATTTGACATTTCTTTTAATTGATGAATTTAACTAAAAAATAAGAATGAGCATAATTACTTTTGAGATAAATGTCAACATTTTGATTTGTGACTAATACTAGGAATATTCTAGTATATTTTGTGGAGGTTAAATCCTTACTATCTACCTAAAATCTAGTGCAACCATATAAATTAAATTGTAGGTAAAAAACAATAAACATCAATCCATGATAACAATAACATCATCTTAATTATTATTATTATTAAAATGAGTTAATAGATGAATTAAACATATATACATTTAAAAAAAAGTCATAACAAGAATATTAACCATGGAGATTCTTCTCACATTACCATGAAGATTCTTATCAGGGAAATAGATTTCAACATTTGATTTGTGTCTAGCGATAACAACATTTTATAATATTCCATGAAACTTAAATCATTATCATTACCCTAATGATTGCTACAGCCATATAAGTTAAACAGGTAATAAATTCATGTTAAGCATAAATACATACTTCATCATCAACCATTACCAAGATTAAAAAAATCATAAAAATTAAGTAAATGACTATTCTAACACTTAGCTTCTTGCAACCTTGATGGTTAGCTTAATTGGTTGAGTTCTTGTTGCTAAAGCACCTCCCTAATGGGAGGTACTTGGGTCAAGTTTTGTCTAAAATTTTCAACGTTTTTTTCCTTATTGGTTTACATTTAATGTTTATATCGTAATTGAAAATACTCATGTTATGCTAAGCTCCCAAACCCTTACCGTTGAGTAGTCCACCCTACACTGAAACTTGGAAAAAGTACAAAAGCATTTTCAATGTTTTGATTCTTTATTGGTTTACATTTAATGTTGATAAAGTAATGGAAAATACCCATGTTATGCTAAGCTCCCAAACCCTTGACTAGTCTACTCAACCCTACACTGAAACTTGGAAAAAGTATCAAAACATTTTCAACATTTTGTTTCTTTATTGGTTTACATTTAATGTTGATAAAGTAATGGAGAATACCCATGTTATTCAAGCTCCCAAACCCTTGACTAGTCCACCTTAGACTGAAACTTGGAAAAAGAACAAAAGCACATAAAGTTTGTGAAGTGTACATCTATTCAACCCTACACTGAAACTTGGAAAAAGTATAAAAGCATTTTCAACATTCTGTTTCTTTATTGGTTTACATTTAATGTTGATAAAGTAATGGAAAATACCCATGTTATGCTAAGCTCCCAAACCCTTGACTAGTCCACCCTACACTAAAACTTGGAAAAAGAACAAAAGCACATAAAGTTTGTGAAGTGTACACAAAGTGTATGGGAAGGACGCACAATGGTACAATCCTTGGAAGACATGCAGAGACAAATATTTTAAGAGACAAATATTTTAAGTTCACTCCCTACTATTATGGTAATTGAAAACTCCATTGTAAATAATTGCAAATGCATGTCCTGTTTGAAATATTGCATATGTATTTTTGGTATGAAAATATAAATATAAATGTATACCAAACAAGAATACACCAATTTCTCCAATTCACTTCATAACTTTAAATTATAAATAATGTTATTTTACCAGTCACACATTTCTCAAATTAAGAAATGACATATTTTTGTTAACATTTATTAAAAGGAATTAATATCTTGTAATATTGTTTTCTCGATTATTTGTTTTCAAAATGATATTTGTATTTTATAACATTGTCTTTAGGATCATAAAACCTATAATTTATGGAGATATTTATGTTCACCAAAATCATCTATTTTTCTACATCCTATAGATTTAATGCTTTACTTCATGTTTTGTCCACGTAAACATGCACTTCTTCTTACTACTACTTTGTTCATTGGAGGTGTGAACATACAACTTATTTTTTACAAATTTTCAAATAATCACCAAAAAGTAAGATGTCTTTTTATAATTATATGTAAATGTAGTTGATATAAGAAAAAGGCATAATTTTCCATCTATTACAAACATACAAGCTCTATAAGAGTTTAAATATTTGATGAATATACAAGAAATCAAAGATAATTGATTCAAATTCTTAAATGTTTAAGTAGCGAAGTGAAATTGTTATCTTCATTCATATTCATTGAAATTTTAATATTTTTCAAAATTTGTCATTCTCGAATATTCCAGAATTCACCATTCTAATAAAAATAAGAATGACCCTCTTACATTAAACTCTCAATGCAATTTAATCATAATTTAAACTTTTATATAAAAATAAATGTGACAAAATAAATGTATAATTTCATTATTTCAATATCAAACCTAGATCCCTTTTAAAATTCAATATATAAAAAAAAAAGAAAAAAAAAAGAGCAAATATCAACCAAATTAAATAATTAAAATGTCTTAGGGAAAAAATAAGTTTATAAATTTTAATTATCTTTTATTTATTATTAATTTAATAAATTATTAAAATATTTTATTATTATTAATATTTCTTTCATAATTATTTTTCAATTCAAATTAAAAGATAAACATCAAAATTATTATTAACTATAATAAGAAACACACAAAATTCTTTTAATATAAAAATAATAAACCATTTAAAAAATTTAATAAATATGTTCAAATTCAATTTTAGTGTATTTATTTTACATTTTTAAAATACTCAAACATCTAGAGTGGAAATGTTTTCTTTTATTCTAATTTAATTTTTAGAATAGTTGTGTCTGAATCAACGGCTAAAAAAGACATTATTAACGATACTTGGAGTTTGATTACACCATTAAGATAAGGAAAACTTTAAATGACTTGTTTTATGTAATGTGGCAGGGTTGTGAGGTATTTTTACGTGAATGGAGGGATTTAGATTGAATTTTGTATAAAGAGATAAAAGTAATTAGTGAAATTTTCTATTTGTTGTTGTTGGTTTTAAACACCGAACATCTCGTGATTTTATTAATTTTTCCGGTGTGAAATTTATTATTGAAAATAAGTAGTCTTTCAATGGACATTAAATGAGCGGTGGTTGTATATACCCCACTCTTGGATTTTGGAAAGCGAGTGATCCAATAGTTGGCATATACAACCCCACTCATTTAATGCCCATTGACAGGGTGTATATTTGTTGTTAGAGCTTATAATCCCCATGGTTTCCTAGATGTCATTGCCCACTGAAAAGACATTACAAAGGTATTTGTGCATATACAATAATTAAAGGTAATAGCCATCAATGTCAATGCACATAGGAACCTACGAGGTAGCAGAGTAGATTAACATCCTACCATAAATCCATATCACAAAGTTCAAAGCAACCAGCAATAACATGTTCAATCTGATAGCTATTAAAATCCATAATAAATAAGTTAAATTATTTAACACAAATAATAAATTAATTAAATTATTTTAAAAAATAATAAATTTAAATTTATAAGGTTAAACTTTAAAATTTTTGAATTTATTTTAACCAAAATAATATAAATTTAACCAAAAACCTATTGCATTATCTACTTCCTACACAGAAATAATAATAATAATTATTATAATTGTAAATATATGCATTTGCTATATAACTGAGGTTCATATATAATGGAACTTTGCTGTGGTGGGTTCATAAATTTCGTTGATGGAAGCAGGGTTAGAATTTCAAAAAAAATCAGCCCGTCATATTTGAAGTTTTTCAGAATTTCCAACCTGTTTTCATAATTTCAAAGCAGATTTTTGACGATTTTGTAATTTTTTAACCTGTATTTGAACGACAAATCACCCCATAACTAGCAATTTACCCCTCAAATTCCAACCATGGAAGTATAGCTAAGTGTGTCAGCCACCTTGTCTCAAAGCGTCACGAAAGTTGACTGCGCAAGTACGTCCATGTCATAACTATCGGCGATTCGGCAGCCGTAGATCGGAAGTGACGCATGAAAACAAAATTGAGACTATCGAGTCTGTGCTTTGTATCTACAGATTTGAAGAATACACGCAGTATATTATCTTATTGTAAAGTTGGATGGAAAGGTAGTTGGATGGAAAGGTATTACATTCATCCACGCTTTCAGATTCCAACAAAATTACAATGTTCGGTGGAGATATCGTCTTTTTGGTGTAAAATTTTAATATTGTAGGTTGAATTCAATGAATATATTATAATAATGATTTAAAACTTTGGTTTTTTTTTATAAATATAAATAGTATATGAAATGCCAATATTAATAATGCATTATAAAGATTTGATACATAAACTTAATGATATATTGTGAAATAATAATAATGTACTATAAACTAAGTACAAACCCAAGGTCAATAGATTTTGGGTTATATATTATTTAAAAAAATTATTAGGCAAATTAATGCTTTGACATTAGATATATTGATATAGTAGTTTTATTATCTTTGTTGTAAGGTAATGAATATTGAAATTGGTTTTAAAGTAATTTATATTAGTTTGGGTTTGATTAAAAAGAATTGCAAATAATTCTATAATAAAACATTACATATTGAAATATATGATTTTTTAAAAATAATTTATTTATGTTCAATTTGATTGGGTATCAAATTGAACATGTTATTGTCTTTTGCCTCTATTAATGTGTCCATTACCTCTATTAATTAACAAGTACATAGATCACATGAAGGTGTAGGATGGGCATTTATGATACAATTTGTTTTGGAAAGTGATAATCATTTTATATTCCTATTTATAATCATTTTATCTTCTTTTTATCGAAGTGACCACTGACAAGATTGTGAGCATCCTAAGGAAGTATAAGGTGGCTTCAACCTTTAGGCCCTTAAATACAATCCGAAGCTCCCTTAGATCTGTAAAAGACCCAGTGAACCCCAAGAATATGAAGGGTGTTTACATTATCCCATGCTCTTGTGGGACTCCCTACATTGGTGAGACTAGTTGCTCAATTAATCAAAGGATTTGTAAGCATGTCGCTGACATCAAGCATGGCACGACCCGCTCCTATGCTTTGGCGAAGCATGCACGACCCGCTCCTATGCTTTGGCGAAGCATGCAGATAAATCTAAGCATCACATCTGTATTGAGGAGGCCCAAGTGGTTGCTAGGGTTAGTCATTTCCATCATCATAAATTGAGGGAGGCCCTAGAAATTGAAAAAAGACCCAATAATTTGAATAGAGATGATGGTTGGAATATTAATAGAAGTTGGGTCCCTTATGGTGTCTTCCTAGTCTTTTAGGCTTCTCTTTGGGATTTATTTTGTTTGTTTGTTTATCTATGTAGGTATTGGCATCCTTTTTATAGTATTTGTTGTTAATTTGTTCTCATTAGAGGTTATTTTCTTGATCCGTTGTGTTTTTTTATTTATTTTATCATCCTATTCGTTCTTAACTCCTTTTAATATTTCTTTATTTGTTTAATGGGCATGAGCCCCATATTTTATTGTTGACCCCGTTTTATTTATTGATTAATTTTCTTTGGATATATATCTGTGTGTGTGTTTCTATTTTTATTTATTTATTTTATTTTTATTTTTATTTGTTTATTTATTTATATATTTCCTTTGACTTGTGTATATTTTTTGTTTTATTTTATTTATTTTTCCATTAATTATTTTTAATTTAGTTTATTTTATTTCCATTAATTATTTATCACTCATTTTAATAATTTTTTACTGAACTTCTTTAAAGTTTTTTTTTAATATTATTTGCAGTTACTTATTAATAATTGTTTTTAATAAAGTAATAAATTAATATCACAATTTAAATATTATTTTGGTTTTAATAGTTTAATTTAAATATTATTTTCCAAAAACTAGTCTTTTAATATCGTCATTACATATTAATATTTTTAATAAATTAATGAATTAATATCATTATTAAAATATTATTTTTCATAATATTTGTTTTTAATATTTTAATAAATTAATATCATAATTTAAATATTATTGTTCAAATATTAATATAGCTCTCTATTTAAGCCTTTTCCATGGTGTGCCTCTTCATCTCATATTGATGATGAACTACTTGTTGGTTCAAAACACATGGGCCAAAAATTTCTTTTATTTGATTTCTACTGAAAAACTTTGCTTAATTCATTATGGATCACAAAAGCTAAATATAATCTAATAAAAATATATATTATTTAAATTATATATATAATTTAAAATGATTATTTAAAATCATATATGTAATTTGAAAAGATTTATTAATGGCATGTGAGAGATATATTTTTATTTTTATATTATATATTTTTAATGTGTAGAGATCACTTAGGTTTTTGTGCGAAACTAACTACATATGATAGATTTTACACTATTAATGAATGATTGATATTCAAAATAATAAGATGTTTGTAATACCAATAAATATAAAATTTCTCATATTCCCAAACCAAAGTATAATAGAAAATTATGATAGGACCTCTATACCCTAATGTAATAATAAAATTTTCATAAAACTATATCCACAAACTATAAAAATTTATATGTAAACTATTAATAATTATTTACATGTTACAATACAAATAATATTAATTTACAAAATTTAATAATGCATTTAATTACAATTTAAAAATATTTTAAAATTTTAAATCTTTGTATTTTTATTATTTTATATTTTAATTTAATTATATTTAAACTAAACTACGAGGACTAACTATCATGTAATTTTTGTTACAAGAAATACTATTGTACATATAAATATAATAAATCTATTTATTATCAAATGATAAAGATAACATTTTTCAAAGTACAAAGGTTTTTATAATTTTAATTCTTTAATAATACTTTCCCTCGGCGTCTTCTCCTACTACAGAGTCTGGCTCTGGGCGATACGTATCTGTAGGTTTAAAGAACATTTAATCGTTTTAATTCCTGCGTCTCTTGTCCCACTCTCACATGTCACATCGACTGGACCTAAAGGGTGAGGAAAAGTCAGTGGAAAGGAAGTGTATCTGATATTAATAATACAGTTTGTCGGTGCAGATTGTGTTAGCCTCCTTCATTTATTCACACTTTCAAATAAAAGCAAAATATTAAAAAAGATTAGGTGGAAGTCGGTTGTCGTATTTGGAAAAGTAACCCACTTAAGTATTCACTATTTTCAAATAATAATAATAAAAGATGATGTTTAAAACAGCTAAATTATTATAAATGCAGATATTTTTATATAATTTTTTGTATAGATAAAAATGTTAAATTAAGTATTAATTTTATGTATAAATGAAATTTTTAATTTAAATAAAATCTATATCAATACTTTCAAGTTAATGGGTTGACTTTATATTAATTTATATATATTTTTAAATTATTTATTAATTTATATTTTACTTAAAAAGTTTTTATTATGTGGACAACCGGGATATTTTTATATATTTTTTTGTATAGATAAAAAATGTTAAATTGAGTATTAATTTTATGTACAAATGAAATTTTTAATTTAAAAATAAATTATTTTTTATTAAAGTCTATATCAAGTTAATGGGTTGACTTTATATTAATTTATATATATTTTTAAATTTTTTATTAATTTATATTTTACTTAAAAACTTTTTATTATGTGGACAACCACTTTGTGGATTATTGTAAAGGAGATTTGTTTTTTAGTGTCTAATATCGTGTTGATATTTTTTCGTTATTATTATTAAAAGATTTTGATAATTATTTAAATAAATGTTTTAATATCAATTTTATATAAAATATGTGTTAGTTATATATAACTAAATATAACATTAGTTAAAATATTAGATTTATATATATATAGTTAAATATAACATTAGTTAAAATATTAGATTTTTTTAACCCTAAAGGAACATGTAAATTTGCGTATAAATTAACACTGAGCTATTAACAATAAGCACTTAAATAAATACCAAAACGCCAAAATGATATGTGAAATATGTATATAGATTAATGAAGCAATATATACAAAAGTAGTGTTATAGATGCACTAATTATTTTTCAAAACAATTCTTCTATCACTTTGGCATTAACTTGCTCAAGATTGCTAATCACAACTATGATATATTTATAATTATTTATTTTTAATAGTTTAAAATAATATTTCTGCAAATAAATATATGCCATATGGTATCTCTTATAAAAAAGTTTAAAAAATCTTTTGAAATAAATTATCTATGAAAGTCAAGTGTTATTTCTATTAAAATAAACAAGTTGTGCAACAAATTAATTTATATAGAGGTAGTTTATATCTTATGTTTGCCTTAAAAATATATTTAAATAAGTCTAATGTGCAGTGTTGTTGCTTAGTAAGAAGTATAAAAATTTTCATCATGCCTATGCATAAAGATCTTAAATTTTTTTAATTATTAAAACATATGATTTGCAACTTTCCATTTGGTAAGCCATATTATAATAGTTTAGATGTTCTTCAACTTTTGAATTTATGTTTCTACTTTAAAATATTAAAATAAAACTTCAAAATATTAAAACAAATAAAATTGTTAAAGCTTTTAAGTAGGGAGGTTTTTATAGTTGAATTCATAAAGCTAAGATTGAGTAGGTGTTTAGTTAAAACAATGAAATTTCTATTTTGCATTAAAATAATCTATAACAAAAATTTACACAATAAATGATATCAATTGGCTTTTGTTTGTTGTCTATATTCTTAAATAACTAATGCATCTACAAATGCTTGTGAGTCTTTACCTTGCATTATTTGACAACTTGATATATCAAGTCCTTGTATGACTTGTACAAAAGTTTCCCATAAAATCAAGCTAGCTATTAAAGGTAGGTAAAAATGTTTGAAAGAAAAATATTTAATATCATAAAATCAAGCTAACCATTAAAGGTAGGTAAAAAAAATTGAAAGGAAAATATTATATAATATGAAAGGAACATAATTAATTATGGAAATGTGGGTTGACTTAGGGGCATACCAAAGAGTTATAAATATTTGTAATGGAGGGGACATTATTTTTTCTTATCAATACATTATATTATTTTGAAATATGTTTTTAGTAAATGAATTTTAGTCATTTTATATTTTTATGAAAAAAACAATAGAAAAATATCTACAAGTATTGAGATACTTTAAGCTATTAATAGATTAGATAGACAATAAATGTAAAATTAAGACTATACTATGTTTCAATTAGAAATCAATTTATGAAAGTAAAAAACAATTTCCAAGAGACTCAAATGCAATGAGAGTTTAGAGGAAGAACTTATATTGCATTTTCAAAAATATATTTATATTGATATATAGTAAGTGATAGAAAATCACAAATATGTTTATTTGATTTTTTTTATAGTTGTTGCAATAGTATTTGAGTCCTAGTAGTAAGGATTAAAAGAGATTTTGTTAAATATTTCTCACTATAACTTAATAATATTTTATTTAACTAGTGACATAATAATTTTATATGTTTTTCCTTATATTAAGTAGGTTATATATATATATATATATATATAGATATCAAACCACCAAAGAAAAATATAATAAAATAAAATGTGAATTGTTAAAAAACATAAAAAACTTGAGCAAACTATGTAAATTATTTTCAAAAGTTAGACATTAATTAAAAGTCAAACACGAGTTTGACACACACACTTAGAAATGAAATTTTCAAACCTTCATAGTACAGAAAATGATTGGTTATAATCATATATGTATATCTATTTTCCTGTCTATCAAAATTTTACAACTCATTTGCCCCTTTCTTTTATTCTGCAGAGAGGCCATACGCTCATGTAATCAATAAATAGTAGATTGAAAAATAACAGCTTTGTTTGTTGAATTACGATAGAGGATAACAGAGACTTGATTTCTTGTGTGGTCATTCTAGTCTTAATATTAATTAGATTTTCTCTTTTATATCATATAGCATTAGATTTTCCATTGGTCCACTTTTCCTAATGTAATTATAGACTACAATTCTAATTAGATTTCCCGTAATCTGATTCTGATTATATTTTCGCGTAGTGGTGGCGTATGCACCGTAGCCCAAAGAACATCCACCATCAGCATTTTCTCCATTTCATAGCTATTGCTACCCAAAAGTTTCAACACGACGATACTAAGAAAATTTGAATGGGCAAACAAGGTAGACTCCTAAAATTTGTGAATTTCTGGTTAAACACTATGCTTTGATATGTGTGGAATAAAGAGAACCAAATAGGTTAAGATTTGATGGGTGTAAAATTATAACACTTAGTGGGATATCGTTTTTTCTATAAATAATGTAATTTTCATAAATATTAAAATTTGATACGTGTATTATGACACTTGTAATATATATAATTTATTTATTTATTTTTAAAATAATTTTTATTTTTTACAAATTTTATTTCTACTACTCTAAGTCATTTCATTTATATAAACTAGAAAAAAATATTCAAAATTCAAAAAAATATATATAACTAATTAAAAATTAAAACATTTTAACTATAGAGTTATTACAATATAAGCTACCATAAACAAATATAATAATATGTCCATGAATTCAATGCAATATAAAAGTATTGAGAACGGTTGCCATCACGTTATCTTGATTATGTAAGCACATAGAGAATATTGAATGCAAACATCTTTTCATTATAATTGAGATGATAATGGGAGTTTGCTGGCATGTTTCTGTACAAAATAAATTAATTAAAGTATTCATATGTTTAATGGCATTGGTACACAGCAAACAGGAAATGGGGCAATAAGTAAGCAAAACAATTAAATAGTCACGCAACCCACCTGTGAATAATCAACGCACTTGGTCTTGTCTACATGCGACCTGTTATGCTTGACTTAACTCTTTCCATCCCAAAGAATACTCTCGCCATTCGCTGTCTATATCACGAATCACTCGGCCTTAAATGCAGCCTGGCACGAGCTTTTGACCAAATTCCACATCGCTGCAACTCCTCAAAAACCTCACACCGTTAAATTATCCTGTCAATCCAAACTCGTTTCCTTTATCCGTCAGCCTTAAAAGAGCTCTTGTAATCTCGAGCACGTGGATTCGTAAAACAAAGATATTCTGGTGGAGGTGTTGAGGCAATTAAACTTTAAGTTTCGTTGTAAATTTTAATTTAAACATTAATGATAAGTTTTAATTAAACATATCATAACCAGAAGCAACATACATCCGATCTTGATATTCTATACGCCAACCAATTTGTCGACTCAACTGAGCAGAACAGCGCCACTATCGTCATTTGCAGTGAAGGAAATAATAGAAGCAAATAAAGGACTTCGGTAAATTAGACAGAATAACATACCCTAAGTATATATGCAAAGCCTAACAAAGGGCCTAATAGCAAGTAAAGGGCAGCGTTTAATGGAATTTCTAGACAACAACAACGCCATGCTTTGTCGAACGATTAACAGTTAACAGTTCAAGAATTAATCTCTGTCAACCCAAAAATAAAAATTGGAAAGTTAAGCGTTCAAGAATTGGTTTTAGATTAAAAAATAAAATACGCAACAACACTGGGATCTTACAAATGAACGCTGGGATCTTTAAGATAACTGTAGAAATAGAATAAAAAGGGAGAAAAAATAAGGAGGGAATACGCTCTTCCCTACATAAACCAATCATTAAATGCAGAAACACAAGGAAATAATAATATATGTTACATACATAATGCAAAACAGAAAACACTCAAGGTTGACTCGCTAACAATCATTGACTGTAGATATAAAAGGAAATAATAATATATGTTATATATATAATGCAAAACATACCAAGCAATGAATATTGGGTGGCTAACACCATAAAGCATTAAACGTTCCCTCCAACTACCAGCATAGCATGTCAAAATTTAACAATAGACAAGTCACGGCTAACGAGCAGAACGTTTTAGAGATGAATCTTCAAAAATCAGCGACTTAAAGTCCCTGTAAAACCTTGGCACATCTTTAATCCAAAAGGGACATTTTTTCTGTAAATGAGTATCAATATGAGATCTGTGGTGATGGGCCTGGCAGGATACCTCCAACAGTCGTGGCTGTTAGTAACAGCATCAACTAAGTTGCCAAAAACATGATGGTTGTTAATACTGGCTAGTTCATGCCAAAAGCATGATGGCTGTGAATACTTGCCAGTGATTATGGTTAGCAAACTTTATGGACTAGTCTTGTCCAATTAAATGTTAATTAATTATTTTCCAATTATAATTAAAAGTATTTTATTAATTTTTAACTTAAATATTATAATTTATACTGATTAATGTCAAATTAGTAATGTTTAAAGAAAAATAGATCGCTAGTCACCCACCATTAATAATATTTCATCCTAAAATGAATGGTATATTAATTTCAATTATACATTTAAAAATAATTATAGATAAATACAACATGTTTAAGTGCATTAACTTTTTAATAATAATACACAAGTTAAAAGAATAAATTGTATCTACTAAATTAAAATATCAATATTAATAAAAAAACCTCATGCCAAAATTATAAAATAATAAATTATAAATAAAATGAATGTCAAGTCAAGTATCAATATTAATACAAAACCCTCTTGACAAAATTATAAGATAATAAATTATAAATAAAATGAATGTCACTAAAACACTAACACAAGTCAAGGTAATGCTTTTTCTAAAGTGATTTTATTTTGAATTTTCATGTTAAATATAATTAATGGAAATCCATTTTAAAATTATAAAAAATTTATAGTTTAAAAGAAAACCTAATTTAAGATAGATTTATACTGATCTATTTTATATTATAAATTTTAATTTTTCTATTAATTATAATAATAAGATAAAATACTTAAAAAACCATTTTTAAAACAATTTTTTCATAAATTTATTGATTTAATAAAAATAAATATAATAATAACCATCAAAAAATAATAATAAGACCAAATACCTATAAAAAACAAAATTTTTCATAAATTAATTGATTTAATAAAAAAAATATAATAATAACCAATAATAATTTTAAGTCCGAGCAAGTGGATTTTAAACTATTCATAAATAACAATCAACTGATCCAAAGCATACGGACTAATATAATAAATATTTTCTCATGCAAATCACCTATGCACGCCATAGCCTTATAATGTGACATCAGATGATTTTAATACAAAAGAAAGCTTCCCAAAATGTGTGGCATCCATTGCAGGTTAGTGTTGATAAAAAGCATCTATCTGCACGCCATAGCCTTATAATGTGACATCAGATGATTTTAATACAAAAGAAAGCTTCCCAAAATGTGTGGCATCCATTGCAGGTTAGTGTGGATAAAAAGCATCTATAATTTGTTATTTACCAACATGTGAATTTCATCAAATATCAAGTCTTCAACATTCTCTGTCTTTCTATCTCCTTGTATTTACTCCTACAATAACATAAATTTATTTTTAATATTGGTATTCACAATATTTATAAACAAATTTACTCGAATAATTGATGGAGTAAAGAGTAATATTAAAAGTAACTTTGTACTATAAAATACTCTGATATTTCAACTATTTCTTACGTTAGAGAGTTATCCAATTGCTTTATTTTCATTCCTTTCTTAGTTTTATATCATGTTGTGTTTGCAAAGTTTATGTTAGTGTGATTAATATTTTTTTTTGAAATTAATAATAGTTATGAATTATTAATCTCCATAATATTTTTATTTATTTTTATTAGAGTTATGATATAGAAATAAATTTATCTATTTTTTTATCTAAAAAATCGCTGGGTAAAATAAATAAAATTAAGTTCTGTTAGCCAAATAGTTTTAAAACTTTATAATTATATATTAAGTAAATATATAATATATTCTTTCTAAATTACCTTAATGTCTAGACATATATCATGAAAGTGAAAAACATCTCAAAAAATGCAAAATACACATTATAGCTACTAGTACAATGACAAGGACCTTAAATTCTAAGTTCACAAGGGTGGTTGATTTAAGGACTACTCGACTTGGACATAGTTATAATACTTCATTTACACTATCATACTCAATCATGGCTTTTATATTGAATAAAAAAATGTTTGTGTTTATTCACACATCCCCATTGGAAATTTATTTTATTTATGAAATCATGGAAAGAGGTAAGGGATTTTAGTATATATCTTAGATCACTCATAAGAAGAAAATATTAAACTATTATTACCTTTCAAAAAATTCATGCTTGATTTTCATCACAAATGAGATATAAATACATTTAGGAGAATATTCTATAATAGTGTTATGGAAAAATTTAAATGACAAATTTTTCTAGGTAGATTTAATTAAAAGGTCAACCTTAAGACACTTAAAAAAAATCATCTTGAACATTCTACATTGATTAATGATAATAATACCACAATATCCTAAAACTCCCCTTTAATTATAACCACTAATTTCTTCAACATTTACAAAACCTAAATTTTGTCTATGAAACTTAAGCACAAATCTTGCCAATGACTTTCAAAACATTTGTTACAAAATTGATCTTTTGATGTATAAAATTTCAAAGATATTTCACCATTTTTTATAATTTATATAATGAAATAATACCTGGTATCCATATGCTTATTTGTTTTATAGAAGACATGGTTCTTTGATAGAATTGTTGTTGATTTGTCACTAGAACATAGTAGAGTTGGCTCTTCTTATCCTTGATGAAGATCACCCAATACTCTATACAAACAAATTACTTCACAATAAGATATTATGCTACTACATGCTTAGCTTTTATTGATGTTATTGTCACAATGGGTTCCTACTTGGATAACCATTAAATCACACTTGAAAAAAGATGTCCAAGAAATATGTTGAAGTACTCTTGCTATCATCCATACTAGAAAAATCACTATTAGTGTATCCAACCAAGGAATCATTTCTAGTGCTAGAATATAATATCCCATATCCTCTCTTTCCAACAATACATCTTATAATTCTCTTCCCAGATTCTGAATGTGAGTCTTTTAGAGAATTCATGAACCTAGAAATTAAATTGGGAAGATACATAATGTCTAGCCTAAAGGTAGAGATATGCATGAGGTTTCCAACCAATACCTTCAAAATGATCAGATGTACATTAAATCTCTTATCTTCTTAATTGAACTATGTCCCTATTATAGTTGGAGTTGGTGTTGGTTCATAGTTAAGGGTCTTGAGTATATTCAACAAATATATGGCATACTTTTTTTGAAACACAAAAATTTATAAATCTCAATGAATGACTTTAATACAGAGGAAATATCTCATTAACCCCTAATTAATAATTATAAATTCTTGTCTTAGAGTCTATTTAGGCTTTTCTACTAACAAATTTCTTATGAAGATCGTACCATCATCATCTAAACAAACATTAAAGAATTCACCTCAATTATTCGCCATTCTATATAATGTGAGCTCGTTGCTACTTCTGTTGAACCCATTACTATCTAGATATGAACGGATATTTATTTGGGAGCTTGCTTAAGCCCATGGAGATATTTCTTCAATCTATATTCTTTATCATCATGTCCTTTTATCACATATCCTTATGGCTCCTCTACATAGACTTTTTGTTCTAAATTATGATTTACGAATGTTGAGTTTACATCCATTTGATACAATTGCCACTTGTTTTGATATTTTTTCACTATGACTACTATAATCGAATGTAACTTTGCAGCTAGTGCAAAGATATCATCATAGTTAACTCTAGGCCCTTGTGTGAAATATTTTGTTACCAATCTATGCTTGTACTTTTCAAGTTCTCCTTTCTCATTAGACTTGGATTTGTAAACCCATTTTACAACAATGCAGGCTTTACCTTCCATAAATTCTATTAGATATCATGTTTCACTCTTCTATATGAAATCCTTTTCTTCATCTATTGCTTTGATCCCATTTTACTATATAATTTCTTTGTTAAACTATGTCGGTTGATAGGTAAGAAATATAAAATTTGAATGCATGTCTATATTTTCATAGTTTTCCCTCAAATTCTAGCCCTTTTAGACTTTAGTGGTTAGATTTTCCACTTGATTGAGAAGTAGGAGTAGAATGGATTGTTGAGCTGGATGACTCGCATTGAATATAATTTATTAGAGACTTGTTGGAGTGCATCCAATTGATGATTAGGTTGTTAGACTGAATATCCTAGTGAGAAGGGTGGGGGTGAATTGGTGCAGTGAAAAACTTATCATTTCAAAAAATTCCATCAATAATCAACCATGTAGCTATGCATCATAACTATTTTCATCATCACAATGAATCTTAGGAATCAAGAAGTCATCATCACATCAACACAACAAGACACATGCATTTACACAGAAACCCTTGTGGGAGAAAACCATAAATTATTTTGACTTATTCTTCATACTCATTTATATAGATTTGTAGGCACTTACCCCCATGTGTACAAGAACCCATTTTCAATCGGCTACAGAATAATTGAGCAACTAACCTAAAAAATGTGCAAGCTACCACTTGCAATAGAAAACAAACCTATTAAGGCACCAATCTCAAAAATGTGCAAGCTTTGACTTACTATAGGTTGCAACCTGATTAAGGCACCAACCTCAATGGAGGCATCTAGCTCCTTCAAATTTATGTGGAACACTTGTCATAATATTTCAAACTAGATCCACAAGCTCAAATCATAATAAAATATATTTTCCTTTAATTCATGTATCAAAAACCTATTCACCTACTCATTAATCATGATCTACTCGATCTCAACAATTATTTTCTACTTTCATTCATCAAATTAAAAATAAATCTAACCAATATCCCCTTTACAAAATTAATTGGCACTCAATTTGGCCCTCAAAACATTAGAAAACATTAATTGTTCTACAAAACAATTCCTTGTAGTGCGTGTTATAAAAAATGGATAGGGTTCCACAAACATTCTACAAAAGAGATATTGTTGATAAGCTTAACCATTTGACATAATGAATATTTGTGGTAAAGACAAAACCAATCAAATAATAAACCATCCATCTAGTTTGAACCCTTGACCTGATGGGAGACAAACCATATACCAACCAATGGTGCTACAACATACCTCGTATAGTGTGGAGTTGCTAAGTTTATTTGAATTGAGTCATGGATGACATGAAACATCAAGTCCTAATGAATAATCCACATCACCAAGGGAAAGCCAATATTACATCCACGTCATCTTTGTCGAGTCAATAAAATTGTGCCCTTAGCACACTCCAAGTTTGACCCAGAAAAACTTCCACATCACGAGTATCAAGCCAATGAACTATTTGTATTCTCATTATTGTCAGTGGACGGAAAATCTTGTCGCAACCTATAGGGGATCCTATAACTGTAAAAATTGATTTTTATTTCCTTATCAATATGTTGACTCTATGGCGTGCAATGACTCTTTTCAAACATGATGAGACTTGAGCTTGTAGGGATTTTGAAGGCTGCTATAAGACTACGTGTTTCGTGTATTAGTCACAAAATCTCCTCATACTCATGATTTTACTTGAGTGAGCCTTAAAAAAATATTTATAATTCAGAGGGAAGCTGGTGGTGGTCATGGAGAGTATATTACTTGTGACTAGAAGGGGAAAATGATAATGTTGAGATATTGTAAATGAAAAGTGAGGGAGAGTGAAGGGAAGTATGGGATGTAGCAAGTGTTGATGAAGTGTATGAATGTTATGAAACCTTAGGTACATTCCTCTCACTTGTAGGTGATGAAACATTCAGACCTATATCCCTTTTATTCATTCTGTGGAATCTTGAAGCACTACATGGCCTTCCTATAGAAACTCAGGTTACTGAGGAAAAACGAATGGGAAGGTTTTGGGAATGATGGGTGGAGGCTTGTGAATGGTTAGGTAATGGATGGAAATGTTGTGGAGAGGCTTCTTGGTCTTTCAAAGGTGAATGTGATTGTACTTGTAGACTAGAATGTATTCTTTCTTATTGATTTTATGTTATACTTTCACATTCATTAGAGTGAGTAAAACAAATAAATCTCATTATATTTTATTTATTTTTGAGGCCCACTAGTTGCCTCATGGGGGTTTTCAACTTTAGTAGGTCTATCGTAAGTGCCTCAAGGAAGGTTTTTACTTAGGGATATCTGTTTTCTTCTATTTTTTTTCTTTTTCTCAGGCTCACAAGCTACCTTGGGAATTTTTTTCATCAAATGACCCTACCTCAAGTTCCTCAAGGGAGGTTTTCACTTGAGCGTTTTCTTCTTTTTCTTCTTTTTTCTTTTTTCTCTTTTTTATTACTTTCATCTTTTTATTTTGTTGATCAAAGGCTAAATGGATTGGGAGCTCTAATGATTTCAATCATATTCAACTCTCTTCTTATTGGCTCATTAAACTCATCCCTTAAGAGGGACTTCCTATAGAACTTTAACCTACAACCATTGATTGAAGTGGGATATGATTTTCTTTAGTTATCCTAATCTAAACTGAGCCATTATCATTAATTTTTTTACCATATAAAGTCTCAATCATATATGCATGATTTTCCATTTAAAACAATTGAACCTAGAGTCATACAAGAGGGCACAATCACCCTCTTGGAAGGCTTCGGTCTTAATATGCTTATCATGACATATGTTCCTTTGTAGTTGAACCACTTTAGCATGTGTTAGATCTTACAGTCTAAGCTCACCAAGTGCATTTATTAGTTGCAATCTCTCGTGTTTTTCCTTTGTGAGATCCATGTCAAGTTGTTCTACCATTATTATTGTATTGTTCTCAAACTCAATAGAGAAGGGGACCTTCTTTCGATATACCAACTCAAAGGGGTTGAACCTAGTGGCGGCCTTTCAAGTGGTTTTGTAGGCCCAAGTGACGTCAACAAACCTTTCTAGACAATATTTTCTACTACTCCTAACTACCATAGTTCGAGTGCTTTTCAGTGCTCTATTAGTCACTTCCACTTGCCCATTTTCTTGAGGGTGATATGGGGTATATTTCTTATGTATGACACGATGTTGCCTTATGATCCCCTCTATTTAATTAGAAGTGAAGTAGGAAACTTTGCCTATCACCAATTCTCTTGGGAAAATGAATTTGTATAAGATGTTTTCCCCTAATGATGTAGCTACCTTTTTCTCTATTGTTTCCTTTATTGCTTTCACCTCAACCCCATTGGTCAAATAGTCTGTGCATACAAAGATGTCCCTCTTTTGTCCAAATGGAGGATCAAAAGAGCCAATCAAGTCCATGTCCCACTTTTCACTTGGCTCAAAAGTCATTTTAGCTTGTAAAGGCATCACATCCCTCTAAGTAGGTTTCCCCATCCTTTGGCATTCATCACATTATGTAGTGTATCTCTGAGCATCTAGATTAAGGGTATGGGAGAAGTATCATGCTTGAAGAATATTTTAGGTTTCCCTCTTAGTAGTGAAATGGCCCCCACAGGGTCCATCATGATAAGGTGAGAGAATGCCATAGACCTCATTGTCCCTCACACATATTCTCAGGATATGATTAAGCCCAAACTTGAATAGGTTACCCTCGATCCAAGTACAAGGAGCACTCTTTCTGACAATCTTGTTTTTCTCCGTTGAAGACAAATGAGGGGAAAATTGGTTAGTAGCCAAAAAAAATTCTATGTAAGCAAACCATGGAGATAATGACAATATGGATAAAAGGTGCCCATAAGGGATTTGGTCATGTATAAATTCCTTGTAGATTCAAACTGCTTATGTAATATGCTGAAACAAAAGACTTGAATCTACTCTACTCATCAACGAAAATAATTAATCGATTGAGAAATCATGAAGCATATAAGAAAAAGAATTCATTCGCACATATCACAATAATTTCCTCAGGAAACCCATAGCTAAAAACCCCTACTATCTATATATTGTCATTAATCAGAAAATATGAGAATCTAACAATGTTTTTCTCAAGCTCAAGAAACCTTTGCACTATCTCTATCTATCTCACTACTTCCTAGATAAGATTAAGCCAATACTTAGCCAAATTCCTACTTGCCCAAGTCCCTATTTCCTTGCAATCTTCCTCAAGGAATTAGCCTCTATTTAATTAGGAAATTCCTCAATTATGAATTATGCAATTCTCATAGGCCTTTTTCTACTTGCATGCACCATCGATTTAATTTAGATGATTTACAACTGACCCTACATTGTACCTAAACTCCAATATCAACTGGGTGTTTCTCTGATCTAACATGCATGAGTTAATTATGAGTGTATCTTCAGTCTATTGACTGATCGTTATAGGAAGCACCACGCTAGAGTGTAGGAAACACCACATTGTACTGTAGGCAACACCATACTGCACTTCAGGAAGCACCCCATTATACTACAGGAAACACCACATTGCACTTCAGGCAATACCCCACTGTACTTCAGGCAACACCCCACTACTACAGGTAGCTCCCCGCTACTAGACCTCCCACAAATTCCTCCATCATTTGGAACTAGTTTAACACACTTTAACTCAGTTAGACTGAATTAAATAATTACAACTCAAAATAAACTCAACTAGTGTTCCTAATTGGAGGAGACACTCCACATGACTCTAGTTAGAGCCTGAACTTGAATTAACTAAGCCAACTAAGTCAAATTAACTTAGTTAGCTATTAAAAAATTTCATGAGTTATGGAATTAAAATTTTACTCCCAATTTAATTCAAGGAAAAATTAAATTAGGATTTTTTTGATGCTATTTTCAACATTTCTTGTTGCAATTTTCAACAGGTCATCCGCCATATCTTCATCCTCTACAAACAAGGTTAGTCTTCACAAAAAATATATAACACCATTTTATTTTCCTAGTTCGTTGATAATGGTTATATCAAATTGTTGTAACAACAATAGCCATTTAATTATTCAAGCATTCACATCATATTTATTCATTAAATACTTAATTTCTTCATGGTTAGTATGTACAAAACCCTAATAGCCAGTAATGTAGTGCATGAATTTATTCAAGGAATGTAAAACATCCAAAATATATTTTTAGTAATCATGCAATTAAGCTCAAATTTAGACAATTTCTTGTAAATGAAATAAATCACATAAGGAAATTTACCTTCAGGTTGCCCCAGTGTTTCCCCAACTGCTTTTTCTGATGCATCTATGTGGATGTGGAAGGGAAAGGCTATAACCACCCCTCCCATGTCTACCCACTTTCAATGACCTACTGAGGTAAGCATGAGCTAAGGGTTACTATGACATGACTTAACCTCCTAAATAAACTTAAGGAAATGGAACTGACAAAACAAGACCTTACTCACTTCCCTCGGGTGCTAGAGGACCACTAGGAGCTAACCGACCACTCTAGGTGCCCAACCCTTGAGTTAACTTTCTTTTCAATGAAATAGACCCCTAGTCACTCCCATGGAAAGGCCTCCAAGTGACTGTAACCCTCTAGTTGGTCTCACAATCGTGCTTCCCAGCGAATGCAGTCTTTTTCACTCAGTTTTGTGCTAGCGACCCCAACATCCAAGCCACTTTTTCAGGGCTAGGATCTAAAACTCTACCCAGAACTTAATGAAACTCAAATAAATGATAAATAACATAGAGGCAAAGCCTCTAACATAAAAATTAATGAAGGAATTTACCTAGCCCGGTTTAACCATAACATTCATTCCGTAAAACACATTGAGAACATGAGATCTATAGGTCTTGAATGCATATCTGAACATAGGAATTTGAAGCTTATCTGAGTTTTACCAAGAAGGACTAATTCCCTCTCAAAATAGATGCAATAAAATCTAGTAGGTCATGCATTCATTAACCATTCATTTATCAATCAATCATGATAAGAACCATAACTTGAATCTGTCATAGAGTCATGCTTATAACCGACATATAACCCGATAAATAAAAATGATAGAAAAACCATTAAAGCCACATAATAACAAGTACATTTACACATTAAATACAATAGAAACTTAGCTCTTATTGACATATTCAAAAACCAGCCAAGTCAGGGACTTCCAAGTACCACTGGACTTCCAAGTACCACTGGACCATAGATTGTGCTTAACAAAATATTTCTTTCGACCAATCACCCCCGTTCCATATTCCAAGCATGAATTTTGGATCTCATGGGATAAAATAATCCATAAACAACCAAGGGAATCCAGAGGTTAAATGACCTCCACCCTCACACTACCGTGATCTCACCTAAACCGGTCTCGAGATCTCAAAACAAAACAGAGCTTAGAAGCCTCAAAATTCCTTCATCATCCCTTGAGTAGTTTTCCTATCTCCACCCACATTTTGATGGCTTCGTGGAGAAAACTATCTCCATCCCCAACCCATGGTATTTTCCTGAGATCACATCACCCAGATCCAAAACCTTCTGGCAATCCAAAGCTCAAACAAGAATGAATCCCATCACACCATGGAAATCTGGAAATGGAAAGGAAAGGATAAAACTGTTGTTAAAACATAACCAGACCCATTCCAAGGATAAAAAATGAAGCAAATACACACATTCATATACCATGCATGCCAAAACTAGCTAGGAAATCATACATGAAACTTGTTACCTACAAGTACTCCTATTGAAGAAGCTTGATCCAACCTTTCCTTGCTTGATCTTTTTTTCCTTTTCTTTCCTTATCCTTCCTTTGTTTTATTTCTTTCTTTCTCCTCTTCGTGTTCTTCTCCTCTCTGAGACTAATTCAAAAAAAATCTCACAAAAGACCCCAAACTGATGCTTTGATGTCTTTTTATTATTGATGCCTCTAATTTCTTCATTTTTTCTCTATTTTCCTCAAATTTTCTCCTCACATGAAACATGTGACCTTACATCTCCCTTTTCTCCTATTTTCCTTTATTTTCATAAATAAAATACCAATAATGCCTTTTTTCCTTTTCAAAGCCTTTTCCATTTCCTTTTCCAATTTCCCCTTAGCCATTATAAACAATAAGTGATTCCCACTAGGATATTTTTCCCAACATTTAGCTTGGAATATGTGTCCCATGACATTGGTCTTATTTTTCCTTTATTAACTGTATTGCATGAAATTTTAACTTGGGGATGTTACAGACCCCTACCCCTTAGGGGAACACCATCGCCATTGTTCAGTGACACCTACAACCAATAAAACTAACTAAAAACCAAAACATATTGCCCGTGGAGCTCTATAACCCAGCGCGTTGCAATATTTACAATGAACAATCATCTCAAAAGCAAAACCATCATGACAAACATGACAACATGACAACCATACCGCTTACTGGAGCTTTATAACACAACTCATTGTAGTATTTATAATATCAATAATACTTTAATATGTACATATACCAAAAATCATTTGCCTCCACTTAAAAATAATAAAGGATACATAGCCCGCATCTAATCAACCATCTCCTATGTAGCTTCTTTGGGCTCAAAGTGCTTCCACTGCACTTTAACTTACTCGATTTCTCTGTTCCAGAGCATGAGTTGTTTCCACTACAATATGCATTGAGGTTATGCTTGGAATTCTCCTTCTGGATCCACTAGAAATACAAACCAATCAATAACATGATCAACATCTTTTACATATCTCTTAAGTAATGAAACATGGAAAACATCATGGAATTTAATTGTCAATGGTAATGCAAGTTTGTAGGTCACTGGTCCAATCGTCTGAAGGATCTCGAAAGGCCCGCAATACCGAGGTGCCAACTTCACACATGACCCAATCCTCAAGGAACTCTTCGTGGGATTGATGCACAAATTCACATGCTCCCTAACCTGAAACTCCTTAAATTCCCTATGTTGGTATGCATAACTCTTTTATGTGTCTTGTGCTACCTTTATATTATTCTTCATAACCTGCATTTCCTGTTCCATGTCTACCAACATGCCCAGTCCTATCAACACCCTATTCACTCGATCAATCCATCTGATGGGAGTATTACAACTCCACCTATAGAGCACCTCAAATAGACTCATCCTTAGTGACTATTGATACCCATTGTTGTAAGAAAACTCAACTAGTGGAAGATACTCCTCCCACTTCCACTGTTGATGAATGGCATACATCCTCATCATATCCTTCAGGATCTTGTTGACCCTCTCTATCTTTCCATCTGTCTATGGATGATAAGTTGTACTGAAGACCAACTCTATACCCAAACCTCCAAATAACTCCTTCCAAAATATGTAAGTGAACTTAGCATCTTTGTCTAATGCAATCTTCTTCAAAACATTGTGCAACCTCGCTATCTCCTCGATGAAGACATGTGCTACCTCACTAGCTAAATAAGTAGTATTCACTTGAATGAAGAGAGCTACCTTGCTAAACGTTTCAACCACAACCATGATGGAATCATGTTTTTTCGATGTCCTCATGAAACCTGTAATGAAATCCATGGAAATGACCTCCCATTTCTATTTTGGAATCATAATAGGATGTAACAAACTAGCTTGGTGCCTACACTCAAATTTCACATGCTAACAATCCAAGCATTTTAGCAAAAAAAATCTACCACTTCCTTCTTTAGATTCATCTAGTAGTAGAACTTCTTCACCGTTGTCAATGCCTTCTAATATCCTAGGTGACCTGAATATTTCTTGACATCAAACTCCCTCAAGATAATCTTCTTGAGCTCACTGTCATCTGACACATAGACCCTATCCCTAAACCTGACCAATCCATATGCTGTGAGACAATAGTCTACATCTTGATCACTTGTACCCTACTGTAATTTGTGCTTAATTTGTTGGTAAATGTCATCTTGTTGTCTTGTTTGTAAGATATGACCCAGTAAATATGTCCCATAAGAACTCATAGCTTCTATATGATCTACTTGTACTCTTCTATTGAAAGCATTTGCAACCTTGTTCTCCTTTCCCTTAATGTATCTGATATCAAAGTCAAACTCATTAAGGGTGGCCAAGCATCTAGCTTTCCTGGCATTCAGATTTGGTTGGTCAAATAGGTACCTCAGCCCACTGTGATCACTCATCAATACAAACTTGCTACCAAGAAGATAGTGCCTCCACATATTTAATGCATGAATGATCATTACATCTTTAATGCATGAATGATCACTGCTAACTCAAGGTCACGAGTCACATAATTCTTCTCCTGCTCATTCAGTTTCCTTGAATAATAACAAACTATCTGTCCCTCCTGCATCAAGACTCCACCAAGTCCTCTCTTGTAAGAATTTGTGCACACCACAAATTCTTTAACACTTGAGCATTTGTCAACAACTGCTTCAACTGCTCAAAACTTGTTGCACATTCTTCTTTTCATTCAAATTTATTTCCTTTCCTCTATAATGATGTAATAGGATATGTGATCTATGAGCAGTTCTTGATGAACCTCCTATAGTAACCTACTAGCCCCATGAATGATCTGACCTCATCCACATTCCTAGGCACTGCCCACTCCATGATAGCCCTTATATTTTCTGGGTCCATTGCTATGCCTTCATTGGAAACAACATGTCCCAAGTAAGGTACCTATGTCTGAAAGAAACTTTGTTTTGTAAGATTGGCATACAACTGATGCTTTCTTCAAAATCTCAATACTACTGCTAAGTGTTCAGAATTCTCTTCCTCATTCTTAGAATATATCAATATATCATCAATTGAATACAATCACAAACTTGTCCAAATAAGGATGAAATACACTATTCATCAAGCACATAAAAGTAGCTGGAGAATTAGTCAAACCAAAACGAACCACAACAAACTCATAATTCCCATACCTGGTCCGGAAAGCATTCTTGTAGATGTCCTCTTCTTTGATGCGTACCTAATGATATCCTAATCTCAAATCAATCTTTGATAACACTACTACTTCCTTAAACTGGTCAAACAAGTGATATATCTTTGGTAATGGATATGAGTTCTTAATGATTACATTGTTGAGATGCATGTAATCAATACATAACCTGAGAGTACCATCCTTCTTCTTCACAAACAACATTGGTGCACCCCAAGGTGACACACTTGGCTTAATGTATCCCTTGTCAGGAATTTTCTTCAATTGCAACTTCAATTCCACTAGCTTTGGAGTGTCTGTGTTGTAAGTTGACTTTGATGCTAGTGCTGCCCCTGGTACCAACTCAATAGAAAAATCCACTTCCGATGAGGAGGAAATTCTGAAATATTTGTTGGAAACACATCCTAAAAATGCGAAATATAGGGTACCTCTTGAAGATTTATGCATCCTCAACATCCTTACCCTTGTCACTAGAAATATGAACCGCAAACAGTCCACACCCCTTCCTGCGACTGTGCTTAGCCTACATAGCTATGACTATCCTCAGAGATGTAGGATTCTTCTTTCCTTGCAAGATTCTCTTTTCCCCATTATCATCTAGGCACTCAATAGCCTTGTCATATCAATCTACTTTGGTCCTATGGAGGTATATTATCCAACCCATACCCAAAAGCATACTATATGACCCCAATGGAAGCACATTTAGATGTGTTGATGTAGGCATACCATTCAGTTCAAATGCACAAGATCTTACCTAATTATGAAATCTATTCTTAGTAATTGTAGCCAACCACACCAACAGACTCTACATGCACTTCTTTTCTCAAACCACACCTATCCACAAGGTCAGGATTAACATAACTATAATTAGATATAGGGTTAATAAAAATAGAAGCAAATTGACCACAAAGCTTACCCTCCATCTCAATAATGGATGCCTGGTGATCTACCTACTTGTTGTCCACAACTGCATAAATATGAGGAATGTTATGGCCCACATCCCCAACCATTTGCACCTCCCACGAATTGTATAGCAGAGGCCAACATAATGGACAATTCTTCTCTCGATGATATTTTCCACATATCTAAAACTGCAACTGTCCCCTACCATCACCTCTATTTCACTGCTCTCTAGGCTGTGACCCATGTCCCTTCTCAACTGCATTAAACTTATTATAAGGAACCACATTCTCTTTCTCACCTACATCGTGAGGTCTTCCCCACTTAGTGGCCACTTCCCTTTAAATTTCTCATTCCCCTTCAAATCATGCTTAGGCTCTGCTTTATGATTTGACAACTCATAACAATTCTTCAGTTTCCAGATGGCTTCCTCTGACAACTGTGGCTCATTAAACTAAATCTGATATCTATATTTTGTTCACAACTTCCTAATGAACCTTTGAATCTTTTCTTTCTCATTCTAGATGTAAGGCACATACCTCAATAGCTTCAGTAACCTACTAGTGTACTCATCATTTATCATGGAACCCATCTAAAACTCAAATAACTCCTTAGATTTGTTATCATAATACCTCTTACATAGGTAATTATTCTCTAAGAGTCTCTCAAACTCATCCCAACTCAAATCTTCTTCCCAAATTCCCTTGAAATTTTTCACATCTTCCCACCAAATATATGCTTTCCTTTTCAGACTAAAGGTTTTTATTTTGGCTTTCATGTTCTCCGAATAGTTATCCAATCTGAATAATTTATTCATCCCAAGAAATCATGCCCCTACATCTTCTGAATTCTTCATCTCTACATCAAATTTATGCAGCTTGACTTTCTTGAACTCCTTAAGCAAGTACTCACTCCTCCTATAAGGATGACGTCGATGATAACTGTGATGATGTCTTATGGATGATGAACTAAAGTGATACCCATAAATACCAGTCCTCTTGTTAGGTGTATCCAATGATATACCACCTCGAATATGTCCCCTCTATCTAACTTATATCTTGACCGAGACCTACAACCATAAGCTCCATTAGTCTTCTCTTCTTGTTATTAACTAATTCTAAATTTTTCCTATCTCTAGAAGTCTGACAAACTATGAAAGATGGCTGCATTGACCTCTACCTACTTTTCCTAAGCCCGTGCAAGTCTTTCATGAACCTCAACCAACTTGTCATTGTCTACCTTACAAATTCTAATCTTTACCCTCAAACTCCTCAATGTATCTGCTATATGAGGAGAATATTCATCTCCTTGCTTCCCAACTGATATGTAGGGAAATTCACGTGAACTGTAGTCTACCATTTTTATCGTCATCTTTGAGTCTCTTATTCCTTCAGGTTTACCATGTTAGATGAACTAAATAGATACCATAGCTAAAATCATACCTCAATGATGTTAAGGGGAGGCTTCTCTCATCTGAAAAATCATTCCACATTAGCACAAGACATTTATAACCATAATCACATCAATATGCCAACATTATGCATGAAAATACCAACTGCATACAAGGACCTCATGCATGACAACCATAACCATGACAATGCATTCATAACAATGTGCATCTAGCCCATCAAATCCAAGTATTTGAACCGTGCTTTGATACCACTCTGTAATTGCCCCTCCCATATCTAGCCACCTTCACCAGCCTTCTCAGGTAAACATGAGTTGAGGGTTACTATGACATGAATCAACCTCCTAAATAACCTTAAGGAAATGGAGCCAAAAAAACAATACCTTACCACTTCCCTCAGGTGCTACAGGACAACTAAGAGCTAACCAACCACTCCAGTGACCAACCCCTGAGTTAAGTTTAATTTCAATGAAATAGACCCCCGTTTCTCCCATAACATGGCCTCCAAGTGATTGTAATCCTTGAGCCACTCCCAAAAGTCTGCTTCCCAACGCCTGGAGTCTTTTTCACTCAGTTCTGTGCTAATGAACTCGATATATGAGCCATGTTTTTAGGGCTAGGATCCATGCTTATGTCCAGAATTTAATGAAACCCATAGAAATGATAAATAACATATATGCAAAGCATATAACACATAAATTGATCAAGGATTTGACCTAGCTCGGTCTAACCATGACAGTCATTTCGTCAAGCACATTGAGAACATGAGATCTATAAGTCATGAACACATATCTTAACATAGGGATCTGAAAATTATGTGAGGTTTACCAAGAAGGACTAATTCCCTCTCATAATAGGTGTAATAACATCTATTAGTTCATGCACTCATTAAACATTCATTTATCAATCAATCATGATAATATCCATAACTTGAATCTGTCATAGAATAATGCTTATAACCAACATATAACCAGATAAATAACAATGATAGAACAACCATTAAAGCCACATAATAACAAGTACATTTAATCATGAAATATAAGAGGAACTTAGCTCTTATTGACATATTCCAAAGCCAACCAATTCAGAGACTTCCATATACCACCGACCATGTATTGAGTTGAACCAAATATTTCTTTGAACTAATCACCCAAATTCCTTGTTCCAAGCATGAATGACGGATGTCATGGGATAAACCAATCCATAAACAATCAAGGGAATATAGAAGTTAAACCACTTCCACCCTCACACTACCGTGATCTCACCTAAACAAGTACCGAGATCACAAAACCAAGCCAAGATTGGATGCCTCAAAATTCCTTCACCATCCCTTGAGGAATTTTCTTATCTCCACCCACATGTTGAGGGCTTCCTAGAGAAAACCATCTCCACCCCCAACACTTTGGATTTTCCTAAGGCCACCTCACCTAGATCCAAAACCTTCCGGAAATCCAAAGCTCTACCAAGAACGAATCCCATCACACTATGGCTATCTAGAAATGAAAAGGCAAGGCTAAAACCATTATCAAAACCCAGCAAAACCCATGCTAATGATAGCAAATGAAACAAATACACACATGCATACAATATGCATGCAAAAATTAGCTAGGAAATCATACATGCAACATGTTACCCACACGTATTCCTGTTGAAGTCACTTGATCCAACCTTTCCTTGCTTGATCCTTCATTTCCTTTGATTTCCTTGTCTTTCCTTTGCTTGCTTGCTTGCTTTCCTTATCCTCTTGGCACTCTTCTCCTATTTGAGCCTAATTCCAAAAAAAAACTCACAAAAGGCCCCAAACTTATGCTATGATGTATTTTTATTATTGATGCCTCTAATTTCTTCATTTTTCCTCTATTTTCCTTCAATTTCCTCTTCACATGCAACCTGTGACATTTCACCTCCCTTTTCTCCTATTTTCCTTTATTTTCATAAATAAAATACCAAGAATTTATTTTCTCCTTTTCAAAGCCTTTTCCATTTCATTTGCCAATTTCCCCTTATCCATAACAAACAACAAGTGATGCCCACCAATATATTTTTCCCAACATTCAGCTTGGATTATGTGTTCCATGACCTCGGTGTTATTTTTCCTTTATTAACTTTATTAGATGAAATCTTAACCTCGAGTTGTTACAAAGGCCCAATTTGGGCCTCTAAGGATTGGTGTGGTTGTCAATTTATCTATGATCTCTTCAAATGCCCTGTGTCATAGACCTGTCCAACATAATTCCGAATCTTTTGTTAGTAGACAAAAAAAACGTGAAGCAATCTTGCTGAAATTGTTAATGAATATTCTATAGTACCTAGAAAATCCTAAAAATATCTTAAATTATTTTTTTTTTTTTTTATTGGAATAAGGTGTGAAATCATCCATATAAATATCTTTCACGTCATGTACAATGTCAAAGAAAATGCTCAATACATCCCTTTGGAAGGTAGTAGGGGTATTAGACAGGAAGAATGGAATAAACCTGTAGGAGAAATGTTCCCATGGGTAGGTGAAAGTGGTATTATCTTGATCTTTGGTATTGATTTGGATCTAACTATACCCATTGAATCCATCTAGAAATGAAAATAACTTTTTCCCTGTAAGAAAATCCAAAAATTGGTCAATAAAAGGTAAAGGAAAATGGTATTTTTGGTGGCTTTATTGAGATCTATATAATCAATGCAAACCCTCCATTTTTCTTAGGGACAATAACAAGGAGGGATACCCACACACTATCTGAAATTGAATAGACAAAACTTGCATCTAATAATTTTTGCAATTCTTCTTTCACAATGTCTTTTAGTGTGGGATTCATTCTCCTCTGTGGTTAGTGAATAGGTTTGTAGTCCTCTTTGATGTGTGTATTATGAGTGCTTATAGAGGGGTGTAATCCCTTCATTTAATTGTAATCCAACACAAATACATCATTATTCTACCTCAAAATGGTGAGCATATTTTCTTTCTGATCAGCTGAAAGAAAAGAGTTGATTTCCATAGTTTTGGAAGGGTTGATTTCTATTTCGCATTTCTTTGATTAAAACTTAGAGTGATTAAATATTCCCATGAACTGCCCCGAGAGCATCTAATATTCCATGTGGATTCTTCTTTTAGGCCATCAATACTCATGGCAGTAGGATATTGAATTTGTTGAAATTTGTCAATCAAGTTATCTTCATCTAATTTCTTGCTTCCAATAATGGTTTCTAATGTACAGATTGGGTAGGGTGATTAAAGATAAGGTCTCCTTCTTCTTTGTATCATACCCAAACAAGAAAATCATGGTCAACGAGGGATTGGGTTGCAAGAGGATATAATACAAGTTCTTTTTTAAGCTTCCCACTTGTGATTGTCATATTTCCAACCCTACAACTTATGCAGGAACCAACAGTGGCGAGTTAAGTTATTCCTCAAATAAGAGGATAGTCATTAAACTTGGTTTTTTAGCTGAAGAACAAGGAAATATGTAGGATATTCCTAGGAATTGATTGAAACCATGACATCCTCAATGATTCCTTCTAGTGCTACTATGGATCTATCAACAAGTTGCAACGCCATGGTGGTTTTCTTTAGGGATCCTTGGAGATTAAGATTAAGCATAGTCTCCATGTTCATGACATCCGTTGCAAACCCTAAGTCAATGAGGGTGTTAGGGACTACAATATTGTTAATGTGCACATCTACTACTGAGCTACCAAGATCTAAATACTTTAGGATGATGACCTTCCCAATCATAAGATCAACGAGTTTCCCTATTACATTGATAGTAAGGGCGTCCCTTTTTCCTGTTCCTCGACTCCTAAGATATTTCTCTTTTATTAATCCTTTGTATACAGGAACATATTTTATGGCTTACAAGAGGTGGATCTTGACACATATTTTTTTAGTTCTCCCAAAAGTTCAACTTCTTCTAGAGTGTGTGTTTTAGGAGGGACCAACCTTTTAGGGTAGGGAGGTTTATTGGCTTGATGAGTAGGATATCCATTCTCTTCTTTAGGATTTTCTATTGGAGAAGGTGGGTGATCATTAGGAAGTACCTTCCTAGAACTGAGTTTAGTTTCTTGGATTTCAACAACATAGATTTCATAGGATGTATCTCCATTGAAGGCTAGTTGGGCTCGCTTATTGTTTGGGTTTGGATTCAGTTGAGCATATATTTGTGGCTATTTTGGAGGATTATTTTGGGGTAATTTTGGCTGGGAGGAGGAGTCATTAAGGTAGGTGGTTGGGCTACTAGAGGCCTCTACCCCGAAGATGGATTACCCCATTGAGGAGGTTGATGTTGGTACAACTGAAAATGAGGAATGACATGTTGGGGAAGATAGGACCATGGAGTGGGAACAAACCAAGGTGAGGTGCTAGGTGGATTCCAAGGTTGAAATTGTACATTATAACTTTTATTGAAAGAGGTGGGGTAGTTCATACCTTTTGATATGGTTTGGGGTATTGTGGCCTCTTTTGGTTGACAAATTTGCTCCATGCTTCCTTTTACTCCTTGGTATGGAATTTTCAAACTTGGAAAAGAGGGACATTGGTTAGTTACGTGGTTTTACTCACATACATAATATATTTCTATGACATCCAAGGGGCACACATTCCTAGGATGTCTCTTAACACATCTAGGGTAGAATATAGACAATGCCCTTTATGCTTCCTCTTAGCTTTTATTAATGTGTAGTGTATCCATCTACATAGAAAAGGTGTGTAAGATCTCATTTTTTTAATTCTTCTAACACGCCTAATATTTCATTCTTAGTGATTGAAGTGGAGGAGGAGGCACTTACGAACCATTGCTTGTTCTACCTCTTTTTTTCTAGTAGCTCTAGAATTATTTTTGAACATTGTTTTGATTTCTTCGTAGTTGAGATAATAAATATATCCATTAGCCAATATGTTGAGGGTGTCCATTAGTTCTTGTTTGACACTTTTGAGAAAGACTAGTTTTAAGAAATCGAGATCAATAGTGTAGTTATGTGCCCTCTTGTAACTTAGATAGAATCTTCCCTCAAAATATTCGAGGGATTCCTCTAGTTCTCTCGTCGTTCTAAATATTTCATCCATTTTGTCTCTTTGTTTGCAATAATCCATGAATTTGGTGTTAAAATCCTACTACATTTGTCCCCATAAAGTATTATTTCCTCCTTCCAAGCTCATAAACCAGTGAAGGGATGCATCTTTGAGGGTAGAAGGAAATAGTTTGAGATTTTTCTCATTTGTGGTATTATCATATTTCCTTAAAATTACAAAATTTTCAAACATGATAGTGTCATGGTATTCAATATACAAACCATGGAAATGTGGGAGATAAGTTGAGTTGATATTTTTCATTTTGGCTTCCTCATTTGCCTCCCTAATAGGAAAAACTTCAGGTTGCGTATTTCCAGCCATGTTATCAGTGAGTGATGAAGGTCTTCTCCTCCTTGAAGATCCTTAGAAATCCTTGTCTTCTCACCTAAAAATTCTTATATATCCTTTCTAGATAGAGTGGGAGGGCCATAATCAATAAGAGAATGTTAGCAATGACACCAAAAAGTGATGACCCTCAATATTATAGCAATAATGTTACAAATACTAAGGGATGCCAAATTTAATTGTCAGCCTAGGGTTCATACAAACGTAAAACAAGTTAGTACTATGAGTGAAACATGCAATTTGTTCTTCTTTTTTGATCCGATGCAAGTCAAAGAAACTGAAGGGAGACTAGGGTACATAGAGACTATTATGCTATCTATGCTATAGGATATACTCATGAATTACATAAAGGAAAGAACAACAAGTAAACTTATTCTAATTGTAGGAAAGTAAAGAAAAACAATTCAAGCAAGTTGGAACAAAATTAGATATATTTTTTTGTGCATTGTAAACAAAATTGCAACTGAAAGAGGGCATTCAAGCATTAAACCCTAATTTGCAGAAAATGAAATAGTCTTGCTACAACTAGTAGGTCAACGATTCTAGGGGGGTCTTTGAACTTCCAAATTCAATCCCCAAGGTTTAATGTACATTGTAACATACTAAGGAAGGATGGTCATGTTCTGGAAGCAAATTTTGAGGATTCTTTGATGCAAAGTGCGAGATGTTATAAGAGGCCCTATTTTTCTATAGGAGATGGAACCATGAGTAGTAATGTGCATTCTACATCTAGTTTAAGAAAAGGATAAGGTGAAGGAGAGTTAAAGGAGAGTCAAGAAGTCTTTCGCAAGCTTAGGGTCCCATGTTGGATCTGTTCATGCAACAAAAGGGTGAATTTGGAGTTTCATGTAGCTCAAAAAGACAATAATTCTTGCACTAATAGGTTTTAGAAATATATGACAACAAGCAGAGAAATAGTGATCTAAGCAGGGTCAATGCATATAAAGGAGTGTTAACTACATCAAATAACTATTATCTAAATTTAAATAAGAATGCATGAGTAGGTTGATAAACTAACTAACTTATTGACATGTAGGAAACAATATTAATAATAGAAAGGACGAGTTGAACTACTGCATGAAAAGAGTATTATTACAGGAAATAAATTATTTCTAAATTAACTAAAGCAAGATGCATAAACAAACTTGGAGAGAAGAAAATTCACTAACAATTCAAAGATAATATTTCCACAAATGAAATCGCAGAAACATATAACATGCATATAAAGTAAAAATAGAAAAAGGGGGCTTCATCACCTGGGTTGGGCCCTATCCCAAGGAGACTCAGGTCCTAGAAAAAAGATCAGTATAGAAACCAAAATGTCTTTCTCATTAATCAGGAAGTGTGCTCATATATAAAATGTTACAGGAATTGTAATGTTAGGGAAAATCCTTCACTACTACTGCTCAATCTAATATCCAAAAGTTTGAATCCCTAATGGTCTACTTGAGCCCCTTATTTATAATAAAATATGTAAGGGTAGCCTCATTGAAGAGAGGTTTTATTCCCTCCAAAAACCCTATACAATATTATATGGTTCTCTAATGACTTCACAACTATACGAGAATGATAATTTCCTTAATCGAGTTGATTTTTGGCCATCCCTTAGGAAGGACCATGTCCCATATTTTTCTCTTGGTTGGATTCTCGCATTATCTACATCAAATATTCTTAATACCCTGCACAATACATGCATTAGGCACACAAGATATGAAAATCATCTCTAATCTTCCTAAGAACATATTAAAGATGAAAAATACATTATCAAGTGCAAAAGGAAAGGTTAGATGGGCCTTAAGTTGTATCTAATTGGGAGGCCAATAAATTTAGTGGGTGATTGAATTTATTTTTAAATTTTTTAAAAAAGATTTGAATTAATGATCACATCTAGACTATAAATCTGATAATAATTTAAAATATGAAAATGAATAAATTAAGAGTATATTGCATGATAGGTCTATCACACTATTATTAAATTTGTAAATATAAATGCATTCTATATCATCTCTTCAACCATTTCATTAAACCATTTCTTGTTGATAAATTATAATAAATACTAAATGATACAATTTCAATATAACAAAATTATAATTAATTTTTCACTAGATGTCGATTAAATTTATGTTTTCATTTAATAAAAGCACATTAGAATGGGAGAGATTCCTTAGATTGATTATTTCTTTATTCAATGTTATAGAGAGAGAACATTATCTTTATCTTTTTTTTAGAGATTTTATGTTTTAAGTATTTATAAAGATAATTTTTATTTAATGTATTTTCTTATAACCAACATAGATCTATCTTAACTCTGGATCTATCAAGCCGCAAGAGGATCAAATCATTTAAGATGTAAACTTCTTTTTGAGTGAAAAACTTTAGGAAAGGTTTGCACCTTGAGAAATTTGATTCCTCTCATCACTTGACAAATCCTTACTTAAGATTGATCAATGCTAGTTCTTGTTTTTCCAAGAAACAAGTATGAGAGTTTTATTAAAAAAGTAACATCAGATCTGGCCTATAATGACTACATTTATTCAAAATTACCAATATTCATGTTGGGTTTGAGATTGAGCATGGAGGCTCAATCTAATCCCTCAAGTGATTGCCCCATGACACAAAAATTTTAGTCCCATTCAAGCTAAAAAAATTCCAAAAAAATACTAAGCTTCTTTTACATTTACATTCCATTTTTCACTACTTTTGATTTAATTTTCACTCACTTTTGGTTTTCCTTGCCAAAATATTGTTTCTCTTCTTCCCCAATTGAATACAACCTGCATTTTTTGTTGTATTTGATGTATTACCCTTGATGAGTGAGCATTATTGTCTTCCTTATTTTCCTCATCCACCCATGAATTTTTTTGACCATATGTTTTATTTGAGGATTCATAGGGGGATTTGACTTTTACAGGGGTATTTTCCACTCTCGTTGTCGTTGAATGCATAGAATCCTCATATATAATTTATTGACCAGTTTTTGTTTCCTTTAGTGAATCTTCCTTGTCAATAAATTCTTCTTGTTTTTCCTTTGGTTCTTTCTTACATTGAGTCTCTTCTTCTTTATATACCATATAATGTATGCTTTGAGCTCCTTCCCACCATTTGGGCCTGCAATTATTTTTCCAAACTCTATTGTTCTACATACGCTTTGGGAAGTTTTTGATTGCATGCCTTGTTTCATATCATGCACTACATCAAAACGAAACATTTTCATAATCCAGCTTATGAACCCACATATAGTCTGTGAGGGTCAGATTAATCTCAGTAGGAGAACCATTGTTGAAATCCATCTCAACACATATTCGACCATAAGTGCTTTTATAAAAACTAGCAAATTCTAAGTTGTGGCAATAAAACTTTCCTAATGCATTTCCAATGGAATATAACAATGGGGGGTTCTAATGATGCAGGGGAATGTTCGGGAGCCTTATCCAAACATGAGTGATGGATATTTATGCCATAAATAGATCGAAGGTAGGAGACTAGGGTTGCATGAAAAGGTCAGCACTTCACCAAAACTAGGGCATGAATTCCATGAAAATTAACACATGTTCTTCTTATCCTAAATATTATAAAAAAATCACAACAAGAAAACCTTGAGCCAAAGGGTAAATATTCATATCATTAATCAATAGGGGTTTCCATGTATTAGAATTCCACTTGTGGATATCAGTTAGTCATGGCCAAAACACATTAAATTTGTAGACCAATCCATGTTCTGAGAAAAACAAAATCAACGCTAGAGGCATCATCATTCAAAGGAACATTAAGGGTCGACGCTTGTTGGACAACTAGAAGAACATATCTGGATTTCAACATTGCACTATATGAAATTGAGACTTGAGTTGCCTTTCCTTCAATGTATTTCTTCTTTGAGTTCTTTAAATTTATTAATGATGGATATCTATAGAAACCATATCCGATCTATGTTGGTTCTTAATAATATTATTTATATTATATAAATTTCAAATCTCTATATATAAAAGTAATCTCTTTTTTAATTTTATTCAAACCTTGATTTAATTCCTATGGAATATTACATATTATTTTTAGTAATAGTGAGGATAAAGGGTTTAGATGTATGTCGAAAGTTATTATACCTTTTTCCTTTTATATTAATTTAAAAAAAGTTATAAAAATGAATTAAAATAAAACATTTATAAAATAATTTCACTCTGAAATGAGTTATGATTTTGGAAATGTGGTATTGATAAGCCATGATATTGGCCCATTATGTTGTAGCAAAGCCTATTTAAAACTTAAAAATATCCATTGTAAAATGGAGATGAATATGCATGGTTAAGAATCTTGTTATATTGTAAGTTTATTGTAAGGATTTGGTTTTTATATGTTTATTAATTAACTTTAAATATGGTTACAAAATCATTAATTTAATTTATATGGTAAAATTAATCATGATTTACTACTGCCATTTATATGTTATATATTTTAATGTGATATGTATATTCTAATTTTCTTTTTTCTAAAAAAGTGTTTGTAATTTTATAAATAAAATAAATTACAATATAACAAATTGGATTTTATTATTGTTATTATTATTTTGTTTATCAAGTTGTCTAGTCCTACAATGACTACAGGATTAATATTTGGCCCTTTGGCTTGAGAAACCATGACCCAAGGTTTTCTTAATCACCTGGGGATCACACCTGGCATGGGCCACACCAACCCTACATGGTTGGATTTTTGCCCATGGAGTTTCGAACCTGTGACCTTCACAATACAAAGTGACTTAACAATCACCTCATCACCGTGTATTCTACACCCTGCGAGAAATTTTATTATTTTTATTACTTTTAACGTTTTACGATTAATTGAGCTACCATTTAAATGTTTATACTCATTTACTGACACTACAACATGTCCCCCATATTGGACTCTAGATTACTTTTAACCTTTTAGATATATCTCAAAAGTAATTATAACATTTTTTATTATATTTAATTAAAAATTTGTTAAAAAAATAAATGAAAATAAAATATTTATAAAATATTTTCGTCATGAAATGAGTGATGATTTTGGGAATCTCATATTGATAATCCATGTATTGGTCTATGGTATTGTAACAAAACCTATATACGACTTAATATATCCATGATTAAGAATATTATTATATTGTAAGTTTATTGTAAGCATTGAGCTTTTATGTGCTTACTAATTACATTTAAATATGATTATGGAACCATTTTTTAAAATTACATGGTAAAACGGATCTTAATTACTATTTATATGCTATATATTTTAATTTGATATGTATATTAATAAAAACAAAAATTACAATACAACAAATTGAATTTTATTATATTTATACTTTTATTCTTTTATTATTAACTGTGTCAACATTTAGATGTTTACATTTATTTAGGGCACTACAACAACTCCTTCGTACTAGGCTTTATATTACTTATAAACTTTTATTCTTTTTTAATTGACCCCAAGTGTAAATATTTACAAACATTTACACCACTACAACATTGCCCCCATACACCAAAATAGAATTTATAAAAGAGAAATATATATATATTCAAATTATGTGATATTATTTTGGGTGAGATTGTGATTAATTTTTATTTATAATGTATTTTTGAATGTGTAAATGGATTCAATCCCTATAAATACCTTTGAGATTTTGAAATTTGGCAAATTACCCAATTTAATTTTACAATTTCAAAAACACTTTATACCTTGAAAGGATATTTCTAATTAGTCATTGCTAAAGCAAGATTCTAGAAATCGATTTTCTTTTAACTACCCATTAATTTGAGCTTTAAAGAATGTTTAAATATATAATTTAAATAATCAATTTTTAAAACGTATCATTAGTTCATATTTTAAAAGACTTATTTCCAACTTCACAACATTAAATTGGAGCATAATAAATAATAATTTTTTAGAAAAATTCTATGCCACCACCAAAAAAAATTGTGCAACTTCCATTACTAAAACTTCGTTAATATAATTGTTTTTCAATTCTTTGTGAATAAATAGAAATGCAAGAATCACATAACGTATTATTCAAACCGAAATGTTGTTCCGAGGGATATATTTACGCTTAGCCATCAATAAACTTCTAGAACTAAAAACCATCCCTCCAAATCAAAAGTCCAAGAAGAAAAATAATCCAAAGTCTGTGTTAGATTTTGCCGATGCAGAGATTAAAAGTAAGTTGCATTAAAGCCTGGTAAGCCTCCCAATATCCCGTTATTATTCCTTGCTTGCGGCATAGCAGGGACACACTATTAAATGGCTTTGAATAACCCATACATTTCATGTTTTAACCAATGTTTAAAAAAAAATATGCGGCCAAACAAATTTTTATTCAAACTTCTAGTTTTTACCCCTTATTGCCGGGGAGACGGCATGCTTTTGATGAAACTTAAGATAATCAGTCTGAAATTTCAAAGATACTTTACTTCAAAAATACTATATATAAAAGTTTCAAGGCTAGATCTATGGTGTATTGGAACTATCCGTCCCCCTGCGTCTGTCTGTGATAGTTTGCATGATGGTGGCATGTGGGTGTTTGCATGTTGGTTGGCCAACGACTGGTGACAAGCCACTATAATTGTTAATTACGAAGGTGAAGAGTAGTTTCTTGTCAGAGAAGCACGTTCCTGCAGAAGAGATCTCATCAATGGTGTTGATCAAGATGACGGAAATTGCAGAGGCTTACCTTTCTATTTGAGTTGGGTTGGGTTGCATTCTGCAAGTTGGAAGCGGTATAGATCATGGACAAGCGGGATAGATTGTGAAGCGGTATAGATTGTGGAAGGTAATCATGGCCAAGTTGGATAGATTGTGGAAGCTGGATAATCGTGTTCAAGTTGGGGCGATTCCATTCCGAGGCTAGTGAAAACATTGCCTTAAACAGATCAATTCGAGGTAAGTTCCCCTGCGAGGAGATGATCTCACCCTTTGTTGGGTTAGGTGCGAGGTTAGGACAGGTGCATTGGGTTGATTTCTTGCTGGTCTATAGAAAATGAATATCTGTAAAGCCAATGTGACCCAAATCTTATCCAGTTTGGCCAATTTCTCTTACTATTTCTTCTCCTAGAGCTCATGTTCACCCTTAACCCATTTTTGAATGGATAAGCAAATGAATATGAAGAAAACAAAATAGCATAGCTTCAAGAGTCATTCATTCCTTTCATAGCTATAGATAAAGAAGGTTGACTCTTGTTTCCTTGGAGCTCGCTCCACCCTAGAATACTGGGTGATATCTAACAACATCTCTCTAGGAAATCAATGGTACCCTGGTTCACTCATCAACCATTGCATCAATTATTTCCCAGCGGTATCCATCAACGATTGGATAGTCTCAGTGGACTGCTTGGGCGGAAACTCATTCGACTCAACCAACCTTGAATACTTAACATGGGATTGCCATAAACAACAAGTGGGCTACATGCACACCGTCTAATAGTTAATCTACAACTTTTATGTTTTTATGAGATTATATTTACTGTAATTTTATTAATTTTTCATTAAAAATTTTAATTTGCAATTTCATTGTTGGGTTGCTATCGGCGTGTCAAGGAACAAATCTTGTGCCTCAGCAATATCAGTTTCGATCATTCTCATTGTTTGATTCCTGGTCCTTAAATCAATTGAGTTAATTCCCTTGGCCTGGTAATTTCTCTCCTTTTTTATCTCTACCATTGCCTGGGTTGTTTCCCCGCCTTCTGTGGATGGGGACATGGGAATTCCTTGAACTCAACATCATAGTTATAACTCAGACTGTTTTCATGAGTGACTTCTGCATCCATCCTAGTGAACAACATTTTTGAGGGTACCTTGCAATCTCGCTACCACCTTGCATGGATACTTCGTTACAGCCAGCTAGTAAGTCATTTGGTATGGTTAGTATTCTACCTCTTCCTTCTGAAAGGGGAAGGGGATATATCTCGTCAATAGATAAGGAAAAGTTAGCTTTTGTGGCTAAGGTCCTTTTCCGGAATCTATCAGCTAAGGTCATGAGTGAGAAGGACGACTTACCGATGACCTGCCTGGAGTTAAGTCATAACCATACTACAACTCCAACCCTCCATAATCTCGGCTGGCTCTCTTGGCCTGCTTTGGCCCTGACTTTCTTCCTCACTCTCCATACTTTTGAAACATTTGACAGAGCATTCCCATCTTCAAATACGTTACGCCTTAGCGGTCTCGTTATGCCTTACTTTATTCCCCTGGCTAGCCTTGGGTGGCTTTGGCTTTCTTATTTCTCTAGTTAGTTACCAATAATATAAAAAAACCTTACCTTTCTTAGCTAGAAGGGGATAACCTTTTGAGATCTGGCTTGCGATTTGTAAACATGACTCTCAATTAATGAATCAGGTTCTCACTCATTACTTTGTCTATCCAATTGAAATTTTCTTTAAAGCATTCAATTAGCAAGGTCAGTAATTGGTTTTCTTTCCCATGTCCAAAACAGATTCTATGGCCGTGGCCATATGAATAGAGAGTGTTAAAACCATGAATCTTCGATATAATCTCACTTTATAACTGTCAATGTGAGACGTGCTGAGATCACTGACCGATGCTAGCTAAATCAAATGACAACAATTTATGAATGCAAAGAAGCGTTGTGTTAGTTAATAAGTAGAAACTAAGAGCTAAAAAAATTAGGGAACCATTTATCCCAACATCTCATCTATTAGGGCTCGTGAAGATGATGCTTATCATTGAAACTTCTAAGTACATTCCCCTTAACTTGCCATGCAAGCCTATTCTGTAATCTCAACACATGCCCAGTAAAATTTCATAGGTGCATAGCTATTTTGGAAGGCATGCAAGGGTTTGGAAGGTTTTTGTGTTTGACAGATCCGTTTGTACTCAATTCAATAATCTTGGTGATATATTTTGGGCAAACTGCGTTAGAGATACAGTGGGTGTAGTATCTGCCGTGAAGTCCTCTACATTTATAAAATTATTTTTTTCGATGAGCAGCAGTCCATTGATATTTTTTTCACTAAACTTAGGGTTTAAGTAAATGGAAAGACCTAAGGCACCTGCAAATGCTAAAACTCAATTTTATATTTTGCTTATAGAGATGTTGGTTCATTGTAGATTGTAGATTTTCACTTGAATGAAAGTTGTTTTTTATTTCTTCGGATTCTTATTTTCACTTTTTATGATTAAAGAATTTGGCCTCTCAAAGAAGAAAGTTCATGCATTTTATTGATTGAATAATATCAAAGATAAGGGCATTCGAGATCAGGGTGTCTTTCCAGCCCAATATTTTAGGTTTAGTTTTAGTGATTAAGAGGCCGGATGCAAGATCCGACATTGGGAATTCCTCTAATTGCACAACGTTGTAGAGAACATTTTATTCGTGCCTTCTTTCTTCTTGTTGAACCTAGGAATATTAATATTTTGAGTATGGTAGAGGGTGTTTGGAGCCTAAAGTTTTGATTGATTTTCTATCACTACCACTGCCAAGTGATGTTAATAGCAATATATAATACATAATTGAGATATAATATATAATTGAGATGCTACTCTCCCAAAATCATTTCTGAAATTTCAACGTTGGCATAACAAATGCAGATAATCACATTCCCTTCTCAACAAGCAATAATTAGGTTATCAAACATCTCAGACTGAAACTTAAAAAGAGTAGGTGCATTTTTATATTTATTTAATGGCATGATTTTAACAATAAAATATATGATGCAGTGCTATTTAACAAAATTTGTTTTCATAATTGAAATAAATTTGCCAATGTGCATGCGTTGTACACACTTAAGGGAATTAATTTTTCCTCTATTTGATTTTGTACATTTCTTTCTTCATTGTTCCAAAATTGTTTTTTATCATAGTAATTTTTCTGTACTAATTAAAGCCGCCATAATAATAAATTAAAAATAATGCATGCAATTTTCCTATATAAAATGAATTACTTCTTTATTTACAATATTTAAAAACCTCTCTTGGAATTTACAATTTGCATTAAAAATAATGCGTGCAATTCACTATCTTTAATTATATCTTTTCCAACTACTACTTTATTTGCAATCTTTAAAGACATCCCTTGAAATTTACAATGCAAATTTGTAATGTTGATTGCTTCACTCTGCCTGATCAGGTTCTCCCGTCAAATCGATAGGGACTGCCACTGCTTGCAGCCCTTGTTTAATATCGCAATTGCTAAATTGTGTATTCATCTTTAGAGAAATTACATCTATTAATATGGATTCTCCTTCCAATTGAATTTAGTTTAGCATTGGAAGTGAGATGGATACATTTCCGATGCATGCAGAATTTCGAGAACCTATAACATATCGCCTAGAGAAATGTCAATATTATTATATTTTAATGTATCATTGAAAAATATAAATATAAAAATATTTAAAAAATATTCAAATGAATAAGCATACATTTTTAAATTTATATATAAGTTCCTAAAATCTAATTTTTTTGTGTAAATCAATTGATATATTAGATCACAAAAAATATTACATATGGTTACAAAAGGGGTCTGCCATTTCTAGAGAGAATAGAGAAATGCAGGCCTGTCAAAACAAAAGACCGCTTACAAAGGCCATATAGGATAGGAAACGTTCTGCATATAAACTTCCATAACTGAACCTTAGTCAAACATAGGTCGAAACAGATAACGGCCAACCACACAGGGCTGCCAGACATAACTAAAGCAACTACAAACAAAGAAGGCCACTTAAAGGCCTGCCGCATTTTACATTCAACAGACACAGGAAAAGAAAAACCAAACAACATATGACAGATAGGAACCCAGAGTATAAGACTGCCCCCTCAGAATCCTACTAGTCAATTTTTGCGACTTCAGGCGGAACGACAACACTCATACCAGCTCCATCATCTCCCTTGGGATCATTACAGGATCTGTGGTGTCTGATGATGGTTTTTTTGGAGTTGTCCTTAGGGATATCAATAGAGACATTAAGCCCCTAGCGAATAGACAGCTTGAAAAGCCAAATGAAACCTCTTAGGCTCTGAGCCAGCATTCTAAGTTCCTCCGTGAGGGAGTTCGCTTGGTAGGAATCCTTCAGAGCCGCTCCTTGCATGTTCAGGGCTTTAGCTAGCATTGTTTTCATTCGCCAAACCTCACTCTATGTTCTTAGGAACTGGGTAGCTCTGGTTGTTGGGGTGCCTAGGTTTGAGAGCCAATCAACCTCCTCGCTGATAGTGTTAATGTCCATCCCTTCATGGGCTTCGTTCACCTTGACTTGGAGTTCTTCAATATACTGTTTACCTTTCTTGGAGACAGAAGCCTCGTAATTCTCCCGAGCTCTTTTTAATTCCCTGGTCACTCTAGCGCTACGAATGTTGCTCTCGGCCATAACACTATTGCAGGTGCCAACAATTGACAATCAGATTCCTATACACAACACAGTAAACACAGGGCTGAGCTCTGAGAAATAATGAAGACAGGTAAAATCTATCTCGTTGGTTTGTGTACTAATAGTGAAGGACTCAATGTGAGGGCCCACGATCTTAACCAATACCTCCATCTTTTCCATGTTTCTAAGAGTCTGAATCCCCAATAGGTGACTGACGACCTTCTTATTATTACAGTTGAGTACATTTGGACTACCATGCTTGTCACTAAAGAAGCGAGGCCATGCGTACTTTGATCCGTGATAGGTAAGCTGACCTCTATCCCTGTGGTAGATCTTCCACCTTTCCCGATGCGAGCCATAGGACACCCACCAGTGGTGCCATTTCCAGGCATTATGGATTAGGGAGTGAACATTTATAGAAAACCACATAATTCATTGATGATCGGTATCATGTATGCCGTCCTTCTCTCCTGACACGCCTGTGAGGTCTTGCCTTGAGATTTGTAGGCATTTGTCCCGAAGATTGGCACATGCGACGTCCTGCCAACAGGTGTCAATGTTATCATTCCAGTGGTCGACCGTGTGGTTGGCTAGGCTATCTGCCATTGCATTAGCACTGCGCCTGATTGCCTGCAGAACGACTCCATTGAGAGTGGAGAGATGGTTGGAAATGAGCTTGGTGACCATGGCTAGGCGCCAGTGCTTTGTTACCTTCTCAGAACACGAACCATTTTGCATTTTCCTCGCAGCATTAATGGCTAAGAGCAAGTCTCCTTCCACTATTGTTACCCCACTCCCCAAGCGTATTAGGATTTGCAAACCTTACTCCAGAGCTGCAAATTCTGCCTTGTTGTTGGTGGCTTCCCCCAGAGAAATGATGTATATGTGAAGAATTTCTCCTTTGTGGTTGTGTATTACACCTCCAAGGCCAGCAGGGCCAAGGTTGCCCTGAGAGGCTCCATCAAAATTTAATTTGTGAAATCCCAGTAGAGGAGGTTGCCAGGAAAATAGAGAAGAAGTGAGTTGAGTTCTCTGCGCTGGAGAATTGAGGCCAGTTGCAACAATTATGCCAAAAATCTACAGAATTCGCTTGTCATTTGCGGATAACCTGTTTGCCTGTTTTGCTTTACACCTAGAAAGGGTAGTTTCATGCATATTTTGCTTGATATTTGTCTTAATGGTATCTAGCTGTCTGGAATCCTTCTTTAAAATTCTTCTATTTCTTTCTTTCCATGTGGACCAGACTATAAAACCAGGGCTTAGCTTCCATACGATGTTTACAGTGTCGCAGCTAGAATTCTTGGTTCGCCAGTTGGCTATGCTATCTTGTATGGATTCTCTATTCCTGTCTATTTGTTTGAAGATTTCCTCCATCCAAACCCATAGTTTATTGGTCCATTCGCAGTTGTTGAGGAGATGATTCTTCGACTCCTCTTCTTTTTCACAGAGGGGACAACAGGAAGGACCAATGAAACCTTTTTTGCACAGGTTCTCCCAAGTGAGGATCTTACGATGTGTTAAGAGCCATAAGAAAGTTTTTATCTTTGGCCAGATGGTGGTGTCCCAGACATTATTGTGCCAATTCACTTTCTCTTCCTGATCCCTATGTTCTAAATAAAGTCTGGCTTCCTTTAGGTTGAAGGTGCCTCCATCAAGTTTGCCCCATCTTAGTTGATCTTCATCCTGAGAGTAACGGATCTTCCTTTTATCCAGACAAGAGTGCAAGGATAAGAGAAGGTTATCCATTCCATCTGCCTGTGGGGTAGTATTAGGGTCCCAATGTCTCCAGTGCTGGTCCGCAATACTGTCTTTCCAGTATTGGTTCACCGTGAGTTTTCCTTGTTCCTGGTACCTGTGCTGCAGGGGAAGATAATCAGGACTTTCAAGCTTGGGAAGTTGTTGCCAAGCATCTTCCCAAAAGAGAGTTGTGTTACCATTTTGGATTTCCCAGAAGTAGTGATGTTGTATGATGTTTCGATTGGCCTTTGCCAAGTTCCAAATGGGGGATCCGACTGGAGGGTCGGTCATTCGAATGAGATCCTGAGGGTGCCAGTTTTCAGCATACCTGGCTTTCCATAGTCTGGCCCAGGTGTCTGTGGTTCTTTGACCCATCTCCACCAGAGTTTGGCCCCACAGGCTTTTTTTACTGTGTCCAGGTCTTGAAGTCCCAAACCACCCAGGATCTTGGGTTTATAGAGTTTTTCCCAAGCTGCTAGAGCCCATTTCTGCTTGTCTGATTTTATAGACCATAGGAAGGTTCTTTGAATGTTTCTAATCTTCTGGAGAACTCCTTTGGGAGCCAAAAGGATGGAGAACATATACTGAGGGATGGCTTGTAGGATAGCCTTAGTCAGGACAAGTCGGCCAGCGAAGTTAAGGACCTTATTAATCCAATGGTTACTCCGATTTTCGAGGTTAGAAAGCAGTTTCTCCCATTGGAGCTTTTGCCAGGGTTTATCAGTGAGCGGGATACCTAGATACTTAGAGGGGAGGCTTTGCCTTTTGAACCCAAGGATAGCAGTAAGAGTTTTCTGGATCGCTAAGTGAGTATTGAAAAAGAAAATGGAGGATTTGTCCAAATTAAGGTCCATACCTATTGCTTGACTGAAGAGATTAAGGATAGCTTTGAAACCTTGGGCTTCCCAAATCATTGGGGTTCCATGGAGCATGGTATCATCCACAAATTGTTGATGAGTAGTGGCTGGGCAGGGTGGTAGGGGTTGGAGGCCCTGGATAAGGTTTCTCTCCTTTGCAATTTTAATGATGCGATTTAGGCCTTCCATCAAAATGACAAAAAGAAAAGGGGAAATGGGATCCCCTTGACGAATGCCTCTAGAGGGGGCAAAGGGGAAGGTGAGAGCTCCATTGACTAGGATAGAAAAGCTGGGGGATTTGACTAGGGCTAGAATCCAGTTGATCCAGCATTGGGAAAATTCGTAGGCTTCCAGAATGGCTTCCAGATACCTCCAACTAACCTTATCATAGGCTTTCAAAAGGTCCAATTGAATGATCATACTTGTTTTGTTCTGGGATTGAATAGTGTAAACCAATTCTTGTGCTAGTAGGACATTATCCATGATTTGTCTGCCCTCCACGTAGCCAAATTTCTCCTCTGAGATTATCAAAGGAAGAATTGGCTTCAGTCTGTTGGCCATTACTTTGGATATAATCTTATAAAGAACATTGCATAGAGTGATTGGCCGAAATTTCGAAGGGGTACATGCTGCCTCCTCTTTGGGAGTAAGGGCAATGAAGGTAGAATTAAGGGATTTGAGGATGGATGAAGATTTTCGGGAATCTTCCACCACCTCCCACACTTCCAGACGCACAATTTCCCAACAAGCTTTATAAAAATCAATGGTGAAACCATCCCGTCCTGGTGCCTTTCCATTAGGCATCTCTTTCACTGCTTCTTCCACCTCCTCCATGGTAACAGGGCAGTCTAAAGATTTATTTTGATATTTAGTAATTAACCTTGGTATGGAGGTCATGACTTCCCTAATAGCCTCTTCCCTATTAGTGTCTGGTTTCATTGCTATGTGGCTAAAGTGATCAGTGAGGAGGGAGGAAATATCCTGATGAGAGTGGAGGGGAGTACCTTGTTCATCCTTCAGTTGGGTGATTTTGTTGGCGCACCTGTAATCTATAGCCGAACAATGGAAGAACTTGGTGTTTTTTCCCCTTATTTGAGCCATTGAATGCGAGACTTTTGTCTCCATAGTATTTCCTCCTGCTGGCATCTTTCATTCCATTTCTGCATGAGGACTTGCTCTGTGCTGATGGAATCCTGGGTGATGTCCCCTTTGAGCCATGTTGTGTGGATCTGTGCCATCTATTCCTCCAGGCCTGTTTGTCTTTGAAGATGTTCCCAAAGACCTCTTGGTTCCAGGACCTGAGCCGAGCTTTGAGGTGCTTTAACTTGGCTTGGAACCGATACATTTTGGTGCCTATGGTGTTTAGTAGCTCGTGCCACCAGTGTTTGATTTTAGAAGTGAATTCTGGGTGGCTTAACCAAAAATTTTCAAACCTAAAAGGTCTGTTTTTCGGAGTGCCGAGGATGGCTACGTCCATGGTGATGGGCCAATGATCAGAGCCTCCACAGGGAATAATTTCCGATTCTAGAGTGACCCCCTCAAGGAGGGTGGATTCTACTATAAGAAAATGGTCAAGTTTGGAGGCAATCTGCCTTTCTCCTCCTCTTTTGTTATTCCAGGTGTATAACCCATTTTTGGGGAGGATATCAACAAGATTTGTTGTTCTGATGAAGCTATTGAATGCCTCTGCATCTCGATTTAGCGTTCTTACCCCTCCTTTCTTTTCTGTCAGCGAGGTAATCATGTTAAAATCTCCTCCATAGATAGCTTTAGCTGTGGGATGTCTGCGTTGCATCTTGGAGAGGCGATCTAGCATCAACAATTTATCCTCTAGTCTTTGGGGGCTACAAATATTAATACACAAGTATGTATTGGATGCCCCTATGATCTGCATTTCTAGGGAGATGTATGATATGGAAGCCTTTGCATCTATAAGATGGAGAGTGTGGGGATTCCAGAGAGTGGTAAGGCCTCCCTCCATTCCATTCCCTTCCACTTCCATGTATTCCATTCTTTTTCCTAAATTTTTGCTTATCCCTTTCATTTTGTGGCTGGAGCACTTGGTTTCTTGTAAAAAAATCCTGTCAAGATTTTCATTTTTGACTTTCTTTCTCAGAAGTCTTTGTTTCCTTTGGCTATTTAGGCCTCTAGCATTCCATGAAAGAATCTTCATAATTAACAGGGTTTTTAAGAGGAAAGCGTGAAAGCCTCAAGGGATTTCATCTTACGCGAGTTAAGGAGCATCTGACCTAGCTCTTGAAGTGCTTCATTGTTTGTTCATCAGCCTCTCTTCTTCCTATGTTTGGCATTGGTATTTGTTTGATGTAATACTTGGGCCTTAACACCTAGACCCTTTGTGGTGCCAAAGCCTCTTTTCTACCCTTTCAGTTTTGCATCTTGCCTTGCTAGGAAGAGAAAATTTACTCTGGCTACTTCCTCCTCTCGGATATGTTCCATTCCTTTTTGCTTCCATTGCTCTACCATGGTGTTGAGATCCATGCCCTCCCTCTCTAGTATGTCAATGAGTTCCATATCCTCTGTTCCTATTTCACTCGCTATCATTTCCGCATCTCCTTCTAAGTCTTTTGTCAACTCATGAACTTGTAGGGTCTCGTTCGTCAGTTTTGGATTGGGATCTTGGGCTTCCTGTGTGGGAGCATCCTGGATTTTCCTACATTAGGTCTGGTGCTTGTGGGGCTTCGGCTACCACTGTTCCGGACCCAAGAACTTCAAAGGCATTGACTGTGCTTTTGATGGAGGTGCTTGTTTTGGGTTGGTGTTTCCGATTGGCCCGTTGAATTCCCTAAACAAGTGTCCATGTTCGTGGCACTTCCGGCACCGAAAGGGGATTTGTTCATAATCTATGGCTTGAAAGAAGACTTCATCTCTAAATTCTAGCCATAGACCTTCATGTAGTGCACGTAAAACATCCATTTCAACACATATTCTTGCACAAGATGTGTACCTTTTTTGCAGGGCGGCCTCCGAGGCTTGGATGAAGGTTCCCAGTTTATTGCCTATTTGTTCCAGCACTGCGGGTCTCTAGTAATCAATGGGGAGAGAGAATAGGCAAATCCAAATAGGTACATGCGTGAAAGATTCCTGTTCTGGTACAAAGTTGGGTTTCCAGGGTCGCATAAAAATGCAGTCCTCCATAAAAAATGTGATCCCTATCTTCCAGGTTCGCAAAGACTATAGTAAAGAATACTTTGGCTCCCAAGTGTAGCCTGATATCCCCCTTAGGCTTATATTGTTATTTGATCCAGAAGCAGAGGGATTTTTCCGTAGGCCAGAAGCCCATGAACTTACAGGCCACCACATGTATTGAGATATGGTCTCTGTAAGCTTGCATTTTAGGGTTGGTGATAACAACCCACAAACTTTCTGTCGTTTTGGGCTTGCAGTGCCCCAGGTCCTCCTGTTTTCTGGTCGCTGTGGCAGATCCCTCCAGATCTATGTCGTACTAGGCAGGGCCTCAGTTTCCACAGTTTTTTGTTTCTTCCTTCTGCTCCTTGTGGTGCCTGCTCAGGATTGGGGTTCCCATTGTCTTTTCCATCCAGAATCTTGATTTCATTGGTTCATTTTTTACTTTGGGTTTCCTTGGTTTGCCCACCCACCTTTTTCTTCTTGCTTAGCTCATCCTTTCCTGCATTTTCAGAACTAGAGATCTGCACCCCTTCTAGTGGGGCCTTTCCTTTATCCATCATTGCTTGCTTGTATGAAGGGGCCCCATTGGACCCCGCTCGCCTCATCTGTTGGGCCACGACAAGCCCGCGCCTCCGCAACTCTACGAATAGGGCACTGCCCTTCGCCAGAGTTTGTGACAGTAGTATGAATGTCGATCAGAACCATAGTTCAGGTCACTCAAAGCTCTCAACAAAATTGGGGATTACAATACCATTCCTAAAATCTATTATACTAACTAAGCCATATTACATTGTTATTGATTTTGGTAAAAAAGATTTGATATTGAATTAGTTTTGAAATTTTTAAATAGACTTTATGAAGATTATAAACGTTTCGAAAAAAATATTTTAAAACTGAATATTTTGAAAATTAAAAAAAAAAGATGTAATTTTTTTTTCTAATTGGTTAATTACTTAAATAAATTATAAGATTTTGTTTTTTTTGGAAAACATAAATTGTCAAACTTTGTCATATAAATATAAATATAATTTTTATTTGTAAAACAATTTCATAGAATAATCATTTGTTGTTATCATAAAAATATGAAATATAAATTTTATCAATATTAGTTTAAATATTTCATAGTATGTTTTATATGTATCATGCTATGAGCTTCTATATCCAAATTTTCTAGCAACATAATCCTTATTTTCAACGACAAGGACTATGCTGCCTTGCGACACTTGTTTCATATTCATTTCATCATGCATCCAACCAACATAAAATTCATAATATTCTCTTATTCCATCTACACTATGTTAATTTCACTATAAACATAACTAACTAATTCACTTATAAAATATCAAGATAATATTAACAAAATATCAAATTTATCAAAATATTATTATTAATTACTAGTTATTAATATGATCCTAATTCTTATTCTTCATTTCATATTGGCCAAATAATTATGGTTAATATTAAAAATTATATGATCAATTATTATTAAAATATAATATATTTTTAATTAATGAATGGTTAAGTAATTGTCCATAATATTGAAAGATGATGATGATAATGATTAACCTCCGTCAAGACCAATATCATCTACTAGACCTTAAGAAAGTAACAAATTAATTGAGATTCTTTAAAAATTTATTTATGTAGTCTAAAAGAAGGGAGAACAATTCCTACATCACAATAGTTTTGTTGTCTTAACAAGTCAAGAAGGTTGATAGTGTGGCAAACATTTTGAAACTTAGAATTGATGTGAGTAAGAGTTGGGCAATCCAAGAGAAAATGTTTTTCATCCTCAACCCTATTAGTATTAGAAATATGGCATATATTTTGTCCCAAGGTGTTTTAGTAATTGATCAACACATGGTTTCACTTTGAAGCTCATGAGAATTAGTTCTTATCTTCGCAATTTTCATTTTCTTCTTAGAACTGTAGGACAAAAACTTAATTCTGGTTATCAAGATTTGGGTCGATCACCTCCTTATAATACCTTAGATTCCTTTTTCCACTAACTATTTCATCCCACATAGCCATTCTTGTACATGATCAGAAAGGCGAGTGACAAAAGTTTGATGGAAGGCAGTCAAGAGTTGAGTACGAGTATAATAATGGAGGGGTAATTCAAGGTAAGATAAAAATGCATTGCCTCAGGTTACAAATGTGGAATGGGAGGCTTGGGGTTTGTCTACATACCATTTTACAACAACTCTAGTGAGGGTGCATTGAAAAAGTTGTAAACAGATGGAATCCTCTCTTATAGAATTAGAGGATCACCACATATGAAATGAGCGGACATGGTTGGTGTGATTCTATCCAGAATTCCCTTCAAATTTTGGTATATCTAATGGGAGTTTGGTTGGCAAAGGTGGAAAACTTGGGTCATGGTGAAGAGGATCATTAATAAGCTTATTAAAATATGGGAAACTTAAACTAGCCATGTAAGGGAGCAGGAGTTGGGAAGGAGCCATTCATTATGAGGTTCTAATGCTACCTGGGACCCTAAGTATTACCAATGTTACTCTTAACATTTACATGCTATTAGTGCTCACATTGGGACCAACGTTACCGCCAGCATTGACACCATACATGGTATTGGATCGGGTTTGAGAGGACTCAAAATTAGAGGATGAACTAGATGAATAAAAAACACTAAAGTCTGTATGCGGACTAGAGAGATGGACCCTAACTCATTAAAGAGGTGTTAAGGAATTCCCTAATCGAAACTGGGGGTGAATAATATGAAGTCTCTGCGACAAATGCCTAGGGGGCAGAATGATGTTAGGAAAAGATAAACACTAAAGGCTAAATGATGACGATGGAGGAAAAGAGCAACAAAGAGCAAGCGAACACCTAGCATAGTGGTGCAAAGTGAAAGCTAACTAGAATATGTTGTTATTCTAATTCAGGCAAGCACATCCTATAAAAAGAAACATGAACTCTAGTGTAAAGCGCTTTTACTCGTCAAACAAATCCTAGTACCATGTTGTTGGGTACAGGAATTGAAGTTAAGCAAGATCCTTTCAACACTTAATTTGTCAACCCGAGGTTTCGTATGCTTCGAGGCGTAGCACATGAAATGCCAATGAATTATATGAACCTTCTCTAACTATATTCCTACTTCTTAAACCACAAATTTATAGAATCGAAAAGAATGATGATCAAGCAGCAATTGATACTCAAAGAAAGTTTAGTACTGGAATAAATGAAAAGTACTTTTGCAGAAACTGAAATGGATTCCTAATTCATTGTGAACAATCTTAACTAATGAGATGACCCTTTATATTTACCTTTAGCAAGACAGTGTGATAAATAAGTTATTTAGTGTATCTGTCTTCTTTAAAGATATTCTTACCTGCACTAAACTATTATTCCTATACTACAACAACGTTCCTGTACCAGAATGTTGTGCCTGCACTAGAATGAGGTTTAGATACCGGAAGGATGTTTTGTACTTGTACTAAAGTTTTGACCCTCGTGTAGGAGTTCTAAGTCTCCGGGCTAGAACATTCTAATCCTGTACTGGATCTGAGGTTTCTACACCAGATAATCAATATTTCTGCACTCGGTTTCTAGATTACTTTCGAAAAATAAAAAGTGTATTAAGTGAAATAGAGTGCAAAGAAAACAGAATTTTGAAAGTAAATTCTCACAAGAAGAAAGATGCTTCAACCAAACTTAGATTCTAGACAAGAAATGATTTTCAAGAGTTAAAGTAAATCTTTCTTTAAAACAGAAAACTCTTCTATATAATTACGGAAATCATTTGGTTGTGTGGATCAGGCTTTTCCTGAGATAGTTGTGCATGTAATTTAGATCTGCCTTTTTATGTTTTAACTCAAAGGGTTCATTCAATAATTAATCATGAAATTCAATCCTTTCTTCGAAAGTGTTTAGTGTAAGCACAGATCTATAAGTTACCACAATGTTTATTCCATATTCATCACAACACAATTAAATCTTTAGTGAAACCTCAGATATTAATAATGCCCTTAGTTTAGAAACAAACATTAATCTTTCATGAAGGAATAAAGAACTTTTGCGAAAATAAAGGAGTAAACAACTTGCGAAACTGAACCAATGAAATCAACTTGCAGAACCAGAAATGCACTAGTATAGGTAGTGTGCTTGGACAGGCAGCCTTCTTGTATCGATCTTGCAGAAATGAAATCAATCATTAAAAGGAAAGCTTATGTAAATTGAAATCAAATACTTCTAAGCCTACACACCATAGATCCGTAACACAATAACTATAAATGAAATCAAACTTGTAACTTGTGAGAAAGATCAAAGTAAATAACGAATTCACGCCTGCACTCTAAAATAAATTAACACACCTTTAAAGAAAGGGAGAATGAGCTGGGTTGGCTGGGCCCTGGCCAACCAGCTCATTTCCCTATTAAGAAATTGAGAAACGCAGTTGGTCAAAGATTCATCACAACACAAATAGAAAATGAAACTACATACTGGCGCATTCCTTTATATTAGTTTCAAAAGCAAAAATACATCTTGGATCTATAATCCAGCCTAGAGAGGCGATACTGAAAAATAACTATAGTCTCTTAACAAAATTTTACCATGGCATCACTCCCTAATTCCTATTAGAATTTTACATTATATACAAGCCTTCAGGCCTACGACTGTAACGAAATCACAACAGTAGCTTAACTAAGCCTTTTAGATGTTTACAAAATGCTAATCTAAGATATCTCACTGAGGTCATGATTTTCATCCGTTTATTTCTCTCCTACTCTGAGCCCAACTTGAGGGCTACTGATCCTTTACCAAAGGTACACGTCGGTTGGTGAGATGTCACGGGAGTGCAAGAATCCGCCAGCTGGTGCAGGAATCCTACCTGCACTCAACCATACTATCACAATGATTAATACATTTTCTTATCAAATACTTTATGAAAGGCAAATATTAGTTGCAAGGATAATCAAAGGTATAGAACACTTAATAAGTAATTAAGTCCATGACAAATGTTTAAATATGAAAATACAAAGAGGGTGCAGGAATGTGCATGATTTTAGAGAAAAGTACATGAATGAATAGGTTCTTAGGTTAAAACAAAGGTTTAGGTCATGTGTCTAGAGTAGGATAAAGGTTAAAAAATAGGAAAATTTAGCCTACCAACATCCTCCCATCCCTATTTTGTTGTGTGTCCTCACACAACCTTTACCTGCTGCAAAAAAAAACAAAACAAGGGAGCCTTCTTTCAGTCATGTATTTGTATGCTAATTCCTTCTTTCATTGTCTTCCTTTTCTTTCCTTGAGCCTTCTTGAGCCATTTGGTCACCTTTCTGAGATGACCGTAGCACTTTGATGCCCGAAATTTCCATATCTTCACTTGGCATTTTTTCTCCTTCACTTCTCCTTCTAGCTTTGTGTTCTTCTATTTCTGCACTGTCCCTTGTACTTTCAAAGTCTGGTTCAGTACCTCCAACCCATAGATACGTTGCTTGAGCTCTTCTATTTGACTATTTAGGTGGAGAGTGGGGTCTTCCTTAATGAATTCTTCTTGTGCAAGAGTTTTCTCAACAGTTGACTCCAGACCAGTGTCGGCATCATCGAGGTCGATATTACCTTGGTCATTATGCTCCTGCATTTCAATATCATGAAGGGTTTTAGTACCCTACACTTCAACATCCATTGGATCCTCTGTCAGGCCTTTATCTTCACTTGCACTAGGTGTCGGCGTCATTTTCCTTTTCTTCATTTTTCCAAGCAAAACCGACAAGGGTGTGTTGTCTTCTTCATCAATATCCCCCTCACTAATCACTATATGAGCCACATCATCCGCAAGAACTATAAGGTTGTCTACGACTGGTGAAGGAGGTGGGGAGTTGTCCAAATTGATTGGGTAAGTTGATTGAATGTGGGCTTACTTCAAGGAGGCAGTCCTCTTGACTAAGCTTCGAGTCCTCCATTTTGATGTAGACATGGTTTCAACAACGAGCTCTCGCTCCTCTTCTTACACTAAATCTTCTTTGTCTTTAGTCTTGGTAGGGTGCAAGGTTAGGGTTTTAGGCTTCCCTTTCTTTCTTGCACTCTTCATGCCGAAGGATTTCCCTACACCTCTTTTCTATAGCTTGTTCAAAAATGCTTCCCAAGTCATATTCTTGACCTCCAATTCCTTCTTAACTAAAATTTAAATCTACCCATGATGGTATAACTTGCATGTAACTTGGCTCATCTTACTTCTCTAAACTCCTTTTGACATTTTATTCAAGCTTCTTAGTATAAAATAAGGGAAATTGATAAGTTTACCCGACTCAAAATGTAGCAACAGCTAAATATGATACAAGAAAGTCAATGAGTAGCGACCCTCGTAGGTGAGAAACTTTTGTATTATGTACAACATGGCCTTCCATTTTCCTTCCATGGTGGTGCATGGCAGTCCTTTCTTCCAATCCACTTTTTGTTTCCTATCGACCACAAACCAACACCACTTTTTCTTGTTGATATTCTCCTTTTTGAACCACTTCTCACCTACTACTGGAAATCCCGTGGCTTGCGATATAGATTGTTCCGTTACTTCAAATTCAAGTGATCCTACCTTCGCTTAGTTCCCATCAAAGGTCTGAGCAAACTGTAATGCCACGACGAAGTCAAAGCCATTAAATTTCAACAAAAATGGGAAGAACCTGGATTCCTGCAACAGTGGAAGATTGTTCTAGTATTCAACTATTTGTTCTAACTCTTTCACAGAATAGGGTTCAACTCTCACAAGCACCATCCTTAATTCACTAAACCCTATCTAAAAATTCTTAGAAAAATCACATGGTCATTTAGGAGCTCTGTCTAAAACAAATCTTATGATAACTGAGCTATCTGACTACCACTATATTGACCACCTCCTAACGGTCATGCTCCATCATTAAATGTAGACCTTGGGATGGATTCAATACATATAGTTTGTGGTAAAATTAGAGATAATTATTGGTGAAGGCAGTGGTTAAGGTGCCATGATTAATATGACAATCATGCACGGTATGGTATAAGGTTCGGTCATCATCAACATGTAACAAGATTTTTCAAAAAGGTAAGTATGGTATGACAAGTTAAATTGTACAGATCCCATAATCACTTCATTATTTCACACAAGGTGTACATGGTAATTTAAAAAATACGATTTCATAACTTAAATATCCCTGTACTTAAAAGATTTCCTTCCTATTTTAGCAGATGATAAAACAAAGCTTATTCATAATAAAAAATTATTGAATGCTATCAATCTGGAACTACTGTAGTCATTATTCCTGCACACGATTTTCATGAAACAAGAGTAAACTTTCCATATGCACATTTTTGCACCAGGTATTCCTACACCATAATAAAAAAAATTGCATTAAAGACCATTGTTCCTGCACCGGGACATGTAGTTTTGTACTCGGGAGTGCTCAACAGTGTGGATCCTTGCACTGAACATTTCTGCACTCGAATAGTCCTACACCGAACATTCTTGCACTAAACATTTCTGCACTGGACATTCCTGCACCAAACATTCCTTCACTGAACATTAATGCATTGAACATTCTTGCACTGAACATTTCTGCACTGGACATTTTTGCACTGGACATTCCTGCATTGAACATTCTTGCACTGAACATTCCTGCACTAAACACATATACCTTCACCATGGATATTATGGCCAATTTTTTTGATAAAATTCATAGGTTGGATTCTGAAGGATTTGTTGAATCATAAAGGAGGTTTTATTCGCTATATTTTCTGTATCAATACATGCCTTTTGATCTACTTCATAATCTTGAATCAAATTCTACAATATGATCCATGAGGGAGAAAAGAAGTTGGAAAGGGGGTAAATTTTCAGAATGGGAAGGAAATTATGACATGGAATTCAAGAGTGAGACTACTAAGAGGGACATATCGAAAAATGGATTTGGGAAAAAAAATTCAGGGGAAAAAGAGGGAAGAACGAAATATGATAGGGACAGTTTCCATATGAAGAGAGGGGTGGTAAACATTATGGGATAAAAAAAGAAGAAAAATAAAGGGAATTTTATGAAAAATGAAATAGAAGAAGGGCAAAATTTCACCTCAAAAACCTGCATGGATAGTGCCGAACAAAAAATAAATGCAACGGGAATTGAGTGTTTCTTGCATAATAAAATTTGTGTCAGATGTCCCAAACTTGGATAAGGGTTCAGTTCCTGCACATAAAAACATGCTTCTTCTTGGTGATAGTTATCACATATAAAGATCAACCAACATTCCCATTTTATTAAAATTTTGATATTCCTACCAGCATGCTAGTTTTCAGGCTGATCCTTATGTGACCATGTCAACAAACTCATTTTCACAATCACAAGAAAATATTTTTTTTGTTTTATTTTTAGTTTTTGTCATTTTTTTTATTTTTATTGTTTTTTTTCTTGAACAGAGAAAATCATATTTGTAATAGGTTGGCATGGCCACCAACCATATCTAACTCAGGTTGCTACTGCACTTGCTGCATGAAGTCTTCCTTTGTGAGGGGTTGAAAATATACTTTGAGTCTATGCTCGTTCACAAGGAATACTGAATTTTGCCCATCAATATTTTTGATCTCTACAACCCCATTCTCAAAAATTATGACTACTTCATAAGGTCCCATCCATTGTGTATGGAATTTCCCTTTCAAATGTTTAAATCTAGATTCATAGAGAAGTACCCAATCACCTGGTTGGAAGTTCTTCTTCCTGATAGACTTGTCATGCCACTTTTTGTGTTGTTGCTTACTAACACGTTCTGTTGAACAACATCTCTTCGAAATTCATCTAACTCATTTAACTATAATAGACGATGTTGTTGTGATTCTGAGAGATCTAATCACAATTGAACTGTTGTTCAAATGGTTTTTATTTGGAACTCTATCGACAAAAGAACTTGTTTCCCGTATACCAACTCATATGGTGTATGTCCTATGCTATTCCACCAAGTGGTTCGATAAGCCCATAAGGCTTCAAGTAACCTACTGGCCCACTCCTTCCTATGCATATTTATTGTTTTGATGAGAATGGATTCGATCACCTTGTTGGTAGACTCCACCTAGCCGTTTTCTTGTGGGTGATACAGACTGGACTTTCTATGCTAAATTTTGTATTGAACCATGACTTCCTGTACCAGATTAGAAATAAATTGCGGTCCACTATCAGTAACAATCTCTCTATGAACACCAAATCTAGTAAAAATTTCACTAAAAAATAATTCAACAACAACATTTTCTATAGAAAAAGAAACACCTTTAGCCTCTACCCATTTTGTAACAAATCAATGCAAGCCAATATATGCTTTTTATTCATAGATGTTGGATTTATTGGTCCTATGAAATCGATAACCCATTTTTCAAAAGGCTCAATCATAATCTTAGGACATAAAGGCATTTCGTTGGCTTGAACAGGTTGACCCATTCAGTGACAACTATCGCATCACTTGACATACTGTTTGGCATCCTTAAACAAAGAAGGCCAAAAGTATCTAGCATGTAAGATTTTATATGTAGTTCTCTTATCAGCGAAGTGACCACCACAAGGTTCATCATGGGCATATTTCAGTATATCAAACACTTCTTCCTCTCTTACACATCTACGAATGATAAGATCTGGTCTAGTGTAAAAGAGGTCTCCTTGGACCCAAGAATATGTAGCACTTTTTAATATGATATTCTGCTTTTCACGAGCGGATAAGTGAGGTGGTGTTTTTTTGGTGACTAAATAGTTAGCTATGTCAACAAACCATGGAGACTTTGTTGACATAGCAAAAAGATGTTCGTCAGGGAAATCATCATCAACAAGAATTACTTCACCAGGATTATTCAATCTAGAAAGATATTCAGCTACAACATTAGATTTTCTTGGTCTATCAACAATAGTAACATTAAATTCCTGTAACAACAGTAATCACCTAGTCACTCTACCACTAGCCAATGGTTTATTCATTAAATATTTTATCGTAGAATGATCAGTATGCACAAAGACATCATATCATGTGATGTAGTGTCTGAATTTATTGATAGAAAAAATTACAGCCAAAAGTACTTTCTCGATCATTGTATAGTCCAATTCAGCGGGTGACAAATTTTTACTAATGAAGTAAATAACATAGGATTGTTTGTTTTCTTCTTGTCCTAAAGCTGCACCAATAGTGGCATCTGAGGCATACCCTGATGGGAGCCATCACCGCAGAGAGACAGTGCTCCACCGCCCATCTCCCCACTCCCCTCCCATCACCCCTCGAACAACATGAAACGTAGAACCTTACTACACATGAGACTAGGGACCGGCTTGTGGGAACCTAATTTCCGGGATGATGATGGATGTAATGACTCATCCTACTAATACACTCATTTTCTTGATTCAAGGTGTGACGTACTATTATTTGCACCCAATGGCTTACGGCTCAGTGTTGCACTAGGCTCAATATTACCTGCACGGAGTGAGCCGCATACAAGTATAGTCAATTTCATTCCTGAGATGGCGACAAACCCAGGAACACCTTGCAGATCTCAAATCCTTGATGCTACTAGTCTCAGATCCTTGATTCAATACCCATAGGAGTGCACAAAATGGTATATGAAAATTTACCATTTTGTGCACTCCTATGGGTATTGAATCAAGGATCTGAGACTAGTAGCATCAAGGATCTGAGATCTACAAGGTGTTCCTGGGTTTGTCGCCATCTCAGGAATGAAATTGACTATACTTGTATGCGGCTCACTCAGTGCAGGCAATATTGAGCTTAGTGCAACACTGAGCCATAAGCCATTGGGTGCAAATAATAGTACATCACACCTTGAATCAAGAAAATGAGTGTATTAGTAGGATGAGTCATTATATCCATCATCATCCACACCACGTAATAGTGCACCTACACGTCCCCATCGACGTTGTTCTTCGACTGGAAGACCTAGAGCCAACTATCGAGACTTTGGATTGTCCGGACACATACTCCATGAGATGGCCCACGCATGTTTATTGCCCGGGATAAAAAAATCGAGTTGGTAGGAAAAGAAAAAAAGTAATTGAAGTTTCTTGTGATAATGGGATATAGTACCCCTATCCTTTACCTACCTGTCCTTGCCTACCTACCAGTCAAGTCAAGCTTTCATGATCAGGCTGGGTACATCTATAGCTAATTCATAGCAGAGGAAATGTGGAATGGAAGGGACCAGTTGGGACCTATCAAAACTAGTGCCTACACTAATTTTTCCTTTAATGTCTCAAAAGACTGTTGGCAAGTTGTGAATTAGAGAAACTCACTATCCTTAGCTAACAATCAGAAAAGGCATGTAGCTATCGTAGAGAAGTTCTCAATGAATCTCCTATAATAGCTCTCATGTCCTAGGAATCCTCTTACTTCCCTTTGTATTTTTGGTGTAGGAATACGCAAGATAACTTCAATTTTGGCTGGGTCTACCTGGATACCTTTTTTGGAAACCAAATGTCCAAGGACTACCCCTACTTTGCACATTAATCTACACATTTTAACACTGAAAGAAAGGTGAGCCTCTTGGCAACATAAAATCACTTTTTCTAAGTTTTTTTGGGATTCCTAGAATGAGTTACCAAACACTAAAAAATCATCCATATAGATCTCAACACACTCGAGATCAGAAAAAATGGCCATCATAACCCTTTGAAAGGTGGCTAGGGCATTACATAGCCCAAAGGGAAGCACTTAGTAAGAAAATGTACCCCATGGACATGTAAAGGTGGTCTTATCTTGATCTACGGGTGTGATCTGAATTTGGTTGTACCCACTGAAGCCATCTAAAAATGAAAAGTACTTTTTACTAGCAAGGGTATCTAGCACCTAATCAATAAAAGGAAGGGGAAAGTAATCCTTGAGAGTGGATTTATTAAGTTCTTGATAATCAATGCAGATGTTCCATCTCCCATCCTTTTTCGGGACTATTACCAATGGGGAGACCCACTGGCTATCAGATATAGGATATATAAAGTTAGCATCTAAGAGTTTTTGTAATTCTTCTTTCACAACATCTCTTAGTGTAGGGTTCATGCGCCTTTGGGGTTGACGAATAGGTCGGGCTCCCTCCTAAATATAAATATGGTGAGTACAGGTTTCAGGAGGTATGCCTTTCATGTCCTCATAACTCCATGCAAAGGAATCAAGGTGATCACGCAACAAATCAACAAGTTGCTCTCATTGAGATGAGTCCAGGTCTGAACTGATATGTAAGGATTTTCCTAGACTAATTTCAACAAGAGTAGTATTGGGCTCAAGAGTGCAGGAATATGATACTAAGACTGGTGATGAGGAGAGTTGAGAATCAATTTTTTCTTGAAAATATGAACTAAAGATTTGACGAAACATGTCAAAATCAGGCATTGTGTTCAAATTATTCATGAAATCTTGTAATTCACCCTCCTAGGTAGACTCTGTATAATGGTGGATCAAAGAAACAAGTTGAGTCTCCTCACCACTATTGTCATAATCTAACCACAAGTTGTCCTTGAGGTCCTGAATAGATCTAGCAGGCGGGTATAAGGTGACTTTCTTCCTTGAGTGTCCATGTGAAATATACATATCACTAGAGCACCATCCAATGTAAGCATTAGCAATGGTAAGCCATGGTCACCCCAGAATCAAGGGATGTCCACCCACATGATTTTTTGGCTGAAGGACAATAGATTCTATGGGGTATTCCCAAGATTTTATGGAGACAACCACATCATCCAATAAACATTTTGGCTTGATTTTTGATCTATCTGCAAGTTCAAGCACAATAGGGGTAGGACAAATATGGACCAACCCAAGTTGATCCATGGTTTTCCTAGTCATGACATTGATGGCTGCACCCAGGTCTATTAACACATTGGGGACAAGGATACCACCTATCTAAATAGAGACAACCGGGTTTCCAGGATCGATATACTTTTCCATTTGCGCACATCCTGTCATTAACTCGGCTACTCGACCAACAAATTAAATGGTTAGCGGTTCTTCTCTCTTCCTCCCTGGATTTTTGAGACAGAGTTCCCTAATGATCTTTGTGAAGATGGGGATCCCTCTAATAGCCTAAAGTAAAGGTACCCTTATGGAAAGATTCCTCAACTCAGAAGCCAGACTAGACTCGGGGTCACTCCTCTCCATAACTAGCCTCTCTTGGTAGGGCGGCTGATTTGAAGAAGATGGTAACTCTGATGGTGCGGGAAAGGGCTAAATGGTGTCATTGTTCTTTGAATGATCAAGAGTTTCCTCCTCGTTTTTCTCCTTAATGATCACCATCGGTTGTTTTATTTTTGTGGTTTAATCACCCTTCATGATCTTAATTGAATCTCATGTATCCCAACTGGAAAGTTTTGATGAATAGGATAAGGGGGCGGTTTAACATAAGGGATCAATTGCACTGCCTTATTATTGGGATTTGGTACCAGTTGAGAAGGAATTTGGGGTTGTCAAAAAGGTTGTGGTAAAGGCAATGATGGCATCAATTGACTTTGTTGAGGTATGGGAGGAAAGGATGGCTATGACATATGGTGAGGTGCATATGTAGGAGGATATGATGACATTTGTGCAGGATAGGACTGATGTGAATGGTTTGACCCTCTCCATCCTTGTTGCCAGGATTGAGGGGGCTGCCCATACTGATAATGGTTCCCATGCTGCCAAGGTTGAGAGTGTTGAGTGTTATAATAGGAATATGGATGTGCATTATGACCAAAAAAATGTGGTGGAGGTTTAGGAACCATACTTGCACCTACCTGAGGCCAATTTCTTCGTGCTCCCATAGCATGTAATGGTTCAAGTTCAGAATGCTCCCCTGTAAATACAACTTTTAATCCTGGTATGGAGGGTCATTTCTCGATGGCATGGTTCTCTGCACAAATTACACATTTTAAATCAGCAGGACATTCTCTTAAAAGATGTTTTTTCCTACATTTAGGACAAAAAATAGACAAAGACTCTTGTTCATCTACCAATTTTTGCTGAATTTTTAAAGAGTCTATTTTCTTGCTAACAGTATTCATTATCTCAATTTTCATATTGTCCATTTTGTTCTCCAAACCAATAATCATAGCATCCGTAGATCCAAGTATACTAGTTTTACTTCGATTTCCTGTATTGGATCTAGATTGATTCCTTGAAACTTTCCTGTGCAAGTCACAAATTTGATCAAAAGCTTTCTCAACAATATCGCCTTGTCTTAATAAATTCAAATTAATCCTAGAATCTTCAGTAATTCCATGTAAGGACAAGGTCCTAATAGTACTTATGTCAAATTTGTGTTTTGACCTCTGGAGGATGTATAATAATCTCTCTAAGTAATCCTCCAAGGTCTCATCATCACCTTGCACAATGGTAAAGATCTCATCCTGCATTTCTCTAGTTTTACAATATTCCTGGTGTTTAGTCAAAAACACCCTCTTCATTTTGTCCCAAGAAGTTATAGTTCTCCCTTCCATTCCCATGAACTAGCACAAGGCTGATTCCTTGAGAGTGGCAGGGAATAACTTTAATTTTTGGGCATCTGAAGAGTAATCATAGCTTCTACATAGGATGTCAAACACAGAAAGAAAAGAATCAAGATCTTCATGCACCTTACCATAGAAATGAGGGAGAGCCGACAGCAGAATGTTCTTCATTTGAGTAATTGTTTTGGGATCCACTATTGGAAATTGAAAGGTGGATTGTTCATCAATTACCTGATTCTTGCCAGTCCCCTCAGCATGATCCTCGCGCTCTGCCATTTTTGTTCACTTGATCAAATCACTCCCATTAAAGTGAGAAGGTTGAGTATTGTTCAAATTGGTCTCTCGAGCACCACTATTTTCCTTCTTTCCCCTCTTGGGTTATGTCCCACCTGAACTACTGTTTCCATAATCCAAGTTGACAGTTCCTGCATGATGAATTTGTGTCTATTTGGAATTTCTGCCTGCAAAAGAAGGTCCAATATGAGAAAAAGTTTCAGATTTATCAATCTTCCCTCAGCCCTTATTGGGCTTCGATCCTCTATCCATTTTAGGCATTCATCTTAAAATAAAAATAAAAAATCCAAAAAATAACAAAACTTTTAAATTTACAAAAAAAGGAATCTTAAATCAAATGCTACAAATGAATAAATAAATCGACACTACGAAATCCTTCAACAATATAAGGACACTGCAGAAAAAAATAAAAATAGACTTACCCCTAATGCAAAGGAAAAAAAACAACAAAGTTCTTAGCAGTCTTTAAAAATGCCTCCCCAGCAACAACGCCAACATGTTGGGTACAGGAATTGCAGTTAAGAAATCTCCTTTCAATACTTATTTTGTCAACCCGCGGTTTCGTACACTTCAAGGAATATCACAGGAAATGCCAAGAAATGATATGAACCTTCTCTAATTGTATTCCTACTTCTTAAACCAAAAATTTATAGAATCGAAAATAATGATGATCAAGCGACAATTGATACTCAAAGAAAGTTTGGTGCTAGAATAAATGAAAAGTACTTTTGTAGAAAATAAAATGGTTTCCTAATTCACTGTGAACAATATTAACAAATGAAATGACCCTTTATATTTACCTTTAGCGAGACAGTGTTATAAATAAGTTATTCAATGTATATGTATTCTTTAAAGATATTCTTGCTTGCACTAAATTGTTATTCCTGTACTACAACAATGTTCCTATACCAGAAAGTTGTGCCTACACTGGAATGAGGTTTAGATACCAGAATGATGTTTTCTACTTGTATTGAAGTTTTGACCTTCGTGTAGGATCTTTAAGTCTCTGGGTTAGAACACTCAGATCCTGTACCAGATCTGAGGTTCCTGCACTAGATAATCAATATTTTTGCACTCGGTTTCTAGATTACTTTCGAAAAATAAAGAGTGTATTAAGTGAAATAGAGTGCAAAGAAAACATAATTTTGAAAGTAAATTCTCACAAGTAAAAAGATGCTTCAACCAAACCTAGATTCTAGACAGGAAATGATTTTCAAGAGTTAAAGTAAATCTTTCTTTAAAACAGAAAACATTTCTATATAATTACAGAAATCATTTGGCTGTGTGGATTAAGCTTTTCCTGAGATAGTTGTGCATGTAATATAGATATGCATTTTTATGTTTTAACTCAGAGGGTTCATTCAATAATTAATCATGAAATTAATTCCTTTCTTCGAAAGTGTGTAGTGTAATCATAGACCTATAAGTTACTACAATGTTTATTCCATATTCATCACAACACAATTAAGTATTAAGTGAAACCTCAGATATATATAATGCCCTTAGTTTAGAAATAAACATTAATCTTGCAGGAAGGAATAAAGAACTCTTGTGAAAAGAAAGGAGTAAAATACTTGGGAAACTGAACCAATGAAATCAACTTGCAGAATAAACCATGCACTAGTACAGGCAGTTTGCTTGGACATGCAGCGTGCTTTTACCGATCTTACATAAATGAAATCAATCATTAAAAGGAAAGCTTATGTAAATTGAAATTAAATACTTCTAAGCCTTTACACCACAGATCCATAACACAATAACTATAAATGAAATCAAACATGTAACTTGTGAGAAAGATCAAAGTAAATAACGAATTCACACCTGCACTCCAAAATAAATTAACACACCTTTAAAGAAAGGGAGAACGAGTTGGGTTGGTCAAGCCTTGGCCAACCAGCTCATTTCACTGTTAAGAAATCAAGAAACACAGTTGGTCAAAGATTCATCACAACACAAATAGAAAACAAAACTGCATACTGGTGCATTCCTTTATATTAGTTTCAAAAGCAAAAATACATCTTGGATCTGCAATCTAGCCCAGAGAGGCAATACTCCAAAATAACTACAGTATCTTAACAAAATTTTACCATGGCATTGCTCCCTAATTCCTATTATAATTTTACACTATATATAAGCCTTCAGGCCTACGGCCGTAATGAAATCACAACCATAGCTTAACTAAGCCTTTCGGCTATTTACAAAATGATACTCTAAGATATCTGGCCAAGGTCATGATCTTCATCCGCTGATTTCTCTCTCGCTCCGAGCCCAACTCGAGGTCAATTGATCCTTTAGCAAAGATACACGTCAGTTGGTGAGTTGTCATGGGAGTGCAGGAATCCACCAGCTGGTGCAGGAATCCTATCAATGAGTTGTCACGGGAGTGCAGGAATCCACCAGCTGGTGCAAGAATCCTACCTGCACTTGACCATACTATCACAATGATTAATACATTTTCTTATCAAATACTTTAGGAAAGACAAATATTAGTTGCAAGGATAATTAAAGGTATAAAATCTATAAATAAGTATTTAAGTCCATGAAAAACATTTAAATATGAAAATACAAAGAGGGTGAAGGAATGTGCATGATTTTAGAGAAAAATACAGGAATGAATAGGTTCTTAGGTTAAAACAGAGGTTTAGGTCATGTGTCTAGAGTAGGATAGAGGTTAAAAAATAGGATAATTTATCCTACAAACACATATTTCTGATGGCCTTCCAAACAACTTATTACTTGCAGCATCGCATCCCCACAAGCAGAGCATTTGAGGGGAAGGTAAGGTAGAAGGATGGTTTCTTCCCACAACCACCCGTATAGGGTGATTTTCCTAGGAATGACCACTAAGTTACCTAGGTCCCATGGAGGCACATGAATCTTGGGCTTCTGGGTAGTCATTCGCTAACATAGGATTTCATGCATATAAGTTGGATAGCCTCAAGAAGAATTTCTCACATAGTGACCTAAGCCAAACCCCTTCTCAATCGGGTTTTTGTCGCACTCCATGTTTTACCATGGGATGGTGGATAATTTTAAAGCTCCCTAGAAGGACAACTTCTATGTCTGAATGTAAATGATCTTTGGGTGTTTATGGAAGCCTATCCCACCAATCCTACCTTAACTAATAGTTTCTTTCATCTAGATGCCCAAGTGGGCTTAGATCTATTTGTGTTTTTAAGTTATTAAGGTGAGTGTTTAAAATTCTTGGATTGGAGGTGCTAACCAAGTGCTCATTTGTTGAGGGTGTGCAAGTGTGTTTTAATGGGTTAATTAGAGCATCTTTTCAAATTCCATGTGTTGCTAGAAAATAAAGCATGAATCTATAAACTATTTTGAAAAATGAACAACAAGAAAATAGATAGACTGACCACATTATTTCCCATCCAAGAGGATATGAAGACAACATAAAAGGATTATGAAAAAGTAAGTAACCCAAAGAAAAAATATACCAAGAGATCTTGTACCAAGTGTGGTTGGGATTTAAGACCAATGCTACTAATTTACGTTGCAAATATCAACAAATAAAAGTGACTAAATGTTGGAAAAGAACATCAAATAGACTGAAAAGAGAAGGACACCTAAAAAGAACCTAGAGAACTGATGTAACACAAAGCTCAAATGGAATTCAAAGTGATGCTATTAAGGCTTGAAAGGACTTAAATTAAAGGCTTATTATGCTGGAAAAGAGTGGCTATAAGTTCTGAACACTACAATACCCAACTCAACAAACCCCTTATTAAGTGGTGGAGACATACTTCAAACCCCAATGGGTTTTGTCCTTTCCTCCTAAAGAGAAGAAAAATGAGAGTATACATGCCTAATGGACTAAATAGGAATAAAGGACCCCCCCTGGGATATAGAAAAATGGAATAAAAACCCTAAAAATTTTGTAGAAATATTTAAAAAGTGGCAACAGAGAAACTACCCTATTTCCAGCATAGTATCACGAGTTTTGGCCTAAAAAATTCACAACCAGTGCAAAGAATGCCCAAAAAAGTGTGCTAGGCTCCCAATATTCCTACTTCACAAATTTGCAATAGAAATTATCGTCTCCTACTCGGTTGGTACCTATGACCCGCAACAAAAAAAAATGAAAGCACAAAAACACATTTTTTCAAAAGACCACTCAAAATCTAGAAATAGAGATAACAAAGAAAAAGAGTAAAATGCAAGGACGAACTCACTAGTGATCTGAATATTTAAACCACTAGAGTATCCATTTGTTGATGACTAAAGACCTAGTGGAGTCACCATTTGTTAATATGGAAATTTCCGGAAGGTGGACCAATAGTATCCACTTTAGATATTGGTGATAAATAAGCCTAACAACCATGGAAATTAAAGGAAAAATTGTTAATACACTTCAGATTTGCAAAAATATTATTAGAAACTCTGCAAAATATCATATGCAAATACCGAAAAATACATAACAATTGATAAGACAAAGATATCCAATGGGAAAAAATAAATATTTTTATTATTATAAAACTATTACACTTGATGGAGAAGAATGTAGAATTGGATCTAAAGCATCTGCCTCTGTGGCATGAGTTCTTTTCTTCCCTATGCTTCAATAGTTGATCTCTCTCTTCCTGGTTACAATGAGAAGAATCGATATAGTATATGTGAACCTAGTCTGGGATCTCAAGAGTCATAAGATGATAGTGATGACAATGAAATGGTCATTTGTAGAGAGTGAGGAAAAAACTCTCTTATTTATAATAAAATGTTAGGATAGATATGGCTCTAGAGAAATAATAACAAATTGGCATGAGTTCTTTTCTTCCCTATGCTTCGATAGTTGATCTCTCTCTTCCTGGTTACAATGAGAAGAATCGATATAGTATATGTGAACCTAGTCTAGGATCTCAAGAGTCATAAGATGATAGTGACGACAATGAAATGGTCATTTGTAGAGAGTGAGGAAAAAACTCTCTTATTTATAATAAAATGTTAGGATAGATATGGATCTAGAGAAATAATAACAAATTTTTAGACTAAATCAAGATCTAGCCACTGGGAATATTTTATTATATTTAAGAGAGGAAAATATTCTTAAAATGGTTAAAAAATCTTTATTTAATGGATTACCTCAAAAAATAATGATTTATTGAGTTAATTGAGAAAAATGGTTAAACAAATTAACAAATAAAAATGTTTTATTAATTACTTTAAGAAAATATAGTCGAAGTAAGCTGGAGATAATTATTAAATTATGATTTAATAATTATCTCATGTGATAGAATTTAAATAATTAAAGAATAATAAACAAATAATGATTTATTTAATTATTTCTCGTTGATACAGTACAAAATGATTAGAAATACTTAGTAAATAATGATTTAATAATCATTTCAAGAGAGAGAAGTTAAATGATTAAGGAAATATAATTAAATAATGATTTAATTAATTATTCATATGGATGAGTCAAAATCTTTTTAATTAATTTTCACTAAATGGGTAAATATGAAAATAACATGAAATTAATTAAATGAATTTCTCAGTTATTTTCAAGTGGATAAAAAAATATAATTTAGGAAAAGTGTTTATCTAAATTATTTCTTAAGGTGAAAGTAGGTTTTATATGTAAAACCCATACTACATGGTGTATTTTTGTCATCCTAGTGTAAAATGGCTAGGTGATCACTTAAGTGTTAATATTATCCTTATTCTCCAAGATGATGTCCTCCTTTACCCCCTAATATTCTAGCCAAGCTTGGGCATCCTTATGCCAACCTCGCTTGAGCTAGAGGTGATGGGTTTGGTTAAAATTAGAAGCAATTTTGGGGAACCTCTTGGCTTCCATATTGTATAGTGTCTTCTTATATATGAGATACCTAATCATAACCATGATTTCAATGGGGGGAAGGATAGCTTCAATCACAACGATAGTGTAGGGATTATTTCCTTTGATCTTTGGGTTGTAGGCTATAAATTTCTTTTGGAATAGCTTGAACTTACTCCACGATTCTCATGATAGTCATTGTACAGTAATTTTTTTTTTTAAAGAATTTAGAAAATAGATAATGAATATTCAAACTTAATATGATTAAATACATAATTAATTAGTTTTCTTTGTTAAAAGATAACTAAAATAAGAAAAAACAATAGTCTATTTGTTTTATGTTTTGGAGGGTTCTTCAACATATTTTTAGGGTTAATTTGTCTAAAATCTGATAAAGATTTCTTGGAATCACAAGTTTCAGTTGTAAATTCTCCACAATACAATTGTCCCATGGTTTTCACGGTGTTTTCAAAAACCCATTTAATAGATATATATATATAAATATATATATATATATATATATATATATATATATATATATATATATATATATATATATATATATATATATATATATATATATATATATATATATTTGGCCAAAACAATGTTCACCACATTTGGACCAAAAACTCCAAGACCTAGCATGGTTATAGATTTACATCTTTTAAATAGGAATATTAATTGTAAACTATTATAGCTATATGAATTAAATGACCTGGGTTTGTGCAAATCAAAACACTTACCTCATAATACATCTCACGGTAAAATTTTAAAAAGATATAGAAATTAATTTTACTATAACTTTATTTTAAATTATTATTAATATTTTAAAAAGAAATTAATATATGAATTAAATATATATACATTTAAGAAACCATGTAAAAAGATTCTTAATTAGGTAGATTTTTAACATGTAAATATCCCTTGTTATAATACCATGATTCAATACCATCACTTATATTACATGCCCAAAAAATCATAATTCATGTTCAATTGCCATTTTTTTAATTAATGAGTTTAATTAAAAACTAGGAATGAGTATAATTACTTTTGATATAAACCTCAAGCTTTTGATTTGTGACAATTACTAGAATATTTTGTGGAGGTTAAATACTTTCTATCTACCTAAAAACTAGCATAGCCGTATCAATTAAATTGCTGGTAAAAATTAATATACATCAATCCATGATAACAATATCATCATCATCATCATCATAATTATTATTATTAAACTGAATTAATATATGAATTAAGTATATACACATTAAAAAAAGATGTAACAAGAGTCTTAACCATGGAGATTCGCCCCACTTTACCATGAAGATTCTTAACATAGAAATAAGTCTCAACATTTGATTATGACTAGTAATAACAATATTTTAGAATATTCCATGGAGGTTGAATCTTCACCATTCCCCTAATAATTAGGGAAACATACAAATTAAATGGCTAATAAATTAATGATAAGAAAATTTTCTTACTTCATCATACATTATTACTAATATTAAAAATCATAAAAATTAAATAATGATTATTAAAACAATTAACATTTCTTGTCTATTATTTTAATTTTGGACCTAAGAGACTGCTATATGCTCTCACAATACTCCTTGCATATCTATAATGCTTTCAAGCATCTGCAAAATGTAATTATGTTCCTTTTTTAAGTTGTTTCCAAGGAATATATATATATATATATATATATTCTTACTTCATGGAGATTCTTAATCTATAAATAGGATTTGTTAAATACCATGGACTAATATCATTGCTAATAAATACCACATGCCGAGAAACCTATAAATCATTTCATATGACTTATTAATATCATATTTTTAATTAATAATTAATTAATTTAGTTAAAATGGTAGAAGTACATAACTACTTGTAAGATAAATATCAACTCTCATTCTCTCGCTCTTATAAATAATACTCTAAAATATTCTCCACTAAAATTTTTATTCTTATTCCAAAATAAGCATAACTATTTATATAGTTAAGTATAATAACATAATTGTCAAGTCCCACTAGCACAACCGGTTGAGGATGGGTCTCGTGAGCAGGGTGACCCAGGATCAAACCTCATGGGGGGTGGTTGTGCCCTATGCTAGGGGGAGGAGACATGTTAAAAATCCAGTCAGGTAAAGTCTGGTGTGGCCCAGGCTGGGTGTGATCCCCAGGTGACTTTGACAGCTTAGATTCCCCTGGGTTGCGGCTCCTCAAACCATAGGTCAAGCCTAGAGGATCATAGACAACTTGACAAAAAAAAAGGTATGATAACATAATATACTGATACCATCCCATATATACTACCTATTAATATATGTATATTTGTGTGTGTATAAAAAATGTTGATGTCTCAAAGACAAAAAAATAGTGCAATTAGTATACATTCATTATAATTTAGTGTAGAGAAAGAAAGTGGGAGTTCAATTTTGATTTTGTATGGTTCAATACTTTGAATCTATTACATTTAAACTCCAACATATCTACTCAAAAGATAACATATACAATATATCATTAAAATGATTATATATAAACAAGAGGTATGTTGTGGCAATGTCACTGTTTTTGTTTTTTTGTACATGTATTTTCTACATGTAAACTATATATAGGAAATACAAAGATAGTGACATTGCCACCACATAACTCTTGTTATATTAAAAAATCAATAATTCATTTCAAATTTAAAATGAGCTATTTTGGAAACTCTAAAGCTTTATAGTTTACATAATTATGATTTGAATACATCATATCTAAAAACTATAAATAGAACTAAAAAACATGTTAATATATAAGAGAAATTTAAGTGTTTAAAATATTTGTATATAATTATTATATTTTATTAAAATTATATATATATCTATATATATATATATATATATATATTATATATATATATATATATATATATATATATATATGTTAATTATTAATATTTTTAATTAATTTCTAAATTAATAGAATATAAATTTATTGAAAAAATAATTTATTTAAATTATATTTATATAAAAATTATTTTAATTTAATGTTAATTAAATATTATGAAAAAAAATAACTTAAGGTAATTTTAATTAAAATATTTTTTTTGCATTTTATTTTTTATATTTTAATACATAATATCATGCTCCTTTTATATATATATATATATATATATATATATATATATATATATATATATATATATATCTATATATATATATATATATATATATATATATATATATATATATATATATTTTGATATAAATGAATATTATTTAACACAATTTTTTTTATGTGAAGTAGATTAAGATAAAGTTATAATTTTTATTTAAATTGTAAATTTTTTTCAAAATATAGTAAATTTATATTAGTTACTTTCAATAACTAACAAGTCGACTTTATTTCAAGTTGATAGACTATCCTGTTTTAAGTATGTAAGTTGTCGTGTTGCAAAACATAAAGAACCTTTTCTTATAAGTAGGTACATATAGTGTTGTAGAAAGGAATGATTTTTTTATGGCACAATAGTTGCACATAAGTCAAGTGTCACATTTCTATATTGGATTCAACTTCATTTAATTTTATTCGATGGCATTCAAAGGGAACCATATTGTAGAATATACGCCTATCCTTCTTTGGCATCCACTGGGCATAAATAGAAATTCACAACTCCATATGAATAGACGAGTGTCCATGCATAGTTTTTTACTACCCACCCACCACTCTAAATATATGTTTAATGCTAGTGAATGTGAAAAAACTCCATGTCTCATGGTTATGATGACTCCATATCGTCATCTAAAAATTCTTTATATCACAATATAATCCAAGGAATCCAGTTCGCGTTAGAATTTAGTGGCGAATTTTGAAGGATAATTTTGAGGGATTGTCACCCTATATTTCACAACTACCAGATGAGGTGATTAAGAGAATCATGTCTTCTCTTCCCATCATATATGTTTTAAATTTCACCCTTTTTTGCAAGGAATGTCACTCCATTAGTGTTTCTAGGCATTGCTACTTGTCATGATTGATTCCCTTCATGCATCCAATCCCTGTCTATTTATTCTAAGGATTCCATTGTCTACCAAAAATCAAGTAATAGGATTCGATCCACTGGCCTGGAGGTGGAATCATATCATTGTACTTTGACCCAGGAAAAACCCGCGATACCCATAGTATGCATTATAAATGCATAATCTCATCCGTCTCAACATTTCAATGACCTGCCTGGTCAAACCTTCATAACATTAAGGTTTAAGACCCCTTAACTAATCTCATGTGGAACAAGTTAATAACTAACCCCAGTCTGATGCTTAGTTAATCCTTTGGTGTGACCACGGAGTTCAAAGGACTCAATAAAATGTGCACTCAGGATTCCCGATTTCTGATATGTGATTGCCCTTTCCACCATTGATTTTGTCCATCAGATCAACAATTGTTGCAATATCGCATCACACCATCATGTGACTTCATCGCCTCTCGCATGCGATATGCAATAACACAACCAAACTCCAATTAAATTAAAGTCGTGCCTATAACCTCCTCGGGTCCGCTCTCCACAAATCTTTTCACTTCAATCTCCACCGTCGATCTTACCCTCGATCCGATGGTTGCACTTTTTCCCAATCAACAAACTAACCTGACGCTTAATAACCATTGATCAAGATCTGCTTGATCCGACGGTCCACAGCGATATCAGTTGGATTACTTACGTTACGGTTATCGTCCATACGAAGCCGATAGGGAATATAAGTCCTTGATCTATAGAAGTTCGGGTCTGCCCTTGTAGTTAAAGTTCGATCTCTTCATGGCTTGATATCCATTGGATGACGAAGGCCATCAAATCCTACGGTTTGTAGCCCTTCAACTAGCACGCAGGTTATCAACCAACTTAACCCTGCAGTTGACTGTGACATAGTCATTGACTGTGGGATCGACGGTTAGGATTTACTACGGGACTTCAACCACGATCAAGGGAATTAGTTCTCTCCTACCCCCGCAACTCTTTACTTTAGGTTTATTCCATTTCTTCAATGTCTTTCTGTGGTTTCACTTCCTTCAGGGTTCTGGTCCTTCACTGTTCTACCACAACTCTCTCCTTAACTTAACTCCACTCACACCTTTATGCTCCTCCACCTTCACTCTAACATTAAAGGCTTCTTCATGTACTGTCGATGTGTACAAATCCGTAACACCTCTCTGTTACTCTTCTCTATATTTCGCCTCTAATTCTACCCGAACTCCACCTACATATATATACGATGAAGAATCTCTAATTCACACACAAATTACAATTAACTTACTGCATACACACACATGAACTTAGAATTGAGTTGTTTGTATTAATAAACAAATATTTACACAGGGAATTCCTTCTCGACCTGATCTTCTATATCAGTGGCCTTTCTTCTCTTGCCCGTAGGCTTACAATCTGACTGACTGACTTCTCTAAGTACCTCTAACTACTCTCTAACTACTACTCTAACTACTAATTCTTTATGCCTTTTAGGCTTACATTTATACAAAAGGTTCTGTTGAACTAATTCTGGTTCAAATCCTTAATCTATTGAACTAACTCCTGAATATCCTCTAAGTCCACTTTTAACTCCTACTTATCCCTAAGAATCCTCTCTAGCTCCTCGAATCATGAAACCACTTTCTAGTCCAAGACTCACAATTGATTTCTAACTCTCTCATCATCATTAATCACCCATGTTCTCCTACATTCGAGAGCATTTACAAATATCCTCACAATATCTAATTAATTCCTATTCTAATCACTTAAAACATTAATAATTACATACATAGGAATCCAACTTCCTTGAAAACACAAGACCCCTAAGTTAACTAGACTATGATGAAATTGTTGAGTTGAATGCTCCTACATCAGACTCCCAAGGTTAAAATAATCATGATCTCCTGATCATATGATTTTTTCCTTTGTCTCCCTAGATCCCATATTTTGTTCTATAATTTTCCTTTGGTTGTTGATGTTGTTTGTTGTTGCTCTCTAGGTTTCCACACTTTATGTTGCTTTTATCCACTAGCTATGCATTCACAGTATCCTGCTGTCTTTTTTTTGTTGCTGGTTCTTGGTCTTCTTACTATTGTTTTCTTCTGAGGCACCTTCATCATCAATCTTATTATTCTTTCAATCTCTATGTCCAATTTATCCTTTGACTGATAATTACTTTGCCAATTATTGTTGCACTCTGTCCACTCATATTCAAACTATTGTTTACTGTCTTCTCTTTGAAGTTGTTGGATCCTTACTATCACCCTTTCATCCTTACCCTCTTGTTGTTGTCCAAACAACCTCTGTTCAATATCTGTAAATTTACTTTCAAAAAGTAAATTGTCCTCCAATTTCCTTTGTACTTGATTCCCCTCAAATACATCACTATGTTGTTCATCAATTCCAACATATTTTCCTTCTTCTTCCTTGACAACCCTCAGTAATTGTCCTTCACTTTCTTGATTGATTCTAAAAATCAATTTAACTTCTTCAAGCATAGTATTTTCATGCTTTTCTTTTTCCGCATCAACATGTCTGTCTTGGCAACTTCCAGTCTTCTTCAGTTCTAAAACTGACTCCTCAATTTGAAAAATGTCTGTCTCATTTTCAACAAATCTTGTAATCATAAAATAATTATCAGAATTAAAAATAGAAGGCCTCATTACCTTTTCCTTCTCTGGCAACATCTCAATATGCGACTCTAAGTTTTCCTTCAATTCCTTTGTCAACACATCAGTATGTTGATTTAAACTCTCCTCCATATTATCTGTTTCAATGATATCTCTCTGCTCTGGTTCACAATAATGAACTCCTCCTTCTGTAATGTTAATTTTCTAAACTTTCATTACCATCTCCTTTTCCTTATGATTGTCATTCATGACAATTCCTTTGTCTTCCTTTTTCATTAATCTATCCTGAGTATATATCCTTTGATTTTCCAACTCCCTTCTTTGAAAGTCTAATTTTCCACATAACACAATAATTTCAATTGGAGTAGAATTGGAAATTTCACATAATTTTCCATACCTTTGTTATTGACAAATCATCAGATGTCATTTCTCCCTTTGCTAAATCTTTTGCATAGACTTCTTCTTTCTTAACATCTTTCAGTAGATGTCCTTCTTCTTCAATAAATTTTGCCTTGTTGTCCCTCTGTAACACTTCTTCTAGAGCTATACTTGTCTCATCATTTGCAATAATATTCTCCTGCATTTGTTCTTCATCAATAAAATTAATCAAATTCATTAGATTACCTCTCTGAGACAATATTCCTTCATTCTTGATTAGAATAAGATCTTGATCTTCCATCTCTATGACAACTTTAAATGATTGTCTTCTCTCATTGAGTAACTCATCCCTAGACTCTTTCTGTTGTATCCAATCAAATTCTTCCTCTTCTGAGAAATTTTCTTTGTCATCATATCTCCTTGTTGTTCTGAATCCTTCATATGATTCATAAGATCTTCCACAGATCTTTAGTCTTCATCTTCACCCAGAACTTCACACTGTTATGTTTCCCAAATGGAAAATTCCATTCTCAACTCAGCTTCTCTGAGTTCTTCCACCAGCCACTTCACTTGCCTTTTTTGTAGCCTTTTCTGTAACTCAAACCATTTCACTACCTTTTTCCTCAAGACCCAACCTTGTCTTTGGTTTTCCTCTAGTATCATCCTTAATACATTGAGTTGTTCTTTCATCTCAACAATCTCCTTGTCATGTTCCTCTTGACTCATTCTCTTTCCATTTGCCTTGGCATTCTCTTTCTTCACTTTTCTTATGTTGTGATCTTCCTCATAACCTCTGTTATCTCTGTTATGACTATCAGTAGTCATCTCCTCCTCTATCTTCATGAGTTCCTCACTCACTTACTATGAGCTGCATTAAAGCCTCTGCAACAACAAGTCCTCCCTGTTGCCACTTACTTCACCAAGCTTTCCTCTGTACTTTGTCTTTTGGCAAGCCCTTGGTTCTCTATCTCTGAAACTTCTTTTGAGCACTTCTCTCTGCTCCTTCTAGGCTTCAACTCATCTACATCTTCTAAGACTACAACTGTCCTCTTGTATTTCAATCACAAATGAAATACTAGGTTCTGACCACCTCTTCTTTCACTCAGAAATTCTTACCAGCTTTCTTCATCCCTTAGCAATTATACCCACATCCTTTGTGGAATTGCCTTTGTGAGCTGCAACAATACCTCTGCAGTAACAAGTCTCCTTCTTAGTACATATACCTCACTAAGCTTCTCTCCTCTGAGATTAGTTTTTTAGCATTTCTCTGGTTCTTTCCTTTGGAACCAATTGAGCATTCCTTGCTCTAGGTTGTTGCAATCTTCTCACCTTCCTTTGCTGTCACCTATGTATCAATGTTATTCAAACCAAAGATCATTCCCAAGCTTTCAAAAGCTTGCTTCTTAGCTTCCTTCTGATAACACTCTTATCCTCTTTGTCCAACCTTCATTTGGATTCTTCAGGTTCATTACATGGCTTCACAAGCAGTCTCCATCCATTCCTCACATTTGAGTGAACCTCCACTTTCCTCAAGAAAAAAACATCACTATGTTTTCTTTATGCTTCTGCAATGTCTTCTTAAGAGTATCACTTACTCTCATCTTATCTCATGCCTTCTACTTATCAGATTCAAATAACCTGATCTCCTCTTTCTTTTGCAATCACACTTGTATTCTGCACAATTCTGCTTTAATTAAAAAGAGATTTAACTAGCTCTGATACTAACGTAGGAAGAACTCGCGATACCCACAAAATGCATTATAAATGCATAATCTCGTCTGTCCCAGGATTTCAATGACCTGCCTGGTCAAACCTTCATAACATTAAGGTTTAAGACCCCTTAACTAATCTCATGAGGAACAAGTTAATAATTAACCCCAGTCTGATCCTTAGTTAATCCTTTGGTGTGACCGCAGAGTTCAAAGGACTCAATAGAATGTGCACTCAGGATTCCCGATTTCCAATATGTGATTGCCCTTTCCACCATTGATTTTGTCCATCAGATCAATCGTTGTCACAATATCGCATCACACCATCATGTGACTTCATCCCCTCTCACATGCGATATGGAATAACACAACCAGACTCTAATTAAATTAAAGTCACACCTATAACCTCCTCGGGTCTGCTCTCCACAAATCTTTTCGCTTCAATCTCCACCGTCGATCTTACCCTCGATCAAACGAATGCAATTTTTCCCGATCAGCAAAATAACCCAATGCTTTATAACCATTGATCAAGATTCGCTTGATCTGCCAGTCCACAATGATATCGGGTGGATTACTTACACAACGGTTACCGTCCATACAGAGCTAATAGGGAATATAAGTCCTCAATCTATAGAAGTTTGGGTCTGTCGTTGCAGTTAAAGTTCGATCTCTTCACAACCCGATATCCATTGGATGACAAAGGCCATCAAATCCTATGGTTTGCGGCCCTTCAACTAGCACACAGGTTATCAACCAACTTAACCCCACAGTTGACTGTGACGTAAGCGTTGACTGTGGGATCGACGGTTAGGATTTACTACGGGACTTCAACCACGATCAAGGGAATTTGTTCTCTCCTACCCCCGCTACTCTTTACTTTGGGTTTATGTTGTTTCTTCAATGTCTTTCTATGGTTTTGGCTTCCTTCAGGGTTCTGGTCCTTCGCTGTTCTGCCACAACTCTCTCCTTAACTTAACTCCACTCGCGCCTTTATGCTCCTCCACCTTCACTGTAACACTAAAGGCTTCTTCCTGTACTGTCAATGTGTACAAAGTCATAACACCTCTCTGTTACTCTTCTCTATATTTCGCCTCTGATTCTGCCCGAACTCCACCTACATATATATATATGATGTAGAATCTCTAATTCAAACACAAATTACAATTAACTTACTCCATACACACACATGAACTTAGAATTGAGTTGTTTGTATTAATAAACAAATATTTACACAGAGAATTCCCTTTCGGCCTGATCTTCTATATCAGTGGCCTTTCTTCTCCTGCCTGTAGGCTTACGATTTGACTGACTGACTTCTCTAAGTACCTCCAACTACTCTTTAACTACTACTCTAACTGCTGACTCTTTATGCCTTTTAGGCTTACATTTATACAAAAGGTTCTATTGAACTAATTCTAGTTCAGATCCTTAATCTGCTGAACTAACTCCTGAATATCCTCCAAGTCCACTTTTAACTCCTACTTATCCCTAAGAATCCTCTCTAGCTCCTTGAATCATTAAACCAATTTCTAGTCCAAGACTCACAATTGATTTCTAACTCTCTCATCATCATTAATCACCCATGTTCTCCTACATTCGAGAGAATTTACAAATATCCTCACAATATCTAATTAATTCCTATTCTAATCACTTAAAACATTAATAATTACATACATAGGAATCCAAATTCCTTGAAAACACAAGTCCCCTAAGTTAACTAGACTATGATGAAATTGTTGAGTTGAATGCTCCTGCATCATACTTGCATTAATTAACTCTAGCAAATTCAAAGAGACTCAAGTGGCATGTAATGTTATGATGAATGTTGAGGAAGGGAATGGGTTTCTTCCACCTCTTAGGGAATTGTATTAACTAAAGTTTTAGTTTTTAAAATCCAAAATGTAAATGGGAGGAAATCCCTCACATTAGATGTTGCAAACATCAACATTTGGTATTATGCTACCTTGAAGGTCTGACTTATAATCATATATTTTTTTTTGGGGGATTATCTGATTTTGAAGGAGAAGAGGTTGATTTGTTATGTGTGGATATGCTTGATTTGAAATCTAGTGCATGGGAATCATTGGATCCATTGCCATATGAGTTCAGAGAAAGTGACTCCTCCACATGACTCTGCTTTTCCATTTTCAATGACAGGATTTACCTGTTGGAAAGATATTATAGCAGAGCGTGTTGTTATTTTTATTTGCTAAGAAAATGTTGAAAATGTACATGGACAAAGATGAAAAGTAAACATGGTCAATGAAGGAGGTTAAATGCTTGATGTCGATGGTGTGTTTGCATGCTATCCCATCACAAATGTTAAGCATCATCATATAAACAGTTTTCAAAAATTCAAACTAGTATTTAGCAACTACCACAATAACTGAAAGAGCAACGAGGTCTGTGACATTGAGATTCTTGAAGGAAAAAGCATTGATGAGGGTGGTCACCTTAGAGGAGGGAGTCAGGTGGTTGGAAGGGGTCGCATTTAATGTGGTGAATTTTAGGTTGTCCCTACATCCAAAGGGTACACAATATTGTGTCCGTCCAACTTATTCATAGTGAGAATCTTAGAAAAACTGATCAAATTAGCCTAAAATGGCATACAAAAATATGAAATAGAAGAGAACATTTGTGGCTTATCGCCCTAATCAACTCTTTAGATACAAGAGTAGTGATTTCAGAACAAGAGACAAAAATGTCACAAGCCTTGTCCACTTATCTCTTGATGTTGCTTATTATTTCAAATGCCTTTTTTCTCAATGATAAGTTGGGTGGAGCCCCTTATGGGATTCACAAAAAACCATGCCTCTAACGTAGAGACCAACAAACAATGAAATAAAAATTATGACATGGATGGCCAACATGTCTTTCCTTGGGTTATGTAGCCTTGGTGCTAGAGGCACCAATACCTCAATCGCATAGGGATCCCAAACACTAGAGTTTAACATAGAAAATTGTCAAGTTTAAAAAATAAATTGGTATGAACGCAAATAATAGCACCTTAGTGACCCTATATGTCACTTTAATGACATAATAGTGATAATTAATTATTATATACAAATAATTATAATTATAATTATTATGATTATAAGTATATGCATGTGCAATATAACAGAGGAAGGTAAAAAATAATGGAACTTTGGTGTCTATTCACAAATTTTTCTAATGAAACTATAGCTAAATGTGTAAGCCACCATGTTACAAAGCATCATGAAAGTTGACTGTGCAATTACGTCCATCTCATAATGTTCACTGGACAAATACGTCCATGTCATAACTATTGGTAGTCACAGATGGATAGAAATGTATTTTGCTCCAAATGGAAGCGATGCATGGAAACAAAATTGAGTCTATTAACCTTTCCTCTACTTCTTGTCTTTCTCATATAGAGTCTCTACTTTTTATCTATAGCTTTGAATAATATAGAGTATGTATGTCTTTGTAGACTTAGCAGTCAAATCACTGCATGGAGGTGGGTCCCTTGTCCCATAAAAAAGAGGGTCTCATACACCAATTTGGTTTCTGGTTTGGTGGTGACCTTAATATTGGATAATAATAATAATAATAATAATAAGAATAAGAATATTGTCTTATTGGAAAGTTGGATAGGGATTACCATGCCTGGAATTTCAAATCCCATTTGCCCATCAAATGAAAATTTGATGAGGTTTTTACCATTTTCATGCACTTCAATTTACGTTCTATGCCAATAAACCACCTTTAATACCAATAAACCAAATGAGCCGCATTGGATATTCCATCCTTCAACTCTTCTATGTAATAATCTAGCCATAGTTATATGTTCTATTCATAAAGCTTTAGGGTAGAATCATATAGTTTTCACATATAGTCATTAATTTGTAGTGATGTCAGTGAACAATGTACAACATCCTGCAACCTAAACAAAGAATTATCATCCAAGCCTCATAGTGTGAGTATAAAAGAGTTTGGAGCGATGGGTGATGGGGATATTCTTAACAGACATGATTTTTATAATTGTTTTCTCTATGTGGATCTCACCTCTATGTTCCAATACGAAAGTGGTTGATTGTTAGCATTAATCTCACTAGTCATCTTACATTGTATGATGCAGGAGATCTAGTAGAATTATGGTGGTTTACTAAAAGTAGCAGAGGTACTAGCTCGTAGTCCTACTTAATAGAACAATCACTAAACCAAATTGACAATGCTCTCCTTAAAATTGGAAACTTCCAGACTTGACATAGATGTATCGATCTCTGAGAAAAACAAATCATGGAAATATCAATAGACGATGTCCAATATGAATAATCTTCAAGCAGCAAAACACTTAAAAACAAATTTCGACAACATTAAAATTTTAGTTGGCCATTCAACTATAAATATTCACCATTTAAGGAGGAGATCAAACAATTACAAATATTTTTGGTAAATTTATCTTTGCATTGACAATTTGAAAATCCCTAATGTAGTTGGTCCGCTAATGAAGGGCTTGCTTGTTTTTTAACATATCAATGCAAGGGTTAAATTCATAAACAACCTCTAGCATGTAGAGATCCTTATAATTTATGTATAAACCCATATTGAAGAAATTTTCGTCATAAAATAGTAATTATATTTACAATGAAAGTGAACTAGTAAAGCTCCACAATTAAAAAGTAGAGATTTAACAACAACGATGTTATCCATTTAACATTAAATCAGTGATGCCCTTCTCTTTCATACACTTTATTTCACTCAATTCAAACTAGATTGACATGGAATTCATGATCACGACCTCTATTTTAATACAGTCAACATTAAGTAGGAAGAATTTCTATATCAATAGAGATCTGTATATTTTCAGAACATTCTCAATTGAAAATGAGTAAATTTACCTTCAATAACTTATTAAACCTCCAATTATGTGTAAGACATAGATCTAGAATCGCAGGTCTCAAATGGATGCTAGGAAAACTTCAATTTGCATAAATATAGAATATCCCAGTGTATATTCAAGCAACAATAATACTACATTCAATATTTGTTTCCTAAAACTCACTAAAATAGGGAGATTTGTTTTACTATTACTCTAGAAATATCTAAAATAGAGTGCATTCACATTGTTCCACAAATCTCTAGTATTTTAATTCTAACACCCTCAATCTCCTGTCACCAACAGACTTGAATTAGAGTTTTATTAAAATTTTAAGATCCAAAATAATAGGTCTTCTTGACTAAAAATAGAAAATAAATTTATTTTTTCATTTTCCTAATCTAATTAATTAAAATTAAAAATACAACACACACGAGTTAGATTTTAATCCTATTATTGATCTCAAGCTAATTTTGGAAGAAAAATCCATTTATTGTTGTGCAACTCACTACCATACTCAAACAAATCTAATGTTCTAGAAGTCAACAAACATGCCAAAATTTAATGATGCCCCTACATCATTGTACTTGGATAGAGATTGTGAAATGTTAGTCTATTAGATTTATAGTCCAGATTTATAGTGGGACTATTTAAATAGTGAAAACCCTGCAAAACTTATAACAAATGGACTATAAATAAGACATCTAGTGGGATTTTTCTAATCTATAGTATATTTCATTGAAAGTTGAACTTTCTAGAGAAACGACAAAAAAAATATTTAATAATATATCGTAATATACTTCATTAAAGGCCAAAATTTATGGAGAAACTAAAAAAAACTTTTGAATAGGTATATCTTAATACATAGATCCTTTGTTAAACATCACCTGAAGAAATTTCAAAGCTCAATAATCCTTCTTGACTTTGTATCTATCCATACCTCATATACTGCATGCTAATCAACATTAGATGATTTAGGTGCATTCAAAAATATTCTCAGTAGAGAATTCAATATATCTAACCCTAGGCGCAATTTTCTAATGCCCTTGATGATGTTTTTCTTATAAAATCCCCTTTCACAATCCAATGTACTTTCAAGAATAGTGAGTACAACTTGCCATAATTTCATCATATTAGGATAAGTTTTGTGTCATTGTTTTGTGTTATGAAAGACTTTCCATGCTTCTTTAACATCAAATAAACCTACAAATCCAAAATCACTTGACATGGTATGTTGCAAATGTTGAAGTAGATTTAAAATCCAATGCTCTGATTTTTTCTCACAAATACGATGCTCTTCTAGATAATAACAAAAGGTGAACAATTTTTCGCCATTAAAAAGATGAAGGTTTGGAAATATTTCATTCAAAGAGTCCATGAGAGTCTGTATATAACCTTCTATGAGTTGATAACAACTCTCTTGTGTACCTTCAATACAAGGTTTTATATATTGTTTCCTTTCTTTACACGATTCAATATCCATGGTTGAGATAGATATGTATTGTAACTCATGTATATCTACTTAACTATCCCTTAATATTTAATATCAATGTATCCATTTTGAGAATCACTTAAAAATTTTGAAAGATAAAGTGCACCTTCTGTAAATGTTTATTTTCTCAAAAACCATATAGATAAATTGCTTATAGTTACTTCAAGATCCAATCCAATAGTTGTAATGTCGACATTTTTTTCTTGAAAAGTAATATTCAACTTGTCCAAATCCCCTAGCACATGAGCAAGCATATGTAAAAAGACTGGATATAATATATTTGTGTCTTATCATACCATGATGAAGTTTTTTTTTTTTATTTTTTTCATTTTTCCACAATTTTTTTTATTTTTTTTTTATTTTTTTTGTAAACTACGGAGGAACCTTTCTTTTTCTATTACTGCAAATCAAAACCACTACATGCTTGTGGTGGCCTCAACTCGCCCCAAGGGGAAACCGGGTTTATTGGCCACCTTAAATTTTTAACAGCCATCCAAAAATAGAAAGTTCTAATTCTTCTTGTCCATGCTAAATATACTAAACAGTCATAAAGATTTCTATTGTTTCGAGTCTGCATTCTAAACTTCAAAAAGGAACTAAAGATGCCACTCTACTAACTAACACTTTCTTGAAACCAGCATATATACATATCTTCCATTATTGCGTCGCCATGTCTGTCTGCTGCTCCACTTCTTTCTTGATGTCTGGGTGGCAGTCCTTTATCTGCTGCTGTATTTTATCCATTTTTCTGTCCTGCATTAACAAAGTAATCTAGATGTTCTTCAGTTCTTTCCTTAGATTTGGAATTCCTTGAGAAAGTTCTGCCATTTCCATAGCTACTTGCTCCATTGCCTTAGCTAGCAGTCTTTTCATTACCCAGTATACATGTAGAGCCTGCTTATACAGAGTCATACGGCCTCTCGTGTTTCCTGGATCCGGGAGGAGATATTCCCAGTCTTCCATTTCAGAGTCTGATTGTCCCTGGGTTGCTTCCTCTTCCAGTTGCTGTATTATCCTTCTAATGTCCTTGTTGGTGTTCTCACAATAAGCTCTCTCTGCGAACTGAATCTTTTTTCCTATGGATCTTCTGGATTTTCTAGCAGATGTAGTTGCGTGTTCTTCCCGGTAACCTCCTGCTCTTCCCCTTCCCCTTCCACGTTGTCTCCGTCTCCCTCCTGTGCCTCCTCTATTCCTGTAGTTTCCTCTGCCTCCCCGACTCTTCGTGCCCGAGGCACTACCGAAATCACGACCTCCTTCTCGCCCTTGACCTCTCCATTCATCATCTTCCCTGGTCTCCTGCTTGTCATTCGTCCCGGGCTTTACTACCCTCCTAGTCTTCTCTCGTGCCTGCTCCCCTCTGTCCTGGTCCAAGTCAAACATCTCTATATCATCCTCTGAATCTTCCTGGACAATTAAGATATCCTCAGCCATTTCTTCTTCCGCTATTCCTTTTCCTTTCTTTTCCTGGCTGCTTCGTTCTCCATTGGCTTCACTCCCATCGTTCCTCGGCCTTCTTCTTGTCGCCATTCGACCCTTACCTTCTGCACTGTCTGTTTGGATTTTCCAGCTCCTCTGTCCTCCTGTTATCTTGGTCCGAGCCCTCGCCACCCTACCTCTTCGCCAACTCTCTATTGTTTCCTTTCACGTTTGCTTACCTTTATCCCGCTTTCCTTTTTTATGTCTTCATCTCTTCCAATTTCTCGTGGCTTCCTTTTCCCGTTCTGCTTGCCACTTGCTACCTCCATCACCGCCTGCGTCCTTTTGTCCTTCCTTCATACTGTCATACTCCTGTTTGGTTTCTGACATTCTGTCTTTTCCACCTCCCTCCGTCACCACTCCATCAACGTTCTTCCTTGAGATGAGCTCTCTTCTGATGATCTCTCTACCCTTATTCATAATTACCTGACCCTCCTCTATCCTGTCCTTCCTTCTCACCTGATTGGAATTTATTGTTCTGTACCCCATCGAAATCACCCCGATCGGGGACCTCTTGCGATCATTTTTATTGGTTTGTGGATTCATCATGGTCTTGAGTGATTATGGTTGCAAGTTCCTCCCATCTCGGATTATTCATTATCATAGGCCATCTGTTATCAATTTTCCTTTCCTGTTCGTTACTCCCCCAGTTGGCAAGGAAGTCTGCAGCCTTATTGCCCTTCCTCCTGACATGATTGATAATTTTATAGTCTATTCTTTTTAATAATTCCGCCAGATCTTGAACAATCCCAGCTGTCCTCCAGCTTCCTGCTATCTGCTCCCAGTTTCTCCCATTATTGAGTTTCCGGAGCATCTCTACCACCACCTGTGAGTCCCCTTCTATCTCTAGGTTCATGTAGCTATTCCTTACAGCTATCCTTAACCCTTGATGCACCGCCCACAGTTCTGCTTCATTGTTAGTCATTTCACCTCCCCATTCCGCGTACACCCATCTGGTGTGTTTCTCACTGTCTCTAAAGATGCCCCCGAAGCCTGCATTCCCCGGGTTCCCTTTGGAGGCCCCGTCAAAATTCAACTTGATGAATTTTTCTCTCGGGTATCTGAACTGCTCTGGGCTGTGAATCTGAGTACTTTGCCGTCTTTCTTTCTTGGGGTATATCATATCAAATTTCAAATTTAATTTTGTTAAGGTTTGTCCTTCTTCCTGATTTGCTTTCCATTCTTCCTCATCCCAGTCTTCGGCCAGAACCGTTTCTCTAATAGAGTTTAGAATTATTTTCCATATTTCTTCTGGTTTATTATTTTTTTCTAAGAAAATCCTTCGATTTCGTTCCTTCCATAGCAGCCATATCACAAAACCCACTGTCAGATTCCAAGCTCTCTTGACCACTTTACAGAGGAATTGTTCTTTACTCCATTGAAAAATGGTCTTTTTTATGTCACTAGGGTCTCTGTTTAATCTACCAAAAAGATTTCTGACCTCTTCCCATATATGTCGGGCAAACGAGCAGTTGTTCAGAATGTGTTCTTGGGTTTCAGTTTCTATATTGCAGAGACAACACCTCGATGGCCCAAGGAAGCCTCTCTTTTGGATTTTATCCCATGTTAAAATTCTTTCTCTTCCAACTAGCCATGCAAATATGGCTATCTTTGGCCACCATTTACCATCCCAAATAACTTTCCATTCTGTGGTTTCCTCCACCCTCTCTTGATGCCTTGTCAAATAGTAGGCCTCCTTAACTGTAAAGGTTCCTTTCATTGATTTTCCCCATCTGAGAATATCTTCCCCTATTCTGGCTTTTATTTTCCTTGAATCTAATTCTTTTAAATATAATTCTTGCTGTTCTTGATTGATGTTTTCATCCCATTCTTCTGGCTTTCTCCATATTCTCCATATTCCATCTGTCTCTCCTTCTATCTAATAGCCCCTTACATATTTTCTCCCCTCCCTGAACGCTTTTTGTTGTATACTTTGCAAAGCTTGAATATTGATCAACTTGTTTCTTTTTATCCATCCCTCTTCCCAAAATCTGGCATTCCTTCCTCCTCTTATTTCCCAGAAGGCATGGTTGTTTATGATATTCCTGTTCTGGCTTGCAAGTTCCCAGATTGTGGAGCCTTTCGGGATCTCTTCCATTCTGAGGATTTCCTCCGTTGTTGCAGGCATATTATACTTCTGGGTCCATATTCTCTTCCATAGGTCATTTCCTCCCCTCATCCACCGCCACCACAGTTTTGCTCCTAGCACCTTGTTTAACACTTCCGGGTCTCTCAGTCCAAGGCCCCCTTCCTCTTTTATTTTCATTAAACTTTTCCATGAGACCAATGCCCATTTATTTTGTTGATTTGGTCCGCCCTAAATGAATTTTCCGAAAATTTCTTTTATTTTTGTGCACGCCCCTTTCAGAGCGGCCATGATAGATAAGGGGTAAATAGGTATTGCTTGGAGGACTGACTTTAGTAGAACTATTCTGCCTGCTATTCTGCCAGTTTAAAATTCTTGTGGGGTTTATATCTAACTGAATCCTCAAGTATTTTGTTGGAAGTTCTCCCTGCCTGAACCCTAGCGTTCTGGTTAGATGAGTCTTGATTGAATCTGTAGTGTTAAATATGAAAGTACATGATTTCTCCTTATTAACTTCCATACCCGATGCCTCCATAAACAGGTCCAGGATTCTTTTGATATTCCTTACTTCTTTTATTGAGACCTCACCGAATAGCATAATATCATCTACAAACTGTTGATGGGTTATGGGTAGGTTGTTTCCCCATAACTTTAAGCCCTTAATTCTCCTTTCCCTCAGCTCCTTTTTAAAGTATCTTCCTAGACCCTCTGCTGCCATTATGAATAAGAAAGGAGATAAAGGGTCCCCTTGCCTTATTCCTCTAGTAGCATTGAAAGTTGTCGTAGGTGCCCCATTAATTAGAATTGAGAAATTAGGAGTTGATATCATGTTGTACACCCATTCTATCCATCTGTTACTGAAACCAAAGGTCTCCAGGACTTTCTTGAGATATTTCCAACTTAAGCGGTCATAGGCTTTTGACAAATCAAGCTTTATCAGCATTCCTTTCTGCTTCTTCTTTTTTAGAGAGTGTATCACTTCTTGTGTTACTACTAAACCGTCAAGAATTTGTCTTCCCTCGACAAATCCTGTTTGTTCTGGAGAAATTAAGCTAGATAGAAGGGGTTTTAATCTTTTTGCTATCAGAGTGGCTATTATTTTGTATATTACATTACACAAGGCAATTGGGCGGAAACCCTGGGCATTTTCAGAGTTAGCATTTTTAGGGATCAGGGTAAAAAAAGTCGAGTTTATAGCAGGCCATACCTTTTGTTTCATGCGGGATTCTTCTACTACCTCCAGGATCTCCTTACCCAGAAAATGCCATCCTGCTTGATAAAACTCCACCGTGTACCCATCAGGTCCTGGTGCTTTGCCTTTATTCATACTCTTCACAATTTCTTCCACTTCCTCAAGCGTTGCTGCTCTCATCAGGGCCTTGTTCTGCTCTTCTGTTACTATTTTAGGGATTTCGTTACATATGCGTTCTATAGCTGCTGTACGATCATTTTGAGGTTTTGTCAGTATTTCTTTGTGGTGTTCAACCAATACTTTCTCAATTCCTTCTTGTTCTATTATCCTTTCTCCTTCTTCATTTTTAATGGAGAAAATCCTATTCTTTTGTCTATGTTGTATCATAGCTTGGTGAAAGAACTTGGTGTTTCTTTCTCCTTCCCGTAACCAGTTGACCCTGGCTTTTTGTTTCCACAGGATCTCCTCCTGTTTCCTCCGCTCTTCTAGTTGACTTATTATGACTCCTTCTTCTTTACATCTTTCCTCCGTTCGTCCTTCTGTAATTATTCTTTGTTGTATTTCTTCCATTTCTTTTTCTAATTTATTTTTCTCCTCCAGTATATTCCCAAATTCTTCTTTATTCCATTTCTTTATTTCCCTTTCAGTTCTTTGAGCTTTAGCTGGAAGGTGTCACAAAATTAAAATTTTTGGTATAAGCTTCACAAGCCTTATAATAACTCCCCCTTGGAAAACCATCTCACTCAATGTATTCGTAGAACATCAAGAACATCAATTTGCATGACTCTAAGAAAATCACTAAGTTCATTATTTCTCTTTGTGGATTTTTGAACCCATGAATAAACTTTGTTTGTAATTTTTTCAACATATAATAACTCAAGTAATCTATTAGAAGTATCTGCTGCTACTAAGGACTCACGATGAGCTACACAATAAACTACAATAAGGTTTGGATTGTTGTTTTTCAAAAATGAAACAAAGTCATTTTCATGTGCAACCATTGTTGAAGCCCAATTTGTATAAATGAGTATCATATATTTATATTGGAGTCCTCTAACCTATATTAATTGATTGACACTATCATATATTGTTTTTCCTTTTCAATCAACTACATTCTTGAGCTTCATAAACCGTGAGATAGATGGCATGAGACCCTTTGAAACTAAATATGTTGCATAAACAACAAGGTGTTTCTCTAAGGTTCGATTAGTTCATACACTGTGAGATAGGTGGCCTTAGACCCTTTGAAACTAAATATGTTGCATAAACAATAAGTTGTTTCTCTAAGGTTCGATTAGTTCTTTCATCAACCATTAATGGGAAGAAATGAATTTTTAGCATATTTTTTGTTTGAATATATTCAAGATATTTTGATAGGAAATATATGAATTCATTTGCAGAGTTATGATTTGTGTATGAAGATTACTCTTGAGACTTTGGCATATATGGAGTTTTTGCATCCATTAGAAATTTTCAAAGTGTTTCATACTTTGATAGAGATAAATATTATTTACAAATGAAGTATGATACTTTCATTGTAGAAATCACTCTTTCTTTATTGACATCTCCCACCTCTCTAATATGATCTGCAATTGGTTTCATCTTTTTCTCTAATGCATTAATCCATCTTGCCTTTGTATCTTTATGCACTAGTTATTTTTCATGGCTAAGTATTGAGGTTGTAATGTGGTGCAACCATTTCCTAAACCCCGTGGTCCATTCATCCAAACAAAATTACCTAACCATTCAATGTGAAATTGTCTTTTTGTTTGCACTTTCGTTTTTGCATTATTAGCAACCTCTTCTTTAACTTCATTTGTTTTCTCATCTAGATCATTATCATAAGAACTTCCAATTTTTTTATTTAATTGTTGTTCGACATGAGAATTATGGGTTTCTTGACGTGTTTATGAATTTCTTTGAGTCTTATAAGTTTTCCCTTTTGTCCATCCATACATTTCCCCAATTGTAGATTGTATCTTACTCTTTTGAGACATTTGTAGGTTTGTAGCCACCTATATAAAAAGATATGTGAAAACTAAAATTCTAATAATACTTTCTAATAATGCATATTTATTGATTACCAAAATGAGGATAAAAATTGTATAACCCCATTAACAAAAAATATATTTGTTAAAGAAAGTTGAATGTTACTAAAAATATTAACACTTGCAATATATCATAATAATGTGGTTTAGAATAGAATAAATTGTCATAAATAGATCATAGATATGAGATATCTTAAAGCATATCATATTGTTTTCTTAAATAGTGTTGAAGCGAGCCTTGTAATGAAGAAGATGCAAGGTTTCGTGAGGAACTCAAGAAACTGAGGGCGAAGAGGCTATGGAATGAAATAGGGTAGAGAGTAAGGATACCGTGTAGATGATAATGATTTCTTATTTTCTATATCAAGTTCTTTCCCTCCTTTTGAAATAATTCCCAATTAGTGTAAAAGTGTTGTATCCTAGTTGTACTGATTCAACTAAGTATTACTCTATTTGAACTTATTCTCTCCATTATTTTTGGAGGAGAAGGGTATCTTTAAGGATAAATCGGGCTATTTCTTTGAGTTTGGATTATATTAGCTTCATTTAATGATTATGGTAAAGTGTTATCTTTGATCTGAACATATCCTTTGAATGAGGGTTTACTATGGATGTTGAAGCCTATTTAATTTTTTCGAGTTTATGTAAGTTCTGTAATGGATAATATAAAAACTTATTTTCTTTGGATTCATGGTTAATAAATTTGGAGAGTTAGTGATTTATAAAAAGTTGATATTATTAAAATTGAAGTATAATAATTTTAATTTTCTTTTATAATTTTTTAAAATAATTATAATATTATATGATATATGTATTTTACTCTGATTTTACTATGTTTAATCGGTTAGAAAGTGGGTTTTTTTTCTTCAGATTTTAATTGGTTATAAACTATGGCATTTTATGGTTTTTTATTTCGGAATACTTGCTCAAACTATGTTGCCAACCACATCAAGAGAATGGCATCATGACAAAGTGTTTATGATAATTTGAATGGTCAATGACTCAATGCGTTATGTGGATTTCCAGCTTGTTAATGGTGAATGATCACCAGGGGAATTGTTAAGACTTGATGGGGGAGAGAAGCAGAGGAATTATTACATAAGTTAATTCAAGTAGCGAACTGCTAGAATGGTAATTTTGGGGCATTCCAATTAAGGGGTACACGGGTTGCTAGGGAAGAATGATTATAAAAGAGGAATGGATTGGCATATTGGACTATATAAAGTGGAGTAAGCATTTTTGAGGCATTCCATGCAGTAAGTGAAACTTTAATTAAACTCTATTTGGAAAATAATTTTGTGGTATGGTCTAACTTGAGAAACTTATTGAATTATCTTTGACAAAGCAATTTGAAGTGGCAATATGGGTTACTAGCTAATAAGTTAACCCTATTGGACATAAAAGCCTACTCACAAGTTCAAATATGAGACCTTCAATCCGCCAAGAAGGAGCACGTGATCCACATATCCATAAATTTCTAAGAAAAATTGACTAGCTGACTAATATCTAAGATAATTGCTCTCTCTTTTACAGAAACCTCGTCAACCAATAAGGCCTATGAAAAGGCATAGGCAATGGGCATGACCAACTAGGCCACTAAATTATATCATCATTATTCATATGGAAGAAGATAGCTTCATGTAGGGAGATATTTATTCCCATTAACTATCAACAACCAAAAGGAATAGTAGTGGTAGGTTGTAGGCAGTCACATGGTGCAACTTTACAGATTTGTAAATCTAGGGAGCTCTATAGTAAATTCAAAAATGAATGGTGCATTTAGTGTTGGTAAATGCTACGAGTGGGTGTGTACATTTTGACTAGATTTGAATTTGGCAACTTTTTGTAAACTTAGATATAATAGATTTATAATCTTAGGTATAATAGATTTTGACGTTTTAAATTTTAAATTAAAGTCAAAAATTTCACCTACAAAACATCTTGGAACCCAAAATATGTCCTACATGATGTCAAATTCTAAGCCTGGGATTATATTCATCCATACTTTCAGATTCCAACAAAAATATATTGTTAGATAAAGATATAGTTTTTTTCCTCGAATTAAATTTTAATATTATATATTGAATTCAATAAATATATTATTGTCATGATTTGGAACTTTGTTATTTTCAATAAAGGTATAATATCCATACTATATGAAATACCAATATCAACAATATAATACAAATAAATTTGATATATAAATTTAATAATACATTGAAAAATAACAATAATGTACTAAAATGATAAAATATTAATATTAAAAGTGAGAGTAACCCCAAATCATATAGAATCAAATTAACTAATTGAAATATGATAATCTCACAAATCTGAGATGCTAAATCATAAATTACATGGATATGATTAGATTATATTTATATACCCATAATAAGGAATATTTTCACAAGAATGAGAAATTTGACATCTATATTTATGATTAAGTTAAAATAAAAATTGCTCCATATATTATTTAAAAAAATCTTATTATAACAAACAAATTGTATTGAACCACACATGTTTGATATAATAGATTTATTTATTACGAGAGGAGAGAAGTCACATTATTCCATGCATAATTTTTTCTTATTTTAATTATACATTTTTTATATTTAACTCATTTTTTAAAGAATTTTCACTAACAACATTTTTAAACATGATCAACAATATACACTCTACACTATTACATTATATTATATAAATTAAAGATATGTTTGAATATAAAATATCTAAATCCAACCTATATAATATTGAGCACATTAGAAATGATGTTGGTGTTGAAAATTCTTTACAAAATGAATTAATTAAAAATGCGTTTGAATATACAATATTTAAATCCGACATTGCATTAAATATTATATAAATTAAAGATACATTTGAGTATGCAATATCTAAATCTAATTCCACACATTAGATATAAATATATAATATCGGGTACATTAAAAGTATTGTTTGTGGCTTTGTTGAAAATTCTTTACAAAATGAGTTAATTAAAGATGTGTTTGAATATACAATATCTAAATCCGACATTGCATTACATATTATATAAATTAAAGATACCTTTGAATATACAATATCTAAATCCAACCCCACACATTAGATATAAATATATAGTATTAGGTACATTAAAAATGTTGTTGGTGTTGCTGTTGAAAATTCTTTACAAAATGAGTTAATTAAAAATGTGTTTGAATATACAATATCTAGATCCGACATTGCATAAAATATTATATAAATTAAAGATACCTTTGAATATACAATATCTAAATCCAACCCCACACATTAGATATAAATATAGAATATTGGGTACATTAAAAATGTTGTTGGTGGTGTTGTTGAAATTTCTTTACAAAGTAAGTTAATTAAAGATGCGTCTGAATATACAATATCTAAATCCGACATTGCATTACATATTATATAAATTAAATATGCCTTTGAATATACAATATTTAAATCCAACCCCACACATTAGATATAAATATATAATATTGGGTACATTAAAAATGTTGTTGGTGTTGTTGTTGAAAATTCTTTACCAAATGAGTTAATTAAAAATGTGTTTGAATATACAATATCTAGATCCGACATTGCATCAAATATTATATAAATTAAAAATACTTTTGAATATACAATATCTAGATCCAACCCCACACATTAGATATAAATATATAATAGTAGGTATACATTAAAAATATGGTTCGTGGTGTTGTTGAAAATTCTTTAAAAAATGAGTTAATTAAAGATGTGTTTGAATATACGATATCTAAATCTGACATTCTAAATCCAACCCTACACATTAGATATAAATATATAATATTGGGTACATTAAAAATGTTGTTGGTGTTGTTGAAAATTCTTTACCAAATGAGTTAATTAAAAATGTGTTTGAATATACAATATCTAGATCCGACATTGCATAAAATATTATATAAATTAAAAATACTTTTGAATATACAATATCTAGATCCAACCCCACACATTAGATATAAATATATAATAGTAGGTATACATTAAAAATATTGTTGGTGGTGTTGTTGAAAATTCTTTTAAAAATGAGTTAATTAAAGATTTGTTTGAATATACAATATCTAAATCTGACATTGCACTAAATATTATATAATTTAAAGATACTTTTGAATATATAATATCTAAATCTGACATTAAATTAAATATTATATAAATTAAAAATAAGTTTAAGTATATAATATCTAAATCCAACCCACACATTAGATATAAATATATAATATTAAATACATTAAAAATATTGTTGTTAAATTTTTTTATAAAATAAATTAATTAAAAATACTTTAAATCGAACATTGCATTAAATATTATATAAATTAAAAATAAATTTGAATACACCCTGTCTAACGCCAACCCCAACCCCACACATTAGAAATAAATATATAATATTGGTTACATATTGTTGTTTACCATGCCCACCATCTCATCCAAAGCGTCGCAAAAATTGACCACAGAATTACTTTCCTATTCTAACTGACCACGGTGGATAGAATATTCTTTTGTCACAAACGGTAGCGACGCATGGAGACAAAAATTTAGGATATCAGCTTTTCCTCGGCGTCTTCTATTACTCTCGGCACCATGTATCTGTATGTTTAAAGAACATTTAATTGTTTTAATTTCTGCGTCTCTTCTCCCACTCTCACAAGTCACATCGATTGGACGTAAAGGGTAAGGAAAAGCTCAGTGGAAGGTAGCGGCTAACCAGCCTGTCATAGGGCATTAAATGTCTAGGGAGATACAGGCTGGATAACCCGATAACACGCGAGCGGGGAGACTGGGCATTAAATAAGAAATGGGAATTCGCGTGTTATCAGGCTATCCAGCCTACATCTCCCCGGACACTTAATGCCCTATGGCACACTGGTTAGCCGCTGCCCTCAGTGGAACAGAAGTGCATCTGATATTAGTAATACAGTTTGTCGGTGCGGATTGTGTTGGCCTGTTGGAAAGGATATGCATTTATTCAGATTTTCGAATTAAAGCAAAATATTAAAAAAGATTAAGTGGAAGTAGGTTGTCATATTTGGAAAATAGTTTACTTATTCACTATTTTCCAATAATAATAATAAAATTATATAATTGTTTGTGTGGATAAAATGTGTAAAATTAAGTATTTTTTTATATGTATAAATAATTTGTTTTAATGAAAAAAAAAAATAAATTATTATTATTATAGGTTAATGTATTGATTTTATATTAATTTATACATTTTAAAAAATATTTATTAATTTGTATTTTAGTTTAAAAGTTTTCATTATGTCGACAACTCAAAGTTATTGAAGAGGAGATTTAACGTTTTGGTGTAAAATGATTTGGTATAGTAATTTCAATTATACATTAAAAATAATTTGGTATATTAATTTTTAATTATGTATTACAAATTGCTTTAATGTATTATTTTTTTTTTATGATAGTGCACATGTCAAAAGTATAAATTATATGATAAAAATTGTAATGTTGTATTAAAAGAAATAAAACCTATTGGCTAGCTCTACGAAAGAGAGTTTGAACCAGGAGACTCTGGCTCTGCAGAACGCTCTACATTGTTCATGTACATCACACATTATATATTAATCATGGTTTTAGGGAAGTTATAACAATAACCTAAGAAATAGAAACTAATTCCTATCCTGACGTCATGTGAACCAACTCACACTATTCTAGGATATTCTCCATTATCTTCAACACTCCCCCTTAATGGAGAAGGGGTTCACAAATATGCCTAACATCTCCCTAAACATTTCAAACTTAATCCTGCCAAGAGGCTTAGTGAAAATGTCTCCACCATTATCACATGCATTACAATATACCAAATGGATTTCATTTGATTACACTTTCTCCCTAACAAAGTAGAACTGTGTATCAATGTGTTTAGTGTTTTTATGAAACACCGGATTATTAGCAAGTTTGATTGAACTCTGATTGTCTCACTTGATCGTTGTTACCTCTTTCTATTCTTCCCCAACATCCTGGAGAAGTCTCCGCAACCAAACTGCCTCACATGTTGCTGCACACATAGCTTGATACTCTGCTTCCATTGAAGACAAGGAAACTGTGTTGTGTTTCTTTCTGCTCCATGTAATCACCTCGGATCCAATGCTGAATAAATATCCTGTTATAGATCTGTGATCGTCTACATTTCTAGCCCAATCTAAATCTGCAAATCTTGTCAATCTAACATCAAGAGAATCAGTGTAAATAATACCATAATCTACAGTACCTTGTAGATACCTTAAAACACTTTTCGCTGCATTCAAGTGGCTTGGACATATATTGGCTTAGCACATTGACTGCATAAGCCAAATCTGGTCTAGTGGTGGTTAGGTAGATTAGACTCCCAACCAACTGTCTGTAAAGTGTCGCATCTGCCTCCTTTGAGCCATCATCACTCTACAGTTTGATGTTCTATTGTAATGGTACTGCTGCAGGCTTACACTGATCCATCCTAAATCTCTCTAACAAGCCTTTGACATACTTTCCTTGGGACAAAAATGTTTGTCCTGAATCTCTCCAGATCTCAAGACCCAAACAGTATCTTAATTCACCAAGGTGTTTCATTTCAAATACTTGTGACATTTGTTGCTTGATTTCTTTAATCAGATATGTAACATCACCTGTAATGATCAAATCATCTACATACAACGAAATCATCAGTATGCGCCCTTGTTCATCTTCCATGGTGTAAAGATTAGGGTCATTTTTGCTTCTATTGTAGCCAAATTGTAGAAAAAATGAATCAATTTTTTCATACCAAGACCTGGGTGCTTGCTTTAGTTCATAAAGTGATTTCTTCAATCTACAGACTAAATGTTCTTTCCCTTTTTGGACAAACCCTTCAGGTTGCTGTAAATAAACCTCCTCTTCTATTTCTCCATTTAAAAATGTAGACTTTACATCTAGTTGGTGTATCATCCAATGTTTATTAGTAGCTAAAGCAATTAACATTATGATAGTGTTTAGTTTAGCTACAGGGGCGAAGGTTTCTTCATAGTCTATACCTTCTTTTTGTGAATACCCCTTTGCTACAAGTCTAGTTTTTAATTTTTCTATGGTTTCATCTACGTTAATCTTCGGTTTGTATAACCATTTATGACCTATGGTTTGTTTTCCTTTAGGAAGTTCAACTAGTTCCCAAGTGTTGTTCCTAATTATTGATTCATATTCTTGTTCCATGGCTATTTTTCATTCTCTACATTCATTTGCTTCTTTATAACTAGAAGGTTCAACCACATTCATCATACTAGTTATAAAAGCATTTTCCCTATATCTTGCAGGCAATTGAGCTTTCCTACCTGATCTCCTGAGAGGTGGGGTAGCTTCAAACCTTGTTTGATCATTATTTTCTTCCTGCTGCTATTGCTACTGCTGTTGTTGTTGTTGTTACTGTTGTTGTTCATCTTTTGCTTTTGTCTATTGTTGATCCTAATTGTTTTCTGCTTCTTCTTCCACCAAGTACGGAATATCCCATTCCTCATTGTGCTTATCAGATTCTTCATGATCCTGCTCATGGAATATGACATCTCTACTAACAAAAATCTTGTGAGTAGAGGGATTAAATAATCTGTAAGCTTTATGTTGTGAACAATACCCTATAAAAGTACATCTAATGGCTTTCGAATCTAGTTTTCTTCTATCTTCCTTTGGAATATGGGCAAATGCTTTAGATCCAAATACTCTTAAGTGTTTTACTACAGGCTTAAATCCATATAATGCTTCATAAGGAGTTTTAAACTCAAGACTCTTTGTAGGACTCCTATTTTTCAAATAAACTGTAGTATTCAATGCTTCAGCCCAAAAACCATTCGAAAGATTCTTACCTTTCAACATGCTCCTAGCACATTCCACCAATGTTCTGTTCTTTCTTTCAGTTACTCCATTTTGCCGTGGAGTATGGGGTACTGTGAACTGTTGTAATATTCCATGCTGTTTACAATACCTGATAAGCTCATCTTTCCTGTATTCTCCCCCTTGATCAGACCAAAGATTTTTTATCTATTTCCCTGTTTGCCTTTCAATCATGTTTTTGAACTGCTTAAAGTATACAAATGTATGACTCTTCTTACTCAAGAAATATACACAAGAAAACTTTGTGAAGTCATCAATAAACAATAAAAAATATGGTGCACCTCCTAATGATTTTGTTTGCATGGGTCCACACAGGTCTGTATGCACTAATTCAAGTATATCCCTCTATTTCTTTTCTACTCGAACAGGGAATTCTTCTCTATGCATTTTTCCTAATGTACACACATCACAATCATTATGTACTTGCTTTAGCATAGGAAGATCTCTTACCATTTCCTTCTTTTGTAGTAACAACAAATCATTGTAGTTGATATGAACAAATATCTGATGCCATAGCTCTTCTGTAGTCAAAATCACAGTTGTCAAGGCTTGAACTAGTGTAGGTCTTACATCCAACTTGTACAGACCTCCTGTTCGGATTCCTGTAGCAATTGTCTTCATGCCATCTAGTAGATATTTAATATAACAGATAGATTTAAAAAATTCAACTTTAAGATCTTGATTTGTGATCATGGATACAGAAATCAATTTCTTTGTTACACTGGGCACATACATGACATTATGAATTTGTTTTACATTACCATTAGGTAGAATGACAGAAATTTTCTCACACCCTTTGATCTGATGACTTCTATCATCACCTAGGTAAATCTGTGCTCCTTCGTTGATTTCTTTAAAATCTTTGAACCAATGCTTGTTCCTTGTCATATGTGTTGATGCTCTCGAATCTACATACCAAATGTCTGCATCAACATTCTCATCAAAATCTGCCATAAACAATCTGAAATTCTGCACATGATTTTCATTCACGAGATGACCTGCATGTCATTTCTGCTTCTATTGTTCTTCATGATATTTCTTCTTCTTACACTCCCTGGAAATATGACCAAGTTTTTCGCAACAAAAACATTTAATTTCAGAGTTGTTTCTATTCGGATGCATACCTTGGGTCTGATTCGGTCTTTTCTGTGAATGTCTTCCGTTTTGTTGTTCTGAATTTCCTTTACCTTTGAAGAAGTTCTTCTTCGCCATCATTGCAAAATCGGCACTCTGGGGTTTCAGAGTTGATCTTCTTTCTTCTTCTTGCATCAGTATTCATGTCAGCTCTTCAAACTTTGGGATTTTCTCTCTCGCATTTATCCTAGTGATGAGCATTTGGTAGTCATCAGTCACACCATTCATGGTAATTGTTACAAGATCTATATCGTCAACTGTATGACCAATGTCTGCCAACTTTTTCTTCAAGTCTTTGATCCTTGCTATGAAGGTAGCAACTGTTTCATTCTCCTCCATCTTCAGGGATAAGATCTTTCTCTTCAAGAAAAGAAGATGATTTGAATTCCCGATCTCATACAAATCCTTCAGAATTCCCCAGATCTCGTTAGTTGTCTTACACTCTCTGATGTGTGGTATGATACAGTCTTTCACTAACATCTTCAACAACATCTTTGCTCTACCTTCTCGCTTCTCCCAATCTGGGATCGATGCTGATCCAGCCGCTGGCTTCGACTCATCCCCATTTACAATCATCCAAGCACTTCACACTTCTAACAGAGTCTTCATCTTGAATTTCCAATTTGCATAATTGGAACCATCGAGCTTGTTATGCTCATTAAAGCATGCTTCAAACATATTATTATTCATCTTGGCGATTTAGAAAAAAAAAATCGATAGGTAAAAGAAGATGTTAGATTTACCCCAGATCTGTGACAAAGATAGATCACTGATCTTCAATGTTGTTTGATCTCGCAGCACACCCACAGATCACCGTGGCTTCCTTCACAGCCTCCAGACAACCTTCTGTTGTTAGCCTTTACAACCTTCTCCAAGATAAAGCCTTCTCTCAAACTCCATGGAGCCTTTTTGTTGTTTACACGATCGTCGCAGATGTACACCACTTATCTGAGACATTGTCGCAGGTGTACACCATTTATCTGTGACGTCGTCACAACTATACACCTAATATCAGAGACCTGTGACGATTTTGGTTTAGTTGCAGTCTCCTCTCAGCGTACAGGTTCCTCAGCCCTGACGCTCTGATACCATGATAAAAATGGCAATGTTGTATTAAAAGAAATAAAACCCACTGGTTAGCTCTACAAAATAGAGTCTGGACCAAGAGAGTCTGGCTCTACAAAACACTCTACATTGTTCATGTACATCACACATTATATAGTAATCATGGTTTTAGGGAAGTTAGAACAATAACCTAAGAAATAGAAACTAATTCCTATCCTGAGGTCACGTGAACCAACTCACACTATTCTAGGATATTCTCCATTATCTTCAACATTGTATCTACACAATTAAGGTATCAATATTAATACATTAATGGTGAGGGTGAATTGCATTTCATGTTGAGCATAGACTAAAATTCAAATTGAAAAGTGTAAGCCCTAATTTAAATACTCTAAGATACTAAATTGCAAATAAAATAAATGCCATGATAACACCTAGGTAGGTTTGTCCACCTAATATAGGGTCCAAAACAATTTCTCGGGGCTCTACCCAGACCCCATACAGGGGGCTATCACCCCCCTGAAACCCCTCCTATGTCCCCCCTGATGTGCTTGACGCAACAAACAGGGGGGGCTATCGACCCCTTGTGTCCCCCCCATGCGTGTGACTAGTTGTGGAAAGAATATAACACACACCCAACACCATGTATCATTCTTCTGAATGAAATCAATTTCTTCGTCCATTTCCTTGATCGAATTTCATTCTTTAATTGCTTTGTTAAATTATGTGGGTTTATAGGTAAGCAGTATGAAATTTTTATGCATATCCATATTTTCATATATTTCTCTCAAACATCTAATCTCTTTAGATCTTAGGGAAGTAATTGTATGGTTAGATTGAGCACTTGTTTGAGAAGTAGGAATATAATGGGTTTTTTGGCTAGATTACTCACCTTGAATAGAATTTCTTGGAGACTTGTTGGAGTACCCACAACTCATGATTATTTATGTCAATTTTGTTGTTCACTTTTTGTAATTTACTCTACATCTTTTTCTTGAAGTATTGTTACTTCAATAGTTATAGCATTTTCGATGCTAGCATCTTGTGCTTCACCTTCTTTGAATCAACACACCTACTCATTATCACCTTATTTGTAACTATATTATACAATTGATTTTCCTTGGAATTATGAGTGTACCCAATAAATATGAAATTTTCACCTCTATCATATAACTTTCTTATCAAATATATAAGCACATGACTATGCACCGCGAACCAAATTATCTAAAGTGTGGTATATTGTAGCTCATACCTATCCATGCTTCTTGTAGGACTTTATTCTTTAAACATTTAGTGGGAGATGTGTTCATAACATAAATGCAATAAGATACTACTTCTCCCCAAAAAAAATTGTTTTTCCTTTAGCATGATTCTAGCATATTCATAATGGTTCTATTCTTCCTTTTTTTGACACCATTCTATTGAGGTCAATGCTTTGGTAAATTATATCATGATACCATGCTACTTGTAGTAAACAAGAAAATAATTTTGATATGACTTACTTTATATTATCTTAATACTTCAATTTTTTGGCCCCCTTACTTCTTCCATTAGGGGAATTTTGGGGATTAAGATGGGCCTCCTAAGGAAAATAATAAAATAATGATTAAAATAATAATAAAAGTGCTATGAATTGTTAAAGGGAAAGAAAGAAAACTAACATTCTATTGCATCCTTAGCTTATCTCTTAATAGGCTTACACAAGCATGAGTGTAGGCAACCAATGCTCGGGTTTTGTTGAGCACTAGAAGGTGTGCAAGGCTAAACTCCTAGATGTTTAATCTTGAAGAATCTAGATGAATAATCTATGATCATTAATGCCAGAAACCTAAGCCATAACCTGAAAGTGGATACCATTTGTGGTTTTTCAAACCAAAGGAGTGTGAGGCCGAAACCCTACTCAATATCCATGATGGTTCTATTGCCTTCTGGTTACCCCTTATAGGTGCAACCTAGCCATTATCGTGAGATTTGAACCTCTCGTGGAAAAAGTTTTTGATATTTGGAAGTTAAAATAGATACAAATTGTTGGGATATTTAATCATTTATGCATGACATCTTAGAATTTGTCCACAAATTATTCATGAGGAATGGTGTCAGCAGTGTATTGTGTCAACATTTTGAACATAAGCGTTCGAAACAATAACACAACATACCACTAACATGCTTCCTCGTTGAAGAATCTATGGACAATGTAATAGACCATAGAAGCCTGAGATACCATCTCTGAAAACCTGTCCAACACAAATTCTAGATTTTGTGACTTTCCTATTTTGTTTCATTGTGTTACCTTTATAAAAGGGGTTCATAACATAATTTTCATGTAGAACTAATTTTCTGCTAACATCTTCCACCATCACTCTAAATAAAATAATCCAAGGATCACATTTGGCCTTCCCCACTTGTTGGATATCTTTAATCATTAATCATCCACATGTTACCATGATAAAATGGTTTAGATCCCACAATGAAATATGTAGTTCAGAGGGAGTTGCTCTATGTTTAGATGATTTTTTTTATTCTTCTCAGTCATAACTCCTAAAGTTTACCATTTCAAATAAATGGAAATTCTATAATAATGTCTTTGTATTCAACCAAGCTAGTGTACTCAAATGTTGTTCAAGTGTAGTTGGGAACTTCTTACCAACTTTGTATGTTTTTTCTATCAAAATTTGTTTCTTATTTTTCCATGTTAGTTTTCATGTTTCTCTTGTGTAAAATATCATTGTGAAAAATCCACAATTGCAATAAATGGAAATTATTCTTCTAACTGATGATGTTTATTTTTCTTCAGTTAGTTAAATTAACGGTAAATAATGAATAACTCACTACTACATTATTCACAATAAAATAAATATGTCATGGAAAATTAAACTGCAAGTGAGAAATTCATTCACACAACCAACACAATTATTTTGGACTAAGTCCCTGAAAGAAGCCTGAAGGGAAAACAGGTGTAGCAGATGAGGGTTTGTTTTATTATTATGCAACAAAAATTCCCAATACAAAAGTATGGATGTCAATCTAAGAATCCTCCAACAAATAATCTGGCCAAGATTATATGGATAAAATTTCTCCCTTCTACAACCAAATTCAACCCCCCTAGCCTAGCTCACACTCTTTTCCAGCAACTCGCTCTACCAAAAATGCACACTACCTGGCCCATTCAATTTGCATTGCCTACTCTACAGCTCAAACTAAGTTTTCCAACATCCGTCTTTCTCTGGAAATGGCTCGCTCTACTATCTAGGTGATATCCTGACCTTCAACAGTTGAAATGATCACTTTTCGGCACTTTGAAATGGGGTTTCTAACTACTCGCACTAGCTAATTTCCCTTTCTATAGAAATAAATTCACCTTCCTACTACTGCTACTCTGCTGCTAGGAAATTCTCCTGGAAATGTCTTTGTACCTCCCTCAACTAGTGTTTCTCCCCCACTAGCTTGAATTCTTCCCTCTTGAATCACTTTGGACTAGAAAATTCACACACCCTGGATGATTTTTCCCTCAATTGTGTCATATCCTTATCCCATCGATCTTCTTTAACAATCTCCCATTTGAGCTTTAATGACCATGATTAAATCCCCATCAATGACTAAGATCATATTAAACTTGATCCATGTGAGTCCCTAGAGCATTCTTGATCATCGTTAATTAATTCCCATTAATTAATCAATATTCCTAAGTTTTAGGAAATTTTTTATTTATTGATCAATTAATTTAATTGAGGCATTTTGTAAGCTTATCTCGCAAAATTTTTTATGGTTTTTGCAAATCTCGTCTTCCTTAGCCACTTAGAAATAAATCGAGACTACAACACCTGTACGATGTTACCCAACCATAAAAAATTAACACTCCCTCTTAGTGAGGAAGCAGTTCTAGACAATCCCTGTAGTTGGACCACCATGTTGCTGATATCTAACAACTGTAACATCTTGTTACTGTTCACCAACTACTACACATACTCTGATCTACTCATACTATTTTTGTTACTGCTATGCTAATATCTTTGCACTGCTACTGCAACTACTGCAATAATGAGTCTAATCTCCCAGATCTTGAATCACTAGCTTCCATAGCACTGCTCCCTCAGAAACTAGACTCCCTCCAAGTCTCGATCTCCCTTTGGGAAATAACTCTAATCCCTTCTAGAAAATTTCACTTCCCTCTTGCACTGGAACTGGACTATGTAGCTTTGTTCTGGGAATTTTTTGGTTGGATCTACACCTAATACTGAAATTGGGCAATTTATATTGTCTGTGTCACTGCAACTCGTTTTGCAACTGTATCTCGATCATATGACTACAACTATATCTATAGTCTAACTGAATTTTATTTGTTGACATTGTGTTGATGGAACTAGCTCTGCAACTGTCTATCGAGCATTTGACTGCATTTAGTTTTGCTAACACTAAATTGTGCAACTAAATATTGTGGGACCTTGTAGCAAGGCAATGATCCTAGTATAACAACTGGGACTAATCAATATGATCTCCTTGTTGCATCTAGACCCTACCTAGATTGAAATTCCCAAGTATCAAGCTCCTCCTCCACCTGGAGATATGTCAGCTATCAACGCAAACCCCTCTAATCAGGTGGTTAGCTCATCTATCTTTACAAAAGTTGTTGTCTTCCCCTACTTCACCTTCTTTTCCTTCTTCCTTTGAGGACACTGGGTGACATAGTGGCCAAACTCACCACCCATAGCACTTGATATTTGACAGATCTTTCTTCTTTCTCCTACATCCTCCTGAGCCTTTTTCCCCTGACTGGGACCTTTCTTCGCCTTCCCTTTACCTGCAAGGGCCACATTTTCCTCATCCTCCTCCTCCTGCTTTTGTCCTTTACTACTACTATTGATGGAAATATTCACAAGATTGAGCCTCAACTCCTCCTGAGTGAAGTCATTCCATAGATGATCCCAACCAAGTAGTGTATCTCACCCATAAATAACTTGGATGGAATATGCCACTCCTTGGTGAAACCATTGAGATTTGTTCTAACTAGCTCATTATCTGACAGCGTTTCTCCAATGGTTGCAAGTTCATCTCTAACATTCTGAATCTTGGTGACGCAGGATCTAACACTTTATCCCTTTCTACATTTTGGTGGTCCTCAGCCTCTCCTTGATAATCATCTTCTAACTCTATAATGGATTCTCATACAACTTGACTATGACATCCCACATTTCCTTTGCGGTGTTTAATGAAACAACATGTGGAATGATATGATCCCAAACACTATCTAGGATCATCCTCTTACCCTTCACCATTTCTTTCTTGTAAGTATCCTATTGTTGAGCATCTATAAGTAAGACAATAGTGCTCTCCATATACTCCTTCAAACCATTCTCATCTAATAGGAACAACATTCTAGCCTTCCATACACCAAATTTAGAGGTTTTGTCAACCTTGTCTTGATCTCTAAGACTTGTTGTGGTTATCTCTGTGAAATTTTGGAGACTAAAACTCCTCCTTGCTCAGCCCTTCTTCTGTTCTCCTCTCTGGAATGCATAGTAATGACAATCCTTCTCCGGTACTTAGCTCCTCAAAACACGTATTTCATTAAAATTAGAAATTTTTTATTACAAGGACTTCACTAGAAATAAGTTTTTTAGTTATTTTCAAATTCTATATCCACTATTTAATTCTAATTTTAATGAAATATGCATTTCAACTAGAAAACTCACATTAGGTGACAAGTCTAGTACAACCTATACAATTGGAAATTTCAAATCTCCTCCTAAAAATTGGACATTGGAAACGCTCCTTTTCTCGTGTGCTCTTCTCTTCCTTCCCTATGTAGATCTACGACTGGTTCACCTGCTACAAATATTTGTGCCCATATCTACTCAACGAACTAACTGATATTTTTACTAGAACGCTCTATCTGGAAACTCCACACTTGAAAATCTATGCTTATGTGGCTAATCAAATTTTTCCTTCTTTTGCAACTGAAAATTGAGCATTTTGCCTTAGAAAATTTTCACTTCTTGGAGGCATGCACGGATCTAAGAAATTCTGCTCAAAAACTCCCTTTGAAACTTCAAATTTCTCCCTCTTGCTACTAAGCCTTTGATTTGATCTTCAATGCTATGATACCATGTGAAAAATCCACAATTGCAATAACTAAAAACTATTCTTCTTGCCAATGTAGTTTATTTATCTTCAGATAATTAAATTAATTGAAAATAATTAATAGCTCACTACTGCAATCTTCACAATAAAATAAATATGCTCCAGAAAATTAAACTAGAACTGAGAAATTCATGCACACAATTGACATAGTTATTTTGGACTAATGTCCCTGGAAAAACCACAAAGAGGAAACCAATGCAACAAATGAGGGTTTATTTTATTATTATGCAGCAAATTTTGTGTACAAAAATATGGATTTCAATCTAGCAATCCTCCAACAAATAATATGGCCAAAATTATATGGAGAAAATTTCTCCCTTTTGCTACTAAATTTGGCCCCTCTGGCCCAGCTTGCACTCTTTGCTAGCAACTCGCTCTGCTAGAAATGTGCATTACCAGCCTCAATCAATTTGCATTGCCTACTCTGTAATGCAAACTGATCCCTCCAACCCCCCTCTTCCTCTAGAAATGAATCACTTTTCTAATTGGGTGACCTCTCATCCTTTCACAACTGAAACGATCACTTTTTGGCACCTCAAATTGAGGTTTTTGGCCGCTCGCACTCTCTATTATTCCTTTATGCATAAATAACTCAACCTCCCTACTATCATTGCTCTGTTGCTGGGAAACACTGTTGGATCATTGTGGACTGGGAAATTCACACTTCGCTGATGATTTCTCCCTCACTTGTGTCATCTCTTCTTCCCATTGATATTCTCGTATACTCTCTCGTTGTAGATTAACCATCCATGATTAAATCCTCATCAATGGCTAAGATCATCTTAGACTTGATCCGTGTGAGTCTCTAGAACATTTTTGATCAACCACAATTAATTCCCATTAATTAATCAATTTTCCTAAGTTAGACTTAGGAAATTTTTAATTATTGATTACTTAATTTAATTGAGGCATTTTGCAAGCTTATCTCGTGAAACCTTTTCTAAGTTTTGGAGATATTATGTTCCTTAGCTTCTTAGATCGAAATCAAGACTAGAACACATGTCCAATGCTACCCAAGCATAAAAAAATAACAATCATTGGTGAAGATGCAATGGTCCAGTAGCTGGGAAGGGCTTTTGAATCGTGTCCATCACTTTCAGTCCAAAAGTTAGTTTACATGCAGGGATATATACAAAGATTCTTGCAATGTTAAATTTGAGAGCCAGAAATGATATTGCACAACATTCAATATTTTTCCTCATTCTTACTTGAGTGTTATCCAACAACCTTTTGCATATTGATATCTCCCACTATGTTGTTCCTTTTTTACACTGGTAGATGTGGATGAACCACATATTTCATATTGGTCCCTTTTCCATATCTGGCAACAACCAAATTTCATTACTGAGATCTCCCATAACAATTTTCACCACAATGACAACATCACTTAGCTGCCATCTTCATGAGTTTGAATGGACTAGTATCCATATACAATTTTTCCTACTTTCAATATCACCACTTCCAATTATTCTATGTGGTCTCACATAGCATCTCAATTCTTCTTGATTGTTGTCAAAGTGTCGTCTAGATGTTGTTTTACACTATTGCATGCAGTAAATAAAGAGCCAAGAACTGATTCATGCTATTGATTATTAAGTAGTTTTTGTCCTCATCAAGTAAGTGTGAATGAGATCTGTAGTTGTTTGTAATCAAACCAATACTTGCTAAAATTTGGTAGTGTCCACTAGTGCACTTTAACGAGAATTAGATTTTTAGATATTTGTTGAAATTTCTGATACCATTCTATTATAATCCAAACCCATATGTAGTGCTCATGACATTAGATTTGCAGTTGTACAAGCCATAGTGGTTTCATTTGACTTCTGTCACAGTTCTATTTCTCCTCCTTGGTCCTCACTTTAACACCTCTTATTTTCTTTGTACATGCCTTAGTTGATCAGGAATGTTTATATCCCATTCAATTTCTTGCATGGACTCTAGGAAGCTCTGAATATCTTACACCTATGTGGGAATACAATGAAATATGTTGTTTGCAAATTATCTATGGAGTTATAGGAGAAGTGAAATTTTAGTGAATATTTATAATGCATTATGAACATTTTGCAATGTGTGAGTTGTAGGTTTTAACCCTATATAGAAATTACCTGCAAATGAATTCTTCAAATAGAAAAATAAAGAACGGAAATAAGAAAAAATAAATATACACAAATAGTTTCCCCTTGATCCCAAAACTGGGACTACCAGATTGATTTTTCATTATATTCCTTTCAATGTTACAATACATATATATACATGTCGAAGCATTCATAAACCCCAATACATTAACCCTGGATTAGAGCATAGCCATAGTTTCCTAGAAAACCATCATGCTGAAAACCATGTGCAAAACCCATGCACAAAACCATGGGTATGTCCACCCACCATCTTGGGGTTTGCCCCCCATCCTTGGGTCCGCCCACCTATTATTGGGTCTGCATAAAAAAAATCTCAGGGCACTACCCTAGACCTCGTGTAATGGGGCTATCAGCCCTCTGCAAACCCCCCAATAGGGGGGGCCTCAACCCCCCTATGACCCCCCCATTGTGCTTGACGCAATGTACAACACGACGAACTAGTTGTGGAAATAATATAACACATACCCAACATTCTCCCACTTGTTGTTTTCTTTCCACACATGGGCTCACACGAGAGCTTAGGCATTGGTCCAGCCCTGCAACAACCATTGTTTCTCTACACCTAGAAAAATTCTTAGTGCTCATAAACTTCATCAATGCATCTGAAATATTTTTCAAAGTGTCCACCTTTACCAACAACACCCTTTTGTCCTCAACCATATCCCTCACAAAGTGATACTGAACATCAATGTGCTTTGACTTCGAATGATAAGCTGGGGTTCTTAGTGAAGAAAATTTCACTTTGATTGTCACATTCTATCCTTATAGCTTGTTGTACCAACCCCATACTTGAACACAATCTCTGCAACTAAACTTCTTCCTTGCTTGCATGAGTGGCTTCCATGTATTCAACCTATGTAGTTGAAAGTGCCACTACTGACTGCCCCTTTTTCATCCAACTAACTTCTCCTCCAAATAGGTTAAACACATACCCACATGTAGATCTTATTTGATCTAGATCTCTAGGCCAATCTCCATTAAGAAAGCCACAAATGTTCAAAACTCTTTCAAATCTTGGTCTTCCTTCGTAGCACAAACCATAATCACTAGTGCCACATAAATATCTGAAAACCCGCTTCACTATTGTCCAATGCCCCTTCCGTGGTTTCTACACAAACATGCTCAATACTCCCATTACATGTGCAATGTCTGGTCTGGTGCAAACCATTGCATGCATCACGCTACCATTTATACTCGCATATGGAACACGGGACATGTCCTCTTCCTCTTCTTGTGTTTTAGGACACTATTCAGTAGATAACTTTACACCTACAGGAATAAGAACCTTCGCCGATTTACTATCCTGCATATTAAACCTCTGCAATATTGCCTAAATATGCTTCCTCTACTTTAACCAAATCTTCCTCTTTGTCCAATCTCATTTAATTTCCATGCCCAAAATATAGTTTGCAGCACCAAGATCCTTCTTATCGAATTTGGAGGACAATTGGGCCTTCAATTCCTAGATAATTTCTTTGTCATTTCCAATCAGCAACATATCATCCACATACAAGACCAAATAAATAACACAATCACCAATTAATTTAAAATACACGCAGTGATCCATTTTTCTTTTGGTGAAGCTAAGTCCACGTATATATGTATCAAATTTCTGATACGACATCCTTCATGACTTTTTTAACCCATTGCAAAGAATTTTTTAACGTGAATACCATTTCTTTCTTACCCTTCACCACAAAGTCTTCATGTTGATTCATGTAGATCTCTTCTTCTAAATATCAATGAAGAAATGTTGACTTCACATATATTTGTTCTTCCTCAAAATCAAAAGAAACATAAACAGATAAAAGTAGTTTAATAGAAACTAACTTGGCAACATGAGAAGAAATATCACCAAAATTAATGCCCGACACCTAGGAATAACCTTTTGCTACCAACTAAGCTTTGTATTTCTACACCTTTCCTTCTACATTCATCTTCTTCTTAAACACCCATTTACTTCCAATGGGTTTCCTTCCAGCCGACAACTCCATCAGATCCCAAGCCTCATTTTTGTCCAAAGATGCCATTTCATCAACCATGGCCTCTTTATAGAGTTTTTCATCCTATGAATCTATTGCCTCCCTGATATTTCTAGGATCATCATCAGTGATAGATTAACAAAAATTTGAACGAAAAGAAGATGGCTATACCTTTCTAGTTTCCTTCTCTCTGGAGCTGATCTTCTCAAAACTGGAGTTTGTGACTCTTCCTTTTCTAATTCTTGTTATGTTGTAGAGAATGGTTCTTCCTCCTTTAGCTCAAGCTATATCTTCTCATGTTCCTTTGGTAGGACTTCATGTTTAATAACATCTTTCACCTCTCTAAACACCACATCTTGTTTGTACATAACCTTCCTTTTTTTTGGATTTCAAAGCTTATAACCTTTTAAACCATCCTTATACCCAATAAAAATGCACCTTTCAGATTTAATATCCAACTTGGTTCTTTTCTCCCTTGGAACATGTATATATGCATCATAACCAAATATCTTGAGATGTGATAGAGAGGGTTTCTTACTAGACCATACCTCCTGTGGAGTCTTATCCTCCAACATTGATGAAGGTGATCTATTAAATAGGTAACATGCAGTCTCCACTGCCTCTACCCAAAATTATTGTCCTAAACTGGCACCACTGAGCATGCTTCTTTCCTTTTCCATCAACATCCTATTCATTCTTCCTGCAACTCCATTTTTGTGAGGTGTGTATGGAGAATTATTTTTTCATGCTATACCACACTTCTTATAGAACTCTTCAAGTTCATTCTTGCAAAACTCTCAACCATTATATGTCCTCAACACCTTAATCTTCTTCTCTGTCTAATTTTTCACCAGAGCCTTAAATTCTTTAAACCTATCAAAAACTTCAAATTTCTTCCTAAGGAAATATATCCATGTATTCCTTGAGAACTCATCTATAAATGATACATAGTACATAGACTTACCCAGTGATGGAACCGACATAGGTCCAAACACATAACTGTGCACAAGATCTAATATCCCTTTGGACCTCTTAGCACCAGAGGGGATACTCACCTAATTTTTCTTCCATATACACAATGTTTATAAAAATGGAAGCCTAGAGATCCATTAGACATACCTTCTACAATACCATTACCATGCAGTATTCGAAGGCCCTTGTCTCTAATATGTCCAAGCCTTTGATGCCATAACATGGTCTTTTCTTCAGAGACAACCAGGTTTTGTGCTCCACTAGAGGAACCACATAACTGTTGCACCCATCAGTAACAGTGCTACCCAGAAGCTTGTATAGAGTTCAAATATGAACTCGCCGCATCAAAATCAGTGCTCACTAAACCATCTTGTAGGTATATTTCTCGAACACCGTGTTTACACCTGCATCATTCATCTTGCTTACAAAAAACAAATTTTTGAACAATGTAGGAATATCTAGAACACCAGGAAGTGTTCTAATCCTTCCACCTTGCAACTTCAGCTTGAATTTTCCACGTCTTATAATTTTTTTTTCTTGGCATCCCCTAAGAAGAAATCACCACCAACATATTTCTTGTACTCGAAAAACCACTCCCTATGGGGATCGAAGTGAAACGATGTACCTGAATCAATCAACTATGCCTCATGATCTACATGTGTACTTGAAGAAGAAGCCAAGTACACACTCCCACCTTCATCTAAGGTAGTTTTTGCCTTTGCAAAAGGAGAATTATCAAATCAATTTCCTTTCTCAAGAGCTTTAGATATACAATAATTTTTGTAGTGCCCTCCCATTTCGCATTTCCAGCACACATTTCTAGGTTTTCCTGGAGATTTAGATCTCCCTCTAGATTTAGACATCCCACTCAAGGACTTATTTTTTCTTCTGTTATGGGACCATCCTCGTATAGTCAATGCATCTCTATTCTATCTCTCCATATTTTTCTGTTTCATCTCTTTCGACAACAAGGATGAGACTATTTCATCAAACTTCAAGATAGTTGTATTTCTACCTATTGTAACAAATAGACTATCCCATGAATCTGGCGGAGAACATAGCAAGATGATGAACTTATCTTTATCTGAAATTTTTATATGAATAGATAACAATTGACTTACCACAGTATTAAATGCATTTAGATTCCCTGTCACTGAGTCTCCATTCTCCATCCTCAGGTTATACAATTTTTTCCACAGGAATAGTTTGTTCACCAGAGACTTAGATTGGTACAAAGTCCTTTCCTTAACCCACAAATCTTTTGTCATAGCTTCCCCTGATACATTCAATAATACTGAATCTTATAGACACAATTGTATTGTGTTCTTCATCTTCCATAATAAATTTTCCTAATCTTATGCTGACATTTTTATCGGTGTCATGCCTAGATCTATAACAATCCACTAATCTTGGTCCACCAAAAAATCCTCCATCTTGAGCTTCCACAACTCAAAACCTTAACCATTAAATTTTTCAATCTTTATCTTTCCACTCTTCGCCATCTTCTTTCACCACAGGAATTCATCTATAAAATCTCCCACTGAACAAGGTCTATCACAGGCCTGAGGAAAACCCCTTAGCAACAAAGGCGTCCTCCTGAATCCAAAACAATTGTGATACCAAATGTAGGTTTTAACCCTGTATAGAAATTACCTACAAATGAATTCTTAAAACAAAAAAGCAAACAATGGTGGGAATAAAAAACAAATATACACATAGATTTTCCCCTAGATCCCAAAACTAGGACTACCATACTGATTTTTTATTATATTCCTTTCAATGCTACAATACATATATATATACATGTCGAAGCATTCATAAACCCCAATCCATTAACCCTATATTGGAACATAAAAGTAGTTCCCTTGACCAGATCTAAAAAATACCATGGGAAGAAAACCATGTGCAAAACTCATGCACAAAACCATGGGTAGGTCCTCCCACCATCTTTGGGTCTGCCCCCCAAACTTGGGTATGCATAAAAAAAAAAAATCTCGGGGCGCTACACCGGACCCCATGTAGGGGGGCTACCGCCGCCTTGTAAACCCCCTGACATGGGGGGCTGTCACCCCTCGGCTGTGCTCTGCGCAATATACAAAATGTGGAACTAGTCGTGGAAAAAATATAACATATACCCAACATGAGTACTATGGATCTGGGAAAAATTCAACCTGACATGAAACACAAAACACTGAACACATAATTTCCAATTCCTCTCTTTGGTCCATTAGCATAATTCAACAATTTCCTTTTTAATTTTCATCTTTAATCAAATTCGTATATATTTTTCCCTCTATACTACACGTTTGGGGAGCTATCCATTCACTTGTGTGGGAAGAAAAGAAATTTAACTTCAAGCTTCACTAGATTTTCTCTAGATTGTCAGGTTATTCTAATAAGTGGTCAACATCGTACATCTAGATTTTGATAAAGGACTGATCAAAAACACACCATAACCTTGAGTAGGTCTAGAATAAATGTTCCCCTATCTTGATATATCAACAAAATAGTGGATTTCACCAACATAAATACAACATTAGAAGGATCTTTTACATCTGATGTGTAATTATATAGGGTTGCTAATTCCCTGTTACAAATCTACGCTTATTTTCAACAACATCTATCTTTAGTTCACTCGTGATCTATATTTAATGTCAAATAACTTATATAGTTCTTTGTAGACACAATTTCAAAGGAGCTTGGAGCATATTATTAAATGGACAAAAGAAATTGGATGAAATTAAAAAATAGGTATAGTTTGTATATTTGATTACTCATTGTGGTATGCCAAAAATGTATCAGTGGTAACTTGTTCTCAGTTAAATTTATATGACTTGAAAATTTGTTATGTTTAGGACACTATAATAATATAGAGATGGGGTTGAGGAATTCTTAAAGTTTTTCGAGGATCATTTAAGGAATAAGATGTCCACAAAATGTCCATCTAATAAATGTGGCATAGTGAAAGTACAAACAACTGATAAAGAACAAGAGCACTTGATTTTTGATGGTATAATAGAAAAATATAACATTTGGTATTTTCATGGAGAGAGCATTCCCAACTAGGTATCTTGAAAAAAATAGAATTAATCTAGTTTCAATCTTATATGTTTTACAGTAAAGATGCCACTTCTTTTTATATGTCCAAACTCTATTTTTTTCTTTGTATCCATTAGACACCATCTATTATGATGAGGATATGCAACACTCTGAAAATGAGTCACATGAATTTCTTGAGCATATTTCATCTCAATTGGTAAGCCATTTCATATTAGTCAAGGCCCCTATTTGAGTAGGTTGACCAAATTTTATTGATTCTAATTTTCATTAAAACCATAAACTTACTAACACAAATTTTGATTTTCTTATTAATAGCATTATGAACGTGTTGTGGAACATGATTATTATAATCAAGTTAATGAGCATGGAACATTGTTTAAGAATTATAGTGAACCTCTAAATGATGATGATACAACCATTGTCATTGATCAAATGCTTAAAATGGGGAATGATGTCAATCAATGTCTTAATGAAAACCTCAATGAGAGTTGTGATAACAAGGGGTTGGCATAAAAAAATGTATTGAATGAACTTAATGAATATAAGAATCTTATCGATGATGCCAAGAGGCCATTGTACCTAGGTTGTGTTGACTTCACAAAACTATCAGCCACTGTAGAATTATACAATCCGCAAGTGAATAATGGATGGTCTGATACAAGTTTTGACAAATGTTAAAGTCGCAAAAAAAATGTACTTCCTAAAGATAACACATTTCCAGATTTTGGATACACTGCAAAAATGTTGATAAAATCATTGGGATTAAACTATGATCTGATACGATCATGTCCAAATGATTTCATTTTATATCGAGGAAGTTATGAAAGTAAACATCAATGCCCAACATGTGGAAAATATTGATGGAAGGAGGATGTTCAATCTCAAGAGGTGCACAAAGGTGTTCCATCCAAGGTGTTAAGATATTTCCCCATAGGAGCAATGCTAAAAAGAATGTATAGGTTTGATTTTGATCACTTTAATTTTATTGAAGTTTTCCCTTTCTTGTATTATTTTTATTTTTTCATAGCGTTATTATATGATAATATATTATATAAATAAATTAAAAAAATAAAAATAAAAATTCATTATAGCTCTGCAGACATGTCACAAAAAATGAGGTGGCATCATGAGAATGCAAGCAATGATGGCCAAATGCACCACCCTGTTGATAGCCTAGCATGGAAAACTATTGATGAGAAATGGCCTAGTTTTTCTAGTGAACCTCACAATGTACGACTTGCAATGGAAGTAGATGGATTTAATCCTTTTGGAGACTTGAGAAACACATACAATGTTTGGCCTGTAGTGTTAGTTACATACAACCTTCTACCATGATTATGCACAATTTTTTTTTTGTATGGTAGCATTGTAAATACCTAGTCCCAAGCAACTAGGCAATGACATTGATGTGTATTTGGAACCCTTGTTAGATGAAATAAAGGAATTATGGGGCCAAGGGGTATGTACATATGATGTTTATAGTAATACATGCTTTAACGTGAAGGAAATTCTTATGTGGATGATCCATGATTTTCTTGCTTATGGTAATATGGTTGGTTGCACAACAAAAGCAAAAAATGCATGTCCTGTATGTCGGAGGAACACATAATCAAAGTACCTCAGTTGTAGCAGGAAATGTGTGTACATGGTTCATAGGAGATATCTTGTTAGAGAAAAATTCTTCGGCGAAAATCACATGGAATACCATTTGTCGACGCGTTTCGAACCAACTTGTCCTGACGATGAACCACACTAGTTGGTTCGAAACGCGTCGACAAATGGTATTCCATTTGATTTTCGCCGAAGAATTTTTCTCTAACTTGATATGGATCACAGAAGCCTGAACTCTATTAGGAGATATCTTCCTCAACATCATCAGTTTCACTCACAAAAGGCACCATTTAATGGGAAGGAGGAGCATCATTATGCCCCTCCAATTGTAAAAGTTGAAGATATTTTTAAGGAAAAAAAGGGAAAGGAAACAATTTGGGGGAAGATTGAATCAAATAAAAGGAAAAGAAACAATAAAATAGGTGAAAAAAATGATGTTGTGGTGTGGGAGAAAAAATCAATTCTATTCAATCTACCATATTGGGAGGTATGTAGACCCATCAACCATGCCTAATTACTAGACACTACTTGCTTAGTTGACCTCATTGTGATTAGATGTCTTGGTTGAATTCAATGTTTATATTTTTGTCCATATTAAATATTTTTCCAATATTCTTGATGTCTTGGAATGCAGAAACTCCTAATACACCACAATTTAGATGCAACACATGTGGAGAAGAATGTGTGTGAAAGCATTTTTGGAATTCTTTTGGATATAAAAGGGAAGTCCAAATATGGAAAAAATAACGTGATGAATTGCAAAAAATGTGTTTGAGGAAATCACTATGGCCAAAATTTAAGGGAAAAAAGATATTCCTTACACCTACACCACATACTCTTTCAAAGAAAGATAAATAAATCCTATACCATATTATTTTCATGTTAAAGGTGCCAAATGACTACAACTCTAATCCAAAAAATCATATATCTATGGAATATCTTAAGTTCCATGCTATGAAAGCACATGATTGCCATGTTCTAATACAACAACTCCTCCCAGTGTCTTTGTCTCATGTGCTACCACTTGTTATCTAAAAGATGCTTTGTAAGCTTTATTACTTTTATAGGCAAATCTATGCAAAATCAATTTCAATAGAGAGTCTTGACAAGTTGGAAAATGATATTGTGGATACATTGTGCTCTCTTGAAAAGTACTTCACTCCTTCATTATTTGATATAATGCTGCATTAGAATGTACATTTCGTACGTGAGGTTCGTTATTGTGGCTTGATTGCATATATATGGATGTACCCCTTTCAGAGGTGCATGTAACTTTACTTTTTATCAAGCACAACAACAACACAATTTTTTTGAAAAGCTTTTAACATTACTCAATTATTTTTTGTTCATTTTGTAGGAACATGAAAGTATACAAGGGTTATGTTAAGAACAAAAATAGGCCTAAAGGATGCATTCCTAAAAGCTATATTGTGGAGGAATCAATAAAGTTTTGTGGAGGATACTTGAAAGGTATGGAAGCTATTGGATCCACACATGGTAGAAATGAAGTGTGGGATGAGGAACTTGAAGAAGTTATCCTTGATGTAAATCCATTATCTACTCCAATTCCTTCATAATGTGATGACATTAGTTGGAAAAAAACTCATAGGTGGGTTTTATTTCATACAAACGAAGTTGATGGATAGAGTAAGTGGCATATTTGACCTATAATGTTTTGTTTGTTTGTTTATGGTTTAACAAAACATAGATCCATGGATAAAGTAACATATATGACCTTTAAAAATATTTCATTCATATTTAACACATTAACCACCATATGTATTTTCCATAAAGGTCAAATTAGGATGCACAAAATGGAGATCGCCAACTCAATTACCCAAACGAAAAAATATGAAGCTCTATTGCAAAAACTCCACACTCATAATTTTACTAGTTGGTTAAAACAACAGGTAACGATATTATTTATATTATAGGTTAACTTGAAAATCATTATAAGTTAACTTAAAAATAATTATAAGTTAGCTTAAAAATCATTATATGGGAATATTGTGATGTAGGAAATTAATTTTTTTTCCAGAGGTTGAATGCATGCACTCTAACTACATTTAAAAATATAAAACTATACAGGTGGAAGGAGATGGAAAGGTGTCTGATAGACTTAAATTGCTAGCGCATGGCCCCAGAAAATTCATGAATAAGTACAAGGTATATCTACCAATGGTTATAGATTCCATACAAAATGCATAGAGAATGAGAGAACCACCGAAAATAGTGGCGCGTGAATGGAATCTCAAACAATGATGAGGTCAAGTTCCAAATATGCAAACCCTATACTTCAAAACACAACATTTTATGGAATGGTAGAAAAAATAATTACATTGGATTATTTTTCTATGGAGTACAGATTGTTAAAATGTAATTGGATTGATGTATACAATAAGTGAGGGATCAAAATTGATGATTTGGGATTTACAATGGTGAATATGAAGAAATGATCAAGTCAAAATCATTGCCAAGGTGATCCATATATTCTAGCATCACAAGCTAAACAAGTATTCAATGTACAAGATCTAGTTGAGACTGACTTGTATGTGGTGTTAACATGTCCTCCAAAAGGATTGAGAAATAATAAATCATATGAACCCGAGTATGTAGATCTGTCAAATGTTGTAGACTTTAAAGTAACAAAATGTGTAAGTGAAGAAGATATAGTTGATGTCAATGTTGATGTTGACATGAACATGAATTATATTTGTTCATATTGTATGGTTGAATATTAAGAAACAAAAGATATCCATTTTGCTATTTTGTTTCGAGAACTACAAAATTGATATTTGGTTATGAAGAGAAATTCCTTTGTTTTCTCATCTATAAAATGTTTTAGGCCCATTTAGTAGACCTATTTTTAGTCCCTTCCTATGACAGATACTATTATTTTCAAGTTGCACCATTAATCTTGTCCGTACAAAAAGTTGAACACATAAAAATTTGATATGTGCAAAGCTTCTGTTATATTTTTATTTTTTATATTTTTTAAGATTGAATTGATAATTTTCTACATTATTACTGTACCAAAGCCCTAAAAATTACTCATTAAAAATAACTCAAAAAACACAAATCTTTTGGGCACATGCCATTTGTTTAGCCTTCTTCTGCAACTATTGGTTGCAAAACGAACTATGTAGTTGTGGGTTGAAAAACAAAATATGGAGATAGAGGAGTGCAATTATTGGGAGGGAAAAAGAGATCATAAAGAATCTGAGCATATTACTACTAGATGAGGCAAAAAGTGCACTCAACGGTCAATTATATAATATCTTCCTTCACTTTATATTTCTTATTTTATTTCCTAAATGTACTATCTTTAAGAGACTACATAAGCTAATCATTTTACATTTTCCTGGAAGTCCTTGAGATAATATTGACTGGTATTTCATCTCCATTCTTAGTGTTTACTTGTTGAAAATAGTAACAAGAAATGTTAAAAATAGCATTAAGAAAAAAATGTAATTTAATTTTGTCCATGAATAAAATTGGGAATAAAATTGTAATTTTACATCTCATGAAAACTTGTAATAGTTAACTAAGTTAGACTTAGTTGCCTCAGTTAATTTGAGTTGAAGGTCTAACTAGAGTCAAGTAGAGTGTCTCCTACAATTAGGAGCACTAGTTGAGTTTATTTTGAGTTGCAATTATATAATTCACTCTAACTGAGTTAAAGTCAGTTAAACTAGTTCAAATTGATGGAAGAATTAGTGGGAGGTCCAATAGTGGAGTGCAACTTGCAGTAGTGGGGCGTAACCTACAGTAGTGGGGTGTAACCTACAGTAATGGGGTGTAACCTGTCGAACAATGAGGTGTTTCCTAAAGTGCAGTGTGGTGTTTGTTGTAGTCATCAAATAGTAAAATGAAGATTCACTCATAATTAACTCATGCATGTCAAATCAGAGAAAGACCTAGTTGAGATTGGAGTTCAAGGACAATTTACTATCAGTTGTAAAATCATATAAATTAAACAAATGGTGCATGCAATCAGAAAAATGACTAAAATAAATCATTCCTTAATTAAAAAACTCACTAATTTTAACCATTCGAATTTCCTTTAAAAGGAGGAATGAAGGAAACAGTTTAATAATTGTTTTGGTGAGCACGAGTTGGTGAGACCAAGTAATAGGGAGCACAAGTTTGTGCGTGCAACATGTGAGATATAGGTGTGCCAAGAGAATCTTGTGCATAGGTTGGTAGTGAGATAGATAGAGATAGTGCAGAGGTTTCTCAGGCTTGAGCAAAGCATTGTAATCTTCTCATATTTTCTGATTAATACAATATATAGATAGCAAGGGATTTTAGTTGTGGGTTTCTGCAGGAAATCATTGTGTTATGTGTGATTTAATTATTTATCTTATATTCTTCATGATTTCATCAATAAATTATTTGTTTTTCTGATGACTAAATTAGATTCAAGTCAATTGTTTTAGCATATTACAAATTGCAGTTTGAATCTACAAGGAATTTCTACATGGTATCAGAGATAGATTTGTAGATATTTCTACATGGTATTAGAGCTATCTTTGTAGAAATTTCTACATGGTATCAAAGATGAAATCACAATAGAAGAGAAGAATTCAAAGTTTTCCTTGCAGACTGATGGAGCTCTAGTTCAGGGTAGGTCCAGAAGACCCTATGTGCAGACTTCTTAATGGATCAAGAAGGTTTCTAGTGGGAAAATCAATGAGCCAATGTTTAGTGACACAAAAAGGAGTGGTGATCATTAATATTGGTAGATTGAGGAGAAGATATATTTCCCAATGGGAGATCAAAACTCAAAGGGAGAATCCCTATGGAAGCTATTACTTCAGGATTTGGGGAGATCAGACTCATTATTGTAGTGGCTTTAATAGGACAGCAGTAGCAACAACAATATGAGTAGATCAAATTTAGTTCCTGCATGTAAATCCTTGAGGATTAAGGCAAATGTTCGAGACTTGGTGATTGAGAGGGAGCATGAAATACATCTCAACATGCAGCCTCAATGATGAGCACCAGTATTGCAGCAAGGATGTTGCAACTCCTGGGGCTACCGACTTTACTTCATGAACCCAAGGTTCGTACAAACTTGGAGGTGACAATGCTCCATACACAAATAGATGTAATTGGTCCATGCTTTTGTTGGCATTAGGACACAGGTTTGGCATTATGACATAGGTGTTGTCCTTGATGGCAACTCACTCAAATGACAGATCACAGTTCAAGCTCTTAGAATGAAGGAAAGAGATATAGACGTAGGTTCCTCTTAACCAAGTTGCGTATACATGTGGGATTGACGTTCAAAATGAGTGTATACGTATGCACACACTTTCATGCAAGGAAAAGCATGTACATGTAGGAAGGACTTATTTTTGGTCCGTGGTATTTAGTCCTTAGTATTTGGACCTATGGTTTTGGACCATGGTATCTCGTCCGAAGTGTTGAACCTAGGTATTGGGTCCATAGTATTGATTCTTCATGGTTTTGGAGTGTGGTATTGAGTAAGGCCTAAGACTATAAAAGGGAAGGAGATCATTAGGAAAATCAATTCACTTAAGGATTGAATATCTGATGAAGAGTAAGATCTAGAATTGGATTATGGTGCATAGCTGGATCTGAACCAAGGAGGAACCTGAGCGCTAGAAGAAGGATAAGTTCTATTGTTGGGTCAAGATCTTAAGGCTTGAATAGTAGTATCTTTGTGTGATTTTGATCTATTATATTTGGCGCATGAATTGATCTATAAATCTAATAATCTGGGTATAACTGATGTCTGAATAAGTGAAAAGGGTAAATTATCTTTTATAGATCTGTACACAGGTTCGGCACAGCAAAGGCGCGTATACACACTGGTTCAGAAAGTCAAAGCTACGTATACGCTTGTTGGCCTTAATACAGAAGTGTATGCACGTAGGTTATACATATTGAAGTAGCGTACGTCTCATGAAATATGTTTTAGCTACTTCTATTTATTGCTGTAGTGTTCTGGGTTCAGGATTGGTTTCTGGTTACTGTTAATGTATTCTGGTTACATCATTCAGAAAAGTAATTGGTTGGTTCAGTTTTGATAGAAGCAAAGGAGATTGGTTGATGCAGATGTATTTGATGTTTGATTATTGTAATTGATGGATCCAGTCTGAAAATTTATGAAACATGGTCCCTGGAAGAAAAGAGAAGGTTGTAGCCTTCTGTAGGTCAGCACCTACGTACTAGTACATCAGCTAGTACAAGAGCTAAGGGGGTTGTAGCTCCCTTCTAGGAGAAGCTGGAGAACGAGAGAAGGGTGTAACATTCTACAGGTAGAAGCATGTGTACTGGTATAAGATTGCACCAGTACAAAAACATTGTAAAAAGAAGTTTCTAATTGAAAGAAGATAGAGACGAATTGCAGCAGGTGGTTTTCACACACATTGGCTTTCCACCTTATATCTTGTGTTCTTGTGTGTGACTGTTTGTTTTGTTTACTGTTCCTAGTTACAATTTATATGGTTCTGACACACAGATTAATGATCAACATCTGAAGAATAAATTAAATTATAAGTCTGCAAGTTATACGCGAGTTTCCTTATCTAAAGTTGTGTATATACGTTGTTTTCACTAACTAAAGTACCGTGTGCAAATCTGATTATGAAATGAAAAATAATTGACTTGATAACATTGATTCACCCCCCCCCCCCCCATCTTAGTATTGTTTCCAACAATTGGAATCAGAGCAAGTCCTTCAGAAGAAGCTTTATCACTTGAATATCTTCATCATGAGCAACTACAAAAAAGAGGCATCAATCAAGCCACCAATCTTTGATGGGAGCAACTTCGTCTATTGGAAGGTAAGAATCACAGCTTATCTTCAATCACTTGGTACAGAAGTTTGGGATATCATGGAAGCAGGATACACATTTCCATCAGCAACTCCTACAGATACGGCTGGTAAGAAGCAGTATGAAACAAATGCAAAGGTTGTCAATACTCTATTAGGGAGTTTATCTCAATCAAAATTTGTCAAGGTTATGCAACTCAAAACCACAAAAGAAATATGGGACAAGATTGTTCTGAGCTATTAAGGAGATGATCAGGTAAAACTTGCAAAACTACAAACTCTCAGAATTCAATATGAAAATCTCAGAATGTACAGTGATGAAAGTGTGGCTAATTATTTCTTACGTATAGATGAGATTGTTAATCGTATGAAAAACTTGGGTGAAGAGATAAAAGAAGTTACTTTGGTTGAAAAGGTTCTAAGATCCTTGTCTTCTAAGTTTGAATCAAAAGTCTCTGCCATAGAATAAAAACAGGATCTACAGAGTATTACCATGTCACAGCTGCACAGAATTCTAACTGATTTCAAAATGAGAAAAGGGGGACCATCAGACAGGAGAGAAGCCGCATTCAAAGCTTCAGGAAAAGGAGATTACAATGAGTCAGGACATATGTCAGAAGGAGAGGAAGAATCAAACTTTTTCAAGAACCTTCAACGAGGTTCCGGAAGATTCAGAGGTAAGCTACCTTTCAAATGCTTTGCTTGTGGAAGAGTCAGTCACTATGCAGCCAAGTGTCCTCATAAAGATAAGCTTGATAAAGGTAAGGAACCAGTTATATGGAACAAAAAACAGAATGTAAGTAAGAAGAGCTATTATACACATGAAGACAGTGATGGATTTTCAATTAGTGATGAAGATGAACAATGTAATGATTATAGACTTTTGATGGCTTTTGAAGATGATGATTTCTTGGATGCTATAGATGAAAATGATCTCTATGAAGAAATTTCTAAACTTAAAATTTGTTTAGAAGAAAAGAGTATGATTATAGACACTCTGACATTCCAACTTGTTGAAAGGGAAAAACACAATGAAAAGTTAGAATGTGAAATTGTGGGACTTAGAAAAGATATTGAGAAAACAAAAGCTCTTAATCTTAGATTTGCTAAAGGATCTGAAACTTTAGATGAGATTATCAAAGTGCAGCGTTCTCCACTAATCAAGACAGGTCTTGGATATATTGAAGAAGCATCTCAAGCACAGAAGCCATCCACCTCCAAAAGTTATCTTGATGCAGCAAGGAGAAGTGAACAGGTTGACAATAGACAGCAAAGGCATAAATCAGATCACCGAGTAAATCAGGGTCAATCTACCTCAAGGATGAACAAAGACCACCAAGTACATCAGGGACAATCTACTTCAAGGATGAACAGAAGCTACAACCAACTGCAGGTAAATCATTCTCAATTTGCCTCAAGAATGAATGTCTATGGAAACTACAATCACCTGGATGGAAGGTTTGATAATCGCAGGAATTTCTTCAATGGCCAATGTTTCTCTTGTCATAACTTTGGACACAAAGTAGCTCAATGTGTTTCCTACAAGACCATTATGACCAAAGAAGCACGAAATCAAAGGATTGTGACTGGAATCATGAAAAGAACCTACAATAACTTTTCTTCTCTTGAAAATGAAATAGAATCTTCTATTTGTAACAACTTCGGTCCTGAAGATTCTGAATGCAGGAGTAGGTTTCGGCAAACAACTCAGAAGGAGCAAGCTTCATTAAGTCCCAAAACATGGAGGAAGAAAGAACCGCAACCAGAAAGATGTGGTATAGCCTTATATGTGGAAGTACAGGAAAATCAATGGTACATCGACAGTGGATGCTCGAAACATATGACAGGTGATAAAGAAAAACTCCAGTCATATAGTGCCTTAGAAAAGGAAAGGAAGGTCTCATTTGGAAATGACACCCTTGCACTCATAAAAGGTAAAGGTTTTGTTCTTTTGAAAGAAAAGGTCAAAGCTAGAAATGTTATGTATGTTGATGGCTTAAAGCATAATCTATTGAGTGTCAGTCAAATGTGTGATCAAGGAAATGAGATAATATTTCGATCAAATGGATGTATTGTTTGTGAGCTTGATACAGGAGAAAAAATGTTCAAAGGAATAAGAAGTCCAAATAATTTATACATACTCAAGGGAGGACAATAACAATGCTATCTAACAAGAATGATGAACACTGGCTATGGCACAGAAGATTGGGGCATCTAAGCTTCTCTTAGATAAGGAAAGCATGCAAATATCAGGCAGTTCGTGATCTCCCTGACATCAAAATTCCAGACAATACAATATGCAAATCATGTCAGTTTGGTAAGCAAACCAGAACTAACTTCCCTGAGAAGGAAGGATCAGCAAGTAAGCCACTTGAACTTGTCCATACAGATGTATGTGGTCCATCCAGGAAAAGGTCACCTCGAGGAGAAGAATACTTCATATTGTTCATTGACGATTTTTCTAGGATGTGTTGGATAGGACTTCTGAAGCATAAAGACGAAGCTTTTGAAAAGTTCAAAGCATTCAAAGCCTTGGTTGAAAATGAATCAGATCGCAAAATCAAATGCCTCAGGTTTGATCAAGGAGGGGAATTTACCTCGGATGAATTTTTCGATTTTGTGAAGAACATGGAATAAGAAGGGAATTCTCTACTCCAAGGACTCCTTAGCAAAATGGAGTAGTAGAAAGGATGAACAGAACGGTTCAAAAAATGGCTCGTGCTATGCTTGATGAGTCTGGAACTCTTGCAACCTTCTAGGGTGAAGCTGCATTTGTTGCCGTTACTATTCTCAACAAGACAAACGTCCAGGTGAACAACACTCAAACTCCTCATGAACTCTGGTATGGTAAGACTCCTACGGTAAAATACTTCAAAATTTTTGGAAGAAAATGTTACATCAAAAGGACTGATGAAAACCTTGGCAAGTTTGAACCTAGAGTAGATGAAGGCATTCTCCTTGGTTACTCTCCCCAAAGCAAAGGATATAAGTGTTACAATAAAAGACTTAGAAAAATTGTTGAAAGTATTGATGTAGTGGTTGATGAAGAAGGAAACATTCCAAGGGAGGTAAAATTCGAAGATTTCGAAGATGATGAGGACTATCCTTCAACATCAAATCAGACTAATGATGAAGAAGAAACCTATGAGGCACCAGAAGAATAGATAAGGGTAGAAGAAAAGACTCCATCCAGGTACGTCCAAAAGAATCATCCAGAAACTCAAATTTTGGGGCAGAAAGAGGCAAGTGTTCAAACAAGAAAAACTATTTCAGAAGCTTCAAGCTATCTAGCATTGCTCTCCTCCACTGAACCTCGAAATGTAAGTGAAGCATGCAAAGATGAATTCTGGGTCAAGGCCATGAATGAAGAACTTGAGCAGATTGAAAAGAATAACACTTGGGAGTTGGTTCCTAGACCAAATGATAAGAATGTCATAGGGACAAAATGGATATTTAAAAACAAGCTGAATGAGAATGGAGATGTTATTAGAAACAAGGCCAAACTTGTTTGTAAAGGGTATGCTCAACAAGAAGGTATAGAATTTGAAGAATCTTTTGCACCAGTTGCCAGACTTGAAACGATAAGAATGTTTCTTGCTCTTTCTAGCTTTCAGAAGTTCAAAGTATATCAAGTGGATGTGAAATCTACCTTTCTAAATGGAGACTTGGAAGAAGAAGTGTATATTGAGCAACCAAATGGGTTTATCCTTGGAAATTATCCAAAACTTGTATGCAGACTCAAAAAGTCTCTCTATGGCCTTAAACAGGCTCCAAGGGCTTGGTATTATCGTTTGGATAAGTACCTCCATCAACAAGGTTTTACAAAAGGATCAACAGATAGCAATCTATATATAAAAATTGACAATGATAAGTTGCTAATACTTGTTATGTATGTTGATGATATCATCTTTGGTAGCAATGAAGAAGACATGAGTAAAAAATTTGCTTTAGTGATGCAAAAAGAATTTGAAATGTCCTTACCTGGTGAGCTCACATATTTTCTTGGTTTACAAGTCCAACAAAACAAAGATGATATCTTTCTATCACAAACCAAGTACCTCAAGCAGATCTTGAAGAAATATGGGATCGAGGATTCGAAACCAGTATGTACCCCTATGGTAATAGGATGCAGCCTCAGTGCAAATTATGAATCAGTAGTAGTGCATCAACCAACCTATAGATCCATTATTGGAAGTCTGCTCTATTTAACAGGTACCCGACCTGCAATGGGAATAGTTGGAAGATTCCAGGCAAATCGAAAGGAAGCACACCTTCAAGCAGTTAAGAGGATCTTCAAATATCTTCAAGGAACACAAAACTACAGTTTATGGTATCCTAGAGACACAGATATCACACTTCATGGCAGAAAAAGCACTAGTGGTGGTGCATTCTTTATGGGTTCTAGATTAGTATCTTGGTTCAACAAGAAACAAAGTTCAATTGCATTATCTACAACTGAAGCAGAATATGTGGCTGCTACATCTTGCTGCACACAACTGCTTTGGATGCTACAAACATTGCAAGACATTCAAAGCACTTGTACTCCACCTATCTCCATTTTTTGTGATAATACAAGTGCAATCAGTATTTCAAAAAATCTAGTCATGCATTCGAAGACCAAGCACATACCTATCAAATATCATTTTCTCCGGGAACAAGTGCTTGAACAAAAGGTCAAATTGGAGTATGTCCCCTCCAAAGAACAAGTTGCTGATATACTCACCAAACCACTGCCCAGGGAGACATTTGAATACCTCAGACAGAAGCTGGGAGTAGTTGATGCATCATCTTGCTGTTGAAATTATCTGTTTTAGAGAACAGTAGTTGTACGCGAGTTTCATGAAGCGTATCCGCGTACATACGCAGGTTTCTGTGGATACAGTCGCATATATTTTGGTTGAAGAAAATCAGTGGGGCTAGACTCAGGATGAAAAGAGTATGATATGGGTCTGACAGAGACCATCTGGCACAGGCTCAGGGGGAGCATATACTTCTAATAATGCATTGTTGGCATTATCTTAGAAGATCTTGGTTCAATTTCATAGCTGTTTTTGTTCAGGTGGAATAGGTGCAGAAGAAGATCATGGTTGCCAGTTTGAATGATGATTGACAGATACTGCTGATGTCAATTGATGATCTTAGATATTTTTGTCTCTATGTCATGTATTTCTTTTATTATTAAGGTCATGTAATGGCCTATGTTGGTTTCCCCACTATGCCCAGGATGGATGGTGTAATGTTCTTGTTTATAATATGTAAACTTTTGGTATATCCCCACTTGGTTGGGTGGATGAGTCAATATTGGTATATCCCCACTTGGTTGGGAAATGGTTGTATGTATGAGTCTTTGGTGATAGGAAGGTCATGTATGTTGTATAGATTCATGGTTCTTCTTGTAGAACATCTTTTTGCAGACCTTGCCTACTGTTAAGGGGAGCATGGACAGCACAACAGAGTAGAGATTTCAGCATGTACTCAGGGGGAGCATAACCCTTTGTCGTTGATGACAAAGGGGGAGAATGAATTTCAGGAACTTAGGGTTGCCATCAAGTCCAAAGGGGGAGATTGTTGGCATTAGGACACAGGGTTGGTGCCATGACATAGATGTTGTCCTTGATGGCAACTCACTCAGATGATAGATCAGAGTTCAGGCTCTCAGAATGAAGGAAAAAGATATCGATGCAAGTTCCTCTTAACCAAGTTGCGTATAGACACGGGATTAGCGTTCAAAATGCGTGTATACGTATGCACGCACTTTCATGCAAGGAAAAGCGTGTACATGTGGGAAGACTTATTTTTGGTCCATGGTATTTAGTCCTTGCTATTTGGACCTATAGTTTTGGACCATGGTATCTCATCCGAAGTGTTGAACCCAGGTACTGGGTCCATAGTATTGATTATTTATGGTTTTCGACAGTGGTATTAAGTAAGGTCTAAGACTATAAAAGGGAAGGAGATCATTAGGCAAATAGATTCACTTAAGGATTGAATATCTGATGAAGAGTAAGATCTAGAATTGGGTTATGGTGCATAGCTGGATCTGAACCAAGGAGGAACTTGAGTGCTAGAAGAAGGATAAGTTCTATTGTTGGGTCAAGATCTTAAGGCTTGAATAGTAGTATCTTTTTGTGGTTTTGATCAGTTATATTTGGCGCATGACTTGATCTATAAATCTGATAATCTGGGTATAACTGATGTTTGAATAAATGAAAAGGGTAAATTATCTTTTATAGATCTGTATGCAGGTTAGGCACAACAGAGGTGCGTATACACGCTGGTTCAAAAAGTCAAATCTGCGTATACGCTTGTTGGCCTTAATACAGAAGCGTATGCACACAGGTTATACATATTGAAGTAGCGTACGTCTCATGAAATATGTTTTAGCTACTTCTATTTATTGCTACAGTGTTCTGGGTTCAGGATTGGTTTCTGATTACTATTAATGTATTTTGGTTACATCATTCAGAAAAGTAATTGGTTGGTTCAATTTTGATAGAAGCAAAGGAGATTGGTTGATGTAGATGTATTTGATGTTTGATTATTGTAATTGATGGATCCAGTCTGAAAATTTATGAAACATGGTCCCTGGAAGAAAAGAGAAGGTTGTAGCCTTCTATAGGTCAGCACCTACGTACTAGTACATCAGCTAGTACAAGATCTAAGGGGGTTGTAGCTCCCTTCCAGGAGAAGCTGGAGAATAAGAGAAGGTTGTAGCCTTCTGCAGGTAGAAGCCTGCATACTGGTATAAGACTGCACCAATACAGAAACATTGTAAAAAGAAGTTTCTAACTGAAAGAAGATAGAGACGAATTGCAATAGGTGGTTTTCACCCACATTGGGTTTCCACCTTATATCTTGTGTTATTGTGTGTGATTGTCTGTTCGTTTACTGTTCCTGGTTACTGTTTATATGGTTCCGACACATAGATTAATGATCAACATCTGAAGAATAAATTAAATTATACATCTACAAGTTATACGCGAGTTTCCTTATCTAAAGTTGCGTATATACGCCGTTTTCACTAACTGAAGTAGCATGTGCAAATCTGATTATGAAATAAGAAATTTGACTTGATAATATTGATTCACCACCCCCTCTCAATATTATTTCCAATAGCTTTGTCACTCTTGAGTTCGGGTGATAGACCACTAGGGTTTCTCAAACCAACCTTCTATTGACTAGAAGAAGTTTGATTACCAACATGGAAAAGTGAAATTTATCCTAATTGGAAGAAAATAAATGTTGTCTATTGCATGAAGGAAAGATTGAAAGAAATGCTTGCAAAACAACATGAAATCCTCTATCTACTTGCTAACATACTTTTCTTGCAAAAGAACCCTACTTTAACACATGTGAGGTTTTAACTAATCTAAGCATGAAATCTGATCTAAAGAGTGCTAACTGCTGGGTGCAAGAATAAATATAAAATAACCTTTTCTTTTTATCTTTTTGCCTGAAAATTGTAAATGCTAATCTTCCTTGGTTCTTTGGCAGGGGAGACATGTGTGGAGAAAAAGGAGGACAATGGTTCAGATGGTTTGGAGGGTAAGTAGGGGCCTAATCCTGACTTTAGTGATGATTTTTCTCAAATCAGGCTCAAAATAGGCTACTACAGGTTTTCCTACAGGATGTCTACAGGAAGTACTAGTCCACCTACATGATCCCCTGTTTTACGATAGGAACAAACCGAAATCTTGGGGAATGGTCTAGAAGGTGGGATGGAGCTTGGAAAAGGTGAATGAGGAGGGAATAAGGCATGGGAGTGGTGGGAACTTACTTAGAGATCAAGCCAAAGATTTAATATGGTTGGATTTGCTCAACGAAGATGGCAAGTTTTCGTCATAAGACAAGAATTCGAATTGAGACCTTAGTGAATTTTGGCAATCATGGGTGGATATGGCTTGGATGAGGCTGATGAGATGAGGTATCCGTACAATTTATAAACTTCTGCAATAACACACATCATTCTTGGCACTTATACATGAATTCATCAAAAACATGAAACGTTTATTCAAGTAGAAGAAAACAGAGTTGTTACCATTTACTTGCTAAGCTCATGCATGGAAGTGCTTGAAACCAATATGAAAGTGAGATGAAATCAGTGTAAAACCTAAGAGATCATAAAATACCAATTACAACTTACCCTATGAAACTGGAAGGTAATGACCTATTTAACAAGAAAACACTAGATTACACAAAAAAACATGAATTCTGTCTTTTTGGGCTGTATGAGAAGTGTTCCTCAAACCATGATCCCTGAAAGGGAGAAATGAGGTGAAAACCGCTTGCTATCAGCCATTTTGGAATACATTCTTATAACTACAATGCTATTGTTATAACTATCCACAAATGGAAGAAAACTAATTAAATTTACCAATACTTGCAAATTAACAACACCAAAATCAGTGTAACAACTAACTATGAGTATAACCTAAGCATACATATACAACAAGAGGAGCCTTTTCTACGAGCATTGGGCCCTAACCCAAGAGATTCAGCCCTATGAGTCAACTCAGTGCTGGATCAAGGGAATGCTGCTCATTTTCATTAAAGAAATCAGAAATACATAAGAGTGCTTTGTTACAATGCTTCAACTTGAAAATTGCTTAGTTATCTTGAACAAAAAATATGAATCCTAATGAGGCCCTAGGCCTCTTGATTTATACAACTGAAGTTACCAACAACTTACTTAAATTTAGGGAGGCTTGGCTCCAATCTTGAGATCAACTAGTCTTCAACTATCACTGGCTTGGCTATCAATGAACTTCATGACTCGGCTACTTGCAATTCAGAGCTGATGAGATTTGATTAAGGAATCTTCGAGTGATTGAGGAGTTAAGGAGGGAGATCATGTCTCCTAGAACCCCTCTTTCTTGTCTCCATTCGATTTCCTACACTTTAATTAGCCAAAATTTTCTCCAAAACCTGCAATCAATGCACATTAGACCACTAGACATGACATCTCATCTTTACTCTCCTCATTAAACAAAACATAATTAAAACATGTAAAGAATGATGAGAAAAGTTGATTTTAGTAAGTTGGAGGTGCATTAAGGTCCATATAATTTACCCATTGATGAACCTCATCACTCAGGTGCAACCTTAGAAGTAGCCTCAAAAGTAGCATTAGTAGGTTGTGGAGCAGCAACAATTGGAGAAACAGAGAGGAGAACGAGTGGGGACATCCACCAAGCAAAGACCTCTAGTAGGGGAGAATTTCAAGCCAAGTGGGTAGAAGGAGCACATCCACCCATACCTCTAGGTGTGAGGTGGGGTGATATGAAACCTTAGTCCAAGAATTTCATAAATTAGGCATGATCCATTGAGGTGTTTTTTTGTCTCATGGATCATTACCTTGCTATGAGGGCCCACAATATTCAGTAGTAGTAGGATCGATGTTAATAAAATACTAAGGAGTGCAGAGAAGTGTTGACAATAGAGAAGGAGGCTTTGTACCAAAGTCAACAACAACATAGTTTTCCTAGTGGACAGTTGCAGACAATTGGTTCAGTTTGTTTTGTTTATTTTGTTTGAATTTTTTTGTTGCATATGTTGTAGTAGCAACAACAATAGTGACAAGAGTTGCATGCAGAACATTCCAAAGGTACTGGATCGGGATAGAGTTGAAATCCTTTCTTGTTGAGAGGGAGTGTTGAAAATAACAAAAAATGTTAAAAATATCATCAAGAACAAATCCTAATTTAATTTTGTAATAGTTAACTAAGTTAGTTTGACATAGTTGGTTTAGTTCATTCGAGTTGAGGGTCTAACTAGAGTCATGTAGAGTGTCTCCTACAATTAGGAACACTAGTTTAGTTTGTTTTTAGTTGTAGTTATTCAATTCAGCTTAACTGAGTTAAAGTTAGTTAAACTAGTTCCAACTAATGTAGGAATTAGTGGGAGGTCCAGGAGTGGGTTGCAGCTTGCAATAGTGGGGTGTAATCTACAATAGTGGGTTGTATCATGTCAAACACTGGGGTGCTATCTGAAGTGCAGTGTTGGGCATGGAATCCCCCCAAGGCATGTTTTGGGGCTTAAATCCCAAGTTTTGACCAAGTCCTTTGTAAAAGATCCGTGAATTGTGGGCGCAGAGCGCAAAGTCATAATAGAGTCACAAGGTTGTCTGCCCTCATTTTGGTAATGTAATGTCGGATTGATAGACCTACCCATGGTCTGCAGACCATGGGATTGTATAAATAGAGCGAGGCTCTAAGTGTAGAATATAGCGAGGAGATAGCTAATAGAATGAAATCATGGTGAGTCTAAGAGATTGAGTCGAAGTGTAAAGTGTGTCTTTGGGTCGTAGAGTAGGAGAAGGCTCTGCAACTGAGTGCACAGAGGCCTAGTAGTCTGAAGCTGAGTGCGCGGACCCCTGCAGCTGAGTGTGCAGGGTAGGTCGAGTCTGTAACCGTTGGAATAATTAATAAAGAGAAGTTTACCATATTTTTGTGTATATTTTTCTATTTTAATGTATGATTGGGTATAAATTGCAAGTGCACTGTTTATTTGCTGTGCAAACTCATATGAATGTGTTTTATAACTAAATATAACGTAAGACATCCATTTACGTGAAGATAATTAACTGGTATAGGAAGATAAGTAAGATCTCAGGTGCGACTTAGGGGAATAGTGCAGAGCGCTGCTCCAGCAGCACGGAAGCCCCATAGCCCCTTGTAAGGGTTGGGTGAAGGCAAGTATATCGGGGCGCGAAGGGCAGGGAATTGCTTGAAGAAGCATGCGGGAAGGACAGTTGGATCGAACCAGACCCTTAGACATCTCAAGGGTGCAGAAACCTAGTTCCAGCACCCCCCCATACTACTTTGGGTGAGACCTCAGTCCGAGCTCCGCGGAATGGTTCCGAAAGGACCTGTAATACAGGGATTTGTTTGGCTAATAAACTACGAACCCGGGTCAGGCCCCAACAAGCCAAAAAATGGTTCCGTTGCTCGGATTTGGATCTGCATAGAGATGTCTGATGTCATATCATTGGAATCTGACAAAGAAAGGAATTGAAGATTGGTTGGACAGAAAGATTCACGAGTTCATGGCGCAGGAAAATAGGAATCCACAACTATTAAAGGAAGAGTGGTTAGATTGCTACTTAAATATAGAGATCCATGAAATTTTCTTCGCATATTTCCCTACTGAGCTATACAAGTGGATCACAAAGCTAGCAGATTGCCAAGGAAGGTGTAAACTCGATAGACCTATTGTGTGGACTCTAGAATTGGTGCGCAGATTGGAAGCATCAGAGGATAAGATCGTGCGTGTTGTTGATCACTGGCTCAATCGAATTATAGGAGGATTCATCACCGAGTTCACAGTAGATACTTCAGTCACCTGTAGCGAGGCAGAACGATGCTTCCTCAAAGGGCCATGAGGTAAGTACGTTAAATCTTTGAACACTTGGATTAAAATGCTACTGTGTGAAAAATGGGTTATGCGAATAAATTGATGTTTGGAGCTACACGAAGTGGGAGAATCTACAGAAATGAAGGTAGTATAGAACTAGAAACTAGCTCCTTGATTTCACCTCCATAAAGGGGCGAGGAAGAGCTCGTGCAAGTCTCACCAAGAAGTGCGATCAATTTGATAACGTAGAGGATTCTGAGCATACCACCCCCACCCACATCACCGCCAGTTTCACTGTCTTCACCCCCATCTTCGCCCATACCACCTCCGCCACCACCGCGAATCAATATGGCAAGCGCGATAAAGTTGTCAGTATTCAAGGGAGTAGGGAATGAAGATCGGAACCAGTTTTGGTTCGTGATAAAAACTATATGGGAAGCACAGGGAGTCATAGATGACAATATAAAGAAAGTGATGTTGGTGAGCACTCTGCAGAATCGCGCGCTGACCTGGTACATTAAGCATTCCAATGACAATCCGAATGCGAGGACCGTAGATATTTAGACTGCGCTAAACAAAGAATTTAGCAGACCAAAGTCAGAGGCACAGTCAATCATTGGGTTCAAGGAAATCACAATGCTACCAGGTGAGACCCCTTGGGAGTTGGATTAGAGATTGAAGTGCACAATTCGCAAAGCTAACATGACGTTGACAGATGGACAACACTGCGAATGGTTTGTAGCATCGTTAACGCTGCATCTAAGGAACACACTGTCACAACAGAGGCTAACAACTCAGGCAGAGGCCTTGGAGGTTGCAATGAGATTACATGAGACCCCGATACACGATCCCAACCTAGCGGTTCAGCAGATTCACGCGCAGTTGAAAAACTTGTGCCTTGAGATACAAAGTCTAAAACAAGATAGGACGACTCGCCCAAAAGTGCGCAATGAGGTATGGTGCATAAAGTGCAAGGGTCAGGGACATGACAAGGACAACTGCTCGGTGTTCGTGAATTACCTCGCGGGAGGAGGACCAATGCCATTGATACCGAAGGCACAAGCAGGACCAAGTGTGGCGCCTACATTATGGCGCGCAATTTGTCAGATAGGAGGAAAGCATGCTATAGACAACTACCACTTATTACAAAAGTACACATAGAATTCACAGTAGTTGTTCTGTAATTTCTGTAGATGAGTAGCCCATGATGAGCACAACTCTGAAAGTTACAAACTGATGATGGATCGAACTCTTACCTACAGAGTTAAGGGTGAAACACGGCCCCTTTGAAAGAACACAGGGATGACACGAACCGGATTTCAGGGGCATGGACGAGGCCGAGGTGGAGGAGGACCGAGAAGAGGTCGCGAACAACTGATATGTTACAATTATGGAGGGCTAGAACATTATGCTCACGATTGTATGAATCTAACGTGACCATCGTACTTGTATTGTACATTGTTTGATCATGAGACGGAGGATTTCCCCACACTGATAGCGAGTTTGCGCGATAAAGGAACACTCCAACCTCCCCTAACTCAGAACCTACAAATGATGAGGTCTAAGCCACGCGAGGAAGACCCTAATGTAAAAATTGTGCTTCGAAGTGGAATTACAAAAGGGAATGACAAAGGTAAGCAGCCTAAAGAAAGTACTTGGGTTCGCAAGGCTCCAATGAAGGAACCAGAGTTTGATTTGGAGCGCGCTAAGGAAACCTTCATGGAAGCTAAGAAGAGCTTCATTGATGCCTCCACTTCAGGAAGTAAAGACAGACTGGAGCTGGAAATGGACCCATCGATGCTCACAATGTTCCTGGAAACATGCATGAAGCTTCTGCATGACAACAAGGCTATAAAGGGGTTGCAGGAACTCATAAATAGATGTGCTGGAACCACGCCAAGAGAACCGCGTGTAGTCCAGAAGCTCGGAAAGCACACGACGAGAACAGGAAGGGAGATGAGATTGACCGCGTAGATTGGAGAATATGAGATGGACCAAGTGATTCTGGATCTAGGATCAGACGCGAATGTCCTGCCGAAGCAGACATGGGAGTGCATGGGAAGGCCTACACTGCAATGGTCTCCTATCCAACTACGAATGGCGAACCAGCAAAAGATCCTACCTATGGGGAGATTGCAGGGAATCACAGTGGATATCGAAGGAGCAAGTGCGCTAGCAGATTTCGAAGTGATGGAAATTGTCGATGATAACAATCCCTACTCTGCACTATTAGGAATAAATTGGGCCATTGACATGAATGGGGTGATAAACCTGAAGAAGTGCAAGATTATTTTTGAGAAAAAGTCTCTACGCGTGGTTGTACCTTTGGACCCTGCAGAAGGATCGCGCTACATAGAGCCAATGCGTGACTACGATAGTGATGACGATGTTGATTGCAATTACAAGACAACCGCATGAGAACAAGACTAGGTGAATCTGACCGCAGATGGACGAATCTCATGGGAGCGTGAAATCTCCTGCACATCAGATTCAGATGAGGAAATAGAACAATGGTAGAACCGGTTACACGAGGTAACCACATTGAACTGTAACATGAAGACAAGATGATTGTGCTACATATCAATGGAGGTGAGGGAGCTGCCTACGTATGATGAGTTAAGTGAGGTGGATAACTTCCTGAGCAGATTTGAAAGAGAAGTGCCAGAACATCAACGTTTCGAAGCTTTGAAATGGGTACTATGTGCTACGCCCATGAGGTGGTGGGGTACACACCAAGGAAGCTTTGAGGACTGGCACGAATGCATGAGGATGATGCACATGCAGTTTGGAAATCCTCAGATGTGATTAACAAACAAGATTGCCGGATGAAATGGTCCGCGCACCCACCTATCTAGATGGATACAGGGATATGGTGTGAAACCTGCATGGATGCACACAGTCTTAGCATTAGGAGACATGATCAGCAAGCAGGTGCGGGCAAGGCAAGGGTGCAAATGATCCCCTTGGTTGGAACCATGAAGTATGGGAAGACCAAGTGTGCAGAAGGCTATCCACGCAGAATCCTTTAACAAAGTATGTGAAGCACTGAACAAGGTCCACAATGCGAAGCAGACTGACTGGGACCTATGCGTACCAACGGTTCTATGAGCTTATAGGATCGCATGCAAGAACCTAACGGTGCAGGAAACTCCGAGGTTGGAGTATGAAGCGAACACTATAGTTCCCATAGGACACAAAATGCCGAGTCCACGCATGGCAGCGCCAGCAGATATGATGGTTCGAAGAACCTTAGAAGAAGAAATCTAACAGGGCAATTTTAGGCTCCAAGGACTTGGAAAATAAATGGTGTAATTAAGGGTGAAAAGCGCTCTGGTAGAAGCGGAATTCAAGAAGCTCGAGGACAAGATAAAGGAAGATTTTCTCGATAAGAAGACCAGGGTGATAAAATAAGGTGCACACGATCACGCTGACAAGTTTGAGGACTATCGTCGTGAATTAACTAGTCTGATGCCATAGATTGGACCGCACATTACTAAGCAAATCAACCAGGGTGGCGCATTGCAGATGATAAAGTGCGCAACATTGCTAGTAATGATAAAAGGTGGGTATTTTCCTGGAACAGTGATGGATGACCAGAGGAAATCATATATAGGTGGCGCGGCCACATGACTAGCCGAGGGAAGTACAGTCTTAACGCTCTTGGCAGTTGAAAGGAGGCGTGGGATGATAAACTACTCTGCCCAGGAGCTACGCGATGTTAGAGTTGCACGCAGAAGCAAAGAATCACAGGGTCTGTGACCGTGCAAGGGGGGTTGCGCTGCCACGCGGGTTGGCCAGAAAGTGACCATTGAAGTCACTATTCACGATGTGATGCTCGACTTAAGACAAAATGGAGCGGGTGGCAGGCATTTAAGACCCGATTCATGGGAAAGATTGGAAAATCTTCCGCCAAGGGAGCATTAATGAACCGAATTTGGGGAGAATGGACGAATTCAAATTCAAAAGGTGCTATAAATTACAAAGGGCTTCCCAGCAAACAACACTTGATCATTTGCGAATTGAGTAGTTGTATACCCCGCATAGCCTGAGCAAAGCTCTGTTTGTCCTGTGCAGAATGTTAATTGAGCCCCTGAGTATGCGAGTGATAGATTTTCGGTCGGACACGATGGCAGCATCTGAGGAAGTTATGGAAATTACAGAAATGACTGTTGAAGAGGTCGCACAGGCTCTGACTGTGGGAGATGCCCACAAAGGCACTGGGAATGTGGCAGAAATCCCTAAATCACAACACACGCCAAGACCAAAGAAAGACAAATAGGTGATGGTTCACGTACGTGTGTCCCTGCGAAACCCGCTGCGCACTAGGTGGACGATGGAGGAGAAGGGGAAAGCCGTTAACATAGAAACCGTCGAGGAGGAGGAAGACCTGGAGGACCTTATCATCGAAGAAGACGAGGACAAAGGCATGGAGGAGGAAACTGAGCCTGCGCACCCTCCAACAAAGTGCCCACCTATATCCCCCCATGGAAGGGGAAGGCTAAAGTGCCAAAGGATCTTGGCGAGAACAAGAGCTCTCTCTATACCCCGCTCCTCCCAGATAACATCATTTTTTAGGGCACGCACCTGGGATGGGTGCCTAGCTTAAAATTTGAAGATTAGGACCTCGCTGACCAGAAGAAGTTCCCTCACCTAGAGACCACACAACTCATGAAGCCTAAGCAGAAATCTATGGTGGGGGTTACCGACTTAGAGCCACGGAAATGGTTGCATGGAGTGGAAAAGGCAGGGCTACTAAACCTGCTTTAGGTGTCGCATTTCCACCATGTCCCAATAACAATTTTCGTCATCAAGCAGCTGCTCTGCCTGATGCATGGTGGGTGTTTGTGGCTAGAGGAGCCCATCCCCATCACGGATCACTTGATTCATCGCATTACCTGGCTTTGATGCAAAGGAGAGGACCCCGTAGATATCTTAGAGGGGAAAAGTAGTGACTTGACCATCACAAAGGCCATGAAGAAGAAGTATAAACTCAAAAAGAAGAAGCAAGGCTATTCCATATCTAGCATCAATGACAAAGCATTAAGAGTGGTGACCCAAATATTGGCAGGTAAGGTTATGTACAAGTTTTGCGCGGACGAGGTACCTGCACCGGTGGTAGCACTTGCTGAGTAGTGCACGGAGGGTGTCTAGTTTAACTCGTCCGAGTTCCTCTGCAAGGAATTCTTGGAGAATTTTCACGAGGCTCAGGAGCAAGGCAAACGTTCCACTATGCATGGATTCTGCTGTCCATAGTGCTCGTGGTAGGGGAATTGCTGGAGGACAGTCAGTTCCCCACAATTGACAGGGATCTGTTGGAGGCCGTGAAGTACGCTTCACTCTCGGCCACAAAGGATGAAAACCAGATCCGTGATAGTAATATATTCTAGGTGTTCATGGAGATGAACCTCAGAATGCGGATCAACTGGAAGCTGCAGTTATCACCCACTGTCTACAACAACCTTCAAAATTTTGCAAAGTTTAAAGCGGACCTCTACAGTATATACATAAGAGCGTGCAAGGACCCGGCCAAGAAATGGAGAGAGCTACCCTTTGTAGCCACAGACGACATAATCTTTGACGTACTAGAGTCATGGTCATCAGAGTGGGGCGCTTTAGACATTGCAACAATGGAGAAGTCTGCGGCGCAGAGGAAGAAAGAGGAGGCCAAATTATGCATGGCACAGTTGGCAGAGAAGAAAAGGAAGGAGGCAGCGGCAACAAAAGCACAGGAGGTGCGGGACACTACACAGACAGCAGCTGAATAGAGAAAGGACACAACAGCAGTGCAGGAGGCAACTGTGAAGGCGCACGAGGGCCAAAAGTCGCCTTCGCATGGGAAGGAAGCAGAGGAAGAGGAGGGAGGTGCGGACCCACAAACCGTGTCAACACAGTTGAAACGCCAGCACCTGACCGAGTGAACGGGGCCATGCAAGAAGGTCAAGGAATCGAAGTTGTCTATTGAACCGATCACCCTAATCGAGGGTGATCTGCACGACATCGGTGAGACAGTGTGTGATGTCACCTCCGAGGCCCTCCGGAATTTTAGGCATGAGAAACAGATTGTGTTGGGGGCCCTCAGAGTACAGCTGCAGGAGTTGCAGGTGCGCACTCCTCAGGCTAGTACCCTTTCGACCAGCCTTGCAGTAGGGACAACTGCAGCAGAGCAGATGTTGTGCACTCAGGTGACAAATACCATAGTACTACCGGAAGGGGCACTGGTGAAAACAAATGAGGCCAACAAGCCTACGATTAGCACACTGAAGGGTATCGAAATTGACATGGCTACACTCCCACGGGAGACATTATACATTATGCAGGATGGGATTACTGCAGAACTGTGGGCTAGGGAGAGCCACACACTGCAAGTACTAAGCGAGCAGAGAATCAACATGAAACAGTTGAGCTTGCAGCATGACAAAGTGGTGTCGTAGAATCGGTAGCTGGTATATGTATTGGACGAGGCTTGTCAAAGCATCCCTGAGCTGGCCATCCCAACAGAGGCACGCATCCACAGGCTAGCAGCAGGGGTGCGCGAGGTGCGGGAGGAAACGACAAAGGTTCAGCTGGAGTTGAACCTTTAGATTGCAGAGTTGCGATTGAAAGCGCAACCATCCACCCCTCTAGAAGTAAGAGAACAGCGCATCAAGGCTATTATAGTGGGACTGGATGAGATTGGCAATGCAATAAGGGACTGCACCAAAATGTTGGAGGAATCATTTGAGGTCCTCACGAACCTGCAGGAGGACCCCAACATCTAGCGCTTAGAGACAGAGGCGCATGAACTCCAACAGTAGTATGACAGCGTCAAAGGGACCACGCAAATTGTGGCCTTCACCTCAGAGGCTCGTGTAATGCAACAATCCAAAGGGTTGAAAGAATAGGTGGACGCAACAAGACATAAGGAAGTAGTCCTAAAAGCACACGTTCAGCGTTGGATCGATGAGGCCTTCACCATCACAGCAACAATTGAAGGCAAGCACGCAAAAATGTAGGGGACACAGGCATAGATGCAGGGAAGAAGTTTCGACACCGCAGTCTCAGGACAATGCATCCATGAGATCCAGTAGGGAGCCGCTCAGTGCGTTGCCGACCTTGTAGCAGAATTGGAGGGACTTCGCGCGAAGATCGCCACGCCAACAGAGTGACTCGAGGGTGAGTCACGATGTTTGTGTTGGGGACCTATTGGGCATGGAATCCCCCCAAGGCATGTTTTGGGGCTTAAAGCCCAAGTTTTGACTAAGTCCTTTGTAAAATCTCCGTGAATTGTGGGTGCGGAGCGCGAAGTCATAATAGAGTCACAAGGTTTTTGACCCTCATTTTGGTAATGTAATGTCGTCTTGATAGACCTACCCATGGTCCGCAGACCATGGGATTGTATAAATAGAGCAAAGCTCTAAGTGTAGAAGATAGTGAGGAGATAGCTAATAGAATGAAAGCAGGGTGAGTCTAAGAGATTCAGTCGAAGTGTAAAGTGTGTCTTTGGGTCGTAGAGTAGGAGAAGGCTTTGCAGCTGAGTGCACAAAGGCCTAATAATCTACAGCTAAGTGTGCGGACCCCTACAGCTGAGTGCACAGGGCATGTCTAGTTTGTAACTGTTGGAAGAATTAATAAAGAGAATTTTACCATATTTCTTTGTATCTTTTGATGTTTTAATGTATGATTGGGTATAAATTGCAAGTGCACTATTTTTTGCTGCACAAACTCATATGAATGTGTTGTATAACTAAATATAACGTAAGACATCCATTTACGTGAAGATAATTAATTGGTATAGGAAGATAAGTAAGATCACGAGTGTGACTTAGGGGAATAGCGTAGAGCGCTGCTGCAGCATCGCGAAAGCCCCACATCCTGTGGTTAGGGTTGTGCGAAGGCAAGTATATTCGGGTGCAAAGGCGAGGGAATTGCACGAAGTAACCTATGCGTAGGGACAAACAATTGGATCGAACCAGACCCTCAGACATCTCAAGGGTGCAGAAACCTGGTTCAGCACCCCCCCATACTACTTCGGGTGAGACCTTAGTCCGCGCTCCATGGATTGTTGCCGAAAGGGCCAGTAATATAGGGATTTGTTTGGATAATTAACTTCGAACCTAGGTCAGGACCCAACAAGCCAACATGTAGTGTGGTGCAACCTACAGTGATCAACCAGTAAACTGAAGATTCATTCATAATTAACTCATGCATGTGAGATCATAGAGATACCCAGTTGAGATTGGAGTCTAGGGATAGTGTACTATGAATTGTAAATTCATCTAAATTAAACATATGGTGTATGAAATCAGAATAAATCCTAAAATAAATCATTCCTTAACTATAAAACTCACTATTGTTAACCATTCGAATTTCCTTTAAAAGGAGGAATGAAAGCACACGTTTAATCATTTTTTTGGTGAGCACAAGTTGGTGAGACCAAGCAATAGGAATCACGAGTCTGTGCATGGAGCTTGTGAGAGAAAGGTGTGCCAAGAGAAGCTTGTGCATAAGTTGGTAGTGAGACAGACAAAGATAGTACATAGGTTTCTCGGGCTTGAGCAAAGAATTCTAATCTTCTCATATTTTATAATTAATGCAATGTACATATAGCAAGGGTTTTTAGTTGTGGATTTCCACAGGAAATCATTGTGTTATGTGTGATTGAATTCTTTCTCTTATATGCTTCGTGATTTTATCGATCAATTATTGTTTTCGCTGATGAGTAGAGTAGATTCAATTGAATTGTTTTAGCATATTACAATTTGCAGTTTGAATCTACAAGGAATTTCTACATGGTATTAGAGCTAGATTTGTAGAAATTTCTACATGGTATCAAAGCTAGATTTGTAGAAATTTCTACATGGTATCAGAGTTGAAATCACAATAGAAGAGAAGAATTAAAAGTTGTCCTTGCAGATTGATGGAGCTCTAGTTCAAGGCAGATCCAGAAGTCCCTATGTGTAGACTTCTTAATGGAGAAAGAAGGTTGCAAGGGGGTAGATCAATGAGCCAATGTTTACTGACACAAAAAGGAGTTGTGATCATTGATATTGGTAGATTGAGGAGAAGATATATTTCCCACAGGTAGATCAAAACTCATAGGGAGTAGCCCTATGGAGGCTAGTACTTTAGGATTTGGGGAGATTAGACTCATTATTGCAGTGATTGTAGCAACAGTGTAGAAGAAACAACATAGCAGTAGAAACAATAGTATGAGTAGATCAGATTTAGCTCATGCATGCAAAGCTTTGAGGAGAAAGGAAAATGGTGGAGACTTGGCAGTTGAGAGGGAGCATGAATTACCTCTCAACATGTAGCCTCAAATGTTTCCTCAGAAGTAACCTCAACAAGTTGTGGACCAAACACAATTGGAGAAGCATAGAGGAGACTGAGTGTAGACATCCACTCAAGTAGAGACCTCCAGTAGGGTGAAATTTCAAGCCAAGTGGGCAGAAGGAGCACATGAAGCCATACCTCCAGGTGTGAGGTGGGGTGATATGAAACCTTAGTCTACGAGTTTCAGAAATTGGGTAGGATCCATTGAGGTGTTTTTTGTATCATGGATCATTAGCTTGCTATGGGGGGCCACATTATTCATCGGTAGGAGGATCACTATCAGTCAGATACTGAGGAGTGTAGAGAAGTGTGGACAACAGAGTAGGAGGCTCAGTAGCAGAGTGAACATCAACATAGTTTTCCTAATAGAAAGTTGCAGAAAAAATTGATTTAGTTTATTTTTTTTATTTTGTTTGGATGCTTTTTTGTTGCAGATGTTGTAGTAGCAACATCAACAGCGAAAAGAGTTGCATGAATAACATTCCAAAGGTACCAGATTGAGATAGAGTTGAATTCCTTTCTTGTTGAGAGGGAGCATTGAAAATAGCAAAAATAAATGTTAAAAATAACATCAATAAAAAATCCTAATTTAATTTTGTCCTTGAGTTAAACTGGGAATAAAATTGTAATTTCATATCTCGTGAAAACTTGTAATAGTTAGCTAAGTTAGTTTCACTTAGTTGGCTCAATTAATTTGAGTTGAGGGTCTAACTAGAGTCATGTAGAGTGTCTCCTACAATTAGGTGTTGGGAAAAATACTTAGATGGGGGGCTGAATAAGTATTTAAAAAAACTCAATTAAAATTTTCTTTTCTTAGTCTTTGCAACTTTACTGAAATAAACCTGCGTATATACACGACTACTATGCAGACAACTATTGTATATCTAGTTAAATTACTTTTTAAGTAATTCATCATTTCTTTGTCTTGAAATAGTGTATCATAACCTCATTAAGCATTAGTTAAACAATAACTATTTGTAGTAAGAAAAACATAAACCATCACACATAAGTGACACACATGAACACCAAGATTTTAGGTGGAAACCCAATGTGGGAGAAAACCACCATTTTTTTCATCTCTGTCTTCCTCTATTATTAAGAAAAACTTCTTACAATCTTGTATTGGCACATACTCATACCAGCACACATGCACCCACCTGCAGAAGGCTACAACCTTCTCTCGTTCTCCAGCATCCACTAGAAGGGAGCTCCAACCCCCTAATCTCGTTTACGGACACCCACTAGAAGGGAGTTCCTACCCGCTGATCTGATTTACCGGTTACCACTAGAAGGAAGCTTCGACTCCCTTACTAAAGGCTCCAACCCTTAGCACCACTATGGATTATGTTTCATAATTTTTCACACTGGTTCCACCTGATACAAAACATCACAACTTGTAGGCCACTTCTCATCAAATTTTTAGACTGGACCCACTACCATCATTTAGCCTAATACCAAATATCAAAATCGAAACTAATCACTAAAACAAATCACTCAATCATTGAACAATTTGAATCAACCAATCACTGAACCAACTAAGACCCAAATCAATCAATTTATTCTCAAACAACCAAAGAAGTTAGATCACTATAACCAAAATACCAATACTAAACCTAAACATTGCATCAACTCATTGAACCAACTGAAAACCATGATCAATAAAATGTTATAATATATATGCTACTTTATTTTAGCAAATCCGCGTGCATACACAACTTCCTTGAAGGATACATGTGTATATATATGAAATCATTGAACCCTGAAACTCAATCATTGACAATCTGAAACAAACACTGAGATACACCCTCGACCACTGAATTACTCTTAAATAATCGTAGAACCATCACAGATACTCATTCACATACAACTAGCAGCGTCATCACTCTTTAGTCAATCAATTCAACCTCAATCATCATTGTTAAACCTAGATCATCAAGTAAGACTTCATTGACAGACAACAGAAACAATGCAAGATTGATTAGCTTGACTGGACATCTTATTCAACAAAACCCTAGCTTTTATACACACTTTCCACAAAACACTTCTGCCTGTATACGCACTCTTCAAGAATCAAACCCACGTACAAATCTATCCAAATGTAATGTACCTCCTAAGCCTACCCTGAGAATTAGCTATTATGCTCTCTATTCTGGTAAATTTATCTTCGTTTACTGTTAATATTTCCTTGTGATCAACAACATTCTTAGTTTATCATTATGTAAACATTGATGTTCATACAACTGTACTCATATTTTTATCAACTCCATGACACCAAAAGTGGGTCTTTGATGTGGATTTTTATGTTCATCGACAAGACTCATATCCCAAGTCGACTATTAAGAATAATTCACATTTGGAGAAAGGATTTATTTCTATCATACAAACATCCCAATACTTGACAACCCAACCCAAGTTTTATTGATTGGTATCTAGGTTATGAATCATGATCATCATCATACATGCATAGTCAAAAGGTTTAGGGCCAATCTGATTGGAAATATGCGAATATAGTCATTGGATACACTTACTATGGCATGCATGGCATAAATAATCATGAATCAGTAATTATACACCTAGAATCATTACCCCATAACTGTTTCACATGCCTTAATGTCTCATGCATAAAAATTTCCAAGTTAAACCAGAGAAATCACCTAAGTTTTAAAGTGGTGACACACATATAATTTATTACATCAAATCACATTTTATGTTGCTTTACTGAACTTTACTTGAATCTCATTAATGTACAATAATTTTCACATTTAAAATCGTCTACTAAACACCATTAAGACAAAATAAATCTACTCATGTATAATGGTCAAATGCACCAATTGTAACAACTATCACGGTTTCATCATTAACTCTACACTTGGATGCAGTAAAAATCACATGTGTACAAACTCAATCATTCTCATAAATACCGATAACACAACTTCTATACTTCTGATAAATAGTAATAAATAAATATAGAGGTAAGAAACCAACATATAGTACATTCCATGCATATGAAACCAACTAAAACATCACTTGGAGAGAGAAGCACCACCACCCAACCATGAATCACCTCTAATTCCCCTTGAGCCGAGGTTCTTTCCATGGATCAACTACCTCCAATTGATCTGTGCAATGGGTATTTAATACCCTCTTTCATGATGTGGTTTCCATTAGCGGAATCCCGCTTTTATGGATTTTTATCCATTTGCCTAGGGATTTTTGGGAAAAGCTTGCCTTTATCTCCCACGAGGATTTTCCTCATAAAATGTTTCCTTTATCTCCTGCAAATATTTTATGTTTTTTCTTTGATGGATATTTATCTCCAATCCATCAAGCTTATCTAGAATCACATCTAGAAGCTTTATCATGAAATATTTATTTGTATCCCATTCCTCAATGGGATTTGGAAAGAATATCATCTCTTGGTGTCTCGCTTTTCCAAGTGATTTATTTATTAATTAAATTAATAATGTATTTTCTTTTCATATTATACATCATACCTAGCTTTCCTCAGCTTACGTTTACAATAGTTTACACACAAGGGAGGGGTTTTACATACTCCCCCCCAAATTTTACACTGTCCTCGGTGTATTACTGCATCCTTGTTCACAGGTAGCTATCTCTGAGTCCACAGTTTCTATGGCCTTTCCATCTGATGCAAATCTATCGACATATATATCGGTTGACAAGGAGTGCTCCCTGCACATCTCCTTTCGTAGCTACCTGTAACATTGTTTTCAACAATTTGTAAGAAATTTTAGATGAAGAATTTCAACTAGGTTTACCATGATCAATATCATAATTTGTTACACAATACTACGAAAGAAGCTATGGCTTATATTTCCCATTATTCATTTTATTTGAAGAATGCATGTTCTCCCCTGCATTCTTCCAAGCCTTCATCTTCTCGAACACTTGCTTCTTGTAGTTTTTCTACATACAACAAGTCATTTAGCATGTTTTCCACATCAATATGCATAAAACATCATAAATAGTTAGCTCACATATAACCATCATAATCATATGTATGCCAAACTGCAAATAAACCATTGTTACTTATCCTTGAACCAGTCCTTAATTTCCTTCTTCTGTGCAACCTCCAGGTCAGTTGCCCTGCAAGACACCTACCCAGTGTCCTCATGCATACCTGCACACAAGGTGTATTACACACATAGCTATACATATCATGTTTTAATCATGCCATACATATATCCATACTGGTATCATATGTACTTCTTGTACATAGTACCATCTATACCATTGCATATCCTACCAATGTTCATAGCATCACCTATATGACATACACTTATCCACATGTTTTCAATCATGATAGCATTATACCCAAGATTGCTTCATCTATTTATGGTAAGTACAACAAACTATGTTCAGTTTATAAGGAATCTCATGGACCTGTGCCATTTCTACAATCAACAAAGGTTTTATGTCATACCATTCAAACAATCATTTTCCTGTATCATGTGGTTGCAACAATATCGGCATAATAATATCATAAAGTTATCATGCACTCTATAACTTAATCATCTGTCACTTGTACAAGATTTAATAATGAAACACATCTTCTGCTTGTCACTTGTACAAGATTTAACAACAATGAAACATATCTTCTACTTAATCATAAAGCAGACCACTAACTCATAGATTTTTGAAGTTTAATACTATTTCCCTAACTATGCCTCAACATCTTGTTGATGTAGGTAAAATCTCATTCAATAAATAGTATGCACCTGCATACATTTCCCAAATAGGAGTTATAAGTGAAAACTTATACTAACCACCACTTCACATCCTTAAGACCAAGAGATTGGTTATCCTCTCTTATCTTATTTGTTAATTTAATGCTAACATAACATTTTTACATCATTATGAGTGGTAATTCTGAAAAAGAAATTTGCTTTACCCAATTTATGCTTACTAATTCAGAGGTATTTCCTGAAGAAGCATCAAGACTTGCTTCTAGTTTTCCATTTTGTATGTACAATGGATGTGCTTTTGAGGTCAGTCTATTGACCTCCTTATCATATCAGTAAGTATGTATACAATAGGTTGTATCATTTTTTTCACACCCACCTAACAATCTCATTTCTGAGTTAGGTTAGATTAACATGTTCTTTATGACTCTTACTTTACTCAACTGGAATCCCATAGATTCCAACCTATGCATGTTGAATTAACTATGCATAATTTCCTGATAAGGTTTTATTTCCTTCATTAAGGTGATCATTTTCTTATTAAAATGATTCATTTATTGGCAACCCATATCCAAGGCTAATTACATCATGACTTGCATGTGCACTGATTAATACAGTCACATTAAATTTGAAAGACAATTTTTAAGATATTTAGTCTCATATTAAAACCAGCCTTGTCTTTTACATCTCCCATCCCTTCTTAGGATCTTTTAGCATAACTTCATTTCCTTAAGTTATGTTCTTTCTTAGACAATCATACAACTCATAATTTGATTTCAGATATAGATAGGATAAGATGGATTATCTCTATATTACATTCATGAGTTGGTATTTTATTTAGGCTTTGCCCTTATATGGAAACCATACAGTTTTAAAATTTTAAATATGTTAGGTTGGTCATGTCATCAAATCTATCAACCACTTATTGCTTACTGAACTAATTGGTTTTGATTTTGTTTCAATAAAGTTTTCCAGGGAGTCTCTCTTCCCCATACTATAACTATCCAACAACTTGTGTAATGATTAGTTTCTGTTTTGCTCATATATTCATTTAATGATTGTTAAGACATCATAGTTTAATCTTGGATTTCTTATCCAAAACCAATTACACCCCAGATTACAAGGTAACTTCTTCTTTGATTTTATCATAGTTTAGTTGTGAGAATTTGTGATTCTTTCACATATTAAGGCACATCCATGCAACTCATTGCATCCCACAATGAGTCCTACATGCAAGTTACACTTGCCAATGTACAATTAAAGTAGTCATATTCTTCTACTATATGCATTACTTGTTAACCAGATTAATATTGTCTTAATCTGATGACCATGCCTTCCAATTATTTAATTAACCTTCTATACATATTTGCAAGCATCGTCTTTCAATCATGTCATTTTGTCCACATAATAGTGTTTATCCATATTTTAAGTTTTATAACTTTTACCATCTATAATAACTTTTTAATATTAATAAACATGTTATTTTCTCACTTTAGCACTGCTTTATGCAACATACCGGAGTAATCCCTGGTAGCCATATACCAGATATGCTCTACCCCATAACATCATCTTATCATCAATATAAAATCACAGCCAATCTGCAGATTGGTCTGTATGATGGCAACATTAGGTTAAACAATACCTATGTTTATTACGACTTCATCACATATCATCGTCATTCTCAATATCAAGGCAACAATATTATTCAGCTAATCTCGAACAAATTCTAATAGCCATATGCAACATAGCATAGCATCAATTCTTCATGCCATATGTATATATTATAACCATACTTAAACAAAATCTAACAGCATCATTTTAAGCCACTTGTTCATTATGGCATATAGCATGCAATAACAACTTAGTTATAAGATTTTTCACATGAGAGTAAGGATTAATATCCTTCAGTTTTCTTATCCAGCCTGACTTTAATTCTATTGTTTTAAACCTCAAAAACATACTCATAAGTTGATCATGCATACTTTTCCTACTTATAATAAGTCATACTCATTCTCTTATGGGAGCATATTTCTATTATGTTTTGGGCATGGAACACAATATCTTAGATCACGGATACCCGTGCTTATTGCAATTTGCGATGACCTCTTGTTTTCCTGCTTAACTAAATTTGCAGACTTAAACAATATCTGTGTCCTTGTGAAGATTGTTAACATGTTTTGAGTATCAGCCATTTCTAATCGACATATGATTTCATTATTACCAACATTTTTCACTGTGAAACAACCGGGGTGACTGAGAGGTCAAACAAAAATTTTGATTTCCCAATAAGTAAAAACATGTTGTCTTGCCAAAGGAGGCTTATATTAAACCGTATATGAGAAATTTTTAGAGCAGCGTGTTCTTGTATTTCTCAAGATCTCGGTATTCCTGCATACAACAAATAATATTCTTTGGTTACTAACTACATGGTATTTCTCTAGTGCTTTCCACCAGTTACAATAACATAAATCATTAGTTTTTTTTATAAAACCCTTTCCCTCTCATTGTGGCCTGAGTGGAAATAATAATGTTTATAATTCACAAATTAATTCACACCCAACATCACACAAGCCAACAAATCAAGATACAAGGTATGGAAAATCCCATGAAAGGAGCTGCATGTACTACACCTCCAATGGCCTCATGCCATTTGGTCTTAACCTGTTTGCTTAACAATTATGCATAATAATTCCAAACCACATCCTTTTTAACTTATAATATGCAATATTAATTTTAACATTTTTTTTTTTAAAGGTAAAGAATCACTTCTTTGTTTCAGAAAAGTAAAGCAAGACTCAACATTTATGCAGTTACTTTTCTGCTTCAGGAAACAACGTCCCATTTCACCATTCAGTCAAGCAATTCATGTAAGTCAATCCAACGCAACAAGCGCCAAGGCACGGGATAGACGGGCAGAGTGTGTGCATAATGCGTCAACATTTACAACAACAACCATGGCGATCCCCACAATTTAGCTGTAGTTTTTTTTCAAATTTTCCTCTACCATAATATCACAGATTATTCAAAAGTCACGGATGATTTCACTCACTGAAACCTCCAAATTCATAAATTAAACATGGAAAACTTTTATGGGAAACACAAAACCCCTTTTTCATTCGAGATCTATGATCTTACAGGAATTTATCTGAATTCAAAACAACAATGTTCACGCGTAATACCAACAACAGAAAAGAGGGAATATATATTCATTTGGTTTAAATTCTAATAAAACATCAGAATAAAATGAATAACCACCCATACACTCTACATATTTGTCACGGCCATTATCAAAAACGAATCATGGGACATCGATATCAACACATCGATTCCCTTATCACAGACATTCCTTTGCTGCAACTAATTGGTACAACTGTGAGGTTCCAATGGTGGATTAATTCTATGAATTATGAGTGATGTCTCATCCTTATCTGGCATCAAACACAATTATTCAATGCGTAATACAATCAACAGAAAGAAGTATATATATATATATAATATAAATCTGATTCTCCTTCTAATAAAATTATCGGAAATAAAAGGAATGAATACTCATACCATCTTCGACTCCCCAGAATTGATGGCATGATCCTCCTTCTTTTACACTCATGGTGGAGGATAAGAAGCCTCCTGCTTATAGCCTCTTAACTCCTACAGTAATCAGGCTCGACACTCACAGTTATAGAACAAGACAGTTCATCCAAGGACCAAGTTGGCTTATTTATGCGAAGCCTCAACGCATAGGAGTGTAAAACACTCGGGAATGTGAGGATAAGAATTATCCTTTCTTCCTGCTCTTATCCTTTCATGATGAAGGGATAAGATAACAATGTATGGATAAATTAATCTGATCATCATCCTAACACCTTCAACCCAGTGGATAGGTACTTCCAGTCAATCAAGTAAACAATGCTACAACTTTCCTAGGATCCCTCATGGAAACATTATCGTTTTCTTTGGCTAACTCGCATACTTCCGTATTGTGATAAGGCACCCAAAAAGCAGTGTTTTAAAAAGGAGAAACATCAGCCTTATCCTATATCACTATCATAGAATCACATAGGGACACATTTATGCTTTTACCAACATTTTAGTGGATAATGTCCCTATATCCATAAGAGAAAACAAAATTTAGTTTTTCCTTCCATATCTATGTTTATCGCAGGGATAAGATGGCGATTTACGAATAATTTACTCCAACTAAGGGTGAGGATAATCATTATCCCTACTTAACGCCTTCAACTCACCATCGATAGAAGGAAATAAACTAGGTTTTCGGATTTTCTTCAATATTTCCATAAAACCCATATTGTTGGCCTTTTTCTCCAACTCACATACCTCTGAGTCTATGGTAAAGAAGACACGTACAAAGGAAGCTGTAGTGTTGCGGCCTTTTCTACGACATCTAAAAAGGAAATAGTGGTCATAGTTTTCTGTATCGACATTCATTGTTTCTTTTACAAGAATCCTTTCTCTAATTGATTGCTGGCATGACCAGAAAATCCGCGACTTTATCCTACCTTTCTCGAAAATAAAAAGCTAAGGATTATCCACGTCGGTTAGGGCTTATCCATGGCTGTTAGATGTTGATTATCCATGACCTTATCAGTTCAAATAATCCATATCCCTAAAAAATTTCCTTTTTCCGACTCGATATCATTCTATATTCGTAATCCGCTTTTGAAATCGATGAACTTCAAACCTCTTCGGTTTAGAGGATGAGGTCAACCTCTCCCAGATGTTTCAAAAACCACGGATATGGTTGAACCTATCCTGAATCCATATGGGTAATGAACATTTGCCATTATCGCTTTTTTTTTTCTTTTTTTTGGGAGCTAGCAGATAACGATTATCAATGGATAGCCTTCAGCTAACAGTTTGGCAGACAGAGGGTGACTTAGCCAAAAAAAATTATAAATGTTACAATGATTCATTATTTCTCCCTTGACTGCCTACTCTTGAGGTAATACTATCCGCAACCAGTGTAGCGATCTAGAGGGGTGTTGTTGTAATGTTGTTGGTTTATATTTAATTAACCAGATTTTAAAACAAACTAAAAGCCAACATCTTGCGTTCATTCTATCTGTGGCCAGGGTTTTTTTTATGGTCCCATTTACAACCTTCCTCTATCTTGTTGAACATCCATCTAGATCTATGGACCCTATATCCAATACACATATTTTACTATTCACACTCGGATTATATTTTTACACTAACTGTGTTTTTAAGATTATGACTCAAAAATGGCTTGTTACCGACTTAGTAAAATTCAAGATGATACATGTACGAAAAATGATTTCACCCAAAGTTTAGGTTAGGTACCAAATCTATCCAACATCCTAGCAATTTGTATCATCCAGCTCTAAGTAGAGCACATGAAGAACTTTTTGGGGGGAGGTCGTAATTTGGAGTTAGAAACTCCAGAAATCCTAAGTTCCTCAATAACATAGTACGAGGAAGTGAGATAGAGGGAGAAATATGCCATAGAAATCATACCACCTTTTTATGCATGAAAGAAAAACATTTAAATCTTTAAACTCGTCCTTAAACAAACCTCATTTCCCATCATGCATAATTCACTATGCACGATTATGCCATAATTTAATCAATTAAGACCCTTATTTTATAAGGATTGTATACATAAAAACCCCCATTATTTTAATAATAACATGTTATTGATACTTTAATAACCATGTTATTGCTTCGATTCCTCTTCAAAGAATTCTAATTTCCCCTGGATGACAAGAAGTCATGTTCTATGTTTCGAGATTTAACTTCACTCATTTATGGCTTCTGTGTTGTTTTCCTTATACAATTTTATAGCTAAAACCAAATAATCAATGCAAAATCATTCATACTTTGTGGGGGTGGATTGGTCCATAGGCCTCAGTGTTTGAAACTTTTCTCTGATACCATTTGTAACATACCTCCTAAGCCTGCCCCGAGAATTAGCTATTAGGCTCCTTGTTCTGGTAAATTTATCTTTGTTTACTGTTAAGATTTCTTTGTGATCAACAATATTCTTAGTTTGTCATTATATAAACACTCATGTTTTAACAACTGTACTCATATTTTTATCAATTGCATGACACGAAAAGTGGGTCCTCAATGTGGATTTTTATGTTCATCGACAAGACTAATATGCGAGGTCGACTATTAATAATAATTCACATTTGGAGAAAGGATTTATTCCTATCATACAAACATTCCAATGCTTGATGACCCCACCCATTTTTTATTGATTGGTATCTAGGTTATGAATCATGATCATCGTCATACATGCATAGTCAAAAGGTTTAGGGACAATCTGATTGGAAATACGCGAATATAGTCATTGGATACACTTACTATGGCATGCATTGCATAGATAATCATGAATTAGTGATTATACACCTAGAATCATTACCCCATAACTACTCCACATGCCTTAATGTCGAATGTATAAACATTGTCAAGGTAAACCAAAGAAATCACCTAAGTTTTAAAGCGGTGACACACATATCAGTTATTACATCAACTCACATTTTATGTTCCTTTAATGAAATTTACTTGAATCTCATTAATGTACAATAATTTTCGCATGCATCCATTTAAAATCATCTGCTAAACACCATTAACAAAAAATAAATATACTCATGTATAATGGTTACATGCACCAATTTTAACAACTATCACGGTTTCATCATTAACTCTACACTTGGATGTAGTAAAAATCACGTGCACAAACTCAATCATTCTCATAAATACTAATAACACAACTTCTATAACTCTGAGCAACAGTAAGAAATAAATATAGAGGTAAGAAACCATCATACAGTACACTCCACGCATATGAAACCAACCAGAACATCACTTGGAGAGCAGATCACCACCACCCAACCATGAATCACCTTTGATTGCCCCCAAGCCAAGGTTCTTGCCATGGATCAACTGCCTCCAATTGATCTATGCTATGGGTATTTAATACCATCTTCCATGATATGGTTTCCATTAGCGGCATCCCTATTTTATGGATTTTTATCCATTTTCCTAAGCCTTTTTCGGAAAAGCTCGCCTTTATCTCCTGTGAGGCTTTTCCTCATAAAATCTTACCTTTATCTCCCGCAAATATTTTTATGTTTTTTCTGGGATGGATATTTATCTCCAATCCATCAAGCTTATCTAGAATCACATCTAGAAGCTTTATCATGAAATATTTATTTGTATCCCATTCCTCAATGGGATTTGGCAAGAATCTCATCTCTTGGTGTCTCGCTTTTCCAAGTGATTTATTTATTAATTTATTTAATAACGTATTTGATTTTCATATTATACATCATAGCTAGCTTTCCTCAGCTTAGGTTTACAATAGTTGACACATAAGGGAGGGGTGTGGCACCAATGTGCATAATCGACACACGACTTACCGAAATTAAACCCACGTATGTACTTGCCTTTCAGGTTATCAAACTCGTATACATATATATGAAACTATTGACTTATAGATTCACTGCACATCAGATGTTCAGAGCAAACCCATCTCTCATCATACATAATAAAACATGCGTTGAACATAAATATTACAAATCAAATCAATCCATTATCAATATAGTAATTTCAGATCTATTGGATCTGATCCATCATCAAATTCTTTGGTGCATACTTAGTTTTATATCAAACAATTCATTAATAGCCCATTACACGCACACTTTGATCTTAATATCCTTATATAGATTAGACCTTATCCAATACCACAGGTAAAATTATTCGTAATGCCGATGGTATTCTTAGATGGGATCAAATATATGTTGTCACGCTCATTACTATGGGTCAATACCATTATAAAGATCCTTAGTATTTAGGATACCATGGTGTGGAAACTGTATGCACTCTTTCTTCTCCATACCCGCGTATGTACGCATCTTTGCTTCACAGAACTCACGTGTATTTATACAAACATCACCTTCATCATTCTTCTGTCTCTAGACCACTATGCCTTTGACCAAAATCTTTGTCACATGTGTACTATCTTGTAAGAACATCTTGTTAGCATCAAAATTGACAAACTTCATCAAGTAGGTTTCCATCAAGGACAACATATTTTTCATAATGGCAAAAACCTCCCCCTTTAGACTTGATGGCAACCAATGTGGTGTTTGGTTACCAACCATTTGTAGATACCTATAGATATACCAAGTTGCTCTCCAAGAAGGCTTTCTTCAAACACCAAGCTACTCTCCCCCTTTGACATCAAGGGAAAAGTGATGACCAATGTTATATATCATGGAAGGAAGTGTTGTTGGATACTAATCACTGAATGCAGACCATGCTCCCCCTAAGGACATGTTGAATGTTCTAAAGATATACAAGGAAGTAATCAAACATGACCTTTCCTATCATCAATAAATTATATTGACCAATCTCCCAACATAGTGGGGTTACATATTTCACTCAAATTACATTAGATCCCCAACATGGATGACATACATAATTGACTTGACCCCAATAGTTCATTCATGACTGAATATTACAATTAGTACATCATATTTCATTACCTGACCTTTACATCAAATGACATATGTGATATTTATAACCAAGACAAAATACCTAAAGATTGAGGTAGCAAGACCGGGGTAGACTTTAGTACGATATACCATATAGGATCTTTACTATAAGAATCAGAAAATCAACACCATGAACCTCATCAAAATGGTAAGTCACCAACATGTGTTTCTTTAGCAACATAATAAAAAATCATAATGCCAAAAATGTACTATAAGAAGAAAGGAGAAATGCTCCCCCCAAACATGTGCCATTTGTTCACTGTCAAATCAACTTATTCATTAGTCAGGTCATCAAAGAAACTTCATTAATCAAGGCATCAATTTCATATTGGAGCAATTCATAAAACATAAGTATCTGAGCATCAACATATTTTATCTAAAACCAACAAACAATACTTGTCATAAGCATATCACAACTTTTCATTGAGTTGGATCTACTAATACTTCATCACAGGGAAACATACATGACTTTAGGAATCAAAATTCATCTATATATGTGATTGTGCTTCATCAAATCCGGGTACAGATAATAAATTGCAATAAATTTCACTTTTAGCTCCCCCTACACTTAAAGAATTGGCCATAATGATTCATAGAGTCTTGAAGCAGAGACCACTCCTAAATTATGTCTGGGATATTTAAAGGAATCACGTGGAAGAGGCTCTGTAAATATATCTGCAACTTTTTCTTTTAAGGGAACATACTCCAGCTCGACCTTTTGTTCAAGCACATGTTCTCTCAGAAAATGATATTTGATTGGAATATTCTTGGTTTTTTAGTGCATCACAGGATTTTTATAAATACTTATGGAACTGATATTATCACATAGAATGGGAATAGGTGGAGAGCAATTGATTTTCATATGATGCAATGTTTGCATCATCTAGGGAAGTTGTGTGCAACAAGATGAAACAACAACATATTCAACTTCTACAGTAGATAAAGCAATGGAGCTTTGTTTTTTGTTGAACCATGATACCAAGTGGGGTCCCATGTAGAATTCTCCTCCACTAGTGTTTTTTCATCCATCAACATTCCCTGTGCAATCTACATCTGTGAAAGAATGAAGAGTAAGATCTGCATCTTTTGGATACCATAAACAAAAGTCTTGAGTTCCTTGTAGATACTTAAATATCATCTTAAATAAATTAATATGAGTTTCTTTCGGATTTGCTTGAAATTTTCCAACAATGCTAACTACATGCATGATATTTTGGTCTTGTGCATGTAAGAGAAAGTAAGCTTCTAATCATAGATTTGTATTCTAGTTGGTTGACTGGGGATGAATCATCATGTGAACTAAGATTGCATCTTGTTACCATTGGAGTGCATATAGGTTTGCAGTCTTCCATTCCATATTTCTTCAAAATCTTCTTGAGGCACTTTATTTGTGAGAGGAAGATACCATCTTTTGCTTGCTATACTTGTAGTCAAATAAAATATGTTAGTTCACCAAGCAGGGAAATTTCAAATTCTTGAGGCATGACAGAAGAAAACTTTTGACTCATGGCCTTTTCATTGGTGCCAAATATGATGTCATCTATGTAAACAACAACAATTAAAATTTTATCATCATCCATCTCTATATATAGATTATTCTCTGCAAACCCCTTAGTTAAACCTGGTTGATGAAGATACCTGTCAAGACGATAATACCATGCACGAGGAGCTTTCTTTGGCCCATATAATTCCTTCTTGAGTTTGAAAACAAGATTTTTATCATTTCCTAAAATGAACACTTCAGGTTGTTCAATATAGACTTCTTCTTCTATGTCCCCATTTAGAAATGCAGATTTAACATCCATTTGATAGACTTTGAAATTATGAAAGATTGAAAAGGAAAGAAACATTCTTATGACTTCAAGTCTGGCCACAAGTGCAAATGTTTCTTCAAAGTATATTCCGTCTTGTTTCACATAGCCTTTGCATACAAGTCTTGCTTTGTTTCTAATTACCTCTCCATTTTCATTTAATTTGTTTTTGAATACCCATTTTGTCCCAATAACATTTTTATCATGAGTTCTTGGTACTGATTCCCATGTATGGTTATTTTATATTTGGTCAAGTTCTTCATCCATAGCCTTAACCCAACATTCATCTTCGCTAGCTTGATTTACATTTTGTGGTTCAATTGTGGATAGTAAGGCTATATAACTAGAAGTTCCAACAAGAGTTCTTTTAGTTTTTACTCCATCTTCCTTATCACCTAAAATTTGAGGTTTCAGATGATTTTTCTAAACATACCTTGATGGAGTCTTTTCTAATGCTTGTGTACTCTCACTTCCTTCTTCTGATGATTAATTGATTCTTTCTCCAACATTCTTTTGGTTTGTTGTAGGAGTATCTTCGTCATCTTCTAGTGCTTCCCTTTTATTACTCGTGGATGATTCATCAATCATAACATCAATGAATTCAATAATATTTTGAAGTCTTTTATTGTAGTTTTCATATCCTTTTCTTCTAGAGGAGTATCCAAGGAGAATTCCTTCATCAACTCTAGCTTCAAACTTTCCAAGTTTGTCATCATTATTCTTTATGTAACATTTGCTTCCAAAAACTCTACAATGATTAACAGTTGGAGGTTTACCAAACCATAGTTCATGAGGAATTTTGTCATTTTTTACCAAAACATGAGCTTTGTTGAGGATATTTACTATTGTGTGTGCTTCTTCCCCCCAGAAGGTATGAGGTGTTCTGGACTCATCAAGCATGGCACGTGCCATTGTTGGATTATTCTGTTCATTCTTTCTCCTACTCTATTTTGTTGAGTTTTAGCTACAGAAAATTGTCTCTTGATGCCATGTTGTTCACAAAAGTTGAAAAAATCATCTAATATAAATTCTCCCCCACTGTTAGATCTAAGACATTTGATTTTTAATCTAACTCAATTTCTACTAGAGCTTTGAATAATTTAAATTTGTCAAATTCTTCATGTTTATGTTTTAATAAGCCAATCAAACACATGAAAGTAAAATCATCAATGAATAATATGAAGTATTGTTCCCCCCAAGGAGACTTATTTCTCATAGGACCACACAAATCAATATGAATAAGTTTAAGTGGCTTACTCAAAGTACCTTGTTTGGCATTAAACTGTACTTTGGTTTGCTTACCGAATTGCCATGATTTGTATATGGTACTTTATGGTAGAGAGATGCCAGGCAAGTCATGAACTGCTCCCATTCTATTTGACTTATGTAGTTGACTAAACCTTAGGTGTCCGAATATTCTATGCTAGAGCCAACTTTCTTATGATTTTCTCAAGTAACAATGTTCTAAATCGCCTTCCAAAACATAGGCATTACTTGGAGTTCTCGTTCCCTTTATTATGATTTTACCTTTATCGAGATTCCAAACCACACAGTTCTTTGATCTAAAAATAACCTCATGCCCTTAGTCACACATTTGACTAACACTCAACAAGTTATGTTTTAATCCATTAATAAACAAAATATTCTCAGCTTTAACTTTTTCTTTCAGCAAAACAATTCCTTTTCCTTTGATAGCAGCAGGTGAATTATTTCCAAATGTTACATTCTTTTCTTTATTTATTTCATTAAAGGTCATAAACTTATCTTTATCACTTGTCATCTGCTTTGAGCATCTTCTGTCATTGTACCATATATTTTCTTGATATCCTGCATATAAAGCTAGACCACAGTTTTCAGATTCCATGGTCTTCTTTTTCATACCTTACATGGTGTTGCCTTGTGTTAATTCTGAGTTTTTGATCACATTTTTCTCTTGCATTCAAATTCTTTATGCCAAAATTTATTGCAAATGGAACATTTAGTTTCATCTTGAAGAAGTGAGAAAGTATTGCAATAATATTCCTTTACCGCAATCTCATTCTTTTGTTTTCTTGCTTCTCTAGTCACGATAGTTTTGTAAGAAACACATTGAGAAACCCGTTGAAGCCTCGAAATTCTCTACAATGACATTGAGGATGACCACCCAGTTCGAACCTTAAAGAAATTCATTTTCTGTTTGGAACAGTGGTTCTGACTAGTTTAACTAGGACCAGTTACCTTCTCTCAATCTCCAATGGCTTAAAATATGACTTTCATCCACAAATGGAGAAGAGACATTAGATTAGTCCTCTTGCTGATCAGGCAAGAAAGTGATCCTTAAGCTGATCTAGGGCCCAGCCAAGCCACAACTAAAATTTGCCTCTTTTTGAAGAGGACTTTTAGGAATGTAGAATTAAATCTATATGAAAAATTATTCTAAAATACAAGAAAAAGGAACTAAATCCTAATCCTATCTCAATTAGGTAGATATAGATCTATCCCAACCGAGAGAAATATATTTAAATGATTGGGATTTAAATGTGTTTGGCTTATAATGAATATCAAGCTAATGAAGTAGTTCAATTAACTGACAGTATGAATACCAAAACACATTCTATTCAAAGACCTCTTAACTGAAATAATCACCCAAAAAAATTTAGGAAGTAGTTCACAAAATGATATTGATTGTTAAATCAGTAATTCAAATAATTAAAAGAGAATATGAGGAAATAGTTCACAACATATCATTATTTTTTAAATCAATATTAAAAGACAAATTTCTGAGTAAATAGTTACTCAGAAATCAGAATTAAACCCATAAGAACAGAGATAAATAATAACATATGATTGAGACAAATTACTCGACAATAGTGCATAAATATGAATAAAATGACACATTCCTACCATCATAAAATGAAACTAGTATTTAAAACAATAGTATCAGAAATACCGATTTATTGAATTCATTTCTCTGGCTCTTGTCTCCAACAATCCTCTACAATCTTTGAACTTTTGTTGTTACAACAAGAGCTGCAGTAGTGCAAGCTCTACCCATCATATATAATTAAGAATGCAAAAGAAAAATCCTCAATAATCTCCTGATCTAATGTCTCTTCTCCGTTGGTGTATGAAACTCATATTTTAGGCCATTAGAGATTGAGAGAAGATAATTGGACCTATTTAAACCAGTCGGAACCACCATTCCAAATGGAAAAGGAGTTGCTTTAAAGTCCAGACTCGGTGGTCATTCCCAATGTTGTTGTAGCAGATTTCCAGGCTTCAACACACCCTTATGACCAAAATTATGATAAGTGAAGCATTTACCATTAAAGTAGGAGTTTCTGGGAGTATAGAACCTTCTTGTGTAGTTTTCCCTTTGATTGTAGTAAGGGACATTTACCTGAGAAGTGTTTAATATTTTATTCTTTTGCTGATGGCTGGCATTTTTTTTACTGCTTCCTTTTACTGCATTGAGATAACTTCTTGTACCTATTTCAGAAGGCTTTACAATCTTTGATTATTCTCCACTATATCCAAGACCTTTTCTTATGAGAGGAGAGTGTTGCACTTTGATGATTTCATCTAAGGTTTCAGATCCTTTAGCAAACCTAAGATTTAGACCATTTGTTTTCTCAAGTTCCTTCCTTAGACTTAATATTTCTAGTTCTAACTTTTCATTTTTCTTTTCCTTTTCTAGGATTTGTTTCTTTAGAGCTTCTTCTTCTACTTTGGATTCTTCCAAATGAATTTTAAGCTGAAGAAATTATCCTTTTCTTCTAGGGCATCCATAAAAACAACATTAGTCTCATCAATACATTTATCTTCAAATGCCATAAGTAATTGATATTCTTGATCTAAATCACCTTCTTCACCATTTGAAAGACCATCAATATCTTCATGAGTGTAGAAGCTTCTTTTTTTTCGATCTTTGCTCTAAATTTTTTTTTTTGCTGAATTCTTTTGTTTCTCATGATTTTCTTTAACATTTGGCAGCATAGTGACCCACTTTACCAAAGGAAAAACATTTGAAAGGAATCTTACCTCTAAATCTTCCAGTACCTACTTGAAGTTTCTTCACGAAATTTTCCTCTTATTCATATGATACATAACCTAGTTGCTTAGGTTCCTCCATTTCGTTTCCTTTAGAAGTAGCCTTAAATGCAACTTCTCTTATATCCGAGGGACCCCCTTTCCTCATTTCATACTCTATTAGAATACCATGAAGATGTTCAACAATAAGGTTCTTCAAATCCTCCATTTCTTCAATGGCAAATACTTTTGAATCAAATTACAGATTTAGAGACCTTAACATTTTCTCAACCAGCGATGATTCTTTTACTTCCTCACCAAGATTTCTTATTTAATTAATGATATCATCTACTCTAAGAAAGAAACTTGCAATGATTTCATCATTATGCATTCTAAGAGTTTCATATTGAATTCTAAATGTTTGAAGTTTGGGACTCTTTACCTTGGTGTTGCCTTCATAACTTTGGATAATCCTATCCCAATATTTCTCATTGAATTAACGATCTCATCCACTCTAAGAAAGAAACTTCCAACACTTTCGTCATTATGCTTTCTGAGAGTTTCATATTGAATTCTAAATGTTTGAAGTTTGGCACTCTTTACCTTGGTATCGCATATAGCCTTTACTGTATTGAGTTGCATAACATTGACAAATTTTGATTCTGCCAAACTTCCTAACAGAGCATTGACAACTTTTGCATTGGTCTCATCCTTATTATTTTCTGCTTCATCTCTGAGAATGGCAGATGGATATCGATAACCTCCTTCATCGATTCCCCAAACATCAGCTCCAAGTGACTCTAGGTAAGCTCTTGTTTTGGCCTTCCATAAAACTAGATTGGATCCATTAAACAATAGTAACCGGATGGATGCTACTCCCTCTTGGTTGCTCATCTTGTTGAATCTTACTTCAAGCGATCAAGCTTCTTTTGAAGGACCTACTTTGATACCAATTGCTGGGAAAAATACTGGGGGGAGGGTGAATAAGTATTTAAAAAAACTCACTTAAAGTTTTATTTTCTTACTCTTCTTTTTGTACATGAATTTACTAAAAGAAACATGCGTATATATGTGACTGTTATGCAAACAACTAGCGTATATTTAGTTAACTTACTTTTCAATTGATTCATCATCTCTTTGTAGTGAACGAGTGTATTAGAACCTCATTAAGCATTATTTAAATAGTAACTATGTGTAGTAAGAACAAAATAAACCATCACACATAAGCTACACACATGAACACCAATATTTTAGGTGGAAACCAAATGTGGGAGAAAACCACCATTGTTGTCGTCTCTATCTTATTTTATTATTAAAAAAAACTTCTTACAATCTTGTACTGGTGTAGACTCATACTAGCATGCAGGCACCCACCTGCAGAAGGTTACAACCTTCTCTCGATCTCCAACATCCATTGGAAGGGAGCTCCAACCCCCTGATCTCGTTTACCGACACCCACCGGAAGGGAGCTCCTACCCCCTGATCTGATTTACCAGCTACCACTGGAAGGAAGTTTCAACTCGCTTACTGAAGCATCCAACCCTCAGCACCACCATGGACTGCGTTTCACAAATTTTCACACTGGATCCACCCGATATAAAACATCACAACTTGTAGGCTGCTTTTCATCAAAATTTTAGACTGGACCCACTTGCATCATTTAAGCCTAATACCAAATATCAAAACTGAAATTGATCACTGCAACAAATCACTCAATCATTGAACCAACTGAATCAACCAATCACTGAACCAAATGAGACCCAAATCAATCAACTTATTCTCAAACAACCAAAACAGTTAGATCACTGTAACCAGAATACCAATATTGAACCCAAACACTACATCAACTCATTGAACCAACAGAAAACCCTGATCAATAAAATGTTAGAATATATACGCTACTTTACTTTAGAAAATTTGCGTGTATACACGACTTCCTTGAAGCATACCTGTGTACAAATATGAAAACATTGAACATTGAAACTCAATCATTGTCATTCTGAAATAGACACTGAGTTACACCCTGAACCACTGAATTACTCTGAGATAATCACACAACCATCAGATATCTTCAATCACATATCGCTAGTAGCATCATTACTCTTCAATCAATCAATTCAACTTCAATCATCAATGTTAAACCCCTATCATCAAGTAAGACTTCATTGACAAACAATAGAAACCCAAAAAGATTGATTAGACTGATGAAAGATATTATTCAGTAAAACCCTATCTTATATACACGCTTTCCACAAAACAATTCTGCATGTATACGCGCTCTTCAGGAATCAAGCGCGTGTACAAATATTTCTAGAGTACATAATCGACACGCGACATACCATCATTAGATCTATGTATGTACGTGCCTTTTTGTTTATCAAACCCATGTACATATCTACAACTATTGACTTATAGGTTTGTTGTACATCAAACCTTTATAACAAACCCATCTCTTGTCATACATAATAAGACATGCGTCAGACATAAATATTACAAATCAAATCAATCCATTATCAATATAATCATTTCATAGCTAATGGATCTGATCCATCATCAAATTACAGGGTGCATAATTATTTTTATATCAAACAATTCATTAATAGCCCATTACATGCACACTTACTTCAGATCTAACTATTCATGAAATATTCGTCACTTGTGTTATCACCCTAAAATTTTTGTTTCTAAGATTTGGAAAGTTTGCCTTGTTTATAGTCATAGTCTTATAGGTTTTTGGTCATCTCATCTCAATAAGTGTCATTCTCTTTTCAAAAAAAAAAAAAAAATTCACAGCCTCATTCCATGTCCTAAAAGCCTCACCATGTGTTTTTACATCACTAAGATTCCAAAGGATTGGTGTTAGCCTTGGTCTAGTCTTTCCATGGTCGCTTTAGTGTCTAAGATTTAGAAAATAGTCTTGTTGGTATGGTCAAATAGGGTCAACACTCCGTTCTTGCCCATCATTGGCCCCACATCACACCTAAAATTCCATGTGTCAAACTTGTGTCAAGGTTTTCATGCACTACAAGCTGCCTAGGAGTTTTCATAGCACAAAACCTAGAATTTTCACTGGCTGCACTACGAAATCGTGGATTCTGAACTAGGAGTTTTCGTAGCACGCTACAAAACCCCTGAAAAAGCCTGTTTCAGCATAAAAAACTTTGTTTTCTGCTTTTACTAGTCAACTTCCAGAAGGGTTTCTGAGCAGTTGAGAACTCAATTTTGAAAAATGAAATAGGATTTTTCTTCCTAACATACTGAGATACAAAAATTTCTTTCATTTTGTTCAAATTCGTTCTTAGGTGGGAGGAATTTATGCTTAAACGTGCGCTACAAAACTGCTGAAAGTCAAAGTTTGTCTTCTGGTTTTAGCAGTCTTTTTCAAGATCAGTTTCTGGTTATAGGAAAAGGTATTTTGGAATTATGAGGGAGGTTTCTCTTCACCAACTCTCCAGCTACAATAACCTATCTCACTTTCTTCATAAGTTTTTTCAGTTGGGAGATAATAAGCTTTCTTTGAGACCCTAATTTCAGAGAACAGATGTTTCCTGTTTGACACGTGTTTTTCAAGTACATTTTCGAGACAGCTAGAGAAGTGTTTTAAACAAACAAGAGAGGTTTTTGTTCTAGACGGCATGGAATACAAAAACCTCCTTCAGTTTCGTAAAATATGTCATGAGTGAGAAGATAAGGGCTCTATCCCACGTGCCATTTTCAAGGATCCTAAGCCTAAAAACAAGGAAACATGTTCCCTAATTTCTAGGGTTTGTCATCAGAAGTCAGGTGACAACGTGGGAGGCTTCATCAAATTCGACTTCATGAGGTTGCAGATATCAAAGAATGCTTTCAATGTTTAGATAAGGTTGTTGTAATCATAACAAGGAGGTTTATTCCTAATTGTATTAGGACTCTAGGACTGCTAGTTTATTGTTATTTGTATTTAATAGTTTGTTTTATGGTTAGAATAGGTGTCACTCATAGCAAATTCGAATTCTCTTGATGCGGGATGAAGGAATACATGTTTTAAATGCTATATATAGAGCAAGAGGTCGAATTAGCAAAGGGTTGGAGACTTTTTGTCTCAGCTGCTGCTCTATGTGCAGGCTGTGTATATTTTTAACCTAATGCAGAATTTCTACTTAGACAACTCAAGATTCATGAAGAGTTCTTGTTTTGATGGCATCTTCCAATACTTACATTGTAGTGATGTTTACTTATGATACTCAGAATTCATCAATGATGCTCTAACTTCCTTCATAGATAAACTAACTGTGTTTCACTTTTTTATATTTGCATTTCTGCACTTGAACTCTATAATGCCTTGACTTCCATGCTAGGAGAATGTTTTGGCTTCACTAATCAGGATTCAAAGAGAGTTTTTAATGTCCTATTGTCTCATGGCCCTCCTCTTTCACTTATTTGCAGTGGTATGAATACATGTTACTTAGAACTCATCAATGATGCTCTAACTTCCTTCATGTATTGATAAACTGTGTTTCCTTGCATTGTATCTTTGTTTTGTTGATGTATAAAAACTATCTATGCCCTAACTTCATGTTAATCTGATCTTGTTGTGGTAGTGAACATACTTTGACTCCATAGCCCAATGGTAGCCAGCCTTCATCTTTCAACCTTTAAACATATACAATCACAAACCATAGAGTTAGCCATCTATCTTATTCTTTAATCAAAATCATTAACCCTTTGAGAGAGCCCTCTCAGGCTGAGGAGGCTAAGCCTTAGCTAAAAGTAGGTTTGAAACAGTTACTCAAGGTCTACCTGATCAACAGCCTTTCAGGGATTGATTTTGAGATAACAACTTGCACACACAAACACTTTGATTTGATCTCCTTATATAGATTAGGCCTTATCTAATACCACAGGTCAAATCCTCAATAATGTCGATGGTATTCTTAGATGGGATCAAATATTGATTTTCGCACTCATTACTATGGGTCAATACTATGGTAAAGATCCATGGTATTTAGGATACCATGGTGCGGACATTGCACGCGCTTTTTCTTCTCCATACCTCCATATGTACGTGACTTTGCTTCATAGAACCTGCGTGTATTTATGAAAACATCACCTTCATCATTCTATTGTCTCTAGACTGCTATGCCTTTGACCAAACTTGTTGTCACATGTGTATTAGCTTGTCAGAACATCTTGTTAGCATCATGTTTAAAAGATTCATCAAGTAGTTTTCTATCAAGGACATCACATTTGTCATAATGCCAATGTTTGGAGCACTAGTTGAGTGTATTTTGAGTTGTAATTATTTAATTCAGTCTAGCTTAGTTAAAGTTAGTCAAAATAGTTCCAACTGATGGAGGAATTAGCAGGGTGCATCCTGCAGTAGTGAGGTGTAACCTACAGTAGTGGGGTGTAACCTGCATTAGTGGGGTGTAACCTGTCAAACAATGGGGTTCTTCCTTAAGTACAATGTGGTGTTTCCTACAATGATCAACTAGTAAACTGAAGATTCGCTCATAATTAACTCATGCATGTCATATTAGACAAAGACCCTATTGAGATTGGAGTTCAGGGACAGTGTAATATGAGTTGTAAAATCATCTAAATTGAATAGATGGTGCATGCAATCAGAAGAAGGCCTAAAATAAATCATCCCTTAATTAGAAAACTTACTAATTTTAACCATTCATTTTTTCATTAAAAGGAGGAATGAAGGAAAAATTTTAATGATTGGTTTGGTGAGCATGAGTTGGTGAGATGAAGAAATAGGAAGCACAAGTTTGTGCATCGAGTTTGTGATATAAAGGTGTGCCAAGAGAAGATTATGCACAGGTTGGTATTAAGACATATAGAGATAGTGCAGAGGTTACTCAGGCTTCAGAAAAGCATTGTAATCTTCTCATATTTTCCGATTAATGCAATATACTGATAGCAGGGGTTTTTAGTTGTGGCTTTCCCCAAGAAATCATTGTGTTCTATGTGATTGAATTCTTTCTCTTATATGCTTCGTGATTCAATCAATCAATTATTGTTTCCACTGATGAGTAGAGTAGATTCAAGTCAATTATTTTAGCATATTACAATTTCCAGTTTGAATCTACAATGAATTTCTACATTACTTATGCTTTAAAATATTATGTTTCCATTCTGATATACTGGGACTTTACATTTGCAATTCTAATATTCTTGTGCTTATTTATGTATTTTTCATCTATGTAGTGATTATTTTTCTCCAATTGATAAATTTCTTCTTCCAACAATTAAAAAAAGAAAATATCGCCCTAAAATTTCTAGTAATGTATAATTGTTTATTTTCTTGTAAACTATGTAGGTGCTTGATAAGGATGATGGATTTATTTCAAAAGGTAACCTGAAAAGTGGTGCAAGATGGGCAGTGGAATTGGGTCATCAAACTATGGGGTTCCCTATCATAGTGGATAATATGAGTCAGATCCGACAATTGCTTATAGAGGTCAGTTAAATTCTTAGATTAACAAGGTTTTTATATGCATTCAATAACTCAATTTTCTTATTTTGAGACATTCTTTAACATTGTGATGTTATCTTGTGTTGGTTTTCACCAATATTTTAAATGTTTTCTGAGGAGTTGGGTTTGTTCCTTGAAATAGCTAACATCATTTGAGGCTTGGGGATTATGATTTTAAAGGGAGTCATGGAAGCTTACTGTGAAAAGATCTAACCTTGCTTTGTTATTGAGGTAATCACATGGTTGCAATTAACATAATTAATTCTCAGGTCTTTGATTCCATTTCAAGATTCCGCTTTTATATGTGTTTGGTTGCTTGAACACATTATACACTTTTAGAATTGGAATTTTGGATTCATAATGAGAAAAAGGTATGCAATTTTTTTAATCTTGCTTGTGTTTCTAGAGTTGGATAAAAGTGCCAAACCAAAAAAATTGCTATGATTGATTCTTAATAACTAATAGTTGGAGATTGTTCTTGGGAATTTGATTGTGTAGGATTGTAGACCATAAGATACGCTAGCTATCAACCTCTATATTTCACCATATGTTCTCATGTATGTTCTAGCATATAAAATTCTGAAGGCACCCTAGCCTGATTTGTCATGTTGTGTAATTTGGAAGTTTCACAATATTTTTGCATAGTAGTGGCTTCTTGGATTGGAAGTGAAACTCTAATGATGTAAAAATATCAATATTGTTCTAAGAACCACACATAAATTTGAAAATCACAATTTTGATCATTAGTGAGCCCTCGACATGCATGATACTAAATAGTAAAGACTACTTGCACTTAACAAAAGACAAGGTAAATAAGTGAAATTTTTTTGGTAGACTTAGTACCCTCACTTGAAGGTGTAAATTTGAATTATGGAAGTGTAGGAAAATTGAGAAGGAGAAATAAATTCGCACTATATTTTATGACTTCTCCTTAGGTACATTTATAGGAGGTTGTGTGCAATCAGGTCAGGTCGTAACACAAATTTTAACCTGAGAAATATAATTGTGCCACTTGGCATGCAATTTTAACACCTTGGAGTGCATTCTAAGTATGGAATATAATGTTTCATGACATATAGGATAACTTATTTTCCTTATCATCCATCAGGTTTGCAATTTATGTACATGGCATGCATTTTTTAATGCAAGTGGACATTTTGGCACTATGAAAATAATAGGTAGAAAGCAAAGTTGGTCTTACAAAAAGCATATTTTTGCCAATGGGAGTATAAATCAAGGTAAGAGATGGTGCTCGTGAGAAATATGAGCATGTATCCCCTCAGACGTGGCATGAAAAAAATAATTGGAGAGGCTAACTTAGAAAATTGTATGTTCCAAAGGCCTCCAAGCATGGGATTGGTGATCAATTTTGACTTTTCCAAACTCAAAGATGACATATTCCATGGTAGGATACCTAACGGTTTGGGAACTTGTCTTTTAACAATTAATTCCTAGAAGGAGATGTCATGTTTTACATTGTAAAAGGGATTAATGTTGAGGGTTCCAGATTACTTCCTTGATTACCAATGGATGAGCAGAATGATGATCATCTTTGACTTGATCAAAGGGATAATATATACTTATTGTAAAATAAACTTTGACTTTACCGAATGTTCAAGATTAGAAATTAGATAATCATTTATACTTTTTCAAAACAGTCTATATTGAGGATATTGTAAAATATGTAAATAGGGGGAGGAAATTCTTCCTTAGGGCTGTGGATTTTTTGGTGTTTAATCCCCCATAGTTTCTGAGGGAAGTACAACATCTGTGTAGCCATAGTTGTTTTGTTCATCCTTTTCCCTTTTCTATAGATCAAGCTTATATGTTAATGTTGCAACCATAAGTTGTTATTGATTAGTGTGTATCTGTATTTCATGCAATAGAATTATTTCCCTTGATACTTTTGAGTAGATCAAGAGGAGAAGTCATGATTTGTTATATATCCTCTACTACTCTTTGTAAGTTTAAAGCAATCCAAGATAGCATGTTCACACTAATCTGTTAAGAAGGTTTGGTTAATCAAGCTATTGGTTATTTTTCTTAGACGGTCCATTGATGATTATGGTTTGAAGTGAAATTTGGTTCATCCCAAAAAAACATTATCCACATTAATACAGAAATTTTGTTGATTTGAGTTAGAGAATCTATGTTCAAGTAAAGGAATCCATCGCCCAATGAGCAATGACTAGTCTTAATTGAGATTATCTTATTAATCATTGCTATATATAAAACCTTGTTCAGTGATCTAATGTATTACATTTGAACTCACATTGCATATCAAAAAGGATGGCAAAGGTAATAACCCTGGTTGCATTTCCCTGCTTATTTTAATCATTGAAAATTTAAGTAAATTAAATGGGTCGAGTAGGGGACATGAATTATAGAGATGAGGTGGAAGGGGAAAGCTAATTGGAATGTGTACTTGTGTGGCATATTCTAGCAAGTAAATAGAAAAAAAACCAAGGATGATAAAACAAAAACTAACAAGAAAAAATTCAGAGAGACAAAGGGCAACTAGCATGATTTCATGGGTTGAAGAAACCCTATCCAGGAAAGCAAAAACGTGGGAGGAAACAAAATGTGGAAGAGGGAAGGAAGGGAAATGCTTCTATGTTTATCATTACAAGGGTTATTTAGGAGACTTGTGTCTACCTGTGGGATTTACTCTCTGCTTGGTTCACTAGCCGTTTCTAGGCTATTAGCTTTATTAGCATTCCTAACATGAATGCTCCTGACTTGTAGCTTTACTCCATGTTTGTATATATATCTACACATCCACTCCCATATCTTCAGTGGTTATGACTGGAAATCCTGTCGATGCTACCTCTCCCTTGTCCCTAGTTATGCTGCCACACTTTTCTAACAAGAAACCATTCATTCATTTTGGCCATAGGTAGCCTAAATTTATCTTCTCTCCTAAGAATAGGTTGGCCCTCTGTTCAATTTTCCATGTGCCATCACTGGCTTGTCTACATGACTTTGGGTACCCTATAGAAAGAGGTATACACCTAGTTTAAATGTAGTAAAGGGCTATTGGAATTTCACCACATCAAACGCATCTTAGAGACCCTTGTCATTACCAAGTTAACCTTGTAACTTTGCTCCCTTCTATCATGTTCATAAGTTGTTGTTACCAATAGATCTTGGTTGCAGTCATTGTTCATAGGTAGTGAGCTCTCACTGCCATATTTTGTTGAGAAGTCTCAGGAGCCCTGAAGGAAAAAGAGGCTAGGCATAAGCCTCACCTCCATGTACTCAAATCTAGAAAATTAATGCATCCTTTTGGAAATTTTCCTAATCTAGGTTAGAATTACATCTAGGCCACATTACTTTCACTGACAACTATGTTAATGCAAAGCTGGTGTAATAAAAATTAATAGAAAATATAGTGGCAAGCTCGTTCATCTTGACATGATAGTATATCCAAGCCTGGTTGGGATGACACTTAGCTATATATCTCTTGGGGAATCTAGAAGCTTTTATAAGGTCTCAAAATTGGATGTGAGCTTGAATAAAAGTATTGTGATGTAATTTGAGGGTGGAGGGTGTTGGCCCTCTAGAGACTCGGTTCTAGCCAAGAAAACCATTAGCAGGTACCTCACAACACTCTGTAATCTAGCTTTGGGGTGATTGGATTACATGAAGGAACACCATGCCATCCAATCTAAGGTTAGGAGGAGAGTTGCAGTCTCCTGCTCAGTCGCACAGAGATAAGTACTTTTCACCGTTGCTGACCTTATTTTATAATTCCTAAAATTATTACTATGTCCAATGATTGTGTGAGATACATCTTCTTAGGGTGGAAGAATGATCACGTCTTAATGACACCTATATTTTTTATAAAATTATATATGACTGTATGATATAACATCTATTAATGCATATATGAGTGTTGTTGTGTTGATGTGTATGTTGGTGACAATATATCTTTGAGTGTGTGCTTTACTCTATCTTTCTTATAGGGATTCCTCAAAAGATAAATAAATTGGTGAACATAAGTAAATAATATGAACTATAACTAAAAATATGATCTGAATCTGCTATCAATTGGGGTTCTAACACCAATGATGTGAGCCAACCCAGAATTATGCTATTATAACTGAAATATGAAATCCAAAAATTCTGGAACTATATCTGAAATATGAAAAATAAATCAGACAAAAAATAAAAAAAATAAGAAGGCCCTAATTGTATAAAAAACTTGGATAATTATAAACTAATATCAAAGATATGGATACAACCAATGACAAAAAATACTAGTGATTTCAACCAGAACTAGATAGTGACTTCGAAGAAAAAATGTAAATGCTAGCATGAAGTAATTTTGTAGCTGAGTAACCTAGAAAATAAGTATATTAAAGAGGAATTTTTCTGAGAAGGTATGGATGCCAACTCAGGTTAAATCTATAGTAGTATGGATGTTTCCTTTACTCCAAGTCGTGTCTTCCAAAATCCATGCAATAAGAAACTTCACAAACAACTTCATCAAGGTATGGAGGCCAACTTAGGACAAATCCAAGGCAGTATGGATGATTCCCTTGCCCTAAATGGTCTCTTTCATACCACCTTCATAAAAATCCTTTACTCTAATGTCTAATGGTCATTTTATATTTAGTCATTCAAATTTCCATAGAAAAGAGGAGTTACAAACTTCGACGAGTGACACTTATGAGTGAAAGTTGTAACTAAATATATGGAGTTACAAACAATTTTATGATGAGAGGGACAATTATTTTTAGCTTTTCGGGTTACTTTGAAATTTTTTACACCATGTTTGTGCCCTGGGGGTGCTTCATCAGACATCGGGTGCATGGTGTATGGTTGGCCTATGTTCTTCCATGATGGACTTGGACATTCGAGGTGGTTTACTATTTTTTGCTAGAGCTTGTTTGGATGTTTGAAAGACATTCTTCCTCGAAGTTTTGGATAAGTATGGAGCTTGATGACTTCATGTTGTCAATGCATGAAGGAAGTTTGTGTCCTTGGAGTAGATTTTGGAATTTTGGAGGAGGCTGTTGAGCCCTAGATAGCATGGGGTTTCTTGGTTGCTGGAATGTAGGTTTATACTTAACATGTGGACTCTTGGGTTGAGGGAGTGGACATGTAGGTGTGAGAGTCCTTAAGGCGACATATGACCTTGGATATGCATTGTCCTTAAGGAGACACATGACCTTGTAGATGCATTGGAGCTTTGGAACTCTGGTGGATTTTTGGACCTTGGGGAGTAGTGTTCATGCCATGGAGCCTTGCTTACTAATCATTGTCACCTTTGAGCCTGACATGTCATGTCACTTAGAGTAGAGTTATTTACATGGGTGGACCTACTTGCATCTTGCAAGTTTTCTTGTAGTAGACTAGGTCCACTTGATATTGCAAATCCCCCTTACCTCTCATATAAATAAATGAAGGAGCGAGTTGTTATTATAATCGATCATGCACTTGTGAATATTCCTTTTTATACTTGGGTTAGAGATGTACAAGCATTGGTACTCTCTCTCTCTCTCTCTAGTTCAATATTCTTTGTACTTTATGTCTTTTTGTCTTAAGGTGCTATGGTTTCTTAGAGCATTCACCCAAAAAATTCATATATATATATATATATATATATATATATATATATATATATATATATATATATATATATATATATATATATAAATAAGAAATGAAACCCATGAACATAATCACAAACTATCACATAATTCTCCAAGATTTCAAAAACCCTAGATAGGGAAAGCCAAGAGAAACCCTATCTCTAACAAAGATACTCCAACAATCTAAAATCACCATGAGAAAAACCTCTATGTTAGAGTATCCTTGGTGGAGTAAGTGTAAACCCTAAGTTGTACTTATTGAGGAGGAATAGAAGAGGAGATGCATTGCATGAGACTAAGGAGGACTTTCTAGTGGACCTTTTAGCTTGTTGGAGTATCTTTGGTGGAGCTATGGTTTCTATTGGTTGAGAAGGAAGAGAAGAGGAGATTCCTTGCATGAGACCGAGGACTAACCAGTGGTGATTTTATCTTGTTGGAATAACTTTGGTGGAGCTAGGGTTTCTATTTTTTTTCCCTATCTAGGGTTTTTGAGAAATTAGATCATTATGTGATAAATTGTGATTTTGTTTATGGATTTCAATTCTTACACACACATATGACATTGTCAACTGCCCAAAATTGTGTTATTTCAGATTTGAATTCCATCTTACCACTGCTTAACATACCTTGTCACTCCCATAATGTAATTTAAAAGTTTTTACTTCCATATTTTCATAAATACAATGTCGTCAATAATATAGTTAAACACATCCATATTCATAGTTACATCATATTCCAATAATATATACATTCATTGTATCAATTAACAATTGTCTCATGAAGAGCAATCACGTCACAAGCGACAATTGAGCTTGGTTGGGGAGGATATTAATTTATCCTCTCAACTTCTTGAGCTAGACAAAACAAACTGTTTATACTCATACTCAATCACTAAGGATATTTGATAATTTATCTCTATATTGGACTCCTTAAACTTTCTCAATTAGCAACAAATAATGATTTTTAAAATCCTTTCATACAAACTTCCATTTATATCTTTATGACCATTTACAATTATCGTGAGTCACTATTAGTAGATTTCTTGTCATGCCAAGCACTATCATGATTTCACATGCACGTAATTCCTTTCTTTATGTATTTTGATTCCTCTCTTACCATATGCATACAAGGAAAATTGATTGGTTCCAACATATCCCTAATTTAGATTTTCATTATTTTTAAAATTCTTATGCCTTCCACATGATGAAGAGGAACACCAATATGACATTCATACTATATATTTTGGCACAATTATTTGTGATATTTCATTCAACTTGGAGTTGTATTTATCCATGAATTGACTTGTTTTCCCGAATGACAGATCGCAAGATTCTTATTTCTAAATTTACGATATTGTCTTACACATTTTCTTACATCTATGATACTCCAATTTTCCAGTTGGCCATAGCTAAAGATTTTTGTAACTTTTCTCTTAATTATGCATGCAACACTTCCATAGAACACACAAATACTACTTTATCTTTTATGCTCTACTTGATTACATCAACTGAAGCAGTCATTGAAATGGTTAATGTTAAAAAAATGAATCAAATCAGAGCTAGATCAAAGTTGGATCAAAAAATTGATTGACCAAAATATATATAAATTATTGAATTTTCAGAAAAAAAATATATATATATATTAATGTGAATCCATATGAATCCCAACCATTATACAAAAATATGCAAAGTTTCTCATATATATAGCAAGCAAGGGTGCATATAAGTGCAATCCATTATGAATCAACCTTATATCAACAAAGAGGCTCTAAATGGCCTTTAGAGTCCAAAAATATCATGCTACAACAAATAACTACATATAATCAAAATCAATGCCTATATTGGGATTATCGTCATTAATATCACCTATTAAACATTAAAATAAGCTAGAAAATAACTTAACATGCAAAATCAATGATTTTGCTTGAGTGACGATTACTTTTTTTTATTAGGGTCGTGATATAGGAATTCAACAATCAATGCTACAAACATCAAGGTACATATATGGTTTGGTTATTTTGATTAAATTTTAGTTCCATATCCTCATACATGACATAAATAAATGAAAACATGCAATCCTACCATTCCTAAAATCCTGAAAGCTATTAAGTCTGCTAAATTTTGAAAGGTATCTAATTTCTACTTTGTTCATATGAAATCCAATGAGGTTGGAACCACTATCCAACATTTTTCAATTTTATTGGGAAGTGGGTCAACTGTGTCCTCGGGGATTAAAACAAAGATTGGTCTTTTTCTAGGATTACCAATAGAAACCTCTATGTTTCCCACAATAATCCCTAAACCCATTAACCCAACAAAGCCAAGGCACTGGTAATTTCTTCATCAACCAAGCTCATTGTCTCCATTTAACTTTAGTTTTCCTGGACACATATTTTGAGGTTTCCCAACATGAAAAATCCTAAAGAATATGTTGTCTCGAAGCCTAGCCTGCACCATATCGTATAGTTAAAATCTGAAGTCTTTGGCACCTGTAAACCTGGAACTAGTTTGAGAATGAATACCATACTAAGAGTATATTTATGCTAAGAGAGTTCACCATGAATTTACAACCACATTTTATCTTAAGGGTGAAAGTGGTTATTTGTCTCATAACTCTGTTTCAAGGACAAATGTCCATATAATACTACAGATGCAAGATTGAAATGCTTTTTCTATAGCTAGAAGTATTATTATGACATTGTTCACACACCAACACTAAAAATGCAATGTATTGTGTGGATCCTTAGATATGTTTGAGATTGCAAGCTAACTATTTAAATAAATGCATGTATAGAACTTCTACATTATTGTTTGGTCAATTTAGTGTCCTAAATTTCTCTACATAAATTATCAATCCGGGTATCGTAAACTGATGAAGTGTAGTGCACTGTTTGTACTAGCTAACCCTTCTTACTTCGTTTTGTTTATGTTTTATGTTGTTTTCGGGTTTTTTGGTCTTTTAATTCCTAATGATTTACAATGTAAATTATCAAAACTAAATCTAGCTTTCTTAAAGACTGCTCAAAGTATAAAAATTAAAACAGAGCAAAGAAAGAAATGAAAACATAGCTAAGAAAGATATGGAAACAAAGCTAAGAAAGAAATGAAAACAAACTTTCTATTCTTATTTTACCATTATTTACAAATCATGAATTAAAACTGAAAGTGAAATTTGCAATTGATGTCTAACTAATTACAGAAATAAAACTAAATGAAATACTTGGTTACTCTGCCTCTCAATTTTGGGTGAAACTCTCCTTGGGATGACATTTAAGTAATTTTGTGCTTCATTAATCTAAGAGAAAGAAAATACAAAGATGCAGAAATAACTCATTGCATAGATGAAATGTTCAACCACTTAGTTAAGGATGAATTATCAACTTGAAGGGTTTTCCATAAACATTCATTAACACCATGAGTTAGTATTTTAAATCAAAAATGAAACGGCGAAGATAGTAAATGACACTGATCAGTTTAATTGAGAATTTAAACTAGCAAAACAATGAATGAAGTAAACTATCCAACAATGTATCCTTATCATTCTTCAATCCTACTCTCATCCTAAAACAAGGTTAGTTTTTAATTGAAGAAACAAGATTACACTATTGAGTTCTATCTTCTAAACTACTGATAAGAACTAAAAAGAAATCAAGCTAATGGAAACTACTCTAAATTATAAACAATGTTAGTAAGAAAATGATAGAAATTGCATTATAAACACTGTTAATAAGAAAATGATTATAAACATTGTTTTAGAAAGAAATTATGAATTTACAGTTAACAACAAGAAGAAAAATAAATAAAATGAAACCTTCTTTAGTGCAGGGGCCCTCTGCCACTGATTAGGCTATGCTTTCTCAATCAACTCCAAGAAAACTCCTTTAGATGTTCATAAAAACATGTGGTCTTCTCATATTAAAATAGGGACATAAAACGCCCAAAAATTACAGAGTCCAGAACTTCGATTTCACATTAAAACTATTACTAAATTATTTGGTCCCTTACACAGGTATTTATAAGAAAAATCATATAACTGTTTGTGGAGAAAAGCATGCTACAACCAAACACGTAGAAGACAGATATGCAAAATTTCTTCCTCGACTGCTGGAGAAATAAATCCAAGACATGGTGGCTGTTGGATTCATTTGTAAAAGTGGCTTTTGGAGTCTGTAGGTACAGGTAGTTGCTCCAGATAATGCTTCCCATCACTGTGAAACACATTAATTAACCACAAAACATAGTCTTGTTACCCTCCATCTCTTTGTGTTTGACTTATCCATTGACCGTAGTCTTATGCCATCTTCTTTTTCGACTTGGGCTGAATGAATAGGACAGGGTCCATGTCATGATGATTTCAAAGCTGCCCATGTGGCTAGTTTCTCCTTCTGACACTTGGAACCTATTAGAGCATGCAGGTAGCTGCGAAACAGCCGGTTAGCTGCAGAATAGGTCGCGTTCCGTAGCAAATATACAAAAATTTATTCAAACAGAAAAACATAAAAAGCATAACATGTAAATCACTAAATGTCCTCCTCAAGACAATATATACCAGTTATTAGTGATGAGAATGGGTATTTCTTATGGAAAAACAAATAAAGGAATGAGAAGATTTGTTAGGGAAAGAGTAATTTTGAGGCTCAACATACCCCCACTGCAAAATCATTGCATGTCCCCATGCGATTTTCAAAAATGTGAACTTCTTTCTCCTATTATATCTGTTTTGACACTTCTGCCAGCACATCCAACTTCCTTTTCTTACTTCTCCTTGCACTGACTGCTATCCTGGGCTTCCTCATAAGAAGTCTATATTTGAGGTTGATAAGTGTTCTGCTCAAATTCTTATTTTTCCTCTTTAGCTTCCTATTTTTCTTGTACCATAATCCTAGGTGCAACATTGTGTTGTCATGAATGGCTTTACGCAAATTGTTCTGTTCCCTCAAGGTTTCATTTTCCTTTTGAATATGCCTGTTCAAAATCTCTAACTCAAAGATTTCTTGTTTGAGAGAGCTAGTGAGAGGTTCTTGTGGATTGACAAGCTGCTTTAGATTGGTTGAGTATCCTGGATCCATTGAGGTATCCTTCCTCTCTAATGACTCTATGTAGTCATAGGCTTGTTCTTGTATTGGATCTATGCCAGGAGAAGTTTTGCTTGAGCTACCTCCAAAATTTTGTGGAGGAGAGTTTTGTGGACTGTGTTAAGGTGGAATACTGTGAGGAGATTGAACTGGGGTTTCTTCTTCTAAGTTTATGAACTAGGCTCCTTTTGATGTTACCTTCCTCACCTTACCTCGGAGTTTAGAGCTCCTTCTCAGGTTTTGGAAGCTAATGGTTTCTTCTCTTGTGTCCTTCCTTCTTCCCTATCTCCTTCGTTTTCTTGATTTTCTCCCTAATCTTGGTCAGTATTTCGGAGTGTAATTGTTCATCTTCTTGTAGTGAAGGTTCAAGAATATCTTCACTGATTTCCTCAGCTCTCTCTTTCATTTTTCCTTTCTGTTTAGTCTACTTTCTAACCTCTGGTTTAGAAGCTATCTCTCCATCATTCTTTTGTGAGGAGGTTCTAGATTTGTTTTGAATGTTAATGCTGATCTTTCTCCTCCTACTTTTCTTAACATGACTCTCCTCAGGTGACTCTAGAGCATCCTGGAAAAAATTTCTTACCAATAAATCTTGCTAGGTATCCCCTATACTTTTCAAATGGAATTCAAGTAGTATTTTCACTAATCCATGATGATACATATTTGTTTCTATGGATTCAATTTTCTTTTGGCCATTTGTAGCCATCCTTCTTAGACTATTTAGAAGGAAGAAGGGAAGGTTGATGGTTCCATTTCCTAAAATTTTTATTAATAAGCGTATATGGTAAACGTACATAAACCCAAAAATTCCTTCACATGTAATGAATTTTTGCAATATCAACAGCATATTACCCCATTTGTTCTTGAGTGCTGAAATAGGAATTCCCTTCCTAAATACTGTAACATCCATACCTAGGTTTCTAAGGATCACTTTCCAAGATTCACCATGAAATTCCTTGTTTTTCAACCATATTTCTCCTTGTCTCGGCAGCTTTGTTGCTCCTGCTATGAAGGATTCTGTGACTGCAAATTTAATACCTCATATCTCCACTTCTATGCCATCAAATGACCTTGCAAAAGACTTGGTAATTTCCTTGTAGTAGCCGTCAAATTTCTCAATAAAATTTAACCATCTAGCCTTCTGTAGCATCCCTTTAAGTTGTGGATACCCCTCCATATACTTTACCCCTATGGGCTCTGTCCTGACAATAAGCCCCATATCCCCTGTTTTCGGTTAACCTTCAAAATTACTCTTACTGTCTATAAAACGAGTGCTATTTAAGAAATGGAATGATTGTGTGTATGGAAATGGAATGACTGTGTATATATGAAAATGGAAAGACTGTGTGTATATGAAAATGGAATGACTGTTGTTTATGTGATAGAATGACTGCGTGTTATAGGAGAGATAAACTTAAGGGTTTGTGTGTAATAAATAGACAATAAGGGTTTAGAGAGTCATAGATAGGTAGGTCACATCGCCATCTTGACCATTAACAGGTGGAGTTGTGGAGGACCATTTGAATACACGTTATGGAGTTTGAAGCGGAGATTTGTTATGAAAGAATCATTAAGACCGTTTGTCATTAAAGATGGAAGATACGACAGAGATATAGTGGCAGTCAAATAAAATGATGGTCGATTAAGGAGACATGTGATTATACATACTATACAAACCTATGTTTTCAAATTGCTTTTTGAAATAAATCTTTTCATTTACCTTTGGAACCTTTACCTTTCCCTTTCTAATTTTTTTGATGTTGATCCTTAGGTACCTTGAGCATGGTTGGTCTTCAAAAATTGAATTTTTTTCAATTCCCTGCATACATGATTTTATTATGAGTTGTACACTTGTGCTTCAACTAATAAACAAATTGTAGCTGCAGAATAGAATCAACTGCAGAATGTGAAAAAGAAAGTGAAATATGGCTTATGGATCATGAATGAAATGGAAGTGGCTATGTAAGTGAAATGAAATGAGATGTAAGACAAGATGATAAATGAAATGAAAATGGAATGAAAGTTGTAAAAGGAAAAATTGAAAAATTTATTGATCAAAATATGACAATGAGATGAAGTGAAACTGCAAAAATAAAATGGAGTGAGGTGAGATGAGATGATGAATTTGCAGAATCTAAACTGCAGAGTGACTGTAGCTTTTTGTCACTACTTATTACAGAAAGAAAATGGAAAATATAGGGTGTCAGAAACCTCTTATTTTCAACCTGTATTTTTTGTATAAGTATGCCAATCAATGATTGGTTTTCAACCTTATACAATTTTTTTTCTTTTTTTTTTCTCTTTTTTTTCTTAGGCAAAATAAAGACTAAGTTAGTGGAGAAGAAGAAGAATTCTTCACTAGCTTCATTTCAGAATTGTCTTGGAAAATCTTAATGAACTACTGTTTTGAAATTGGTTTCTGATATATCTTTAATCTATGACCATTCACAAGAAGATGAGTTTTACTTTCATCTATTGTTCTTATCTACACTGCTCCATTACTAAAGAATTTTTCAATCTCATATGGCCCAAGCCAATAAGTTTGAAACTTCCCTTGAAAATCTTTAAACTTTGAATCAAACAATAGCGCCCAATCTCCCACTTGAAACCTCTTGTCCTTGATATATTTGTCATGCCATTTAGCCCTCTGTTGTTGGACTATACTAGTCCTTTGAACTGCCTCTTGCCTGATTTCATCAAGTTCATTTAATTGCTCTAGCCTATGCTTTTGTGCCTTTGATAAATCTAGTCCCAGTTGGACTGCCATCTTGAAAGTTCTGATTTGGAACTCTATAGGGAACAGGACTTGTTTCCCATAAACAAGTTCATAGGGTGTATGTCCCGTTGTGTTCCTCCATGTAGTTCTATAGGCCCATAAGGCTTCAGGAAGCCTTTCTGCCCAATCTCTTCTATGTAGATGCATAGTCTTGGTGAGGATTCCTTCAATCACTTTATTTGTAGATTCCACTTGACCATTTGCTTGAGGATGATAAGGAGTAGATTTCCTATGTTTGATCTTGTATTCTTCCACAAGCCCTTCCACCATGTTAGATGTAAATTGAGATCCCTGATCTGTCACAATTTCTCTTGGAACACCAAAACGAGTAAAGATGTCCTCAAAAAGAAAATTCACTACAAATTTTTCATTAGCAAAAGGTAATGGTTTAGCTTCTATCCATTTAGTAACATAATCAGTGCATACCAATATATACTTGTTCAGCTTAGATGGAGGACTAATTGGCCCAACAAAATCTAAGGCCCACTTTTCAAAAGGTTCGATGAGTACCTGAATTTGTAATAGCATTTCATTTGAGGGAGCAAGTTTCCCTACCCTTTGGCACCTGTCACATCTCTTGACATATTCTTTAGCATCTTTGAAGATGGATGGCCAATAATATCCTAAAGAAAGGATTTTATAGGCTGTCCTCTTGTCAGCAAAGTGTCCACCACATGGCTCATCATGGCATTCCTTAAGAATCTGAAGCATTTCATCTTCCCTAACACACCTTCTAATCATAAGATCTGGGCCTGTTTTATACAATTCGTTAGTGACTTATGAATATCTTGCACTTACCTGAATAATTTTTCCTTTCTCTCTAAGAAACAAATGTGAAGGTAACTTTCATGTGACTAAATAGTTAGCAATATCTGCAAACCAAGGAGTTTGAGTAGTTACTACAAAAAGATATTAATCAGGAAGATTATCTTCAACCGGAGAATCTTCTTTGATATTTTGAATCCTAGACAATAAATCAGCAACTGCATTTTGTTTTCCAGGTCTATCTAGCACAGTAATGTTGAATTCTTGCAAAAGTAAAATCCATCTTGTAACTCTGCCATTAGTAATAGGTTTATTCATTAAATATCTAATTGCAGAGTGATCTGTATGAACAAAGGTTTCATAGCCTGTTATATAGTGTTTGAACTTGTTAATTGCATGAACAATAGCTAAAAATTCCTTTTCAGTCACAATATAATTTAACTCAGTGGGAGTCAAATTCTTACTTGTATAGTAAATGGCATAAGGAATCAAATATTTTTGTCCCAATACAGCTCTGAGCACTGTATCTGAAGCATCTGTTGAAATATGGAAAGGGATTTTCCAATTTTGACCCCTTAAAATGGGTGCTTCAGAAATTTTTGTTTTTAAGGTTTCAAATGCCAACTGACAATCATAATTCCAATTGAATTCACAATCTTTGGTAAGCAATTTGAAGAGTGGGGATGCTATTTTAGTGAAATTTTCTCTAAACCTTCTATAGTATCTTGTAAAACCTAGAAAACTTCTAACATCCTTTTGGCAATTTGGAATTTATAATTTAGAGATGACTTCAACTTTAGATTTGTCAAATTTAATCCCATCTCTTGAAATGTGATGTCCAAAAACAATACCTTCTGTAAACATCATAAAACATTTTTCATGGCTTAGTGAAAGGTTTTCTTCTTTACATATTTTAAGAACTGTTTCCAAATTTTTCGAAGATTCTTCAAATGTATTCCCATAGACTGTAAAATCATCCATATATACCTGTACACAATCATGTTTTAGATCAGAAAAAATTCCTAGTACTGCTCTTTGGAATGTTGCAGGTGCATTACATAACCCAAAAGGAAGTACTTGGTAGGGATAAGTTCCCCATGGAAAAGTAAATGTGGTTTTATCTTGATCTTTAGGTGCCACCTGAATCTGATTATAACCACTAAAACCATCAAAGAATGAGAAATACGTATTACCTGCTAATGTATCTAACACTTGATCTATAAAGGGCAAAGGAAAATGATCTTTAAGGGTAGCTCTATTTAATTCTCGGTAATCAATGCACACCCTCCATTTACCATTCTTTTTAGGCACAATCACTAAAGGAGAAACCCATTGGCTATCTGAAATTGGGTAAATGAAGTTTACATTTAGTAATTTTTGGAGCTCTTCTTTCACAATCTCCCTAGGATTTGGATTCATCCTTCTCTAAGGTTGTCTGATAGGTCTACAATTTTCCTCAATGTAGATGTGATGGATACAAGTCTTAGGATTAATGCCTTTGATGTTGGTGTATTCCCATGCAAATGCAACAAAATGTTTTTGTAATGTTTTGATTAGCTCTTCTTGTTGTAGTTTCTCCAAGTTTTTGTTTATGTTCAATGTCCTACCTGGAAAAATTTCAATTGTAGAGCTACCAAATTCTTCCATAGAATAGAAATACATTTGCCTAGATGACAAATATTCAACATTAGATTTTTCTTGAAATTGCTCATAGTCATATTCTAAAGATGATTCAAAATTTTCCAATGTATTTAAAATTTGACTATCTTCACTAATATATAAAATAGTAAAGAGAGGATAAATATCATCTTCATTACCAATACATTCTTTATCATCTGTTTATGTGATTTCTTTTGTTGGAGGATATAGAGTAAATTTTTTTGTTGAATTCCCATAAAAAATATACATATCACCAGATCTACAGCTAATGAAAGCATCAGTTGTGGCCAGCCAAGGTCTTCCTAATATGAGTGGATGTCCTCATAGATTGTTCTTGGGTGTCAAGGTCATAAAATCAATAGGATATTCCCAAGAATCTAAGGATACTGAAATATATTCTAATACTCCATCTGGTTTGATTACAGATCTATCCGCTAATTGTAGTAATGTAGGTGTGTAAAGAATATTACGAAGCTTGAGCTTTTCCATGGTTTGTTTGCTCATGATGTTTATTGTTGCCCCTAAATAAATCAATGTATTTGGAATTTAAACTCCATTGGTATGTGTTTTCACAATTGGACTTCCTGGATCCACATATTTTTGTATGGCAATTTTTCCCATCATTATGTCTGCTATTTTTCCTAGCAGGTGAATTCTTTTTGTTTCCTTTGTTTTTCTTCATGGTTTCTTTATGCTCAACTCCTTTATTGTTTTGGCTAGAATTGGAATTTCTTTAATGGCTTGTAGAAAAGGGATTTCGATACAGACATTCTTCAATTCATCTAGAAAATCATAATTGGGCAACATAATATACTTTTCTACTCCTCTATCAATTTGTAATCTTTCAGGAAAAGGAGGTGTAGAAGTAGATGTTGGTTGCTCAATGATAGGAGTTGTGTTCATTGATTCTTTTTGTTTTTATTTTTCAATGTTTTGGTTTTGGAGAGATGTTCCCTCAAAAATTTTATTGGCATTTAGAGAATATTCCTTAGAACTGTCTTGTTCCTGGATAACTACAGAAGGTCTTTCCTTTTCTAATATCCTACCAGATCTCAATTGAACATCACTAAGATCTAGAGGAGTGATCATATAAGTTGGAAATTGTTGTCCTTCTACCATGTAAGCATTTGAGGATTTTTATTGTTGGGGTTTGGTAATGGTTGGGCAGCTAGCTAATTTGGCTTCTGCTGAAATGGCAGTAAGAGTTGAGGACATTGGTTTTGTTGTGGAATTTGTTGTGGAAATGGTAACGAAAGTTGAGGGTTCTGATTTTGAAGTTGTGGCTACTGATTTTTTTGTGAAATGTGTGACGGAGGATAATTCTGATATGATGGAGGATATTGATAATATTGAGAAAATCTACCATAAGGATTTTGTACTCCTTGTTCCCACAGTTGAGATTGAGATTGAGGTTGAGGCCAAGTTTGAGATTGAGATTAAGGTTGAGGCCAAGGTTGCTGCCAAAAATTCCAATTTGGTGGGGACTGAATATACATTTGATTGTTAAATCCCTGATTTTGTGGCCCCTGCCAAGGTTTTCTAGAGACAAAGCAAAGAGGCTCTACTGAATTTGGAACTGTTTCTTCTTGAAAAATAGCCTTAAGACCTGGAATCGAAGGACAACCCTTGGTTTCATGATTCTCTGAGAAAATCATACAAGTCTCTATAATTTTTACATCTAAACTTGGGCATTCTCTTAGAGCATTTTTTTTTTGCATTTTGGACAGAAAATAGCTAAAGCATCAGCCTCAGTTTTCTGCTTGTTTTGCAACTTAAAGGTGTCTATTTGCTCACTAAGACTCCATAGGATATCTGTTTTGAATTCATCAAGCATATTACCAATTTCTACCCTACTCACTGATCCAGTTGCAGACTTATTTACTCTAACAAGAGAAGGATCTCTTCGACCTTTCCCTGTTTTGGATTTCCCTCTTGAGAGATGAACACATAATTCTCCTATATCAATTAATGGGAGTTGAGAGATATATCCCTTCCCCATCATGTTAAGGATATCTATCAACTCATCCCTAATGAATTTTAATAAAATATCTTTCAAGGTATCTTCATCTAAATTGTCCATCTTTTCTCTTTTCAAATTATAGTTGAATCTCTCAATCAAATCCTCTAAGTTTTCATCCTCTCTTTGCATCATTTTGAACACTTCATCTTTGTGATTGGTAGGCATGCAATAATCCAAATACCTATCCAATTTTATTTTTTTTCATGTCATTCCATGTTCTAATGGACTGAGTGACTAACCCCATGAACCACTTCAAAGCAGCTCCTTTCAGTGTTGAAGGGAACAACTTAAGTTTTTAAGAGTCTTCTAGATAGTCATAAGTTCTGCACAAGACTTCAAACTCAGATAAGAACGTTTTAGGATCCTCACTTTTTAACCCATGGAAGTTTGGGAGGACAAAAGGTGAGATATTTTTCATTGTGGCATTTGTTTCCTCATCCACTATAGGGAATCCAAAATAATTATCTATTTCCCTATTTCCTCTGCCTCCTCCATTATTTCCTCTACCTTCTCCATTATTTCCTCTACCTCCTCCTCTACCCCCTCCTCCAAATAGTGTGAATTCTCCATCTTCTCCTTCTTCTGCCATTATAGTTTCTTCAGGGTCAGTATAGGGTTCAACCTGCAAGGTTACTTTCTCCTCCTCTAGTTCTTCTATTAATGGGATATGGGAGAGAGGTTCTACTTCTTCTTCCTCACCAAGTATTCCTAATTCTTCAACTAAAATGTGTTCTCCTGTGGAGGTGAAAAAGGCTATTCCTGCTGTTGGAGATTCAAATTTTTTCTCCTCTAGGACTGACTTGGTAGATGAAGTAGGAGATTCTTTTGATTTGATTTCTTCCCCTGGAATTTCAGGAGTTCTATGACTGGGAGTATGAGTTTGGGATGGAGGTGTATCTTTCCTTGTCCTTGGTGGAGTAGGTGGTGTTGTAGGAATTGAACTTCTGCGTCTAACTATAAATCTACCCCTAGAGTCTCTTTCTCTTTGCATATCATATTTTTTTTTTGAATGTAAGAGATAAAGTTACCTAGTTACATTTCCCCGGCAACAGTGCCAAAATGTTTGGTCAATTTAGTGTCCTAAATTTCTCTACATAAATTATCAATCTGTGTATCGTACACTAATGAAGTGTAGTGAACTATTTGTGCTAGCTAACCCTTCTTACTTCGTTGTTTTTATGTTTTATGTTGTTTTGGGGGTTTTTGGTCTTTTAATTCCTAATGATTTACAGTGTAAATTATCAAAACTAAATCTAACTTTATTAAAGACTGCTCAAAATCTAAAAATGAAAATAGATCTAAGAAACAAATGAAAACAAAGCTAAGAAAGATATGGAAACAAATCTAAGAAAGAAATGAAAAAAAAGTTTCTATTCTTATTTTACCATTATTTCCAAATCATGAATTAAAACTGAAAGTGAAATTTTCAATTGATGTCTAACTAATTACAGAAATAAAACTAAATGAAATAATTGGTTACTCTGCCTCTCAATTTTGGGAGAAACTCTCCTTGGAATGACATTTAAGTAATTATGTGCTTCATTAATCTAAGAGAAAGCAAATACAAAGATGCAGAAATAACTCATTGCATAGATGAAATTTTCAACCACTTAGTTAAGGATGAATTATCAACTTGAAGGGTTTTCCATAAACATTCATTAACACCATGAGTCAGTATTTTAAACTAAAAATGAAATGGTGAAGACAGTAAATGACACTGATCAATTTAATTGATAATTTAAACTAGCAAAACAGTGAATGAAGTAAACTATCCAACAATGTATCCTCATCATTCTTCAATCCTACTCTCATCCCAAAACAAGGTTAGTTTTTAATTGAAGAAACAAGATTACACTATTGAGTTCTATCTTCTAAACTATTGATTAGACCTAAAAAGAAATCAAGCTAATGGAAATTGCTCTAAATTATAAACACTGTTAGTAAGAAAATGATAGAAATTGCATTATAAAAACTGTTAGTAAGAAAATGATTATAAACATTGTTTTAGAAAGAAAAAGATGAATTTACAGTTAACAAGAAGAATAAAAATAAATAAAATGAAACCTTCTTCAGTGTAGGGGCCCTCTGCAACTGATTAGGCTACGCTTTCTCAATCAACCCCAAGAAAACTCCTTCAAATGTTCATAAAAACATGTGGTCTTCTCATATTAAAAAAGAGACACAAAACGCCCGAAAATTACAGAGTCTAGAACTTCGATTTCACATTAAAACTATTACTAACGTCTTCGGTCCCTTGCACAGGTATTTATAAGAAAAATCATATAACTGTTGGTGGAGAAAAGCATGCTACAACCAAACATGTAGAAGACAGATATGCAGAATTTCTTCCTCGGCTGCTAGAGAAATAAATCCAAGACATGGTGGCTGTTGGATTGGTTTGTACAGGTCGTTGTTGGAGTCTGTAGGTACAAGTAGTTTCTCCAGATAACGCTTCCCATCACTGTGAAACACATTAATTAACCACGAAACAGAGTCATGTTACCCTCGGTCTCTTTGTGTTTGACTTATCCATTGACCGTAGTCTTATGCCATCTTCTTTGTCGACCTAGGCTATAAATGAATAGGCCAAGGTCCATGTCATGAGGATTTCAAGTCTGCCCATGTGGCTAGTTTCTCCTTCTGACACTTGGAACCTATTAGAGCATGGAGGTATCTGTGGAACAACTGGTTAGTTGTAGAATAGGCTACGTTCCATAGCTAATATACAAAAATTTATTCAAATAGAAAAACATAAAAAGCATAACATATAAATCACTAAATGTCCTCCTCAAGACAGTAGATACCAGTTATTAGTGATGAGAATGCATATTTCTTATGGAAAAACAAAGAAAAGGAATGAGAAGATTTGTTAGGGAAAGTGTAATTTTGAGGCTCAACAACTAGAATAACAACCTTCAATATTTTTCTTCTATCATTTTGGGTTGAATTCACAATAGTATTCTAAAAAGTGTCATTTCAGTATCTGGAAATTATGATATTTAAATGTGAGATATATACTCTACATATTTGGGTTATTTACTTTACAAATATGGTATTTTTTATGCTACATGTTAATTATTTGAACTTTGAAGAAATTCATGAATGGATTTCAGTAAATACTCAACATATAGTGGTAGCCAGTGGTACCATAAATTGTGCTATTCCAAATATTTGACTTCTAAATTTTCATAAATAAAATGTCCTCAATAAATACTAAATACTTATTTGTATAGACACTTATGTTTAGGATTATATTTCAGTTGGAGAAGTTCTTTTATGTTTGAATATAATCGTGATGTTGAAAACCTTTAGCTAACTATTTTCATTAATTGCTCATAGAATATGCAAAAGTAAATGATTGTCAAATTGTGGCTAAAATTAAGTTTCTCTTACTTTCATTTTTTATTGTTCATGATAAGATAATCATGTTGCAGGAATGAGTTGTCTTATATTTTGTTTCAATTTGTGTATTATTTTTTTCCTCCATTTTTTTACAAGGATGTAGATTTCATTTTCTTGTTGATGGTTTTTGCATGTATCTTATCTAGCCCAAAATGTTAGTAATGGAGTGGATCTTGAGAAGTAGTCATGGACACAAAATCTACCATAGCTTGATGTTACAATACCACTTCCACTTGGTACCAGAAAACCGTTTCATTATTTGTGATATAAAGAATATTTACCTAAAAATAGGGATGAAATGAAACCTCATGTCTTAGTTGTAAGTCATTTGTTTTTGTTTCTTAGCTGTAAGACAAATGTTTGATTTTGAACTCTATCAGATCAATTATTTCACTAATCCAATACGCATGGCCTATATTTCTCACTGGATGTCAGTTACTTGACATGGTTTATATAACATTCAATTCTAGGCTACTTTTATTTTAAGTTAGAGATTACATTCATTAAAAGGATACTAATATTTTGATTAGCTTACTAGGAGCTTGATTTATAAAAGTTTTGTAAATCCAACGTGGATGTTATTTTTCTAGGGTTAGCTGTTTGCACTAGTAAAGTCATATGAGTCCTTCTGGAACACAGGTATACATCAAGGAAATATTTGGCCTTTGTTGTGTATCTTTTAATCTTTATAGCATTAATGGATGGTTATTGATTGATGTAAAATACTGCAAAATCTATATGTCTAGACATGGAAGGTAGTGATGGATTGTGTTGTTGAATATTTTTTTTACATTTTTTGGCTGGTCATTGTTATTTGTGATTTAGTATCAACTCTTCTGCTTCATCAGAATTAAATCCATTCTGTACTAGATGATAATTGAACACAATGGTCTTTTCCAATGTTTTGTTCTCTTAAAGTGAAGTAATTGATGTTTTGTTTAGTAAAAGAATTTCCAATACTTTTCTAAGTTTTATAATTTATTTAAAGTTGTAGAATTTACAATTTATAAAGTTTCAAGGTCTAATTTTTTAATTTGTAATTATTTAAAGGGTGCTAGCTCAATGGAAGAGCACTTGCTTTACATATAGGAGGTTGGTGGTTTGATTCCATTATGCCATGGTATTGATATGGAATGGAAATGATTACTTTTTGGTGACAGAGGATCTTTTGACCATCACCAATGAGCTTATGGTGACATTTTTCGACCCTTGCCATAATATGAAATGGTGAATGCCAACGAATGCCACCATATATATGCGTCAATAGTGACAACCATGAAAGGTCCATCACCATAAATCATTGTTGATGATATGAAATGGTGACGGTCGTTATCTATCATTATAGTCATTATTTGTGATGAACGTTGAATGTCACCACATCCCCCCAACCTTTGGCAATGCGTCTGTAACACCCTCCTCCCACATCTACCCAAGTAACTATCCACCTGGGGCAAACATGCAACGAGAGGCTATTATGTTTAGATTCGACCTCCTATATGACCTTAGGGAAGTGGAATTGACGGAAACATAACACACAAACATTGAACATGAGCTTCACGACCCATAGGAATGAATACAACACTTAAGACAGCTTGCCCTTGAGTCCCACTGAGTTTTAGACAACTTATGACTCAGTAACTCTCATGTTATAGGCATGACAATGTCGAGAAACCCAGAGTCCTCTCAAATGCTTGCCTGTTAGTGTCGAGAGACTCATTTTTCAAGTTCTGTGCTAGTGTCCTCGGGATTGAGCCACTCTTTTAGGCTCAGATCCTAGGTCACTGCCCAAAACGGAATGATAACTTAAGATCAGTAAAAGAACGAGGAAACAATGATGAAAAAGAAATAAGTTAAACTAGACCTTATCTAGAACCCTACTAGCCATGATAGACATTTCGTCAAATATATCATCAACATGTAACCTACAGGTTTAAACAACATAATTAAGTGTAGGAATATCATACTTATTTGAGAATCACTATGAACCATTGTTCCCTCTTGTCAGTTGCTGCATTATCATCTATTAGGTCATAGATACATTATCCATTCATTGACTTGTAAAAACATGCTGAGATCCATACATAGCTACTGTCATAAAACATACATATAACCAACATAATAGGGACATAAATATCATAAGAATATCAACAATAAAATCCACATATACATCAATACATTTGCACATGAAAATCAAGGGAATGAATTTCTCATTAATGAATGCAATAAACCAACTGGAGATGGGACTACCACGTTCCACCTGACCATAGATTAGCTAAGCCAAGCCTCTCATTAGCTAATCACCAGCATCCCATATTCCAAGCATGAATGTGGGACTCATAGAACACACCAAAAACACCAAACAAGAATGGATGCCACCAGATTTCTCCACCTACTCCATGAGGAATTTGAGTGCCTCCTAGTCTCTCAGGCTTTACTATAATCCACAGTCTGATCCAAGGATCACTAGGCACTACACCAAGACACACTCTCAAGGCTTTACCATACATCCCGTCCTGGGACTACTAGGCCCAATGGAGAGAAATACACCTTTTGTGTTTATCGTATATCCCACCATTCACCGGCAAGGACTCCTAGGCACACAATCTTGGCTTTACCGCAACTCATAGTCCGCTTCAGGGGTTACTATGCTAGTGGCTTTACTGTGATCCACATTCCTATTCAGGGACCACTAGGCCATGTACTTTTTATTTCGTAGATCCACCATACTCATCTTCAAATCCATCTGACCATCCCACATTAACCGAATATGAGAACCGATCTCATCAAAGCTATTAGGAAATGGTAAGGCTAAGCTAAAGAACATTATCACAGCTGGAAAAACCCATGCCATGATAGAAAAGAACCACATGCAATGCCATGCATGCCAAATATAGCAAGGATAATACACATGCAAATTGATACTTGTAATGAATCCTATTGTAGTTGCTTGATCCTATCTTTCCCTACTTCATCTCTGCTTCCTCTTGCCTTCTTTGCCTTTCTTTTTCCAATGCCAAAGTGCTCCAATAAAACTCTAAGTGTCCAAGAGTGAGAGAGAGATAATAATGAGAGAGCTTGAAAACTGAACAGACAAAAGGTTACCAATTGATCCTTAAAAGCCTTTTTATGAATGAGGCCTCTATTTTCTCCATTTTCCATTATTTTCCTTCATTTTCCTCCTCACATGCAACCTGTGACCTTTCACCTTCCTTTTCTCCTAATTTCCATTATTTTCATAAATAAATGTGCCAAAAATGCCTTTTTTCCTTTCCAAAGCTTTATCCATTACCTTTGCCAATTTCCTTAGCCATAATAAACTGAATGGACACCCGTTAGGATGTTTCTGCCCACCATTCAACTTGGAATAAGTGTCCCATCAACCGTGGTTATTATTTTTTAACTTTTATTAAATGGAATTGTGACCAGGATTGTTACAGAACCCTCCCCCTTGGAGGACACCTTCCTCGGTGTTCCATCACACATATACCTCAGCAAATCATTGGAAAGAAGACATACTGGTCATGGAGCTTTATAACGGAGCTCGATGCAATATTTACAATGATTATCCTGTTGAGTACCAACCCACATGACATCATAGCAACATGACAACATAACCACATGATAACATGACGACATAATCATAATGACATGACACCCATATAGCTCAGTGGAGCTTTACAACATAGCTCATGGTGGTATTTACATAGATATATATATGTACATATATAAATATCACCAAAACATATACCAAAACATATACCAAGACATAATATCAAAACATATACCAAAACACCATATCAAAACATGTACCAGAACACCATATCAAAGCATATACCAAAACACCATCTTAAGACTCCTTTGCATCAATCGAAAAACAAGGATACATAGCCCACATCTGATCCGCCATATCCCATGTAGCTTCATCGGGCCCAAAGTGCTTCCGCTGCACTTTAACTTGCTCGATTGCTCGGTTCTGAAGCATGAACACCTTTTTCTACAATATATACTGAGGCTCCAGCTGCAATTCTCCATCTGGTTCCACCTGTAATATAGACTAGTCAATCACATGATCAACATTCTTAACATACCTCTTAAGCAAAGATACATGGAAAACATCATGGACTTTCACTGTCGGAGGTAGTGCAAGTCGATAGGTTACTGGCCCAATCCTCTCAATGATAATGAAGGGCCCACAAATCTGCAATGCTAGATTGGCACATGATCCAATCCGTAACAAGCTCTTTTTCAGATTGATTTGCATGTACACCTATTCCCCAACCTGGAACTCCTTGAACAACATATTCCAATATGCATAACTCTTCTACCTATCCTGTGCTGCCTTTAGATTTTTCTTGATCACCTGCATTTCCTGTTCCTTGTCTGCCAACATATTTGGTCCAATCAATACCCTATTAACCATATCACTCCAACTGACAGGAGTATTTCAACTCCTCCCATATAATGTCTCAAAAGGACTCATCCTTAATGATTCTTGATACCCATTCTTGTAGTGAAGTCTACCAAGGGGAGATACTCCTCCCACTTCCACTTCTTATGCATCACATAGATCCTCAACATGTCCTCCAATATCCTGTTGACCCTCTCTGTCTATCCATCTGTCTGTGAATGATAAGTTGTATTGAAGGCCAACTCAGTGCCCAAACCTGCAAACAAATCCTTCCAAAACTTGGAAGTGAATTTTGCATCCTTGTTTGACACAATATTCTTTGGAACACCATGCAGTCTAACCACATCCCTGATGAATACCTATGCTACATAGCTAGCTAAGAATGTAGACTTCACAAGAATGAAGTGTGCAACCTTTGTCAACCTATCTACAACAACCATGATGGAATCATGTTGTCTCACTGTCTTCGTCAACCCTGTGATGAAGTCCATTGAAATGACCTCCCATTTCCACTCAGGAATCGTGATTGGTGGTAGCAACCCACCTGGATGTTTTCACTGTCTTTACTCACTGAAAATCAAAACACATAGCCACAAATTTTGCTACATCATTTTTTAGATTCGGCCAATAATAAAATCTCTTCACTATAGTCAATGTCTTCTGGTAACTGAAGTGACTTGAATAACATTTCACATGAAACTCTCTCAAGATCACCTTCTTGAGCTCAATGTTATCTGGCACATATATCCTCTCTCTGAATATGACCAATCCATCCACTGTAAGACAGTAATACATACCATGTGCACCTACCCTTGTAATTGTACCTATGCATGCACCTATACCTATACTTGTACTAGCACCCTACTGCAACCTGTGGATAATCTCCATGTATCTGACATCCTACTGACCTACCTGTAAGATCTTATCTTGTAAGTCTATCCCATAGGAGCTCATAGCAACCAAGTGATTTACATGTACCCACCTGCTGAGAGCATCTGCTACCCTGTTCTCCTTTCCTTTGATGTACCTGATCTTGAAATAAAACTCATTGATTGTGGCCAACCATCTAGCATGTCTAACATTCAAATTTGGTTGGTCGAAAAAATACCTCAACCTAATATGATAACTCATAACTACAAACCTCGTGCCAAGAAGATAGTGCCTCCACATCTTTAATGGATGCATAATCGCTGCTAACTCAAGATCATGTGTTAGGTAGTTCTGCTCGTGCTCTTTAAGTTTTTGTGACTCATGGCATACCACATGTCTATCCTACATAAGGACTCCACCAAGTCCTCTCTTGCAAGCATTTGTGCATACTACAAAATCTTTGTCTGGATCTGCAATTTGTAGCAATGGTGCATCTGTTAGCAACTGCTTAAGTTGCTCAGAACTAGCCTCACACTCCTCTGTCCATTCGAACTTCTTACGTTTCCTTTGCAATGATGTGATAGGATAAAATCTGCGAGAAGTTCCTGATGATCCTCCTATAACAGTCTGCTAAACCCATGAAATATGTCACCTCATCCACATTCTTAGGAGCTACCAATTCCATGATGGCTCTTATCTTTTCTAGATATACTACAATAGCCTCCTTGGAGACAACATGCCCCAAGTAGTGTAACTTAGCCTGAAAGAAACTACAGTTGATGAGCTTAGCATAAAAATGATACTCTCTCAACAACCTCAACACTGCTACCAAATGTTCGGCATGATGTTCGTGATTTTTAGAATATACCAATATATCATCAATGAACACAATAACAAACTTATCCAAATATGGACGCAACACATTATTCATCAAGCACATAAATTTAGTTGGGGCATTAGTTAAGCCAAATGGAACTACAACAAACTCATAATGCCCATACCTGGTCTCGAAAGGGGTCTTGTAAATTTCCTCCTCTTTGATGCGTACCTAATTGTATTCGAATCTCAGATCAATATTTGATAACACTTGCTGCTCCCTTTAGTTGGTCAAACAAGTCATCTATCCTCCGTAATAAGTACATATTCTTGAGGGTCACTTTATTCAACTGCCTGTAGTCAATGCATAATCTGACAATTCCATCTTCCTTCTTCACAAACAATATTGGTGTGCCCTAAGGCAATACACTTGGCCTAATTTATCCCTTGTCCAACATTTCCTTCAACTACAACTTTAACTCAACCAACTCAAGTGTGCTCATCCTATAAGGTGCTTTTGATGCTCGAGATGCCCCTAGCACTAACTCAATAGAAAAGTATACCTCCCTGTGAGGTGGAAACTTTGAAATATCCTCAGGAAATACAACATAAAACTACTACAAATCTAGGTACCTACTCAAAACATCGACATCCTTAACCTCCTTACCCTTGTCACTAAAAATGTGCACGGTAAATAGCATACACCCTTTCCTATGGCTACACTTTGCTTGCATAGTTGTCACCATCCTAACTGATGTGGCTTTCTTCTCACCCTGCAAGACTCTTGGTTCCCCACTATCATCAACACACTCAATGGCTTTGTCATAATATTCTACCTTGGTTCTATGAAGATACAACCAATCCATGCCCAAGAACATATTGTATGATCCCAACAACAATACATGTAGATGTGTTGCAATATGCATACCATTTAAGTCAAATGCGGAAGCTCTTGCCCAATGATGTACTCACTTCTTTGTACCTGTAGCCAACTGCACTAACCAAGACTCTACATGAAATTCCTTACTCAAACCACACTTATCCACCAAGTCAAGATTAACATAGCTATAATTAGATCCAGAGTCAATCAAAATAGAAATAACTTTATCACAAAGCTTACCATCCATCTCAATGATAAATTCCTAGTGTTCTACCTGTCTGTTGTCCACAACTACATAAATACGAGGAATAGGCCTACCAGCCTGATGCTGCAGACAATCACTCCTAAGGTGATCCTCTCCACATGTACAACACTCCAACCAACCAGTGCCCTCACCTCTATGTTGTTGTTGCTACGACCCATGTCCTTGTCTAGCTACATTAAACTTATTTTGCAATGCCATATTTTCTTTCCAATATGAATTCTGAGGCCTTGTTCTCTTAGGCTACCATTTATCGTTACCTTTGTCTTTTCCCTTCTGTCCTTGCTAATATTCATTCCTATGCTTTGACTGTTCATAGCAATGCTTCAGTTTCCCAATGACTTCCTCAAGTGATTGAGCCTCATCATACTCAATCTAATCCCTAAATGCTAATGGAAAACCACTGAAAAATCATTGAAATTTATCCCTCTCATTAGTAAGATACGGTAGATACCTCAATAGCTCTAGAAACTTGGTCGTGTACTCTTCGTCTATCATTGACCCCATCTTTAGCTCATAGAATTCTTTTTCCTTACTGTCGTAGTACCTCCCTGACAAGTACTTCTTCCTAAAAAGCCTCTTGAACTCCTGCCAACTCAAGTCATCTATCCTGATGTCTTTGACCCACTTAACATATTCACACCAAATGTCCGCTTTACCTTTCAAGCTGAAGATATATATTCTAGCCTTCATGTTATCTGTGTACTCATGCAACTCAAAGAATTTGTTCATCCCAAGTATCCAATCCTCTGAATCTTCCGATTTCTTCACATATCAATCAAAAGTAGGTGGATTTTCTTTCTTAAATTCATTTGGAAAATATCCCCTATCACTCCTCTTGTAAGGATGATAACGATGACGATCATGATGTTTGTCAGAACGAGAACTAGAATAGTACCTGTGCTCATCACCCCTTCTATCCAGAGTGTCCAACAACCTACCATCTCTCACCATATTAGATCTATCTGATTTGTGTCTACCAGGATGCCTACTGTCATATTCCTCATTAGTTTTATCCTCTTGTCCATGACTGACCCAAAGTGGCCCTTGTCATTGCAAATATGTCAAACTCTGAAGAAGTATAGCATTAACCTCTCCTTGTTTCTCTTGTGCTTGCATAATCCGATCATTATTTGCCTTACTTATCCTTATCTCTTCATTCTTCTTTGTGTATCTCCCAGATCAGAAGAGTGTCCCACTCCACACTGCTCATCTTATGCATAGGGAGATTCTATGTAGTCTACCACCTTGCTAGCCATTTGATCTCTTTCCTCAAATGCATAATATGTCAGATAAACCAAATCACAATAAATCAATGTAACTTAGTATAATTTGGGGAGGACACATTGTATGCAAGATCAACAAATCAACGTGATATATGTATAACATAAACATAACAGCATATAGCCATATGCAAATAAATGTACCAACATGTAAACATCATTCTAGTTAGGGTCCAGTCATCAATGCAAGGCCATATGAACAATGCATTCTATGACCTCAGGCATGACAACAACCATTACTGCATTGTACACATGACCACATGCAACTATCACCATGCATAAGCAATGCCTAATCAACTACACATACGCATAAATGCATGTAGTCAAGCATAAGCGATCAATTATTGTAACCAACCTACAAGATTGATACATGTAAGCAAACCTACAAGAATTCAACCTAACATACAATGATGTAATCAAGCAACATATAATCAACATGTAAGCGACATGTAACAATATGTAACCAGTCATATACTCATGAAAATGGATTCCACAAAATCAATCATCAAATAAATGCAACAAGCACATGGAATGCAAGTGTAAGAAAAAAACATGCAGCTGACATGCATGCATGACCAACACACACCGCCCATTCAGTTCGAGGGGTGAACCCTGTTCTGGTACCACTCTGTAACACCCTCCTCTCACATCTACCTAAGTAACTAGCCAACTGGAGTAAACATGCGTCGAGAGGCTACTATGTTTGGATTCGACCTCCAATATGACCTTAAGGAATTGGAATCGATGGAAACATAACACACAGACATTCAACATCAGCTTCAAGTCCCACAAGAACCAATCCAACACTTTAGACAGGTTTCCCTTGGTATCCACTGAGTTTTGTACAACTTAGGCCTCAGTCGTTCTCATGCTATAGGCATGACAACATACAAAAACCTAAAGTATCTCTCACAAGCTTGCCTGACATCATCTAGAGACTCATTTTGCCAGTTTTGTGCTTACATTCCCAGGATTTGAGACACTTTTTTCAGGCCCAGATCCCAGGTTACTGCCCAGAATGGAATGATAACTTAAGATCAGTAAAAGAACATGGAAATAATGATGCAAAAGCAATAATTTAAACAAGACCTTAACTGAACCCCTACTAGCCATGATAGGAATTTCATCAAACATATCATCAACATGTAACCTACATGTGTAAACAATAGAATTAAGTGTAGGGATCTCATACTTATCTGAGAATCAATGAATGTGGGACTCATAGAACACACCAAAAGCACCAAACAAGCATGGACGCCACCGGAGTTCTCCACCTAAACCATGAGGAATTTGACTGCCTCCTAGTCTCTCAGGCTTTACCATAATCCACAGTCTGATCTAGGGATCACTAGCCCCTACACCAATACAAACTCTTCAGGCTTTACTATACATCCCATCACGGGACTACTAAGCCCAACAGAGAGAAATCCACCTCTTGGCTTTACCGTATATCCCGCTATTCACTAGCAAGGATTCCTAGGCCCACCGACGCACACAATATTGGCTTTACCATAACCCACAGCATGGTTCATGGGTCACTAGGCCAATGGCTTTACCATGATCCACAGTCTGATTCAGGGACCACTAGGCCATGTGTTTGTCATTTCGGAGATCCACCCCACTCGGGTTCGAATCCATCCAGCCATCCCACATTAACCGAATATGAGAACACATCTCATCAAAGCTATTAGGAAATGGAAAGTCTAGGCTGAAGAACGCTGTCACACCTAGAAAAACCCATCCCATGATAGAAAATAACCACATACAATCCAATTCATGACGAATCTAGCAAGGAAAATACACATGGAAATCGATACCTCCAATGAATATTGTTGTAACTTCTTGATCCTGCCTTTCCCTACTTAATCTTTGCTTCCTCTTTCCTTCTTCGATTTTCTTTCTCCAATGCGAAAGTGATCCAAGAAAACTCTAAGTGTCCAAGAGTGAGAGAGAGAGAATAATGAGAGATGTCCAAAACTGAACTGACAAAAGGTTACCAACTGAACCTCAGAAGCATTTTTATGAATGAGGCCTTTATTTTCTTATTTTCCATGATTTTCCGTCATTTTCCTCTTCACATGCAACCTGTGACCTTTCACCTTATTTTTCTCCTAATTTACATTATTTTCATAAATAAATGTGCCCAAAATTCCTTTTTGTCTTTCCAAAGCCTTAGCCATTGCCTTTTCCAATTTCCTTTGCCATAATAAACTAAATGAACACCTACTAGGATGTTTCTGCCCACCATTCAGCTTGGAATAAGTGTCCCATCAACCGTGGTTATTATTTTTCAACTTTTATTACATGGAATTTTCACCAGGGTTGTTACAACATCCTTTGGTGACTTTCAATTTTTAGAGACAAATGCTCTTTTGAACGTCACCAATGAGCTTATCATGACACTTTTTTAGCCTCACAAAAATATGAAATGGTGATGGTCAACAAATGTCACCATATATATGCATCAACAGTGATGTCCATAAAGGGTCCATCACAATAAATCGTTGTTGTTCATATGAAATGGTTAGGCACACTGTCCATCATTATAATAACTATTTTGATGGACCTTCAATGTCACCACAACCCTTATACTTTTGGCGATGCCACCTTTTGTGACATTCATTTTTTTGGTGATTGGGGTTAAAGCCCATCACCATTGCTCATATGAAATGGTGACAGTCACTATCCTTCATTATAAATCATTATTGGTGACGGACCTTAAATCTCACCACAACACCTATATTTTTGGTAATGCTACCTTTGGTGACATTCAATTTTTGGTGACAAAGACTCTTTTGACCATCACCAATGAGCTTATGGTGACATTATTTGCCCCTCACTAATGTCCTTTTTTCTTGTAGTATAGACCCATTTGTATCCCATAGTTAAGAATATATATATATTTGTTTGGAGCTTCTTGTCTCAATAGGGTTAACACCAATGACACCCTTAAACAACACAATCAAACAAAGAACAAGAGAGTATGCCAACAAAACCTAGTGCTAGACCAAACAAGGTTGACATGGTTAACCATAAATCTCACATGATCGTTCCTTATGACTGTTCTTTATAGAAATTAGGTCAACATTTACACTTTCTCATCCATGTGATCGCACCATATGACTAGAAGTTGAGCCTTTTTTTTGTGCCCCAAACAATAATTAACTCATACGACCATGTCCATGTGACCTGGTCTGTAGGGTTACTGGTCATCTACATGATGATGTGAGCATGATTTCATCATGCCACATAGTATCCCATGAGCGGTGCCATGTGTCACCCATATTTGATATCTTCACTAACCCAAAATTTCCAAATGTACTTGTCATGTGACAGTCGTTAGTGACACTACGTCACCCTACTAATGTCATCTAATAATGTGTCATGCCACATTGTTACCACATCACAAGTCATGTCCTATAATATGTTTCCATGTCAAGGTTGAGTCGGAAGTAAGGCCACATGTCATCCACATCACCATATATGTCCAATCAAACTGCACTCCGTGTCCTCAGAATCCATTGGGATATACCACTTGTGCACCCAACAAATTCTTTCCACATGTTAATAGTTTATTGGATCTGTAGGATCAGTTAAATGCCATGCACCTCTACTCTTCCTCCATCATCTATTCTTTTTATCATGGTTTGATATGATGAAAATTTGACACTTGTTAACTATGCTAAACAATGCACAACTCTACATGATTGATGTTGTCGATTAACCTATTATTGTTGGATCCACCCTAAAGACACACACCCTTTAATGAATTTGTTGCCAGTGGGTTTTTCCTATTTTTTAGGTCCTCCACTTAATTTTGATCTCCAAATGGCCATAACTTCTCATATGGGAGGATTTTTTCAAAGTGGAATATATTGTTGGAAAGGTCTCGATGAGGCATACACAACCATGCTTTTTATAGGATCATTAAAGCATCATAACCTTCTCAAAAACTCAATAAACTCCAAGCTTCCTTGGAATTCACTTGATGCATATATGTAAGATGTTTATCTGTCATATTGCTTCCTTTGACCCATGAATGATGCTTCTATTATCTTGGAAATCCCCTTTGACATCAATAACTTGTTGTTATCAATGAAAACACTATGTGAAACAATATCCCCCTTTGTCATTGATGGAAATTTACTAAATTTCCCTCGACATGTTGGTGGGATATTTTCTTAATTGATCTGCAATAATCTACCCCTCATGTATTCTTTTGTCTGATCAATGTAAGCAATCTCTCCCCCTTTGACATCAATGGAAAAGGAACATAGTTTCCTACCACTGATTTCATGATTGTGCATGGACGTAATCCTAATATAAGTGGAGCATCTCCTTGACACCATATAGTAAGTTCCTACCAATGCTTCTCTAGTTGTTCTTTTCCTGTGGACCTTATACATTATCCCCTTGTGACCATGCTACAATATCTATAAGCTTCTCTTAATACTTCTCTAACTATTCTTGTGTTTTATGTGGACTTGATAACGTCTTCCCCTAAGACTATGCTATCATCCACTGTAAGTGAATTTCTATGTTCTCCAAATGTTGTAGATATGATAGAGTCTCCCCCTGAGACCATGCTTCCATCATCAGTAAGTCTCGGTCATGTCTGCATTCTCTATATATTTCCCCTGAATTATCGTGTGGACACGAAGTTTCCCTCCTACATTTGTATTCTTTAGCTATGATTCAACTTTCCCATGGACCTCATGAGGCCATGACTTCCTAACACAACGTTGAGAACTCCCTTGTATCACTGTGAAGATGCTTCCCTCTTCTTTGTCTCCATGATTCTATCCCATGGGATGCTTCCATAGTTTTTTCGACAGGTAAATTTTTTGTTTCTCTCTTTATTATGCAATTCCTTGGTTTTCTTTAACCTAATATTGGTATCAATTTCGTTACTAGGTCCTTGGTTGTCCCTTCTTTTTTGGTTGCTCTATTAGCCTAAGGGGTTAATGTTCTCCATTCAGGTTTGGGTGAACTCTCTTTGTCATGGTCCTTACTTTAGCAAAGCCTTAGGTAGCCTTCGTTTTCTTACCTTTAGGGTTTGTTCACTTAATTTAATGCTAGTCTCTGCACCTCTAGTTATTTACCTTGTCTTTTGTGGTACATATAAAGTTATGTGAAATTTACAGTGCTAACCAGGGTTTTCCTTTGATGTGAAGGAGGAAAAATGTGTGAGATTGACTCAACTATAGGTATATGTTGCTCTTGGTATTGTTTCTAAAATTTGGTTCAGTTATTTCCACACAATTTGATTCACCTTCCTTTCAAATTAATTTCTACACGTACTTGTGAAGTTTTGCTCAGTTCAGCTCCACTTGAACAAGGAATTACTTCCACCTCTAATTCCCACTTATTATGTTATAGGTCGGTCTCCATCCCATTTCTCATGGTCTTGTTATTCAATCCAGGGTGCAATGAGATATGGTTTTTATAGTTCAATACATGGCCCCTTGCTATAAAACCCTTACGACCAAGCCTTTCCTAAAGGATAAACTATTTAGGAAGGAAATAGCATTATTGTGGCGCTTTTTTAGGGCTTGGTATTCCCTTTAAGGTTATTATGCCTATAATTCGATTTCTAGGTTTAATGATGTAACAATAGTATATTGGACTGAAAATTCCTTCGAGTTGAGGTTAATTATGTTCTAAAATGAATATGAAATATTTCCCAAAAGGAAATACATTATATGTTGGCCATATATGGTAATAATTTGTTTTTTTCTTTACTAATTATTTCTATGGCGTACTTCAGTGGATGGACCTTATGTCGAATAGATACACAATATTGTCCCTACGTACCTATTTTTCTAAAACATTTTTACTCTTTTCTTGATAAGATATATATATATATATATATATATATATATATATATATATATATATATATATATCTGTTTTTTTTATTTTATTTATGATAATGTGCAAACATGTACTCCTTTTGAAGTAAGTGTTTATATGTATCCTGGGATGACTGATGCTCCAATTTGGGATTTTTATGCAATGTAGTTCTGGTTTATAAGTCTTCATTTAGAAAATATCGTTCACCATTACCTCAAAAAGGTTTCGTTTATTCATGCATTTTGTTTCAATGCTTGAACAAGGTTCACCATGATCTTAATGTATTACTACACTTAAATTAATTAAACGTACTGATACAGTTCACTCTTGAATTACCCTAATACCTTGACTACCACTGCTAGAGCCTCTATGGAGATGGTGGTCTGAATCTATTCCAATTCCTTTATCTAATGATCTCACCCCATAAATATCGTTCTTCAGTATTCATGATCCCTCCATATTTAACACAGGATTATGGGAAGTGTTTATTTCTTTCTTTTTTTAACTCATTGAACTACATTTCTATGCATACAGGATATTACCTCCTTAAGTTCGGGATGGACAGTAACACCGTCTTTTTCACTAAATGGAAATATAGTTCTTTTCAAACATTTTCTTTTTTTTCTATACATCTATAGCATTAAATTTTAACCATTTTCTTGACCGATAATAAATGTTTACTAGCCATATTTTTTTTCCTTTCTTTAAAATGAAATAACAACACCTTCCTTCAATAATTTTCTACATATCTATGGATAAGCCTATATTGGATCTGACATCCTATTTTTTCCTCATCGAAGTTTTCCATGATTCACAATATATCAAGGAAGCCTATTGACATACTCATACAATTGAAATATCATTATTACGTATAATTGTGTATCCCATGCAAATATGAATTCAATTGAAAATGAAAATATACTTGAACTCTTTTATCTATAAGACATCAGCATACTGCCAATGAAAACACTTCTTCGCTTGCTCAAAATACGAATAGTAATACAATATACAATACATCATAAATCCAAAGAGAAAGTAACATTAATCCTAACCAAAATTACTATTTGGGAAATTACTTAAGAAAGAAACACGCTCCTCCCGACCACGAACTGAGTCTACTAGTTCCCCCTGAGCTAAGATTTTTTTTGAATGGAATCAACGACCTCATTGATTCCTGAATTGTATATTTTATAAGTTTCTTTCCCAACATATTTTTTTTATAGTGTCCTACCTTTTGGGTCTGACAGCGCAACTTCCTAGGCCTTTTTGTTTTTTTCTTCGAAAAAGTTGCTTTCCTTTTTTTTAAAGCCTACGCATTTTTCTCTCACAGCGCTATATTTCACCCCCAACTTCCCCAACTTCGTATATTTATCCAACTAAGCCATTTATTATGATCTTTATCTCCATTCGTAATTAATATATTATCTTCCAATTATTTCTCTTGAGAATTTTAGGAGATTTTAGGAAAAGTGTAACTTGAATGTATCCACCCATGGTTGTTTCCAACTCGAAAGAAATCTTTTGACTTTGGTTCTCTTTCCTTGAGTAATTTCCAACATTTTATTTATTAATAATAATCTATTTAATCACACTAATTTCTATTGATCACATTGGTTCACAAATCTAACTTTTCATTCCTAACCATCCAATCTAAAAATAATAGAGGTCTAAACATAATAAACCATTAACATAAAAAATGGAATAGTATTATATTAAGCGTATAATATAATGCACCATGAAAAACAAATATATATATATATATATATATATATATATATATATATATATATATATTCTTTGGTGGAGATAATAACATTAACACACACATATATATAATCAACAAATAGAAACAATTTTTTTATGAAACTTTAAAGTACTATAGTTTATCAATAAATGTAATTAATATGCATTAATATGCTTCATTTTTTCTTTTAATAAAGAAATATTTAAAATTTAAATTTAAAATATTTTTTTATTTAAATTAAGATTATATTTTTATTTTCATACTGTTTGTGTAACACTTCATGACTCTGTTTTTTTATACAATTACTACTTTTAGACATTAAACTATTTGTTTTCGCTTGAATGAAAGGGAAGCTTTGATGAACTTATGTCATGATGTAATTATATTATTATGATTGAGTTACTAAGTAAGTTGCTTGGAATTATTCACCAAAGAAAACTAAAGTGAAGACTTTTTGCCAGCGTAAAAAAAAGTTGTGCTGGTCAAGCCCACATGATGGACTTTCCCTAAAAGTATCCTAAAATCCATGGGAAAAGAGAAAATTGTGGTGGTCAAGCCTACATGATGGACTTTCCCTAAAAGTATCATAAAATTCATGAGAAAAAATAAAGAAGCCTAGGCAGAATTTAAAGCATGACGTGGCTAAAATATGCACTGAATAAATCTATAAAATGAACCACCCAAAAATCAAGTAGGTGTGGATCTCGGAAGCCAACAAAATCTTATCTCAAGAACTAACAGAGATAATTCGTAGTTGAGTATAACCTGTTTTTTTCCGAGCAGATAATTACTGCCAAGTTTATCTCTATTATACTTTGCTATAGTAGGCATGGTACATGGAGAAATTAAATTTTAGTCAACCCCATAAATGGTAAATTTCATGCATGAGTCAAATATTTACACTAGCAATTACTCTGTTTATATCAGAATTTATCTCAGAGAACGTTGTGTTGTTATAATGATGAGTTGACTCGAGTATTGAAGTATAAACGGGCCACTATACAGGGCTGGCTTGGAATTGTATGTATGAGGTATTCCCCGTCACTTGATTTCGATTCAGTTGAGATACTCTGCATTGTATGCTTCTCTTTTGTTTACTTTGGGGACATGTGAAATCATTGTCATTCTCATACTTTCTACGAATTTTCTAACTAGATTTTATTTCTCAGCCATTGCTCCTCATGCGAATCTTTTAATAAAACTCAATAATCTTTCGAGGAAAAAACTCAACCTTTTTTCACCATCTATTGCTCTGTTACTTTGAATTCTGAAATTTTATGTTGGATTCGTTTTCTAGATTCATGATCCGTGGAAGGCTGAAGGTGATGAATTTTTTTCCTCTGTAATAGGAAATTATCGGTATTTCTTTTGCGTTTGGTTTTTGACCGCTAAAATATATGAATGCATTATTTTTTTTATATTGAAATCTTTCTTGTGGGCTTTACCCAAGCACCAATGCTTTCGTAAATTTAATACAAGTATTTAACGCGTTTCCATGTCATGGTTATATTGGGCAGAGACAAAGCTCTGTTGAAGTCTTTAATGTAGTTGAGAGGAATTTAGCAATTTGGGCGTATCTTTAAGATCTCAAAGTTTTGGTCATATTCTAGGAATATTTATTTCTCAAAGTTTTGGTCATATTCTAGGAATATTTATTTCTCAAAGTTTTGGTCATATTCTAGGAATATTTATTTTTAAGTAAAGTCTTTACGTAAAAATCATAGAAGAGAAATTTTTGGTCTGCGCATTTCAAATCAATAAGTGTGTTTCATTATCAGGACCAGACGAAAAGGGCCATGGCAAAGGCTTAAATGAGGAGCAATGTAGAGATAATTTCAAGTAATGGTTATATTTGAACAATAATATTTAAATTATGATATTAATTTATTAATATATTAAAAACAAATATTATTAAGTAATAGTGATATTAAACGACTAGTTTTTAGAAAAAAAAAATATTTAAATAATGATATTAGTTTATTAATTTATTAAAAAATATTAATAAGTAACGGCTACATTAAATGGTTAGTTTTTGAAAAATAATATTTAAATTAATTTATTAAAACCAAATATTACCAGCTTTTAAAAAATAATATTTAAAGTATGATATTAATTTATTAATTTAGTAAAAACAAAAATTAATAAGAAACCGCTATATTAAACAACTAGTTTTTGAGAAATAATATTTAAATTAATTTAAAAAAATAAAAATCAAAGTCAAACTCTAAAAGAGGATAGTCAAAAATTATTAAAATGAGTCAAGACCGTAATCGAAACAAAATCATTTGATAAATTAAATAATTAATGAAAATAACATAAACTAAATTAAAAATATTTAATGGAAAAATAAATAAAATAAAACAAAAATATACACAAGTCAAAAGAAATATATATATAAATAAATAAATAAATAAAAATAGAAATAGAAATAGAAATAGAAATATATATATCCAAAGAAAAGTAATCAATAAATAAAACAGGGTCAACAATAAAATATGGGGCTGAGGCTCATTAAACAAATAAAAAAAATACTAAAAGGAGTTAAGAACGAATAGGATGATAAAATACAGAAAAATATGAAGGGTCAAAAAATAAACTCTAATCAAGAATAAATCAACAAAAAATACTATAAACAGGACGTCAATACCTACATAGATAAACAAATAAACAAAATAAATCCCAAAAAGAAGCCTAAAAAACTAAAAGGACACGACACAGACCCAACTTCTACCAATATTCCAACCATCATCTCTATTCAAATTGTGGGTCTTTTTTCAATTTCTAGGGCCTCCCTCAATTTACGTTGATGGAAATCGCTGACCCTAGCAACGGCTTGGGCCTACTCAATGCAGATGTGATGCTTAGATTTATCTACATGCTCCGCCAAAGCAAAGAAGTGGGTCTTGCCATGCTTGATGTTAGCAGCATGCTCACGAATCCTTTGATTAATCGAGCGACCAGTTTCACCAATGTAGAGAGTCCCACAAGAGCATGGGATAACGTAAACACTCTTCATATTCTTGGGGTCCACTAGGTCTTTTATAGATCTAAGGGAGCTCCGGATGGTATTTAAAGCCCTAAAGGTTGAAGTCACCTTATACTTCCTTGGGATCTTCACAATCTTGTCAGTGGTCCCTTAGATAAAAGGAAGATGAACACCAGAAAATCGATCCTTCGTATATTTTTTAGCACTAGGACCTTTTTCCACTAACAAAAGCCTTAGTACATTGGTGTCTTCTATACCCATTATTAAAGAAAACACTTAGGAGATGTGCTTTGTTTTCATTGAGATGGTTCTCATTAGAAACTCTTAAAGCTCTAAGCGCCAAAGTGTTGAGAACATTGAGCTTTTGAGCTGGGAAATGATGAGAATTAGCATGTAGATATTGTTCCGTATGAGTTTTCTTACGAAATACCTGATGAGAGAAAGAGCCATCATCATTTCTTGAGAGAAAGACATCAAGGAAGGGAAGACTACCAATACATTCAAATTCCATGGTGAACTTTATAGAACTAGATTGATTGTTAAGATGGAAGAAAAACAATTCCAACTTTTCTTTACCATGGGACCAGATGGCATAAGTGTCATCTACAAACCTCTTCCACATCTTAGGCAGAAGCCGAGGATAAGATAAGGCCTTTGATTCAAAATCCTCCATGAATAGATTAGCTACCACAGGGGAGGGGGGGAACCCATGGCGACACCGCAAGTTTGCTCATAGAATTCCCCATTGAATGAAAAGAAAGTAGAAGTAGACAAACACCAACTAAATAAGCCATATCAGGATCTGTAATGCGATTGATGACTTCGATGCCCTTGTTGATAGGGATATTAGTGTAGAGGGAGACCACATCGAAGCTCACAATCTTGTCATCTAGATCAAGCTTGAAACTCTTTAACTCATTAACAAACGATGTAGAGTCCTTGACGAAGGATTCTGTATGGCCAACAAGGGGCTTAAGCTTTTGTGCTAAATATTTAGCAAGAAGATAAGTTGGCTCTCTTATCGTGTGGACAATGGGTCTCAGAGGAGCCCCTTCCTTTTGAATCTTTGGAAGACCATAGATTCTGGGGGTAAGAGGGAAACTTTCAATAAGCTTATAACCAAATGAGTTGACTAACCTACTAGCTTTTATTGCAAGAGCCACACTTTTGGAAATCTTCTTCAGGGGATCCTTATTGAGTTTCCTCTAGCTCCCGCTATTATGGAGGTGGTCCAACATATTCCGACGATAACCATACTTATCAAGAATAACTACAACACCACCTTTGTCGGCTTTGAGAAAAACAATATTCTTATTATTGTTTAACTATTTGAGAGCATCAAACTCAAGATTGCTGATGTTGTTCTTGGGGGGCTTTTCCTTTCTAAGGACAACTGTACAATCTTGACGAATGATATCTTTAGTGACGTCGAATAAGACTCTAATACCATATTCAATGTCACAGATGATATCGTCTACTGAAATCTTTCTAGGAGCAAGAGAAAAATTTAAACCTTTCTCCAAAAGACTAAAAATAAGGGATCAAAAGAAAAACTAGAAAGATTGACAATCCTATTACTAACGAAAGAAAATTAAAACAAACAATATTATCCAAACTTAGAATCTTATTACCAATCCTATTATTATTACAATTATCATGATTGAAAACAAAGTCACTCATCTCATTAATATTATTATTATTATTTACTTTTGTTTTTTATAAACGACTCTGCTATGCTTTCAATATCTTCTGTTGTGCTATTTATTGCGTCTCTTGCTGACGGAAAAAATAAATAAAAAATTCCATAGAATATTAATTTGACCATTCGGGTTTTTACAAGTCATATATATAAATTTTCGCCTATAGAGCATCGTCCTTGCCAATTTTAACGCAGGGGATAAGTATCAACTTCGTATGATAGTTATCTATAAATGATCCGATTAACATGTTATTCCCTCTTTTTTACTGTGGTTTTACTATTGTTATTCGTCATGAAGTTTGGGGAGATTTTTTTTGTGAGTATCTACATGGAGAGGACGAACATTTCCTGGACAAATGTACACATGTCAAATATAGAAGGTTGAAAAAGGTTCTAAAATAAATAAAAATATATCCTGTGGGATCCTTGCATGACGGGACTGCATCGGGGTACGAAGGACGGTTTTGTAGTTCCCAAACGACAGAAAACGAATATGTGATATGCCAGGACACATCCAAAAGCATTTCCAAAACATCAGATCCATTTAACAATACATGTTCCTCTAAAACTGTCCAGTCTGTGACAAAATTTTATTTTACGAACTTACAAAAAAAGTATCGGCAATAGTGGGATCTTACCTCTGATTTTCAAAAGCATCTATAGCATATGAAACATTTCTTTGTTGATGATCATGAGGCAGTGATTCGAGAAGCCTGATACTTAGTCAGCTATGAGGCCATGAATGCCATTGCGATTCGAAAGATTCTGAAAAGGTATGACAGTACATAGCTCGGTACATGGCCGGAATTTCAGGACAAAGTTACAGGAAAGCACATAGAGCTATTGAAGTTCCCTTGGTTAGTTGAATTGATCGTGATTCAGACCAACACAAGAGATTTAAAGCATGGATATATTGGTGAAATGTCTCCTGAATGCTCTTGCGACTTTACTTGCCCTGATATTATTATTAAATGCTCATTACATGATTATGTAAAATTGGTGTTTACCTAACATGCCCATTTTCCTGGTAAGTTTCGAACTGTGTTGATTTTGTTAGGTGTCCACCTTCTTTAATAACTAGTACTTGCAATTCCAATGATCGGTCTAGGTTTGCATATATTATTTAGTAAGTTTAAAAATTGATATACGGTCAGCTGAGTCCTGAGCCATTTAAATAGCTTTCATTTTCCTGTTAATAGATTCACGTGCTATATGGCGTTTTGTGTGTTTTCATATTTTGTCCATTAAGGAGAGTGTTCTGATTATTGGTATTGTTACCATGATTTTATGCATTCGTTGTGAGAATAATGCAGAAATAGATTTAGTTATGAGTGGTTGAATTGAATTAGTTGTAGGTGGTTGAACAGAATTGGTTAGGAATTAGTTAAGTGTTATTCCTATATAAGTGTGATGTAATTGAACAAATAGATTAATGAAGTTTCTGAGTTTTCTGTTTTAAGTTGGTATCAGAGCCAAGTTAGTGTGGAGGCTCTGCGTGAAGGCTGATGTGGAGGCTCTGCGTGAAGGCGAGCACATTGCTGCGTGAAGGGAGAATCTGCCTGCGTGAGTGTTATTTCGCTGTTCGAACATTCGTGAGTGTTATTTTAGTAAATTAATCTGCCTGTGGACAGATGCCTTGCATGTAAGATTTCTAAAACGAAGTGCGAAGCCATCTATGCGTGGCCTCTTTAATCAGAAACTCTTTTTCATCGGCACGGTATCATTTTGTAAGTTTGATTTGGTGCGGGGGTAAATATATGACCTGCTGAGAGCAGTATGAGTATGACCTGCTGAGAGCAGTATGAGATATATTTTGGATTGTGTAACTCGTGAAACAGTTACAGTATTTCATCTTAGTAATAACGTGTTCAAACGCAAGGATCTGCTGGGAAAGTGGCTATATTAGTTTGAATACAGTGTTAAATGGCCAGCTTACGCCTCTTTTCTTAAGGTGTTTGTCTATTTGTTGGTTTTCTAACCTTGTGCGTATACAGTCGAGGAGCAAGGCGTATACCGTTGCTGTAGTTTTAAGATTGCGTGGAGTGCTGCATTGCGTGGAGTCCCTGTCCAGAACATTGCCTGGTGTTTTTTGCAAGCTTACCGTGGTCATATTCTTTTTCAGTCGGCCCGGTTTTCTTTGTTTTGTTGCAAAAATCGTGTAAGTGGGTCTTGTTCAAGAGAGTGCTGTTAGTGAGCACCGTTTGTGACAGGTGATAAAGCTAACTGATATGTCTATTATTTTAGACAATGATCTTTTTAATGATCATTTTCTCATGAACCCATTTGGGATTAGCAGTGTTTTTGAGTCCATTGACAAAGAGTTTCATGTTGTTGAAGATCATGTCCCTGAAGAAATCACTCATGTTGTTGAGAATCACGCTGTTGAAGAAATCACTGAGATTAAAACTTGCCCGGTTGTTAGAAGTTTTATTGGATCTACTTTCAAGATGACTGCTACTTTGGAGGATACTACCATGGATGTTCTTCGAAGGCCGCTCATGTTCAAAGATGACTGCATTTTGGTGACTCCTTCGTTGGTTCCTCATGGAAAGTGGGGAGAACATGAATTAAATTACCTCGTTCGAGATCTTGCATTGCCTCTCAATCCAAAAGAGGTTGTTGACGTTAAGTATGTACGCAAGGAGCAAAGGAATTTCATAAGGAAACCCAAAAAGGTGAAGATGAAACTGTCCCAGCAATGGAAAAGGAACAAGCATGGACCTTTTAATAAGAAGGCAAAAATGAAATGTTTTGTTGTAAGCCTAGCTGAGACTTAGACCAGCAGGCAAGTTAAAGTTTAAGTCGTCATGATTAAGAATATAGTTTCTTGTATATCGTGCTATAGTATATATTTGTTATATAGTTGGAATTAAGGGGGGTAGAAAGGTATTAATTCCAACTACCCTCTGTTAATGCAGTAGTAATGCAGTAGTTAGATCAATCTAGAGAATACAGTTGATGTTCAAAGTACAAGTTCTAGAAGTCAGTTAGGTATGGTAGAAAATCCATTTCTCCATTAAGGGAGGATGTGAGAATAATGCAGAAATAGATTTAGTTATGAGTGGTTGAACTGAATTAGTTGTAGGTGGTTGAACAGAATTGGTTAGGAATTAGTTAAGTGTTATTCCTATATAAGTGTGATGTAATTGAACAAATAGATTAATGAAGTTTCTGAGTTTTCTGTTTTAAGTTTCGTTTCCTTGGATATGCCTTTGGTTATCTGCATGTTTATCATGGAAGATAGTGTACTTTTGCAGCATGTTTACAAGTTAAGTTTGCTACTATGTGGGCGTGACACTATCTATGAGAAACTAAACTTCAGAGAGGATAGAAGTACTCGGAAACTGAGGACCTCGACATCATGCAACCTATCGAATGCCACAAAATGAAACGAGGGTTATGGTAATACAAATGATAGGGTTTTACACACTCAAAGTCAACCATTATATTTCTCCAACAAGATCACGACCGCCCAGCTGTCAGCACTAAAAAAATCACATGGGTAGGGTACATGGCAGTGTGCAACTCGATGCACATGAATCCATAACCCCTCATTACCGTTCTCTTTGGACATAGTGCAAGAAGTTACTTGGGAATTGAATAGAGGTTGGAAATAAAATTTATGATATTATACACTAAAGCTAGAATATCTATGCGGAACCATAACGTAATCCTACCCAATGTTATTAAAATAACTAGAGCCTAAATGACCAATTCATTTCATAATTCAAATGATAACTTCCAGAACATTCTTAGACATGCCATGTTAAGGGCAATATCGAAATGTGTATATATGTTTGGATGTTAATAAACCGCCTTGTCTAGCTAGGGTGGAGACTCTATGGGTGTAAGCCATGGTTAAAAGAACAAAAATATGCATGTAAACTTCGAGAAAAGGATAAAATGGATAGAAAAATTTATAAGGATGCTTCCTGTTGAAGAATAGAATAAAGAAAAAAAGGAAGATAACACCAAAGTTAACTCGGGGCCGTTGGATCATACGGGCAACGTGATGCCACTTAACGTTCAATTAAAGTAATTACCTCGACCATTCAAACATGTATTATTTGAGCATATTAAATGGGTTGTGGATTTTATTTTAAAATAATTAGTAGAGTCCGTTCGCTTCATAAGGTACTGACAGTCCTTCAAGGACAATCCTTTTTCTTGAGACAAATGAATTGGTGTTGAAAGAGTGGGTGAATGAACCATACAACAGGAACTGTCAAGAGGGAGTATGCTGAAATAAAATCTCATGGAGATAACAAACCATTTAATTATATTAACCTTTCTAGTATTTAATAAATGTGCACGTGTATGTGGAACGATAATGACCTGATGATAGTGTCGTATGTGCAAATATAATTAAAATAAAATAAAATTGAAAGTAAGGTTCATTACAGTTTGTTTGTCTATTAAATAAATTTAAAGAGTGAATTTCTTAAATTCTAAATATACAATTTTTTATCCTTGTAATAGGCTAGGGTATAACGCAAAAATACGTTGACTTTTCAATTAAATTTTTTTCACCAAAAATTTGTGAATAACATATAGAGTGGACATTAGAACTTATAAATATATTTTTTTTTATTTATAATTATTAGATTAAATTTATTTCATTTTTAATTGGTGCAAAAGAGAGACTCTTATTTAGTAATCATTACTTTAGATTCATCATTTAATAATGACAACTCATTTGCACCATGTAGAAAATGATAAGTGACATGACATTTTATTGTAAATAATTTTTATAACTATTTACAAATAAATAAATATATGTTTCAATAGCTACCTATTTAAATATGCATAAATTTTATATACATTAGACTTTATTGCTTCTTACTATGAACTTAATCTTTAGTACAATTAAAAAAAGTTATATAAGATATAAAATTGAATCTGCAATGTGTGAAATCATATCATCGATTACAAAGCAGTTAATTTTCATTGTCGTCAGTTATTGCGAATCAGGTTCCGAGCATTGAGATGGATTTCAGCTGCAAGTTGTCTTTCAAGGTAATCAATTCACTGATTAAATGCATCTCCAATATAACTTCCGCACAACCAATCCAAACAATCTTCAGTGCTTTTACTCTAAGTGCTACCTGATTAAATAGTTGCGCCTCCTTAGTAGAAAATGAAGCAAATCAATGAAATGCGCTAGCTACGAAATTAGCACAAAAAAAGAGTTTGAAACCTAGTGATGCAGTATCATAAATATTTCAGGCTTTAATGAAGTGATTCTCCCAATATATTTTAGAGAATTGGAGGGAACAATTATTAACTTAATCGTATGGCCACGTGAATGTTCTTTCCAAACACATGAATGCCAATTAATTGAGGTACATTACTCATAAATGCGCTTCTTTTCTCTTTATTGCCTATGGATCATTGTTTATGGTTCCTCCCATTCAAGTATACATATTGTTAGCTGAGAGAAAACCATGCTCAGAAGGAATTGGTGAACATTCCATTCCAGGCTGAAAGAATCCGGTAACCATTAATTTTATTTAGCAACGACCAAAAAAAATCCAATAAGCATTCATTTTATTTAACAGAAAAAAGAGACGTATGGCCTCTTCCATTGTGGGTTATTTATGAAGTATTTTTGGTTTTATATCCCATCCCTCTTTGTCTATCTATTTGAACAGAAAAGTTCAAAGCAATGCGAAGTCTTCTGCATTGTGGGCGAGCAAGAATTTGGTAAGCACTCATTTTATTTAACTGAAAATTCAAAATTGACTCAGAGTCTTTTGCATTGTGGGTTCATTTATGAAGCTTCTTTTGTTTTATATTGTATCTCTGTTGGCCATTTATTTGAATTTGAACACAAAATTCAAAAGAGATGCAGGGATAACTTCTCTGAATAGTTCTCTCACCTCAGAGCTTGGCCTGTGCTCACCTATGGCATTAATGACGACAGGGATAGCTAGAACAAAAGCAATCCTTTGGAAGGGAGAGAAGTCTTACTTGTTTATTCAAGTTATGCTCTGCGTTGTCGTTCTGTTACGACTACGCTTAATCTTAGCTTGAGCATACTGAAATGTTTGTTAATATCTTTTGTGTTATGTGTTCATGTTTGCCCATTATGGGGACACAAAAACCTGATTTTCTGCCTATTTTATTTTATCGACATAAATTTCCATTTTTGACTCGCTAAAAAATGTTGTGGAAAATATTATTACCTAGGTTCCACTAGTGCTCCTTGCTTTCCAAGTTCCTTGGTTGAGGGCTTAACCCGTGTTATGAAACCAACTCACAAAAAGATAGAAAAGATAGATGAACGTCTTAGAAATAAGCCTCTTCAAGGGGGCATTCTCCTTTACATTACACAAATGAACAATTCTTAGATGATTCAAATGAAAAAACCTCCCTTCTATATATAGGAGTCTACAGGGTCACAATATAACCAAGTCGGCCTAACAATAATAATATAAAGGCACAAAAATAACAATAGAGGGATTCTATGGGGCACAATAATCACAATATGGGGACAATAGGGGCACAATAATAACAATAAGGGATACAATGACAATAGTAATGGGGGGATCACTAATATTATAGGGACCTAACAACCCGACCTCTTATGAGCCACAATCACACACTCCTTGGTGACTTAGCATTCTTCAACTCTTTCACGGCCTCCATATTGATGGTTCTAGTTCAATGCCTGTCAATAGATGCTGCGCACTTAGTGGAGCTGGCATATTGTTGGTGTGGGCCTTAAACTTGGTGGCTCAGTTTAATGTGTTGTTACACACACAAAGTGTCGATGTATCTCCCTATACCTACCCGAGTTTTAGAGCGGTTCATTGCAATGATAGCCTATGAACATCTAGTTGTATCTTGTTCTGAACTCCTTGTAAAGCTCTATGCTCTACCCTTAACAATTAGCTATTTGAAATGTAGAAATGGACCCAACAAATAACTAGAGCTCTAAGAAAAGAATACCTTGTAATCATATTTAGCTTTTCCCTTAATCTTCATATTGAGCAGGGCTTCAACATCATCTTTAGTAAAAACTTTTGAAACATTTGTTTGCACATTGGGGTTCCCACTCTCAACAAGATCCCATAGTTCTTGATCAACAATCACTTCAAAGAAGGCTTGGCGAGCCCTTATCTTTGGGGAAGGATCCATTACCTTAGTCCCAAATATATCACGCCCAATCCTCTGTTTCTTATCATACGGATTAGCAATCACCTCCCCTTGATTCTCCTTATGCTGCATTTTTCAGAAACAGAAAATCATCATTAAGCATACAAAAACCCATTTTCATGATAAAAATCCTTATCAGTAAATATAGAGCAACCCTTCTCAAAAGAAAATATTTATCTGTTAATTTACATAAATCCACTTCAAAACTAGATTAAGATTGAGAAATACATATATGAGATTGATATTTATGTATTTTTACTTATACTATAAGGACTCTTATTTCCACTGGCAGGGGATTTGGGTTGCTTTACAAATGCCTTCATTTTCGATTTGTAAATATTTGTTATCTTTTCAACAAAACTCGATCCCCCAACCTTGCAGTCCTATCAATGCCTGTGCATTAAACACATCAGTGTTCTTAGAGCTCTTTGTGACCACAAGCCGAACCCTTATCTAGTGTCGTTCGCTAAATAAGAACCCAGTGAAGCCAGCAGTACTAGATCTTACATCTGGTATAAAGATTAGAGTGGGCAGCGCTGGATGTAGAAAAAGCCAGACAAGATGAGCAGGCTCACCAGCCTGATAACATGAGACTTTCAACTTCCTCAACAGAATAACCACATGGTTTAAGTGTTCAAGCTCTGTCTCTCCATTGATTTAAGAAATATTGATGAAGATGAGCTCGACTGCTAATGCATTCTAGATGTATTTGCTACTGCTGCTTAACAATCACTGGCAGCAAGTCTGAGCTCCTAGATAACAAATTCCAGATTTCATCAATATAGCAAAGCATTCAAATCAAGCGACGTAGCTGCTACTGATCAGGGTTGTGGATAACCTGGGACACTTGTGTTGTTCATGCAAAACACAAACTTGAAACTGTACACCTGGTCTTCAAAGAAGAACAGCTGGCTCATCTCCACTCACATAAAGATGTTTACTTTTTAATTCCATTCAACAGTTCTTTTTCTAGGACTTCATTTCGAGGTAAGTGGTAATTAAACTTACGAAACAAAGTACAAATGTAGTATATTTCGCAACGAATTTGATTAATGTTGTACTTCAAGTCAAGATTAATACCAAACTGTTAATATTTCATCTTTATATATATATATATATATATATATATATATATATATATTAATGCTCATCAAAACTGTGCCGACGCCTTCCCGAGGCTTCTTGATATGCTTCTCTACCCTTTGCATGATTCCTTTATATTCTTGCTATGATGTTTCTCTAGACACATTGGTACATGGCTATGGCTTTACCATTATTCAACATTTGTGGTGTAGTTGGTTGTTTTCGGAGGTCTAGATTTTTCAAGGCACTCACTTTGTTGAAATCTTGTGAGAAGCTTCTTTCACATTCTCCCTTTACTATAAAATTCTCATAATTCAACCCACGAAATTTTTTTAATTGTTTTATTTTTAGTTTTTTAATTGTTTTAGTTTTTTAAACGATTATTAGTTAATAATGATACAAAATTATTAAAAAACTAAAACAATTAAAAAATTTTAATCAATTATTAAAGAACTAAAACAATTGAAAATTAATAATCAATAAAAAAATACTAATTAATATTCAAAAACTAGAATTATTATTTAGAAAATAATAAAGGATTGCAAATTAATATTTAATAATTAATAAAAACATCGGATGATTAATAAACCATATATATATATATATATATATATATATATATATATATATATATATATAATTATAATTTGTAATAAAAGGATATAAAAATAGGGTAAATTAAAAATTATTAATTATTAGATACTAATATTTATAAATTGAATAATAAATTAATATATTTTTTTTGGTACGTAAGCACCCACCGGGGATTCGAACCAGTGACCTATCACAAGGAGTGCCTTAACAGTGCACCCATTCACCGTTAATCGAAAACCCCATAGGCCAATAATAATAAATTAATATTAATAATTAAAAAAATAAATAATTATAAAATAAATATTGATAAAAGATATATATATTTAATATTCAAAAACTAGAATTATTATTAAATTATAATAATAATAATAATAAAAGCTTGCAAATTAATATTTAATAATTAATGAAAACATTGCATGATTAATAAACAATATATATATATATATATATATATATATATATATATATATATATATGAAAAGATATAAAAATAGCCTAAATTAAAAATTAATAATTATTAAATACTAATTTATAAATTGAATAATAAATCAATATTAATAATTAAAATAAATAAATAAAAATATACATGATTAATTAAGAATATATATATATATATCTATATATATATATATATATATATATATATATATAATTGGTAATGACACGGTATAACCACATTAGATCTCAGTTTCACAATCTTTGTTACACTACTAACCTTCTTAGCCTTTTACAATGTCAAAATTATAGTGAGCTCGGGAGGCTTCTCTCCAAGCGTTTTGAGCATAGGAATAAAATCTTAAATCAAAATAAATAGTTTGTTTCTATAGGTCCAATAGACCAATGTTTGGTCTCAGTGGACGTAAAACATCATCATCATCATAAAATTAGCGATAATTATAAATTAATATTAAAAAATGAATAGTTGTGCCGAAATAATTAAATATTGATAAAAACATTACCTGGTTAATAAGACATGACATGATGGATTAATAAAAGACGACATAATGAATTGGTAATGAAAGGATATAAAAATAGTGATAATTATAAAGTATTAAATATTAATAATTGTGAAATATTATTTTAAAATAATTAAGAATTGGAAATTAAAAATTAATTGAAACCTTCCCTGATTAATTAATTAATTTTTATTATGAAAACATTGTTAACTAAATGGAAAGTTAAGAATATTTTAATTTTGTTAACCGATATTGTGGGAAGTGTTTTGTGTAAAACTAAAAAAGGAATTCATTTTTTTTTTTAAATAGAAATTTTATATTTAAAAGCAAAGAAAAAGAATATTGTCGAGTGTTGTAAATATGAAATGTAAAGCGTTTTGGCCATAACATGTTGGCTTTTCATTTTTGGCTATTGGCTTGGGAGAATGTACGTGTATTCTTCTTTTCCCGAGGTATGGGTAAGTTCTCCTCTATAGCGATGATGGGTAAGTAAGTTCTTTTCCTATCGGCCATTGTTGATGTGGCGTTTCAAAGATTCATTGGTAGGGGGAGTGTAAACGGCGGGGGTCGTCGTGGATGGTTAAACGGTTGGCATGGTGGTCGAATTTTGTGTTTGTGGATGTCTGGCCTCCCCTCCTATTGATTTCAAATTGGCGTTATAGAGGTTGTTTTTGAGTTGTAGAGGTTGGGACTTGTTAAAAAGTGATGTTTGAATTAATAAAAAATAACTATTGGTCAGCGCTACGACAGAGAGTCTGAACCAGGAGAGTCTGGCTCTGCAAAATGCTCTACATTGTCCATGTACATCACACATTATAAGCAATCATGGATTTAGGAAAGTTAGAACCATACCCTAGGAAATAGAAACTAATTCCTATCCTGAGGTACTGTGAACCAATTCACTATTCTAGGATATTCTCCATTCACTCTAACACTCCCCCTTAATGGAGAAGGGGTTCACAAATATGCCTAACATCTTCCTAAACATTTCAAACTTAATTTTGCCAAGAGGCTTAGTGAAAATTTCTACAACATTATCACATGTATTCCAATATACCAAATGGATTTCTTTTTATTGCACTTTCTCCGTGATGAAGTGGAATTGTGTATCAATGTGTTTAGTGTTCTTGTGAAACACCGGATAATTAGCAAGTTTGATTGAACTCTGATTATCACATCTGATTGTTGTTGTATCTTTCTATTCTTCTCTAACATCCTGGAGAAGTCTCCGAAACCAAACTGCCTCACACGTTGCTACACACATAGCTTGATACTCTACTTCCGCTGAAGACAAGGAAACTGTGTTCTGTTTCTTGCCGCTCCATGTAATCACCTCGGATCCAATACTGAATGCATAGCTTGTTATGGATCTGCAGTCGTCTACATTTCTAGCCCAGTCGGAATCTGTAAATCCTGTCAATCTAACATCAGAGGAATCAGTGTAAAAAATACCATAGTCTATAGTACCATGTAGATACCTCAAAACACATTTCGCTGCAATCCAATGACTCTCAAGTGGCTTGGACATGTATTGACTTAGCACACTAACTGCATAAGCCAAATCTGGTCTAGTAGTGGTTAAGTAGATTAGGCTCCCAACCAGATGTCTATAAAGTGTCGCATCTGCCTCTTTAGATCCATCCTCACTCTGAAGTTTAATGTTCTGTTGTAATGGTACTGTTGCAGCCTTACATTGATCCATCCTGAATTTTTCCAATAGACCTTTGACATACTTACCCTGGGACAAAAAAGTTTGTCCTGAATCTCTCCAGATCTCAAGACCCAAACAATATCTTAATTCACCAAGGTCTTTCATTTCGAACACCTGTGACATTTGTTGCTTGATTTCTTTGATTAGAGCAATAACATCACCTGTAATAATTAAATCATCTACATACAAAGAAATCAACACTATGCGCCCCTTTTCATCTTTCATGGTATACAAATTAGGGTCGTTTTTACTTCTGTTGTAGCCAAGTTGCAGAAAAAATGAATCAATCTTTTCATACCAAGACCTGGGTGCTTGCTTTAGTCCATAAAGAGCTTTCTTTAATCTATAGACTAAATGTTCTTTCCCTTTTTGGACAAACCCCTCAGGTTGCTCTAAATAAACCTCCTCTTTCAATTCTCCATTTAAAAATGTAGACTTTACATCTAGTTGGTGAATAATCCAATGTTTCTTAGTAGTTAAAGCAATTAACATTATGATCGTATTTAGTTTAGCTACAGGGGCAAATGTTTCTTCATAATCAATGACTTCTTTTTGTGAATACCTCTTTGCTACCAATCTAGCTTTTAATTTATCTATGGTTCCATCTGCATTAATCTTTGGCTTATACAACATTTACAACCTATGGTTTGTTTCCTTTTAGGAAGTTCTACCAACTCCCAAGTGTTGTTCTTGATTATAGATTCATATTCTTGTTCCATAGTTGTTTTCCATTCACTACATTCATTTGCTTCCTTATAACTAGAAGGTTCAACTACATTCATCATACTAGTTATGAAAGCATTTTCCCTGTATCTAGCAGGCAATTGATTCTGCCTACCTGATCTTCTGAGTGTTGGTGTAGCTTCTGACCTATTATGAGTTTCCTTTGCTGGACTCGGCTTGACTGCTGCATCTGAATTCTCTTCTTCTGCCTTTGTCTGCTGATCCTGGTTGTTTCATGTTTCTTCACTTTCATCCACCAAGAACGAAATATCCCATTCCTCATTGCGCTTATCATATTCTTCATGATCTTGCTCATGGAATATGACATCTCTACTAACGAAAATCTTGTGAGTAGAGGGATTAAATAATCTATAAGCTTTATATTGTGAACAATACCCTATAAAGGTACATCTGATGGCTTTTGAATCTAGTTTTTTTCTGTCTTCCTTTGGAATATGGGCAAATGCTTTAGACCCAAACACACTTGAATGTTTGAATCCAAGTTTAAATCCATATAATGCTTCATAAGGAGTTTTAAGCTTAGGACTCTTTGTAGGACTCCTATTTTTCAAATAAATTTCAATATTCAATGCTTCAGCCCAAAAACCATTTGAAAGATCCTTACCTTTCAACATGCTGCTAGCACATTCCACCAATGTTTTGTTCTTTCTTTCTATTACTCCATTCTGCTGAGGAATATGGGTTACTGTGAATTGCTGTAATATCCCATGGTCTTTATAATACTTGATAAGTTCATCCTTCCTGTATTCTCCCCCTTGATTGAAGAGGAGAATTTTTATATGCTTCCCTGTTTGCTTTTCAATCATGTTTTTGAACTGCTTAAAGTACTCAAATGTGTGACTTTTCTTACTCAAAAAATATACCGAAGAAAAGTTTGTGCAGTCATCAATAAATAGTAAAAATACAGTGCACCTCCTAATGACTTTGTTTTCATGGGTCCACAAAGATCTATGTGCACTAATTCAAGTATGTCTCTTTGTTTCTTCTCTACTTGAACAAGGAATTCCTCTCTATGAATCTTTCCTAATGTACATGCATCACAATCATTATGCACTTGTTTTAACATAGGAAGATCTCTTACCATTTCCTTTTTTTGAAGTAACAGCAAATCATTGTAGTTGATATGACCAAATCTCTGATGCCACAGCTCTTCTGTGATCAAACGCGTTGTTGTCAAAGCTCGAACTGGTGTTGGTCTTACATCCAATTTGTACAGACCTCCTCTTCGAATTCCTATAGCAATAGTCCTAATGCCATCTAACAGATCTCTAATATAATAGTTAGGTTTAAAAAATTCAACTTTGAGATCTTGATCTATAATCATGGATACAGAAATCAAGTTCTTTGTTACACTGGGCACATACATGACATTATGAATTTGTCTTACAGTACCATTAGGTAAAATGACAGAAATTTTTCCACACCCTTTGATCTGATGACTTTTATCATCACCTAGGTAGATTTGTGCTCCATCATTGATTTCTTTAAAATCTTCGAACCATTTATTGTTCTCGTCATATGTGTTGATGCTCCCGAATCTACATACCATATGTCTGCATCAACATTCTCATCAAAGTCTGCCATGAACAATCTGAAGTTCTACTCATGATTATCATTTGCGAGATGACCTGCATGTCGTTTCTGCTTCTGCTGTTGTTCATGATATTTCTTCTTCCTGCACTCCCTAGAGATATGACTAAGTTTTCCGCAATAAAAAATTTAATTTCAAAGTTTTTTCTATTTGGATGCATACCTTCAATCTGATTTGGTATTTTTTGTGAGTTTCCTCCATTTTGCTATTGCAGATTTCCTTTTCCTTTGAAGAAGTTCTTTTTTCGCCATCAACGCAAGATTTTCACTCTGGGGCTTCAGAGTCAATCTTCTTTCTTCTTCTTGCATTAATATTCCTGTCAGTTTTTCAAAATTTTGGGTTTTCTCTCTCGCATTTAACCAGTGATAAACATTTGGTAGTCATCGGTCACACCATTCATGGTAATGGTTACTAGATCTGTATCTGCAACTGTTTCACCAATGTCTACCAATTTGTTCTTCAAATCTTTGATCCTTGCTATGAAGGCAACAATTGTTTCATTCTCCTCCATCTTCAGGGATAAGATCTTGCTATTCAAGAACAGAAGACGATTTGTATTCCTGATCTCATACAAATCCTTCAAAATTCCCCAGATTTCACTTGCTGATTTACATTCTCTGATATGTGGTATGATGGAGTCTTTCACTCACATGTTCAGTAGCATCCTTTCTTTACCTTCTCGCTTCTCCCAATCTAGGATCGATGTTGATCCAACTGCTGGCTTCTGCTCATCCCCATTTGCAATCGTCCAAGTACTCTGCACTTCTAGTAGACTCTGCATCTTGAATTTCCAATTCGCATAATGAAGCCATCGAGCTTGTTATGCTCATTCAAGTATGCTCAGATCATTTGGTTATTCATCTTGGCAATTAAAAAAATTTGACAAGTAAAAAAAATATATATGTTAGATTTACCCCAGATCTATGTCAAAGACAGAAATCGCTAATCTTCGTGAGTCCAATTTATGGTATTTTCAACATCCTCTAGCATTGGCTGATCCCTTGCAGTATGCGTGCCCTCTTCACGCAATCTTCGGGTAAGTCTCCACCACATTGCGCGCTCTCCATGGTAGTCCTGTGAGGAACCATGTATAGGGTCGTCGCAGCCTTCTCTCGACAGACCTCGACCTCCATGCAGCCTTCTCTCGGCAGCCACTGCCAAGACGTAGCCCCTTTTTTTGTTTGTACAGTCGGCGCGATTTAGCACCACGGATTTGCAACAATCGGTTCGATTGTACAACAGAGATTCGCGACGAGCGGTAAAATAAAAATGCGCGGAAGTTTCACAGTGGGATCAGTGTGATTTTTCCCCCAAACCATGCGACGATTTCGCCTCAGTCGCGACAGGAAAATCCTTCACTCAGCATACAGGTTTCTCAGCCTGTCACTCTGGTACCATGTTAAAAAGAGATGTTTAAATTAATAAAAAACAACCACTGGTCAGCTCTACGATAGAGAGTCTAAACCAGGAGAGTCTGGCTTTGCAAAATGCTCTACATTTTCCATGTACATCACACATTATATAGCAATCATGGATTTAGGGAAGTTAGAACCATACCTTAGGAAATAGAAACTAATTCCTATCCTGAGGTACCATGAACCAATTCACTATTCTAGGATATTCTCCATTATCTCTAACAGGACTATGTTGCAGAAGTTCAGTGGTTGTGTCTCCTAAAAAGAGTAAGAGACTTTGGCGACCTTTTCTTTCAAAATTTTGAATTGGCATGCATAACGTGTTATTTCGATCTCGAAGAAAACTATTTTGTTCGAATTTGTTTTATTTTGTATGTGTTAATGAACTTTGTTTGTGATCAAACCATTTTAAAAGAGATGGTTGTCTAAACCTATGGGGTTAGCTAGCGAGTAGCCTATCCGAGGAGAGCCAGCTGCTCGACATAGTGCAGGGGTAAAAAAAAGAGGGGGTTGGTGTTATTTGTTTGAGTAGGGGTAAAACTATCAAGCATGGACCCTGAAAAGAAACAATGTTTATAATGTTTGGGTACATCTAGGATTTTTTTTCCTTTGTTAAAATATAGGCACAGATAGGAAGGGAGAGAAGCTAAACTGATTGCAGAGAAGAAAAAATAGTTTATTTTCAATGGAGCATGGCATTTCGTCTCAGTAATCGATATATATATATATATATATATATATATATATATATATATATATATATATATATATATATATATATATATATATATATATATATATATTGTAATAAATTCAGATAAGTAAATGAAATCAAAAGCGTGCATATCCTGTATGCATTGATTCCATATAGAAAAAAAACTATACTTTCCTTGCCAGCAAAAAGAAACAGTATAGGGTAAGTAGTGAGACCCAAGTGAAGTGAGTGTTTAAACTTTTTTGAGGGGCATAGGAAAGGAGTTTGCTTCAGCAAATCAGTTGACACAAGTAAATCTTGAGTTGTGGCAAGGAATTCACAACTGGACAAAGGCTTAAATAAAACACAGGAATTTACTCATGACAAACTAGAGTAAAACAAATGTGGTTTCGGTAAATGTACTCAACAAACCAAATTTTGGATTATATTATAAAACATATGTAAATACATTTGGATTATATTGTAAAACATATGTAAATACATTCGCATGATAAATTCGAGGATGTTGCTCCAAGTAAAACAAAAGGATCTTATTGCTATTTAAGCTTCACCAAGGGTTGCGGAGTAACTCTTTGTAAAACCCCAAACACAAGAATTTACTCACGACAAACCAGAGTAAAACAAATGTGGTTGCGGTAGATCTACTTAACAAACCAAACTTTGGATTATATTATAAAACATATGTAACAAATGTGGTTGCGGTAAATCTACTCAATAAACCAAACTTTAGATTATATTATAAAACATATGTAAATACATTCAGATTATATTATAAAACATATGTAAATACATTCGCATGATAAATTGGAGGTTGTTGCTCCAAGTAAAACAAAAGGATCTTGCTGCTATTTACGCTTCACCAAGGGTTGCAGAGTAACTCTGTAAAACTCCATAAAGACTTTTTTTCACGTGCCCCAATATTTTCTCCACGATTTTCTCCTCACTACCTCTCAGAGTTACACACTCGACTCCTTTCACATAAAAAATATTTTTACATTCATATTTATCCAAAACATACATTTTGACTCATTAATACATGACAGAGCAACCTCACTACCTCTCAGAGTTACACACTCAACTCCTCTCACATACAAAAGAATTTTAAATTCATATTTATCCAAAACATACACTTTGACACATTAATACATGACAGAGCAAATATTTAAGACAAATGATGGGCGATTATACAAAATGGATGATTTTCTGAACTTGCAGAGGTTGCGCACTGCATGTAAGAGTTGTGCAGTAAATGTTTACCCATACATATTTACCAACCCTTCATTAAGTTCTTTAAGTATCTGATGTGTTGCGGAATGGTCAACGTTGTACTTCTGCTCAAAACTTCAGTCCTTCCGCTTGCAAACAAAATTGCAACCTGCAAAAATCCATCTGACAAGTATGGTTGTTGTTAGTGTGTTTAACATGGTGGTTGGGATTAATTTTCCAACACTCCCCCTTAATCACAACTACCGCCATTGACAATTCCCAAACAATCTCTGAGATAAACAAAATTTTCACGTGCCAATGGCTTTGTGAAAATATCAGCAAACTGTTCCTGTGACCTGCAGTGCTGCAACACAATTTCACCATTGTTAATCAACTCTCTAATAAAATGATATTTAGCATCAATATGCTTGGTCCTCTTGTGAAAAACATAATTCTTTGACAGTGCAATTGCGGAAGTGTTGTCACAAAAAATAGTTGTTGTTCCCTCTTGGTCGTGGTGAAGATCCATCAACATCCTTCTCATCCAAACCGCTTGACACATTGCTGCTGTTGCACTGACATATTCAGCTTATGCTGTTGACAGTGACACTATTGGCTGCTTCTTGGAGGCCCATGAAATGGCTCTAGAACACAAATAAAAAACATATCCTGAAGTTCTCGTTCTGTCACCGATACTTCTTGCACAATCACTGTCAGTGTAACCAAACATCCTAAAATCACTTGTTGCGGCATACAAAATACCACACTCCTTTGTCCCATTGACATACCTTAGAATTCTTTTGGTTGCTTCCCAATGCATCTTCTCGGGTGTCTCCATGAACCTCGACACCAAACTTACTGCATACATTATATCCAGCCTAGTGGTGGTCAAATACATCAAGCTACCTATCATGCTTTTGTATAATGTCGTATTGACATTGCTGTTGCAATTTTCTTTGCTTAACTTCAACCCCATGACAATTGGAGTTGGTGTGGGCTTGTTGTTCCACATATTAAACCTCTCCAAAATGTCTGCTACATACTTTCCTTGAGAAATAAAAATGCCATTTTCTGTTTGCTTTACTTCTATGCCCAAAAAATACCTTAACAACCCCAAGTTAGTCATTTCAAATTCATTCTTCATGACTTCTTTGAAATCAAAGATGAGGAAATCATCATTCCCTGTAAAAATCAAATCATCTACATATAAGACAACAATAAGAAGCTTAACATCACTCTCTTTGATCTAGAGAGTAGGCTCACCATCACATTTTTTGAAACCATTGTCCAACAGGTAAGCATCTATCCTCTTATACCATGCAAGTGGTGCTTGCTTCAGCCCATAAAGAGATTTCCTCAACCGATACACTTTTTATTCTTGGCCTTCTAGCTCATAACTAGGTGGTTGCGCAACATACAGTTCCTCTTTCAACACTCCATTCAAGAACATTGATTTTACATCCATTTGATACACTTTCCATTTATGTCTCACAACAATCGCCACCATTGTACACATTATCTCCATCCTCCTGACTGACACACATGTCTTTGCATAATCTCTTCCATGTTGCTGCTTGTATCCTTTGACAACTAGCCTTGTTTTATGCCTTTCAATCTTACCGTTGAAAGTTCTCTTGGTCTTATAGACCCACTTCACTCCAATAACTTCTTTTCCTTACAGAAGGTTCACTAACTCCCATGTGTCATTCTTTTCTATTGCTTCTATTTCTTCCTCCATTGTTGCAACCCATTTTTATTATTTGAATTTATATTCAAAATGGATTATCTTATCTACATGAAAAAATAATGCAAATAAGGAATTTAGACCAGCGCTACTATCAAATTCATCTTGCTCATAAATCTCATTTAAATTTCTGAATTTTGGTCTTCTTGTGCTTGCTGAAGATGGGATTGACATGTCACTTGGTGTTGCGCTTTACGGTTGCTTGGAGAAGCACTTGCCTGACTGCGTGATGATTTCCTATTATTTGTTGACGGTGTTACTTGATGCCTACTTTGTTGCGCTTGAATAGGAGTAGAGAGAGTCACTGTTGAGGAATTGCCTGTTGTTGTCAATTCCTCTTTGTCCTCATGTGGTATACATGCTTTCACATTGACTATCTTCTTTGAACTTCCATCCCATGCTTCCTCTTCTATGAACTGCACATCTTTGTTGATTATGACCTTCTTGGTTGATGGATTGTAGAGCTTGTATGTCTTGGATTCATCACTATATCCAACAAATATGCATTTCTCCCCCTTGTTGTCCAACTTCTTCCTCAACTCATTCGGGACATGTGCATATGCCACACATTCAAACACTCTCATGTGACTGACACTATGCTTTCTTCCACTCCATGCCTCTTCAGGAACCACATTCTTGACACTTTTGGTTGGACACCTATTAATGATATATGCTACACAAGCGACAACTTCAGCCCAATAATCATTTGGCAAATGCTTTGCCTTCAACATACTCCTTTCCATTTCCATAATGGTTCTATTCTTCCTTTCCGCGACACCATTTTTGTGAGGTGTATACCTTGTTGTAAATTTCTTGTGAATTCCATGCTCCCTACAAAAACGAAGGAAGTCATTTGAGATGTATTCGCCACCTCTGTTAGTCCTCAAGACTTTGATGTAGTGTCCACATTTCTTCTCAACAAGAGATTTGTATTGACGGAAGCGCTCAAACACTTCACTTTTCTGTTTTAGGAAGTAGACCCATGTCTTCCTTGTGTAGTCATCTATGAAAGTCAAAAAATAGTAGTTGCCACCAATTGATGGTGTCTACATTGGTCCACACAAATCTGAATCGACAATCTCCAAAGGTGATTTTTCCCTTACTGACGTTCTTGCTGGAAATGTTTCTCTATGTTGCTTGACCAAGATGCGTCCTTCACATAGGTTGTCCAGTTTTTCTATGAGTGGTAATCCCTTCACTATGCATTTCCTATGTAGCAAATTCAAACCTCCAAAGTTGAGATGACCAAATCTGAAATGCCATAACAAATTTTCATCTTTGACCTCTGATTGAAAGTTTACTTGTGTGACATATGTATCTTTTCTTCCATCCTCTTGTGAGTTCATTTGATAGTTGTGCTTGTGCACCTTCTTCTTTCAAATATGATTTTATCTTTAGGGGAAAAATCCTATTTCTTTTCATCTGAACCTTTGAAATCAATTGTTTACTTGGAGGCTTATCCAAAATTGTGCACTCATCATTCTTGAAAAAGACATTGTATCCCTTTTGCATGAGTTGTCCAATTCTTATGTGTTTATGCTTCAAACCAGGGACAAAGTAAACATATGAGATGTACTTCTTCTCCCCCTTCTTTGTTAGGATATTAACGTTTCCTTTTCCCATGACAGAGACTTTGCTATCAGTCCCTAATGTCCCTTCATATTTCACACTTTTATCTAGATTGGAAAACATTTCTATATTCCGTGACATGTGGTTGCTACACCCTGAATCTAGATACCATACATCACTTTGTTTTTCTTGTGCTACATTACAATCTAAAAACATGCTATCATGGTTCTTGATTTTCCTTTGTGAAATTTACACTTGGTTTGTTACTAATATCATATTGCTTCTTTCTACATTCATTTGCATAATGACCACACTTCTTATAGTAATGACATTGAACTTGAGATTTGTCATACCTCTGACCTTGACTTAGATTTTGATTGTTGCCCCTTCCACTTGAGCTTGAAGGGATGCTTCTTCCACCTCTGTGTGGGCTTCTTCCTCTTCCTCTAGCATATGATATTCCTCTGCCTCTACCTTGACCAAATGAAACTTGCGTCTTGAAGGCATGCTCCAATGAAGAGCTTTTTGCTCTAATGAATCTATGTGCATGAGAAACCAGTGATGCATGTAGCTCATCCACTGAGAACTGTGAGAGATCCTTTGTCTCTTCTATGGCCACAACAATGGCATCAAACCTTGCTGGTAGACTTCTCAAAACTTTCTCAACTATTCTCCTTTCCTCAAGTGTCTCACCATGAGACCTGATTTGAGTAACCAATCCAATTACATGTGTAAAAAATGAGTCTACATTCTCAGACTCTTTCATACAAATTGTTTCAAAGTCTCTCCTCAACATTTGTAGTTTTGTTGTCTTCACTTTTTCCATGTCTTGGTAGGTTTCCCGAAGGATGTCCCATGCTTGCTTGGACTTCGTTGTTGTTGCAACCCTTGGGAAAATACTTTCATGAACTGCTTGAAAAATGTAGAAGAGGGCTTTTGCATCCTTCTTCCTGTTGTCCCTCAACAAATCCCTTTTTTCTTGAGACAAGGCATTGTATGTTGCTGCATCTGTTGGTTCTTGAAAACCATTCTCCACCAAATCCCAAATGTCTTGAGAAGAAAACAAGCCCTTCATTGTAATAGCCCAATAACCATAATTTTTCCCATTAAAGTGAGGTATTTGAGGATTAGTCAAGCTTGTGCTTGATGTTTTCATTTCTGAGTGTAGAAAGAAACTTTCTACCTGCTCATAAATACACTTCAAAAATCTTCCCTCAAAACAATTTTTAATTGCAAGTAAAAACACTTGTATAAAACAAAGGAATTTACTCATGGAAAAAAAGAGTAAAACAAATGTGGTTGTGGTAAATCTACTCATGAAAGTTTAAATCTATATCGCAGCAAACCAAACTTTGGATTATATTATAAAACGTAAATACATTTGCATGATAAATTGGAGGTTGGTGGTCCAAGTAAAACAAAAGGATCTTAGTGCAATTTACGCTTCACCAGGGGTTGCAGAGTAACTCGTAAAAATCCGTAAAGACTTGTTTTCAGGCGCCCACCAATATTTTCTCCACGATTTTCTCCTGACTACCTCTTAGAATTACACACTCAACTCCCACATACAAAATACTTTTACATTCATATTTATCCAAAACATACATTTTGACTCATTAATACATGACAAAGCAAATATTTAAGACACAGGATGGGCGATTATACAAAATGGGTGATTTTCTGAACTTGTAAAGGTTGCAGACTCCAAGTAAGAGTTGCACATTAAATGTTTACCCATACATATTTACCAACCCTTCATTAAGTGCTTTAACTATATGATGTGTTGTGGAATGTTCAACGTTGTACTTCTACTCAAAACTTCAATCCTTCACCTGCAAACAAAATCGCACCCTGATAAAATCCATTTGACAAGTATGGTTGTTGTCAGTGTGTTTAAAGCGATGGTTGGAATTAATTTTGCAACAGGGACTACATTGTAATTTCTAGCTGTAGCTAATTGGTTACCAAATTTTTTATACCATTTATACAAAGTCTACTAGACACATATTTTGAAAGTGGCCTCACATCAATAATCACAGATTGTGGAAAAAAAAGTGTATATTAAAAAAAAACATAACAATTTTCACAAAAAAATGCTGCAAAAAAAAATAGAAAACTCCGTCCCCTAGCTGTGAAAGCATACATAACAAAAATAGAAGTTTCGGCACTAGCTTCCAAACCATTGTGAAATAAATTGTTATTGGAATCATGGACAAACAAACAATATAGGGATAGCCCTCATGAAGGGGGGTTGCATTGTAAATTTTATTTGCAAAGTGACCTCGCATTAAAATGAAATTACTAAAACATTGAGTGGTCTGACAGGGGGATTGAGATGTACTGTTCTAGGAAAATGTAATGCATTTAAGAGACCTAGTCATGGTGCCCATGGCTTCCAAAACCTAAGTGTCCAGACCCTAACGGGGCCTGACAAGAAGTTTTTTCCCTCGCACGTGGAAGAAATAGAAGAAAGCAACAGAGAATGTAAATGGAGAACCTATGATATTCATGGTCATGAGTGGAAAACCGTTGCTGCAGGACGTGGCGAGAGAGTCGAACCTGTAAAATAGACAAGTGATAGACATTATATTATATAACTAAATTACCTATGTAGGGTTGTTATTTGCATTCGTTCCATCAGTTTCCTACAACGCTGATGATTTGTGCAACAATCATGGGCGTAGTGACTGCAAAAACCCTCTGTAGTGGGATGGTGGCATGAGTAATCTTGTGAAAATAATACAAGGAAATGTCGTATTCTAAAACCATTCGAAACCGCAGGTCCTGAAAATCGAAATAGATGTGGTTGTCTTAAGCCGTGAGGGAAACCATAGGTTTTGAAGAGAATATGTTCACAGTCACTATGACTGTATCGAGCCCTGTTGTGAACCCTAGGTCTTAAACGGGTTGTGTTCATAGTCGCTGTGACCATTTCGGGCCGTGAAAGAAACCATAGAGCAAAGTAAAAAGTCCATAAACGTGAAATGAAACATTTTGGGTGACTAAAGCATCGAAGGAAGTCAAGTTATGTATCACAACAGGTGGACATTTCCAGTGAAGTGTACAGGTATTATTCGCAGATACGGGTAGAGGAATGAAGTCTAGTGCGGCGGGGAGGGTACTCACGGAGTTAGTAGCTAAGTGTTGCACAGATGTGAGTCATTGATCATAAACCCTAGACTGAGAGTCATGGATGCAGATCCCTTCTCTCATGCTAGTACGTGGAAGACAATTGTCAGAACATCGTGAAAGTTCTTATGCGCTGTAAGAAAGAAAGAAAGAAAGAAATACAATTATTTTAACGTCTACGAGGCTAAAGATAGCCTATGGGACAGATTTCTTCTTCATCTCCTTGATGTATTATGCCCTTTTTCAGTGAAGCCTCACAATAAATGCTCCGAGCTTCTTGACAAACCCCTCGCTAAATAGATTATCCCAAGAGCTAGTTGCCAGCATATTTGCATAACTTTCCCTGTCGTCTTTGAAAGCCTCACATTTTAAAATGAAATTCTTTTTTGTTTCCACTTTTCTGGAAGAACAAAAAATGCATACTCTTTCCTCCCACACTTCTTTTGGACTTTTCGAGTGCCCTGTTTCACAACGAAGTTGATGAGAATTAGTCCTTAACTGAGCAATAAGAATTTTAGCTCTCCAAGAGATATTGGCCAATATGTATGCTTTTGGTTGATGATTATGAGTGGGATTAAACACTTCAATATAATACTTTTTCTTTATTCCTAGCTCCTTATCCCAAGTACACTTGTGGAACTTATCCATAACAAAATCTTTTATCTCTTTGCTGTTTATGGGACACCTATTCAAGAAAATATCCCATTTACTAAACCATTTGTTATTTTGCTGCATCAAAGTCTTTTTTCTGTTGCACAATATGTCATTAAATACAACCTTAGGCCATCTACCCTCTTCCATCTGCTCATTTTTTTTCTAAATATCTTATGACTCACACCATAGCAATTGCCTCAATAGGAGCAACCCCTGTTTCACTTAACAATATATCATAAGGAAGTTCTGCACTTTTTATCTTGAATTTTTTTGTAATCAAATGCTTCTGAATTTTCTCAATTTGCTTCCACTGCATGTCGGATGTACTGCTAGCCCATAGTTCATGACCATAGAGAATCACTAGAATCACTAGAAACCCAAAAAGATTTTAAGTTGTTTTCTAGTCCCATAACTCTGCCTCTCTACACCTATTTTGAAAAGCATAAAATGCTTTCCAACCCCCCAAAGTTATTTTCTTTCTACAACCATCCCAGCTTAGATTTTTGTTGAAGTCAATTCCGAGGTATTTGTAATTTGCAACTTCTTCCAAAATGTTTCCTTCGAAGTAGAACTTATATTGGTTTTTTTTTTTATATAGAGAAAACCACTACTTTCGTTTTGCTGATATTGACTTGTATCCCCACACTTCTACAAAAATTCTGAAGGGATAGTAAGTGCTCTTGCAAACCAAGAACCGGTTTAAAAATCATAATAAGGTCATCTGCATACAAAAGAAGCCTTATAACAAACTTTCCCAAATAGATACCATAACCCTGTTGCGAATTTAACCACTCCTCAAACTTGTCGATATATAACAAAAAATGGTAGGAGATAGTGGGAAACCTTGCTTGACCTTGATATCGCTTCAAAAACTTTTAGAAATGCCTGCTAAAGTTCTAATTTTGACTTCCACCTCTTCACACAGCCTATGAACAACTACTCTCAAATGTTTAGGAACCCGAAGTTCCTCCATTTTGTGCCAGAACTTATCCCTAGGAACCATGTCAAACACTTTTCTGAAATCAACAAAGCAACAAAAGACTTCTTCCTTTCTGTCCCAAACTTTTTCAATGATGTGCCTTAAAGTTATAAAATAATCAACTATGGAATGTTTAGGTCTAAAACCTGCTTTCCCTTTAGCATGCTTATCTCTTTCTTCTTCCCACTTGCTAATTGTATTTTCTAGCATGCTTCCAAATAGCTTTGCAAACAAAGTGTTTATCATGACAGTCTTATAATTGGAGGGATTATTGATGCCACTTCTTTTGAAAAGAGGTATTGCCAGACTAGTTGTCCAATCTGTGGGGAGCCCCTATTGTATGACGCTGTTGAAAATTTTTGTAATGTGAGGTGCAAGAACCTTTGAGCCCCATTTTAGATATTATGGTTGGAGTTTAGCTAAGTCTTTTTCTTTTCCAACACCCAACTTCTTGATACCCATCTCTACTCTTGCACCGTGAAGAGTTCAGTATCATTGTTGACCAAGGGGGAAGGGTCAACCTTGGGATTCTACTCATAGAGTTGTATTGGATAGTCAAACCATTTAGAAGTTGTAATACTATTTCTAGTTTTGTATCTTTCTCGGTTGGAGCTCCTTCCAAAATAATTTGGAATTAATTTTCCCAAAGAAGACTAGTTCTTCCCTCCTTGAAACCATAAATGTTTTAGGTTTTTTAGTGGGAAAGTGTCGACATGTGGGCAACGCCTATGTGACAAGATTGTGGGATGGGGTGGCCGACATATCTACCAATCCGCCAGGCTTACATGTAAAGAGCACATTCTCTAAATTTGTTAACATTTTTCACAAAAATAACCATTCTATGAATAATAAACCAATAAAATGATTAATAATAAAAAAAATATTCTTTATGGAAAGTGATCAATAATTAATTATTCTTGATGTGGAAAGTGACCATTCCATTATAATGAGTAATAATAAATAAATATTATGAATAATAAATTATTCTTTTTAGCCTCTCCACTAAGTATGTATTAGATATTTTTTTAAAGTTATATGTTATGACCATGCTTTAATAGTAATATCAAATATTTTTCAGGGTTTTATATTATAGTAAGTTTCAATATTATGATGATGAAAGGTTTTTTTCGAAACTCAATATAATAACTCCATATAATAATAACGTACAAAAACATTATAAGAATAAATTTAATATGAGTTCATAATATCATTTATTCCGCATAATTGAATTTGTCGATTTTCCCAATGTGTGAGGATTTATGTTGGTGTTAAGGCATGTCACTTTGACTTTGTTGAAGACTTTTAAATACCTATAAAATAAAAACAAATTTATAATCATAGTAAAAGCATGCAAATTGTATGGGGGACGTGTGTTGTGAAAGACCCCTAACAAATGGAAGACTATGTTGGCAGGGATGGAGGTGATCGATTGGAGGAAAGTTCGCAGTTTTGTATTACGAAAGAATTATTTATTCAATAGAATTATTTTGTTAGTTTTGTAAATTAAAATGTGTATAAATATAAAGTGAGATATGTAGCAACAAAAATAGTTCTGTATTATTTGTTGATTTGTTTGTTATTTATTTTTATTTTTATTTTGTAAATTAAAATATATATAAATATATGGTGAGATATGTAACAAAATAAAAAATATGGTGAAAAAAATTGAAATGCATATATACAAAGAGCCATTAAAGTAAGGAAAAAAAAAATTGAGTTGGATACAAACAAATGTGAAAATTTCATTTTGATATTTTTTAGAATATTTTTAGAATCGTGTAATTTTTTTAGGCTAGCGCCTATAGAAATGGATTTTTTGAAAAAGGTTTTGTTTTTGTTTTTCCGTGTGTTTCATAATTGTTTATATTGCAATTTTCATTGATTTTTTTTTAGGTATATGGAGATAGAAAAATTTGTAACTCAGAGGGAAGAGTTTTTTCAGCGGGCTTTTTACTTTGTTATGTTTATCTTGTTTTTTGCTATTTTTTTACGTGAAAATTTAAAAAATATTATAAAAAGTAGAAGGTTTATGAAAACCATGGCCGTGTGGAAACATTGTCATGGAAAAAAAACATAATTGTATATAATGTGTTGGATATATATATTTTTTTTTGGAATTTCGAGTGTATAATTTTGATCTAATAATAAATGTTGCATTGAAGTTTTCACGTTGTGAATAATTTTTATATTTATTTTTATTTTATTTTATTTATTATATATATATATTTTTCTCTTCAAGATATTACATAAATATATTATTGGTTCAGTGGTTAATTGTGACAGGATGTGTATATAGCAATAAGCAAGTTTTAACAATTTATGAAATTTATTGGGGGCTTTGGAAAGATGGGTGGTTGGAATATCAACAAAAAAACACTTTTCCCTATGCTTTTTATTGTGATTTTCACATATTGTTGTTTCAAATATTTTCAGAATTTTATGTTCAAAGTAAAAAAATATTTGCGTAAAAGGTAAAAAATTAACATTGCGAACATTGGGGGAGGTGTAGATACATCCTTGCACGAAAAGAACAACAAAAAATATCTTGTGGTGTGTAATATTATAAGTTTTTTTGTTATGCTGTCGGATAAATTTTGAATTTCAGGATGGACATTGTATTTGATAAATTAAAAAAAATATAATCTTTGCATTGTATCATGCTTATGGAACCTATAGAATGTTTGGTGCTTGATTGTGATGAAAAATAACATTTTATTATTTTTCAATTTTTAATTGTAGTGATTTTAATTTTAGGTAATTTATTATGATAAAATTTTTGCTCTTGAATTTTGGTGCTTCCATAGAAATTTTTTATACTTTTGCTGGAACGTGTTTTTTCAACCAAGAAATCGCAAACATTTAATGTTTACAATTGTGATGTTTTTAAGAGGTTGTTGTTAGTTTTCTTGCAATTTGTTAATTGTATCGTTTTTCTTTTTTCATTTTGTTTATTCAATATTGTTGTCTTGTTGTGTAAATGTTTCCTTCGTTCATGATGTTTTTGTTTTTTCAATATTTTCTAATAGAAAGAGAAAGTAAAGTTCCCCTGTATAGACTGTAAGGTTGAAATTTGATATTGTTTGTTGGCAGATGTAATGAAAAAATGTTGTATCTTTTGCCATTCATGTTTTTTTGTTTTGTTTTTTGTTTTGCAATAGAGAAGGAAACTTCTTGTTTGTTCCATGCAAAAGTTGCTGCTTATAGTATGGATCCATCTATTTCGAAATTTCTCCCATTTGAGATTCTCGAGCTTGTGTTACATTGGCTGCATTTATCGATCTTGATGAAATTTAAGTTAGTGTGTAGATAATGCTGTTTCCTCTTAGAAAACCTGATTTTCCTTGCGAGTTGCACTCGGGGCAGTAAAAAAGAGTTTGGGTTTATTTCTTTCCCATTTCATTTGCCCCATTCTTGCTTTATGGCGTCCTATATTAACAATAATGGCCGCTTGTGTATGATGGTTTTCCTTTTTCTTCATTTTTGGTACATGATTCAGTGTATGGTGGTGTCAATGATTTTAGTTAGTGCGCGTGCAGATTATTTCCATGGAAAAAAATATTTCATTGTCAACCCTTGTACAAAGACATATAGAAATCTTGGAGTTCTTACTCTCAGGGAAGGGGGGTTCTTCTCTTTGTTGGAAACATGCAATCCACGGAAATATGAATGGGTCCTATTGAAACATTTTTCTAAAAACATGGATTCACATTTTTCATTTGTAGCAATATTAACATGGTTTGGAAGAGAACAGAGCTTCCATATGGCGGTGTTACGCCACCAAAGGAGGCTATCTTCTTTAAAGGAAAGTTTTCTTAGCTATATCTAAACAAATATTATGAATATTACCCAACATATGGTTACACTATTTACTTGTTAGATTTGAAAGAAACAATTGGGGGTTTTCATTTATTCCTATTGTTGACATATGATGTATGTCATTAGAGTTACACATGAATCAATTTGTTTTCCTTGTTAATAATGATACAACCTCCATTTGGTCCCTTCATGAGATAGAGAACTTTTAATTCGGTCGAGTCTCTAAACAAAAAAATTTAGAATATTTTGAAGATGATTGGGGATTCACACGGTCGTTTCTCGAATATATCTTCGTGGATATAAATACTAAATGTCCAGGTTACCTTCCTTTGCGCAAGGCTGAACAAAATGTTCTAATTTTGGGTCGCTCAAAAGTGGTGTTAAAGGTATATGATTTGGTCACTAGATTGTGAAAAACATAAATTGTTGATGGAGTGTCTGTGGTCGAAGCCTCGAGGTTCAATCTCCAGATGGTTGAAGATTTCAATGATTTGAAAATGGAAATGTTCTTTTTTTCGCGTTTTCCGAATGAAGATTCTATTGTTGACCTACCTTCAGTTCTAGTGGATATATTGAATTAGTCTTAAAGTCTTGAACATGTATATTTTTCGATATTGGTTGAGAACATGTGTCTGTTTAATGTATTTAAACATTTTCTCTAGTTCATTGCAATTTGGATTTTCAAGTTATGCTGGAAGAAAAGCTATGCTATATTTGGATATGTCTGTTGGAGATTAGGTTTTTTTTTGTAATTTGGAAAATTTCGGGTGCGACTTTTATTTCTTTGTCTTTTACAATATGTGCAAATGGAAAGGTTTTCCTACTTATTCAAAAGGAAGGTTTTTTTATAAGTTTCCATGACTGCAAGAGCTTCCAGTTGTTTGGGCTGAAAGCCTTGGAAGTATTTGGCTTTGTTCATCTCCATATACGATTTGTTTATGTGTGCTATTCAATTATTTGTAGGTGTTAAGTGTTTGAGGTGTTCAAAGTCCGTGCCGAAAAAGATCAGATGCCAATTTTTTTCAATATTTTTATGCTTAGTCGTACTAAACATTTATGTGGTGAATGAAACAATGTTGTTGATGTTTGTTTTAGAAACATGAATTTTTCAAATATTGGTTGTATGTGTTTATTGTGTAAATTATAAGGTGTTTATGTTGTTATTTCAATTTATTTATTGTTGAAGTTTACTTCGTGTTTTCGGTTTTGGATGGTTGGCAGCTTAACTTTTATGTGGATGTAAGTGTGGGTATTAGTATCCTTGGAAATTGGAAAATAAATGACATGTGAATTGAGTTTATTTTTTCTCGTAGAAATGTTGAACGAAGAAAGAAGTAGGGGTCGTGTGAAAAGACCTTGTTCTCCTGGTGCACGCAAGCGAACAAATGAATACCAACAGAAATGGTATCAACATAATAAGGATGTCAATTGAGCATAGAGAAGAGCTTCGTACTAGAGCAAAAAAAGTATTGCAACAAATGGGCTAGAAGGAGGAGATGCGAATCGTAAGTATGAAAATTGGGTTGGTTTTGTGTGACAAATATTTTTTTATTATGATCATTTTCGTTCATGTTTGTGGTGTCAAATAATTTCTTCTTTTCCAAACTTTACTGAGTTTTCTCTTCCTTGGAACATTATCTTTCAGAAGAGGTTGTTCATATAAACGGTGATCATCTTTTGTCTGAAAACAATGATGGGAATGCAATCTCTGAGCATGGGAAGAACGATGGGAATGAACAAGTAGCAACATCTTCTTTGTCACCTGGGGCTGGTATAGTTGCTGAGATGGGTGGAAATTTTGGGGGCTCTCTTGGCGAAGACGATCGCGGATTTCCTTGTAGCGATTATATAGTCAACATATCTAGCCCTCTGGAATATGTGCATAGTTTCTTATTGCATTAGTGTTAAGTATTCAAGTTTGTATCTTTTCAATTTCTTTTTCTTCTAGATGTGAAATTGTAATTGCTTTATTTTCTTTTCTATTTTTCCTGAGAACAATGTGGAAATGATTGTTGCCCAACATATATATTCAGAAGTTGTGCAACCTTTATGCCTTCCTGGAGGGCAATGACATGCACTAGATTTCTGAACTTCGGGAATTTGTGAAACCGATGGCCTGCCCAACCGTAAGTTTGGTAGCTTTCGTGTTTTGCTGGAAGAACATTTCGTTGGAATGTGCCTTTCCTTTGTTGTTGGGTGTCTACAAATTTTTCTTTTATTGCATACATATCCTTAGATATGGTATGTTTTTTATCACTATGTTCAAATAGGGAGGCTTTATAGAAGTCAAAATTGTCAGCATCGAGGAGAGGGCGGAAGAGATGAGTTGCTTGAAAATAGACAATCTTATTTGGTTGAACAACTTGTTGCGTTTGATTTTTTTTCCGATGGTAATTTTCTTGGTAGGATGGTAGACAATCTGGGGCAAGCTGTTGGAAATATTGGAACCAACATTTGTCAATGTACCTATGGAGAGAATGTTGTACATTCTACAGGATGTGTGGATGATCTTGCTGTTGGCACAACACAGATGGTTAATGCAATTTTTTTTGAAATTTTTGGACTTGCGAATGGTACTTTAATATTGTTTTGTGCATCTTCTATTTCATGTTTTTTGGCAGTTCACTGGTAAGCTAAATAGTGGTCATGAAACATAATTACAATGAACACAACCAATATCAGTTTGTCACATTGCACATGGACGAGTGAGAAATCAAGAAAATTTACATACTTTTTGTTTTCATTTTGTTGTTTTTTCAAAAAAGTTAAGTTGTTTTGCAGTTGTTCGATTCACACAAGGCATTTTTTTTTGTTGCCAACAGAATTTTCTCATGGTTGACCAATCTAGAAGAATGGATTCCCATTCTTTTATGGAAAGAAATGATGCAACCAATGCTCCGATTGGACAAGTTGTCTCAGATCATTGTCAACCTATACTTTTGTGTGGTAGAGATAATGAAAGGGCTCCCAATCATTTTAGTAGAGACATGCTTGAGGTCCGCAAAAAGTTCCAGTCCAGGATTGATACTTTTTTCTATTGTGCATATGTTCTAAGTCTACATTAAAAGTTATCCTGGTATACAAGTGGTGAGATGGCATGTAGGGACCATTTGTAAAATATGTAGGGGCCAGAGGTGCTCATCACGTTTCCCGCTTTAACAACATGGATCTAGGTGAGCAACCTGATGTTCTTAGAATTTTAACACAAGTCAAGGAGATGCTAACAGCATGGGAAAATCCAATATTGCAAGTCTCTCATGCTCATGGTGGCCCATATAAATATAGCGGGTACACAATAAGTTTTCTGCAGCGTGTATCTTCAATTGTGAAGAAGCTTCTATGGCATGTTTAGCAACTATATTTTTTAATTGTTACAAGATGAGGTGTTCAATTGAGATACTATGAATTCTATGTGAAGAGACAACGTGCGATGGATGTATTTCTTTACAAAATTGAAATGGACAGATAGTATAGGGATGTTGAAATTGACATGGATTCAGTTTCTGCTCTCCCGAAAGGACCTACTGATGTCTCTAGCAGCTTACAATATGTTGATAGTGATGTTGATGAAATAACAAGGGTTAATGCAGACATTGAAACAAAGGGTCTAATTCTTTGCAATATCACCTGTCGTCCTTTCTTCTAACTTTCCTAATGAATCCAAGGAAGTCGATAGAAAAAGAAGATTTTTTTGATAATGCAGAGAGGACATCCATTCAACCGATAAATTCGCCAGATATTGGAATTTCTCTGATTAATGAATATAAGACTAAAGGGTTTCTCGACATGCCCCTCTTTATTTCCCATGGCTGATGTTGATTTGTTGAATCCACGAATTTGCAATGTTGAGATGCATGAATATGATTTGCATCTATTGAGATATTATGGTCAAAGGTTTGGAAGCCATCCTCAGTTTTGATATTTCTTGTTGAATATGATTATGTGCCATCATAGTCAAGGCACATCTTCTTTCTTTTTGAAGAAGAATAACCATGAAAATGCACCAACAACTGTTCAAGAGTTGTGTTAGCAACTGTGTGATTTGCCAAATAACAAACTGGTTGAGAAATTGATGCATTTTGGATCTTGTCTTAGCAATTCAAGGGATTATTGGACAAAGTTTTTCTGAACTGACATACATGATCACCCAATTGGGTTTCCCTACTTTGTTTTTTATGTTGAGTGCATCTGAGACGAAATAGACTAACTTGCTTTCTCTAATGACTTCAAACATACATTCTCATCGACACAGTGACCATGCTAAAAATATTCAAAATGTTATTCAGTACCCCAATCTAGGCGCTATGTACATGAACCAAAGATTCAATATCCTCTGTGAGATAGTATTGCAAGGATATATTGGTGTGAAATACATTTCGTACAAGTTTTTTGTTGTTCCCTTTCAACTTTTTTGTTTAAATATTTGAAGCAAAAAGTTTGTTGTTTTTGTTCGTTAATATATTTTGGCTAGATGTTTCAAATTTTTTTAAGTACGAATGGCAGAATAGAGGTTCAAATCACATCCATGGATTCATGTGGTTTTGTGGAGCATCGGATATGGAACCATTCATTTGGTTGAACATCGTTGTTGTTAACAGAGAAAAGCACTTCTTCGAAAAATATGTTACAACCCAGAATCCACATGACATTCATCGTCGAAATGTCATGGTCCCCTAAAGTTTGAATGACGATTCATGCCTTTTAAATACTCAGTAACTTTTTTCTTCCAATCTTGAAGAAGATTATGAGCATTTGTTGAACCATGTCTAGAGGAATACAAAATGCAACATTGATTCCTATCTACGTGAGAAAGGGTCAGTCCTTTTGTGTCACTATGATGCTCCATGGAAAGTCTATGCCGAGTCAACATTTTACATAGATGAAAAGGGGAAAAAAGTATGAGTTGGATCGAAATGATAATCATTTAAATGTTCACAATGTGGTGAGAAAATGCTGATTTCCATCGAGTTGTGTCTCAAAATGCAATTTTGAAGTATATTATGAAATATGCTTTGAAGGCAGAAAGAAGATCAAATATTAATCATGAAATGTTGACAAGAGTTGCTGATGGGAGTGGGCCTGAGGCTCCTGTTCTTTCTGTGTATAAAAGGTTCCTTGCTTAAACACTTGTTGAACGTGACAATGGAGCTTAGGAAACTTTCCATTTGTTGCTAAAGCTCGCTCTTGTTGTCTTTAGCCATAAATTTTTCCCATTCAATGGTGGGAAGAAAGTGTACCAAAGGCTTTCATTCCATTCAGATGAAGTTTTGGGTGCAAACAATTTCATTCAGGTTTATCAAAGTTGGCCCATTTTTCTGGAACATTTGGGCTTGATTGAAATAGAAATATCGTGGAGTTGTGATGCAATGTGTAAGAAACAACCATGGATGCCACGGGATATCCATGCTATTATCTGTGTCTAGCCACACTTTTATGTTTCTCCTGAGGAAGAGTTTGAATATTTTGACACCTTTTGTTGTAGTGTGTTTCTTTTATACAAAGACATTTTGTGACATTCCTTCAGATATCAAGTTTTCAACTGGAAGTATTATTGAGAATTCGAGAAATTTGACACATCGCGCTTGGAATGTTGATTGAGCCCTTTTCTAGATGAAGGCAATGAAGAATATGTTGAGCACCTTATACATAAATAAAATGTTGATCAAGATTTGGAAGAGTGGCAAGTTTTTTCACATTTAGTTCCTCCAAACAACGTAAATATTTTAGACCTTGAGAGTTTGGGTAGAAGGTACTTTGATATGGTTCATAATTGGCAGGAAACAGTGGTTTCAAATGATTTTTTAGAATAGGGGATCCATTTTGTTAAGGGTGCACAGTCTACAGGATTTTTGAATGGTAGCTTTGTTAGTGACATGTATTTGCCACCTTCATGTCTATCAGACAATCAAATTGATGCTTTTGAAATTGCTTTTCGACACTTTGTTAATGGTGCAAATGATGGTGCTTTGAAAATGTTTATTCAAGGAATTGCTAGGATTGAAAAGTTTTTTCTCATTCACTATAATTGTCATGCTTTTTATACTTCAAAAATGAGTGGTAAGAGTCATTTGTTATTGCTCATACCAAGTGGCATAGCTTCTTTTAACATATGTGACAAAAAAATACATTATGCTTTGAAAATTCCTATAAAAGATATGAAACCATTGTCCAGGTAGGCTCTAGCAGTGTTTCAAGAATAAATGAGGCACATTCGATATATATTGATTGATGAGATGAACTTTATAGGTCCAAATTTATTCATTCAAATAGATTATCACTTGCGTGAAGCCTTTCCTCAAAATAAGGATTGTCCTTTTGGTGGATGATTTATCATTCTTGTGGGTGACTTTGGACAACTTCCTCCTGTATCCAGGTAGAATAGTCAGGAATGTTTTGTGGGAAAGCTTCAACATTATTGTGACTTTGGATAAAATTTATAGGCAGCACGAAAATGATCTGAGACAAGCGTCTTTTCACAATATTTTCACAAATATTAAAAATATGGAGCCTTTTCTTGTTGATTGAGATCTTCTTATGACACATGTCGACAATCGCTTGGATCAACAGGAAAAGAGTTTGTTTGATTCTTCTATTCACTTGTTTGTGACGAATAATCTCTTCAATTTGCATAATCGAAAAATTCTTAAATCATTAAATTTTCCTATTGCGAGATGTGTTATTGAATGCACTAGAAGAATTGAAATAGGTGATGAGGATGACCATGTGCTCGAGAGTGAAGTGTTGTTGTGAAGTGGAGAGTGTGTGATGTTAACATGTAATTTTTGGGTTGAGGCAGGGTTGGTTAATGGTGTGCTTGGATATATTGAACATATTTTCTTTGCAACTAGTTCAAATCCGCCAAAACTTCCACAATTCACTATTGTTATTTTTGAAAACTATTGTGATGTTCCATTTGATGTGACCTGTCAAAACATTCTCCCCATTGTGCTTGTTGTAAGGGGAAATATTAGAAAAATTCCTTTGAAAATGACATGGGATTTCATAATACACAAATTACAAGGGATGACTTGGCAACAAGACACTATAGATATTAGAGAAATATAGAGGCATGGCTTGACATTTACAGTTATATCAAGAGTGAAATCGATAGATGGTTTGTGTATTTCACTGCCTTTTTCTTTTCAACGATATGAAAAAATGAAAGATAATGCATATGTTACACTTAAAAAGAAAGAGGATGAACGATTGAAGTTGATACCGTATAATAGGTATTAATGTCAAATATAGTTTAGTATTTGACATGTCTTTGAAAAGAAGATGAGTACTTTTCTATCATTGTTGTTCTTACTTGCAATTATTTGTTTGCACATTAGTGGGTTGTTTGTTGTCCTTCTTGATGGTTCTGATAAATTTGCTGATTGGTAAAGTCAGTAAGTGAAACATTTGGAGGAAATTGTAGGAGTTAATATTTTATTCTTGTTTATGTTCTTCTTTGATTGGTTTAATTGTTGCTATTTCTAATTCTTTTTGTCCTTTTTAAATTCTCTAACATTTGTGCCATGTTAAATTTATTTGTGGATTTTTTTTTTTTTTAATATGTATATATATATCTGTTTGTGTGTGTGTGTGTGTATGTACTAAGTATAATTGTTTCTTTCTATCATTTAAATGAAGATACAAACAAAAATGATGGCATCTATTACATCTCAACAAAAAAACTTTGCTTCCATCTAGCTTTTGCTAATGATCATATTCATGTCTTGAATGAAATGGGATCAGATGTTGAATACTTGTATAATTTTCATTAGAGAGAATCTGGAAGGAGAACAAGAAGGTACTAGTTGGAGAGTGTGAAGCATCATGATCATTACCCTATTGCTTTCAATTGGTGCAACTTCTTTCATCGCTCAAGTTATGCCTTGGAAGAGGTGAACAATAAATAATTGTGTTCTCGGAGTCTTTAAAGTTGAAATTCTTCCGAGAGTTTATTAATGTGAATAGAACAAACATATATCTTAAATAAAACTTTCTTTGTTCCCTTTCAATTTCAGTAAATTCATGCCATGTAGTTGTTCTTACATTACGATGATTTAAATTTATGTGTTTCTTTTTCCTTTCATGCTAGAACTTTGCTTTCTATAATAATACAAATTCTTGAATGTTTCCATGTGTTCATATGTTTTAGAAGAATGTTTCAGTTCAACGTTATTATCTTTGATTTTTTATCGATTCCAGTTTAGTGTGAGTGCCTTTGGTTTATTTTTTGCTTTGGTTTTAGAACTATTCTTAAGGTTTATAGTGCAAATGGTGTGCCTTTCTATTCCATATCTTTTTTATATTATTCATTGGGTTTATACTATTAATATATGGATATGTTTATGTTGATGTATTCATGGTTGACAATGTTTCGATGATTTATAATGTTTTAATATCAATGTAGCACTACCACAACCACATAGTTAATGTGGTTGATATATGCAAATAGGCATATATCAACCACATTGTTGATGTTTTAATTTTTCAGTAATAGATATAAACTCATATTGTTAAAAACTTATGCAAGCAATAACCTTGACCTTGTTAGCTAAACCTTTATCTTTTTCATTTCAACTGTTTAATTTTGAGTAATTGAACGATACAATACAATAGATTGTATTTTATGATATACATTTTATAAAATAAAGTATTCACTATATTCAAAAATCATGTAACCATTTTCTAACAATTAAAATTTTCCCTTTTTGAAACATGATGCTCTCTACTATAACAAGATTGAACTTTTTTTTATGACGGAAAAGATTTGAACTGTGCAGAAGCCTTTTGAACTATTACATGACCTTCTATCATTTTTTGATGATGCAATTTGTGCAACAAATTTTATGTGGAAAATTGGTAAGGTAAGTAGTTTTTTCCATAACGTGAATGACTGAATATATATCTATATATATATAGAAAAATTTCCAAAGGTGTGGTTTCAATATTTTCCATAAAAAAACTGAATGTAAGAAATTATATTGTAGAGAAGGATTATGCACTCTAACCCTATAAGGCCTATTTATTAATCCTTCCAAACAATGTTGAATCCATTAGCATTTCTCATCACTTTTTTCCATGGATCAAAATTACCAAATATGTCCATTGGGTTTATATTCCATAGGGTTATTAGTATTTCTCGCTTGGGTTTATTATTCTCTTGCGTTTATAACTGTTTATTTGTGTGAGGGTTGATATTATTGAGATGTAATATTGTTCATATTCATGGGGTTCAATATAGGGTTTCATTCTCCTTTCACGTATAATATAAATCCCTTGGTTTAATGTTATCCCCTTTGGTTTTTTATTTCTGGTGGGTTTATTTATATAAGGGTTATTATTCCTAGGGTTTAATATTATTCATTGAGTTTAAAATATTGATCCTTTGATTTAATATAAATCCCTTGGGTTTATAGTGATGGTTATCTGTGGTCGACCATGGTTGTACGTGACATTGTAACAAATATTTTCTTTATATGAAAATCAAACATGTTGCAATGTCTGTTTATGAAAATAGTTATCTCCATGTGAAAATTTATCATGCTTAGCCATGCTCAACCATGGTTGAGCATCAAATTTTAAAAAATATTCAAAATATTGTACATGAGTCATGGGCAACCATCATGAACCATGTCTAATTTAGGGTTTATAATATTTATCTTGACGTTTATATACCTTGGGTTTATGATAGCCTAGGGTTTTAGAATTAATCCCTTGGGTTTGTAATATCTATCCCTTAGGTTTATTAATCTAGGGGTTGATATTCCCAGCGTATTTATTTAACCACGAGATTAATATTATAAGCCTTATGAATCCCTTGGCTGTATAATGTTGGCTAGCCATGGTCAACCATGGTCCAATGTCACATTGTGACAAATATTCTGTCAATATGAAAATCAACCATGGTCAATAATGGTCAACCATGGTCCAATGTCACATTGTGACAATTATTATCCCAATATGAAAATAAACCATAGTCAACCATGGTCCAATGTCACATTGTGACAATTATTATCTCAGTATGAAAATAAACCAAAGTCAACGATGGTCTACTGTCACATTGTGACAAATATTGTCTCAGTATGAAAATCAACCAGAGTCAACCATGGTCACCCATGGTCAACCATGCTCAATCATGGTCCTAAATTTCATTTTGACAGTGATTGCCTCAATATGGAAATCAACCATGGTCAACCATGGCCAATCATGGTCAACCATGGTTAATAATTATGCTCTCATTATGACAAAGATTGTCTCATAGTCCAACGTCACATTGTCGCAACCATTGTCCAACATTGCATTGTGACAAATATTGTCTCAATATGAAAATCAACCATGGTCAACCATGTTCCAACATTGCATTGTGAGAAATATTCTCTCAATAAGATGATCAATCATGATCAATCGTGATCCAACGTCGCATTGTGACAAAGATTGTCACAATATGAAAATCAATCATGGTCAACGATGTGGTCAATGATGCTTGTTTTAGGGTTTATAATATTTATCTTAGGGTATATATACCTTGTCTTTACAATATAAATCATTTGGGTTTAATATTATTCCCATGGGTTTTTAATATTAATCCATTGGGTTTATTAGTGCCTTCGGTTTATGATATCAATCCCTTGGGTTTATTAATCTAATGATTCATATTCTTAGGGTATAATATTATTGGTAGGGTTTATAACATTAATCATAAGGTTTATTAGTCCCTTCAGTTTATAATATTAATCCCTTGGGTTTTGTCCATGGGGTCTTGGATAGACGATGATCAGGTGCTTTGTTAAGCTACTCCTTGATTTGAAGTCACTGGTTCATTTCCTTGCCCCGATCGGGTTGATATATTAGAAATGATGAAGATGTAGTCTTGCCAGGGATTTCTAATATTAATAAGATCTTTGTTTACTAATATAATAATAATTATTATAAATTGTCATTATAATTGTTATAATTATTATCATATATAAAATATAATAATATCGATTTTTTATAATAGAATTATTATTATTATATTTATATATTTATTAATATCAATATTAATATTAATATTAAATCCATATCCATTGATGCCTATCAGTGTATATCAACCACATTTATTAATGTGATTATATCTATCTCTCTCTCTCTCTATATATATATTTCTTAATATATATCATAATTTTAAGATATATTTCTCTTTTATTTTGTCTTAATCACACAATTTTTTTTATGATGTATTAAATAAGCTAAAACATCCCATTTAGATAAATAAATTCATAATATTAAATTTTTTGTTGGGTCCCTATAATACTAGTGATTACCCCATTACTATTGTAGTTATACCCCTTATTAATATTGTTGTGCCCCTATTGCCCCCATATTGTTATTACTGTGCCCCATAGAATCCCTCTATTGTTATTTTTGTGGCTTTATATTATTATTGTTAGGTCGGCTGGATTATATTGTGACTTCTTAGACTCCTATATATAGAAAGGAGGTTTTGTCATTTGAATCATAAAAGAATTATTCATTTATGTAATGTAAAGGAGGTTGCCCCCTCGAAGAGGCTGAATTCTAAGGCGTTGATCTATCTTTTCTATCTTTTCTTGAGCTGGTTTCATAACATTTGGTATCAGAGCTTTGGATTCTAGGGTTTTGCTGCTCCAAACAGGTCATCGTGGCATTTTCGCTATAACTTTTTTTCTGCGACGTTTCAGAAGTTGCAAAAAAAAGCCCATTTGAGAAGAAATCGCGCTAAACCTCGGGTCCGAATTTCAGAGCTTTTCGCACTATATTTGCTGAGATATGATATGAGGAAGTTGGTCTTTTTGCAGACTCTTGAATTACATTCCAAACAGGTGACCTAGGGAAAATCGTCATAACTTTCTCTCTGGATATCGAATTGAAATTTTGTAAGAAGGTACAGAAAGAGGACGGACTGTAGTTTATTGTATGCATTTTTCAGATCCAAAGGTCGAAACAGTGACTCGTGGCACGTCGTACAAGTTCGCTCTACTGAACTAGTCTATAATCAAGTCACTGTGGGAGATTTCGCATAACTCTTCCTTGGAGAATCCAATTTGGGTCAGACTTGTGGCATTGGAAAGAGGACACAGAGGGCTACTACAGCTCACAAATTCAAATATAGATGATCGAAAAAGATACATCAGAGGCAATATCGAGCTCCTACAAAGTGAAAAAAGGTGTGTAGATTTTCTTAAATTTTTAAGCTTGGTTTGAAAATTTATTTTGAAGGAATTCAAAGGGCTTAATAGAGCATTATTATCGGTAACTGATGCCCCGAGGAAAGAAAATGCAAACACCTAGTAAGGAACCTGAAAGATCTAGCATGACTAATGAAGAAGAAGAAATGCTATATGGTATATCAAAATTACAAGAACAAGTGCAACAAGTGTCACTTGCACAAAAAGCAACAGAATCTAAGATGGATGGTTTAAGGAAAGATGTAGAGGCTAAGATGGATGGTTTAAAGAAATGCATAGAAGCTAAGATGAATGGCATGGAAGCTAAGATGAATGGCATGGATGATAAGATGGAAGTAATGAAGATAAATATGAATAAGTTGCTACAAGAAATGGTCACTAAGGGTGAAAGGGTACTAAAGGAAGCTCATGATGAGAACAAAAGAAATGTTAATCATGATTCCATAGACTCTAATGTTGGATCGAAGACTCACCATGTTCCAAAAATCGATATGAGGAAGTTTGATGGCAAGGATCCCGCCACATGGATATTATAGATGGAGCAATTCTTCGATCTCAATAATGTGCAAAACACACAAAAGGTACGTATGGCAACTTTATATTTGGAACCAAATCAGTTTGTATGGTATCAATGGCTTTTCTCTCGTAAACAATTTATCACTTGGGAAATTTTTACGGAAGAATTGTTAGCACATTATGAGGATACAAAAAGCAACACTTTTTTTAGCAAATTGATAAGTCTCAAACAAAAGGGTTCAATAATGGAGCACATTGAGGAGTTCCAAAAATTGAACATAAGGGTAAAAGATATTCCAGAGGAGCATAGGATTGATGTGTTCATAGGGTCTTTAAAGGATAATATCCAACACGATGTTCGCCTTTGGGAACCTGATTCATTAGAGAAGGCATTCAGGTTAGCAAGAAAAATGGAAAGAAAAATTATGGCAACCAGGAAGCATACCACTCACAACTATAAAGACGGAAGTGTTGTTGCCCCTAGTCTTCCACAACCTATAAGGTTGACACCACAACAGTTGGAAGAAAAAAGAGCAAAAGGGCTTTGTTACAGTTGTGATAGCAAATACACTAAAGGTCATACTAAAGGTCATAAGTGTGCTGAGAGGAAATTATTCTACATAGATTGTGAAGAGGAAGAAGAAAAGGATCAAGAAAGGTCAAAAGAAGAGGATATACTCCAGGAACAAAGCCTATATGAAGAACAAATAAATCTGACCATATCTTGTAATGAATTGGTAGGAATTACCACTCCTCAAACCATCAAGATAGAAGGACAAATCAAGAAGAGAAAGGTAATAGTGTTGATTGATTCAGGAAGCACCCACAATTTTATTCATTGTAAGGTAGCAAAAGAATTGAATTGCTTCCTATATCCAGCACCAGAGTGTCAAGTGATGATTGCAAATGGAGGAACAATAAATTGCTCTAGAAAGTTTTCTTGAGCTGGTTTCATAACATTTTTTATGTATTATTAACGAAAGGTATTATAAATATAAAAAATATAATGAATTTTGTCATTAAAAGGATAAATTTAAAATAATGTTTTTTTGGAACAAAAATATTATTAAATATATCTTTTACAATTTTAAAATTTAACTTAAAAACTTATATGTATTATATTTTCCATGAAAATTAATATATCATTGTTAACAAAAACTCAATATTCACATACTTATAATAATAATATTATCAAAATAATTAATATTTTATAAAATATTATTATTATTATTGTAAGTCAATGTTATATTCATTCATAAAAAAAGAAGCATATTAGTAGAAAATGTAGGTAGTCTCACCCTGAGCAAGTTTGTTGATTACTGCTATCAACATATGAAAAAGAAACAGAAGAACAACTAGGGACACAGTGCACAACTTAGGAGGCCAAAAACACGAGAAAACACTTAAAACAAGGAAAACACCTATAACTGTGCTTAGTCATCAGAGGTAATAGAGGCAAGATTGTCCGGAGCAGTCCCTGGAGAGGACGAGAGTGGAAGGAACACTAGATGTGCTCTTGAAAGGGAGACATCCATGACTCCAACTTCTCCACCTTCTTAAATAGAAGATTCTGAACATTCCATACCACCACGAGCCTCTTCCGTACATGACACTGAAATTAATCCATCTTATTCAGTGTAGCAATAATATTTGCATGTTCTTCACATCAAGCCCTCTCTCCATAGTCTCTCCATGCCCAATTCATCACTCCTTACCCTGTCTTCTAGTGCGACCTCTATGCGTCACTCCACCCCTCTTCCATGTCTGTGTGGTTCACCCTCCATGACTGGCCAGTGAGCTGCCTCGACCACCACGTGCCCCAAAAGCTGCCCAACCTGAGCTGCCAACTGTACAACCACCCTGACCAAAACTTGGAGGATCCTCAACTGCCATCGTCACTTGTAGATGTAATCTTCGCCCCCCCTGGCTGGCCAAAATTATCTTTGATGGGGAAAGAGAGTGAGCATTGCGTGGCATAGGGCACATTTTAATAGAAAAAAACACACCAATTAACTGCAGAGCGGGCCAACAATTAACAAAGCAAAGCAGTGAAATGAATGCAGAGAGACTCCCCAAACAAACCATAGGGTCACCTAAGAACTTGACTGAGGGAGCTACAAGAAGCAGAGACATAAGCCTATAAAAAAAATAGCTAACCATCAACTCACAAACCTCGAACCCTCGTGGATAAATTAATGACTTGAAGTCCTTAGGACAAACAAGCTTCCATTGGCACAAGTATCTAATTGTCCAACCATGATTTGTAGATGGCCATGGAAATCCCTCAAGAATATAGAACCCCGGAGGAGAACCACTTGATAGGGTAGACCGACTGCCCCAAAAGCACAGTTAAAACCAAGAGTTGAATTACCCAACCACCCATGACAAGGCTTGATTTTCAACCTAATAACCAGATACATAACACTAAAACCACTTAGAAAAGCCAGAAACCACACACGAGAAAGGAGACCTTCCAATTATATGACCCTAATGCTGACGAGTGGGCGTCAACTACAGAAAGGACACCAACAGAAGAGGTTAAGAAGGCCACCAAATCTCAACTAATGCCCATAAGACCACCACAAAACTACAATTACATACCAGAACGAAACAGCGCTACTCTCCATATACCAATATCATTTTCCCGCTCCCACTCTCAACGCCGATGATGGGAATTTCACACACCAAACATTTACTCCCCCAATTCTTAGAGCACAGTGAGAGGACAAGGAGGCTAACCCCCACACCAATGGTCAGGTGTTCAATGTCATCATCCTCACATTCAGATATCCTTTGTGCTTATCAACCCCATCGAGGAATTATTATTATTATTATATTTTTTTTGTAACCTTGGTAGGACCTTTCCTTTCATTATCTTGCAAAAAAAAGTATGTTACATCCATAACCTACATGGTTAGGTGGCCTCAACTTTCCCAGATGGAAACCAGATCTGTTGGCCACCTAATGACATGATAAGCCATCCAAAAGAAAAATATTATGAGTCTGTCAATCCAAGCTAAATAAGTTTGTATGTCCTTAAACTTCCTAGATTCTAGATAACTATAAACATAAACATGGAAATTTTGAGACTGATGCATACAAAAAAGTTAAAACTAAGTGTGAAACATCTAGCTATTCATCATTAGCTGAATCAACAGGAGAAAGATCCTTCACACTTGAGCCTTGAAGCTCAATATGTGTGATACATAAGATATATTGTTTAAAGCGAACCGAGGTGGCCATTTTACCTTTGGAGCTGAAAATGCATCTGCTGGAAATCCTTACTATAATCTAGGAACCTTTGAGAAGATGAGTTCGAACCAGAAGGGATATGTTCCAAAGCTTTCACTAGGAGGTTCTTCATCATCCAGTACAAATGGAAATTTATTTGTACTGAGAGTATCTTCCCCGGGAGTGTCCAGGGTCGGGCACAAGAGACTACTAATCTTCCATATCACTATCCATAATGCCAGCTTGTTGGTTAAGCTCAGCTTCCCATGCTTTTATCAGCTACAAAAACTGGGCAGAGTTGCCCTCATGATATGCAGAGGCAGTGTCCTTAATTATACAGGAGAGAAATTTGCAACCACGAGGTTTACCCTCAGCTTCCTTCAAGTGGCAGGACTCAGACGAGCCTCAAGGCTGCTTGCCACAACCTCGAGATCCCCGAGAAGCCTTTCCCTTCCCAGAATCGCCACGGGCCATGGTTATTATTAGTATTATTATTATATTAATTAAAATAATATTTTATAGTTATTATTATTATATTATAATAAATTCAAAATAAAATAATTTTCATGTTTTTTTATTATTTAAATCAAAATTATATTTTTTCCTTATTATATATCATAATATTAAACTATATCTCTTTTAAAAAAATATAATTTGTGTAATATCTTTATTTTTATTTTTATTTCTAATGAAATATACCAGATAATGTTATTGTAACATTATAATTTTATTTATCAATAAAAAGTTATCATATTTTAAATTTTATATAATACTATTATATTTTCATGGTACTTTTGCCTTTCATTTTATTAGAGAAGTAAATGAAAATCATTAATATTTTTCAAATTCAAATCTATAAAATACATTAAAAAATATTTATTTATTCTTGTTAATTTCCATAGAAATTAATCATATCATATATACATGTAAAATTTAACTATACTATACAAAGTTTAAGAATTAGATTATTTCAATACAAAGGTAAGGGAAAATAAAAAAGAATTAATTAGTGTAGAATGAGCATCAACTAAAATTAGATTGAGATTTGTTGATTCTCTTTAATGTAAATAAATTGTCTTTCTTGGACGAATATAATCTAGCACAACCATATCAATAAAATAATTACCAAATTTAATACAATTTAAAAAATTAAACATAATTAAAAAAAAAAAACTAAATAAGACATGTATTTATAATAACTTCATAATTAAAATAACTATATTAATTAATAAAAATCATTGAAATAACCACATAAATTATAATTATTTAAATTAATTAAAAATTATAAAACCACCAATATTAATTCCTTTCTTTTATGATATTAATCCCTTGGGTTTAATATTATTCCCTTGGGATTATTATTCCCTTCAATTTATAATATCAATCGCTTGGGTTTATTACTTTAAGAGTTCATATTTCTAGGGTATAATATTGTTCTAGGATTTATAATATTAATAGTAGGGTTTGATATAAATACCTTAGGTTTATAATCATGGTCATCCATGGTCAAGAATGTTCCAATGTTAAGTTGTGAAAAAGATTGTCTCAATATGAAAATCCACTCTGGTCAACCATCATTAATAATCATCAACCATGTTCAATAATGGTCAACCATGATCCAACATCACATAGTAACAAAGACTATCTCAATATGAAAATAAACCATGTTCAACAATGGTTAATCATGGTCGGCCATGGTTAACTATGGTCCAACGTCGCATTGTGACAAGGATTGTCTCAATAGGAAAATCGAGCATGGTTAACCATGGTGAACCATTGTCCAACTTCATTTTGTGACAAAGATTGTCTCAATATGTAAATCAACCATGGTAAAACATGTTTATTTTAGTGTTTATAATATTTATCATAGGGTTTATATACCTTGGTTTATAATATTTATCTCACTATTTATTATAGGGTTTTCTCACTATGAAAATCAATCATGGTCAACCACGTTCCAATGTTGCATTGTGACAAAGATTTTCTCATATGAAAATCAACCAAGGTCAACTGTGGTGAGCCATGGTCCAATGTTGCATTGTGACAAGGATTGTCTTAATATGAAAATCAACCATGGTCAACCATGTTTATTTTAGGGTTTTGTTGTAGCTGCTGCAACAATCCCTCCAAAATTCCAAGAAACCCAGAATTTGGAGCCCCTATACTGGGTGGAGCCACTGGCCCTGCTCAAGAGTTCAACAATCTCAAAGAACCTAGGGAAAAGTCTAAGTTTTCTGCTAAGTAAAGCCCGGTCACTAGTTCCTGCCTTAGTCAGTCGGTCGCAAAGTTGGAACCCGACTAAGCATAAGCCTTGAGACCATTGTGACTTATGTGACCATTGCGACTCACAGGTCGCACGGGTCGTGGAGTCACATTTTCCTCCTCGTACTTCCTTGCGACCCTTGTGACCTTGCGACCATCCGAGTTGCATAGGTCACTAGGCCGTGCCATCCTCATGCAAATAGAGATGCGACGATGCGACCTTTGCGACTTCGTGACCCACTAGGTTGCAAAGTTGCATAGGTCGCAAGATTGCACCATTGCCTCCCATACATGGATGCGACTATGCAACTTACCCAGTCGCATGGTCGCATAGGTCGAAAAGTCGCATGCCAGACCCATGTAACCTCACACATGTGACCAAAAATATATAAATAAGTCACCCCAGGCTCATTTGTAACTACTCCTTGGGTCACACGAAGAGTTAGGAAATCCTCTGACTTGGGTTCATGCGTGCTTCTGTCTCCGGGTAAGTAATCTTTCACCTTCTAGCAATCATGATTTTCTTCCAAGTGTCATTGTCTGCATCCCCTGACCTCTGGCATCCCATCTCCCTAGGGTTTTAGCTCTTTTACTTAGTTTTTTTTCATCATTTGCCCAAAACAGTTGCCCTGGCTACTCTCTCCCTGCTTGGACCCAGACATCAGCCTTTTCCTCAGTCTAGACCCTCATGTTTTTACCATTAGGCCTGAAATTATGCATCTGAGGGATACCCTGACCTCCTAAGGCCATTTTACTGTCTTCCTTGATCCTCACTAAGCCTAAGTAGCGCGTCTTGAAGCCGTGATATCCTTTTCCTCATGATTTCGCGACCTCGTGACCTTGCAACCCCGTCATGTTGCGACTTGTGACTAGTCTTCTTGACCTGTGACTTTTTGACCCCTATTAAGCTGTGACCCATGATGCAAGTCGCTTAGTTGCATTCCTATACCTGCGACCTTACAACTTGTCTTCCCTGCGACTTGCCTTTCACCTACTGCAACCTTTATGTTTTCACAGTTTTAATTGATTTTCATACTGTCTCTCATATTGTGGGACTGTGTTTTTGACATGCCATGTGACGTAGACCTAGAGTGCATATCCATTTCTTCTTTTCAAGACGAGATGGCCCCCCCTACCACTAAAGATGCTCACGGGGCCTCACGAAGCAGGTCGTGGAAGGTCGACCTAGAAGAGGAGCCACCCATCTTCGGGGACACTGCCTACAACATCAGAAAAACCACAAGGCTCTCCTGGTATAGCATTTACGAGGAGTTTGCAAAGTTAGACATCCCAGAGACACAAGAGTATTTTTAAGTGTACTTATACGTCAAAAGGTTGCGGTTACTCAAAGTAGCAGCACACCCCCAGTCTTCCCTTGCTCGGAAACCATTGAATGGATCTTGAAATGCACAGACACAGAATCCTGGATGAATAGGGGCCATGATGGGGCACCCATAGACGCTATATATCTGGCATACATCAACGCCGACTACAGACTCCCTGAGAAACCGGAGGTTTTCAATGCCAGGTGGCTCACCAAGTTCTCGACTCCAACGAAGAAAATCCTAAGGGAATGGTGGAAAGACGCTTCAAAGTTCTAGATCAAGATAGATCAGGCTTACAAGACAAAGGGATTGCGAAAATTATATCAATTAATTGCTACAATGATGTACCGGTTGTATGGCAAGCCAGATTGTGGCATTTTATATGGCACTTGGGTTCCCCTCATGTACGACATTGCCATCCAAGGAACCATTTTTAATTGGGCAAGCATCCTATGCTCATCCTTGAAAACAAACATAACGGCTGCCAAGCTCCCACAACTGGAACCACCTCCAGAATTCTATATGTCATCATACATCCTCAACGCTGTTTGCTAGAGATGCTACTTTGAGAACTGGAGCTGCAATTGGGACTCGTCAGCAGCCAGCCTCGTGCACAACCATTACAAATTTTTTTGGGACACGCATTACAAAGGTGTGCTAGATATAATATCTGAAACTTTCATCAGCCCATTGTACTAGCTACTATTTGGGGAAGAACCACCATGCATGTCTAAGAGGGCTATGAAGACAGTCGTCAAGGTAGCGCATTGGTTTCCCATTGAGGAAGGAAAGTTCATTAGAGTGTTCGGTACCCATAAGCCTCCACATGTCATACCCAAGTTTGCCACAGAAAAGATGCTCTCGCGAGAGGTCTGTTATCAAATGACGCAAGGGTTTTCAAAGATATTGAACAAAGGCAAAAAGGAACCTTGGCATACCTTCCCTCTCAACAGCAGAGCGTATCTGGTAGAAAATTTCAAACAGGTGGAGGGAGAGGCTGAGGCATTGAAGGGAAGCCATTTCATAACACTCAACTACCGAACATATGATCTAGAGAAAGTCATGGCTTCCCATTGAGAAATTGCAAAATTCAGTTGGTCTTATTCTTATACCAAAAAGGATATTGAAGATAGGGTTAGAAACTGGTATAACACTACAAGGAAACTCAGCCCAAGAGAACAGTGGGCCGCAGAGGATGCACCCCACGATGTTTCCCAGGAAGACATGAACCTGAAAGAAAGAGCTCATGCCATAAAGAAAAAGAAGCATGAGGCACCAACAGACACTGGGGAATCTGAGAAGCGCAAAGGGAAAGAGGTTGAAGACCCCGTGAGCGACAATGAGGGGGAGGATGCTACACTAGAAAAAAGAAATGAAAGCTTGGAAAGGAAGAAGAGAGAGCTCAAGAGGAAAAGGGGGCTGGAGAGCAAAAAACCTCAAGATTCCAGCAACCAGAGCCAGAGCGAGAAAAGGAGAAAAAGTTGCGGGAAAAGTAACGGGCAGAATAAAGGAGAGCACAAGAAGAGGTAGAGAAGAGAAAGAAGGAAGAGGAAAGAAGAAGAGGAAGAGAAGAAGAGGAAGAGAAGAAAAAATGGGAAGAGGAACCTAAGGAGAGAAGGGAGGAGGAGCACAAGAGGTTGGAACAAGAGTTGGAGAACATGGGAAGATGAATTAGAGAGGCAACGGGCACTAGCAGAGGAAGAAAAAAGCCAAGGGGAAGAAGAGCTTAGGAGGGACAAGGAAAAGGAAGTCAGGGAAAGCGAACAAGGGGAGACCAAAAAAACAGCTGATCTAGGCACAGGATAAAGTGAGCTTCCTCCATTAGATGTACCTCCTACTACTCCCCTCACTGGTGGACACCTTCCACTCCAAGAGTTGGGTATCTCGGAGGATCAGGATGAGGAGGTCCTAGATCTTACTAGACTCACTTTCGATGAAATAAACCTCAAGATCATACAAGAAAGGAAGAAATATTGTAGCAGGAACCCAACCGAGCCCCTGTCAGTAACCACAACCAAGTATATCATGCCTAACATTACAACAAACCCTCAAATTATTTCCTCGGTTGGGACAGCTTTCGCTGCCGCCACAAAATACAATGTGGCCCAGATGAGAAAATAGATTGTGGATTTGTAGAACAGGCTTTATGCATCCAAACAAAGGGCCACCATGGCAGAACAAGAGAAGAAGAATATTGAGGAAGAGAACACGTCACTCCACTTAGTACACATAAGTGTAGCAGAATTCCAAGCAACAATTGAAGTGAAAATGGAGACTCTGGGGGAGGCCATGGCATTAGTCTTTGAGGATATGTCTAAACGACACCACACTGTAGCCCCCATCATGGCCATCCAAGCCCACACAAAAGAAAGAGTCTCCATGCTTAAAGAGGCTATGATTGCTTTGGATAGGATACACGAATGGTTTGTCAAGTACCCTGGAGAACCAGCAGTGGTCCCTAAGAAAGATTGGATCACCATGCAAAATACTAAGGTCCAACTCCACATCAAAATTCAGTCCAAAGAAAAATTAACCAAAGATGTGGAGAGGGTACTGGCATCCTACAGGCATCTGTTCAGTGGCTTGGAATCAGTGATCCAATTACATGGATTTCCCTCGATAGGGGAAGTCGGACAGGTAAGGAAGCAAGATGAGATCACCAAGAAAGTATAGGCATTCATAGAGACGTATAAACATGTAGCCCGTATGAAAGACATGCCGATCACCAGAGAATATATCATGAATTATGTGGTAGAACTAGTGAGGCTCTACACCAAACTGGTAACCTTGAATAATCAGGTGCAAGCCAAATGGAACACCCTCATCCCAAATACACTTGAGTTCCTGCACTAACATGACGAAGACTAGCCATAGATCACTTCGATTGCAGCATAATACAACCTGTGGCGCACATATTTGAAAGAATAGCTCAGGCTTGATGTTATATAACTTGCCATTATTAAATTAGTGAATTATATTGATAGCTATTTTTGTGACATTTTTCTACAGTAGCATAGAAGACCTTATGAATATGAAAGGTCATGTAGAATGCCAAAAGTAATTTTTGTGAGTAAAGGTTAGGTGGAATTCCAAAAGTCATCTTGTAAATGAAAGGCCATGAGGTAGTCGAAGAGTAAAGGGTAGGCCAACAGTCACTCTTACCCTATAAATATACCCTCATGACTCATTTGTAAAAGACCTCTTGTTGAGGACTCTGTTATCACTCAGGTTTTCCCAAAAGTTGTAAGAAAGGGAAGGATGTTGGGGTAACCACAGACCAATATTTTAGATATAGAATCTAGCCAATCTATATCCAGGGAGGGCTCTCTCTTTATGATTTAGCTTTGCTTTTAAAGGTATTAAGCTAGTTATGAAGTTCAAGGGTTTTGTTTGAGTTTGGGTGGTGAGATTCAATAGAGCAGAGAGGTAAGATAGAGTAGTTTAGTCCATTGGGTTGATGGAGTCAAAGAAGATGGCTTTCTGGATTGGGTTTCTTAACAGAGGATGGCTTCAAAGAGCAAGGTAGTCAAATAGGAAACAAATAAAGATTTGAAACAAATGGAATGGGATGAAATTGGGTGAAGGGTAGTTAAGAATCCTTCAACCTATTTAAAGAGGGAAATTGGATGATTACTGATAAGAAGCAGTTAAGTATTCTTTAGCAAATAATCAACGTGAAAGAATTAGGAAACATGAGCAATTAAGATTTCACTGCTTATCCTAATTCTGAAGAAAACACAGAGAACAATAATGACTGAAAACAGAGTGCAATCAAGCATATTCTGAAATTAATTCTTTTCTTTATCATTCAGATTGTGAAACACAGATGATATAATAAAATAAGAAAAATTTAAAACACAAGATATAGAGGACTTATTGATCCAGTGGTTGATTCAAGAAGTCTGTGACAAGTCATCTGTTTCAATTCTTCATCCAGTAGGCCATGCAACAGTTGATTCCAACAGCTCTTTATTCCAAAAATCAATATTACAACAAAGTCTAGGAATCCACCCTCAATACTCTAATGGAGGGGGTATTTATGCTCAAAATTGTAAAACAAATATCTCATAACGGCTATGAGATAATATCTAGGATGACTAATAATAGTTTACAAGTAAAATAGAAAAACCAGTCTTATTTAGTAACTCTGCGCTGGCTGCCTGTCTTAAATGATACTCTTTAATTCTGATCTGCTACTCCTTAATGCTGATCTGATACACTTTAACTTGGTTTGTACCCTGTTCACCTTTATTTACCTTACTGTGGTTAATTGCCCAAAACTCTCCTTTTACCAAGGGTAACCACGCAGCTTTGGATAAATAGCTAATGTAGGTTGTTCCGCGCCTTCCAATTCCTTTCCTTTAGACTTTCTGTGGCTAGTATGCTAATTTCCTGCGGAGATTGCTGAGAAGTCCAGGCATTTGATGCACCAATAATTGATTGTTTGAGATAGCTTGAAAGATGCTTGTGTTTACAGAGGAAAACTGTATACTTCGGGTTGAATGGTCGGCTCGGATTTAATCGTTGTAGCATTTCTGGTCAGGTAGCGGCTGAACCTGGAGCAGATAGTTTTTTGCACGAGAGTGCGATAATGCAAAAAAATATAGCAAAAATGATAATTTACCCTTTTATTTGACAAAATGAAGTTTTGGCAGGATTTTTTTGATTTGATGGGCGGATGACGTAAGAAGTACGGATGACGTCAGCAGGAGTACGAGGGCAGATGATGTGGCAGATGATGTGGCAGGTGACATCAGCAAAGGACAGATGACGTCAGCAGAGGGCGGTAAGCGGTTTTGCCCGCACCACTTTTGGGGCTGAGTGGTTTCGAGCCGGAAGGGAGCGAGCATATTGGGAGTGCGACACGTGGCAGAGGTACGGGTGGAAAACCGCCGACCCCCGTGAGTTAACACTCGGTAGTTATGGTGGTCGCGAAATGATCATCGACCGTTGGATGATGGAGCAGGGATTGGGCGACGAACGGACTCTGGAGATGCCGGGAGGTTAACTTGCGGGCCCAACCAATAAAATTTGTTTTTTAAATGTTTCGGGCACAATTTTATTGGTTTGCGGGAAAAGGTTATTAATTAACCCAAATGGTTGATTAATCCCTTTAGTGCACGGGGAAGGTTTTAAATAAGTTTCAAATAAAATTATTAATCCTTTTTAAATGGTGTTTATATGTTTATAGTTAACTGGGGGTGGGAATATTTATTATTTGGGGTTTTTTAATATATTTACATATTACGGGAAGGGTTTGAAATGTTCGGGATTTATACAATAAATGTTAAAAAATTAATATGAAACATAACGAAAAGCGCTAAGTTTTAAAAAAGTTTATATATTTTTTAAACTCGGGCTAAAGAGGGAATGGGGTTTATATGAGAAATATGGCCATTTTCCTAAGTAAAATAGGGTTTTACTTAGGCAATCTTTATGAAATGGAAGGAGTGGCTTTTTAGTGATATTAAGAATATATTCTTATTACTTTGGGGAAATTAGTGAAATCTTTAGGGAAAAGTATGAAGGGGAGTTAGTTATGTAGCCTTGTCTTGCTTGAGATGCTTCTAATATAATATCCGCCATGCACTTGTGATAGAAGTGAAAGTTAACACATTTTGAGACATAATCTATCACAAGTATCATTCTGCAACACCAATCAACCTACCCTGCCTGCTTTAGTCCTAGCATTTTTTCCTTCTTCCTTTGGGTGCACTTGGACTGGCAAACCCTCATCAACTTTTCTTTTATTTGCATGGCAAGCCTACCTAAGTCTGCACTTATTACATCCAAGGGCTTAGATTTAACTGTTGAGCTCCTTTTTATTTACTCTACCTATCTACTTATCTGCCAAGATTAAACAGTTTGGTCAGATTTTTATTCTCTATCTCTAAAACAGGAAATTCAAATATGAACTAGCCAAGTTTAAGCTGTTTGGCCATTCATCAATTGTGGCATAAATTAACAAGCTGCACACAATGCTTATTACAGAAAATGAAAAAGTAGTGGAATTTTGGACTAGCACACTTTCCTGGTCTTTCTTTATTTGGGGTTCATTTCTTTCACTTTTTTTTACCATTTCATTCTTTTTACCCTTCGATTTTTCTTTTAGGGCATACCCTCTTTACATTTTTTACATTTTATGATTTTTTGATAATATGGAAAACCTTTGCAACAAGGAAAGGGATGAACATATCACAGATCTCATCAAGTCAATCATGAAATATGACACCTATTGGTATAGGAGCATAACAGTGGCTCCACTTGGGTTAGAAAATTCTTCTTCTTGGGTTAAAAAATTGTTTCATCTGATTATCACTGTCAAACACTTGCCAGTTCTTTACATTATCAGGTATGGCTGGCCTGTGTCTAATTTCAACTGTGAATTGATGATTTGGTTCAAATGGTAATTTACAGGTGCTGGCAAACATTGCTAGGCTATGAGCTTGCAAGTTATGTTTTCTTGGGATTTTGGCAAGTTGAGTTTCTAGAAATGTGTTGAGGATCTCTATAACTATTCCTCTGTACTCTCTTAATCTAGGATCATTTGTTAAGAACTTCCCTTTTATCTGTTGAATGATTAAATCAGAATCTCCTAGGACTGACACTCTAGTTGCTCCCAATTTCTTGACCAGTTTAAGACCTAGCAATAGAGCTTCATATTCAGCCATATTATTAGTGCACTTAAAGTTTAACCTATAGGCATAGCCTTCAGCATGATTGTTTTCAAGACTGTGCACCAGACTCCTGCTCCTGCTCCTCATTTGTTCACAGAACCATCAAATTCTAAGTACCAAAGGATTTCTTGTTCATAATTAGTATCTGGAGTTTCAGGAATCTGTTTAATAGGGAGATCTGGTTTTTTAGTTTCTTCTGGTTTATCTGATGTTTCATGATTTTCAGAAATTACTTGTATTTGAACACTAAAATTTTCATTTGTAATTTGCTCTGTTTCATCTGCTAAAACTTTTATTTCATGTGGGGGATCAATTTCAGCATTGTAAAGGATAGAAGAATCCATATCTGAATGTACTGAGTAGGTAGGGAAATTTTGAGATCTCTCTTGACTACTTACTACATACTTCATTAAGGTTTCTCTGTATAGACTCTTGGGTTGACCAAACACTGAAATAGTAGCATAAGACATGTCTAACTGTAGAAATCCTTGAAGCTTTTCACCCCAAGATCTAGACAATAACATGCCATACTTTGGTGGAATATCAGCTACTACTATGTCCATTAAGATGGTTTTGGCAGGATATTGGTCTAGTGACACACATAAGTCTTTGATTAAACCCAAACATTTGAACTGACTTGAATCAAAAGAGAAAAGGTCTTTATATGGCCTGGTGATGTCAAGGTTTAGTCTCTCCATTACAGATTTAGGCATTAAGTTATGGGAAGCACCAGAATCAAACATGGCATTATGAAGTATTTTATCAAGTATGTTTAAACCTACATAGAAAGGAGGAACTTCGCCCTCTACTGTTTTTCCATTTACTCCAGGGCCAAATATCAATTCAGGTTGGTCATAAAAAACATTTAGTGAATCTTCATTCACAGAAATTTTGAGTGATTTGCTGATTTGACTTTTGTAGACATCATGTCTAGCTAATTCTGATAATGGAACAACTATCTTTAGTTTACCTACTTCTGTCTCAAAATTGAAAGGTTTTTCGGTCTAAGTTCTTGTATTTTGGACAACTGGATTTTCTGCTTTTTCTCCTCTTCAGGAGTGGGATTATGGGCTGAAGTTGTTTCCAAATCAAGTTCTAGAGGCTCTTCTACGTTTCCTTTAGAAGAAATAGAAGTGGAAGGTTGTCTCTTAGGTGGTTGATTATCTGATACATCTTCCACAATTGGGTTATTAGGGTTAGGATCTGTTCTAGAAAGAATATGTACAGGAGGGGCACTGATTTTACCTTTGTTAGGCTGCTTGGTATCTTTCTGTTTATTGGTTTTAGGGACATCTATTCTTCTGCTCCTTAGATTGTATTGTTTGTGGACTTCATAAATGGTTGTATCATATCCCTCCCTAAAGTCAAATGATTCACCTGACTGAGTTTGGATTTTTTTAAGGATGTGAGCTTCTTGATCCTCTTGGGCCAAGAAAACGTGTTGTTCAGTGTTGAGTCCCACCAGATTAATTTGAGTGTCTTCTGTCGGTTCATCAGAATTTGAGGCTTCAACATAATTTTCTTGAAATGGGGGCCTAATATTTTGGTCAGACCTTGTCTTTCCAGTGTTAGGATTTTGGTTCTTCCTGAAATTTGGATTTCTCCCAGTATTTCTTGGTTGACCATCCCAAGGGGATTTTCTCTCGATTGTTTCTACTCTATCTCCAAGTCTATCCATTCCTTTAATAATAGCATCTAATTTTTGTTCAAAGGCAGAAGGTTCTTCTTTGAAAGGTGTCCTCCTTTCAGCTCTGGCTCTAGATCGTTTAGATATCAGGTTGGCCTCAACACTGACAGCTATACTCTGCATCTCTTCTAAGTTTTGAGGAGCTCTTTCCCTAAGTTGGTATGCCATATCAGAATCAAATGCATCAGGGAATTTGATCAAGGCCAAACCTGGAGGAGGTCTGATATTCTGAGGAATAGCATTGTAGACATTATTGAATCTGGTATAGTAATCTTGGACAGTTTCTTGTGTGCCTCTTCTTAGGTTTTCATATTCTGATAAAATGTGGAGATGATCTTTCTTCTTTTCCCATCTGTTCAAGAAGGTTTGATAAATAGCTTGTGGGTCATTGATGTTGTTTGCAGGGAGGGCTCTAAACCATGTTCTAACATTTCTAGTTAAACTTTGAACAAATACTTTCATTCTAACATCATCATCATCAACCTCATATCTTTCAAAATAGTCGGTCATTTTATTGGTATGTTGTTGAGCTGTGTAAGTGCCAATACCTTCAAAATAAGGGATTTTGATTTGATAGTATCGGAGCATAGCCCCTGGATTGGTAGGTAAGTGCAAGGGAGTATATCGGTTTGCCATGGTTGCAGAAATAGATGTGAAAACTGGAGGAGTAGGGATAACAATGGGAATGTGTGTTGTAGATGGAGGAGTGAAAAGGGTAGTTTGAGGTGTTGATGGTGAACTTGGAGAAGCTATAGTAATCGTAGAAAGGTTTGGTGTTCTTTCAAAGGTAAGCTTAGATTGAATGGAGTTGTGCAAATGTCTGTTAAGGTGTGAAGTAACAACTTCAATCTGCAAATTTTCAATGAATATTGGATTTTGAACTGTGTGGGTTAACCCAGATTCTTAAAACATCTCAAATAAAGAGTTTTCAAAATACTTATCAAAAGGTTCATCCTCAATGTAGATCCACCTCACAGGACAGGATCTTGATCTGTATAGAGGCCGAGAACTAGCAGAATTTTCTTGGCTCTCTTGTCTTCTAAGAATCCTAGAATTAGATTAGGATTTTCAAACATAGGTGGGGGATTAGGATGAGGATTTGATCTGGTGTAATGAATCTTTTTTGAAGCTAGTTTTCTAGGTGTGTTCTTGGTTTTTTTCTTGAAATAGATTTGACAATACAACTTTAACAGTCTCTTCTAGGAGGTTTTAGATGCGGGAGTTTTGAACTTTCCTAAAGACTTTTTGAAAAGAGGAGGTGATCAAGTTTTTGAAACCAACTGTCCAATCTATAAGCTAGACGGGAGATAGACTTAAGTAGCATTCATTTACTTCTGCAATTGCAAAGCAAAAGCATTTCAAAGGCTACTTGGCTAACTTCAGGCTCCTTCTGTAGCTTATGAAATAAACAATAGTAACAAACAATTATTCGAGTCCCCAGCGGAGTCGCTAATGATGTTATCACTCAGGTTTTCCCAAAAGTTGTAAGAAAGGGAAGGATGCCGAGGTAACCACAGACCAATCTTTTAGATACAGAATCTAGCCAATCTGTATCCAGAGAGGGTTTTCTCTTCATGATTTAGCTTTTTTCTTAAAGGTATTAGGCTAGTTATGAAGTTCAAGGGTTTTGTTTAAGTTTGGGTGGTGAGATTCAATAGAGCTGAGAGGTAAGACAGAGTAGTTCAGTCCATTGGGCTGATGGAGTCAAAAAAGATGACTTTCTGGATTGGGTTTCTTAACAGAGGATGGCTTCACAGAGCAAGGTAGTCATACAGGGAACAAATAAAGATTTGAAATAGATGGAATGGGCTCAAATTGGGTGAAGGGTAGTTAAGAATCCTTCAACCTATTTAAAGAGGGAAATTGGATGATTATTGATAAGGAGCAGTTAAGTATTCTTTAGCAAATAATCAACATGAAAGAATTAGGAAACAGGAGAAATTAATATTTCACTGCTTAGCTTAATTCTGAAGAAAACATAGAGAACAATAATGACTGAAAACAGAGTGCAATCAAGCATATTTTGAAATTAATTCTTTTCTTTATCATTCAGATTGTGAAATAGAGATGATATAATAAAATAAGAAAACTTTAAAACACAAGTTATAGAGGACTTATTGATCTAGTGGTTGATTCAAGAAGTCTATGACAAGTCATCTGTTTCAATTCTTCATCCAGTAGGCCATGCAACAGTTGATTCCAACAACTCTTTATTCCAAAAATAAATATTACAACAAAGTCTAGGAATCCATCCTCAATACTCCAATGGAGGGGGTATTTATGCTCAAAATTGTAAAACAAATATCTCATAACAGCTGTGAGATAATATCTAGGATGACTAATAATAGTTTACAAGTAAAATAGAAAAAACCAGTCTTCTTCAGTGACTCTGGGCTGGCTGCCTGTCTTAACTGATACTCTTTAATTCTGCTCTGCTACTCTTTAATGCTGATCTGATACACTTTAATGCTGATCTGATACACTTTAACTTGTTTTGTACCCTGTTCACCTTTCTTTACCTTACTGTGGTTAATTGCCCAAAACTCTCCTTTTACCAAGGGTAACCGCGCAGCTTTGGATAAATAGCTAATGTAGGTTGTTCTGCGCCTTCCAATTCCTTTCCTTTAGATTTTTTGTGGCTGGTATGCTAATTTCCTGCAAAGATTGCTAGGAAGTCCTAGCATTTGATGCACCAATAAATGATTGTTTGAGATAGCTTGAAAGGTGCCTGCGTTTACAGATGAAAACTGTATACTGCGGGTTGAATGGCTGGTTCGGAGTTCATTGCCATAGATTTTCTGGTCAGGTAGCAGCTAAAACTGGAGCAAAGAGTTTTTTGCATGAGAGCGCAATAATGCAGAAAAATATAGCAAAAATGGCAATTTACCCTTTTATTTGACAAAATGAAGTTTTGGCGGGATTTTTTTTATTTGATGGCCGGATGACGTAAGTAGTATGGATGACGTCAGCGGGAGTACGAGGAAAGATGATGTGGCAGGTGATGTCAGCAAAGGACAGATGACATCAGCAGATGACATCATCGGAGGGCGGTAAGTGGTTTTGCCTGCACCGCTTTTGGGGCTGAGTGGTTTCAGGCTGGGAGGGAGCGAGCATATTGGGAGCGCGACGCGTGGCGGAGGTACGAGCGGAAAACCGCCAGCCCCCGCGAGTTAACGTTCGGCGGTTAGGGTGGTCGCGAAATGAACGTCGACCATTGGATGATGGAGCAGGGATTGGGGGAGGATGGGATTTGGAGATGGCAGGAGGTTAACTTGTGGGCCTAACCAATAAACCGTGTTTTTTAAATGTTTCAGGCGCAATTTTATTGGTTCGCGGGAAAAGGTTATTAATTAACCCAAATGGTTAATTAATCCCTTTAGCGTGCAGGGAAGGTTTTTAATAAGTTTCAAATAAACTTATTAATCCTTTTTAAATGGTGTTTATATGGTTATAATTAACCGGGGGCAGGAATATATATTCTTTGGGGTTTTTTAATATATTTGCATATTATGGGAATGGTTTGAAATGTTTGGGATTTATACAATAAATGTTAAAAATTTAATATGAAACATAACGAAAAGCACTAAGTTTTAAAAACAGTTTATATATTTTTTAAACTCAGGCTAAAGAGGGAATGGGGTTTATATGAGAAATATGGCCATTTTCCTAAGTAAAATAGGGTTTTACTTAGGCAATCTTTATGAAATGCAAGGAGTGGCTTTTTAGTGATATTAAGAACAAATTCTTAATACTTTGGGGAAATTAGTGAAATCTTTATGGAAAAGTATGAAGGGGAGTTAGTTATGTAGCCTTGTCTTGCTTGAGCTGCTTCAAGTATAATGTCTACCATGCACTTGTGATAGAAGTGAAAGTTAACACATTTTGAGACATAATCTATCACAAGTATCATTCTGCAACACCAATCTACCTACCTTGCCTGCTTTAGTCCTAGCATTTTTTCCTTCTTTCTTTGGGTGCACTTGGACTGGCAAACCCTCATCAAATTTTCTTTTCTTTGCATGGCAAGCCTACCTAAGTCTGCACTTATTACATCCAAGGGCTCAGATTTAACTGTTGATCTCCTTTTTATTTACTCTACCTATCTACTTATCTGGCAAGATTAAACAGTTTGGTCAGATTTTTATTCTCTATCTCTAAAACAGAAATTCAAGTATGAACTAGCCAAGTTTAATCTATTTGGCCATTCATCAATTGTGGCATAAATTAACAAGATGCACACAATGCTTATTACAGAAAATGAAAAAGTAGTGGCATTTTGGACTTGCACACTTTCCCGGTCTTTCTTCATTTGGGGTTCATTTATTTCACTTTTTTTGACCATTTCATTATTTTTACCCTTCGATTTTTCTTTTATGGCATACCCTCTTTACATTTTTTACATTTTTTGATTTTTTGATAATATGGAAAACCTTTGCAACAAAGAAAGGGATGAACATATCACAGAGCTTATCAAGTCAATCATGAAATATGACACCTATTAGTATAGGAGCATAACGGACTCTTTTGGAGATATACATTGCTTCAGATAATTTATGTCCTTTTAATATACGCAAGGAGTGATTGTATGTTTCCACTCTTGGATTCTTCAAATATCTTATGTGCTAATGCCATGAGTATTTTCTTCACTTGATGGATCGAGTGTTTCTGAAAGCTATTTGATTTGCGGTCTGATCACATGTTGTTTCATACTCCAAACTTTGTGTTTCTTCGTATGAATGGTATTTGATTCACTAACTCTATACTCGTGTGAACTATTTCTTTGGTATCAGTATAATCTATTTTTACTACACAGTTACATATGCTCATAAATGTTTGATCGTTGTGAACTAATTTAGAATTGTTAAGAATTTTATCTTGGAATACATGAGCCTTATCTAAAGCCTGCTAATAGTAACTTTACATAAGGTTTATGTTGTCTATTGTTTGGCTATTCATGGTTTATGTGACATATGATATTTTTCAATTATTTCCTTGTATTTATTGAGGTTCATGCTTTCAATTAATTCCACATTTCACCTTCATCCGAAGAAAACTCTACAAGACTGAATGTTAGTCGGGCCTACATACCGGAAGGGAACCATATCAAAAACGATGCAGGTTCTGTTGGTTACCTACATCGGGGAGATCCCCTTGACTATTGGTGGAAGATTCCAGCCCGTCAACAGATTTGGCGCTAGAAGGAGGGTCATGGCAAGTACTAATCCACACCCTCACACCGAAATTTCCCATCAAGGTAGTAGCCAACCTTGGCCTTCCACACCTCCTAAGATACCATACAATCCCCCTTATGGTCCAGCTTTCAAGAGGAAGCTCCAGGAAGAACCCCAAATTACCCCACTTGAAGATGCTCCTAGAGGAGAAGAACTTCCCATTTTCGAAGCCACTAGCGAACAACTCAGGGCTCTACCCCCTATTACTTGACAATTCGACAAGGGTCTGAAATGAATTCCCACCACTAACTCCCTGTCCAATGCGTGCACCTCCGTGCTTCATCATGCGCACCAAGGCATCCTTGTTAACTCTATCTCGTAGTTAATCGGCCTAGCGCTAGATGACTATGAGGATGCGGTTGAGAGGCTATCTATTGAAGGGTTGGAAAGCCAACCCGAAGATGAAGGGGGTGACCCTAGGAATACCTTCACTGGTGGAAATAACCGGTCACACTGGGAAGAAACGCAGGGGAACGATTGACGCATCACTAAAGAGACCCTTGTTAACAACCAACCTCTCACTGGGGGGACTCAAGGAATCCTGGCACAGGGAGCTGAGGATTATCTTAGAGACTGCATAAACTTCTACAACAATCAGCATGTCCTGAGGAACTTGAGGAATACCAAGAATGTGAGAAACAGTCGAGATTTAGGTCAGCTCAGAGTGCCCCGAGGAGAAGGCAAGCGACCCCCTTGTACCAGCGCAGGGGATCAGGCATGAATAGTGAACCAGAAGAAAATGGCTGCCGCCTCCTTTTCAACCCTAGAGGAAACTATCACCCATCATCGCTAGCCTGGATGGTGCAATCCCCATTTGTTATAGACATTTTTGTGCCTTACAGCATGAAGCATGAAATGTCAATAATCTAAGGGATCCAAAGTCCCTAAACATGTTGTTCCTACCCCTAGAGGAACAAGGTCAGCAAACCACAGCACTAAATATCAGTTCTCCACCTGAAAACACTCAAAAACAAGCTAATTATGGATCATGTCAACTGCTCCACTGAGCATCTGCGCTGAATGTCAACTGCTCCACTGTGTACCTGCGCTGAATGTCAACTGCAAAGAAGGCTACCTGCGCTGGGCGAGTTTGGACAAGTGGCACAGTCATTCCTCAAGGTGTCAATGCCCAGGAAGCTTCCAAAATGACACTTGGATCAAGGAATTCGACTGGTGATGAGTAAGAGGGTCTAGATCTCCAAGTGGAAGCAAGAACCTCCAAGTGGACTCAAGAACTGAAGAATAACTGAAGTGGGAGAGGACACTAGTCAGCTTCATACCAAGCTCAAGCTGACTCATCCTTTCTCCAAAACTCCTATATATAGAGCTCTCTCATGAGGTCTAGGGAGGCGGGAATCTGGTGAATGTAAGGAAGTGTGTTGGTTTTAGTATAGAACTATTGGGTGATTTGCTTGAAGGAGGTGAAGAGGAGACTTCTTTCTGCTGGGAGGTGATGCTGGATTGGGCCTTTTATGGTTGTATCACTTCCTGAACTTTACTTCTTCCATTAATAAAGCATTTGAGGTTCTTCTATATGCATGTATCTCAATGGTGTATTGTTATGCTTGTATATTTGATTTATTCTAATCCTTGAATCAATTATGAATGTATGCTTCTTGTAGTTTCCCTCTCTTGCCATTTTGCAGGATCTTGGTGTAGCTGGGCCAGTGAAAGAGCAAGGAGCTGGGAGCAAGCAGCAAAGAAAGAAGATTGGATCAATCATTAGCGGAAGACAACGGTTAGTGGGTCTCTTTCTCCCCTCTCTTACATCTCATAAAGAAGTAATCTCGAATAGCTTTGCTTTGATTGTTGCTGAGGTACTATCACCCTTAGAGTGGGATAGGGTCATTCCGTATTGGATACTTTTCCCAACAACAAATTGGCGACTCCGCTGGGGATCGTATCTTGTTGGTTGTTTGTGTTTTTGCTATTCATTTCATAAACACAGGGAGTACCGTATCGAACTGCATTTGGATCTTTCAAATGCAAAGTAGAGGGCAGCTACTCTAGCTCAGTTTCTGGGCAGGTTTATGATTTGAAGAGCTGATCCACAAGGACTCTGAACAGCTCTTAGTGATAGCTTTTCATCCTCCTTTTCATCCCTTAGTGTGTACTTGATTGATAGCTTCTGATTTGGCCAAAAACTGTGAATTTTTGAGCAATCTGTGACCCGGAAACTAAGAAAAACGCAAGTTTATCTCTTCAGTGCAGGCACTGTGAAGGCAGTCTGCATTTCAGTGCAGTTCCCGAAGGGGCTACCTGCGCTGAAGGTCAAACTGGCAAGTGTACTACCTATGCTGAACCAGTTTTGCCTAGTGCTACTGGGGTTCCCTCCTGTTTATTGCCCTGTTTTCACCCTTGTTTTTGCAGCCTGTTATCAGTCAATGTACCTATCTGAAACCAACTTTCCTTGCCACTATTCCGCCTCGGTTGTATAAAGAAATTGTATTTGTTCTTTGTGTATTTCTTATATCATTTGCAGTTTCCCATAACGAAAGTGAACTAGTCTTGCTGTGGCCTCTTAGATCTAGACCTGTGATAAGTGTCGTTTTGATCTTAAGAGTTAGTTTGTTTGCTGTTCATAGTTGATTGAGCTTTTGCTTTCGTCATATGGTTTGAATTTATATATTTCTAGTGTCGAAACAAGTAAATCTTAAGGTGTCTTTTGATTTTGGACAAGCTTGTTTGCTTTCACTTGAAATTGAATTCAAAGTTATACAACAGCTTTCTTTTTTGTATTACATCAACATTAAGAAAGGGAAAAGAAATACCTGCATTTTGCATTTTGCATTTGATAAGTTTGTATGTTGATTTAGGAAAAAGTGCATTAGTGTATGCTCTTTGATCTGTGTGAAAAGATGATGTCTTTCTTTTCCCTCAGTAGTTAAGATTTTCATAAGTCAAAAAGATTGAAAAAGCTTGCTTCTCATCTTAGACTGCATTTAGGAATTTGTATCAAACATCTCGTGGTGAACCTTGAAAGGAAAACTTTAAAAAGATCAAGTTAAAATATATTGAATGAACATAACAACGCTTTGAAACATAACGCAAACACATAGAGGTCTAAGCTAGAGACGTGTTCCGGCGTCGTTAAACGTAGTGACTGTCGATCTCGACGAAGGTGGGTGATTCCTCCTGAGAGTCGGTGGCACTAATACGGACTTGTGCTCCCACGTACCGTCGCGTATATATTGGGAGACCCCTATAGGCATATATCTTTTATCCTTAGGAAGCCGTGTCGGCCGCCCTACTGATCGCAATGCAGTGAACACAGCATTCACGAAGATCGACCACCCGTACCGTAAAACGTATTCTGTGGTTTTGCAAAAGGTTTGGCACACCCTCTGCCTAGATCTCCAGAGTAGTTTCTTTTGGCCTTTTTCAAACTCTATAACTGAAAAAGTCCATCCGAGCATTTGTCACTTCGGGCTCGTTAAAACATCGAAGGAGACTAGAGTCATCTTTAGCTTTTTCTCGAACTCTTAAAAAGTGAAAAAGCAAGTTGTGTCTAAAAGCGTCTAATAAAATTCATTCAATTCGGAAACACAAATTTCCCCTTTTAATATTTTAGTTGATCGAGTAATTCGCAATCGTGGAAGAAAGTCAATTGAAACCCCGTCGTTCGCGGAGGCTTACGAGTCAACCGTCTTTGTCTCCGGAATCGAAAACAGTACGGACAAAGCGAACTCGTTTAACCGATTCAAAATCTCCTATAAAAGTTAGAACAAGTGTTCCAACTGCATCTGAGGTTCCGGTTACTCCAAACATTTCTGGAAACCCTGCCTCTATAGAAGAAGTTCAACAGCCACAGAAGGACAGTAATACTGATCCTAGTCTGGGGGCAAATACTTGTGTAACTGAACCAATTCCATCTGTAACCGGTCCAGAGAGTTTTGTTCCTCAAACAACTGTCGCTGTCGAAGCAACCGCTTCTTCGGCACCAGAAATATTTTACGGACCTGACGGTCTTCCTCTTCCACCGGGTTTGATTGCGATAGAGGAAATTGCAGAGGATCCGCAAGCAAGTACTCCAACTCATTTTGGAGTCGGGGTCACCCTATTTCCTTCATCAGAGGTTAATCCACCACAAGTGGAATTTCCTGTAGAATCGCTAGGCAATCTATTGGATAGACTTAAAATGTCTGAACAACCGTCATCATCTAGGACTGTGTCAAATGACACAGCGACAGCAGAAGCCCCTGCCGTCACTCCGACAATGTTTGCCGGCATACCAGCTGTTCCAACTAGCTCACAACAGCTAGAAGGAGTCCACCAAGGGACTATTTCGACAGTATGGTCTGTTCCAGTTTGTTCATCCGGAATAATACCCGGCAACTCTTACGTTGAGACTCGACAGATCGACCCTCATGCAGGTCAATTTGGGCCATCCAGTCCTCAAGGACTAATAATCCCTCTGAGTTCCGGATTGCTACCGTATGGGGGGCAGTATGCCCTTTCATTACCTCCTTCGGGAGGATATCCATATGGCAGTTCTCAACAGTATTCAGGTTATACTGGAATTGCATCAAGTAGTTGGGTGCCTATGCTACCCCAACAACCAAGGGTTGTATATTCTATGCAACAGTGTGTACCTGTGACGAACATCCCAACCACACCGGCTATTGTAACTGTGTCACAAGTTCAAGCGATACCTGTTACATGTCAACCTCAGATTTCTCAGGTTGTAATGCAACAGCCTCTTGAACATGGGTCACAACCACAATCGCCAACTGGTGGGGCAACACAGGTCCAAACGGGTACAATTACCCCACACCTCGGTCCAACGGTTAGCATAGCACAACAAAACATGGCTTCACAACCATGGCTTGTGAATTACCAACAACCGCAATTCCAGCAAGTATACCAAGGTTCTGAGCAGCAGATCTTTGCGAACAGTGGACAACCGTATATCCAAAACGGTCAAAACCAACCACTTTACAGTGGTCAAGTCCACCAACCGTATCAGTCATACCAACATCAATTACATTATGCTGGTATGCAAAGGCCCACTGCTCAAGCGATTCCATCGTATCCTGGTTACGCTTCGCCTAACCTGAGTCAACAGTTACCATCCATGGCAACTTTAGAGTTACCAGATTTACACCGGTTAACCAACGATCCGATTGCTTACGCCCCTTGGTGGCCAGCGATTCCTCATAAACTTCCATCTGACATTCCTAAATTCAATGGAAATCCAGGTGAAGACCCGTCGAATCACGTGATGACTTTTCATCTGTGGTGTTCGTCGAACACTCTAAACGACGATTCGATAAGGCTTCGCCTTTTTCAGAGGACATTGACAGGTCCTGCGGCTAAATGGTATATTGAATTACCTAGAGCCTCTTTCGACAATTTTAGTTCCCTAGCCACGACTTTCTTAACCCATTTTCAATTACCGATAAGGTATGAAACGGGAAAAGAAATATTAACCAACTACAAGCAGACAACTGCCACCCATATATCTGATCATATACATGAGTGGCGTCGTCGTCGTAGGATGGTGAAAACATATGTTCCCGATCAGCTGTTAGCTGAATGGTTTATAAAGTCGTTACTTCCTGCTATAACGGAAGATGTGGCCAAGGGGGGAGTCGTAACAGAGGAGCAAGTTATCGCTCGTGCACAGTATTTGGACTTAGTTTATACTCAGTCCGGCACACTCTACGACAAAATACCTGACGCCCCTAGACCAGAGTTTTCAATTCCTCCCCCTCCTAAATCCAATAGTGACTCTCATGCCGGTGATGGCGTGATTGGCACGGCAAACGCGAAATCAATAAAGGCTTCGTCAAAGAAAGCCCGTAAGAATTCGGATCAAAATGCAAAAGAAGAAATTCTTGCTTCGGAAGTAAATGCCGTATCAGAAGATAAGGGCAAAGAAACCAATCAACCAGGAAGCAAGAAGAAGCAAAACAAAGGGAAGAAGAAGAAACAGGGTGAGTCATCCTCTGGAAAAAATTCTTCAAACCCTCCTGGGAAAGGGAAACAAAATTATCCATGTCTAATATGTGATGATAAGGATCATAGCACAAAGAATTGCCCATTCAAAGCTGAGTTAAAGAGGTTCTTTAAAAGTTCCCAAACCTCAGCCGTGTTAACTGATCCATTTCCCAACCCAGGTCAAAATCTGGTTGATAGTGGAAATGCTTCCCCGTCGCAAGTACTCATGTTGTCGATTTCAAAACAGCAGAATGATGCTTTAATCTCGACAAGGAACAAAGATTATGGGAATCCTCAGCTGTCGAACGAAAAAGGTAAAGATCAACCAAGTAGTTCGACAACAACTTCGACAGAAGTTGTACCACCCATCATTCCTGAATTGACAATAAAACCGCCAAAGGGTGTAGTACACAAGTCGACATTTAATCCTCGCGCCAGAGCGGCGCAGCATTATAACATAGTGGAAGATTTGGCGCAATCGCCATCCGCTATGTCGACTCTTGAAGTGCTACAAAATTGTCCATCCCAAAGGCAGGCATTGTTATCATCAATTGGTGGGGTTGATCCTAAGGATTCCAATCTTGTATCCTTTGATCACAAGGGATACGATCCTCAGTTACCAGCTCAATTAGCTTTCCTTATTCAAGTGAAAGCCCTCAGCAAAACCGTTCACAGAACAATTATTGATGAGGGAGCATCAACATGTATTATGTCGATGAGCTGCTGGAAAACTTTAGGATCTCCAACCTTGTCTCGATCATCGACGACATTAAAAGCTTTCGACGGAAGGACTTATACCCCTTACGGTATCCTTAATAACTTAAAAGTTGAACTAGGAGGAAAAACAGTAGAAATCGATGTTGAGGTCATCGATGGAAATCTTGACTATAACATCCTACTGGGTATACCATGGATTTATGCCATGGCAGCTGTCGTGTCGACTTATTTTAGGAAGATCGCATTCCCGTTTGAAGGAGGGATTACGGTCGTCGACCAACAGAATTTCCTCCCTAATGGTTCACAAGTTACAGGAAGCATTCCCATGATCCATGAAAGCAACCATTCAATTCAAGATATCGGAGCAGGGTTATTGAAAGACCCCACATTGATGGGAACTTTCGCGCTACCACCCCCTATTTACATAGGAAATGTACCATTTGTAGCAACCTGCAACATGATATCTTCCACGAAGGTCGACATGGATCGTGCAGTGGTTTTGCCCCCAAGCCCTTTAGAAATATTGTAGCAATCAATGTTTCAAGCATGGGAGGCGAACCCAAATCAACGCTCGTCGAGCGTTTCGGTAGATAGGTCTAGAGAATATGGAACCCCATTAGATCCTTGGTCGAAAGTACATGGGACTGACGAAGGAATCTTACAATCAATGTTGATTGAGGGGGCACCATGGAATGATCACCACCATCGTTTCCTTCTTCCGGAATATGAAGAAGATACTCAAAGTGACCTTTATCACCCTTCAGTTTTTGAATTCCTAACAAATACTGTAAACACGGTGGATTCCGAGCGAAACCTATCCAATATTGAAGAGACTATAGCCATAAATATCTCGACTAAAACAGATGTTGTAGAGAATATTTATGTCGGCAAAGGTTTTTCCCCTTCAGAACTGGAAATATATAACGCTCTTTTTCGTGAATTCAGAGATGTCTTTGCTTGGTCATATGATGAAATGCCAGGCATTGACTCGAGTATCGTTGAACATGAAATTAAAATGTATCCTGATGTCAAACCAGTAAGACAACGGCTTCGACAGGTGCACCCCAAGAAAGCCGCTGCCATTAAGGCAGAAGTTGAAAAACTTCTCCATGCTGGATTCATCTACCCGGTTCCTCTAACCGATTGGGTATCGAATATTGTCCCTGTTATGAAGAAACAAGGGACGATTAGAGTGTGTGTTGATTATAGGGATGTAAACCAAGCTTGTCCGAAGGACAACTACCCTACACCCTTCATCGACCAGATAATTGATGAATGCGCCGGATGTGAAATCTTTTCATTTATGGATGGATTTTCCGGGTATAATCAAATAAATATCCGCCCACAGGACCAGTCAAAGACTGCATTTATTTGTCCGTGGGGCACATTCGCTTATCGAAAATTACCCTTTGGTTTAAAGAACGCAGGGGCGACGTTTCAGAGGGCAATGAATTATGCCTTCCATGACATCAAGAACATTGTTCAACCTTACCTCGACGATCTTCCGGCTCATTCGCGAAAGCGGACTGATCATCCGCAACATTTAAGAGCGATATTTCTACGTTGCCGACACTACAAGATAAGACTCAATCCACACAAATGTGTGTTTTGCGTCGGTTCTGGTCATTTACTTGGCTTTGTAGTCTCTAAGGATGGGATTCGTCTCGACCCCTGCAAGGTTCAGGCAATAATTAATTTGCCTCCACCTTCAAATTTGCTTCAGATTCAGAAACTCCAAGGGAAAGCAAACTTTCTGAGGAGGTTCATTCCAAATTACGCAGAACTTGCTAAGGGTTATACTCGTCTTTTGAAAAAAGATGTACCTTTTGTCTGGGACCAGGTGGCGCAAGCTTCCTTTGATGCTCTGAAAGATTGTCTAGTAAAAGCATCATTAATGTACGCCCCGGACTATCAAAGAGATTTTAACCTGTATCTGGCTGCAGCGGATACGACCATTGCGATGGTTTTAGTTCAAGAAGTCGATGGAATTGAACATCCGATATATTATTTAAGTAAAAACTTAAATGATACAGAGAGTAAATATTCTTATGTTGAAAAACTAGCGCTTGCAGCTGTTCAAGCGATTCAAAGGTTTCGACATTATGTCCTCTTTCGGAAAACTACCATCTTGTCAGATTGCAACCCCATGACTTATATACTGTCGCGACAGTTGCTGGGGGGAAAATATTCAAAATGGATAGCGATCCTTCAATAGTTTGATCTGGAATTTGTAAAATCCAAATCAAAGAAAGCTCTAGTTTTCGCAGAATTATTGTGCGATCTCCCATCGTCGTCCAACGATGAAACATCGGAAGAGTCAATCGTGGACGAAAGTTTGTTTCTGATATCTGTAAGCGATGAGTGGTATGGAGATATCATAATTTATCTCCAACCCAAAGGTTCAGGCCAAACACCTCTCGCTCCGAACAAAAACGTATATGATACCAAGCAAAAGACTACATGATCATCGGTGATACACTTTACCGTCGTGGTATCGATACAGTTCTGAGGAGGTGCCTTACCCATGAGGAGGCCGAAAAAGCCCTGAATGAGTGTCATTCAGGCGCATGTGGGGGGCATCAATCTGGATATGCAACAACACAAAAGATCTTACGAGCAGGATACTTCTGGCCAACCATGTTCAAAGATTGCATAACCGCAGTCAGAAGTTGCCATGCTTGTCAAATTTTTGATAGCAAAACCAGACGACCACCCGCACCTTTACAGCCGATAGTTGCTGTTGGGCCCTTCTCCAAGTGGGGCATCGATTTCATGCAATGTAACCCCACCTCGACCGGGGGGCATGGGTATATTATAGTCGCTGTTGACTATTTTACCAAATGGGCCGAGGCGATGCCTACATTGGATAACACTGGTGAAACAGCTGCCCTTTTCTTTTTCAATCATGTAGTCGCCAGGTTCGGCGTACCACAGGCTATAGTTACAGATCATGGGTCGCATTTTCACAATCACATGATGGTCGAATTAGCTGCCAAGCTAGGGCTATCTCACGACAGCTCTACCCCATATTATCCTCAAGCCAACGGACAAGTTGAGGCAATCAACAAGGTCCTGAAGCGTATGTTGCAAAGGATGATCGGGGTTCATAAAAGAAGGTGGCATCTAATCCTGTACTCAGCCTTGTGGGCTTACCAAACATCGGTAAAGAACGCAACCGGGTTCACACCTTTTCAACTGGTGTATGGCCTAGAAGCAGTCTTGCCGATCCAGTGTGAAATTTCATCGCTTAAACTCGCAATCGATCTTCTCCCCGGAACTTCAGAGGAAGAGGCTCGTTTCTTGGAATTAATCCAATTGGATGAAACCCGTCGTGATGCCGCTTTGGCTAACGAAGCCCATAAGAAACGAGTCAAGGCTCAGTTCGACAAAAATGTCAAACCCCGTATCTTCTCAGAAGGTGATTTGGTCTTGCTTTATGACCAAGAATCCGATAAATTGGGAGCAGGAAAATTTAAATCCTTATGGATGGGCCCCTATATTGTTAAAAGGGTGTTAGCAAAAGGAGCCTACGAGTTAATGGATTACGATGGAATTCCACTGGCACAGCCCCGCAACGGGCTGTACCTCAAGCGTTACTATGCTTAAATAGTAACCTGCATGCTTTTGTTGTATTTTGTTTTCGCTAAAGTATTTGTTCTGGTCAAGTGATCCACCTTTTCATTTATTGCAGATGTCGAACCTTCTGGAGACATGTGTTGGATATGCCGACGGAGCGAGTCGTAGTTCGCGGAACCTATCCTCCGCAGCCTGGGTCATTTTTGATCCAAGCGGTGAGTTAGTAAGTTTCAGAGGTGTGTGTATTGGGCAATCAACGAATAACATCGCTGAGTATAGCGCGTTGATAGAACTACTCTCTGATGCCATCACACGTGGCATACGCCGACTAATTGTCAGGCTAGACTCACAGCTCGTAATACTACAACTCAATGGTATATATTCTGTTCGCAATCCAGCTATTTATCGCATGTTCCTAAGGGTTAAGATCTTGGAAAGACGATTTGATTCAATTCAATATCAACATATTTCAAGAAACTTAAACACATTAACTGACTCATTAGCGAACTATGTGTTAGATAGACATTTGCAACATTTATAAAAGGGACATATCATCAACGATTGTACATATGGATCACATAAATCAACCAGAATAAAACTCGAAAATCAAAATATATATAAGCTGTTTATAGTTCATACATAATGTTCTGTAACCAAGACAAAATTGGTCATAGGACCTAAAAACTCAAAAGTGCTAGGGGGCACCCTGGCCTAGTGGTGCTCATGATAGTACGTCACGGCCTGTGCAATCATGCGCAAGAGACGAGTCCATCGTCTAGGCACGCCGATAGTATGCCGCTGCAGCTGTAAAGGTAACTCGTCAATCTGTACATCCGGAATACCGCGAGTAAGGCTCTCAACCTGCTCCTACACAGCTGTAAGGGTCTCAGTATCGTCAAGATCGCAAAGAATAGCTCTCCCAGCAGGCTCCACTGCCGGGGCAATGACTGGCGGTCTCAGGCGAACTGCTGGACGAACAGGACCAACATCTGCACGCACCCAAGAGTATGATTAAAAGTCTTGATAGAATAAAGCACAACAACGTTATGAATAAGAACAAGTAAACAGTAATATGGTCAAAGAGCTTACCAATAGCACCCCACTGTTCGCCATCCGGTAACACCAAATCTGGATCACCTCGGAAATCCATACCCACATATGGATACTCGGAGAAGACCATCTCCTGGCGATCGAACCACCTGAAGAAGGCCTGAGTAAAAGTAATCTGAGGTTGACCAGCGTGCCTAGACATGTGATCAACCCACCTCTGCATGCGTGGCTCGGTCGGAGAAGGCAAGTCGAGTATGATGTACTGAGGCTGCATCAGTGGGATTTTCTCCAAGGTGAAGGCAGTCAGAATAGAACCAAATCCAAAGTTCTTCAGCTTCCCGTCCTTTACCTTGCTCAATTGACTTTTCATCTGAAAAAGTACTGCATCACACCAGTTGAATACTTTCGGTTGGAGACACTCCAAGGCGTGCTGCATATAAGATCTGTTGGCAACATGTAGAGCTGCGCTACCGGCCATCCTACCAATGGTATACAGAATGGACCTGAGAGACCTGTCAGTAATCTCACGGATAACAATCTTGCCGTCTCTGCTCGGCTGAGAACCTTCCCTGCAATACTGGCGGACATAATCTCTGGTGGAATCGGTCCCCCGAGCCGTACCTGACAAGGAAATGGGGGCACCTCGTCTTGAAAACCCAGTCAAGAAGTACATGTCCTCTATGGTCAAGGGGATGGACTTTTCCCTAATCTGGAATACTTGGTTAACAGGATCCCAAGCATCAAGCATATACTGCAGCAAAGTAATCTGTGCTCTCATGCTAGAGATACGGAAAAACTTCAGCAGGCCACAGTTCCGCAGCGCGTTCACCGTGACCGGGTCATGGAGGGCAATCATGTCCTCCTCTTCATGTTCTCGTTCTCGCCATGTAAGGGACATTTTGTTCAAAGTTCCCTGCAAAGCAAACAAGAGAAGGAGTAAGTTCCTGATTTTTGATGAAAAACTGGCGAAAATTCATCAAAAAATGAGCTAGAAACTCAGTTTTCTGAGCCCAGCGCAGGCAGAGAGTGTCCCTCCTGCGCTGAAGGTCAGGCTGCCTTAAGGCAGCTTGACATTCAGTGCAGGTTTCGAATGGGGAACCTGCGCTGAAGCTAGGGCGCCCTGGCAAAACCCCTGAGGCTCAGAAACACTGAAAAACAGGCATAAAACTGGAAAATGAAACCATGAAAAGAAAGAGCTAGGGTTTAGCTCCTACCTGGTCCAGACGGTGCCGAAAATCGTCCGCAGAATCTCCCGGAATCAGCTGGTGAAAATCAAGGGGGAAGAGGCACCTCCAGAGCTCCAACAAACCAAATGCAAATGAAATGGTAAATGAGAGGTAAAAACACCTTTTAATGGCTTTTTACGTAGTTCAAAGTGAAATTTTAGGGTTATAATCTCATTTTCATGCAAATATTATTCATTTCTAACAAAGTTTGTTGCAGCAATTGAGAATGCAGTACTATCCTTGAAAAGAGAAAAGCTAGTAATGGTAAAAAAATCAAAATTTGACCATATATTCGAGCAGTTTTACCGCGGAATTTATGCTCGTTAAAAAATAGAAAAGCGAGATCCGAGCAGTTTTAGTACATAGTTCATGCTCGTTAAAAAATAAACATAAGATTGAGCAGTGTTTTGGTGCATTCAAGCTCGTTAAATAAAAAATGAACCTACCCCGGTAAATAACCATTGTGATCGTAAATTTATTAGCCATAAAACCCTTGGTCGTGTTTTGCACCTGCCACCTCCATTTCATTTGGCCGATCGTTCACCTCCATATGATTGTTTACCCATTTTGAGGAACAGCTGCGAAGAGTGATTTCACCTAGCCATCCTTGTGACACTGCCGTGATTGGAAAATTCCAACCTGTACCTGGAATCTGCTGCTATCCCTGTTTATCACTCGTTCCTCAAAAGACGAGTCTTCTTTGAGCTCTTTTCAACTGACTCGTAAAATATGAAAAGTTTGCCGAGTTTTGGCCTTCCAGCTCGTTAAAAGGACCGGAAGAGCTATCCCTCCTCTAGATTTTAATCTTTTTGGACCTGAGGGATTATTGCACAAAAAGGTCGAGCGCTTGTTTTATTCGGCTCGTTAAAGTTATCGAAAACTCATCCCTTCTGTATTGTTTTATACTTTTTCGGACTTAAGGGATTAGATGACGAAAAAGGAATTTTGGAGTTAACTTTTTGTACCTTTTCAGACTCCCTAAAAATGAAAAGGACCGAGTTTTCCTTGTCGTTAGACTCGTTAAAATGATTAAATAGCGACAAACTTGTCTTTAGACGAGAACGAGTTTCACTATCGCTAGGCTCGTTAAAACATAGCGATGGGCTTGCCCGAAGGGCAGGTTATAGAACAAGCATATGTTATCCTCCTCAAGCTTGACAAAAATAAAGAGGTACTGGTCAGAAATGACTGGGGAAAAATTGGGAGAACCTCAAAGCTTTAATGGTAGCAAGTCGCTCTTGAACATGACACTTTTCCTCCGTATCGCATCGGGTTGGGTTGTTTCATTCACCGGTCTCATCACCATGGTCTTCGCCAAACCATCCACATTTGGGGTAATGCTACCGATCCATCGCATCAGTGTCGTTATATGTTCAAGAGATATTGTTCAGAAAGAGTCAACCGCGTCCCATCCACTGCCATACATTATCCTTCATCCACCCATGATCGCCACCCTGAATCATATTTCACAAATTGTTTTCACCTCCACTAAAATCATTAGCTCCGTTCCGTGTCACTGATGTGGGATTCATTAAGGCCCTCCTTTGACGGATCGCTTCTTGTCGACTTCAGCTCATTATCCAAGAAGTTGATCTAGGAACAACCCCTTCAGTACTCTGAAGCTTGCATGCCTCAATGGCAAGTTTCTCACTTCCGGCGACAGGTATACATCAATGACCTTCGACCAGAAGATTTTGCGTGGTGTTCGACGCCAAGTACTTTATTCACACCACGTGAATTGTACTGCAGTACCTTGAGGGTCATTATCATTATCGATGATTCCTCTCGCGCTTGTTAACGGTTTACATTATTGACCGGTAATCAAGCGATGTCTTTCCATGTTCGACTTCAACGCAATTCTCACATGGATCGACTTGTACTTAGAGTGAAGATCGAGCGAGTTTGAAGACCCCGGATCTAGTTTCATCCATCCGGGCTGCGATATATATTCAGGAAATATAAAAACATTTGATATGTACATCATTGCAACAGATGATCATCCTACTCAAAGGATGATAATTTGAGCAGAGAATTATCAGTCTATCGTCAGACGATCGTCTGTTCTATGTACCAAAATGAATTTATAAAGCTGAGCATGGGAATGCCCGCCTCAGCTAGATCATGAAAGCAGAATGAAAAATAATGTATTGTATTGTATTTTATTACAGGTCACCTCTCAACGATTGAATGAACTTCGGATCCTCCTGATAAAGCATTTCACCCGATAAACGACCTCATACTTTAGGGGGCAACTGTTATAGACATTTTTGTGCCTTACAACATGAAGCATGAAATGTCAATAATCTAAGGGATCCAAAGTCCCTAAACATGTTGTTCCTACCCCTAGAGGAACAAGGTCAGAAAACCATAGCACTAAATATTAGTTCTCCACCTGAAAACACTAAAAAACAAGCTAATTCTGGATCATGTCAACTGCTCCACTGAGCATCTGCGCTGAATGTCAACTGCTCCACTGTGTACCTGCGCTGAATGTCAACTGCAAAGAAGGCTACCTGCGCTGGGCGAGTTTGGACAAGTGGCACAATCATTCCTCAAGGTGTCAATGCCCAGGAAGCTTCCAAAATGACACTTGGGTCAAGGAATTCGACTGGTGATGAGTAAGAGGGTCTAGATCTCCAAGTGGAAGCAAGAACCTCCAAGTGGACTCAAGAACTGAAGAATAACTGAAGTGGGAGAGGACACTAGTCAGCTTCATACCAAGCTCAAGCTGACTCATCCTTTCTCCAAAACTCGTATATATAGAGCTCTCTCATGAGGTCTAGGGAGGCGGGAATCTGGTGAATGTAAGGAAGTGTTGTTGGTTTGAGTATAGAACTATTGGGTGATTTGCTTGAAGGAGGTGAAGAGGAGAATTCTTTCTGCTGGGAGGTGATGCTGGATTGGGCCTTTTATGGTTGTATCACTTCCTGAACTTTACTTCTTCCATTAATAAAGCATTTGAGGTTCTTCTATATGCATGTATCTCAATGGTGTATTGTTATGCTTGTATATTTGATTTATTCTAATCCTTGAATCAATTATGAATGTATGCTTCTTGTAGTTTCCCTCTCTTGCCATTTTGCAGGATCTTGGTGTAGCTGGGCCAGTGAAAGAGCAAGGAGCTGGGAGCAAGCAGCAAAGAAAGAAGATTGGATCAATCATTAGCGGAAGACAACGGTTAGTGGGTCTCTTTCTCCCCTCTCTTACATCTCATAAAGAAGTAATCTCGAATAGCTTTGCTTTGATTGTTGCTGAGGTACTATCACCCTTAGAGTGGGATAGGGTCATTCCGTATTGGATACTTTTCCCAACAACACCATTGAACCTTATAGGCCCGCTCCATGACATGCCTCACCTTTCAAAGAAACACCTCCCGTAGTTCGACCTTGAGAAAGGGACCCTCGCTGATGACCACATTAGAAATTTTTACCTAGCCTTGCAAATTATGAAGGTCTAGTACAATGGTGTAGCATGTCATTTATTCCCACACACTCTTGAAGATAAAGTAGCCACTTGTTATCGATCGCTACTCGTTGCTTCCATCCGCACTTGGGAAGAGTTTTGGAAAACTTTCCTGGACAAATTCTCAGAAGACAATACACCTTCTATGCTTCTCACCAAGCTCAGCACACTAAAAGGTCATAAGAAAGAGAAGGTGAAAGATTTCAATCAACGTTTCACCACAATTTTTAATAAGTTCCCTATGGACGTACCCCTTGATGATTCCATCACTATTGACTACTACAGCAAGGCCCTTCCTAGGGATATTTTCATGTTCGTTAAACGTGAAGAAAAGCTCACCCTGGTAGAGAACTTTGTTGTTGTGCTCGAAGTCGAAAATGATCTTCTCTCTATTGGTGCCTTAGAGCATGAGTCCCGTGAAGATACAAAGCCCTCTGGGAAGAAGAATTAGGCCTCATCAAGTAAAACCGTAGATAAAGACAAAGATTCCTTCGATTTCAAGGGGCTAGCCAAATCCCTAAAACAATTGACTAATGAAGTGTCTGAGCTAAAGAGAAGGACCAGTGACGCTTCGGGAGGAGAAAAACTCGCTAAGCCCTTTTTCTGGAAAAATAACAACCTCCCCCCTAAAGTGTCACAAACATCCAGCTCAACCTTCAACATGGAGGAGCTAAGAAAGGACAACTTCTGTACTTTCCATGAGGCTACCCACTCTGAGAAGACTTTCCTGCAGTGGCTCCATAATATGACTGCCATAGTCCCCCATCTATTAGAAGAACAAGCCGCCGAGGAAAGGGAAGAAGATAATTACGATTCTGAAGAGGACGACTCCCCTCCTCGTGATGATAGTCCATCTGCAGTGTTAAGGGGAAGTGTGCACTGCTCAAGAGGCCTTCTTTGGAGATGCCCCCCCAAAACCCCCCAAAAGTTACAACCTTAGGAGTAAAGGTACTATGTCAGACTCTACTTTGGAAGACAAGGAAAGAGCATCGTTACGATGGATCCTACCCCCCACCAATACCAACCAGCCATCCACTTGTTCTCCTAGAGGGATGGATGATGTAAGCCCAAAAAAGTCACTAATCAGTACAAAAGGAGACTCACCCACACCTAGAAGTTCATCTAAAGGGGTTACGGCTAAAACCGCCTCGACAACACAACACTTAGAATAAGAATCTCCATTCGTGGCTTTAGATTACAATATCATTGAAGATTTGAAGAAAAATAGAGTTAACATCTCTTTGTATGAGGTATGCAAGTTGGCTAGTCAGCGTGAGTTAATGGCCAGGACCTTTTCCTTCCCTCCTAATCCTTCAAAACCCTCCACATCAAACAAATGGAACTCTACAGGCTGATCCCTAGCCGTTTTCGGCCTCCAAGCTATAGTGAATTCCGCAAACACAAACTCGAGATGTTCGATCCCTCCTTTCCTATTAACCTTAGAGATGTTCAATTTTAATGTTCACAACTACCTTGTCAATTCTGGCACATCGACCAATGCCATGCCCTGGTCGGTATGCAAGAAGCTAAATATTCAACCAAAAAGGACCGTTGCCAAAATTATCCAACTCGACAGGTCTCAAGTTTTGGCTGTAGGAGAGTTAAACAATGTCATCATTCGGTTATCATTGACATAATAGTCGTAGACATTCCAGAGGCCTACAACCTTCTTCTCAGTAGATATTGGTCTTGTAAACTCTAGGGCTACTTCACCATAGACTGGTCTCACTTGTGGCTACCTTACAAGGGAAGGAATAACTAGATCAGGGTCAATAGTGAGCCTTGTATGAAACAAACTGACCTTGAGGGCTCTAATGAGCCAATTAGCTATGCCCAACAAGAAATGCGAGTGTGCCTCCTAGAGTCCCTTTTCGGGTGTTATCAACCCCAGACATCAATCGTTCCCCAGGATACCCAGATTAAAATTCCTATGCAAACCCCAAGCCTTGATAGTGAAGTTTGTTCCTTAAATTTACATATGTTGGGTTTACCTTCCCTTAGTATCGAGACATGGACATTGTATTATGATGGATCTAAAACTCACGATGGAGCAGGAGAAGGGTGCGTCCTACTAGACCCTAAAGGGAACAAATTCCTGATCTCTTGCAGGTTAGAGTTTCAATGCACCAACAACACTGCAGAATATGAAGCATTGGTCCTTAGCCTCAAAAAGGACATCAACCTGAAAGCAGACTGCCTAAAAGTTATTGGGGATTCTGAAATCATTACAAGGCACATACGCAATACCATTCATTGTTTGTCATTGCACCTCAAGAATTACCAACAAGAGGTATGGCGTCTCATAAATTCATTTAAAGCTTTCAATATCATTTTCGTTCCTAGATTTAATAATGATGTTGCTGACACTTTAGCTAATGTTGCAGCTAGGTTCACACCCCTTAGAGATGGGTTTCTATTGAAATTATGTATAAACCAGCAGTGCCCGACAACATAACTAACTTGCACATTTTCAATGATGACCAATAGATTCTGGAATTCATGACAAATTTGGATGTGTTCAAAGATGCAACTATTGATGAACAGGAACATGAGAGATCGCTACAAGAAGAATCAGGTTCGTAGAAATGAAACCCCTTACCTAAAGGGGTGGTGACATTAGAGAAATTGTTTGATCTCCAGAGTCGTTTCAGAGGTCCTCCGAATACCAAAACTCATATTTCAACACTCTCGCACGAGAAAATCAATCTCGGGACCGAGTCTAACCCCAAGTATGTCAACTTGGGGGTGGGGTGCACCCAAGAAGAAAGACAGGCATTCATCAACTTACCGTGATGTTTCTGCTTAGACATATGATGACCTGAAGATGTACGATACCTGAATTATTCAGCATGTCATCCCTACCAAAGAAGGGACCAAGCCATTTCAGCAAAAATTGAGGAAGGTGCATCCCGCGTTAGAACCCCTCATCCAAAAGGAACTCAAGAAATTGTTGGATGCTCACATTATCTTCAAGGTTAGGCACTCCACATGGGTATCTAATTTGGTGCTAGTGTGGAAAAAATCCAGGGAGATACGTCTATGCGTCGATTTCCAGAACCTTAACCGAGCCTCAGATAAAGATAACTACCTGATCCCCTCCATGGAGAAAATCCTCCAAACTGTCTCGGGATCCAAAGTCTTCTCCCTGCTAGATGGCTTCTCTGATTATAATCAGGTTCTGGTAGCTGAACCGGATCGGATCAAAAAAACATTCCGAACAAAGTGGGGGATGTTCGCATTTCACTGTATGACTTTCGAATTGATAAATTCCGAGGCAACCTTCTAGAGAGTGATGGATATCACTTTCCAAGATCTTATGGGTTAGAGTGTGGTGGTCTATCTGGACAATGTCACCGTATTTTCAAAGAAAAGGAGTAACCACCTTCATCATTTGAAGAAGATTTTCGAAAGATATCGAAAATATGCGATCTCCCTCAACCCTAAGAAGAGCATATTCATGGTTTCAGAAGGCAATCTACTGGGCCACATTATCACCAAGAATGGAATCACCGTAGATCTTGACCGTGTAAAATCTATAACACAGATCCCTCAGTTGAGCACCAAAAAAGGTATGCAATCTTTCCTCGAAAAAGTTAATTTTCTTCGCAAATTTATTTCAGATTTTGTACAAATTTTCAAACCTTTATAGAACATGATAAAGAAGGATGCAACATTCAAATGGGATCAAGAGTAAAATTAATCTTTTGATCGGATTAGGACAATGATCACGGAAGGTCCTTCCCTCTCCAACCCTGATTTCAGCAAAGATTTTATCTTATACACTTTCGCCTCAGATTCATCATTGGCCGCGGTCCTTACACAAAAGGACTGCGATCATGACAAACATCCTATATCATTCATGAGTACAGGACTCCAAGGTGTGGAGCTAAACTACCCAGACATCAATAAGCAGGCATATGCAGTCTACAAAGCAGTGAAACACTTCAAACCATACATCCTGAAAAACCGTGTCATAGTGATGGTCCCACACCGAGCTGTCAGATCCCTTTTCGTACAACAAGAGTTGGGAGAGAGGAGAGCCAACTGGATGACCTCCCTCCAAGAATATGATTTGGAATTCAAACCCTCCCACACTATGAAAGGACACGGACTCTGTAAACTGACCGTTGAAGTGGCTGATCATCAAAACACGGAGTCTGATCGACCGACCTAGGAGACAGAAGGATGGGAACACGAAATAGAAATGTACCAGAATGAACTCCTCAGCTCACACGATGCCTCATCATGGTATTTTGATTTAAAGCAATACCCTTTGCAGGGATCTTTACCCGAAGCTATGTCTACCAAACAGAAGAGAGATGTTAGGCTCAACGTTGCCTCATATCAAATGGTTCAAGGAAACCTTTTCCGAATGAACCACCTTAGTATATTATTGAGATGTTTAGAATATGATGAGGCCCAATGAGTGTTGAAAGATCTACATGATGGACCTACAGGAGGTCACAATTCAAGCAACACCACGGTTCATAAGATCATGCAAATAGGTTTCTACTGGCCCACACTATTCAAGGACACTCGTGCCTATGCTCGGAAGTGTCCTATCTGCCAGAAACATGCAGCCAAGAAAGCAAGGTCATTTGCCTCGCTCCAACCCATAGCGGTTGAGGAACCTTTTTAGCAATGAAGGTTGGACATCATATGGGTGATCATGCCAAACTCTTCAAAACAACACAGCTACATACTCACAACCACTGACTATTTCACCCGATGGGTAGAGGCAATCCCATTGCAAAGGGTTAATGATGATCAGGTAATATCCTTTATTAAGCAGTGCATCATAGCTAGGTTTGGTGTTCCAACCTCTCTTGCCTTTGATAACACTACTTATTTTTCATCTTTTAGATTGTATGGTTTTGCTTTAGAAAATAGCATCGTGTTGAAACATTTGGCCAACTATTATCCTCAAGGGAATGGCCTAGTAGAATCAACCATCATAAACCTTGTCCTTATCATCAAGAAAACCCTTCTTTCGTAGTAGAGGAATTGACCCAACACCATCAGTAATGCCCTATGGGCTGACTAGGTCACTCCCAAAACATCAATCGACACATCTCCCTATTTCCTAGTTTACAGGAAAGAAGCCATTCTTCCACCCATCCTGTACCTTCCCACCCTCAGACTAGCTCAATATTCGCAAGGCTCCCCGTGTCCTACCATTCAATGTAGAATCGATACCTTGGTAATATTGGAAGAGGAAAGATTGAAATCCATCAAGCCCGAATTAAGAGGTCGTTTGACAAAAAAATCCATAGGTTCCTGTGAGTTTCATGTGGGTAATCTAGTGCTTAAGTGGGATCGGGCCCTTGAGGACAAGGGCAAGCACACAAAGTTCCAAGCGTTGTGGATAGGCCCTTCCCAAATCATAAAAAAAATTGGCCATCACACCTTCAAATTGCAAACCCTGGGAGGGCAAGTGGAACTCCTCTCGGTGAACAACCATGACCTTAAATGTTACTTCACCTAGCAACCCAAAAGTTTATGGCCCCACCTTATACTATAGTTTCCGTTTGTTTTCTTATATAGTCATCATTTGCTGTCAGTATTGGTTTTTGTTTGTTTTGTTTATTATATTTTGGAATAAATTCAAGATGGTAGGTATTGGTTGGAACGACCCTGCACATTGGCTCCCGTGGATGCTCTCTGGAACCATTTACTAGCCAAGACTTAAGTTGTGACAAAAAATCTAGTATTCCAGATTGGTGATAATGGGGAACTTGATGGCACACATGGTCTTCACTCCTAGTCGCATCGGTTTGACCCAGCTGCTTACATGGTTGAAAAGCCCTAAATCATTCTACCTTATTTGTGTTTTTGGGAATGAAGGGGAAACTAAAGAAACCAATTTTGAGACCCTGACCTCCTAAGGCCATTTTAGTGTCTTCCTTAATCCACACTAAGCCCAAGTAGCGTGTCTTGAAGCCGCAATATCCTTTTCCTCACGACCTTGCAACCCCGTCGTGTTGCGACTTGTGACCAGTCTCCTTAACCTGTGACTTTGCAATCCCTATCAAGCTGTGACCCATGGTGCAAGTTTCTTAGTCGCATTCCTATACCTGTGACCTTGCGACCTATCTTCCCTGCAACTCGCCTTCACCTACTGCAACCTTTATGTTTTCGAAGTTTTAATTGATTTTCATGTTGTGTCTCTCATCATGGGACTGTGTTTTTGACATGCCAAGTGATGTAGATCTGGAGTGCATATCCGTTTCTTCTTTTGAAGATGATATGGCTCACCCTATCGCTAAAGCTTCTCATGGGGGAGGCCGACCTAGAGGAGGAGCCACCCATCTTCGGGACATTGCCTGCAACATCAGCAAAACCACAAGGCTCTCCAAGTATAGCATTTATGAGGATTTTGCAAAGTTAGACATCCCGGAGACACAGGAGGATTTTCAAGTGTACCTCCATGTCAAAAGGTCAAGGTTACACAAAGTAGCAACGCACCCCTAGTCTTCGCTTGCTCAGAAAACATTGAATGGATCTTGTAATGTATAGACACAGAGTCCTGGACGATTAGTGGCCGTGATGGGGCACCCATAGCCGCTATCTCCCCTGCAGACATCAGTGCCTACTATAGGCTCCCTGAGAAACAAGAGCTTTTGAATACAAGGTGGCTTGCCAAGTTATCAACTCCAACGAAAGACATCCTAAGGGAATGGTGGCAAGACGCTTCAAAGTTCCGGGTCAAGACAGATCATGCTTACAAGACATAGGGATTGCGAAAAGTATATCAGTTAATTGTTGCAATGATGTGTCAGTTGTATGGCAAGCTAGACTGTGAAATTTTTTATGACACCTGGGTTCCACTCATGTATGTCATTGCCACCCGAGGAACCATTTTTAATTAGGCAAGCATCCTATTCTCATCCATGAAAACAAGCATAACGGTTTCCAAGCTCCCACAACTGGAACAGACTCCAGAATTCTATATGTCATCATACCTCCTCGACATTGTTTGCTTGAGATGCTACTTCGAGAACTAGAGCTAGAACTGGGACTCATCAGTAGCCAGCCCCATGCACAACCATTACAAAGTTTTTTGGGACATGGATTACAAAGGCATGCTAGATATAATCTCTGAAACTTTCATCAACCCATTGTACTAGCTACTATTTGGAGAAGAACCACCATGCATGTCTAAGAGGGCTATGAAGACAGTCGTCAAGGTAGTGCATTAGATTCCAATTAAGGAAGGAACGTTCATTACAGGGTTCGGTACCCATAAGCCTCTGCATGCCCTACCCAGGTTTTCCACAGACAAGAAGCTCCTACGAGAGGTCTGCTATCATACGACGCAAGGGTTTTCAAAGATATTGAACAAAGGAAAAAAGAAACCCTGGCCTACCTTCCTTCTCACCATCGGACCATATGTGGTAGAAAATTTCAAATAGGTGGAGGAAGAAACTGAGGCATTGAAGGGAAGTCATTTCGTAACACTCAACTACCGAACATATGATCCGGAGAAAGTCGTGGCTTCCCATTGCAAAAAGAAAAATTCAGTTGGTCTTATTCTCATACCAAAAAGGATATTGAAAACAGGGTTAGAAATTGGTATAATGCTACAAGGAAACTCAGCCCAAGTGAACAGCGGGCCGTGGAGGATGAGCCCCAGGACGATTCCCAAGAAGACATGAGCCTCAAAGAAAGAGCTTCTACCATAAAGAAAAAGCAGCACGAGACACCAACAGGCACCGCAGAATCTGAGAAGCACAAAGGGAAAGAGGTTGAAGACCCTGTGAGTGACAATGAGAAGGAGGATGCTACACTGGAAAAAATAAATGTGAGATTGGCAAGGAAGAAAGAAGAGCTCAAGAGGCAAAGGGAGCTGGAGAGAAAACAACCTTAGATTCCAGCAACCAGAGCCAGAGCAAGAAAAGGAGAAGGTAGGAAGAGCAAGAAAAGGAGAAACAGTTGTGGGAAAAGCAACAGGAAGAAGAAAGGAGAGCGTAATAAGAGGTAGAGAAGAGAAAGCATGAAGAGGAAAGAAGAAAGTAGGAAGAGGAAGAGAAGTAAAAACAGGAAGAGGAAGTCGAGCAGAGAATGCAAGAGGAGAATAAGAGGTTGGAACAAGAGCTGAAGAACATGGAAGATGAACTAGAGAGGCAATGAGCAATAGCAGAGGAAGAAAAAAGGCAATGGGAAGAAGAGCTTAGGAGGGACAAGGAAAAGGAAGTCGGGGAAAGTGAACAAAGGGAGACCAAAAAAATAGTTGACCTAGGCACGAGACAAAGCAAGCTTCCTCCATTAGATGTACCTCCTACTACTCCCCTCACTGGCGGACACCTTCCACTTGAAGAGCTAGGTATCTCGGAGGATTAGGAGGAGGAGGTCCTAGATCTTACTTGACTGACTTTCGATGAAATAAACCTCAAGATTGTACAAGAAAGAATCAAATAATGCAGCAGGAACCCAAACGAGCCCTTGTAAGTAACCACGGCCAAGGATATCATGCCTATCATTATAGAAAACCCTCAAATGATCGCCTCGGTCAGGACAACTTTTGCTTCTACCACAAAACACAATGTGGCTCGGATGAGAAAACAGATTGCGGATTTGTAGAACAGGCTTTATGCATCTGAACAAAGGGCCACCATGGCGGAACAAGAGAAGAAGAATACGAAGGAAGAGAACGTGGCACTCCTCTTAGTACACACAAGTGTAGTAGAATTCCAAGCAACAATTGAAGCGGAAATAGAGACTTTGGGGGAGGCCATGACAATAGTCTATGAGGAGATGTCTAAACTACACAACATTGTAGCCCCCATCGTGGCCATCCAAGTCCACACAAAAGAAAGAGTCGCCATGCTTAAAGGGGCTATGACTGCTTTGGTTAGGATACATGAATGGTCCATCATGTACCCTGGAGCACCGGTGGTGGTACCTAAGAAATATTGGATCACCATGCAAAATACTAAGGTCCAACTCTGCATCAAAATTCAATCCAAAGACAAATTAACCAAAGATGTGGAGAGGGTACTGGCATCCTATAGGCATCTATTCAATGGCTTGGAAGCAGTGACCCAATTACATGGAGTTCCCTCAATAGGGGAAGTCGAGAAGGTAAGGAAGCAGGATGAGATCACCAAGGAAGTACAGGAATTTGTAGAGACATATAAACAAGCAGCCCATACGAAAGACATACTAATCGCTAAAGAAAATATCATGCGTTATGTGGTAGAACCAGTGAGGCTCTACACCAAACTGGTAACCTTGAATAATCAGGTGCATGCCAAACGGAACACCCTCATCCCAGATGTGCTCGAGTGCCTACACCGACATGATGAAGACCAGCCACAGATCACTCCCATTGCAACGTAATACAACCTGTGGTGCACATATTTGATGGAACAACTCGAGCTTGACGTTGCATAACTTGCCATTATTAAATTAGTTAATTAGATTTATAGCTATTTTTGTGACATTTTTTCTACACTAGCATAGAACACCTTGTGAATATGAAAGGTCATGTAGAATGTCAAAAGTCATTTTGTGAATATGAAATGTCAGGTGGAATACCAAAAGTCATCTAGTAAATGAAAGGTCATGAGGTAGTCCAAGAGTCAAGGGTAGGCCAAGAGTCAGTCTTACCCTATAAATATACCCTCATGCCTCATTTGTAAAAGACCTTTTTCTGAGGACTCTTTTGGAGATATACATTGCTTGAGAGAATTTATGTCCTTTTAATATATGTAAGGAGTGATTGTACATTTCCACTATTGGATTCTTCAAATATTTTATGTGCTAATTCCATGATTATTTCTTCACTTGATGGATCGAATGTTGCTGAAAGCTATTTGATTTGTGGTCTGCTCACATGCTGTTTTATACTCGAAACTTTGTGTTGCTTCGTATGAATGGTATTTGATTTGCTAACTCTGTACTCGTGTCGGTGAACTATTTCTTTGGTATCGGTATAAGATCTATTTTGACTGCATAGTTACGTATGCTTGTAATTGTTTCATTGCTGTGAACTGGTTTACAATTGTTAAGCATTTTACCTTGGAATACATGAGTCTTATCTAAAGCCCGCTAACAGTAACTTTACATAAGGTTTATGTTGTTTATGGTTTGGCTATTCGTGGTTTATGTGACATATGATATTTTTCAATTATTTCCTTATATTTATTGAGGTTCATGCTTTCATTTAAGTCCACATTTCACCTTCATCCCAAGAAAACTCTACAAGAATGAACGACAATCGGACCTACATACCGGAAGGGATCCCTATCACAAACAGTGTAGGTTGTAGTGGGGAGAACCTACACCAGGGAGATCCCCTTGACTGCTGGTGGAATATTCTAGCCCGTCAAGAGGTTTATTACATTGAGAGGCACATTCTATAGCCAAGTATGATATGAGTGTGTAAGTATGTCATGTCCTCAAAAAATAATAAAAATAATTTTGGCTAATGTCGGCCAAAATATTTTCTTGAATATTAAATTATATGTAACTTTGATTTTTTAGATTATATATAACTTTTTAATCTTATTAATGGACTAAGAATAATTATTAAAATAAAAATGTACTATTATATATAATGTGAATGGATAATAATTTATCTCATGTGTTTAATAGCTCTTTTATCATATATGTGAATTTGAATCGATCATAAATTTACCTTTAACACATATTTTTACCACATTAAAGTTCCAAATTAGGTAAAATTTTAAACATATTTACTCTTTACTAAATCCAATACCATTTGTTAAATCAAAGGAAAAAGCTTAGTTCAACACAAAGTTTCGAAAAATTATTCTCCAAAATATTTTAGTATTTCTTTTAATTAAATATTTGTAAAATGAATCTTTAAATCTAATATTGATATTGAAAGATTAATATTAATATTCAATATAATATTAATATTAATATTAATATATTACAATATAGATATTATTAAATTTAATAACTTTGGATTAATACAATATTTAATTTAATATAATATTCAATTTGTTATATTATAATATATAATAATGTATCATGATATATAATTAATTGTAGATATGTATGGAGGGAAGAATAAAGGCATAGAGTGATAGAGGTGAAGAGATAGAGGGAGTGACAGTGGATAGATGGATATAAAATGAAGCAGAGGGAAGATGAGGAATGAAGAGAGAGTGAAATAGAGTGAGAGAGGAAGAGAAGGGTAAGAGATAGAGAAAGGGATACACAAAGATGGGGTGGGGAGAGAGGAGGAGACAGTGACAAGGTTGGAGGGCAAAGAGAGAGAGGGAGAGAGAGAGATGGGGGGAGAGAGAAGAAGGTAGGAGAGAAAGGGAGAGAAGGAAAGGAAAAAAAGGAGGAATTGAGATGGAGGGGCAGAGAGATGGATTTGGAGGGGGAGAGAGGGAGTGAAGAAGAATCATATAAAGAGAGAAAAGTGGGGAGAGAGAGAGAGTGTGTGAGAAGGAGGAGATGGAAAAAGTCTGTGTATGTTTTGGGGTGAGATAGAAAGATAAAGAAGGAGAGATAGAAGTAAGAGGGGAGAAGGAGAGAGGGAGGGAGGTAGTGACTCAGTTGGAGGGCAAAGAGAGAGAGAGAGAGAGAGAGAGAGAGATGTGAGAGAGAAAGGGTGAGAGAGGAAGGAAGAGAGAGAGGACGTGAGAGAGAAAAGGATAGAGGGACGGGGGGAGAGGGAGGTAAGAATAAATAAATAGAGAGAGAAAGGTGGAGAGAGACAGGGAGATAGGAGAGGAGGATGGAAGAGAGATAAAAGGGGAGAGAGAGGGAGAGAAGGGGAAGAAATAGGGAGAGGGAGATGAAGAGGGAGGGAGAGATAAATAGATATGGAGAAAGAGTTTGTATGTTTTGGGGGTGATATAGAGAGATAAAGGAGATGCATAGGGATATAGAGATTATATGGGAGGTGAAGAAAGGGAATAAGAGAGAGATAGAGAGAGGGAGAGAGGGAGGGAGAGATAGATAGATATGGAGAGAGAGAGCATGTGTGTTTGGGGAGGTGACATATAGAGACAAAGAAGGAGAGATGGAGGTAGATATAGATATAGATGGAGACGGGGGGGGGGGGGGGGGGGGGGGAGGGAAGGATATTTCTTGCACTAGATGGATCGATTTCAGTGTGATGACAATTTCTAATCCTATTTGATTTATGCGCTAAATGTATTGATTTTAGTGTAGATGATGATTTCTAATCCTATTTGTTTGCCTCAACTAGATACATTGATTTTCAGTGTAGACGTTGATTTCTAATCCTATTTGATTGCTTTATCTAGATGCATTGATTTCAGTGTAGATGGTGTTTTATAATCCTATTTAACTGTTTGTATTAGATGCATTGATTTCAACATAGATGCTGATTTTTACTTATATTTGATTACTTGCATTAGATGTATAGATTTCAATGTACATGTTGATTTCTAGGCTTATTTCATTTCTTGCATTAGATGCATTGATTTTATTGTAGGTGTTGTTTTATAATACTATTTGATTTCTTCCATCAGATAGATTAGATGTTGTTAATATTGAGGTTGTAAATTACTAAAAATATTTTTCAAGATTAGATGGAGAGGGAGAGAGGGAAGAATATTTCCTGCACTAAATGCATTTATTTTAGTGTTGATGGTGATTCCTAATCCTATTTTATTTCTTGTATTAGATGTATTAGATGTTGTTAATCTTGAGGCTATAAATTATTAACAATATTTTTCAAGATTAGATGGAGGGGGAAGAGAGGGAAGAATATTTCTTGCACTAGATGCATTTATTTTAGTGTAGATGGTGCTTCCTAATCTTATTTGATTTCTTGCACTAGATGTATTTAATTCGATGTAGATGTTTATTCCTAATTATATTTGATTTATTTCACTAGATGCATTGATTTCAGTGTAGATGTGGATTTCTAATCGTATTGGATTTCTTGCATTGGATGCATTGATTTCAGTGTAGATGTTGTTATCGAATCTCATTTGATTTCTTGCATTAGATGCATTTATTTAAGTGTTGATGTTGTTTGCTAATCCTATTTGATTTCTTGCATTAGATGCATTAGATTTTAATCTTGACGCTATAGATAATTAAAAACAATTGTTTTTCAAGATATATTTAGCAATACCTAGAGGGAAACTATTAACAATTAGTTAGCTGTAAGAAGTTGTGATACCTAGAATTAAAATGAAATAGATGTGCAAAATCAATCCTCTTGCAAAGTGAAAATTAATCCTTGACCATATCATCTCCCTCATTCATCTCCAACTAATTACTAATAGACAATTACATATATTCAAAATTACTAATAGATAATTGCATACAACAATGTATTCAAAATATTTATAAGAGGAAAAGATATATTTATAACAAATCAAAATATTCTTGAAAAATATGTGATAATTGTTTGGATGTAAATATTTTATTAATTTGGCCACTCATTAAAAAAGATTCAAAAATATATTATTTCTAGACTTTGCAAAATAGATTATAGATAAAAAAAAATTCATCAAAATATTCTTCATGGAAATAAATTATTTCAACATTCGCAAAGAAACAAATTATTTCAAGAGTAACATTGATGCAGTAAATTATTAAAACAACTCATCGAGATATATTTAGTAATACCTAGAGGGACACTATTAAGAATTAACTAGTTGTCAGAAGTTTTGATAACTAAAAGTAAATGAGATAGATGTGTAGTATCAATCCTCCTATAAACTATTGATAACATTGTCTCTATTTTTCATCACTAACTAATTATTAATAGATAATTACATACACATATCAAAATATAACACAACAATTTGAACATTCACAAACACGACCATCCAAATCCAAACATGTAAACACAAAAACCACTCAAAGCATCCAAACACATATGTAAAAACCATTCAAGGCAAGAAACACAGACTAAATTAAAGAAGAGAATGATATGGTCATGCCAAGAAAAGAAAACATAATGTGAAGTTTGAAGTTAATCTCAAACATATTCATAATAATGATAATGTAAGATGTGACATTGTTTCTCTCAATTGGAACCATCTTAGATCCATCTAACACTAGATCTATCATGCGTTGAGAGGGATCAAATCCCTTGAGGTGCAAACCTTTCCTCAAGTTCTACACTCCAAAAAGAAGGTTTGCACCTCGATGGATTCGATCCATCTCGGCGCATGATAGATCTAGTGTTAGATGGATCTAAGCTAGTAATATTTATCTTAGGTTTTATATATCTTGGGTTTATAATAGTAACCTGTTGGGTTTAATACTATTCTCTTTGGTTTATAATCTCTTGGGGTTTTAGTATTAATCGCTTGGGTTTAATATTCCTATGGGTTTATAATATCAATCCCTTAGGTTTATTAATTTAAGGGTTCATATTCTTAGGGTATAATATTATACATAAGGTTTATAATATTAATCCTAGGGTTTAATATGTCATATTTTGATGAAGATTGTATTGATATGAAAATCAACCATGGTCCAATGTCACATTATGAAAAATATTGTCTCAATAAGAAAATCAACCATACTCAATCATGGTTAACCATGGCCCAACATCACATTATGAAAAATATTGTCCCAATATGAAAATCAATCATGATCAACCATGTTCCAATGTCTCATTGTGACAAATATTGCCTCAATATGAAAATAAACCATGGTCAATCATGGTCAACCATTGTTATCCATGTTTATTTTATTTTTTATATTATATATCATAGAGTTTATATATCCTAGTTTATAATATTAATCTTAGGGTTTATCATAGGATTTTCTTAATATGAAAATTAATCATGGTCAATCATGATCAATCATAGTCAAAATTGGTGAAACATGGTTGACTATGGTCAATTATGATTAATCATGGTTAACCATGGTCAACAATGGTCAAATGTCACATTGTGACATATATTGTCTCAATATGAAAATCAACCATGGTCAACCATGGTTAACCATGGTCCAACATTGCATTGTAACAAAGATTGTCTCAATATGAAAATCAACCATGGCCAATAATCACGGTTAAATTGTGACAAAGATTGCCTATTGGTCCAAAGTCACATTGTGACAACCATGGTCATCCATTGTTGCATTGTGACAAAGATTGTCTCAATATGAAAATCAACCATGGTTATCCATGGTCCAAGGTCGCATTGTGACAAGGATTTTCTCAATATTAAAATAAATCATGGTCAACCATGGTCCAATGCCTTATTCTGACAAAGATTGGGTCAATATATAAACCAACCATGCTCAACCATGTTTATTTTAGCATTTATAATATTTATCTTAGGGTTTATATAAATTGTGTTTATAATATTAATCTGTTGGGTTTAATATTGCTGCCTTGGGTTTATTAGTCCCTTAGGTTTATAGTATTAATAGCTTGGATTTATTAATGTAAGGATTCATATTCCTGGGGTATAATATCATTCATAGGGTTATAATATTAATCCTAGGGTTTGATATAAATCCTTTGGGTTTATAATCATGGTTAACCATGGTCCAATGTTACATTGTGACAAAGATTATCTCACTATGAAAATAATCATGTTCAACCATTGTCAACCATCATCAACCATGCTCAATCATGGTCAACCATGGTCCAATGTCACATTGTCACAAATATTGTCTTTATATTTATCATATGGTCTATATACCTTGGTTTACAATATTTATCTTAGTGTTTATCGTAGGATTTTCTCAATATGAAAATCAATCGTGGCCAACCATGGTCAATCTTAGTTAACCATGGTCCAATGTCAGATTGTGACTAAGATTGTCTTAATATGAAAATCAACCATGGTCAATCATGGTCCAACATCGCATTGTGACAAAGATTGTCTCAATATGAAAATCAATTATGGTCAACCATGGCCAACCATGGTCAGACATCGTATTGTGACAAGGATTGTCTCAATATAAAAATAAACCATGGTAAACCATGTATATTCTAGGTTTTATAATATTCATGTTAGATTTTTTATACCTTGGGCTTATAATATTAATCCCTTTGGTTTAACATTATTCCCTTGGGTTGATAATATCAATCCCTTAGGTTTATTAATCTAAGGGTTCATATTCAACCATCATCAACCATAATCAACCATGGTCAATCGTGGTCAACCATGGTCCAATGTCACATTGTGGCAAAGATTGTCTATATATTTATCATAGGGTTTATATACCTTGGTTTATAACATTTATCTTAGCTTTTATGATAGGATTTTCTCAATATGGCAATGAATCATGGTCAACTGTGGTCAATCTTAGTCAACCATCGTCCAACGTCACATTGCGATAAAGATTGTCTCAATATGAAATCAACCATGGTCAACCTTGGTCCAGTGTTGCATTGTGACAAAGATTGTCTCGATATGAAAATCAATCATGGTCAACCATGGTCCAACATCACATTGTGACAAGGATTGTCTCAATATGAAAATCGACCATTGTCAACCTTGTTTATTTTAGCGTTTATAATATTTATCTTAGGATTTATATACCTTGGGTTTATAATATTAATCCCTCGTGTTTAATATTATTCTCTTGGGTTTATAATAACAATCCCTTGGCTTTATAATAACAATCCCTTGGCTTTATTAATCTAAGGGTTCATATTCCTAGTTTAATATTATTCCCTTAGGGTTATAATCCCTTGGGCTTTTAGTATTAACCAACCCTGGTCAAGCATGGTAAACCATGTTTATTTTAGGGGTTATAATATTTATCTTAAGGTTTACATACCTTTGATTTATAATTTTCATCCCTTTGGTTTATTATTTCGTGGAGTTTATAATATCAATTCCTTGGGTTTATTAATCTAAGGGTTCATATTCCTAAAGTTTAATATTATTTGCTTAGGGTTATAATCCCTTGCGTTTTTAGTATTAATCCCTAGGGTCTTTTATTCCCTTCGGTTTATAATATCAATCACGGTCAAATGTTTTATAAATTCAATCATCATGAGACATGGTCCAACATTGCATTATGACAAATATTGTCTCAATATGAGAATCAACTATGGTCAACCATGGTCTAGTCTTGCATTGTGACAAAGATTCTCTTTATTTGAAAAACAATCATGGTCAAGCATGCTCAACCATGGTCCAACGTGAGATTTTGACAAGGAATATCTCAATATGAAAATCAGCCATGGTCAACCATGTTTATTTTGGTGTTTATAATATTTATCTTAGGGTTTATATACCTTGGGTTTATAATATTACTCCTTTGGGTATAATATTATTCAACCATAGTCAAACATGGCTAACCATCTTGTATAAAATCAATCGTGGTCAACCATGGTTAGTGATGGCCAATCAAGGTCCAATGTCACATTGTGACAAAGATTGTCTCAATATGATACTCATTGTTAACCATGGTCAACCATAGTGAATCATGGTCATCCTTTCTCAAACATGGTCAACCATGGTCAATCATGGTAAACCAAGGTCGAATGTCACATTGTGTCAAAGATTGTCTGAATATGAAAATCAACCATGGTCAACCATCGTCAACCATGTTTATTTTAGTGTTTATAATATTTATCTTAAGGTTTATATACCTTGGGTTTATAATATTTAATTATTTAATAATATTTAATTTAAAATATTTATATTAATAAATATTTACATTAATATTTAACTATAATAATAACAATATTTAATTAACAATATCTATATTGAATTAAAATTATTGAATTATTTAATGAATTAATTAATAATGAATGGATTTATTATTAATAATATTTATTAATTAATAATGCTATTAAATTTAACTAACAATGAAAATAATAATATTTATTAATAATAGTAGTAATATTAATTAATTAATAATAATCATAATTATAAGCTTTCAGCGTATATTAATCACATTTACTAATGTGATTGTGCTGGTTTATATAATAATCATTATAAAAATATAAATAAGTAAAAAAAATCCAATTAATTAAAAAAATAACATGTTCAAGGAAATTAGTTAAAAAAAAAAATTATTAAAATTTTATCAAGTAAAAATAAGTTAAGTAGTATGATTGTATGATTCTTATAGGTAGAAGAAGTTAAATGAAATGTATGGTTTTAATATAGATAAAATATATAATATTATGTTAGAAAAAAAAATATTTAATTAATAAAATAACAATAAAAAAATTAAGTGAATATAAAGTTTTTTTTTGTAAGCTTGGTAGGTCCTCTTCATTCATTCATTTTCAAAAGCAGGTTACATCCATGAAAGATGTTTAGTGGCCTCAACCTGCCCATTGGGAAACCAGGTCTATTGGCCACCGAAACTCATTATAAGCCATCCAAAATCTCAATAACTTCAGTCTGTCAAACAAGGCCTTATAGGCCTGAATGTCTAAAAACCAGTGTTCATCTACATAGTTGTAATATATGATACTATCTGACATATACATAAAAAAGTTCAACAAAAAAACAACCATAACAAAACTAAAAACTAATCATCATCAAAGGACTCCATAGGGGTAGGGTCCTTAGCACTAGATCCGGGTAATTCTGACTAGGGGAGGCATGGAATGTGATTTTCGATATGACCAAGGTGAACATTATGTTGTTGGATTTGGAATTGAATAAGCTGCAATTCCTTCTAGATTTCCTGAAGGCCTGGGTTGGTTTTGCTAGAGTCAATCGATGATGACATGATGGCTTTAGCCATGAGACTCTTCATAAGCCAATAGAGGTGCATTGTTTGTTTATACTGTGTGGTGCACCCACAGGTGTGAATAAGATCTGGAGAATGAAGTTTTTAATCCTCCGCTTGCACTCCAACTTCTGCTCACTGATTGAGATCAACATCCCATGATGATATCAATTGTTTCACCTGAATTGGAGTTCCAATATTATAAGCCTGAACCACTTCCTATATTATCTGAGCATCTGAGTTGTGCCCACTTTTCTTCGATGGCTGAATTGATGGTGAACCCCTGTTACCACGATTACTAGTATTTCGGACTATGCCCTGTCCTCCATTACCAGTCGAGTTAGTCCCACGGTAAGGGCATGCCATCTTGTTTACCTTTAAATTAGACAGACTATAGATAGGACAATAGATAGGGTAGTCCGAGAACCAATACTAGCCTTTGAACACGCACCCATGGTGTAAACACAGTTTATAAGGATTTGATGTAGAAAGGTAAAAGCCTAACAGAAAGGCGGAAAATCGACAAGGATGGCCTCCACCACCATTTTATACCACTATTCAGCACCCTGTGCTCAAGAATGTTGAAATACAAAGAGATGCAAAGCGATTGTTGATATTTCCAATAATATATATCATAAACCGCTCGTTGAGCGAAAAACCTTTACAGGCCACCTCATATACATACTAACTCTAATACGAAATGCATTCTTTCATTGTTATGCCTAGGATGAACCAAACATGGGAATATCCTTTACTGTTGTCGATATAGTCCTTCGGTATGCAATAATTAATCCAGAATGGAAAATACACGCCCATTCTAGACAATAAAATGCCAAAGAAAACTGACACCAACATTTAAACATCACACGTAATAGAGAATAACACTACAGAAACTTTCCATCTTTCTAGACACGCATTTCCATTACCTCCAACATTCCAATTATAGATAATTTCATTTTCATTGTAGTGGAGAGTATTTCAAACATGCCATAGTCGTAGAGGAAAGGGAAAAGAGAAGAAAACATACTCGGATGTGAACACTAACAACTGGGAGGGATTGGACCTAGCCTGAACACAACTTGGCAAACTTGGCCGAACTAGCATGAATAAGAGAGTTGAACGTCTACCACTTTTCCTTAGAATCCAAAACCAGGACATGACAAATGAGGGTAGGAGGAAAGCTTCATGTTCCACTTGCAATTTATGACCTCTACAACTCGTTGTTTCAACATTTAACATTCCACCATTGTCTTCCATCCCACTAGCCTATTCTCACATGCGACGCTTGGGAGGTGGTTGCCTTTCGACCTTGCTAAGCATTGTATCAATCGTTTCTCAAATCTCAAGAAGGATTTTTCAATGTATCACACCTCAACAGGGACCTTGATGGCCATCCTCCTCCAGATCCTGGTTTTGACGGACATCCTGAGTTAGGATTTGAAGAAGGGTATCCATCTCCTCTCTATACTAATTGTTCATCCATTAGTCATTGAGGGTAAAACCCATGTGCATACATCCCAATTGGCTAAAAATTCGGTCACTTCGTTACTAGTTCTTAGAACATATGATGGGATAATGTAGTCAAAGTAGGGGATGATTTCACTACTCTTCTATATAAATCTTTTTGCCTACCAAATATAACTCAACTTCTCCCATTTTGTGCCATAATTCAATTTATTAATAGCTTCTTTCACTAATCTACAAACCCCTTCAACCACCACCTTTCAGAAGCCTTCCCTGCAAGAAATGAGAAGGCCACGTTTTACACCATTGAACTCAACCTCGTTATTAGTGGCAAAGCCACAATCATCTGCATAAAATTAAAGAAATTGGCTTTGAGAATCTTTGAATAGACCTCTATAGGCAGCATCTCCGGGATTCCCTTTAGAGGCCCTATCGAAATTCAGCTTAAGAAAACTGCTAGGGGGAGGAGAGAATTGGGAATGAGAGGTTTTAGGGGAAACCGGACGTTTCCAAGATGCCATAGCGAGCATTTGCGGGGAGAGATTCATATTAGATAAGATCCTGGCTTCATGAGGGGCTACTTGCCAATTATCCAGGTGTCATTTCTCTGCTCGTATAGTTTCCCTGATATTTTAGATGACTCCTGCCCAAATCTTTGCCTAGGATATTATTTGATCCTTGAACACTCGTCTATTTATTTCTTTCCAAATTTCTGAGAGGAGAAATCTGAATTCAATTCTCCAAGCCCTATTTAAAATTGGGCTACAAAAATTGCCTTTTCTCCATAACTCTATGGATGTTCTATTGCTAGTAATATCCCGATCCATATGCCAAAAAAGTTAACCAATGTTTCTCTATGATTGATTCGCGAAGGGACACAAATTTAGAATATGCTCCATATCCTCAATATTGGCTTCACACATGGTGCATAGTGAAGGGCCCTGTATTCCTTGTTTTTGAGTTGATCCCATGTGAGAATTCTTCTTTGGCATACCAACCAAAGAAAATATGTTACCTTCGGCCAAAATTTCCCTATCCGTATTTTCCTCCATATAGGATTGATGTGATCTAGGGGCTCATATGTAGTTAATCTATAAGCTTCCTTAATGGTGAACATACCTCTGGTTGTATAACCCCATCGAAGAATATATGATCCTTCCACAGTGGCCAACTTCCGATATTTAAGCTCTTTTTCTAGCAGATCCCATTGATTCGATTCTAGAGGTTTATGTTATTCTTGTTTTTATTTCCATTTACTCTAAGATGAATGCAAAGAGAGCTTCCAAAATTGCTCCATGGTTTTGCAATTTTGGCTGTTGGTAAAAAGAAAGATGTTAGCTAGATCATGTTGACTAAATAATTTCTCTCTCTGTTACCAGGAATCTTGCCAAAAGATTGCTTGTCTCCCATTTTGGATTTCCCAAAAAGTGTGGGATCATATAAGATCTTTGTTAGCCAATGATAGATTCAAGATCAAGGATCGTGTTGATGTGTTATGAATTATTAAAATATCTTTTGTTGAAGAAGGCATCTGATATTTTCTCATCCATATTATCTTTCATAGATTCGGTCTACCCTAAATCCATATCCACTAAAGTTTAACACCCATAACTTGATTTAGGGTATAAGTATATCAAAGCCCTAGACCCCCAACTACCTTAGTTTTACTAATGGTGTTCCAAGGTAGAAGCACCCTCTTCTTAGCTTCTTGATCTCCTTGTTGGCTTGAGGGGGCCTGATCGAGGTTCAACGTTAATTAGCCAATCAAATCCCTACACTATTGGCGCTTTCGGCATTAGCCTGCGGAGCGCAGACCGAAGTCTCACCCGAAGTAGTATGGGGGGATGTTGGAACCAAGTTTCCGCACCTTGAGATGGTTATGTGTCGTTTGATTTCTTATATCCCTGACTTCACGCAGGTGGTCCCGTTCTAGGGCTTGTAAGAAAAACTCTTTATTCCGACTTTCAATACCTTTGCGAAAGTATATGATCGACCTTTGTGTAGCCCTAACCTAGGGCTTAGGTACTTTTGCGTTGTTATGGTAGCGCGCCATGGATATTCCTCAATTACACTAAGTGACTTGCTTAACTTGTCAACTACTTAAAGTTATCGCTGCGCAAGCAGATACTTGTAATTGTGTTCAATTATTCAATGTAGCAGAATTTATCCACGCATCGTATAAGCATAATAAAGGAAAATCATACATAAAATATCCAAAAGCGTCGACATAACAAAGACACAAAAATTGCAGAATAACTCCTTTTATTAATATCTTCCAGGTGTTTATAGACTCTGTCCACCCTGCGCACACAGCTGCAGGGGTCCGCGCACTCAGCTGTGGACTTCTACCCTAGGCCTCTGTGCACTCAGCTGTAGAGCCTCTATCTACACTACAACCCAAGACTTAGACTTCTTGCTCTAAAGCTATCGCTCTCTTACATGTTCTCTCTCTCTAACTACTTAGAGCTTAGCTCCTTTTATACAATCCCATGGTTTGTGCGTCATGGGTAGATCTCTTACAGCCGAGTTTACTTTACAAAACTAAGGGTACACAACCTTTTGTGACACATAACACCTTCGCACTCCATGACCACAAAATGCAGTCTTTACAATAATATTACAAAAATTTGACTTAAACATGGGCTTTCAGCCCCAAAAATTCCCTTGGGGGCTCCCGCTCCCAATAGGCCCCCAACACAAACGTCGTGACTCACCCTCAAGTCACTCTGTAGGCATAGAGATCTTTGCACGAAGCCCACCCAGCTCGACCCTGATGACTGCAACTTCGGTTGTGCACTGAGCTACTGCCTAATTCGTATCTTCGACTGTCTTCTTGGTTACTGCCCCTGCCCTGTCAGCCTGAAGTTGTTGTTTTGTCTCTTGCAGAGTCGCAAGCTTTCCTTCAATGTTTCCTGTGACTGCATAAGCTTCCTCCAGGTAGGGATTTAATCATGCCTTCAACACTGCTTCCTTGTGCAGTGCTGCGTACACCTGTTCCTTTAGCTACTTAGCCTCCTGTAGCTTAGTTAACCTCCATGTCAGCACGACGGATCGCCCTATGCCCTTAACTTTGTCATAGCACTGTTGGAGTTTGCGCACTTCCGTTTCTAGCTTCTGGATGTTTGGGTCCTCTTGCAAGCTGGTTAAGATCTAAAAAAATTGTTCGAACAGCTGTGTGTAGTCTGCTTCTGCACTCTCCACTGTCGCAACTACTTTTGTGATAGTGGTCGCCCGCTGTTCCTTTACCTCTGGCAGTGTTGAAGGCTGAGCCATCAACTGGAGCTTTGTAATGTTTAGGTTTAGCTACAACTGAACCCGCTCCATCTCTTTCTAAGTGTCACGCACCCCTATGGCCAATTTGCGGATGTGGACCTCGACTAGCTCCTCCTCTGGAATGGCCAATTTCAAGACCATTCTACAAGCCTCCTCCATGACCTATATGATCTTCTTGTCCTAGCTGGTCGCCTTGGCCTCGACGGTGATGGTAGCATTCCTTTGCAAGGCTACTTGCTCGTTGTTTATCTTCTATTCACTGATCACCTGGAGGGCGCGGTTCTCATGGGCCCTTAGCTCTGCAATGACTCTATCCTGCAAGAGGTGGAGCGCTTCTCGAGGGAACGCTGCTAGGTTCAATCCCACTCCTTTCAAGGCACTGACGGTGGACCTCTCAACCTCATTTTCTATTGTTAGTGCTCCATCCGACAACACTAGCGCACTGGAAGCCTTCATGCATAGCATATCAGCAGCCTCTGATGTGTCGATAGCCAAGATGGTGGACAACGTACCAGTTTATGACGCGTGATTTTGCAACTCCTGCAACTCGGTCTCGATGGCCTCTAGGAGGACCTACTATTGCTTCTCAAATTGCTAGAGGGATTTCATGGTGACATCTCTAACTGTGTCACTGATGTCATATAAGTCGCCCTCTGTCAACATGATGGGGTCCAGTGAGGTCTTCGTTTCCTTGGATTTATTTCTGTACCCTCCCTTTTCGAGCTCTCTCGGGCACTTAATGCAGTCGAACGTCTCCTGAGGGTCTGCGTCGTGCTGCTCTGTGTCCTCCTTTCTGGTTTCAGGTGAAGGCGACCACGCACCTTTGTCAGAGCCTTGCACTATGCCTCCAATCTGTTTTCCTGCATCCTTTCCTGTCTATTCTACTTGGGCCTTCTTAGCGGCCTCCTTCTTCCACTTTTCAACCAGCTGCACCATCTTCAGCTTGGCCTCTTCCTCCTTCTTGTGTGTCATGGACTTACTTCCACACATCGCCAAGTCCATTGAGGTGCACCACTCTGTCGGCCATTTATCCAACACTGCATCGATGGCATCATCTATGGCTAGGTACAGCAAATCGTACCACTTCTGCACAGGGTCCTTCCATGCCCTGATCAAAATCTGATGGAAATCAGCCTTGAACTCGGCATAGCTCTATAGCTTAGCATATACCATGGGCAAAAATCGCAGCTTCTCATTGATAGCCATCCTAATATTCATTTCCATCAAGATCCAGAAGATGTTGATGTCTCAAATGCGTTCCATGTCCTTGGTCGCCCAGAGCGAAGCATACTTCGCTGCTTCAGGAAGGTCTAGAGTGACAGAGGGGAATTGGCTCTCCACTTGTAGCTCCCACGCTATGAGCACAACCAACAGTAAGAGCCACGCATAGTGGAATGTCTTGCTTTCCTCTTGCGCTTCACAGAAGTTCGCCATGAACTCTCCGCGAAGGTAATCTGACCAGTTAAATTGTACTCCTTTTGTTCACTATTGTACGAGCATGATGACAGGCACCAGTACCTCATCAGCACGACATTTCCGCATCACCTTCCCCGCAAGGATCTGCATCACCACCTTCACAACAGGGTCGCAGATGCTGGAGATAACGTACTCGCATGGCTTCTTTACCATTTTGAACTTCTTTTTCATTGATTCTGTGAGTGCCAGCTCGCCACCCTTACCGTTAAAGATAATAGCTGGGTTTTCACCTGTATACAGCAGGCACGTTATGCGGTGAATCAACATATCGGTGATGGGTATCGGCTCCTCCAGCCACAGACACCCATCATGTACCAAGCACAGCAGCTGGTTGATAACCAAAACTATCACGGGGGTGCAGTGATAGTGCGGTTGAGTAATCCAACCTTTTCTACTCCTTTGAGCCACTTCTACGGCTCTAGTGAAGTCATCCCCGTATTCGTGTCTATGAAGCAGCACATCAATTGTTCTATCACTAGGTGAGGGAACTTCTTGTGGTCCGCCAAGTCCCAGTCTTCGAGCTTCAAAATCGACACCCGTGCCAAACACGGACCATCAAAAGTGATTTCATTTGGTAGCAAAGGGGTTTGCAGGGGAGTCTTACTTTCATCAATGTCCTTTGGGACCTTAAACTTAGGTGCGTGGAGGGATATACATTGGAAATCGTGTAATAGGGTCCACACCCTGGGCTTCAACCTCCTCTATTTCCATTCCCACATCCTCATCATCCATGGGGATGTCTTCAATATCCCCCTCTTCTACTTCTAGGTTTATAGCCTTGCCTTTCTCGTGGGCAGTGGGCTTTGGTGGGTTTCATCTTGGTGACTCGTGCACCAATATGGCATGTTGCTTACCCTTCTTATCTTTCATGGTCTCCTCGGTTCGCGTTGGCTTTGGTCTCAACATTCTCTGAGATTTAGGGACCTCTACCAATATTTCGGCTACTTCCGGGGCAGCTACTTCGGCCTCTCTCTCCATTCCCTGTGCTGGCTCCTCTACTACTTGTTTTGTATTGATAACTTCTTGGCATGCAGACATGATCTTCTACAAGAATTCCTGTGTGTCTGCTGGCAAAGTCGCAAATATCCCAGAAACTATCAGAAGCTTGAATTTGTCACGATTCATAGGCGCTTGAGATCTCAACCACTGAATACTCAAAATGCCAAGTGTTTTTCACTGGGCAACGACTTGTAATTTATAGGTCAATTTGAATTCAAATCCGACCATTCCCCCCATAATCGCTTCATCAATGCTGGATTAGCGGCATATTTTCTAGGATCTAAGCCATAAATTTTGTCTTAAATTCCGGCTGCCTGCTCTATTTGGCCTCACTTCTGTCATATTTTCATGAACAGTGACTTTAACGGTCACTTTTCGGCTAACCTGTGCAATTTATCCCTGCGTAGTGTAGGTCACTCCACGCTTTTGTAGACCCAGTGACACGTCCTTGTTTTGCACGATCTTTGCATCGCACAGCTCCCCCACCTGGGCAATGTAGTTTATAGTCCCGCACCTCCTTTTAGCTGCCTGGAGTGCTAAGACTGTGCCACTTTCATTTAGTCACATGGCCAAACCGCTAGTGTATGTCATCAAGCGACTACCATTCACCTTTCCTAGGAAGGGTTCCCCATTTAACTTGACCAGCTATACCGCTCCTCCATCAGTAATCTCCTTAATAACATAAGGCCCTAACCAGTGCATCCTGAATTTTCTGGGAAGATTATCAAAATTACTATCATACAACAAAACCAGATCATTTACCTTAAATGTGTTCAGCTTGATGTGTTGATCATGCCATGCCTTTTCGTGTTGCTTTTGGACTTGCTGGTGAAATCTAGCCAAAAATATTTCTTCTTCAAGCTCATCCAGCTGGACGAGCCTCTCTTCCAGGGCTCCACGATCCATCATACCTGTGAGTGCTACTATGTGCAAACTAGGCACAATGTATTCCATAGGCATTACGGCTTCCAAACCATAGACAAGCCTGAAAGGGGTTTGTCCCGTCAATTTCTTGCATATCATTCAATAAACCCACAATACTGCAGGTATGCATAGGTCCCAATCACTTCGCTAAACATTACAAACCTTGGTCAGCACATTTTCAAGCACTTTTTTGAATGCCTCCACTGTCCTGTTGGCCTATGGGTGATAAGGTGTGCTCTTCTGGTGATATACCTGAAATTCCTCCGTTAGTGCGTTGATCGTCTCATTCAGGAAATGCGTACCACGATCACTCATCAAGATCCTTGGATATCCAAATCACATCAGTACATCCTCAAATAGGAGCTTTGCAGTTGTCACACCCATGCAATCCTTCACTGGCTACGCTTCTGCCCAACGAGTCAAATACTCTGTCCTAATGATAATGTACCTTTCTCATGTCTTCCCTTGTGGTTGAATGGGTCCTACAAAATCTATCGCCCACTTCTCAAAGGGTTGCAACAACATTTGTGGATTCAAAGGCATTTCATCCCTCCACGATGGCCTGCTCGTTCTTTGACATACATCACATGCCTTGCAATATACTCTTGAATCTTGATGAAGGGCTGGCCACCACAACCCTGTGTGTGGAATATTCTGCATGGTTTCTCTACCTGCATAATGTCCTCCGGTGTCTACGAGGATGCTTCTTCTCTCAAACTTAGGTACATACTGTCACAATATCTCATCAGTACCCATTTTGTACAGATGCCCAGCAATGACAGAGAAATATCTCAAGCCCACCACTAATTCCTTCTTTTCCTGGACAATGTATCCTTCCGATGCCGTTCCTGTAGTTAGGAAGTGTATTATATCCTCAAAATGACCATCCCCGACATGCACTACAAATAGTTGCACGTCAGGCTATTTTTGTTTCAAGTTAGTAGGATCCTCCCCTGTTTCGATGAGCGATAGGTGGTCTGGTCCCGCGTTCAATTGTCCTGGCTTCACAAAAACTTCAAATTCATACTCTTGGAACAATAAGATCCGTCAACAGATTTGTCCCCCCAACACAGGCTTATTGTCCAGGTACTTTAGCGCGGAGTGATCCATATACATCTGAAAATGGCCTCCTAGCAACTAGTGCCGGTACTTCTAAAGCGCATACACCATAGCTAGACCCTCGCGTTCAATGGTAGAATAGTTCTTTTCTTCTTTGGATAATCTACGGCTTGCGAACGCAATAGGGTGGTCCAAGCCTTCTGCGCTAGCCTGTGTTAGTACTGCTCCCAACACTATACATGACGCGTCGACATGTACATGGAACTCTTTCTTCGAGTCTGAGAAGACTAGAATCGACACAGTAACCATATTTTCTTTCAATATATCCAAGCTCTTCTTATAGTTAACGTTCCAGCAGAATGTGACATCCTTATTTTACAATTTTTCCATAGGCGCGATGATCTAGGCATAACTTTTGATAAACTTTTTGTAATATCCTATATGTCCGAGAGGAGCGCGCAACTGTTTCACACTCCTTGGATTTTCCAAGTTCAGTATCACTGTGATCTTCATGGGGTGTACCATCAGTCCTTGTCTGCAAACCACATGCCCCAATAGGTTCCCAAAAAGAACGCAAAACAAACACTTCTTGAGATTGAGCGCGATCTAGTATCTTCAACATGTATCCAACGTCAGGTGCAAGCTTGCTACATGGTGCTTAACCAGCCCAAATATAGTCTAGTCATCAAAATATACCTCCAGGAACTTATGAATAAATTCCTTGAATGCCACAACAACGACGCGTGAAAATATTGCAAGCACATTCTTCAATCCAAACAGCATTACAGTGTATTGGAAACAACCCCACTCGGTCACGAAGGTTTTCTTGCTCCTATCCTCCGGCGCGATTTTGATTTAGTGGTACCAAGAGAACCCATCAATGAAGGAATATGCTTCTTGGCTGCCTACATTGTCTAACACTTCATCCGTGAATGGAGTCGGGAAAGGATCATGCACACAAGCATCATTCAGTTTTCTGAGATCCATGCATATCCTTATCTCATCCTTCTGCTTCTTCTCTTGCACCACCATTGGGCTTACCCAATCAGATTCTTCCACAGGCTCAATGATGCCTACTACTAGCATCTTGTCTAGTTCTATGCGGACCTTCTCATCGTATTTCAGATTGAGATGGTAAGGACTTTGCTTAACTGGCTTCGCGTCGGGCTTTAATGTGATCTTTATCATTCCTAGGTCCTTGATTATCCCTTTTAGATCCGTAAACTTGGTAGGGAATAAGTCCTCATATTCGCAGAGCAATTCAATGACCTTTTCCACGGTTGCGTCATCCTAGTAGTCTCCAATCTTTACGAATTTGGGTTCTACCTCAGTACCAATGTTCACTTGTTTCATTTTCAACGACGCGGTTATGTCAGGGTTCTCAATCTGCAGGCCTTGAATCATGTGGTGGCCTTCTGTTTATGGAATATTAATCTTTCGTTGATCCTCGTCCTCTTCTTTAGCAGATACGTTATAACATTCTAGTGTGTGACTTAGCTAAGTAGCCCATTCAGGCTGAATCAGGTCTAAAGGATCCGGCGGTATCCTAAATATTGATGTTTTTACCTCCTGTAGCACTTCATCAATACTGTCAAACCCGTCCTCAAAACTGAATTTCATCATGATTCCTTCATGTTGGATATCCCATTCGCCTGTCTCATGGTGGAGCTCTGTTTCTATACCAATTCATTGGGATAACATCCAGGGTATGACAGAACAGGTGCACCCACTCAAGTTGGGTATTTTCTCCATACGCCTGCTTCCATTTGGCTAGATGAGCACGCAGATCATTTTGCCCATCGTATTTGTCTATCATTCACATCTTAGGCTTCCCAAATCATGTTCTCATCATCCTCCTACATTCACACCAATCATCAAAGCTTCCCTTGTGTGTACCCCACCATATTGCTGGCGTCATGCGCAGTGCCCATTCCAAGGCCTGGAAGCGCTGCTTTTCTGGTACCTCCCTTTCAAATGCATCCAAAAAGATATCTACCTCATTCAAACCATCATAAGTAGGCATATTTCTTACCTCTGATGACACACAACGCAGTGATCGGGTCATCATGTTGCAATTCAGTGTAGTTACTTCATGTAATCGATTATGCCAACGTTCCATTTCTTTGTCGGAGTCCGAAGTGCAGGAACTCTCGCAATCCCAAGTAATCCATCCATCCATGGTGGGATTCAACCAATCTTGGTCTCATATTGTTATCTTATATATACAATCTAGGTCGTCATCACTCTCATAATCGTGAACAGGTTCAGTATAGCATGAACCTTCAACATGATCGAGGGGTACTATTACGCGCAGTGATTTCTTCTCAAAGATCATCTTTCACTTTTTTAGATTGATTACCCCTTTCATTTCAGTAGCCCAGTCAGTTCCCAGGAGTGTAGGATACGGATTGTTGTCATCCACTATCTCTATTACCTCAAAGTCAGCAAGCGCGCTTGCTCCCTCAATATTCACGGTCACTCCCTGCAGCCACCCCATGGGGATGATTTTTTGCTGATTCGCCATTCTTAGCTGAATCAGAGACCATTGCTGTAACGTCCTGCGGTTCTGCCAAAGTGCGACCGCGTTCGGGTGATGAGCGACCGTGAATGAGCGCCGGTTGGAGAGCGACCTGCGGTTGTGCGACAAGTGATACAACAATATGCGACGACACTTACACACACATATGAGGAGGGGAGCTTGTTTATATGCGTATGGAGCATGAACGACATGTTAGAGGTCGACCTATGATGGGAAGGAAAGTCGACGGTGTTTTGCAACGAAGTAAGGGGTGTGCAAGGAATTGGGCAAGTCGGCTGGGCAGCCAGACTTGGCCCCAAGCTTGTGTATATATTGCTGCACGTTGGGAGGCATTTGTCATCAATTCAACTCGCTCATACATCTTCGCGAAGGCAAGGAGGCACAGATTTCTAGTGCACAAGTCCAAGAGGAGGAGGCGGAGATTTCACATGCGCCCATTCTTGGGCGAGGTTGCACAGTAAGTCACGGTTGCGGGTGAAGGTGCGGGCAGGAGCGCCCGGCGGTTGGGTGAGGGCGTGCACGAGTGTGTGGCGCCCGCCCATTGTGAAAGTGTGCACGGAGACTTGTTGGTGTGTTGGGTTGTGAACGGTAGTGTGTCTCGGGTAGAGGCGCCTGTGTGTGGCGACTTAGAGGCGCGCCCAAGTTGGGCAAATGACACGACCGTGAAACGAAGGTTGGAACTGGAGGTCGTAGAGTTGGGCAGGCGGTACTATGTGCTATTCATACGATTTGGGCGTTTGTCAAGAGTTGGCAAGCGGGACTGCGTGTGGGCAGGTGTACACGTTTTGGGCGTTTGCAACCAAACGAAGAGCGAATCGGCGAAGACGTGCAACGAGGTGAATGACGGGTTGGTGAGTCATGCGGCGACCGTGCAGAGGTGCCAACGAGCTGGGCAACCGAGTTTTCCAAAGTTGTGAAAATTGACCAAGTGTAAATTTGGGGTTTCCTAAGATTTAGCTTGTACATTGTAAAAGTGATGATTATATAATATATTGATTCGGGCAGACTCATATTGCAGGGAGTTGCCCCTCCCCTTTATACTGTGCAATTGTCTTCTTGTTTATAATTGTTGTTGATAATGAATGAGTATGGGTGTTCATTGGTATAAAGGATAAACATAATAATACTTGGTTGCGAAACACAAACTAAGTAGGAGAAAGTGAATTAAGGCGTAGTCCACGAACATAAGTATTGGTGAAAAGAAAGTGTTCGGTGGTGCCGCACCTCACTATAAGCGGTTGAAAGACTACCGCAGGTGTAGGGGCGTGACAGTTGGTATCAGAGCTAGTCTGAAGGCTTGGAGGAGTCTTGCAGGAAGTTGGGTGAAGCAAGTGTATCCACACACTTGGAAACTTGATAGTTGATGACAGTGGAAGCAAGTACTTGCAGGTGAAGGAAGCTAGTTTCACATACAGGTGGAACAAGGGCTGATTCGTGGTTGCAGGGAACTTGGTGAAGCTGGTGAGTGAAACAGGTTTAGCAGGGGTGAAGCTTAGTGCTTGGGCCAAGCTGAACGACAAGGCATGGCAAGTTTGGAAGAATGCGAAGGGAAGCTCTTGCTTACCTTATAAAGGTTGAAGAGGTTGAAAGAAGAGAATCCCCGGATTCTAGAGAAGCTTTAAGTCTTGGAAAAGAATGTTGAAGACGAACTTCTTCAACTTGGTTGGACAATGGAGCAAGGTGAAGTTGCAGATTGTGCTAACAAGGAAGAGGAAGTGATGATAGTTGAAGATGTTGCAGATGTGACAATGATGGAGGATGAACTTGAGATTGATCAAGCTGGACCAGGATCGTGTGGTTTGCAGACATGGATGAATGAGGATACTCATTTGGAGGAACCTCATGACGATGATGAAGGGCAAGGATTATTGATTGGTGCAGGACTTGTTGGGGTTGTTTGTGACCTTATGATGAAAGGTGCAAAGGCCCGTGACAAGGGAGGAACATTATGATCGTTGTGGGGTGGGTCATGTTTTAGCCACTTTGGCTAAGTGCCCGGAATGGCTCATGGACAGATTGAAGGGCACACTATTGAGGTAAGATGATGCTTGGGTGGACTTCTCATGGCTAAGACCAAGAGAAACTCTTGGTGGAATCTTTAGTGGAGGAGCCATGATGGAAGGGACTCGTAATGTGATGATGATGATATGGTTGGGTGACCGAGTTCACTAGACCGAAGATTGCAGACTTGGATGAGGATGGCCGATTGTTGTGATGGGTCTACTTGGTTGGACTATATGGGCAACATAGTCATGGACATCAGGTTGGAGACATGGAGCATGGCAGTCTTATGCAGGGACATTGTGTAGGAGCACTCGTAGAGGTGTCACTTATGGGCATCCAATGAGGAGTGCCAAGGCAGGTATGTTGTGCAGATGGATTTGATGGTGTGACATGGAGACTTATTACTTATGAGCCGATGGAGAGGTTGTGCACTTATGTACAACAAGGCCATGGACTTGGATGGAGTTACAACGATGATGATACCTTGGTGGCAACACTTGGGCATGGGTTGAGCTGAGACTCAACTACCTTGGACATGGGAGCTGATTGATCTATGATCATGGGCAGCACATGGATAGATAAGACAAGTGTATACTTGTTTCTATGGCAGACTTGAGGGATGGCACATTGCAGATATGATGGAGGTTGCTTCATGGACCTGGATGTGACACATTGAGAGCCGATTTGATGAGATGGTCTATTCATATGGAGGAGATACACACATGGATGATGATGTTGGGATAAATGTGGCTAATTTCATGTAGCACATTAACACTAAACATCATGGACAGCATGTTGCAGATGGAATGAGGACTACTTCATGGACCTGAGCATGGCTTACACTTATATGGAGATGGATTCTTGATCGAGTTGAGGATGTGGCAGGATGTTTTGAGAAACAACTGATGGTGGCATGAGGATGTTCACTCTCATGGTTTGAGAGTGACGGTTGGATTAGCTACCCAACTAGTTCAAACATGGGGCTGCAGCGTGTACAGAGATGTGTTAGCATTATGTTGGAGTATCATGGCAGCAGTTCACATGATGACACATGAGGAAGTCAACACGATATGTTGCAGTGAGCATGTAGCTTGGATGGAGGGACCAGCCTTCCATGGTGGAGAGCAGCATGTGGAGATTGTGATAGGGTGATCGATGGTCATGGATTGAGATGATCTCTGATGTATGACATACCGACAAGGTGCATACCTTGGTATGGTGATCTTGGTGACAGATGGTTGCCAAGGCGAGACATGGTGGAGACGGTGGTTCTACATATGTTGCAGAGATGTTTGCAGTATGTGGAGGAGTTGACATCATGGATATTGTTGATCTTGGTGGATGGCTACCAGGATGGTATGTTGTCGAGGACGACAACGACTTCAGGTGGAGGAGGATGTAACGTCCTGCGGTTCTACCGAAGTGCGATTGCGTTCAGGTGACGAGCGACCATGAACGAGCGTCGGTTGGAGAGTGACCTGCGGTTGTGCAACAAGTGATACGACGATATGCGACGACACTTACACGCACATATGAGGAGGGGAGCTTGTTTATATGCGTATGGAGCATGAACGATATGTTAGAGGCCGACCTACACTGGGAAGGAAAGCCGACGGTGTTTTGCAATGAAGTAAGGGGTGTGCAAGGCGTTGGGGAAGTCGACTGGGCAGCCAGACTTGGCCCCAAGCTTGTGTATATATTGCTGCACGTTGGGAGGCATTTGTCATCAATTCAACTCGCTCATACATCTTCGCTAAGGCAAGGAGGCACAGATTTCTAGTGCGCAAGTCCAAGAGGAGGAGGCGCAGATTTCACATGCGCCCATTCTTGGGCGAGGCTGCATAGTAAGGCACGGTTGCGGGTGAAGGTGTGGGCAGGAGTGCTCGGCGGTTGGGTGAGGGCATGCACGGGTGTGTGGCACCCGCATTGTGCGACAACTTGGCATGGGTGTCTTGGCGACTCGGGTGAGCGCCCGCCCATCGTGCAAGTGTGCACGGAGACTTGTTGGTGTGTTGGGTTGTGAACGGGAGTGTGTCTCGGGTAGAGGCGCCCGTGTGTGGCAACGTGGAGGCGCGCCCAAGTTGGGCAAATGACATGACCGTGAAACGAAGGTTGGAATCGGAGGTCGTAGAGTTGGGCAGGCGGTACTACGTGCTGTTCATATGATTTGGGCGTTTGTCAAGAGTTGGCAAGCGGGACTGCGTGTGGGCAAGTGTACACGGTTTGGGCGTTTGCGACCAAACGAAGAGCGAACCGGCGAAGACGTGCGACGAGGTGAACGACGGGTTGGTGAGTCGTGCGGTGACCGTGCGGAGGTGCCGACGAGCTGGGCAACCGAGTTTTCCGAAGTTTTGAAAATTGACTAAGTGTAAATTTGGGGTTTCCCAAGATTTAGCTTGTACATTGAAAAAGTGATGATTATATAATATATTGATTCGGGTAGACTCATATTGCAGGGAGTTGCCCCTCCCCTTTATACTGTGCAATTGTCTTCTTGTTTATAATTGCTGTTGATAATGAATGAGTATGGGTGTTCATTGGTATAAAGGATAAACATAATAATACTTGGTTGCGAAACACAAACTAAGTAGGAGAAAGTGAATTAAGGCGTAGTCCACGAACATAAGTATTGGTGAAAAGAAAGTGTTCGGTGGTGCTGCACCTCGCTATAAGCGGTTGAAAGACTACCGCAGGTGTAGGGGCGTGACAATTGCAGTGTAGGTCTCCCCATTCACTCCCAAGTCTATTTTGGTAGGACATTTGCATCTGACCCTAGGTCTAAAATGACCTGATCCATTTCATATTCTTCTATTTGTGACGTCAGTCTCATTTCCCGTCCCGTCCTTGTTTTATGCTTTCCATTCTTTCGTACTACATGCGGCTCATCTGGTGTGGTTGCAACAGATATATTGATGAGTTCTTGTAACCCTTTTACATCCTTACTGTTGCGCAGTAAATTCATACAGGTTTCTAGGAAAGTTGTGAGCATAGAGGGGTCCATCTCTGGCGCAGGCTTATCCTTGCTTCCTGAGGTGGAGGCCTCAGCGAAGCTCTTCTTAGCTTCGATGAAGGCTTCACAAGCGTGCTCCAAATCAAACTCAACCTCGTTTGTCAGGGCTTTGCGAACCCATGTACTGTCTTCTGGTTGTTTCCCCTTGTCATCTCCTATCGCGATTCCACTTCTGAGAAATATATTTACATTTGGCTCCTCTTCGCACGGCTCAGACCTCATCATCTACAGGCTCTAAGTTGGTGGAGGTGGTAGCACCCCTTTGTCATGTATCCTAGCTATCAGTCTAGGATAGTCTTCCATTTCTTGATCAAACAGTGTGCCACGTATCCTGGCTATCAGTGTAGGACAGTCTTTCGTTTCATGATCAAACAATGTGCAATACTTGCATGACAGACGCGTTGGATTAGTGTAATCATGGGCATAATGTCCTAGTCCTTAGTAATTGTAGCAAATAAACTGTCCTCAACCTCCGTCAGGTCCTCCTCCGCCTCGACCTCTTCCGTGCCCAAAAAATCTTGTCCGCGCTATTCCCGTGTTCTGGTCAAGGGGTCGCATTTTAGCCTGAACCCTATAGGTGGGAGTTCTATCCATCATCAGTTCATAGCTCCTACAAGTACGTTGATCATGTCCTACCGACCTGCAAAATTTGTAGAACAGCTATTGCTGTGCTTGTACATACTTCTATAGCAAGTGACAGTTATCCGTGGCATGTTTTCCAACTACCTGACAGATAGTGCACCATAATGTAGGCCCCACACTAGGCCATGTTTGAGCTTTTGGCCTTGAACGCATTGGTCTTCCTCCTACAATGTAATTTCCAAAGACCGAGCAATGATCTTTGTCATGACCCTGGCTTTTTCATTTTAAGTACCATACCTCCTCGTGTACCTCTCGTCAAATCATTCTGTCATGCCTCAGACTTTGCATCTCGAGGCACAAATTCTTCAGCTGCATATGGATCTGCTAAACTCCTAGATTAGGATCTTGCATCGAAGTCTCATGTAATCTAATGGAAATCTTCAAGGCCTCTGCCTGAGTTGTTATCTTCTGCTGCGAAAACGCACTCCTTAAGTGTGGTAGTAGCGAAGCCACAAACCACTCGCGATGTTATCCATCTATCAAATTCATGTTGGCTTCACGGATTGTACATTTCAGCCTCTGGTCTAGTTCCCAAGGCATCTTGCCTAGTTGCATCACGATCTCTTTGAATCCCACAATCAACTGCATCTCAGATTTAGGCCTACTAAATTCCCTATTTAATGCTACCTGAATGTCTGCTACTCCAGCATTCGGGTTATCGTTAGAGTACTTAATATACCAAGATAGTGTGCGATCTTGCAGATAACTAACCATGTCACCTTCTTTATATGATCATCTGTAACACCTTGCGCTTCCCATACAGCTCTAACAATGAACCAGAATTGCTCTGGGTGCTCATTTCCCAAGCATTTGAATAAAAGCAACTTCACTGTATTTGCCATATTGAACCGCGGTGGAGGTGGAGGTGGTACGGGCGAAGTTGGAGGTGAGGGTGGTGAAGTTGGAGGGGTGTGGGCGGAGGTGGTATTCGTGAGAATCCTTGTCTTATTAAATAAATAGCATTCACAGAGAAACCTTCTCTATCCCTTCTTTGTCACTTCGTGGAGGTGAAATCAAAGGGATATACTCCAGACCCTTTTTTCCTTCATTTCTGTAAGTTTTTCCACTTCGCATAGTCCCAAACATCAAGGTAGTTACATAACCCGTTTTTCGCACAACGACATTTTAATCCAAGTATTCAAAGATTTTACGTACTTACATCACAGTCCTTTGAAAAAGCGTCACTCCGCCTCGCTATAGCTAACTGAGGTGTTGACTGTGAATTCAGTCACAAATCCCCCTATGACGCGATTGAGCCAATGATCGACAGCGCAAGCGATCTTATCCTCTAATGCTTCCAACATTCGCACTAGCTCCGAGGTCCACACAATAGGACTGTCAAGTTTCCACCTTCCCTGGCTATCTGCTAGCTTTGCGATCCATTTGTATAGCTCGATAGGGAAGAAGCAGAAAATGATCTCGTGGATCTCTGTATATAGGTATCTGTCCAACCATTATTCTTTTGTCAGTCACGGGTTTCTATTATCTTATGTCACGAATTCTTGGATTTTTCTATCCAACCTATCTCCAATCTCCTTCTTAGTTGGATTCTAGTGATACGACAGCACACATCTCTTATGCAGATTCTGGTCTTGGCAACGGAACCATTTATTGGCTTGAGGGGGCCTGACCCAAGTTCAATGTTAATTAGCCAAACAGATCCCTACACTACTGGCCCTTTCGGCATTAGCCCACGGAGCACGGACCAAAGTCTCACCTGAAGCAGTATGGGGGGATGCTGGAACCAAGTTTCCACACCCTGATATGGTTTTGATGTCATTTGATTTCTTCTATCCCTGCCTTCGCACAAGTGGTCCTGTTCTAGGGCTTGTAAGTCAAACTCTCTATTCTGGCTTTCAATACCTTTGCGAAAGTATACGATCAACCTTCGCGTAGCCCTAACCTGGGGCTCAGGTACTTTCACGCTATTATGGCAGTGCGCCATGCAGATTCCTCAATTACCCCAAGTGACTTGCTTATCTTGTCAACTACTTAAAGTTATCGCCACGTAAGCAGATATTCGTAATTGCGTTCAATTATTCAATGTAGTGGCATTTATTTGCGCATTGTATAAGCATAATAAAGGAAAATCATACATAAAATATTCAAACGCATCGACATAACAAAGACACAGAAATTGCAGAATAACTCCTTTTATTAATATCTTCTAGGTGTTTACAAACTCTATCCACTCTGTGCACACAGCTGCAGGGGTCTATGCACATAGCTACAGACTTCCACCCTAGGCCTCTGTGCACTCAGCTGCAGATCCTCTACCTATGCTACAACCCAAGACTTAGACTTCTTTCTCTAAAGCTATGGCTCTCTTACATGTTCTCTCTCTCTGACTACTTAGAGCTTATCTCTTTTTATACAATCCCATGGTCCGCGGATCATGGGTAGATCTCTTACAGTCGAATTTACTTTACAAAACTAAGGGCGGACTACCTTTTATGACACATAACACCTTCACACTCCACGACCACAAAATGCGGAGTCTTTACAATAATATTACAAAAATTTGACTTAAACATGGGCTTTTAGCCCCAAAATTACCCTTGGGGGCTCCCGCTCCCAACACTCCTTTCCACAGAAGTTTCTTAAAAATATCAACCATGCCAGTTCAAGAGGTTTTAGGAGTGGCTAGACCTGAAAGTTGATATATCAGTATAGATTGAAGCACCACCTTTAACAGGACCACCCAACATGCTAGGTTAAGAGATTTGAAGAAAATTTGATGAAGCCTTGATTGAATACCATCTAAAATCTATTTCCAGTAGGAAGATGGGAGGGAATTAATCACGAGAGGGATACCTAAATATTTGGAAGGGAGGGATCCAATATTAAACCCTAGAATCCAGGCAAGGAAAGACTGGGTAGGGGCTAAAGTGTTGAAAAAGAAAATATTAGATTTTTCATTATTAATCACAGCTCTTGACTCTTGCACATGGAGAATGGATTTGATTGCTTTAGCTTCTCTCAGGGAGACATGGAAACATAACATTATGTCATCAAAAAATTGTTGATGGGTAGAGGAAGATATTTTCCCTATAAACAAATTCCTCTGTTAGTATCTGAGTGAATAGCCGATTTGATATACCAACCTAGACCTTCTGTTGCCAGAATAAAAGGGAAGGGAGAGAGACGATCTCCTTAGCGAAGACCTCTTGAGGGGTTAAAAGTTTGAGATGGAGAGCCATTGAGTAAAATCGAGAACATCAGGGAGGATATCATAGAAGAAACATAGGTTATCCATCTTGAGTCAAAACTGAAGGGCTTCAAAATGTTGAGTAAGAAGGGCCAACTAAGATGGTCATACGCTTTGGAAAGTTCTATCTTAAATAGCATACCCTTGGCCTTGAGATGCTTGAGGGAGTGGACAAATTCCTACGTGGTAATGATGCCATAAACTATTTGGCGACCTTGGACAAAACCTGTTTGTTCGGGAGAGATCAGGAAAGGAAAAATTGGTTTAAGTCTCTTAACCATAAAAATGGAAATGATTTTGTAAAGCATATTACAAAGAGTAATAAGACGGAAACCTCGAGGCTCCTAAAACTGAGCATATTTGGGTATTAAAGCAATCAAAGAGGATTTAAGAGCTAGATGTACCTTTTTGGATCTGTGGGATTCCTCCACAACCTCCAAGATATATTGAACCATAAAGGGCCAAGCTTCCTGAAAGAACTCTGTCGTAAATTCATTTGGTCCAGAAACTTTGTTCCTAGCTAGCCCTTTTACTACTTCTTCAACTTCATCCAGAGGGAAAACACACATTAAAGCCATATTTTGATCTTTGTTTACCAAATGAGGGATCTTTTGAGTGATTCTCTGAATAGATTCTGATTGCTCCTGACATGGTTGAGAGAGAATATTATGGAAGTGATCTACCAAAAGAGTTTCCATTTCATCATGGTGAACCAGACGGTTTCCTTTGGAGTCTTTCAATGAAAAGATCCTATTGTGTTGGCAGCGTTGGATCATGGCCTTGTGGAAGAAACATGTGTTTCTTTCCCCTTCTCCGAGCCACTGGATCTGAGATTTTTGTTTCCAAAGGATTTCCTCTTACTTTATCCTCTCTTTTAAGTAAGTCAAAATTTGTCCTTCCTCTTTTTCTAGGGCTCGAAAGCATCCTTTAGTAATCATCTGTTGTTGCATTTTTTGCATGCACTCTTGGAGTTGGTGTTGATCTTTCATGATATGACCAAACTCCATTTTTTTCCATTTTTTGATTTTTTTTTTTGAGTTATTTCCACTGGAGTTGGAAGGTATACATGCTATTCTGTTATTTCACCTCGTAATATTTCCACCATCTCCCTATCTTTCCAAGAAAGGATGGATCCCAAACCCAAAAGCATTAGAAGCGGAAAGGGCGATTTCTTGGAGCTAGTTTCATATCTATCTTAAGTTGTATTGGCCAATGATATAACCCCAAGAATAGTAGGATTGATGCTTCAAATAATAGGTCTATGCTTATAATATCTTCTGAGATGAGAAAACGATTCAGGTGAGAGGTAAGATGGTGTTGACCTCTACGCTGATTTTTCCATGTTTACACTACATTATTGGTAGGGATATCTACTAATTCCAATTTTGAGATCAAATCTGGAAAGGCCTCCATTTCAGAATTTTTTCTTCTAATAACTCCTTTTTTCTCTTCAATGAGGCAATAAGGTTAAAATTCTCCCTAATGATCCATAGTTTGTCCTGGAAACTAGTTTTCAGCTCTTATGAAGGAAAGAAACTTTTTATCCTGGAATGTGAGGGCCATAGACAATTGAGAGTATTTCCCAATCCAAAGTGCCAATATATTGGAATCTTCCCAAAATAATTCAGGTCATACTAACCCAATAATAAAAATTTACTTCATATGGGTTCCAAAGAACAACCGCTCCCCTTACAGTGCCCTGAGTTTCTAGGGCTACCACTTCATACATGAGTCTCATTTTGCTTATAATCTCCTTGAGCCGTGCTTTTGATACCTTAGTTTCTTGAAGCATCTACTGTATGACGCCTCTTACATTCTAGGAGAGTACTATCAATGAGAAGATTTATTAAGTTGGTGGAAACCCACTGAAAGAGGTATCACCCGTCCTGAGTTCACTAGCAAATTTGCCACCATCTGAATTGACTTGTCTATATTCTTTCGAACCCTTTTTTTGCCTCCTTTTCTTGGTCCATTTTGATCTAAATTGTAACCCATTTGGGATCCCAAGGGATCAGGTGGATCTGGCAATTTTTGGCTTTGTTTGGCTTGATATTTCTGGAATGTTTCCCAGTATAACTTGTTTTGATCCTTTGGTATGAATCTCTCATCCAAATCTCGCCATTCATTCAACAAACTTTTCAAAACTTGTTCCTCTGTGCTTAAGTCTTCCTTTGATCCATCAATTTCCATATTGATTTTATTTGCACCCAAATCAAGTTCATCCTTTTTCGAGGGTTCCTCTTGCACCTTCCTTTCTGGTTTTCGAGTCATTTTGGGTGGAACTCTAGCCGTTGATTCGAGCTATTTAGTAGCTTCCTTTGAACTTCCCCCTATATCTTGTAAGACCCAAAATTGATTTTCATTCTCCTTATTCTTCCGTGGCTAATTGGATGTATTTGAGTGAGGAGCCTTTGCTGATCTCTTTTTATGCATTAATTCTTGGAAGCCCTCATTATCTTCCTATGGATACCCTACTTCAGTTGGGGCATTGCCTTCACTTGTATCCATTTGGTATAGAGGGAAACATTTATACAAGTGGCCATATTCATGACACCTTCTGCAGTGAAATGGTATATTTTCATAATTCAATGGCTTCTGCCAAACCTTGTCCTGGTATTCCAACTCCACAAACTCCAGCAAAGGCTCAGTGATATTCATATGAACACAGATTCAAGAAAATGATGTATATCTCCCTCGCCGTGCTGAGTCTACAACTTTGAAAAATCTTTCAATGGAATTTCCAATCCCTTCCAAGATTTCAGGATCCCAGAAATCAACTGGTAATGCAAAAGGACATACCCAAACCAAGGCATCCATAAATTTCTCATGGTCTGTATTATAACACTCTTCCCAGAATCGCATGAAGAGACCCACATTGTAGTAGAAGTATGGCCCATTTTCAAAAATCGTCTCTTTATCTTGCAGACTGGAAAAAAAAAATTGTGAAAAAACACCTCGCTTCCAATTTTAAGTCAATATCATCATTAGGTTGTCATTTCAGCTGAATCAATTTAAGTAGATCTCCTTCTGAAGGCCAGATCTCTATAAATTTACTTATCAAAGCATGGTCCTTCATAAATATCCTGTAGTTTTCCAGCTTGTTGGTTGGGATCATGAATCTTGACTTCTTGGTTTCCCTGCGAAGGCATTGTCCTCAAAGTTGAGCCTGCCACTGAGCTCCCATGACTGGTCCTTCATTAGGGCCGGCTCTGAGATGCTGAGATGACGTTGCACCACTTTTTCCCCTTGATTCTCTGGTAGCTACACTTTGGTAGGAGGGGATCTCTCCCCTCCTAGCAGGGACACTCATGCGACCTGTCAGCGGCTCAAATGTGAAGGTAGAGAGAGCAACGACTTCATATCTGACACTGATCAGGCTTCAGAAATATCTCAAACCCATAGAAGAGCAAGTGAATATAAATTTGATAATTTTTTTAAGTTAATAAATATTATTTTGATCAGATTTCAATAAAATAAATTAGTTAAAAATTAAAATTTCAAAAATATATAATTTTTTAAAAATAAAATAATTTTGATAAATTAATAAAAAAATTAACATCCATAATATAAAAGTAAAATGATATCTAATTAAATATATCATTCCAAAGACATTTTTGTTGATAAATAAAAATTTGATATTGGAAATTTCACATTTATTTTTAAGACTTGACAATTGTTTAAATCGGTAGAAATCTATACTAATTATTTTTAAACAAATTAGATTAAAAAATCAATAATAAATGTATTTATTGACGATTTTTAGTAATGACGTTCATAATAATAGTGGACAAAGAATTTCTCTGATTCTAGATAAATCTTTGAATGACAACAAGCAATGGAGAACATATCCTGTGAACAGAAGATTCCGAGGAGTCCAATATTTACAATCTATTTAACCCTTTAAAATGGGTTGAGCCTTAGTACCTGAAAATGTCATGGAATCCACTCCACATCGTTTACACACTTTTTTTCAGTGCAAAAAAAGCTTGATATATTATATTGTATGATCAATATTCAGGATATATACAATACCTGCCAAATTTTCCACATCATACAATGTCCATTTGGGAATGCATATCCAACATTCCATCCAAATATTGCCATAAGAAAAACATATTATGGAAATATAAACAGTTCATAGACCCAATTCGTATCTAGAAATAAAAACATATAAGGACACAATTGTTTGCAAATAGAAAACTGCCCAAAGTAAAGTACGCATTTGGCATATCTACTGCACCTCTATATCATATGTTCGAGCGGAAAAACTAGTATCATATCCTTCCATTCAATGTGTTTGAACTGACAGGTATTAAGACTAGTAGACATACAAAATATACAAAAAAAGAGGGGATATTGAACTTACCCCGGAAATGGAACATCTCCCACATCTAAAACATTATGATTTAGAATTATTCCGAAGTGCATTTTACCAAAGTTACCTAGTAATCCCCTCTTCGAAATTTCATCAACTTCCTTGTTCTGTTCTCTGCCAACATGCATGATAGTAGAATTGTTGTGTTGTTTCCATAGAAGTTCAATTCTCCTCAGCCAACCAAGTAACAATGGATTGTTGATGTTTTCCCTGCCCTTAATCTAACCAATAATGATTTTGAATCCCCATAGATATGTATGAGAGGGATATCAAGGAAGTTGGTAAACCATAGGAGGCCCCATAAGGCCATTGCTTCAGCCCTAGTATTAGTGCCGATTCCCTCATGCCAGTGAGTCCTTATAGAAATCTCCCTTATAATTTTGAAAGATGCATATATTTCGCCACTTCCATATTTCCCAACAAAAAAGTGGAATGGATCTCCATACAGACTTCTCAAAGCTCCACCACTTCAAGCAATCCACAATGCAATCATGCTGAATGTATGGAAAACCAATATGTGAAGACAACCTTTTCCATACTTGAACCATATGTTGACACTTGAGGAAAATGTGATTGTTATTTTGCTGCTTCCATTTGCAGATAGTATAGATACTGGGAACCTGCCACTGCCTCTTCTGCAATTTCTCCCAAGTGATATTTTTATTATGAAAAACCAACCATGTAAAAAGGATGATTTTGTTTGGGATTTTGGTTTTCCAGAAAGAAAATAGAACATGTTTCTCCCTCTGTTGAGCTTCCTCAGAACAGAGAGTAAGATATGTATCAACAACAAGAATGTTTCCAGTCTTCATCTTTCCTGTCCAAATTAGCTTGTCATGTATGCCCACATGACATATCCCAAGTTGTTTCATACCAACTACAATCTGGTTCCATTCCAGGTCCCAATGTCCAAATAGACCCAACTCATGTGCATTTTTCCAAACTGGGCATGGACCCCTCCATTGTGTAATGGCTTGACTCCAGAAATATATGCCTCTTCCATTTAAATATTGTATGAGCCTCTCAGAGATCTTAACATCATTACCAACACCCAAAATATGATCTATTCCAATGAGAATTATGTGACCCGATCCCATGTTCCATGCCAGATGCTGAAGAAATATATTAGCAACTTTGTCAAAGTTGAGCTAGATAGCTGATCCGTGTTTAGCTCCAATAGAACCCTTTCGAAACCAAAATAAGAAATCATGGTCCTTTAGATATTTATGTTTGATGACACGACTCCATGTTCCAGACCCAAAATACCCCTCCATAGAGATTTGAGCAATAATGCCCATCCAAAACGATGAAGGTCTAAAATCCCCCAACCACCCATGACTTTTGGCATTGTCATTGGTGAGCTCCAGTATTGTAGCAATAATGCTACAACTCCTGGGGCTTCCTGTCTCTTAATTTTATCAACCCGGTAGTTCGTACAAACTTGGAAGCGACGGTGCTGTATGCACAAGTACTAGCCCTTGTCGCAGCTGTCACTTGGTCAGCTGGCACAAGTCCGCTAGGGCTTAAGCCAACTTCTATAGGCTCACAGAAGAAGCTTTATCAATGATGGACGAAAGTTAACTTCAAAGAAAGGCTACTCTACTTGACAAACTGAATCAAAAGCAACTTAAAGCATGTAAATCTATGAAACCCTAATTTAACTAGTCTATCCTCTATAATGCAAAGAATGTGGGTGCAACTCTTATGAATGTTGTCATTGCCTCTAACAAGTATGAATGCATGGGTCTAAGCTACTGGCATCATGAGAAATGTGTTTTTGTGTTTTTCCTTTAAGTGTGTGGAATGATTGTGACCTTGGCCTAACTAGGGTTTGATTGTGCAGGTGGGATGGAGATGGAAGGAAAGTGTGGGATAGGTTGGGGAGGCTAGGAGAGGTCCCTAGGGATCCTTAGCACCCATCCACAGAGGTTCCTCGCATTCAGATGCTCAGCAACCGAGAGAGTGGCCTCCTACAGGATGGCTGTGGAGAATCCTACAGGATACTCTGTTTTCTACAGGATGTCGAGAAATGGCTACAGGATGACCTACTGTGAATGTTTGGAGTGATGGAGGGATGGTGAAATGGTAGAGGGAGATGTGGAAGGTAGGGATGAGGTTGGGGATGGCCTTAGAAGCGAAAGATTAGGATGGGAGGTGAGTGTAGGAAAGAGGATGGAAGATGAAGGGCTATGTCAACGAAAGGCTAGAGAATGGAGACACGTGAGGAATGCAAGACTTGATAAGGTAACAGAGCGGAGCAGGGGTCAAAGAGATGTCTGCATGCGTGATCAAGATGGAGGACAAAGTGATGGAACGAGAGAGAGAGAGAGAGAGAGCAGTGTAAGTGAAACAAATGATTATGACTGTTACTTAACCGAAAATGCATCAACCTAAACTACTTGTGCTTGTAAATTCAATGAGCAGCAATCGAAATGTGAAAGAGAACGTGCATGAAGCTGTGGTAAGGAAGTGCAGTGCATGAGTGGATGACAAGGAAGCATCTAACGTAACAGTGACTGTATTGCAGCAATCATCAAGTGACGAAATGCGTGTTTTTGGTGGCTAGCTTTGGGCTGCACCCCAATCTTCAAGAAAGATGGCAGTGAGTCCTAACAGCCTTTTTGTTGGAGCTCCAATGGACTCTATCTATCCTCTGCTACACTAAATGACTGTAAACAAACTCACCATAAGCAAATCCTATCTACTCATGAAAAAGACCAACTCATCAACTTGTAATTCGAATTGCATGTGTAAATGGAAAGCTCACAATGCTGCAATGAAATGGAAATAACACTACAACAGAGGGGATCTATGGCTCTCAGGTTGGGCCCTAACCTGAGAGCTATAGTCTCCTTAAGGAACTCAGAACTAGATCACAAACTGTCTTCTTTATTCATAACTGATATCATGCCAAATTGGCTTACAAAAGAGAACGAAACTTGAGCTGTGCTCCAAAATTACAATAGTAATACGAGAGTTTCAAGAACCTAACCAAGGCTAAGGCTTCTATACTTATACAAAACGATGCTCCAACAGATATCCATGATTCTAGGAGCTCGGCTGTTCAATCTATAGTTTAACTGCTGATCCTGTAGGATGGTCATAAATGTTGTTTCCTGTAGAGTAGTTTTGAACTGCTGTTCCTGTAGAACAGCTGGCCGTGTATTAAGCTCGGAGGGAGGCTGAAGTGGGCTCGGAGTTCTTGGTGAGGATCACGAGGAATGTCCCCCACAACCGTGGACAACCTCTCCTTATGTCAGCAATGCCAACTCGTTGTCTCCTTGCCACCTTTTCGTTGTCTTTTGCTCCCTTTTAATGCCAAAACCTGGAATCACAATGCATTAGCTACGTGGATAAAGTGTCTATCCTTTCTCCTACAAACAACATGAATAAACTAAGAAGTGTATGCATAAACAATAAAAATGAATGGTTTGAGCAAGCAAAATAGGCCAAAAATGAGCCCAAATTGTACCAAAATTGGGGCTCATCATCACCCCCCAGCTGAACCATTTGCTCATCCTTGAGCAACCTTGCCCCTGCTCCTTGTCCTTGGCCGAGGACTCGGGACCGGAACAGGCTGTTTCTTTTCTGCTTTTGATGGTCATGCCTTTTCTGCCCCTGATGGTGATGAGGGTGATGCTTCCTTCCCTTTTTCTATTTCCTTGAGTCGGGCTTCAGAAGGCGACTAGCCTATCTTTCGTGTCCAGGAAGTTATTTTTGGGCTCCCTTTTTCGGGGGTAGCTGATTGTTTAGAGGGGGTTCTTGCAATGGGTGAAGTAGGTACATCCCCTGAAGTGGTATGGCCACTGGGTGAAGGCTGTGGCTTGGTTGGGGACATCCTCTTGCTTCTCGTGGCTTCAGGTGGTAGAGGGGTCTCCCTCTCCCTTTTCTCTTTCGGTTTTGGAGGAGTGCTGAGGACAGCCAGTGCCGCTGCTGCCTCCTTATCGACGATGTCAGCCTTCTCTTTCTTGTGTTTTGCTTTCTCGGAGCTCCTTGTAGAGGGTCCCTCCTTTTTAAATTTCAGGCTTCCTGTGGAAGACCCTGCTTTGCCCGCTTTTGGGCCTCCTGTAGAAGATTCCTTCTGTGTCTTCGGGCTCTCTAGAGGAGGCTATTTTTCAATGACCTTCGGGCCTCTTGTAGGAACCCCTCTTTCCAGCCTAGTGATTCTTGGAGGAGCCCCTGTCTCTATCTTCGGGCTTCCTGTAGAAGCCTGTGGTTGTACTGTCGGGCTTCCTGTAGAAGCCTTTATCTCCATCTTTGGGCCTCCTGTAGAAGCCTGTTTCCCAGCAATTTCCGGGCTTCCTGTAGAAGCCTTGGTCATTGCTCTTGGGCTTCCTGTAGAAGCCTGCTCCTTACTGATCTTCGGGCTTCCTGTAGAAAACTTTGCCTTTGTTTTCGGGTTTCCTGTAGAAGCCTGAGTTTGCGTTTTCGGGCTTCCTGTAGAAGCCTGTGATTGCGTTCCTGCAGATGCAATTCTCACCACCTTCTCTTGCCTTGTTGCGTGGCTTTTGCGTTTGGCTTTGACTGCAGAAGCTGACGAGGTGCTTTGGCTGGCAGGGGCCACCTCAGCTTTGACTGCCCTGCTCTTCAACCTCTGTTCTCTTGCTGATAGGATGAGGGTGTCCTCTTTGACTTTGTCATCTTCTCCCTCCTCCTTCTTCTTTCGTTCCTTTTTCTGTGCTGGAGCTGGAACTTTTTGGCTTTTTCCTTTCTTACTCCCGGCTGTCGGCTCGTCTTCTTCTCCGTTAGAGGATTCCGCTTCTTCAAGCAACATTTTTATGTTCCCCGTTCTTGATAAGTTCCTAAATGATTCCCAAGCGAGGGGAACTTTATATGAGCGGAGAGCATCCTCCACGAGGAGCTTGACTAGCCCATGGTGGGCTATCTGGTCCGGAATTCCGTCCTTGAGCTTGGTGGAACACTCCATTAAGGATTGTAGTAGAAAGTAAGGAATGCTCAACCTCTGTGTTGCAGGGAGGTCAATCTGGTGTCTTAGTTCGTTAAGCAGCCTGAAGTGATACGCATATATAATGCTATATCGGCCCTCACAGGTGATATATTTCATAATTTGTAGCCTGACTTCGTTCCATGGCGGCAACAGGCTTGCCCTTTTGACTCCATTTTTGTCTTCGGTGAATGACTCTTCCGGTGGGAAGAACTCCTTCTTTGCTTGCTGGCTCTGCTTCCGCTCTTCTTTGTCCCACGGCAGACCCATGGGCAACTCTGTAATCCGACTGATATGCTCGGGGGTGAGTTTGAGGCTGAGACCTCTGAAGGTTACCGTGGCCAACGTCTGTGATTTAGGCTGCAGAGCCTGCAAAAATTCCTCGGCTACTTCCTCATCGTAGCCCTGTAGTTTATCACAGAAAGGCATCCATTCTGCTCTAGTGAAGAGCTCAACCACTGCCGGGTTTCTCCTTAATGCATTTGAATTAGTGGGCTCTCGCCTGATAAACCCGCCAGGCATGATGAACACAGTGTTTGTACCAGAGGTGGTGGATACACAGGAAATTCGGTCTTAAAGACAGAACATGCAATGAATTTTCAGACCACAGTGTGATTATACAGCTATCCTGTAGGAGCGATAGTATAGGCACGGCAAACCAAAATTTTTTATGACCACACTGTGACTAATTGCCTTGCCACCTTTTTTAAAAAAACAATTGCGGAAGGATTTGCAGGGTTACCTCTTTTCTACCACCTTTTTTTACGTGAAGACTTCACCTTCCTGTAGAGCCGCGTGACTGTAGAAACTGCTTCCTGTAGGACGGCGTTCCTGTAGAAACTGTTCCTGTAGGAGCAGTGTGCAGGCTTCGAGAAGAGCTTTTAGCTGGCTGGCGGTCGAGAGGTGCTTTACCAGCGTTCAGGTGGCCGAGAGCTCGGCGTGTCAACATGCAGAGGTAAGCAGAGGATCTACTCGAGTTTTGAAGTGAGGTTGATGGAGATACACGCTTAATCGAGCTGATTAGATTTTGAATCGGCGCAGCTCGTGGCGCGGGGGTGAGCTGTCCCCGCCGGACCGTTGGGTGACGTCACCCCTCATCCGCCTGCACATTCGTTTGTTGCCGCATTCATTCCCACAGATCTGCCGCTGCCCTTTTCGGTTAAACTTCACTTCTCGGTTGACGGGACTGATCTTCACATGCTTGCTGCGTGTGTCTCTCGTCGTGGCTGCCACCTCGTCCTCTGACTATCCCTTTACTAACCGACGTGGCCCATCACTGGCCTTTAGGCCGCTCAACCATTCACCTTTATGCCATGCAAAACAAATCAAAGTAATAATCATGCAGTTTGATGGAGAGAAGGATTAGAACACTTACCTGCGCGCGGCTGCACATGATTTCCAGATTTTTTAGCGATGGATCCACCTGCCGCATGTGGCTGCACATTCCTGTAGGCTCGTGGTTGCAGGATGCTGGCGATGGAGTGGATGGATCTGCGTTCATGCGCCCGTGTTTGATCTCAGATGGCGGTGCTGTGAACGGTCTTCACTTGAGCAGGTCGAACTGTTACAGGATCCCCGCGAGGGGTCTTGTCACCGTTCTTTCTTCTCGGGTGTATGCTGCATGCTGGCGGTTCTGGCTCCTCGATCATGATCCCAGCGCTTCTGATGTATCAACATGGATGTGGTATGGTTCTCGGTGCTTAGTTTCTCTTTGACAGGTGCTTTCTCACGAGAACTGATTACTTTGGTGTGCTGCTGCAGGGATCTGGGTTGCATGGCGACGAGGGTGGTGGAGGACGATAATGGCAATGTTCAGGGGTGCCATCATTGACATGCATGCATTCAATCCACTCCTCAGTCGCTAGATGTTCATTTGAAACACATTTCGGCCATCGTAACCTTCTACAGGAAGTTTCCTGTAGAACACAGAGCTTCCTGTAGAAATTTGGCACTTTCCTGTAGAAGATCCACGTCTTCCTGTAGGAAGACTGTCTGTTCCTGTAGAAAAACTGTATCCTCCTGTAGAAGATCCAAAGCATGATAATAACTGCACATACCTTAAAAACATTGTTGTTCTTGGAGGAGGTGCTGATGACATCCTTTTCTAGCATGATGAAGGCCCCTGGCTTGGAGTGGAGAGGCTTCTTCTCCTCCATAGAACATCTGCATGCAAACCTTTTTATTGTGCTGATTGTTTTTTCTCTTTTTTCTTTTTTCTTTTTTTTTTTTTTTTTTTAGAAAGACAATAGGAGCACCTTGATGAGGTTTTCACCCCCACTGCCTGCCTTGGGTGCCTCAGAGAGGTTTTCACCCAAGGATCTTTATTTTCCTCTTTTTTCTTGAAAGACAATAGGAGCGCCTCAATGAGGTTTTCACCCCTACTGCCTGCCTTGGGCGCCTCAGAGAGGTTTTCACCCAAGGATCTTTTTTTTTTTTTTTTTTTTTTTTTTTTTTTGTGTTTTAGATCCTTCAGGGTATGCCCAAAGTGGATGCAGAACCCTTCTCTATGACCAAAACAGATTTCTCCATAGTGCTGATAAACTCTTGTCTTGAGAGAGGTCTTCTATAGATCTTCAATCGGTGCCCATTTACAAGCATGGGAATGGATTCCTCATCAATGGTTCGAATGAGGACAGATCCATTGTCATGGCACTGTTCCACCACATATGGTCCTAGCCATCTGGTTCTCAACTTCCCCTTGAAATCTTTGAATCTGGAATCATACAACAAAGCCCAATCTCCCAGCTGAAATTGCTTGTCATGGAGATGTTGGTCATGCCACACCTTTCTCTGAAGTTGAACCACCTCTGAGTGAAGGAGGGCCTGCATGCGGTGTTCATCCAGTCCATTCAGCTGCAATAGCCTTTCTTGCTGTGCATGGCTGAGATCTAGGTCCAGCTGAGCTGCCAACCTCAAAGTGTTATACTCAAATTCAATGGACAGCAAAGCTTTCTTCCCATAGACCAGCTCATAAGGTGTGAAACCGGTGGTGGTCTTCCAAGTGGTGTTGTAAGCCCATGTGGCTTCAACTAGGCGATCTGCCCAGTCTTTTCTGCTGCTGTCTACCACTTTGGTCAAGATCCCTTCTAGAGCTCTATTGGTGACTTCCACCTGCCCATTGGCTTGAGGATGATAAGGGGTGGAAGTCCTATGCTTGATCTTGTGATGAGCCAATAGATCTTCAACCAAGTTAGAGGTGAACTGGCTCCCTTGATCGGTCACCAGCTCTCTTGGGTAGCCAAACTTGTAGAAGATGTTCTCTCTTAAGAACTCAACCACCTTTTCTTCAGTTGCTGCTTTGATTGCTTTAGTCTCTGCCCACTTTGTCAAGTAGTCAGTACACACTATGATGTAGGATCTTTGCCTCGAAGAGGGATTGATTGGGCCCACAAAGTCCATGCCCCACTTCTCAAATGGCTCGAGAGTCACTTGAGGTTGGAGAGGCATCTCATCCCTTTGGGTCGGTTTCCCCATTCTTTGGCATTGGTCACACTGGCTAACATATCTTCTGACATCTTGATGAAGTGTGGGCCAATAGTAGCCTGCCTGCAGGATCTTGAAGGCAGTTCTCTTTGCCGCAAAATGTCCTCCACAAGGCCCATCATGACAGGTGAGGAGAATGTCAAAGACTTCCTCCTCCCTTACACAACGCCTTAAGATCTGATCGGGGCCAAGCTTGAACAGGTTGCCCCCAATCCATGTAAATGAGGCACTCTTTCTGATGATTTTGCTCTTCTCTTTTGAAGAGAGGTGCGGAGGAAACTGAGCTGAAACAAGGTAGTTTGCTATGTCAGCAAACCATGGAGAGAGTACTGAGATAGCAAACAGATGCTCATCAGGCATCTGGTCATCCACCGTCCCATCTTCATCTGCAGACAAATCCAATCTAGACAAGAAGTCAGCAACAACATTTTCTTTTCCTGGTTTATCAACAATGGTTAGATCAAACTGCTGCAATAAAAGTAACCATCTAATAATACGAGCATTCACATCTGGTTTATTCATCAAGTATCTAATAGCAGCATGGTCAGTATGTACAAAAGTCTGGTAACCAGTAATGTAATGTCGGAACTTGTTCAGTGCATGAACCACAGCTAAGAATTCCTTCTCGGTTACAGTGTAATTCATCTCTGCTTTGGACAAGTTTTTGCTAACGAAGTAAATGGCATATGGAAGTTTTTGCTCAACTTGTCCTAAGGCTGCACCTATGGCTTTGTTCGAGGCATCAGTGTGGATGTGGAAAGGTAGGGCCCAGTTTGGACCTCTTAGGATTGGAGCTGACACTAACTTGTCTTTTAATTCATTCAAACTCTTCTGACAATCGTCAGTCCAATTAAACTCCACATCTTTTGCCAACAAACCAAACAACGGTGAGGCTAACTTGCTGAAGTCTTTAATGAACCTCCGGTAGTATCTTGCTAATCCCAAGAAACTCCGGACATCCCTTACTTTTTGAGGAGGTGGAACCCTCTTGATGAGAGCAATTTTGTTAGGATCCACCTGCAATCCTTGAGAAGAAATGGTATGGCCTAGCACTGTCCCTTCAGTCATTAGGAATTCACATTTCTCAGGGCTAAGGGACAAGTTCATCTCGATGCACTTGGTTAGGACCTTTCCCAAGTTGGACAATGCTTCCTGGAAGTTGGCCCCATAAGGGGTAAAGTCATCCATGTAGATTTCCACTGCATCATGGACCAACTCCGAGAAGATGCTCAAGACAGCTCTCTGAAAAGTAGCAGGAGCATTGCATAGCCCAAAGGGAAGGACTCGGTAGGCAAAGGTACCCCAAGGACAAGTGAAGGTGGTCTTATCTTGGTCTTCCGGGCTGATTTGGATTTGATTGTACCCGCTGAACCCATCCAGGAAAGAGAAGAACTTCTTTCCTGCCAGTCCATCCAACACTTGATCTATGAAGGGTAGAGGGAAATGGTCCTTCTTGGTAGCTTTGTTCAGCTCCCGGTAATCTACACAGATCCTCCGCTTCCCATTCTTCTTGGGAACCAACACCAGAGGGGACACCCATTCACTATCTGAGATGGGGTAAATGAATCCGGCGTCCAACAGTTTTTGCAATTCTTCCTTGACAATGTCCTTAAGGGCTAGATTCATTCTCCTTTGGGGTTGCCTAACTGGTTTACAATCCTCTTTGATGTATATATGATGGGTACAGACCGAGGGATGGACTCCTTTCATCTCCTTATAGCTCCAAGCAAAGGCATCTAAGTGGCTGGACAATAGGCTACACAACTCCTTCTCCTGGGAAGGAGATAGGGAGGAGCTGATCTTCAATGCTATCTCAGGGCCGAACTCCACATTCTTAACTCTGGGAGTGACAGGGTTGGTTGTACAAAGATCCACTAAGGTGCTGGCTTGGGCATCCTCCACCAATTTTTCTAAAGGTAGTGCACTGGTAGGTGGGTTTTGGATCAAGTTCTCGATCAAATCATCCTCGGTTGGGGGATTTCTTCTATTGGTTTCTATGGTACATAGAGGTGCTAAATACACCTCGTCTTCTTCTCCTTCTTCCAACCAGAGTGGTAAATCATGCTCTAAAGAAGGTTGGGCAGGAGGGTATAGGACTAGCTGCTTGGACATGGGACCATTTTTGATGGTCATGTTCCCTGCCCGACAACTTATGTAAGCATCTGCAGTAGCTAACCAAGGCGTCCCCAAAATGAGGGGATATCCAGTAAGCTTTGCCTTTGGTTGCAGAACCAGGAAGTCTGCAGGATACTCCCAAGAGTCAATAGAGACCAAGACATCCTCCACAATCCCTTCGGGAGTCACGGTGGAGCGATCTGCTAACTGCAGTACTGTCGAAGTCTTTCTCAAGGAACCCTGAAGATTGAGTTTAAGCATGGTATCCCTGGTCATCACATTGATGGCTGCCCCCAGATCAATCAAGGTGTGGGGGATAATGGTGCCATTGATGTGTACATCTACTACAGGACTTCCAGGATCTAGGTATTTTGGGCAGATGACTTGTCCTAGCATAAGGTCAGACAGTTGTCCTATGACGTTGATAGTTGAGGCATCTTTCTTCCGTCTGCCTGGGTGTTTGAAACACTTCTCCTTAATCAGCTTGTTATATATTGGCACATCCTTGATGGCTTGGAGAAGTGGGATTTTAACACACAACTGTTTGAGCTCACCCAAAAGCTCATCTTCTTCTGGGTTCGGTTGTGTGGTGGCGGTTAATCTCTCAGGAAAGGGTGGAGTAGGCTTTGGTTCACTCTCCTGATGGTTTTCCTCATCCTCTGGGGGAGGAGGTTAGCGATCTGGAACAATCTTTCCAGATCTAAGATTGATTTCCTGGATCTCCACAGCATAGGTAGGGCACGAGGTCTCCCCAGTATATACCTGCTGAGCCTGTCTATTGTTGGGGTTCGGGTTCGGTTGAGCAGGCATCTGAGGTTGCCTTGGAGGAGCAGGAGGTAAAGGCTGAGGTTGAACTGGTGGTGGAGGCAAAATGGCGGGAGGAGTGTTGTATTGAGGCCTCCACTCCGACTGAGGTGCACTCCATTGAGGCTGCGACTGGGTATGTGAGTGATATGGATGAGAAGTAGGTTGAGTAGGGTACTGAGGTGGATAAGACCATGGAGGAGGCACTGACCAGGAAGGATGAGCAGGGGGACCCTAGGAAGGCATGGGAGTCAAGTGGTTGGGGTTGTAATAAGCTTGAGATGCCCCTTGCATCCCCTGTTGATAAGGTCTAGATCCTTGAGGCCTCCTTTGGTTGATGAAGTAGAGAGGTTCAGTGGGGGCTTCAGTTCCCTGGTACATGGCTTTAAACCCAGGCAAGGTTGGACACTGATTTGTTGGGTGGTCCTCCTCACAAACGAAACACACTTCAACCGAATGCAATGGACATTCGTTCTTAGGGTGTCTTCTGGTGCACCTAGGGCAGAAGACAGCCAAGGCTCTCTCAGCTTCCTCTTTCTTTTGCTGGATCCTGAATGTGTCCAGCTGCATGGCAATGGTATGTCTCACCTCACTCTTAAGATCTTCTAATTGGTTTGTAAGCTCATGTTTGGAGAAAGGGACACCGGTGGAGAGGAGGTTTCCTCTACCTCGTTTTCTAGCTGCCCTGGAATGATTTCGAAACACAGTTTTGATGTCCTCATAAGGCAGTTGGTAAATGTCCCCCCCAGCTAACATGTGAAGGGTGTCTAGGAGATCTTCAAGGACTCCTCGGAGTAGAACCAACTTGAGGGATTCAGGGTCAAGTGTGCACCTGGCCCGTTTATAGCTAAGTTGGAACCTCTCCTCATAGTCCTCTAAAGACTCATCATTCCCCATGGTCATTCGAAAGATTTCTCCCTTGGTTTCCTTGGACCTACAATAATCCCTATACTTGGTATTGAAGGCTTGCTGCATCTGAGCCCAAGTGGTGATGCTATTCCCAGGTAATCCCATCAACCAACGTAGTGCTGCATCCTTGAGAGTGGAAGGGAAAAGCTTCAACTTTTGCTCATCCTCAGTATAGTCATAGGTTCGACAAAGGACAGCAAACTCAAACAAGAAGGTATCCGGATCCTCAGTGGTCAGTCCATGGAAGTGAGGCAAGGCAGAGGGGCTAATGTTTCTCATTTTCATATCCCCATTGGTTTCTCGGATGGGGAAAGCTCCTTCTATTCTCTCATCTTCTCTCCCATTATCAGCCATGGCTTCAGATGGAGTGGTTTCTAACTCTTCTTCGTCTATAGGGTCTTGGTATGTCTCGGGATGTTCACCTATAGGTTCCTCTGGGTCACTGTCACCAAAGAAGAGAGAAGGGTGACTTATTGATGTGGTGGGGGTGTTTGGTAGGAATTTGCCTGATCTATCTCGGTTCCTACGAGGCATGAAAGGGAAAGGACTCTTCTCTGTTTTTAGTGCTTTTGCTTTTTTCTTGTACCTGCAAAACTGAAACAAAGTGATCTACAACTAACTAGATTGCTCAAATGAAATTTGCGGAATTGGAAATATTAATCTAGGAAAGCAGGAAATACTAATCTAGGAAAGCAGGAAATACTAATCTAAGAAAGCAGGAAATACTAATCTAGGAAAGCAGGAAATACTAATCTAAGAAAGCAGGAAATACTAGTCTAAGAAAGCAGGAAAGTCTATGCTACTTTTGCAGAATGGAAATGAAGCAAACTACTTTGCAGAAAGTAAGAGTAGGAAAGTAGAGGAAAAGCAACAGGTGCTAATACTCTGACGCTTCCCCGGCAACGGCGCCAAAAAGATGGTGAGCTCCAGTATTGTAGCAATAATGCTACAACTCCTGGGGCTTCCTGTCTCTTAATTTTATCAACCCGGTAGTTCGTACAAACTTGGAAGCGACGGTGCTATATGCACAAGTACTAGCCCTTGTCGCAGCTGTCACTTGGTCAGCTGGCACAAGTCCACTAGGGCTTAAGCCAACTTCTATAGGCTCACAGAAGAAGCTTTATCAATGATGGACGAAAGTTAACTTCAAAGAAAGGCTACTCTACTTGACAAACTGAATCAAAAGCAACTTAAAGCATGTAAATCTATGAAACCCTAATTTAACTAGTCTATCCTCTATAATGCAAAGAATGTGGGTGCAACTCTTATGAATGCTGTCATTGCCTCTAACAAGTATGAATGCATGGGTCTAAGCTACTGGCATCATGAGAAATGTGTTTTTGTGTTTTTCCTTTAAGTGTGTGGAATGATTGTGACCTTGGCCTAACTAGGGTTTGATTGTGCAGGTGGGATGGGGATGGAAGGAAAGTGTGGGATAGGTTGGGGAGGCTAGGAGAGGTCCCTAGGGATCCTTAGCACCCATCCACAGAGGTTCCTCGCATTCAGATGCTCAGCAACCGAGAGAGTGGCCTCCTACAGGATGGCTGTGGAGAATCCTACAGGATACTCTGTTTTCTACAGGATGTCGAGAAATGGCTACAGGATGACCTACTGTGAATGTTTAGAGTGATGGAGGGATGGTGAAATGGTAGAGGGAGATGTGGAAGGTAGGGATGAGGTTGGGGATGGCCTTAGAAGCGAAAGATTAGGATGGGAGGTGAGTGTAGGAAAGAGGATGGAAGGTGAAGGGCTATGTCAACGAAAGGCTAGAGGATGGAGACACGTGAGGAATGCAAGACTTGATGAGGTAACAGAGCGGAGCAGGGGTCAAAGAGATGTCTGCATGCGTGATCAAGATGGAGGACAAAGTGATGGAACGAGAGAGAGAGAGAGAGCAGTGTAAGTGAAACAAATGATTATGACTGTTACTTAACCGAAAATGCATCAACCTAAACTACTTGTGCTTGTAAATTCAATGAGCAGCAATCGAAATGTGAAAGAGAACGTGCATGAAGCTGTGGTAAGGAAGTGCAGTGCATGAGTGGATGACAAGGAAGCATCTAACGTAACAGTGACTGTATTGCAGCAATCATCAAGTGACGAAATGCGTGTTTTTGGTGGCTAGCTTTGGGCTGCACCCCAATCTTCAAGAAAGATGGCAGTGAGTCCTAACAGCCTTTTTGTTGGAGCTCCAATGGACTCTATCTATCCTCTGCTACACTAAATGACTGTAAACAAACTCACCATAAGCAAATCCTATCTACTCATGAAAAAGACCAACTCATCAACTTGTAATTCGAATTGCATGTGTAAATGGAAAGCTCACAATGCTGCAATGAAATGGAAATAACACTACAACAGAGGGGATCTATGGCTCTCAGGTTGGGCCCTAACCTGAGAGCTATAGTCTCCTTAAGGAACTCAGAACTAGATCACAAACTGTCTTCTTTATTCATAACTGATATCATGCCAAATTGGCTTACAAAAGAGAACGAAACTTGAGCTGTGCTCCAAAATTACAATAGTAATACGAGAGTTTCAACAACCAAACCAAGGCTAAGGCTTCTATACTTATACAAAACGATGCTCCAACAGATATCCATGATTCTAGGAGCTCGGCTGTTCAATCTATAGTTTAATTGCTGATCCTGTAGGATGGTCATAAATGCTGTTTCCTGTAGAGCAGTTTTGAACTACTGTTCCTGTAGAACAGCTGGCCGTGTATTAAGCTCGGAGGGAGACTGAAGTGGGCTCGGAGTTCTTGGTGAGGATCATGAGGAATGTCCCCCACAACCGTGGACAACCTCTCCTTATGTCAGCAATGCCAACTCGTTGTCTCCTTGCCACCTTTTCGTTGTCTTTTGCTCCCTTTTAATGCCAAAACCTGGAATCACAATGCATTAGCTACGTGGATAAAGTGCCTATCCTTTCTCCTACAAACAACATGAATAAACTAAGAAGTGTATGCATAAACAATAAAAATGAATGGTTTGAGCAAGCAAAATAGGCCAAAAATGAGCCCAAATTGTACCAAAATTGGGGCTCATCAGTCATATTGGACACCTTAGACAAATGATACTTCTTATGCTCTTGACTCCCCCCATATAAAGTTAGCCATAATGTGATTAAGGCAGTGAATGATGGTGGCAGGGATATTATAAAGATGTTCTCAGTAAACCCATAGTTGGTTAAGGATAGCTTGGGAAAGGATAACTCGTCCCCCGAGGGACAGACATCTATACACCCACCCCAATATTTTCTTAAAAGATATATCCACAAGCCATTGCTAATCAACATTCCTATATTTATAGGGTTTGATATGGTACCCCAAGTAGTTCATACCATTTCCCATCATCTCAGCTCTGATTCCAAACAAATTTCTTATATATGCAATGATGTCCAAATCACAAACTCCATGAAAAGTAATAGATTTATGTACATTCATATGCAAACCAGTAGCATTAGAAAATTTCTTGAAAATATGAAAAGGGCACAACCATGCAAATCAATTTAACATACCCATGATGAGCATGTCTTCAACAAAGAAACCATGCAATATTTGGATGTTGTAACCCATCTTCAGAGCCTAGAATTGGTCTCGTTCCACCACTTTTGAAATGTGCAAGCTCAAACCGTCCATAGCCAAGATAAATAAAAGTAGAGACAAAGAGAAACCCTGTCTAAGTCCTCGTCCAGATCGGAAGAATTTTGTAGGGTATCCATTTATAATCACAAAATAATCAACATTAACCACACACGCCATAATCCATTCAACGCATATGGGCTGAATACCAATTTTGGAAAGGACTAGTCTAAGGTATCCCCAATCTAGGCAATCAAATGCCTTCTGCAGATCCACTTGCATAATGGCAGCATTGAGGTTTATTGTATGAATCGAATGCATACATTCTTGTGCATTTGCAACAACGTCATCTATTTTCTGTCTTATAGAAACCCATGCTGCTCTGGAGATATATGGTGTGATAGAGTACCTCTCATACGCCCAACAATGGTTTTTGAGATGACTTTGTAAATAAGGTTACACAGTGAAATCGACATGTAGTCCGTGAAACAGGTTGTAGGACAGTGCTTCGGGATAAGAGAAATATAAGTGGATTTAATAAGATGGTGAACATCCCCAGTGATTCTCGACTCCTCCACCATGTCCAGCAGATCATTTTTGAATAGATCAAAAAAATGTGTGAACAATTCCATTGTCCACCCGTCTGGCCTCGGGCTTTTATCACCATTAAATGATTTAAGGACCTCAAGTAATTCTTCCTCACAGACACTTTTGAACAGTGCATCATTTGATTCTTGGTCATACATAGTTGGGAAATTTTCAATCCCCCATATGACATCTTCGACAACAATGTTTTCATTACGGCCATATGCCAATTGGAAATGTGAGGTCGCGGCTTTGGAGATCTCCTCCTGAGACATGATACATTTACCATTTACATCATTTATCCCCCACATAGTATTTTCATTTCCCCTATGGTTTGTGAAACAATGGAAGAATTTGGTATTTTTGTCCCCTTCTTTGATCCAGATAGCCCAACTCTTCAAACGCCAAGTGGCTTCCTCAATAGCTAGGAGATTTTTCCTTTTTAATTCCAGGGCCAGTATGTGTGAATGAGTAGCTTCAGGAAGATTGTTTGTGGCCATCAAAGGGAGAAGAAGGTCTAGTTCACATTGCATATCCCTTATTTCTTTTTGCACAACCTTGTTTTTCTTCTTCTGCCAGATTTTGACCTCCCCGCGGAGGGTCTCCAGTTTGTCCAGAATGTGAATCATAGGGGAAGGTCCTTTATCACTTTCACAGTGCCATGTATCCCTCACGAGAGTGTTAAACTCCAGATCATCTAACCAGGTTCTATTAAATTTAAATGGCATGCCCAGTTGAACATTCGACCTCCTCCATTCAAGTGTAATAGCTCTGTGGTCTGATAGAAAGTTACTAATAGTCTCCACATGCACATCTCCTAGACGAGAAACCAACTGCTCGTGCATTAAAAACCGATCCAATCTCTTAGCGACATACGCCTCACCAGCACGACCATTGTCCCAAGTGGGAGCCATTTCATTCGGGCAAATATCCACAAAGTTGTGTGCTAAAATAGCATCCCGAATGAGCCGGGCCAAGGGATCAATCTTTCGGGACCTTCCCCATACTTCATCCAAACCAAGGGTACAGTTTAAATCCTCCAGCAATAATGAGGGAGGCCAACTCCATAATACTTGATGAAAACAACCGATCCTAGAAAACGGCCCTATCCCGGTATGGAGCATAAGTGTTCAAAATATAGATGCGACCACCCATTCCGCAAATATATCTCTCAAGGAGAATGCTCGCAAAAAATCTATAAGCTTTAATCCTGACCCACGAGGGTCCCATATAGCCACTAAACCACCCGAGAGACCTGCAGCCGCAGCCGCAGTAATGTGCCTTTCCGGGAACATTTTCCGGAAATATTGAACAACATGAGGAAAAGAGTGCATGGATTCTTGCAGAAGAATGACATATGGACGAAGAGAGGAGAAAAGACTCTTGAGGGCCGGATGTTTCGGGGCAGCCCCCTGATGTTAAGAGATATAATAAACGTCATGGAGACTCCAGCTTGGGCAGCCGTGCTCTAAGGGACTGTGAGCGAGATGTTAGCAATTGGCACATCAACCAAAAATCGAGGATTAGGCCTGGGACGCCCTGCCGTGCTCTAAGGGACTGTGAGCGGGATGTTAGCAATTGGCACATCAACCAAAAATCGAGGATTAGGCCTGGGACGCCCTGAAAATGCCGGCTTCCGGCTTCCACGGTTTTGTTTCTGCCAGACAGTGATGTTACCAGAAGAGGTAAGACTAATGTGGGTGTAGTAGAGCCAGTTGGCTTGTGTATAGTAAGGGTTTGCAAGTCCAATGATTTCCTATTGTTTAAAACCCATTGCACTGCAGAGCTGCATCACATCATTATTAATCAATTATTAAGGTGAAGACTATTGCAGAAATACCAGGCTATTTTTTCTTATAAAAATTGCATTCATATTACCGAAAGGTTGAATGGTTAAAGAGATCGTAATCCGTGGGAAGAGGATAGGGAAACGAGGAAACTGCTCTGATGGCATGAGGGGTAAAAATGGGTTCTGATTGCATTCGCATCAGATTTCTGTAAGGCGAATAGCAATAGTCTGGCTGCGGTGGACACAGAGGAAATTGGTGAAAAATATTTGGAGATAACAGACGCGGAGATGGCAAGAAGAAGTTGGGGGATAAGGGAGACATTGAGCCATACTGAATAGTCGGAGATAACGAGTGCACAGTGGAATACTGAGATCGATTGTCCCCCGAAAGTTCAGCAGGATTTCCGGATCTTGTGAAAGTCCTTCCAGATCTTCAGCGGTGAAGGACGTGGACCCTGTAATTCCCGCTTCGACGCTTTTACTCATTCTTGCTGTTGCACCGAACTCGTCCCTCCCTTATTTTCTGCTGATTCAATTCCACGCCGCCTAATTTGTGCGGCTCCCTGACTCTTAAACTGTATTGCTCACGACGACCTTTATAGACTGAAGAGCGAACGGTCCAAATATGCAACAGAACCTAACTAAGCAACCAATAGCAGAAACAAGGAGGCGTGCTCCCTCACATCTGCATGTACAAGGGAGTTTCGGCAGACCTACGAGTCGTCGTCTTCTTTCCTCACGTAAAATGGAAATGGTCAGACCTAACTAAACAACTTAGAGATTTTGAATCGGGGCGACAGAAGTGGAGCGTGACTCAGCGTCGGGTCTTTGTATCTATGTAGCGGGATCATTCGCATTACCATATATGAACGGATCAACAAAAAAATAAAATAAAACAGCGTTACACTCAATGATATGCATCTATACAAGTTCGTAATAACCCGTTTAAATGTTCCCGTGACTATTCATCAATTAAAGGACACTCAACCCTAATAACCTATTTAAATGTTTCCATGATTATTATTTATCAATTCAAGGACACTCAATCCTAATACTGTACAATAAGTCAAAACTTTATACCTTTCACACCTATTCTATAAAGAGGTATAAAACGCATCCATTTCGAGACATATTCCTTTAATCCCTATCATGAGGATATCGATATGGTATAAAACTTTACTTTAATTCAATACAAGCTCATATTCCCAGTCAAGAAATACTACAAAGTAGCTCTATATATAAGTAACACTAGTGTCCAATTTTCCCATAGCAATATCAACTAAATCTTTAGTAGATTCCATGAGAATTCATTCATTTTCTTGCGGTTAAGTTACATTATTTTCACTTACAAAAAAACAAAAAGTAGTCTATACAAACCAATTTTTATTTTTCAATGAATTCGCATAATATCTACGATATTCTCTAACTAATCTAGGCTCAAGAGTAATTTGTACAAAAATACTCTAACTAATCTAGGCTCAAGAGTAATTTGTACAAAAATACTCTACAAGTTATCCCAAACTACACCACTAGTATATCCCATACTACTTAATATCTAGTGCCCAATATCTATAAGAGCTAATAAATATGTGGAATAACCTGTTATATTTTTTTTATATGATGTTTTGAAATTGAGAAAGACAACTAACTTCCTTTTTTATACATCCTTCTCACTAAGAAAAATGGAAAGCTTGGACACTAGGTCTTGAGGAAACAAACTCACACTCATAAATAAAAATTCACACTGATAAATATCTTCAAGCTAATTCTCATCACCATCCAAAACAAAAATCCACAGTCATCTAAACCCTAGCAACAAGAGCATCAAGAATATCTAACTTGAACACTTAAATCATGAACATGACTACCTTTGCAATTTTTCTGAAAATAATGGATATCATAAAAAAACTATCAACAAGGCCATTCAACAATCCACAAACTGAATAGAAAAAATAAAATCTTAAGACACCCCAAAATCACCTTACCCTATATAAAAGGAACTACTAATAAAATAGCAAAAATTATAAACAAGCAAAACATCAATGTTGCTTTAAAGCCCCAAACACCATTAGGAATATAATTGATTCTGTCAAGGATTTAATTGACCCAAAATAACACAAAGGAGTATACTGAATTCCTTGTTCATGTGAGAAAGAATAAATACGTGAAATTGTTTGGAATAAGATTAAAAGAACACAAAATAAACATATCAAGGAATATGGAAACAAAATCTACCCTAGCAAAACATGCATGCTCCTCCTCACACTACATTTGCATAGAAAATGCAAAACTAATTCTAAAAGAAGACCACTATTTAAAGAGAAGAATAAAGGAATCCATTGAAATATAAAAAAGAGCCAACACAATGAACATAGATGATGGTCTAAAACTAAGCAATACTTGGAAGCCTTTATTAAACAAAATTAATAAAAATAATGAATACAAATTAAATTAATTAATTAATTATCATTATTAAATTAATTAATTATCGTTTTGAACCAAAATTAAATTAATTATAATTATGACTCGACATGAAATATATTTCCTTTATATGGCTATTAAAAGCTCAAGCTAATCACGCTCATGCATCTCAATTTTGGACTACAATTCCTTGATGATGGACTCACCTAGAAAGTGTGAAAAGTTGGATAAAAAAACAAATAGGAGGTTCTTCCACATATTTATTAAATAAAGTCACATGTATGGACTCACTCTTTCTCATCTATAGGATCCTTTTCAATCGATGAAAAAAACCTAACAATAGTTACCAATAAGGCATTAGAAGAGGCTAAAACATCAACAGCACCCTTCTTAGAATCAATAAGCCTATTAGAGATATCATTGGATGCATCATCATGAGCATAGTAGAATAACTAGCCTAGGAGGGGTTTTCAAGCATATCATTAATCTCATCAACATTAAACTTCTTCACAACATTTTGTGGTCAACTAACTCAAAACATTTTCTATAATCCTACAATCCCTAAATGGTATCATATATCTCATTCACATGCAACATTAAAATAATATATTTTTTCTTTAAATAATGTTATTCATTAAACAATTAGATATTATCTTCATTGATGAACAAACTTCCTCATGAGGCTTATTTTAAAAAATACTAGAATGGAGAAAAACGTATTCTTAAATTCCGATATTGGTTTTATCCAATCTATTAATATTCTCTTTCAATTCTACATTTACTATCCACCACTTAATTGTATGGGTGATTTGAAAAGAAACTATTTATGTATAAGATGATCATGGTGTCCCTCTAATTTATTCAAAAACAAATGAAAGACACCAATACTTAAATAAGATTTAAAATTTCATGACCATTTACACAATTTATAATTCATCAGTTGAATTTGTCAAAAATACACATTCTAGTAAGTGGTAGATAAAATCAAAAAAATATTATAATAATAGCAAAATAATAAATTACCCAATGTTATAGGCCCTAGCATTAGGGTTTAATTTAAATAACTATAAGCAATGTAACAATAACAATATGCTCTCCCAAAGCTCCTATAACTAAACAATAGAAACATATGTTTACAAATTAATAATGCAACTAAAATGTTATAGAACTCAGGTCTATTTTTCTTCAACAACGGTAATGCCAATTAATAGAGGAATAATTCACAACCATAATAAGCATTGTTTTCATTTCTTATAATACCCAAAACATACAATGTTATCAAAACATCCAATGTTATGTAAAACATCCAAATTTCCTATCAACCATCCTTAATGAGATGACTCCTGGGCTATCTAATGCAATAATATACTTTAATAATCAACATGGCATAACTTTTATATGGATCATACTACTATGCCCTATAACGAATCTAATACTTGAATGATTTTCCAATGATCTCTTTCAATAAATAATTCACTTAAATGACATTTAGCATAGACTAATCATGATTCTATGATCGAGATGATGTTTCACACATTGTTGACACACTTATAACTCCAATGGTTCCTCTTGTAGCCAACTAATATATTATAGTAGTTTATTAATTCTCCTCTTTTTCATATAGTATTTAGTTAACAATGACCTTAGAGCTAATCAATGTATATGAACTCCATAATTTTAGAATTAGGTTTATTTTCTACCACCAATGTGAATAAGCAAAATATATACTAGTAAACACAATCAAATAAAGTGCAATTAACACTTAACCATATATACAATCTTTAAAATGAACATCTCCTTTGCGATAAATGTTTAATAAATAAAAAAATTGATCTCCAAATCTCAATAGAACTTAGGTACAAAAGGTAAAACATGATTAAAAATATATTTAGAGCTTAACATAGTATTAAATCCATAATATACTACTTAGTTATTTAAGGGGTTTTGATCAGAGTGGCTGAGAACAAATTTTTCATTACGTTATGCATGAGATCTTATGCTTATTTTCAATATATTTAGTATCAATTTCCTTAATTTTAAAAGAAAAATTGTTCATTATTTACAAGTGAGAATGTTGAGTCTTATTAGTCTCAACCATTTTAGAGAGATTCATTTTTATTTCACATAATACCAAATCACAATATTCAAGAATAGTTAAAAGTTAAATATGTTACTTCACCTAATTATGCCCATGATACCCAAGGTCAACTAAGTTATAGAGAAGGTTGAAGCTTTTCTAGGTCTCTTATGAGAATAGAGTTTAAGTGGAAAGGATATAACTCAGTTTATGGTCTTACAATGATATTTAAAAATAAGAAAAGGTTGGTTTGTTTCCCCAAAAAAAGTGATTTACTATAAATGGTAAGATAAAAAATATGTCTATATTATTGTTACAATTATTATAAATAAAAATTTGTAATATTTACACTTCTAACATGATATAAGAAGTTATTTTTATATATACATAATATACAACTAAATATATGATAATTTCAAAACATGTGTAATAAATTAGGCGAGTTAGAAAATCTTATTTATAAGTTAAGATCACCATTATATTAATATGAAATACCTTATATTTTTAAATGGTTTAGATAATTTCTCCAATTTGAGAACCATTATGATTGGAATACATGTCATATGGGTTATTATTGGAATGAACATCTTGTTTTTTTTGGAAAATCATGACAAATGACTTAAGGGAAGTTAATTTTAGAAATTATCATGCCATGTGAATTTTTTAATTACTTTTAAGTTGTTGTTGACGAATGATGAGATAATAATGTAAGACAATAAATTGGAAACTAAAATCAAACATATATATAGAATCTATCTCTATGAATGATGTACATAGTGTATATATAAATACATACAAGTAACTGTTGAATTGGTTTCTGGGTATTCTTGGACACTAATAATGACTCACCATAACACAAACCTAATCCCGAGGATTAGCTGTCTAAAATTCTCCCCTTAATCTAAAGGGATGTATCAAAGTCCAAGAATGAGAGCTCAAAATGAAAAAAATGCATCTCATCCAAGAGTTGAATATCACTCAAAAATGATTTACAAAGGATGACCACAAACCTAAGATTATGGTTTTTAAGAGAAAACCACAAACGATACCCACGTTTGTAACCTTCATAGCAGTTCTTAGACCAATAAAAATGTTAACTCTGGAACCAACAATGTAGTTCCTTGAACAATTCTGAATGTGGAGGTGCTAGTTCACAAACAACTCATTCATCAAAAACTGAAGTCTCGTTGGCTACAACTCTAGCTCTAAGTGGTACAGGTTGTAGCTCATGCTCACATGTGGATCTCTGACTTAGGCTCATTTGACAAATATTTGAACTTGTAGCAGATCATTACCAATTCCCCCCATGTCAAATACAGAATGAGAAGAAGTATTCTTCACTGTAAGGTTGGTCAAAAATCTCAAACATATCCTACGGTATGGCATGTAAATATTCTTGGATGTTTTCGACCAATCCCAAGAAGCAATGCATTCGAAATTTGGTTTCTCTCTCGTAGTAATCTTCTTTCTAAAAAATATGTTTGAATGGACATTGCGCTTTCCACAATGCTCACACGGGTGAAGATCAAAAGACTAATATTTCACATGTCCAACTCTATTACACTATTTACATCGATCAATTTTTTCTGGAACAACACCATCTAGAAATCCAACACTACAAAATTGTATAGGTTTAGAAAGATCAAGAATATGAAAAGATACATCCTCAACATCCTAGTTATATCCCAAACCATTTTTGTGTTTGTTATGCGTAATTTCTTCCCACATTCTTATAAAGGTTTTGGGAACTGTGGGTTTCACAATTGTATGCAAATGAATCTTATATATCCTTGCCTAAACATGACTTTTTGTTGCATCTAAATTTGATCCTGAAGTGGCTTCATTACTCTTCGAATGTTATTTGGAATTAGGATGGTCTCGCTGTACTTGAGACTCAATTTAGAGAAATTCAACTGTCTCAAATGCATCATGTTAATGGATTTTGATATCAACAAGACTTACTTTGCTTACATTTACGGTTTCATCACCAGTGGAACTAATGAGATTGTTTAATATATTTAATAAATTTTTAACTTGAACCATTTTAGTCGTTCTCGGGTGTCGGGCTCAACCGAAAATGTACTCATCTTACAAATTAATTCAACAATGTTTTGAAAAAATTCAAACTATTGTAAAGAAAATTATTTCCTCATCTTCCAAAGATTTGAACTTGTGACCTTCAATATACCATATAAATATATAAGCTTTGTTAATCACAATGCCCATTTCTTTGCTTGATATTATGGTCATAAAATCTATAATTTAAACTTAATCAAATTTAAATCAAAGCTAAGATTTGAACTTATGGCCTTCAATATACCATATAAATATATAGGCTTTGCTAACCACAATGTCTTTTTCTTTTCTTGATATTATGCTCATAAATTCTATAATTTAAACTTAATCAAATCCAAATCAAAGCTAATAAAAAAATTATGTTAACTTCTTGTGCATGGGGATGAAATAATGGCTCAGTTTTCAAAGATGGTTGTTTCACAGCCTTGAGAGGCCACGATCAACAGAACTAAGACTGTAACATAATCGAATTCAGAACATTTAGTCATCACTCTTGTATAAATTGTGTGCATCCAAATAGAAAGGGAAGGGAAAAAGAGGATTTAAATTCAGCAACCGATCTCCAAGGGGCAGGCTAGAAAAGGCGTTGGATCCACATGAAAATAGTTAGGCATGTACTGGATAGCTTTTCGTGACTGCACTTGAATTAAACAGATCACTGATGCATGTCTTAACTTGAAAAATTCGCAGCAGTCTCGATCTTGACCTTCCAACTTGTCGACCACCTAATTTAGTAAGCCCAACACATCATCCATGGTTAAAAAAAAAAACCCTTGATCTAATTAAATTCAATGTAGGAATTTACAGGGTAAGTTCCACAGAAAGAATACCAAAAGGACACCGCTCACAACCAGATCTCAAATCAATACACCAGTATTTTTGACGTGGTTAAAACCCTCAGAGTGCAAGGAGGGAAACAGTCCACGGCCTGTCCCAACGTGGGTACTACAGGCAATTTATTAATCAAAGAATGAAAATTTACATAAGCTTCTCTCATGCACGGATTACCCGAACAATGACCCTCCATGCGCTTTAAATAGAACTCATGGACCAATCGGGTGTCAAGCCACGGATCAAGTGTCGGTAATACCGAGGTGAGAGTGAACCGTCGGATCACTACATATCGTGACCGTCGGATTGTAAGTTACAAAATGTACAACGGTAAAGAAACACACTTTACCTAACTCTAACCTAACTCTATACTAGACCAAGTTGAACTTAACTATATCCTATGTGTCGGAATATCCTAACATCCCCCCTTAAGAACAACTTGGGATAGGATTGAAGGATTTACAAATATGACACAATAGGAGAAGGAAGGAGGCACTAGAGCCTATCCCCCCTTAGTGACAACTTCCTGAACTCCAAGCATATATCGAAGTTTAGTGAACTTCGCCTCTGTGAGAGCCTTTGTGAAGATGTCTGCAACCTGATCATCTGTTGGACAATATTGCACTTCAAGAACATGGTCATGAATGAGCTTTCTGATGAAGTGCATGTGTAGTTCAATGTGTTTGCTGCGCTGATGCTGGACTGGATCTTTGCATAGCTGAATGGCACTTTGATTATCACACCAAAGTGTGGTTGAATGCTGCTGCTCAAAGCCAAACTCTGATAGGATCTGACGAAGCCACAAGGCTTCCTTACTAGCTTCCACGGCACCACGATACTCTGCTTCTGCTGACGAAAGAGAAATGGCAGCCTGTTTCTTACAAGCCCATGTAATAGGTCCTGAACCAAGAGTGAAGACATAACCGGCAGTAGACTTCCGATCATCAGGGTCACCAGCCCAATCAGAATCAGTGAAACCAACTAACAGAGGAGCTGCTTTGGCACTGTAATGAATCCCAAACTGTACTGTACCTCGAACATAACGAAGTATTCTTTTAGCTGCTTTCCAATGACTTTCACGGGGGTTTTGCATAAAACGCGCAACAAGGCCAACAACAAAGGAAAGATCAGGACGAGTATGGGTTAAATACAGGAGTTTTCCGACAAGTTGACGGTATAAGGTAGCATCAACTTCAGGAGAGGTACAAGAGACTGAAAGTTTGACTCCAGACTGAAAGGGAGAAGGGGCTGGCTTACAGTCTTCCATGTGAAAATGACGAAGAATATCACAAGCATACTTGGACTGGGAAAGGAAAATACCCTCTTGGGATTGCAAGACTTGAAGACCGAGAAAATAGTGTAAATGTCCTAAGTCTGTCATTTCAAATTTCTTTTTAAGGCTGGACTTCACATGGTTTATAAGGTTGGGATCACTACCAGTAAGAATAAGATCATCAACATAAAGAACAAGGATGATAAGAGAGTTGCCCTCTTTCTTGGTGTAGACAGTATTGTCAGAATGACACCTAGAAAAGCCAGATTCTAAAAGAAAGCTATCCATTTTGGCATACCAAGCCCGAGGAGCTTGCTTGAGGCCATAAAGGGATTTCTTAAGTCGACAAACAAGGCTGGAGTCTGTTTGTATGAAGCCAATGGGTTGTTCCATATAGATTTCTTCCTGCAAGTCCCCATGCAAGAAGGCAGATTTAACATCCATCTGATGGACTTCCCATTTTAAAGAGGCAGCAAGGGAAAGAACAAGGCGGATGGAGTTCATTTTGGCAACAGGAGAAAAGGTTTCAGTGTAGTCAATGCCTTCAACCTGTGAAAAGCCCTTAGCAACGAGACGAGCTTTATGTTTATCAACTTTCCCATCTGGTCCATACTTGGTTCTGTAAACCCATTTACATCTAACAAGTTTGCGTCCCTTTGGTAGAGGAACAAGATCCCATGTATCATTTGTCATCAATGAATGATATTCTTCATTCATAGCTGCTTCCCAATGTGGATGGCCTGAAGCTTCTGCAAAAGTGTCAGGATCATGATTTACTGGAGCTTGAGCCAGTAAAGAAGAGGCTCTTTCAAACTGAGAACGTGTACGTCGCTGATCTGTAGGATCACCGGCAAGATCACCTGCTGCATCCCGAGTGGCACGGACCCATCTTGGAAGTTGAGGATCCTGAGAAGGTGGGGGAGGATTATCATCCTCGCTTTCATCATCTGAAGAAGAAATGTTTTCAAAGATAGAAGAGATAGGAAGAGGTGGCACATCCGCCGGACTAGGCTCGCAGGCCGATTTATTTTCATCAAATTTTACATCTCTTCTAATGATAACATTTTTGGACTTAAATGGAATAAGTCTATAACCTTTTACATCTTCAGAATATCCAACAAAAGTACATTTCTCACTTTTAGGTTCTAAAGCTTTATGCTTTTCATCTGGAATATGGGCCCATGCTTCACTTCCAAACACACGAAAGTGACTTACATCTGGTTTAATGGAACTCCAAGCTTCTTCTGGAGTGATATTCTCTAGAACCTTAGTAGGAGTGCGATTGATTATATAATTTGCACAATTAATTGCTTCGGCCCAAAAACTAAGACTGAGTCCTTTAGATTGCAGCATACAATTAGCCATTTCCTTTAAGGTGCGGTTTTTCCTTTCAGCTACACCATTTTGTTGTGGAGTGTATGGAACAGTATGTTGCATTTGAATTCCATTTTCGGTGCAAAAGTTGATGAATGTGTTTTTAACATATTCTCCACCATTATCAGTTCTTAGCTTAAGAATTTGATGTCCAGATTGTTTTTCAACAAATGCTTTGAAGGCCAAAAAAGTGGTAAATACTTCGCTCTTGAGTTTTAAGAAGTATACCCAAGTGCGTCTGGAGAAATCATCAATGAAAGTTAAGAAGTACTTGCAGCCAGAGAATGAAGCAACAGGAAGAGGACCACATAAATCACTGTGCACAAGCTGTAAAGGGGCTGAGGCGTGCCAAGAGGCACGTTTGTCAAAACTGTCCCGATGATGTTTTCCGAGTACACATCCGGAACAAACACCATCTCTGCAAGATACCATAGGAAGACCTGTCACCATATTTTCTTTACATAGATGCTGAAGGGAGCGATAGTTTAAGTGACCAAATCGCTCATGCCAAAGTTTGCTCACTTCATCATTATGAGCAACAAATACTGAGGGAAGATTGGATGACCCAAAGTTGTGAAACTTATACAACCTTTTGGAATCATCAGCAAGACCAGTAGCTAGAATCTGTTTAGGATCTTTTAGATCCTTGATTACAACATCATGAGGTGAAAATTCAACAATTTTACCTTCACCTGAATGAGTTATCTGATAGACAGATAGAAGGTTGCAGGATAAGGTTGGAACACATAATACATCATTAAACTGACCATTGTCTAGATGAACAGTTCCAGTCCCTACAACATTAAGAGATCTATCATCACCAATATATATATTTTTGGTGTTACAATCATTTAAAGAAGAAAACATGGCTTGGTTTTTGGCCATGTGACAAGAGGCTCCAGAGTCAATGAGCCACTCATGAGAATGAGAAGAAGAAGAAGATACATTTAATGCATAACCAGACTGAGATGATTGACAATGAGATGCAGAAAGTGCCATTCCGGAAGTTGAAGTTGAAGTAGGCTCCACATGGATGTTATGTTTCTTCATTGCGGCTTCCAAGGCTTCCATCTTCTTAAAGCATTTAGATTCTAAGTGGCCATCTCGATTACAAAAGTTACAATGTCTATCAGTCTTCTTCCATTTGTTTTTATTGGTCTTATCATTTTGCTGAAATGATCTTTCATTTTGAGGCTGAAATGGTTTAGGACCATTCTTTTGAGGATATGACTTCTTAGGATTCTTTGAATTTGGTTGCTGCTGGGCGGCTAACGCTTTCGTGGAAGAGTTTCCAAGATTAAGAAGACCAAGGTGTAAGAGTTTTTCTTGTTCTCTTATTAAGGAATCACAAAAGGAGTCAAAGGAAGGGGGCTTGTAGTCTTGTCCTTGACAAATGAAAGCTTCTCTTGTAGAATGGAAAGTGGAAACAAATACAGAGTAGGCTGGTCCCAACTTAGTAAGGATGGAATAAATAAGGTTACCATCGTCTTTCTTAACTTTAACACCTTCCAGGAGATATCTAAGGTTCTTGAATTTGGACAAGAAATCTTCAATGCAAGAAAAATTATTAGGATCCAAAGTAAGCAGCTCATTTTCAAGTTGATGGGCTCTAATTTCATTTTTAATCCCAAAAACTTTAGCAAGTTTTTCTAATGCTTCATGAGGAGTCTCAAGTTCCGCAATGTGGAATCTAAGATCAGGAGAAATAGACATCCCTATCAAACCACGTGCTTGATCTTGTCTATTTTCCCATTTTGCCGCCTTGTCTTCATCTTTTGGTTTCTTCTCTTGGTCTGTGGCTATTCTGAAGAGACCTTTACTTCTAAGTAAATCTTCGATGTAGGCTACCCATTGGAAGTAGTTAGTGCTGTCAAGAATGACTTGGCATGGGCTTTCCATTTTTAAAAAAAAACTGAAGCTGAAGATGCTGAAAGTAGGTGTTCCAATGGATAGATCTCGAAAAAATAGGCGGTTTTAAAAAAAACGGCTCTGAAAAAGGCTTCCGGATGAAGAAGTTATGGCTTTTTGAAAAATAATTGTTGAAGTAGCCGGCAAAGTGCGCGAATGTGCGGGAATGAAAAAAATCCGCCCCCACAAAATGGAGACTTGAACCCAAGACCTCTACTCTCTTAAAATAGCTTTGAACCAATTGATCTATACAAAAAATTTGAGAGAGAGAGAGAGAGAGAGAGAGAGGGGGGGGGGGCCTCGGTTTGCGTGCTTGCCTTGAGAAAGCTCTTTTTCCCTACAAAACACAAAACACAAAACCCAACACGAATATGCAAAGAAAAACGAACCTTGCGGCTCGAAGTTAGCTTTAGCCAAAAAACTAGATATTTTTCTCAATGTTTCTGATTTTCCGAGATCACACTAAGGTGCAGGGAAAAGAGCATACGCATGAGAAAAATCCTTCCTTTCTGTTTCTGATTTGCCCAGATCGCACAGAGTCGCAGGGCAAAGAGCATACGCAGAAATGAAAGGTATAGATCCGGTTAAAAAAAAGGCTAAATAAACTGAGACCGAAATAAGCAGAGAGAAAATAACAGTAAACTGCAAAAAAAACACTGTATACCTCCCGATCTGAAAAATGACGCAGCTAGGGCTACCGGAAACCTTTTCGCGTGAAACGAAAGGGGTTCCTCACTGGAACAGATGCTCCGAACGCAACAGAGCAGTCCTCTCGGCCCGAAAGCAGTCAGAAACAGCAGATCTAGGAAACGACAGCCGCATGCAGTTCTACCGGCTTCAGATTTGGATCACCAACGGACGCGGCCCTCAAATAGCTCTGATACCATGTAGGAATTTACAGGGTAAGTTCCACAGAAAGAATACCAAAAGGACACCGCTCACAACCAGATCTCAAATCAATACACCAGTATTTTTGACGTGGTTAAAACCCTCAGAGTGCAAGGAGGGAAACAGTCCACGGCCTGTCCCAACGTGGGTACTACAGGCAATTTATTAATCAAAGAATGAAAATTTACATAAGCTTCTCTCATGCACGGATTACCCGAACAATGACCCTCCATGCGCTTTAAATAGAACTCATGGACCAATCGGGTGTCAAGCCACGGATCAAGTGTCGGTAATACCGAGGTGAGAGTGAACCGTCGGATCACTACATATCGTGACCGTCGGATTGTAAGTTACAAAATGTACAACGGTAAAGAAACACACTTTACCTAACTCTAACCTAACTAGACCAAGTTGAACTTAACTATATCCTATGTGTCGGAATATCCTAACATTCAACAACGACTCTTAGATGCCACCAATCTGCTCCTTTAAATTTGAAGCTTAGTGTAAAAAGAAGTGGCATGATCCTCTATATTCTCCTGTAGATATTTCTTCAACAAAATATTTGCATTTTGACTACTCACAAATGTACATTTTATTTACCAAAATAGGAACTCTCCTCCAGTGGCAGTTCAATTTTAACACCAAAACAACCGTCTGCTCTCAATGTCATTCCAATCACACTTTCTATTCTTGTTCCATTGAGAGCCAAGTTCAATTTGATAAACAAAGAGGCTTTGCCCAAGAAGAGAGACATGAGTATGCGCATTGCAGTTAGAAACAAAACACGCATAATAAAACCAACTTACTTTTCAATTCATGAAATTTCTATGTTGGTCATTCACTGGTCTGCAACTCCATTGCAATGACTTCAAATGACTTCTTCAGCGACAAATGCTGCAAAAAATTGTTGACTTGAGGCTGGACAGGTTCAAATGATAATGAGAATAAAAAACCTATCGTTTTGTAAATGAAATTAATGATCGTCTATGAGATTTAACCAAAAAACTTTGAATAAAATTTTGTTTGAAGCAATGCACATTTGCGTTAAGCATGGCAGCAGAAGAGCCATTCCCAAATCAACTGCGTCATTAATTTGAATACAGGTACGATCTTAACCGCTGGTTAGCACGATACCTCTGCAACCTTGCCTCTGTTCTTCTCTTCCTTGGGCGAATATTTAAAATGGCATGTGGAAAACGCTAGGTCGTTTTTTTGCAGAAAAACCACAATAAGATATCTACCCTTTTTTGGCCCTCCTTTTTTTATTATTATAAAAATATATTGTAAAAAATCAAACCATTCCTCTTCGTTTCTTTTATTACAAATTCCTCCTTTTAAATGAAAACGTGTATAATTACTCCTTTTAAATAAAAACTTGAATAATTACTTTAAGAATGCGTAATCATATAATCCAATAAACATATGTGTGATTATCACATAATCAAATCTACCTTAAAACTGTGAACTTTTACAATGTGAAATTTGTACTCATATAATCCAATAAACATATGTGTGATTATCACATAATCAAATCTACCTTAAAACTGTGAACTTTTATAATGCGAATTTTGGACTCGGATGAACCTCAACTGGCCTCTGGAACGGCATGGCTACCAACCCAGCATTGGTGGACTAAACATGCTGATATGTGGCAGTCTCAAACACTTACATCTTGGTGATTTTGATGAACAGTGATAAGTATTCCTTATGGAGTTTTTATTGATGTTTTGAAAACTTTAGAAGATCGATCAAACCCTTTGTCATGTCTTTAAAACCACTCCAATATTTGCAACAAAAAATATTTTCCCAAAAATCTATTGGGATTAACAAGAAGAGAGATCACCTCGTTCACAAATTGGATTGCATAAGTTTAAGGCTCATTCCATTGTCCTTGAACAAACTGTCAAAAGAAAACTTCAAACATCTGAGATAAGCACCCAAGAAGGGCACACAACTAGTGGCTCAATTCTCTAAGGTCATAAAGAGGTGGTTCAACTTATTCAACCCATTCTGGTACCACTGTAAGACAACAAACTGGAAACCAAACTCAAACATATATTAAGAATTGATTATATGAATGAAGTAAATAATATCCATATAAATATATACAAGAAATGGTTAAATAGTTTCTGGGTCTTCTTGGACTCTAATAACCACTTACCATAACACAAACCTATTTCCTAGGATTAGTTGTCTAACAAATAAAATCTGTCTATTTTGTTCCTTCATTGAATTTGAGAAACCTAAATTTGCTAAAGTTTTTAGAATATTTTTTAAAGGAGATAATAATATTTGAAAGTTGTTTTAGATATGAGAACTACAACGATGAGATCGTACCAGAAAAAGAAAATTATTGTTAAATTAAAGAGTAATGAGGATTGTTTAGAAGAAATTAATTATAGTACTAGAATCAAATAAGATTTTCACTTGTCATCTATCCTTGTTTAGAACAAATTGACATGATAGAGACATGTTTGAAAGAAAAAGATTACAATGACACTATTTTAGTTAGGATAATTATCACTATATCGTTTTTCTGTAATCTAGAAGCAATTATGATCTTGTAAAACAATTGAGACCTTTCAAACCTTTTTACTTTAGTGTTGGTATTTTTACTTTAGTGTTGGTATGTTAATAAATATTAATAATAATGAGGTTATGTATAATCAAATGCAAAAATATTAATTACCGTAGTTTCACCAACAATGACCACAACTTAGAGGAGGTTAATGCATATAAGTGTTTTAGTGTTGACGTGCATCCCAAACTCAGCTATGATCATAGTGTGGAGAAGAGGATTAATGGAGGGTCCAAAGCCTAATTTATTGTTAAAAAACTATAAAATGGATTTTTTTGATATGCGAGAAAAACTTGAAAAAGACTATAAAGAAATGGAAGAAATGGATTTCTGGATATGGAACAAAAGGTAAGAAAATTTTAATAATCTTATTATCCCAATTATCCTCTATTTCGAGAAAGACTGGTTAAGAACGTTCTTAATTAATCGTAGAGGAGGACCAAGCATATCCAAAAAGTTTATCATCAACATTGTAAAGGAAAATTTAAAACACTTTGAGAAAATAGAATTTGTTATCATTTGATATTGTGAAAGTAGATAAAAATTACTCTCTTAGAATACTCTTTTTAGGTGTAAATTAAGTCTAAATTCCCCAATATTAACTATATTAATGATAATCATGAAAACATAAATAAATTAAGAATTTTTTTTTACAATGGATTATATAAAACATATTGTTAAATTAGTTAAAAGCTAAATATATATTAAAGTTTTATCTTACAGAAAGAAGTTCTACAATATATTTTTTATAATAGAAAAAAAAAGAGTTAGATGAAATGTATAATTTAATATAAATCAGTATAGATCTATTTTAACCACAGATCTAGCTAGAGCGAATAAGATCAAATGTCTTGAAGTGAAAAAAATTTCTAGAGTGAAAAGTTTGAGTAAAATGTTTGCACCTCGACAAATTTGATAAAATTGATCAAAATTTACTTAGACATAAAATAGTGAGATTGCTCAAAAATTGATCGAAATTTTGTTTAGAAATAAAATAGTGAGATTTCTCAAAATGTTTTAACTGCCAATAATTTTTTTTTTTTCAATTCCTTCATATAATATATATAGAGTTCTTTTTTTAACTTTTAACAACATTATTTCTCTATAAAGTTGATATAAGATCATGTTGTTCCATATGGACATCTAAATATTTTATTTATGGTTTAGATTGAGAGTCAAATATTTTTACCATTTCTCCTTAGTATGAACACTAAGAGTGAGATTATTGATGTTTTATTATTCTTTTAATTAAACATGTATATTCATTTTTTCTTTTTTATTATATCCTACATGAAATATTTTATTTATGGTTGAGAGCGAGTAAATTTTATTTTTTTAAATATATTGAAAATAAACATACTTATAGTGGCTTAATAAAATATCTAATATTTTTCTTAACTAAAAATAAATATAAAATAAAAAATATACAATAAACTTTTAAATAAACATAATATATTACTTGTAAAGTTAATAAATTGTACATAACTACATGGAAAATATATATTTATAACATGAAATTCAACTACAATAATTTTGAATTAATGTAATTATAACACATGTTAACATTGCATATATGAAAAATATGAGAATATATTTTTATATTAAATACATTAAATTTATATAAAAAATTATTTTTTAATTATATATATATATATATAAAACATCCTGAATGCTAACAATTTTAAATACATTTTTCCAGAAACATTTCCTTTTAAAACTTGTACTTTTAAGATTAGTAGAAATATACATTGGTTATTTTTATATAAATTAAATAAAAATACTATAACAAAAAATACATTTATTCAAATTATTAGCAATGATGTTCATAAATAATAATAAAGAAACACTATTACATAAAGGGGGATCTAAGGTAATATTTGAGACAATTTTTGGGTAAATTGTCTTAACTTGAGACAAAAGAAAAACTTGTGTATTGTCTTTAAGTGGGTGCCTCACAAATTATTGTCTTAAAGATTATTGCCTTAAAGATTATTGTCTTAAAAAATATTGTCTTAAAGATATTGTCTTAAAAAATATTGTCTTAAAGATTATTGTCTTAAAAACTTGTCTCTATAAAGAAAATATATAACACAAGCATTATTGTCTCTTAGGAGACAATTTCATTTTTGTCTCTCTTGAGACAATTTCAGTTTTGTCTCTCTAGAGACAATATTCGGATTAGAGACATCGTGTCTTTAATATTAGCTATTGTCTCTCTAGAGACAATAATTAATTTTTTTTATTTAAAGATCACTTTTGTCTCTCTAGAGACAATATAAAATAATGGATCCAGAAATATGTCACCATTGAAATAAATCGATATAAAAAATATTTAATTAAAAATAAACTACAAAATTATTGATTAATTGATGTTAGTGCATAGTGGAATCGAACCACCAACCTCTTGCTTGTAAGGGAGGCGCTCTTCGATTGAGCTACCACACTTTAAAGAATTACATGAAGAGTTATGGAAATCCTAAAAACTACATTTATAGCCATTGATTTCAAAAAAAGAAAATTTGACACATGATCTATAATCTTTATAAAAACTATAATCATGTGGACCATATTTTTAACTTACTAAAACTAGCAATTGCCCCAAAAGGTGCAAAGAGAGGTGGATTATATCTCTAGCAAAAAATTTCAAAATCTTATATTAGTATATAGTTAAATGTTCATGTATACAGGCTATCTTGCTATAGTGGCATATCCATGTGTTGGGATTTCATTCCATGTTAAGACTTCTTTTTGTTCATCTTCTTCTCCACACATGTATGTGTCTATTATTGTCTATATGCACCCATATAAAATTCTATAACAAAATGTCTTGATTTTCAAACGTAAAACAAACAGAATTATTATTTGTGAATCCACAATCTGCGATTGAGTCATTATCAATGCAAAAGAAATGAAATGGATTGGATATATTCTCTTTCACCTTTGCAAGAAATTTTCCCTGCTTAAAAGTTAATAGACCTGGAATATGGTTTTCCTTTTAATTTTAAGCTAGATATATTCATGGCTCCATCCTAGCTCCACAATTATTCGGGGCCCTCTATGGCTTGGGAGTTCCACACCAGCAATTTTTTATGACAGTGAAGAGTACTAATGACCAGGAACATGTGCTAAAAATGTCATCTATGTTTCTGCTAAATGCAAAGATATATCATGATAATGAAAAAAAAAAAAAACAAGTTTCTTATTAAACAAGTGGATGTTGATTATAAAAAGGAGAGGATGACATAATGGAAGAGAAACTACTCTTTAGTAGCCAGTGCCTAGAAACCATGGCACACACTCAACAAAATAGATAAGCATAACATGTGAAAAGTTGCAAACTATGAAATGTAAAGGAAAAGGACAAAGAACTGCTTACCACAATTGCTCTAGTAGGATCTATCCACCAGTACAAAGTAGTTGCAAGAATAGCAGCAATCAGATCAATTGTGTTGGTGATCACATAAAAGAAATGATCTTGAGCATATACCTTCACAATCTCATTAGTAAAACTTCGACAATACATTATGAGGAACAACTTCACATAAGTAACTGAAACCATAATTCTAACCACCCAATCCCATTTGTCACCATCTAGAGATAAACCATCCTCTTGTGGAAATTTGGAAATAGAGTTGACAAAAGTTAATTCCTTGTGTGCAAATTGAAAAAATAGTATGTCTCTCAAAATACAATAAACAAAATTATGACCATAAGGTACATGATAGAGCAATCAATAGTATGATATGAAGCATGGAGAAGCAAATCCATGGTTAATACGAGCTAAATATCAGGGTAAATTTTAAGACAAGGAGTAGGATTATAACTACGCAAAAAATAACGAGAGTATGTAAAATGATTTATTAAAAACAAAATTGTAAGACTTAGCATACAAGTAGGTCCTGAGAGGGGTGGATGGGTTTTTGGTATTTGGGTGTTGCAAGCCCATGTTTCCTTTTAATATATATTCATAATACTAGAAGTTGTAAATAAAGGGGTCCTTGCAAGAGTTTATGTCAAGATAGGATGGTTTCTACTAATGGCCATACAAGAAAACAAGTCAGAAAGCTTTTAATCTATAGTTGAAAAATAGAAAGCAATTTTGCTATATATCAGAAAATATATAAAACCATAAATGCAAGCTTTACAAACTTAGTTTTCCTGTAAGAGATTATAGAAACTTCAAATGTAAAAAATAAAATGTCCAAATAACTATTCTAATTTGACATCATAATGCAAAATTCAGAGTATCTTACAGCGCACTCAGGCTCACCAAACCTCTTTGGTAGTGAACCAACAACATGTTTGACCTACAAAATCAAGAGCATATAAATCTATTAATGTCTAAAATGGAGCCCCAAAAAAACCTTATTCATTCTAAGGGAGGTTATTCTTTAATGCAATTCATACCTTATACAAGTAGAAAGATTGCACAATAAATAAGCAATGAAGTAAAAGGCTGAAGCCTAACTAACAAGTGCATTATGATGTTATGGCAGGAGGAGGTTGCATGGAAAATTCACTCAACTAAAATCTCGGAACAAAGAAAGACATGAGATGATATGGATCTATAATCTCTAAATAAAATTCCAACTAAACTGGATATGTTCACCACTTCCCATATAAGTTTAGCTTCCATCTTCATGCAACATCAATTTTAGTAACAACGGGCATGACCTCTAGTAAGTGTGCTTCAGTTTATGTAGGTTGGTTTGTGGTCTAGTAGAAGCTTGATGTGAGTCTACTCCAACTAACCGAGGTTTGATTCTCAGTGTATGCATGGTTGGGCATCCCCAAAGTGACACATGCTAAGAATTTTGCACCCATTGAGGCCAAAATTTGTATATAGTTCATTCAAAAAAATAAAAGAGGAGGGGTTGCTTCAATATGTATTTAAGTTGGGAGGGAGGGAGTGCCTCGGAAAGTAGTTGTTGTAGAGAAAACAAAAAGAAACAATACCAAAGCATGATATAAACATGGTAAAAAATCTTAAGCCAATCACCTAGCCATGTGGATGGTCTTTCTTTTTAGACCATGTATATTGTGGTTCATATGCATCCATAGTAATTTCAATATCTCTTGAACCATCCATTGAATGTTGGTTAATATTTGATGACCCTAGAATGATGTACTCATCATCTACAAGCATACCTTTTGAATGGACATAAATCATGAAACGACGATTTTTATAGCCCGAGCCTGTCACATAAAGAATGTCAATAAAATTTGAAGGACTTGACATCCAAAAGGACAATATGATATCAATTTCAGTAACAGTAAAGATTCATCAATTTTGAACTGAAATTTTTTTAAGTCAGTTGGACACTTGAAAGTGACTAAACTAAATGTTATTTTGTAAAGTACAGGAGAAATCCATTTTCTTCTAAAGGTATCTAACACAAAATATGATATAAGGAAAATTAGTAATTGAGGACAAAATAGATCATTTTATGTAGAGCAGTTGAGGAAAAAAAAGTCTGGATAAATTACATGATGTTTATTTTCTATAACTGCACTTGCAGAAGGTGCTTCATTATCATCCCTTACTTCACAATTCCCAAGACAAAATAAGTTCAAATAATCCTGAGGATGATATGTCTTTTCCAAACCCGCTTCTTCCAATGCCTTGAAAACAGTTTGATATGTCATCTGCATAGTCTATCCCTGCAATGCCAAATAAAATCTTAAGATACAAAATTACTGAGTTCTTAAAGCATAAATATTTTATCATTGTAATATGTAGGTCCAATATAAATGTATATTTATTGAAAAACCCAACAAATTAGTTCAACCAAATATCTCCAATGTTGTTGGGCATTTGGCTAGTTCTGTGCCAATAGGTGACCAGTTCAAATACTCCTGGGTAAGTGTGCTAGTCTACACTGATGAGTTTACTAGGGATGCCATCCATGAATGTGAAGAAGTATTTTTTTTTTTAGATTTTCCCATGAGGTTTAAAAATTCAGGGACTGATTACATATCATATTAAATGGAAGACGAAAAATAATGGATGAAAACACAAACTAACTTGAGTACCTCACTTCCATCAACATTCTCCTCTGATTTTAAGGTTGCCAACCTATCTTTTGGATGGTGGAACTTGCATTTTGAACCAAATTTGCAGATGCCAATTTTCATATAGTACTGAGTTCAATAATATGAAAATCAACAACACAACAAAAAGCTAAATTAAACAACATCAAAAGAAATCAAACATTACAAACAAAAGCTAAATTACAACAATATCATAAGGATGTGTGCTATGACAAAATAAAATAAAAATTATCTGTTTAAGTTATAGGACACTCAAGCTCGCCTGGCCTCTTTAGTGGGGACTCACTGCTTGTGGAAATAGATGGCACCTGGAGCCACACAAAATATGTAAAATTATTGGTCCCATCAAAATTAATCATGTATTATAAAATGGAATAGCCTTGTTGCCGACCTTACAAGATTGGATATACTGAATCAAAAGTTACAACAACCTGACAATTTACTCGGGCATTCTTTAGATTGAAATTTACAATAAACATGTATATACCCAACAAGAAGTTCATCTGATAACACTGCAAGTAGTAGTTCAATATGGGGCTAGAAAAAACAATCAGAGCTACAAATCTGTAGGTGGGAAATAATAGAGACAACAAGACAACAATAACTATAAGGCTATTATTCTTGCTACAATATGAATGTCAAGGGTGAAAAACCAATTGCGTAAGGATGGTAAGAGCCATACCATATGAGAGAATTACAATTAAGCCCATGATTGGGAATTTTATTTGTTAAAGGAATAAATGTTTCATAGAAACAAATTACTCCCTAATACAACTGAAATGTGCTATCTAAAGCATAAGTTTAGACACACTATTTAGGTGAAGATAATCCTAATACGTTGATATAAAAATTTAATAACATATTAACACTTGCATGTGGTAATCAATTTCCACAACACAGCCCACACAATCCACTAATAACATATCACATTAATAAGTTTGCTAGACTCGAAGAAAGATGTCTATTTACTTCACAAACACAAATGTGTAATCAAGTGTGCTTATCTTTATTATCTACATTTTGATGCTAATCATATTGGCACACACACAAAAATAGTAACAAGTACTATAATAAAATTTCAAACATATAATTGTTGCGATATCCAAGGATCTGTCAATTTAATCTAGTCCAAGTGAAACGAATTACTCCCTAATACAACTGGGATGTGTTATCTAAGCATAAGATGAGACATGTTATTTAGGGGAAATAATCTTTATTCCTTGATATAAAAAATTAATAACATAATAACACGTGCATGCAGTAAAAATTGCCACACATCCCACAATCCACTTATAACATATCACATTAATAAGTTCGCCACACTAGAAGAAATATGTCTATTTATTTCACAAAAACATAGACACGTAATAAAGTGTTCTTATTCTTATTATATCCATTTTAGGGCTAATTGGATTGGCACACAAAAACAATAACAATACTACAAACAAGAAAAATACTACAAACTATAATCTGCCCATATACAATGGACTCTTGCTAAATTGATTTATGTGCTTCTAATTTGGATTTTTCATGCAAACAGTAAGATAGAAAGTGATTCTTGTAGGCTTAAAATTACGAATTCATCCACCTGTATCACAGTCTCAACGTACTATATATAAAGTACTGATGGATAAATGCTGGAATGAGAATTTCACATGGGATGCTACTATTTCACCCATATTACATAGTCTCAATGTATACAAGCCATCTGTTGCTATATATGAATTGTTGATGGATGAATGTTGTTCTTTTTTTAATGCTATATATGGAACTACCACTAAGGGTTGTGTGTAATTATTGTAGCAGTTGCATAATAGTTCACTATGATTTGGATGCACATCTTCCTAGGTTTTCCCTGTATAGTGACTATTGTTCAATGGGTGATGCTATGATTAAATGCAGAGCATAAGTGAATGCCTTTTTGTCTTGATTAATTTCTCTAGTGTCACTTTCCTGACGAGAGTTGATATGCATGGAATGTCTTATAGTATGCCATAATTGTATGAATGTTCTATATATTAATGGGCTACTTAATAATTAGTCTATTGCCTTAGCCTCCTTGGAAATACGAAACGTATACATTGTAGTTGAATGCCAAATTTTGTCCACATGGAGGGTGCTTCTTTCTTATTAAAGTAGTGTAGAAATTCACTTATGTATTTCATGTGCCTCCATGAGATGATTTAGCATTTCAGTGCACAGAATCATGCATACATGTATAGTTTATTTTTCACTATGAATAATACCAACCTGTTTTAGTAAGATGTCACAAAATCATGGAGTTCATAAGAACGCTAGAGGTATGAGTATCCATTAGGATGACATATTGGTCTACTTTTCTTGGGCGGAGGTAGGTATTTGGCTTTCAGGCACATCACTACAGAACCATTAAATCTCGTGAAGCTCACATCTAGTTTCTCTATTTCTAGTTTGTAAGGGCAAGACCCAAGTTAAATTTATTAATGATGATAATAGAGCTTCAGAAATTGTATCGTAAATGTATTAAGGTTGTTGGAAATTGTTCTTAAGAGATCAGCTAAATTTTCCTCAAGTATTAATTTTTAGGACACACATCCTAGTGCGTCACATGTTCAACAGACATGGGGCCCCTAAGGGACCTGTCCTGTTACTTAGGATCTTATACATGGTAACATGCTCCTATAAGGTCTCATTACACATTGCTCTATATAATGTGCTGACAAGGATTCTTTCCAGATTGACTATCGTATATGAGCCCTTGACACTAAAGCTTATTAAATTATATCATAATACAAAACTGAAAAATATGACTTTGAAAAGAAAGAAAATAGTTGATCTAAGGCTCATAGCAGTAAGATTCAACCATATTATCTTGTGCAGTAATGAAATTCCACCACAGTATGAAATTCATATTATTATATTTTTTGTACAACCCAGGTACAATATGGTCAATCTAATTACTGAAATTATAAGCACCAAAAAATAAACCTCACAAATATTTAAAAAAAATGCTTGATGTATAAACTAAATTGTAGAATTTTCAAGAAGTTTTTTTTTAATTTCTAGTTGGATTAAGAATCCTATAATACTAAACAACATGGTAATAAATGGGCTTGAAGTAATGCCACTACAAGCGTTTTTCCAATAACGTTATATCTTGTAAACATCTACCTTTTTCCAGGATATCAATAGGATATTAACAAAAATATTGTTGAACTCAGATTCGAGGATAACTCCATTGGGGTCTTGAAACATTGACATGGGAAGAACCGATAAACAATTATAAAAGTCAGCAAAAGCTCAGAGAATCTTGAAAAATGAACAGAACTTGATTTGTTTTTAATTCATTTCCTAATCCAAAAAAGTATCTCTATCATCGATTAAACACCATGTTTCCCCTCTATTGGCACATTGAGCTAACTCTCACTAGCAAAATCAAAAGCTGAGAAAAAATTATCCTAAAAAAAAACATTTTACAAAAAGGTTTGAGCCCTATCAAAATAGTTTCTAGAAAATATCACTAATGACTTGGCCAAATCACAACCTTCTCAATAAATAGTGAGTCAGCCAGGCCTTTTAGAACAATTTTTTGGCAGTAATTTCTTGTTTCGCATTACAAAACAGCTTAATAAATAAGAACAAAAATCACGAAGGAATAATTCACAAGAAAAAATAACCAACCATAGCTAAAAAGGACATATGGTATACTTATCCGAGAAAGTTATAAAATTCAATGGCTATAAAATTGTACAAACAGAAATTGAGAGCTATAACCAACACCAACCTTGAATCACCCACATACCCACATCCCAATGCCCAACTGTAATGGCCCATGGGTCAAATTTCAACTTACTCAAACAAATTTTCAAAGACAACTTGCTCCAAATGGTACCAATCATGTTTTACTTTCAAGGAAACTGACCCAGAAATTGCCTACAATGGTCACTTTGACCTGCAAAGCCTAGTTGACTTATTGGTGCTTAATCAGAACCAAAAAATCTTATAATTAGCCCTAAAACTCAATTGGCTTACCCTAAAACACGATTGGCTTCTTACTGGTTGATCACAAATACATTTTATAATCACTCATCACCCATTATTGAAAATATAACTTGGGAGAATGACTCCATTAGTAGTCAAAAACCTAACTAACCTTAATAGTGAACACTGGATGCCAGCTACATAAAGCCATGGCCCATAACTGTCCAAGTTGAAAATTCAATAGATCATCAAGTTTGTGAATTATTTTTAACCTTGATAAATAGTTAGCTATAGATTAGAAGGAATGTCCGAATGGATTTTCAATCAAATTTGAAATAGCAAATAGTAAGGAAATATAAGGTAGGAAATTAACTATGACTTTACATTATATATCAATAGTGGAAAAAGGAACCTATATATTTTCCTGTTTATAGACATAATGCTAGCATATTTGTGTAAAGTTAACCAATTAGAAAACAGTTGCCTCAAAAACTTCAATTACCTTGCACTGGAATAAACGATACTGCAGTTATTTTTCTAGTATAAATTTGTGCTTAGTATTGTCATTTGCATTAATTAAGTACTAATGCACATTAATAAGAAGATAATCTATATGGTATTCCCTTCAAATCAGTTACTTATCAAGTAAAAGTGTCAAGAACTTGTATTCCTTGAAGAAAACTTTTGGCCTTGACTATGATGCTTTGATTTCCAAAATACACTATTGGTGAGGCTAAGCATGTGATCTAACCTTAGTTTCATTAAATTCGCCTTAAATTAGATATATACATTTTAAATTGACCACTTTATTCTTGCAGTCTGCAACCAACCAATGTTTTCTTAAGGGAGTGCAAGTATCCTCTAATTTGGCATCTATGAGTATGAAGTATCATCTAGTTTGGTATCTATCAAATATGCAGAGAATAAACCACAAGAAACTAACATAGGGGTAAGAGAGCTAATAAGTAAAATTGTTGATGCAGAAAATATATGATAATACATATTTTCATTTTAGATTGTCAATTGGAGGACAAGTGTTTGTTAGACAGTTTAAAATCAAAGTAGTGGTGGTAGAAAAGTTTAAAACTACCATCCAAAGAAAATCCATAATACAAGTCCAACTTTGAAATGATAGATTTTGTCAGCCAATTCAAGACAACAAGATAACAAAATGAAGAGTGCATTATCCATCTATAATAGTGCAAATCATCCGATATATCAACATGTCTCTATTGCATGTGTTTTAATGTTTTCATTCTTTAATAACACTCTTATATTGACATGAATGCCGAAAATCGAGATCTTAAAGAGGTTGTCATTGATTCAACTAGTTGGTAGGTTTGACACTAGCAGTAGCCCACAAAATATGACACATAGATTCCATGTCATGCATATCATTACATAACCATGGCAATATAATTGGCATTAGTAGAACAGAGAAAATGACTATTTCTTTTTGAGGACATGAATAACTAGAGAAAATGGCTATCGACCCTTACAGACTTCAATAACGAGAGCAGGAAATGCCAATTTCTATTGAATGGATTCTAAGCTTCATTCAGTACAGAACACAATTTTGGTTTTATCACAAATCATGGACCCCAAGATACATTCCTTGCTCTATCTTATGAATTGAATGGATTTAAAATCATATCAAAAAATTTATTGAAACAATCTCTTTTTCTTGCTCAATGAATAGATGCATCAAAGCCTCACTTAATGATTAAATGGATCACATCTTCAATGCAGAGGTTCTCTACTTATACTGTCTCATTGTAAAATGAGTAAGTTGTAGAGTTTCTCTTGAAGGAAGTGAAATGAAGTCTACATTTTCATTGTGAGTCTTATAGATCACTAGTAGGACACTGAATATTGATCTCAATGAACAAATGCATTGTAGCCTTGCCTAATGATTAAATGGATCACATCCTTAATGAAAAATTTCTATATTTATAGTGTCGAATTGTTAATGAGAATAAATTGGAGAATTTCTAAAAGAAATTGTAATGAAGTCTACATTTGTGTTGTGAGTCTTATACATCACTAGGAAGACGCTAACCATTCAATATTCACACTCATAACAATAGTTGAGTCATTGTGCCTACCTCCTGGCAGGGATGCTATATAGTAACAACCTTGTCACGATTCTAAGGGAGGAATAAATATGCACACTAAGAAATGTGGAACCCTAAGGTTTAAGGGAATGCATAGAATTTCAAATCATATATTTGAATATAAAATACCTGCCCCATATGGCTATAAAAAACTCGTAAAAGTTGAAATCCCACTAAAAAGGAACATGACTCTTCATTAAATGATGACTCAAAAGGAGATTGGGCACCATTTGAATATATGCATTGTGGATCTTATGCATCTCTAGGAAGACATTGAAATCGCCATGCTCATAACAAGAGCCAAGTTATTAGACCTGTCTATTTATGAGTGTTTCATAGTAACAACCCTATCACAATTCGAAGAGAACAATAAACGTGCAAACTGAGAAATATATAACCCTAAAGTATTGAGATGCACAATTTTAAATCATACATTTGAATATAAAATTCCTGCCATATATTTCCATAACAAACTCATATAATTGGAAATCAAACTAAAGAGGAACATAGATCTTGGTTATGGGGTTACTCAAAAGGAAATTGGGTACCATTTGAACATAAAATGTTTTCCTTGTGTGGCTATAAAAAGCTCATAAAATTTAAAATCCAACAACTAAGCAACACATGCCTTCTTTATGGGATGACCCCAACGAAATTCACAACCATTTGAACATAAAATGCTTGCCCTAATGGCTATAAAACATCCATAGAAGTTAAAATCTGACAAAAAAGGAAAATGTATCTTCTTTATGGGAAGAGCCAAAAGAAAATTGGGTATTATTTAAATATATAACTCTTCTAGTGTATGGCTATAAAAAAACTCATTAAAATTGAAATCTGTCTAAATACTATTAAATACTAATTAACAAGATATAACTAGTGAGACCCAATTAAATCCTAATTAACAAGATATTAAATCCTAATTAACAAGATTAAATCCTACCCACTTCCCCCAATTCAGAGAGGGTGTTGAACATACCCAGGTAGCAGAAGTAGACTAGGGATACCAGAAGCACTTGAGGTGCAGTTACGTTGCAGAGTGCTCAAGGGTGGCTTGAAGCAGAGCTTCCTCTTGCCTCACACCTCTCAGATGCTGCATTAGAGTGCTCAAGGGTGGCTCGATGTGGAGCATTTTCATTGTAGAGTGCTCTTGTCGCAGTGCCTCTCGACTACTGCATCACAGTGCTTAGGGGTGGCTCAATGTGGAGAATTTTCATTGCAAAGTGCTCAGGAGTGGCTTGATGCAGAGCTTCCTCTTTCCGCAATGTATCTTCACTGTTGCATCAAAGTGATCAGGGGAAGCTCAATGTGGAGCATTTTCTAATGCAAGATAGAGAATAGGAACCTGACACTTCTCAGGACCCTAGACCACATAGAATGGAAGAATCGAACTTGCACGGTCTGCCAAAGACAAGCCAAGGGGGGACATGAAAAAATGATAAAATTTTAAGAAAAAGGGCTTTGAAAAGCGCTAAAGACAAAGAAAGGGAGTGAAAAAGAAATAGAGTTTGACAAAATTACCTCGTCATCTGTTTTGGCAGAAGCATCTTGATCGTCATTGGTAGAAGAATCTTGATTGTCATCTACGTTGGATGCATTCACCAGATGATTGTGTTCATCGTCATCTGCCACTCACCAAGTTACAGCTTCTAGCTCTTCTTGGTCATCCTCTTCTTTGTTTGGTCTCGATTCTTCATTTTGTGGCTATTCTTCCTCAGAGGAAGCCAGGTCATCTGATGAACTCCTACCATGCTTGCCCATTGCTCTGCTCGACTCAGCTGTGGAGGATAGATCCCAGTATTTGTATGGAAATCCAGAGCGCAAATTGGAAATACTTGAACCGGCAAGGGTTTTAAAATTTGATGAACAAATAAAACTATGCTTTGGTAGCTTTTTCTGTCATTCAAGTGAGACAGGGAGGAGTAGATTTGAGTAAAAGGGGGAAATGTTGTCACCACCATTTTTATTGATTTCTTTTAATTTTTATAGCCTTCTCGAGGCAGAGGAAAATTTAACAGTGTCTGTGTATCAAAATCAATGGTAGTTTAGAATGAATTTGTCTTATGAAAAAGGTGAATCTTGTAGAAAATTTGAGAGAATTAAGTGAGGGGAGAAACTCTATTGTAGGCAAAGTAAGAATCTAAGTTTCAAGTTGAGAACTTGAATAGAGGGTTTTGTATGTGAGGAAATCCTGGAGAAGACGAGAGAGGAACTCATCAAATGATAGTGATGATGCATCTGAGAAGAGATTGAGTGCATATGAAATGAGTGTGTGGAGGAATTGAGTGAGTTTAATCTAAAAGAGAATACCTGGAGCTTTTGGAAATCTTGAGTCAGATTTATTACAAGTGAGCATGATTGTGATTTACTTGTAAATTCATGATGGTGGATGAAGAATCAATGGATTTAGCTATGTCTCCTCAAGGTGCCTTTTGTTTTCTAAATGAGTGGAATATTGAAACAAATTTGTGGGAGCTACAATAGGTACAAGTATTAGCAGTCATGTAGCATCAAGGCTTGGTGCTTTTCTTATCCCAAAAAAGTTCAACTAAGGTGGCCTCATCAAGAAGCAATTTTACAACCTCAACATATTGTATATTGTGGCCTGATAGAACCATCTATGTTGCAATCATAATCTCACTTTCCTTCCTCTTGGTGGTGGGATAGCCATGTGAGCCCTAAAAATTCAAAATGGCTTCAAGAAAACTTGATAGATATGGATATCAAGATCCAAGCCATGTTGAAGCTAATTGAAGAGGATGCAGATTCATTTTCCAAACATGCAAAGATGTTCTACAAAAAGCGACTAGAGGTTGTACATTTGGTCGAAGAGTTTTATAGAGCATATCAAGCTTTAGCAGAACGACGTGACCACATATCTAGGGAACTATGCCAAATTCATTATACCATGGAAGAGGCATTTCTAAACCAAATTCAATAGCATAATAGATTGAGTCATATTGTGACTAACAAAAGAAATTGCAAAGCCAAATGCGTAATAGGGTTGCACTATCTTTCGAAGAGGCAGAGGATGGAGGGGAAGTTACAAAATTGCAGGGTTCAAAGCAGGTGAATGAAATAATTACAGAATATAGAACCACTGAGAAAAAGGCATCACAGTTGCAAGAGGAGTTGAATTGTGTGCAAGAAGAAAGCCAAAAGATGAAAGAAGAGTCATCATCTCAAGTTGAACAAATCAGTGAGTTGAAGGAGAAAGTATGCTCCTTGAAGAAGAAGAATGAAGAACTTGATCAAGAAGGACATGTATTGAGACTGAAATTACAAGTTGAACTAGAGGAGCTTCAAAAACTTGAAACATAAATTCAAAATTTAGAAGCAGAATTGCAGAAGTTGGAGGGGATCCTTGGAAAAGGAATCTAGTATGAAGATGTGAGCCCCAAATATAAACCTAAACATGATAAAACAATAAGTATGCAAGATGGGAAAGTTAGGACGGGGACTGGGCACTTGGGAAAAGGAGAAAAAGAAACTAAGAAATCTCTTTCAAAGTCACATGCAGAACAAGAGGCAATAATTCTTTAGTATCAAGATGTCCCCAATCTTTATCAGACTTCTGAAAATAGGGAATAAATCTAGGAATAACAAGAAACCAAGCTAGGAAGTATAAAGAAGCCAAGAAACTACAGGGAATAACAAGCATTCTCCATTTAATCACATCAAGCATTCAAAAGGCATATCAAAGCTCTCTCTCTACTTTGACATTGACAAACACCTAGTGGCATCCAATACATTCACGACTTGTTCATATAGTAGCAACAAGTTCTTCTATAATGCAGGTGATTATTTAAGAGTGTCATTGCTACTGGCTATCAAAAATTGAGATGCACAAGATTGCATAAATCCTTCTTACTGCTATCTAATGACTATAAAGAATGTTTCCTAATTCATGGAGTTTTGACAACATGGACAATTTAGAGAATTTTCTAGTTATCTTGATGGAAGAACAATCGTTACTCTGCACCTTCACCTTTCTCACAAGGCTAGACCTGTGATAAGGACTCATCATATAACTTCACTCGAAAATGCTCTGCCTCAACAAATCCCACCGGATGACTAAAAACACACCTGCCTTTTTTAGGCAGTTATCCAAGTCTTCTGATTGGATTCTTTTCAACAAATTATCTCCAGTAATTTCAGAAATACTATTTGATGCATTTAAATTATTCCTGCCATAAAATATGTTGTAAACATTATATTTTTGCAAGGTTTGCTACTTAAACAATTATGTACTTGTGGCAGTTATCACATCAATTTGCCATAGACTTCAACCAACTCAAGTGATTAACAAGGATACTAAAATGTTATGTTTAATACAATATCTCACCAAACAAAACCAAAAATATTTACATATTGTAAAAGAGAAGATAAAAACAACATAAGTGCAATTTGAGTAGGGCTTACTCTAGGCAGAAAAAATATATTTCCAAAATCAGCCTGTGATAGGCAATGATCAATCATTATAGGAATCCATGTTCTCTATTCTTTTTAATATGTCTCTAATATAAAACCATAAACACTCTCTTTCTTTAATTCCATCTTCATTATTTTTCAATAATGTTCCACCAAGTTTCTGTGAAAGCGGTATGCAGGAAAGGGGAAAAATGTCTGGGGGACATGTAAAGACAACCCCCAAATTTTAGGAAAACCAAGGGTAACGTCATTGGGGTTCCAAACATAGGGACCCTTGTAAAAAATGCTAAAAATAAAAATTCAATTATATGAGAAACAATGACAAGTCAAAAACATGAATAATAAAAGCATGAAATAGATATTTACATTTGTTTTAGGGTTTTGAATTTTTTGTAATTTTTAAAATGTACTTCTTCTAAGGTCATTGGACAAAAATTATGGGGCAACAACTAGGAGTCCCACGTTTTTGGAGGGGGGTGCCAGGAAACCCCTAGAAAAGGGAAATGTCCCCTTCAATGTTTCCGAATACCCTTGTCATGGGACCGTGGAAAGCATGGGGGATGTGCCCACTGCCACCCACCATGTCCCCCCCATGTAACATTTCTTTTCAAAGTGAATGCGCAGTTAGAGAGATACTTGTGAATCATCACAAAAAAAACTATGCAATATATGCAACGTTGTTTGTTCTTTCAAGGAAAAAAGAACAAAGTGAAGCTAGATCAAAGTGAATGTGTGGTTAGAGAGACATACTTGTGAATCATTACAAAAAAACTATGCAACATGTGCAATGTTGTTTGTTATTTCAAGGAATAAGTACACACTCGAAGAGATTATCACATTCTCTTCATCACCAAGATTTTCAAAGGACTCTATTAATGGCTTAACATATTGAGCAAGGGTTTGAATTTTCTTCATTTCGGTAGATTCTATGCCAGAACCAGTAAGATAAATTGCATTAGCTTTGAAGCTAATTTCTTCCAGTAAGGATATAGTTTTGTACCAACATCAAGCATCGAATCCACCTCCATGTACAACCTAAACTAAACAACCTCTCAAAACAACTATCTGTAATGAATTTATAAACACATATTGTAGAAAACAAATAACAAAACTCAACAGCTGCTTATCAAAACTTGTCACTAATGGTCATTAATTCTGCACATGAAAATCTGCTACAGAAAAACCATTAAACTATTGAACGTCAAATCTCTATTGTTGACCCATACCCTCACATTTATTTTATAGAAATGAAAAGGGAAGACTAGGGTCTACAAAATTAGGTGCACCACCTCTATGCACAAGATTTCCAAATAGGCACATAAAACAATGGTGCCTTCTCTAGCTAGTAAAACCATGAAAAATAGCAAGAAAATCTCCTCATGTTAGGCACTTCTCTGCATACAAAGTCTGATCACAAAAAATATCAGTGCAAACAACAAGAATAAAATCCTAAGTGATAGAAAAATGAATAAGGGAGGTTGACACCTGCTCTTGTACTGTGCTGAGATTCATAAGAGAGTGAAGGGATCAAATGGAACCACCTTACAAGCCCTAATTTATGTTATCAACAAGGGCAAAAAAGAGCACTAGGGTAGCAGAGTAAAACTCTAACAAGTGCACCCTATAGCTGATCCATAAGTGCCCTAGAGAGAGTCCATAAGTATGTTGGAGAGAAGAAAATGCAACCCATAAATAAGAGATCAAACACTCGATATGGTGCCATAAGGTGTAATCACTTGTATTAAAGAGATAAAGAAGATCACATGATGTTAAGAATGAGTCATGAATGTTTATTTATACACAATTACTTTATTCTGGTCACTACGGATCAGCCACCTCAGGACTATTACATTGTTGCATCTACCCATTTCAAAATTCCTATTATGATACTTCCCGACCTACCGCAAGTTCAGGAAAATATCAAAATCAATTCAATTTCCTCTGTGAAGATATCCTTACCCAACTATGCAAAATTATTAGATGACTTTCAAGTTTCAACACTTTTAATCCCTTTCGTAAAGCTTACGTAGGCTACTATCTTAGTGTTAATGGAATATGTATGTATTCTTTTATTTGTGACTTAGGGAAAAAAAATATTTTTATACTCTTTTATTTGAGACTAGCAGCACTCCTAGAATCGTCTATAAATAGATCAGAAAGAGAGATGGAACTCACATAGTTTGAGTCACATACTTCCTTTCTCTTTTAGAAGTTGCATCTATGCCTATGATCTGAGCATAAATTTCACCAGTGCCCTATCTATAGAATCCGAGCATGGCAAGTTGCATGAAAAGTGCTAAACTCTTGAACTTGTGGTTTCTATCAATTCTGTTGTGGGCTCCAGTTTTTCTGGAAAAGGTGTATGCAGCCAATAATAGAAGGGGGAATAAGAACACTAGGCTTCAATTGAAGCCTTGCATGAATCTGGTTTTGTATTATCATGACATCCTTTACAATGGCTCCAACGAGCACAACGCAACATCTGCCATTGTGGCTGCTCCTCAGGGGGGAAACCTTACCGCTCTCTTTAGTAGCCATGATCACAGATTCAGAGATATGGTAGTCTTCGACGATCCTCTAACACTCGACAACAATCTACACTCCCCTCCTGTGGGCAGAGCTCAGGGATTATACTTCTATGACATGAAGAACACTTATAGTGCTTGGTTTGCATTCACGATTGTGATCAACTGTACTGATTATAAGGGCATGATCACATTGGTTGGGGCTGATCCAACCACTGTTGAATACAGGGATTTATCTGTGGTGGGAGGCACCAGTGATTTTTTCATGGCAAGAGGGATCACCACCCTTTTCACCGATACATTCGAGGGAGAGGCTTATTTCCGACTCCGTTTGAACATCACACTTTATGAGTGCTACTGATATATCGCTTAGATGATGATATAATGTTTGAGTATTGCTATGTTATTTTTTTTCATTTTTCTAGGTAGTCGTATTGCATATATGGTTTCCTCTTTTGTTAATTTGCTAGCCATCACTGTATTTTGTTAATCTGTTGGTAGCTTGTTCTAGGCTAACTTCCCTACTGCTAGTGTGTGCACTGCTTTTTGGCTGTGAATAAAATAGAAAATTCAACCCATAAATAAGAGAGAAAACACTTGATATGGTGCCATAAGGTGTAATCACTTGTATTAGAGAGATAAAGAAGATCACATGATGTTAAGAATGAATCATGAATGTTTATTTATACACAATTACTCTGTTCTGGTCACTACAGATCAGCCACCTCAGGACTATTACATTGTTGCATCTGCCCATTTCAAAAGTCTTGTTATTTTTAATACTGGCATTTTTCGCTACAACAATTCCCAGAAGCAGGTTTTTGGACCAATTCCAGGGGGTCCAACAACCGAGATTGATTGGCCTGTGAACCAAGCCAAAACCATCAAGTTTGGTTCTTGCCATGCTTACTTTGGTTTTAGCATAATGTATGTGTGAGATAATCGTATATATTTTATAGATAGATAGATAGATGAATGTATATCTGTATGATTGCTATTGTTTTATGATTACCAGAAAATATAGATAAAAGATCATCATGGAAATTGGGCATAGATATTAAAAATAAATTTTGAAGAATGCTTAATGGTTTTTCAGTTTGAGTAGTTTGGATTGTGGCTTACCATCTCATCTACCCAAGTTCAAGTTTCTCAAAGCATGTTCTAGCTGATATTGTTTAGGTTAGGTTCAAGAAGGAGGCATCCCCAAATAATCTCAACTAAAAAAAGGTTGAATTTTAAAATATCTAGGAGTTTGTACCTATCCTATATAATCAAGTTCTCAAAATTTGAATGGCTATTGTTGTACAGATGGGACTTGGTAGCCAATGCAGCTCATCCCAATCCACAAGGGTCTTTCCACTACGAGAAAATCAAAATTACTGGAACAATAATCCTCTCAAACTCAGCCCCCATCATCAATGGAAAACAACGTTATGAAGTGAATGATGTTTTCTACTTGTGTTCCAAAACACCATTGCAACTTGCAGATTACTACAACATAAGCAAAGTGTTTGTCATTGGTGGCATTCTAGTGGAAGTCGCTACCATTAAAGTGTGATTCAAAAGTATTGAGGAGCTGCGTAAAAGACTACAGAGTAGTCAAGGTCTGAGAATGAGAACAAGTAGGAAAATTTGAGGATTTTCCCACTAGAAATAGGGCTACAATTTTACAAACCCTAGTAATGCAATCAGTCTATAAATCTATATATCTCTATGACTATAGCTAGAGCTACAGACTAAATAAAAAAGTCTCTAAGGCTTATAGTCCATGGAGATCTAATGCAATGACTACAACTAGTACCTTATAAAACCACACGTCCTTAAAAACCACTCGACAATATTGATTTCTCAATGGCCTTAGGTTCTCGGTCGGGGCAGGCACAAAGAAGTTGGAATTTCCAAAACTCTATCTCTAATTCGACGGAACCACTGAACTTCTACACTCTTTATCCTAGAGCTTGGTCGAACCACTACCCTCAAAATATATCTTGAACCTATATACTCTAACTCAACCTCAATCTATATTGATATAGAGTCTTGGTTGGGAATATTCTTACCTAGGGGGCTAGAAGCCACAGTTTTGTTGCAAGTTTTGTTGCTTGACTTGCATAATATCATATATAATGCCAATTACCTGACTACGCAGGGGTCTTGTACAAGTTGATCCACTTATTGCTACTTCAACACCACCAAGGCCTTAATACCTAAATCCTGCAAATTGGGTATGGAAGTGGCAACAACCTCCAACAAAGTACATTTATTCACAAACCCTACAAATCCTAGATTTAAAATTCATTCGTGTGGTTGTTTAGGTTCCCTAACTAGTTTTTTAAGGGATTTGGAGGCCAATTGGACATCTTGGTCCTATAATTTATCCATACATTTAGAAATATTTAAGTGCTTGACTATGTGTTTGAAGAGGAAAAATGAGAGAAAGGAGGAGTGCACGGGACCTGAGATTTTGGTATTTTTGCATGAGAACTTCGTTCCAAACTCTGCACACCATGGATGTTGAGAGAAAATCCTGCAGTCTCGCTAACAGTGTCAAGATGAGGAGGGACAATAGTTACTACGGCTTCTGTGGCTTTTGGCAATCTCCATGCTACTCTCCATTTTTCCCTTTGGTTATGGGCTCCCCTTTGTTGAATCAATTGAGCGAGTAGCAAGAATAGGAAATCCACCCTTTGGTTATGGGCTCCCCTCTACTGAATCAATTGCATGAGTAGAAATAATAGGAAATCCAAAGGGGTATGGGAAACTTGTGTGTATTGCAAAAATTATAGTTTTACTATAGGAAAAGACATTTAGATGATTTGAAAAAGAGTTTGAAACAAAACATTTTTTTATCGTGCAAAATATATAAAGTTAGAGTTACAATTGGTTCTCATTTATATAAAGGGGGTTAGAGTTACAATTGGTTCTCATTTAGAAGAATTAGATTACACAAAAATTATTGAACAACTCAAGCAAAAGACGTTTAGAAGATTTGAAAAAGAGTTTGAAACAAAACAACTTTTTATCATGCAAAATATATAAAGGGGGTTAGAGTTACAACTAGTTTTCATTTAGAAGAATTAGATTTTTTCTAGTTGCATTTCTTATATCCATTATTATTATAGAAAAGGTTAATTCATATTTAATATTAAGATAATACGCACAAATTATTGAACAACTATAGGAAAATACATTTAGACAACTTGAAAAAGAGTTTGAAACAAAACAACTTTTGATCGTGCAAAATATAGGAAGGGTGTTAGAGTTACAATTGGTTTTCATTTAGAAGAATTAGATTTTTTCTGGTTGCATTTTTTATATCCATTACTATTATGGCAAAGGTTAATGAATATTTAATATTAAGATAATACGCACAAATTATTGAACAAATATAGGAAAATACATTTAGACAAATTGAAAAAGAGTTTGAAACAAAACAAATTTTGATCATGCAAAATATATAAAGGGTGTTAGAGTTACGATTGGTTCTCATTTAGAATAATTAGATTTTTTCCGGTTTCATTTTTTATATCCATTACTATTATGGTAAAGGTTAATTCATATTTACTATTAAGATTTCTATATAGGGAGTGAAAATATTGTTAGGAGGATGTATTAAGTTTGGGGTGACATAAGATCCATAAGCATCAATAAATAAACTATATGCAATGTCGCATAGTAGTGTGAGATATCATGTTGGGATGAAGATACTTTTGACAAAGGGTGTTGTGCTTATTATTTGGGATCATCTTCATTAATGGTTCCTCTAGGGGATATTAATAATATCTTCACCTATGGAATGGTATGTTGATATTTTTAGCACAAGACAAACTAGATAAAGCGATGAGTGACATTGATTTTCATCATCTATAGTTCATGTAATATATCACAAAAAAGGCCCTTTGCATGTCCACCCACTTCTCTAATGTTTTTCATAGAAAAACATAAAATATTGATGATTGGTTTCCATAATATATCTAAAGGATCTAATATACATGTAAATATGCAGGTCATTTTTAAAGACCTAACTATATGGAAGAGTCGATTTACCTTCAGGCCTAAGATATTTATTGAAGAAAATGTTGATATGGAGGGCCATAACTATGGACTACTTCCATTTGGTACAAGATATAATATCTAAAATAGTGAAAAATTGGGTGTTAATTTAATTTAGTCTATGTTGGGATACATGTTTCACCATATCATAGGAGAAACTCCTAAGAAAATGAGGGTATAACGCAGATATCTCACACCAAGTACAAGGTTTGTCAGTTTGATGATCTCTCGTTTGGATGCCATTTCCATTCCTCAATTGCATGCTCATATTAATAAATGACAACCAATAAACTAATGTGATAATGTATTTGGAATTTCCTTGCAAAAAAAAAAACTTCTTGTTTGACCCCTTTCCGTAGTGAAAGTAGATTTCTTTCTCTAAACTAGCCCGACTTAACCAAAAAATAAATGTATAATTTCAATGAAAATATGATAATAAACAACCTCAATTTAATTTTTTCTCTTCATATGGTGTCACTTGTGTAATTTGAATTGATATATTAAATCTATTGAAGTGCCTTTACTAATCCTAATAGGTAGTACTAGTGGACTGCAATTCCAATATGAACAAATATCATTCCACTATGGAGATTTATATATTTAGAAGTCATTAATAAATGTTAGTTCTTGATATGTTTCTCAAGAAAGGAACCTATTGGACTAAATGGAAAAACAAAATGCATTGAGGTATAAAACAATTTCCATGCACACCATAGAAATAAGCTACTTCAATAATATTTGTCCTCGTGCCATTGATAAATTTTCCCTTATTAACTAATTCATATTGTGATTGTTAAATTATTTGATAAATTGGAATATATCAACCACTAATTATACATGTTTTTTATTTCAATGTTTTTAATAATAAAGTGTCAAAGGTTTAGTTAAGAGCTAGTAGCAATAAGGATTAGTTCAATTGGTAAATTATCTTCCAAAAGAGTTCATAGAGCTCTCGATACAAAATCTTATTAATTCCCTTATGGTTACTAGTTGGTATTTTAACTTCTGGTTACTATTGTGCTCCATTTGAAGACCAAGAAAGGGGGTAAATCTATGGGGATTGATAATGTACCACCAGCCTCCCTTAGCACTTTTAATACATTGGTTAGTGAGGGAAAAAAAATGAAAAATGAAATGAACAATAGTTCATTTACTAAGTAATAGCCAAATATTAATTATATATAAGATATATATGATAAAATATAATGGAGCCATTTGTAACATCCACTCCCCAACCATTTTATGTTATGATTAGTTATTATCCTACCTACTAAAAGATTGATTTCTTGGTAATTTCTTGTTGGTATTAATACTATACATACAAGGTATGTGTATGTTATCTACATACCCATAACTCACATGGATACACTAGTATTCTATGGTCTATTATGCTAGATGATTGATTAATGATTAAGCTTATGATTAGCGTTAAGATTGATTAAGCTTGATTATGATTTTAAGTATAAATTTATGAATAATTTAATATTAAATTAATTTTGGCCCTCTCATGACTCTTTGACTTTGATTAAATAACTAAAATTGTTTGATTAGTTATCATGTATTAATTCTTATAATTTGGTGGGTGGGTGGTGGGGAGAGAGAATGTTAGTTATGGGACTTAAAGAATGGGTAGGTGAACCATTAATGGGTAATAAATATTTTCAGGAATGAGAGGGAATAAGTCTTGGAAGGAGAGGATGGCGAGAAGGAACTCTGGTCATTTTGTGATATTTGGGTTTGTTGAAGTTTTGGGGAGAGAGGAGAGGAATAAAGTTGAAAGAGTTTGGATACTAAGGGTTCTCTAAGGAGGCTAAGAGAGGTGATAGGAACTTGATGATTTGAGCACACGGTTTGAAAACATTATGGGTGGCAATTAGGGCTTCGACACAGAGGGTTAGGGAATTTGTGGAGGTTCCCTAGGGCTAGGATGTCGGAAAGGTTGTTCCTAGTTGGTTGGGTCACAAATTTAGTCAAGTGGGCTTGAAGGTCATGGGAAGGAAAGAAACTTCATGGACCTCACTAATTTCAATCTTGTTTCTTTGCATACTTTTTGCATTGAACCAAACATATTCTGCAACAAGTGTTATCTGAAACTATGTTATAACAAGTGTTATCTAAAAAATTACAAGTACTAGAATTGAATTACAAGTACTAGAATTGAATTGATCAATTTTTTTACATGTTATAACTACATTTCATTGTCTCTAAAGGTCTAGGGTCATGTTCTACGAGACCAAACTTTTGACATTTTTGGTGCTATGTTTTTTATTATTGTTTTTCAATGTAATGAAGGCCTCTTCAAATACAACCATCTTATTCATTGTTTGCTGATATAATTTGAGCCCAAAAAAAGGATTCACAAGTACTACTTAATTCAATGTCACTACATTAAGGAAGAATGGAATGGCACTTACAATGATGGGTGTAAAGAAGGGAGCTATTTTTTTATTAGAAAATGTATAGATGACAGAGGTGCAACTGTGTCTACAATTATAAATTTTCTAAACATTGACCTTAGAACTGTTGGAACAATTCAATGAAAACCTTTTCATTAACATCCAATGACGGAAGTTCAAGTTGTAGTTGTTGCATTTGCATGCATGGTTGTGAAGGATGGAATAAAGTCACGGTTTAAGAGGCTTGGTCAAACTTTTGGTGGAAGCTATAGTAAATAGTCATCCTGATATCCAACTTAGTAGATAACTAGAATGGGGTTACCAACGAGGTGGATTCCCTTCCATCCATGAGGCCTATATCTTGGAACTTTGATTCAAAGAATTTCTAAAATATTCCATTTTGAATAGCATCTATGAATGGTATAATCCTTTAAATCTGTCATAATTCTTGCATTCTTGCATTCATTATAACTACTAGCCCCATAGGTGCACCCATCATTATAATGATCACACACATCTCATAGTACTTACACACAACTAAGCATGGGAGCTAAGCCAAAATTTGAATGGTCCTCTCATACCAAATTTTGTGAGGTTCAGTTGGGACCTCATACCATAGAGTCACAAACTATTGTTAGGAATTTTTTCGCTATCAATAGGTATGTGAATTATGGAATAAAGGTCCATAATAAGGTTGAGACCAAAAAATGTTGTTATTTAAGGCCTCAAGATGGATCCTAAAGCTTTTCTTTGGAAATTTTCAAGGTGGGAGAAGTAGTAAAAATGACACATAAAGTTGATTCCTCTAAATATTCTACTCTAAAATATGGATGCAAAATAATATATTTCTCCAACCACAATTATTTATACCTTATAGACCTTCCTCTTGGATCGTATCTAACAACATATGAAAAAATTTATTTACCTAGAACATCTAAGTAAAAGGCCTACTCACATTGCTTAGAAGAACATAATATGCCATCATCAAAATCCTCCACCTCCTAAAGTTAAAAAATAATATTAGGGGAAGGAAAAGTTACTTTGAATCCTAACACATCAATAGGATTGGCATTGAGGGACAAGCTCAGAAAACATCTGATTGCAGAAAAGAGAAATCATTTCACATTACTCTCCAGGTTCATTCAGTGTCGAGATGAGCTTGCAGGAGTTGGAGAAAATTTTTCCTCTAGAGAATTATTGATCCTCGCCCTCCTAGGGATTCTAAAATCCAAACAAAGCTATTGGTACTTTGTAAATGGAAGGGAAAAATTACCAAATTGGGAGAGACTTCGGTCAAATTTAGTGTACGAATAAATTCAATGGAATACTAGAGATGGAATAAAATCCAAATCTGAGGGGGAAGATAATTTTTCCTTGGTTGGAAATGGAAATAAGGGCAAGGGAAAGAAGGCCCAAAGAAAACCAGAGACTAGTCAGAACAATGGAAAGAAGGACTTGATAAAGATAAAATGTTTTCGCTGCCATGAATTTGGGCACTATGTAAGAAAGTGTCTGCACAAGAAGTATAAGAAGAAGCCTTCAAGAGGAGCAAGAGGTGAAGCACATGCCTCACAATTCGAATTAGGCTTCACCCTGATTGCATATATGGACACCACTATAATGGGGAGTGTGTGGTATCTATATTCATATTCATCATTCCATATGACATTATGTAAAGAATTCTTTAGTATCCTAGAGGAGAAGGATCTCCATATGCACATAGAAATTGGGGATGATGGGTGGTACAATACCAAAGGAATTGGTATTGTAACCTTTAAGAGGGAGTCAGGCTCCCATCTTCATCTAAAAAATGTCATGTATGTACTTGGGATGAAGAGGAACTTTCTCTCTATAGTTGTATTGGAGGATCATGGCTATGATGTTGTTTTTAGTAAGGGGAAATCCTTTTTGAGACATGTAGCTACCGGGAAAGTGAAACAGATTAGATTTTTTGTGAATAACCTATACAAACTTGAGGTGGAAGCTTGCACTGCACTAAATAGCAAGGTAGGAGAAGTGAAAAGTTGGGATGTTGGAGAACTCTGGCACAGAAACATGGGACACTTACACCATGGGGCCTTAAAAATCATGCAACATATTACCACCGATCTCCTGAAATGCAACCTTGACCAACATGATGTCTGCAAGGGATGCACATTTGGGAAATATGTCAAATATACCTTCTAGGGCCAAGATAACAAAGCTGGAGTAATCTTGGAGTGAGTCCACTCTAATGTATGTGGACCATTTTCTACAACCTCTACAACAAAACACAAGTATTATATTATTTTTGTTGATGAATTTTCAAGAAAATGTTGGATCTTCTTCATGCGGAAGAAGTATGAAGTTTTCTCAAAATTTGTTGAATGCAAGCATTGGTTTAAATGGACACTAGTCAGAAATTGAAAGCCCCGAGAATTGATAATGGAGGAGTGTTAGCTCCCTATGATACTAGTGATTACCCCATTACTATTGTAGTTGTATCCGTTATTAATATTGTTGTGCCCCTATTGTCCCCATATTGTTATTATTGTGCCCCATAGAAACTCTCTATTGTTATTTTTGTGGCTTTATATTATTATTGTTAGGTCGGCTGGGTTATATTGTGACTCCTTAGACTCCTAAATATAGAAAGGAGGTTTTCTCATTTGTATCATCCAAGAATTGTTCATTTATGTAATGTAAAGGAGGTTTCCCCCTCGAAGGGGCTGAATTCTAACGCGTTGATCTATCTTTTCTATCTTTTCATGAGTTGGTTTCATAACATTTGGTATCAAAGCTTTGGATTCTAGGGTTTCGCTGCTCCAAACAGGTCATCGTGGCATTTTCGCTATAACTTTTTTTCTGCGACATTTCAAAAGATAAAAAAAAGCCCATTTGAGAAGACATCGCACTAAATCTCGGGTCTGAATTTCAGAGCTTTTTGAGCTATATTTGCGGAGATATGATTTGAGGAAGTTGGTCTTTTTGTAGACTCCTAAATTACATTCCAAACAGGTGACCTGGGGAAAATCGTCATAACTTTCTCTCTGAGCATAGGATTGAAATTTTGTCAGAAGGTACAGAAAGAGGATGGAATTTAGTTTTCTTGTATATATTTTCAGAGCCAAAGGCCAAAACAGTGACTCGTGGCACGTCGTACAAGTTCGCTCTACTGAACTAGTCTATAATCAGGTCACTGTGGGATATTTGACATAACTCTTCCCTGGAGAATCCAATTTGGATCAGACTGGTGGCATTGGAAAGAGGATGCAGAGGGCTATCAAAGGTTACAATTTTAGAACTAGATGATTCGAAATTATAGAGATACATCATATTAAATATAAAGCTCCTACAAAGTGAAAGAGGTGTGTATTTTTTTTTTTATTTTTGCATAAGCTTGGTCTGAAAAATTAGTTTGAAAGAATTGAAAGGTCATAGTAAAGCATTATTATCGGTAATTTATGCCTTGAGGGAAGAAAATGAAAACACCTAGTAGGCAACCTGAAAGCTCTAGCATGACTCATGAAGAAGAGGAAGAAATGCAACATGATATATCAAAATTACGAGACCAAGTGCAACAAGTGTCACTTGCACAAAGAACAACAGAATCTAAGGTGGATGGTTTAAAGAAAGATGTAGAAGCTAAGATGGATGGTTTAAAGAAAGGTGTAGAAGCTAAGATGGATTGTTTAAAGACAAGCATGGAAGATTTGAAGACATGCATGGAAGATTTGAAGACAGATTTGACAAAGTTTCTACAAGAAATGCTTACTAATGGTGAAAGGGTAGTAAAAGAAACTCATGATGAGAACAAAACAAATGTTAATCATGATTTCATAGAATCTAATGTTGGATCGAAGACCCACCATATTCCAAAAATTGATATGAGGAAGTTTGATGGCAAGGATCCCGCAACATGGATATTACAGATGGAGCAATTTTTCGATCTCAATAATGTGCAAAACACACAAAAGGTACGTATTGAAACTTTATATTTGGAACCAAATCAGTTTGTATGGTATCAATGGCTTTTCTCTCGTAAACAAATTATCACTTGGGCAATTTTTATGGAAGAATTGACAACACATTATGAGGATACAAAAAGAAACACTTTTTTTTAGCCAATTGATAAGTCTCAAACAAAAGGGTTCAATAATGGAGCACATTGAGGAGTTCCAAAAATTGAACATAAGGGTAAAAAATATTCCAGAGGAGCATAAGATTGATGTGTTCATAGGGACTTTAAAGGATAATATCCAACATGATGTTCGCCTTTGGGAACCTGATTCATTAGAGAAGGAATTCAGGTTAGCAAGAAAAATGGAAAGCAAAATTATGGAAACCAGGAAGCATACCACTCACAACTATAAAGATGGAAGTGTTGTTGCCCCTAGTCTTCCACAACCTATAAGGTTGACACCACAAAAATTGGAAGAAAAAAGAGCAAAAGGGCTTTGTTACAGTTGTGATAACAAATACACTAAAGGTCATAAGTGTGCTAAGAAGAAATTATTCTACATAGATTGTGAAGAGGAAGAAGAAAAGGATCAAGAAAGGTCAAAAGAAGAGGATATACTCTAGGAACAAAGCCTAGATAAAGAAGAAATGAATTCGACCATATCTTGTAATGCATTGGTGGGAATTACCACTCCTCAAACCATCAAGATAGAAGGACAAATCAAGAAGAAAAAGGTAATAGCGTTGATTGATTCAGGAAGTACCCACAATTTTATTCATTGTAAGGTAGCAAAAAAATTGAATTGCTTCTTATATCCAGCACCAAGTGTCAAGTGATGGTTGCAAATGGAGGAACAATAAATTGCTCTCGAAAGTGCCATAATATCAAACTATCCATGGGAGAATATGTATTGACTAGCCCAATGCTTTCCATTACTATGGGAGGTGTTGATGTTGTAGTAGAAGTCCAATGGCTACAATCCTTGGGTACAATATCTTTTAATTTTCAATAACTTTTCATGAAATTTTATGCAGAAGGAAAGGAAGTTGAATTAAGGGGTATTGCAGGGAAACCAGGAAAGATAATCAGCTCTAACGGCATGACAAAGCTTCTAAAAAAGGAACAAAGAGGTGTAATTGCGCAATTATGTTCACTAGATGTTTCCACATCAGAATCATATATTTCTCTAGATCTCCAAAAAGCCTTGGACAATCATTCCAAGGTATTTGAGACTCCCAAAGGTCTCCCACCTATTCATGATCATGATCATGCTACTCATCTGATTCCAGGAAGTGTTCCTCCAAACATCAGGCCGTATAGATATCCCTATGCCCAAAAGAGCGAAATTGAACGTATGGTTGCAGAAATGCTAGAGGTTGGTATAATTCAACCTAGTCAAAGTTCTATCTCTACTTTAGTAGTATTGGTGCACAAGAAGGATGGATCATGGCACATGTGTCAGGATTATAGGGAGCTCAACAAGCTCACTATTAAAGATAAGTTTCCCATTCCTATCATTGATGAATTAGTGGATGAATTACATGGATCAATTTACTTCACCAAGTTGGATCTTCGTTCAGGATATCATCAAATCAGAATGAAGACTGAAGACATTCCAAAAACAACATTTAGAACTTATGAGGGTCATTATGAATTTTTGGTCATGCCTTTTGGCCTTACCAATGCACCTTCTACATTTCAAGGTTTGATGAATTCCATTTTCAAACCCTTCTTTAGAAAATTTGTGTTAGTATTTTTTGATGATATACGAATCTACAGCAAGTCTTGGAAGGATCATGTTGAACATGTTGACATGGTGCTACAACTATTGGAGGAGAAACAATTATATGAAAAAATATCCAAATGTTTCGTTGGAGTACAAGAGGTGGAATATCTAGGTCATATTGTATCTCATGAAGGAGTTAAGGTAGACCCTAGCAAAATTAAAGCCATTAAGGAAATCCCCACATCCATAAAGCGTTTGTGAGGATTTCTCAGGTTGACAAGGTATTATCGCAAGTTTGTTAAGAATTATGGGAGAATAGCAGCACCTCTAACAACATTATTGAAGAAAGATGCATTTTCATGGACTCCAGAAGCAACAAAGGCCTTCAAACATTTTAAAGAGGCAATGTGTCAAGCACCAGTCTTAGCTACACCGGACTTCATAAAAACCTTTATTGTGGAATGTGATGCTTCAGGAAATGGAATTGGTGTTGTTTTAATGCAAGATGAAAGACCCATTGCTTTTGAAAGTCGTCCAATCAAGGGAAAGTTTTTACACAAAGCTATTTATGAGAAGGAAATGTTGGCAATACTACATGCACTTAAGAAATGGTGACCCTACCTAATGGGAAGACACTTCAAGGTAAAAACGGATCATGATAGCCTTCAATACTTTTTAGAACAAAGATTATCCTCTGAAGAGCAACAAAAGTGCATCACAAAGATGTTGGGTTATGACTTTGAAATCATCTACAAAAAAGGGAAGCAAAATGTGGTGGCAGATGCACTCTCAAGAAAGGATGAGGATGTGGAAGCATTTTTGTGTGCCATTTCCATTATCCAACCCGATTGGATAAATGAAGCAAGGGAGCAATGGAAGAATGATGAAGAAGTGTGGGCACTTATTTGAAAGTTACAACAAGATTCCAGTACATCTGATACATTTAGCTGGAAAAATGATTCATTATGGTACAAATATCGCTTATACCTCTGTAAGAATTCCCAACTCAGACAAAAGATTCTTATGGAATTGCACACTTCTCCCTTAGGAGGGCACTCAGGATTTTTAAAAACTTACCACAGGGTTAAGAAGGAATTTTTTTGGGATGGCCTTAAATCGGATATTCAAAATTTTGTGGCAGAATGTTTGGTTTTCCAACAAAATAAAGTTGAAACAATTAAGACCCCGGGTCTATTACAACCTTTATCCATTCCAAGCCAACGTTGGGAGGAGGTTTCAATGGATTTTATCACAGGTTTACCCAAGTCTGAGGGAAATAATGTCATCATGGTGGTAGTTGATAGACTTACCAAGTATGCACACTTTTGTGCATTATCACATCCATTTAAAGCCAGTACAGTTTCTACTGCATTTATGGAAACAATTCAAAAGCTACATGGAAATCCAAAGATTATTGTAAGTGACAGAGATCCCATCTTCACTGAAAATTTTTGGACAGAATTATTTTCTTGTCTTGGTACTCAGTTAGCTCATAACTCATCTTATCATCCTCAATCTGATGGGCAAACTGAGATAGTAAACAAATGTATGGAAGGATGTCTTCGTTGCTTTGTCTCTGATAAATAGACACACTGGGTCAAATGGTTGCCTCTAGCTAAATGGTGGTATAACACATCCTTCCAAACAGCAACAAAAATGACCCCGTTTATGGCACTTTATGGATATTAGCCACCATCCATCACATCATATTTAAGAGAAAATTCTAAGGTTCAAGCAGTGGAACATCACATCGAACATCAACAACAAGTCCTCCAACTCTTAAAGGATAACCTCATGTTGGCACAGAATAGAATGAAATAACAAGTAGATCAACATCGCAACGAAAGAAGTTTTGATGTAGGTGATTGAGTATTCCTACAACTACAACCATATAAACAAATGTCCCTGAAGCAAGCTATGAAGGATAATAAATTATCACGAAAGTATTATGGTCTATACAAGGTGTTGCAAAAGATTAGTACTATGGCATACAAATTGGACCTTCATGCAGCTTCTCGAGTGCACCTAGTTTTCCATGTTTCATGTTTAAAGAAGGTTATATGCGACAAGCTCCTAGTTCAAACAATATTGCCAGAACTTGAAAAGGAAGGAAAAATTATATTGGAACTGGAAGTAGTCACAGAGACAAGAACTAGATAGCTACGAAATCAATCAATTTCAGAGTATCTCATCAAGTGGAAGAACTTATCCGCTAAACATTCCACAAGGGAGGATGAGAATTTTATACAGAAGCATCCAGAACTACTCAAGCGTTTAGGACAACACTTTTTTGAAGGAGAGGGGCATGTTAGATCCCTATAATACTAGTGATTACCCAATTACTATTGTATTTGTATCCCTTATTAATATTGTTGTGCCCCTATTGTCCCCATATTGTTATTATTGTGCCCCATAGAAACACTCTATTGTTATTTTTGTGGCTTTATATTATTATTGTTAGGATGGCTAGGTTATATTGTGACTCCTTAGACTCCTATATATAGAAAGGAGGTTTTGTCATTTGTATCATCCAAGAATTGTTCATTTATGTAATGTGAAGGAGGTTGCCCCCTTGAAGAGGCTAAATTCTAAGGAGTTGATCTATCTTTTCTATCTTTTCTTGAGCTGGTTTCATAACAAGGAGAATATGTATCTACCACCTTTAAGGACTTTTGTTCTAAAGGGGGTATTAGAAGAGAAGTGATAACACCCCCTAAACCACAACAAAATGGGTGGTTGAAAGGAAGAACAAAATAATAGTGGGAGTAGCAAGAGCCATGTTGCATGATCAGGGTTTGTCATTACACCTATGGGCATAAGCATGCAAAAAAAAGTTTATTTGAAAAACCAGAGTCCTCATAGAATACTTGGCATGATCACACCCGAAGCTTTCTATGGGAGGAAGCCAACTGTATCTCATTTCAGAAGTTTTGGAGCTACTGTGTATTGTCACATCTCCAAGGATAACAGGAAGAAACTTGAGCCTGCAACTAAGATGGGACTCTTTGTAGGATACATAGAGACACCACATAACTATAGGGTGTATTTGTCATCACCCAGGGTGATAGTAATGAGGAGAGATGTCAAATTTGATGAGGAGAAGGCTATGATATGCTCTATAGAGTGAGAGTTGAGTATCCCGCCATAGAAGAAGATTATAGGAGGTTTTGGAGCAACCACATGCAGAGGAGTAGATAAGAGGTCGAGTGGAGGCACCCACTCAACGATAATATTTTGTAGAGGGTAGGAAGAGAACCAAAGAAGTTGGAATATTGGTACAAGATGAATGGGAGCATGTGGGAGCTCCTTCATCTTAGCACAACCTAGAGGAGGTCACCAGATAGGTACATTTGGTATATGGCTCTCATTACAGAGCTCATTGAGTCAGGGCCTTCTTCATTTGAGGAAGCAGTTTCTCAACTAGTGTGGGTTGATGCCATGGTGGAAGAGTACGACTCCAACATGAAGAACAATGTATGGGAGGTGGTGTTGAGGCTAGAGAACAAGTCAGTAGTTGGTTCTCGATGGATCTACAAAGTGAAGCATGTAGCTGATGGGAGCATCGAGAAGTACAAGGCTAGATTTGTGGCCAAAGACTCCTCTCAGGAACATTTGCACCAGTGGAAAGATATTCCTCGATCATAACCATTCTAGCTTTAGCTACATAGATGGGGTGGAAGATCCACTAGATGGATGTGAAAACCACCTTTCTCAATGGTGTTGTTGAGGAAGAAATTTACATAGAGAAGCCAAAGGGATTTGAGACATATGACTTGGAGACGTGTGTAGACTCAGAAGAGCCTTGTATGGTCTCAAACAAGCACCCTGAGCATGGTACACTCGAATTTATACATATCTCAGTGGATTGGGATTCACCAAAAGTGAAGCAGATGCCAACCTCTATCACATTCTGGTATATGGAAAGTTGCTTATCTTGGTATTGTATGTTGATGATTTGATACTCAGAGGAGATGCACAGTTGATTCGGTCTTGCAAGGAGGACCTTGCAAGATAATTTGAGATGAAGGACATGGGATTAATACATTACTTCCTTGGGCTAGAAGTATGGTAGGGTGATGGTGAGACGTTTGTGAGTCAGGGGAAGTATGCCTCCGAATACTTCTGAGGTTTTACATGGAGAACTGCAAGCCTATGGACACACCTCTAGCTACAAACTGGAGGAAGGAGAGTGCTTCTTTGGGAGAGGTAGTAGATGCTACCATCTACAAACATCTTGTGGGATCCTTGATGTATCTGGTGAACACAAGGCCCGACATACACTATGCAACTAATCAGTTGAGTCAAGCCATGGTGAAGCCTACCAAGCTTTATTGGAAGGCAACAAAGCATGTATTGAGGTACCTCAGAGGAACAACTGAGTATGGGGTATGGTATAGGAGGAAAAAGGGAGTGAAGCTCCAAGGCTTCACTAATGCAGATTGGTAGGGAGTCCATCAGACAAGAAAATTACTTCGGGTGCTATCTTCAATGTTGGGTCTGCAAATATTTCTTGGTATAGTAGGAAAGAAGGGTATGTGGCACTCAACTCAACGGAGGCTGAATACATGGCTACAAGTCAAGAAGCATGTGATGGCATATGGATGAAGACAATACTTGTGGGTCTTTTAAGTCAGTAGATGGATTCAACAATGATTTATTGTGATAATAAAAGTTGTATCAAACTCTCTAAGAATCCAATATTTCATGACAGGTCCAAGCACATTGATATTAGGTACCATCACTTGCAAAATTGTGTGTAGAGGAGAATTATGATGCTACAATACATTCTAACTGAGAAGCAGGATGCAGATATATTGAAAAAGGCATTGTCAAGAGGAAAATTCAAATTCCACAAGTGCAGGCTATGGGTAGTTCAAAATCCCTTTCTTGCTAAGAGGGAGTGTTAGAAAATGTAGCACGAAAGGCTAAATTTGACTTGTTCCTTAGTTAAATTTAGTAATTCAATTTTCCAAATCAGCAAGATGACTTGGATGGCAGTTAACATGTGTGACATGGCCTTGTATACTTGTTTACTCAATAAATTCTAGTTATAAGCTAGAAGAAAAGTTGTGCATGTAGTGTTGCTAAAATTTAGCGATCTAATTCAGTTATTTTTAGTTTGACTCAGTTAACTGAGCTCAAGCAACTAGTAGAGTCAGTTGAAGGTCAGTTGAGTAGTAGAATTGTTGTTAACTCAATGATATCTCAGTTAAACTAGTAAATCGACAAAAAATAGCCTAGACATGCGTGGAATTTGTATTGCCAAACTAAAGTGGAGGAAAAGGCACATTGTAATTATTAATTGTATACTAGTTGAGTGTACATGTTGGGCATTGAGGCAGGCGATCGATTACTTGGGATTTTCACAAGGGAATAGTGAATTCCCCTATTATTTAGGAGCTAATTTCCTCAGGAATTGTGCAAGGAAAGAGGAGAAAGATGGGGCCATTAATTGACTAAGTGTTGCTCAGAGCAGGATAATCAGTAGGAGAACAAGTTTACAGTGCATGGTCTCCTTCAAGATTGAAGCAAGACATTGTAATAGTTTCTCATTCTCATATGATTAATTAAAAGTAGTGGAAGGGTTTTTCCTTGTTGGGTTTCCCTATAAATAATTGTGTTATTGTGTTGTTTTGATGGTTGCATGTCATTGCATGTGTTTCTAAATTGTGATTTCCATTTTGCATAATAGTAGAGGAAATTTGTAATCTCTTGTTCTTAGTGTGAATACATCAGTAGTAGAAAATTTATATTATTTTTTACACTCTTAGGGTGTTGTAGGGAACAAATATATCAGCGATGGGTGGCTAAAAATGTTCCCAACACTCCTAGTTCTACCTGGACCACACTCTTGGCCTTTAGGATTCTCACCCAAAATAAAAGAACATTTGGCCAAGTGTATAGACCCTGCCCTTAACTCAGATTTGATCACCAGGGTCAATGGATTATGGTTGTTGTCTATACACACAACATGGTTCCACTAGGGTGTGGTTTCACCAACGCCCACTAGGTGTTGGACCTGCTAGCATGTCAACAAAGTCATGTTCACCCACTTCCTCTTGACCTCGAAAACATATCATATATGGACTAAAAACAAACTTAGGCTAGGTTCATAAAGCAGAACTATAATTGTTGTGCACCCACCCTCCTGTAGTTTCAAGGAGACTCGTGGCCCAATTCCTGATACCTAAATTCTTAGTTTTGATAGAATAACTAGCATAGGGATTGGTTAAACTAAGTATACCCATAAATTTTGAAATCAACTAACTAAATATGAACACATAATTGTGCATTCACCATGCACATAATAATGAATAACATATTCTAGGCACACTTTAAAATTCATGTGCATACATGAGACCATTCTAATCATGAAGATATAGTGAGCGTCAAAACTCAGACATTCATTTACATTTACAAACACGCAAGATCTTGCACCATTCACAATGTAACAAGATTCATTACAATCCATAAGGCAATACACATATGCAATGTACACTTATCTGTGTGTTTAATGATGACTGAAAAATGAAGGAAGGACTTCAACTATCCACACAATTGTAAGGAAACCACATTGCAATATTTCTTGCAGCTGATTACCCTGAGTTAGATCCAAAGTATGAGGGGATGCATATTAAGGGAAATTCAAAATCGAGGCTTAATCACATAACCAAGAGAAGGAGTCCACAATTTAGTTATTTTATCAACTTCCCTGCAATAGTAAGAACCAAAGTGACTCGCTGTGTGAATGCAATAACATAGAAGTTGTCTCTAATCATATCAGCAGAGATCAAAGGGACAAAGTGGAATTGATGTCCAGGAAATCTTGCCAGAAAAAGTTGTCGCGTTCTTCAGAGTCAGCTACCCCAACAAAACTAAGAGCCCAAAAAATCATTTTCTTTATATAACGTGAATGGTAAGTGAAATAACCACCCGGATGCGGGTGTTCACTCATGCAATAAATGATGGAGCATGTCACGCTACCACCAGGCTTGACGGATGGCAGGCAGATGATCTCCGGGGTTCGCGTCATCGGAGGTATGTCAAGGCTCATAGCAGGTGAATTAAAGCCTATTCAGCCCCGAAGCAAGTCAGAATTCAAGGCAAGCATGGCAACTCTATCCTCGACTCGGCCCATGATCATGGATCTACGCAATTTCTCTGCGGCAGTTAATGCCCCTGTTCTATATGACGCTCAGCCGTTTCAGTTTCCTGGCCAGGTCTTTCCTGTCGATGCATGCGTTAGGCTCTGGAATCCTCAGGCTTTCAGTTTCCTCTGGCTCAAGCGATTTCCCAAGTCTTTTGCTTCTGGTATAATGCCTCGCAGCAGGGGCATTCCGCGTCGAGGGGGTCGGTCTGGCATCAGAGCTTGCCCTTCTCATTCTGACCTGCAGCAGGTGGCCCCAATAGCCTCTGTCCCTCCCTCCTCTCCGCTATCAGACCAGGAGAGGATTTTCCCGAATAGCTCCTACCAGTCCTCCAGATTTATTTTCCAAAGCCGACTCAACCGGCCGGTGGTGACTGTGAATTTTACAGTTTTCGTCTCAGAGGAAGAGCGCCACTCGCCCAGCTCGACTCCTCCCGCTTCCTCAACCGCTCAGGACGACAGCATTCTACTTGGGGACATGAATGGGTTGGTGTATCATGTTGATTGCTTGTATGAGGAAGCCCCTGTCCAGGAAAGGCCTCTGCAGGCTGTCCCCGTCAAGGATGATGACAAGATCTGCGAGCCTTCTCAAAGTGCATTGGGATGTTTACACTTGGTTACTGATTCTCGTGGAGAGCCGATTCTGGATGATGATGGGTTTGTTACTTGGATCGCCTCTCCAAGCCAGGCGAAGGAAGATATGCAAGCGTCTCCCAGCCATGCGAACTAAACTCCACCGGGTGCACATGTTACGCTTTTTTGATCTTCTGTCTTGGATTTTGCAGCAATTTGCTCTTGTCTGTTTCAGTCTCATGTTCCAGGTTGTAATTTCAGTCAACAGAGTTTATGATGTTGATGATAACTGTAGTCCGAGTCAATTTTGTCAGTATATCAGGGCAAATCAAAACTCTGAGGTCTGTTTTGTAAAACTGGTTGACAGGTTAAACAGTATTGTCCCTGAGTTTTTGTTTGAGGATTGGCCTCGGCCTCCTCTGAGGGTCTGGCCTCATTGTACATACTTTTACACTTTTTTTAATAGAATTAGTTTTTACAGAGAAAAAAAAATGGTAAGTGAAATAACCACCTTGGTATAGGCACGGGATAGTAGTAGCCTGCAAGCTGGCAGACTAAGACACACAATTAGAGTTAATTTTGCAGTTTTTAGATAATATTGTCTTAAATTGATATGTTTTTGTCTTAATTGTTAATTTTCTAAAATGGGGTTCGTCTTAAGTGTCCATTGTCTTAAATATAAAGTTTTGTTTTAAAATATTTTTGTCTCAAACTATTTTTGTCCTAAATACAAAGTTTTGTCTTAAAATATTTTTGTCTCAAATTGTTTTTGTCTTAAATATAAAGTTTAAAATATTTTTGTCTCAAACTGTTTTTGTCCTAAATATAAAGTTTTGTCTTAAAATATTTTTGTCTCAAATTGTTTCTGTCTTAAATATAAAGTTTTGTCTTAAAATATTTTTGTCTCAAACAGTGTTTGTCTTAAATTTAAAGTTTTGCCTTAAAATGTTTTTGTCTCAAACTGTTTTTGTCTTAAATATAAAATTTTGTCTTAAAATATTTTTGTCTCAAACTGTTTTTGTCTTAAATACAAAATTTTGTCTTTAAATTTTTTTGTCTCAAACTGTTTTTCTCTTAAATTTATATTTAAGACAATTCGATTGATATTAAATTTTAATATAAATAACTAAAATAAAAAGTGACTTTTTAAGACAAAATATTTCTTTTGTCTTACAAAAATGTCTTAAAAATACCCTCGGTGTAGTAATGAAAGAATTTATCCGATTCTGGATAAATCTTGTTATAGCAACAATCAATGGAGGACATATGGTGTGAACAAAAATGGGATTTCAAAGAGTCCAATATTGACCATCTATTTATCCCTTTAAAAAGGGCCTAAGTATTTGAAAATTCCACTGAATCCACTACACATCCTTTGCACGTCTTATTGTAATCGGGATCCTTAGGTTTTTAAAACCCACTTAACTGCTCACCTACAGTGCATCATTATTAATCAATTATTAAGGTGAAGACTATTGCAGAAACATCACATCAGGCACTTTTATCTTATAATAATTGCACTCTTAATAATTGAGTAAGAATTTTAAGATTGAAAGGAAGAAGAGGAGTTTCGGCAGACCTACGAGTCGTCGTCTTTTTTCCTCACATAAAATGGAAATGGTGAGAGCTAACTAAAGAAATTAGAGATTGTTAATGAGGGCGATAGACGTGCAGTGAGACTGAGTGTAACTAATCGTGGGGTCTTTGTCATTGGCATTACAATATATCAATGTAGTGGGATCATTGGCATTGCAATATATCAACCGATCAAAAAAAATTGGAATAGAATTATACTATTATACATTATAGGTATTTATATGTATTTATAATGAGCATAGATTTATTTTAAGTATTGATTTAATATGAGTCTAGAGATCATATTTCTTTATGTGCAATTTTTTTTTAAATTGCAAAATACAATGTGTTATTTTTCATCGTTTAAATTGTATTTTTGAATGTTAAATAGAATACATATAGGAGCACATAAAAATTTTAACCATAAAAACTTATTTTTTCTATATATAGATATATATGAAGTTTAATCTCTGGTTGAAATATTAGTTAACACAGATCTTCAAATAATTTATTTAAATCTCTTGTTGAAATATTTTTGAAAAGTATAAGATTTAAACATATGATTCACACACAAAAAAATATTTCAAATTATTTTACAACATATTCATTTTTTTAAAAAATATAGTTGACATTATTTTCTATTTATAACATATTTTTTATTTTTTATTTTTTATTTTTATTTTAAAGGTGCACAAAAAAATTAACACGTCTCCTCATACTAGGTTGTAAAATGACCCTCTGGGCTAAACAAATTCGTAATAACCTATTTAAATTTTTCCATGGCTATTCATGAATTCGAAGACACTCAACCCTAATAACCTTCCTCAACCCTAATAACCTATTTAAATATTTCCATGATTATTTATCAATTCAACCTATTTAAGGTCACTCAATCCTCATAATGTACAATAAACCAAAATTTTATATCTCACGCTTATTCTATAAAGAGGTATACAACACATCCATTTCTATAAATATTTCTTTAATCTCTATGATCAAGATATCAATATGGTATACAACTTTAATTGAAAAGAAAATGCAAGCTCATATCCCATTTAAGAAATGGGAGAAAGTAGTTCTATAAATAACTAATAATAGTTTCCAATTTCCCATAGCCATATTAATTATATCGTTAGTAGACTTATATATATAAGTAACAATAGTTTCCTATTGTCTAGTAGCCATATCAATTAATGGTTGACAATTGATTCATTTTCTTGTAACTAAGTTACATTATTTTCACTTATCACAAAAAAAAAAAATAGTAATCTATATAAGTCACTTTTAATTTTCAATGAAGTCTCATAATATCTAAGATATTCTCTAACTAATTTAAGCTCAAAAGTAATTTGTACAAAAATACTCTATTAGTTGTCACAAAATACACCATTAGTATATCTCATATTACTTAATATCTAGTGCCTAGTATCTATAAGATCCAATAAATATATGGAATAACATGTTATTTGTTTCTTGTCTAACATTTTGAAATTAAGAAAGACATCCAACTTCCTTTCTTAGACATCTTTCTCACTAAGAAAAATGGAAATCTTGAACACATGGTCTTGAGAAAAGCTAATTCCCATCACCATCCAAAGCAACAAGAGCATCAAGAATATTTGACCTTGAACACTTAAATCTTGAACTTGACTATATTTGCAATTTTTTTGAAAATAATGGATATCATAGAAACACTATCTACAAGGCCATTCAACAATCCACAAACAAAACAAAATACACTATCTACAAGGCCATTCAACAATCCACAAACAAAACAAAATACACTATCTACAAGGCCATTCAAAAATCCACAAACAAAAAAAAATCTATGGGTGAAACTGTTTGGCATAATATTAACACATAAGATATAATAAGGAATAGGGAAAAAATATCTACCCTAGTGGAATATGCATGTTCATCGTCACACTACATTTGCATAGAAAATGTAAAACTAATTGAGAAATAAGATCAATATTTAAAGAGAAGAATAACATAAACCAATGAAATAGAAAAAGAGCCAACACAATGAACAAAGATGATGGTCTAAAATTGAGCAATACTTGGAAACCTTTATTAAACAAAATTAGTAAAATTAATGAACCAAAATTAAATGAATTATCATTATTAGCCGACATGAAATATATTTCCCTTATATGACAATTAAAAGCTCAAGCTAATCATGCTCATGCATCTCAATTGTAGAAAATAATTCCCTATGATGAACTCACCTAGAATGCTTACAACATTGGATAAAGAACAAATAATAAGTTCTTCCACATATTTATTAAACCAACTCATTTGTATGGACTCACTCTTTCTCATATATAGGATCTTTTTCCATATATGAAGAAAACCTAGCCATAGTTACCAATAAAGCATTAGAAGACGATTAACCATAAACATCATCCTTCTTAGAATGAATAAGTCTATTATAAATATCATTCGATGCATCATCACGAACATAGTAGAAGATTTATCCTAGGAGGGGTTTTGAAACATATCATGAATCTCCTCAACATTAAACTTATTCACAACATTTTATGGTCAAGGCCTTTTCTGTAATCCTACAATCCCTAAATAGTATCATATTTCTCATCCACATGCAATACTAAAATAACATAATATTTATTTAAATAATGTTATTCATTAAACAATTAGATATTATATATATGGACGAACAAACTTCCTAGCGAAGCTTATTTAAAAAAATACTAGAATGAAGAAAAACTTATTCTCAAAGTTTGGTATTGGTTTTATCTAATCTATTAATATAATCTTTCAATCCTCCATTTACTATCCACCACATAATTTTATTCGTGATTTGTAAGGAAGCTATTTATGTATAATATGATCATGGTGTCTGCCTAATTTATTAAAAAACAAATGAGAGACATCGCGATACTTAAATAATATTTAAAACTTCATGACCATTTACACAATTTGTAATTCATCACTTGAATTTGTAAAAAATACACGTTGGAGTAAGTTTTTGATAAACTCAGCCCACAGGGCTTTGGATTGATGGTGAATGGGTGCACTGTTAAGGCACTCGTTGCAATAGGTCACTGGTTCAAATCCCTTGTGGGTGCTTACCTACCAAAAAAAATTGTTGATAAACTCAATAGAGCATTAAAATAATAGAAAAATAATAATTTACCCAAGGTTATTGGCCTTAGTATTTAATTTAAATAACTAAGGCAATGCAACAATACCAACATGCTCTCTCCAAAAAATAAATTGTTGATAAACTTAATAAAACATTAAAATAATAGCAAAATAATAATTTACCCAAAATTATAGGCCTTATTATTTAATTTAAATAACTACAAGCAATGCAACAATACCAACATGCTCTCTCCAAAACTCATGGTATTTCCAATTAGTAGAGTAATAATTCCCACCCTAATAAGCATTGTTTTCATTGCTTATAATATCCAAAAATATCAATATTATCAACAATGATATCAAGACATCCAATGTTATGTAAAATATCCAAATTTTCTATCAACAATTCTCAATGAGATGACCTTTGAGATATTTAGCAATAATATACTTTAATAATCAACATGACATAACTTTCGTAGGGATCATACTACTATGCCCTATAAGGAAGCTAATACTCATGCTTTTGCAATGATCTCTTTCAATAATAATTCACTTAATTGACATTCTAGTATAAAAAAATCAGGATTCTTTGATCTAAATGATGCTTCAAATATTGTTGACACACTTAGAACTTCAATGATTCCTTTGGTAGTCAACAAATATATTTTAGTAATTGATTAATTCTCTTCCTTTTCACATAGGATTTAGTTAAAAATATTTTAGTAATCGATTAATTCTCCTCCTTTTCACATAGGATTTAGTTAAAAATGACTTTAGAACTAAATCCATAATTTTAAAAATTTATATATTTTGTACCATCAGAAAGAAAATATATGCTAATCAATACAATCAAATAGAGTGCAATTAACACTTAACCATATATACAATCCTTAAAATAAACAATCTCCTTTACCATTAATGTTTAATCAAAAAAATTCAACTTCAAATTTCACAAGAACTTGGTTACGGTTCACTAGAACTTGGTTACGGAAGGTAAAACATGATCAAGAAGATCTTTAGAGCTTCAACATAACTTTTAAATCCATAATATACTTAGTTATTTAAGATATTTTGAAAAGAGTGGCTCATGCATAACTTTTTCATTATGTTACAGATAAGGTGCTATGCTTATTTTGAATATGTTTTGTATTATTTTTTTTAATTTTGAAGGAAAAAATTCCATTATTTGTAAGTAAAAATGTTGAGTCTGATTAGTCTCAACCATTTTAGGGAGATTTTTTTGTTCATATAATACCAAATCATAATATTCAAAAATAGTTGAAAGTTAAAAATGGTAATTCAACTAATTCTAACCATAATACCGAAGGTCAAAGAAGGTTGAATCTTTATCATGTCAAAGGATATAATTCTATTTATAGTTTTACAATGATATTGAAAAATAAATAAAAAATTGGTTTGTTGCAAAGAAGTAATTTATTATAAATGGTAAAATAATAATTGTGTCTATATTATTACTATATTAAAAAAAAACTAATATTTCAAAAATAAAACCTATATTCAATAAGGGTCAAGGGGAACTAAAAGAGAAACAAAAAAACAAACATTTAGAAAACGAAAAATTTGTAATATTTACCCAGTATAAGAAGTTTTTTTCCTTATAAATATATACCTATTTTCAAAACATTAATATTTATAAACTATTAATTAATGAAATTAAGTGAGCTAGACAATCTTATTTACCAGCTAAGATCACAATTATGTTAATATGGAATATCTTGTATTTTTAAATGGTTCAGTGAATTTTCTCCAATTTGAGAACCATGATGGCTGGACACGTTTAATACATGTGGTATGGGTTATGGGTTATTATGGGAAAGAACATCCTCTTTTGGTTGGAAAATCAGGACAAACGAGTTAAAGACAGTTAATTTTAGAAATTATCATTCCACTTGAATTATTTAATTACTTTCTTTTGGTTGGAAAAATCACGACAAACGAGCTAAACACCAAGTTAATTTTAGAAATTATCATTCCACTTGAATTATTTAATTACTTTCAAGGTGGTTGTGAGGAATGGTTGGATGATAAAATCAATATTTTTCATTTTTTTCCATTAAGTTTAAAAAACCTAGATTTTTTATGCTTATTGGAAGAATTTTTAAATGAGATAATAAGATGGGAAAGTTCTTTTAAATTTCAGAATTGTAACTATGAGGTCGTAACATCAATTTTTTTTTATTAAGTTAGAGAGTAATGAGGGTTGTTTAGAAGGAATTAATTATAGTATTAGTATTAAATAAGAATTTTGCTTGTTATTTTTTTTTGTTTAATACAAATTAACATATTAGAGATATGTTTAAAAGAAAAATGTTAGAATGATACTATTTATTTAGGATACGACATTTATTTTGAGAACTTCCTTGTATTTTTTCTATCATCAGTATGTGCCATTGGATTTGATGTTAAAGGATTACAGAATTTTCAGTGGTTTGATCAAGTGAAGGTTGCCATTGGATTTGATGTTAAAGGATTACAGAATTTTCAATGGTTTGATCAAGTGAAGGTAGTTGGAATTATTTAATATATTTGAAAAAGTTGCAACAGACCCAGGTTCCTACTTTAGGATTTCAAGCACCATCTGAGCACCAAAGGTTTTCGTAGCAAGCGTTGGCTTGCCATGACAAGAGCGGGAGCTCTATTCAACATTCTCTGGTAGGGTAAGAACTCATATTTTATTGTAATCCATTTATTTGAGCTTTATGAATAATTTTGTTCTGTCTCTGAAAGACAATATTGTTGAGTTTGTAATCCATTACATGCCTACAAAGTTATGGAATCCTGAATTTGTTTTCTGAGAGATGTATAGAAACTGAAAATGGTGTGCTTGAATATTGATGGTCCTCAAATAGGGACTAATTCTTAAGATCATTTTGATGTTATGAGAAGGCATATTTTACTTTTATTTTGATATAAGGAATCCGAGAACTATGAAAAATTAGGGGTTTCTAATTGTTGAAACAATACAACGAACGTTGGTTCTTAATTATTTTATGAATAATTGGGGTCTCCTTGTGTAGGCAAGGGTGTCTCTTCAGCCCTATATTTGTCTAATTCCACAACCAATTTGTCAAGTATATATATCTGTTACAAAAAATACTGGGAGGGGGGCGGGGGGTGAATCCATATTTTACACACTTTAGTTTTTCATATTCTTATTCTGATTTATGTACGTTATTGTCATTAAGGAAACAAGCATATGTACGTGCATAATTTTAATGCAACCTGCTAATATCCATATACCTAATTTATCATTTGTTCATCTTTAATCAATGGATCGTTACCTCATTGCTCATCAATTGAATAGTAACCATGAGCAATAAGAAGTAGATATATCATCAACACAAAAGAAACATATGCACACACATGAACACCAGGATTTTAGGTGGAAACCCAATGTGCAAGGAAACCACCACTTTCATCGTCTTTGTCTTATTCTTTTATTATAAAGGAAAACGCACAATCTTGTACTGGTGCAGACTCTAACTAGTGCACAGGCACCCACCTGTTGAAGTCTACAACCTTGTCTTGTTTTCCAATACCTACTGGAAGGGATTTACACCCCCTTTATTAAATACTGCTACCCTCAACTCTTTGTGGACCAATTTTTATAATGTTTAAAATTGGATCCACTTGTCAAAAAATAATCAAACCAACCTGGAGGCCACCTTGACCCATATAAACCATTAAACCAAATAAACTGAAGCACTAAATCTGAGATACTGTCACACTGTAAATCAACTGAAATTTTGAAGTATCAAGACACTTGATGCAGAACCCAACCAGAAACAATAAATATCAACTTGTGTACACAATTGTACTAAATAAAACCAACATATATACGTGATTTCTCTGTATAATACATGTATATGGTTCTAAAAATACTAAACATTGAAATCATTAATCACTGAATCATTCACATACTATTTAACCAGCTACAGATCATAGAATCAATCACAAATTTATGAACCAATTACAGGTCATATACTTATGTGCCATCAAACTTGAATAGTTCAACCAAGTCACTTCAATCGTAATAAAGACATCATCAACAGAGACCGCCAAGTAAACCAGTCATCAACTATAAACATCAATCATTAGATTTGTAAACATCTATCAGCATATCAAACCCTAGTTTATATACGTGACCTTAATAAGGAATATTTGTGTATGTACGTGCTTACCATGCACAACACTTGTGTACATATATGCACATACTGAAAGAATTATTTCGCATAATATATATGCGACCCTGAAAAGGTGGATTTTGATATGTACAGAAAAATACCCAAACATCCCTGTGTATAGATTTGAAAAATTTCATTGCAAACACAGTTTGGTTTCCGCAACCTTGACTACAGACTTCTAAATAAATTGTTTAGATCATAGCATCATAGTTTCAACAATATTAAACCTTTGCAGCAAGTAAATCGACTAAGAAAACATGTCAATATATTTCAGATCTTGCAGACTTGATTCGTCTCATTACTCCTTGTTGCACACTTGTTTCAAATCAAATCATTCATAGACAACACAATACTTGCACGCCCAACACTTTGATCTCCATATCCTTATATATCTTTAGCCTTAGCCAATACCTTAGGCCAATTCCTTACTAATCTCACTGGTATTCTTTGACGCGATCAAATAACCATTGACACACTCATTAATATGGGCTAATACCATGGTAAAGACCCATGGTATTCAAGTTACCATGATTCGGATTCTGTACATGACTTTTCTTTACAATACCCTCGTATGTACGTGACCCTTATGAATAGGATCTGCATATACTTTCCCAAACTTCACCTTTATCTTTCATATGTCTCTAAACTTGACATTCATTTTTGCATTATCTTTTTCACATCTATACCCTCCTGCGAAATCATTATGTTACCATAATTTTGACTTCTTTATTAAGTAGGTTTCCATAAAGGAAAACACATTAGCCATAATGCCAACAATATCACCCTTTGGACTTGATGGTAACCAATGTGGTGTTTGGTCACCCTCTGTAAAGACATGTAAAACCTCCAAACTCACTTGCAAATACCAAGACTTCCTCGAAGCATTCTTCTCCCAAATACCAAGCATCCCTCCCATTTTGACATCAAGGCAAAAGGGCTGACCAAAAGCTGAATGAAGGCTCTGTTTGTAGAAAATGCATACTAACCATGCTTCCCCTGATCATGTGTTGAAGATATTTAAATGAATCAACCAAAAATGATACCAATGGCTCGTGATTACATCAGATACCCAAACATTTGGGTTCACATTTTTTATACATTATTACATCAATTGCCCAAAATAATGGGATGGCATACAAAGAATGATTTGATCCCAATATCCTATATATGACTGAATATTAAAATGATTACAACATGGGTCTCCACACGACCTTTACATCAAAGGATATATATGACATATATATAACCAAAGCCAGGACCTCAAAAATGAGGTTGTAATATCATTTTTATAGGTCATTTTGTCACATCTAGTCAATTAGCCTACAAGCTGGGTCAATCAACATCCATGCACACCACACATAAAGCCCTAATCATTACTTTCTCAAATCACTAAGTTTCTGACCTTGAATGCTTCACTCCAGTTTTCTTAAGGCCTAGTGCACCCTGGCCCTTTGAGGACCTGTGTTCGATGATAGGTTGCTCCATTCTGCACCTGCTTTGATTAGAGCAGGTTTTCCCTTGTTGGGGGTTTACGATTCTAGAATTTCAAGAAAACTAGAAAGAATCATGAAGATTCCTCTTCCAGAATATTCCAGGAATTGTTACAACCATTTACCTTAGATAAGAACTTTGAATCCTATCTTCCCTACCTTGGAGTTTTCACCTCTTATCCCTTAACCTCATCCTCCCATCAAGAGTGGATCTCAAGCCTATATTGGTAAATGGATAAGAATTCCTAAACTATGATCCTCTCCTATATATTTACTGCCATCCACAAGCTAGAGATTGGATTTTGGAGACTAATCATACCCTTATGTTTTTGCTTTGATCATTCCCATGCATTAGGATGGCTTTGAGTTGTACATTGTGGCAAGGAAGGATAAGTCAACTTGGGAGGATCTCTACAAGATCAACTTCCACTTTTGGTTGTAAACGTTATCCCTTTCATATTAATGAAAAGAGTATACCATTTTCCCACATTGATTATTTCATGTTTAAATACATATGTTTCAATGCTATGTTGATCCATTGAATATAGTGATTCGATAATGCTACATAGATGTCATAGATCCTTTGCTTGCGTTTTGTGTTTTTGCAGGCTATAATTATAGTGATCAGAGCATCCATTGGAGGTTACAAGCCAAGAGGAGAGAAGATCTCGCGACAAATCACAGGTAAGCATATTTCCATTCTCCAATTCCTCTAAGGAGAACTTTATAGTCTTTGATTTGAGTTGTTCTAGACCAGGCCACTAGGTCTATGGAAGATACTTTTGTCCGCGGTTGTAGATTTTTTTATAAAAAATGGCGACTCTACTAGGGAATGATTCATTCCCTTAGTGGTTTCCTTGACTTTATCCCTTATTTCACCTCTCGAAAAAACCTCCAATGTCTCACTAAACTTTAAAATACCCTAATAATACCATTCATTGAGTTGCATTTGATTTTTTGTGTCAGAAAATCCCTTTTCCTTGATCAGTACACCCCTGGTCTACTAACAGAACATTGCAAAGCACCCTGGCCTTCACTGTACCTGTGTTGTAGAGCACTGGTAGCCTCTTTGCACCTGCCCTCACGCAAAACATTTATTTTTAATGCTTTTATCTCTTATTGAATTAATTCTAGTTGGTCCTCCTTGTGTCCCTGAGTGTTTTTAGCCCTCTCAGAAGCCTTCATCTTGTTTTCTTTTGGTTTTGAGTGCCTTTGATAAGATTTTTTTTAGGTTTTACTTTCTTCTTGTCATTAGGTCATTAGCAAATTGATTACTTGATGATTAGATTGCTTGAAGGAATTGGTGTTTCATTCATCGTTGTGAAAAATATTTTTTATCAGTGATTAGATGAATATCTTAGTTTTCATATGAAAATTAAGTGGATTTGAAAATAAAAATATTACGCGTTATGCATTGCATCTAGGGTTTTGCGAGGGAAAATTGTAGTTAGAAACAATTGCATTAGGGGAATTTCCTAAAAATCTTGTTTATTTCATCTTATATGTTGCATATTCTTTGTTCTCTTCCATCCCATATAGATATTTTCATTCAAACCAAAAGTTTCATTTTATCATGCTAGTTTTCATTTTAGGGTATTTAGGTGAAATTCATGGTGAGCCTTGAAAACCGAACTTTAACTTAACGAAAAATTTAAAATTTATTGAATCAACCTAAGGAGCATTTGTAACATTAACACAAACATGTAGAGGTCTAGGGTAGAGATGTGTTCTGATGTCTATAAACATAGAAGTTGTTGTTTTTTCCAGTGTTTCGTTCTGAGGGTGATACCTGTTCTATGTACGTAAGTGTATCATACTATTCTCCAGTGCCTTTGGGTATATTGGATGGCGCTCCACGCATGAAAAGTATATGGGAATGCTTTCATCGTATAGTTACACATTAGACAACACTAACATAGACTGCACTTCCACATACCGTCATGTATATTTTGGAAGTCAACCATAGGTTGATATCCTCGCCATAGGTAACCAAGTCGGTCGCCTTGTACATTGTGATACACTGAACACAACATTCAGGGAGATTGCCTTCCCGTACGTAAATCCTTGGTTTTCCAAGGTTGTATATTGCAGTTTATAGTTGCTTGGTAAACCTTTATACCTAGTTTAACCTCTTTGATTTATTTTTTGTGTTAACTATTAAAATTTATTAATTGAACATGGCATAAAAAAACCCTTTATGCCATCATTCACATAGAGTGAAAAATAAGCCTCCTCTTCCACTAAAGGAAACTCTTGGTCGTCATCAAAAGCATAAGAAAACACAAAATACCTAATCCAATACTTCAGGGGCTATTACTTCTGCTCCTCCATTTGAGATAGATCCACTAGAATCATCTTTTCATGTGAGTATGGAGCTTGATATTACCTCTCCATTGGTTGGTGACAGTAACATAGTCGAAACTGAAGAACCTAAAATGGATTTTCCCAAGGTTATTAAACCTGAATTTCTTGAGTTAGAGACAAATCAAACTAATGTTATACAATCTAAGGTAACTCAACCATCTACACCAATCACTTCAGGACCTTCTCATTCTCTTCCTCTATCTCAGGCACAAACCCAAACTATACATTTTGGACCCAACATTGAACCCCTTCCACCTGGTGTTATGAGTATCAAAGAGATTCCATAAGAAGAGCCTCAACCCTCCTCTGTCATTAAGAAGAGGATCATTTTTATGATGCCCATCCTTTTCCATCTCCTGAAACTCCCTTTCAACTTCCTTTGTCTTATTATTTTACTTTCAACTCACCTTTTAGTTTTCCTTTGCAATCTTCTTTCGAATTAACCATGACTTAGTCTTCTATGTTTTCCAAGACTATATTTGCTACCATGGTTGAGACAAACCAAGTTGTAACCTCATCCATGTTTGTAATGACACCAGAGGCACATTTTGTATGGTGGCTCGTCCATCCTGCCTGGTTACCAATCCTTGTATGGCACCTTCTCTGGTGTAGCATCCAATCCATGGACCTCTCTCATAAGATCTACATCTGGAATTTCATCTAACACTTTGTTAAGTAGAACTACATAATTTTCTCCTCTCCCACCATCTACACCTACCGTTCAATAAAATACTGGCCCTTATGTTAGTGGACATGTTATTTACAACAACCCTATCCATCTCCTATTAGGAACCCCCTCTTGTGGGGCAGTTGCCTCCGTCTTACCCTCCTCTTTCGGCATGGGGGAAACCTAATGTAGGTTCATTTCCATCTCCTCAAGTTAGTGCTCAGTCTCACATGAGTCCTCCCCATTCAGGAATGGTTGATAATTTTTGGAAAAATATTTTTCCTATTCAACTTGGTTTAGTTGTGGTTTCATATTTAGCCTCTCAACCTATTCCATCTACCTCTCAGATTTTTGTTCAATAACCCATGTCTCAACCTGTTCAAACTCAAATGAATTCGATCCAACCTTTATTGGTTGTACCTTGAACTCAACCATTCTATCGGTATCTAGCACATCACAAGCCATGTATACCCATCCTCTTCAACGTAACTTACAATCACAATAGTTTGGGTAGGTAATTCCTCAAGCTCAGATGAGTCAAAACGTGTATGGTATGGCACAAGAACAACAACAACCGAATCCATATTATGTGTGCATGATGCAAAATTCCACAGGGAAACCATATCCACTGCATCAAGGTATCCCTCTAATGCCTTATGGTCATCAATTCCAAAATCAGTCATTTCAACCTTTGTAAGGTCATCCTAGAACTGGAAAACAGGATTTTGAGTATATTGATTATCAAAATCCTCACTATCCTGGGACATAGATCCTTATTGTTCAGGTTATCCCTTCTTATCTAGGATATCCTCCACTAGACCTTAAGAGGTATTTTCCATTTGTAGCAACTCTCGGATTTATGAATTTGACTAGGCTCACCAATGATATTATTACTCATTCTCCTTGGTGGTTGATTATTCTTACCAAGTTTCCTTCTAATATTCCTAAATTCAATGGAAATCCTGGAGAAGACCCATCACCCACATAATGAGTTATCATCTATGGTGTTCTTCAAACTCCCTCAAAGATAGTTATATTCGTTTTCATATTTTCTAGTGCATACTCACTGCTACAAAAACTAAATGGTACATTGAATTACTTCGAGCTTAGTTTGATAACTTTAGAACCTTCGAAACTACATTTCTAGTTTCCCATCATATATGAAACTGGAAGATAACTCTTAATCAATTTCCAATAGAATAATGCCAATAACATCTCTATTCATATTAATGAGTGGTGACGTTGTTGTTGCTTGGTTAAGAGCTTCGTTCATGATTAGGTTTTAGCTGAATTGATCATTAAGTCCTTTTTTCCATCTATAACATAAGACATAGCTAGAGGCGAAGTCATAACTAAAGAGCAGGTGATCACTCGTGCCTAGTACTTGGATCCCATTTATACCCACTCTCGAACGTTGTGTGATAAGATACCAAATTCTCTCCGACCTACTGATATTGTTTCTCAAACTCCTCATAAATAATCACATTCTATTGATGTCATAATTGGTTCTACCAACTAGCAGTCGACAACTAAACCATTTGGTTCAACTCTTGATGTCACTTCTCAAATCCCTCCTTCCACTCTTGTGGCTTCTACTTTTGAGATCAATGTTGTTCAATCATCTAAAGGAAAATATCTATAGCCAGGAAGTAAGAAGAAATGAAAAATCAAGAAGAAGAAAGGCAATGTTCGAGAGGATAAACAAAACAATTATTCTCCTTAACAGAAGAGGAAAACTCATTACCCATGTATGATCTATAATGAGGAGCATTCCAGTCATGATTGTCCACATCAGGCTGAGGTGAATCAATTCCTTAAATCATCCTCTACACCCATTGTGTTTACAGACCCATTTCCAAATGAGGAGAACAATTTGGTTTCCTAGGACCGTACTTCCTCTAATTCATTTTTCATACTTTCCTCTACTAAGCCCGAAAACAATATTTTCATGGCTACACAAAGTAAGGACTACGGTAATGTGAATCCTTTGAACAGTCAGGCTACTGATTAACCTACCATTTTGATTCCATATCCATCAAATTCTACTCCAAATGTCATACCTACTGAATTAACAGTTATGCCTCCCAAGGGTTTTATCCATAAATTGGTATTCAACCCTCGCACAAGAGCTACTCAAAATTATAAGATAGTTGAGGACCTGGCTCAGGGTCCATCATCTATGTCCACTCCTGAGGTGTTGCAAAATGGCCCCACCCAAAATAATGCTTTTCTCTCAGTAATTGGATTTATTGATCCTTTGGATTCCAACCTAGTAGTATTTAACCATGAGAACCATACCCCTCGACTTCTGGCTCAATTCGCCTTCATGATCCATATTCTTTTTTGTGGTAATAATATTCATCATTCCATTGTGGACGAAGGAGCCTCAACCTGTATTATGTTTGTCCTGCTAGAAGGCTGTTGATTCTCCCCAATTAATCCAATCACCAACCAATTTGAAATATTTTGATGGAAGAACTTATAAACCATGTCAGATTTTGAATCATCTACAAGTAGAATTAGGTGGCATGACTATATTAGTAGAAGTCAAAGTTACCAACAAACCTTTAGGTTATAATCTTCTACTGAGACGTATGTGGGTCTATTCCATGGTTGCTGTTGTTTCTACATATTTTCGAATGATTGTTTTTCCTCATAAAGGTGGTATCATAGCCATATATCAACTAACATTCTTTCCCACTGATTATCCAATTATTGGAAGTTTCCCTCTCATGGGAGAAACCCCTCACCCATATCAGCATGTCGGAGTTGGACTACTTAAGGATTCCTCTCTCATGGGAACTTTTTCGCTTCCTCCTCCCTCATTGCCCAATGAATCTACTTTGATTCCCTATATTAAATTGATATCTTCTTGTAATGATCCATTTAATCCATGGGTAGTACCAAATCAATCTAATATCGATAGTTTTGGTGACCGCATGCTGCTCAACCCCGTTGAGCTAGATTATGAAGCCATCCATTCAACTTGCATGACTTATTTTGATCCTTACTCTTCAATCAATTGGGTTGATTGTTCTTTATATTATGGTATTTCATATGATACTTTCTCTCATATGCTTTCCATAGATGAAAGCATCATAAAGATCATGATGTTGGATGATGCACCATGGTACAATTATCATCACCCTTCCTCCTTGCCAGATTCCTTATAGGACAATATTAATGAACTTTATCGACCCAATATTGTTGAGTTATCTGAATTCTCCATCCATTTATGATGTCTATTATGAGAATAACCTATCAAACATTGAAGAGACCATCCATGTTAACATTTCAATGAAACTCAACATTGTCGAAAATCTACATATCAATGTGTCTTTCTCTCCTTATGAGGTCAAGACTTATAAAGCCCTATTCTAGGAATTCAGAGATGTTTTTCTCTGGTCTTTCAAAGCAAGTCCTGGTATCAATCTGAATATTGTTTTTCATGATATTAAAACGTATCAGAATGTTAAACAAGTTTGGAAACACCTTCGCCCTATTCATCCCAAGAAGGTCGTCACTATCAAAGCTGAAGTTGAAAAGCTTCTACGAGATGGTTTCATCTATATCGTACCTTTAACTTACTGGGTGTCTAATATTGTTCCTCTCATGAATAAGCAGGGAACAATGCATGTGTGCATCGATTATCAGGACATCAATTTTTCTTTTCCAAAGGAAAACTATCCCACCACATTCATTAACCAGATCATTGATAATTATGTGGGGGGCGAGATATTTTCATTTATGGACAGTTTCTACTACTATAATAAAATTAACATTCTCTAGTGTACCAACATAAAAATGAATTCATTTGTCCCTGGGGCACATTTGCATATAAAAATTTCCCCTTTGGATTAAATAATGTTTGGGCTACATTTTATAGGGCGATGAATTATGCCTTCCATAACATCAAACATATTGTGCAACCTTATTTGGACAATTTTCCTTCTCATTCACAACATCAGGTCGATCACAAGATGCACCTTCTAGCCATGTTTTTCGGATGTAGACATTATAACATTTGACTCAATCTGCACAAATGTGTGTTTTGTGTTAGCTCTAGTCATCTTCTCATATTTTTTGTATCAAAACAAGGAATTCATATTGATCCCTTGAAATTTCAGGAGATCATTGATCTTCCTACTCCATCTTCCCTCCTTTAGCTTCAACTAATCCAAGGGAAGGCTAACTTTCTTCAGAGGTTCGTTCCCAAATTCACCGAACTAACCAAAGGATTTTCTCACTTGCTAAAGAAATGGGTCCCCTTCCATTGGGATGGTGTTTCTCAAAATGTGTTCAATGCCTTGAAAGATGTACTGATTCAACCATCCTTGTTATACCCCATTGATTACCAACGCGATTATTTCATGTAGCTCGCCATTGCAAGTACTACCATTGTTATGGTATTTGTTCAGGAGGATGATGTAGGAACTGGACATCTTGTTTATTACATTGAGATGGAATCTCAATGATATCGAAGTCAAGTACACCCATGTCAAGAAGTTAGCTTTGGCATTTGTTCAAGTTGTCCAAATATTTCGTCATTACATCTTGCTTCACAAAGCTATGGTTGTTTTAGATTGTAACCCAATGGCATAAATCTTATCATGATAGTTACTAGGGGGGAATACTCTAAATGGATTGTCATCCTACAAGAGTTATATTTGTAATTTTTCAAATCCAAGTTGAATAAATCCCTTGTTTTTGCTAAGTTAATCTGCGACCTTCTTAATTTTGAAACTGAAACAACATGTAGTGACTCTATTCCAAATGAGTCATTGTTTCTAATGTCTTCATCTCACCTGTGGTATGAAGACAGTATCATATATCTCTAGACCTAGAATTTCCGGTCTCATACATCTCACTCTGATTAGCGACGTATCTAATATCAAGCCAAACATTATATTATACTCGATGACACTCTCTATCGTCGTGGTATCGATATGGTTTGTTGAAGGTGCCTAACTCAAGAGGAGGCCGAGAAAGTATTAAATGAATTTCATTCGATGGCATTTGGCCATGATTTGTTTGGATATGCCAATGCACAAAAGATTATACGTGCTGGATAATTTTGGCCCACCACATTTTGTGACTATATCCTCGTTGTCCAAAAGTGTCAACCATGCCAGATTTATGATCGAAAGATTCATGCTTCGCCCATTCATTTGAATCCTGTTATCTTTGTTGGTCCTTTTGAAAAATGGGCCATTGAATTCATGACATGTAACCCTCACTTAGGTGGTGGGAATGGCTATATCATCTTAGTAGTTGATTATTTTACCAAATGGGATGAGGCGATGCCTACATACAACAATACTAGCAAAAAAATTGCTCTATTTTTCTTCAACCATGTCATTACACAATTTGGTATTCCGCAAGATGTATTTATGGATAATGAAAAACATTTTCGCAATCCCAAGATGTCCGAACTAACTAAAAATATGGGAATTTCCCATGAAATTTCCACTCCCTACTACCCTCAGGAAAATGTGCAAGTTGAGGAAATTAATAAAATTTTCAAAATGATGCTTCAATGTATGATAGGGGTCCCTAAATCGGATTGGTATCTTACTATTTATACAACTTGCGGGCGTACTGAACTTCTGTTAGGACTAGTATCGGGTTTACACCATTCCAATTTCTTTAAGGCCTAGAAGCAATCCTTCCAATTGAAGGTGAAATTCCATCCCTCAAACTTGTTTTTGAACTCCTCCCTACCACTTTTGTGGAAGAGGAATGCCTCTTAAATATGGTGCTCTTAGATGAAACCTGGCGTGATACCCTATGGCTAACGAAGCCCATAAGAAACATATCAAGGCGCAATATGACAAAAGTGTCAAGCCTCTAGTCTTCTTAGAAGGAGACCTTGTTTTTTATATGATCATAAGTCTGCTAAATTAGGATAAGGGAAGTTCGATCCAATGTGTTTGGGTCCATATATTTTCAAACATGTTCTTGCTAAAGGGGCCTATGAGCTAGTTGATTTTGGTGGAGTTCCCTTCGTGCAACCTAGAAATGGGTTGTACCTTAAAAAATACTATGCTTGATATTTTTTCATAGTTCAACGTGTACATACTATATATATAGGTGTGATTGAGTCTGTTTGTAGTGTGTTCCTTTTAGAGTTTCCTATGTTTCTATCAGTCTTGTATAAATTTGGTTTGCATATGTCGGCATCCCTCAATCCATATGTTGGTTATGCTGATGGTGCTAGTCGTAGTACTCGGAACCTCTCTTCTACAGCTTGGGCTATATATGCTCCAAATGACGAGTTAGTGAGTTTACAAGGCATTTGTATCAGTCAATCCACAAATAACATCATTGAGTAAAAAACCAGTGATCGAACTATTGTCTGATGTTATTTCCCATGATATCCATTGTACACTCATTAGAATCAACTCACAACTTGTAGTACTACAATTGACTAATGTCTATTTGGTTAGAAGTGCAACTATGTTTCAGATGTTCATGAGGGTTCACCTTTTGGAAAGACATTTCAATTTCATTCAGTATCAACATATATATAGAAATCTAAATACATTGATAGATGCACTTTCTAATCATGTTTTAGATAGACATTCATGACACATATAAATTAATTCAATACACATCACATCACATTGAAGGAAATAATGGAACCATAATAAATACTGGAGATAATTATATATATATATATATATATATATATATATATATATATATATATATATATATATCAAAGTTTTGGTTTTACAAAATTTGTGCCCGAGATACATGTGGCCAGACGGCCTAAAATATAGATGTAGTCAAATCAAGTTATAAGCCTCATAGTGCTCATGTTAGCATGCCATTACTTGAGCCATCTTGTACAGTAGCCGACTGATATGGCCAGGAACGCCAATTGTGTGTTTTTGTAGTCTCATAGGGAGCTCGTCGACCCTAGTTTTAGCTATGCCATGGGTGAAACTCTCCATATGTTGGTAAACCTCTGTTAGGGTCTCGGCCACATTGAGATCCTGTAGTACCTCTCATTCTACTGCAACAACCTCTATTGTTGTTGGTGCCTGATGTGGGACTCCTGATGGAGATAATAAGATCCCACTAGTCGTAAATGTCCAATATCTTCATGTGTACAAAGTAGTAGTTTAGTCTCAGATACATAAAAAAAAATGTAAAACATAAAAATAAAAAAATTCCCAAAATGTTTTACCTATGGCACCCCATCGCTCGCTATCAGGAAGCATGAGCTTCGAGTCTCTATAGAAATCCATCCTTGCGTATGGATAGTCTTCTATCATAATGAGTTGCATGTGTTGCTAGCTGAAGAAGATAGGTCCATGTGTTGCCTAGACATAAGATCCACCCATCTCCTCATCTGTGGTACTCTCAGATCTACGTGCTTGAGTGTGAAATGTTGTGGTCTGAGAAATAGAATCCACTATAAATCAAAAGAAATCAGAATCGGACCATAGCCAAAGTTTCTTAACTGTCTATCCTTTTGTTTAGTCAACTTATCTTTCATATTTACCAGTAACCCTTCACTCCAGTTGAATACTATCAACTCCATACCTTCTAGAGCATACTGCATATGTGACTTATTTGCCACGTTAAGAGATGCACTACTGGCCAATATGACAATAATAAACATGATCATTCTTAAAGGAAAATGGATTACATCCTTGATGTTAATTTTTCCATCCTTAGCTGGTTGGGATCTCGGTTGACAATGTGCAGTAACATAATCTTTGATTGTTTCTCCACCACTCCTTGAACGAGACAAAGAAATGTGGCACCTCGCCTTGACAGGCCAGTTAAGAAATATATATCCTCTACATGTATTTCCAATGTATGTGAACCAAGTCTTAATGCTTGCACTTGAACATCCCATGCATGAACAATATACCTCGATAAGTATATTTGTTAGCTCATACCAGGAAGCAAAAATAATTTTAAGACTCCACAATATCTTAAAGCCTATGTTGTAGTAGAATCACTAGCTGTAGTCAAATCTTATTCTTCATGTTCTCTTTCCCTCCATATCAAGGCCATTTTGTTCCAATAGACACTCACAACATCACAACAAGGATCATTTTGATGAATTTCATGTAAAAAAATAGTGAAATTTTGAGGCAAACAAGTAAAACCAAGTTGGGGATGGCCCCCAACGCACCCTCCTAAGGGAAGACAATGCATTGCAGCACTTCCCCCAATGTATTTCTCTTCTGATCAATGCACCTTTCGACCTTCTAGGGGTGCGTTGGACCTAGGGAGAGGAATTAGAGTCATAGGGGCCTCAAAACCTTGAAAAATGTGCGTGAAATAAAAAAATGGAACCATGAAAAGAAATAAATTGGTTTTGTCTCTCATCTGGAAGCGATGGTACTTGAAATGATCCACTAGATCAGTCACAATCAATTGCAGAAGATTGGGGAAAAAACACTCATAACTTACTCTGCAAGTGGTAAGTGTGAAATGGTAAAAATGAGTTACCTTTTGCCTATTTTATTGTTATTTTCATCATTACTGTATTAACTTAATTAATGTTTTGACCTAAATATGACTTAGTTTTATTGCAAAACATATATCTTTAATATTTTGGTGTTGTTTTGAGCAGGATGACAACTATTTTACTGAATTTGACTGTCTTGATTGAAACAAATCATTTTCACCAAGGAGCATACTTTTATTGTTTTTTGGGGATTTTCAAACCTACAGAAAAGGAACCCCCTAGAGTCCTCTTTCAACACTTTTTAGACTCCCTAAACATGAAAATATTGTCAAGTACTTTTCTTTTCGAACTCGTTAAAGTAAATTAAAAGGCGTCTACTCAGTATAAGTTTAAACCTTTTCCGAACTAAGATAGACTAACTACGAAAAAGGAATACCTTAGTTGAACATGGTTAAGAGGTTCTCCTGAGAATTTTTTTCTACATTTTCATAATCAAAAGACTATCTACAAAAAGGAGCCTTTGGAGTTTTTTTTTTTCTGCCTATTTTTCAAACTCTCTAAACATGAAAAAGATTCCAAGTTGGACCTTCGTTGGATTCATAAAATCATCAAATAACAATGGAATCGTCAAACATGATGGACTTGAACTACTCCTTCTCAAGGTTCGTTAAACATACTCAGAGGAATTCATCCAAAGGATGAACGTATAGATCAATCATATGTTATTTTCCTAAATCTAGTTAAGAAACAAAGAGGTATTGACCAGTAATTGTTGGGGAAATTGGGAAATTGGGATACTCTACCTATTATGGCAGTGAGTCACTCTTGAACACGAAACTCGTCGACTTCATCTTCATGGCTATTGGGTTGGGAAATATTATCTTTTGGTCCATCATACCATTTCATAGCCTCCATTTTCGATTTTGGGCCAATGCTTCCAACTACATTTAGTGTCATTGATGCATTCAAGAGACGTCATCTAGTAGATATTTGTTGTGATGCACTTAAGCCTTCATTCCATGTTTGTCATTCCTAAACTAGTTCCACATTGACGTCATTTTTCCTTGAACCATGATACCCATTTCGTGTCATTAATGGGGGATACATCAAGGCCCTCCTACGATGGGTCACTTCCTATCAAGATCAGCTCATTACCTAGGAAGTTTACTTAGAAACTCTTTTTTTAGTACCTTGGGGCTTGCATAAATAAATGGAAATTTTCCTCGCTCTCGGTGAAAAGTTTACATGATTGGCCTTTGACCAATATATTTTGTGTCATGTTTGACTTCAACTCATTCATTCACAACATATGGATTGTACCACAGTACCTTGAGAGCCCTTAACATCATCAGTGGTTTCTCTCGCATTTGTTAATGACTTACATCATTGGATTGTAATTAGATGGTGTCTATCATGTTCGATGCCATATCCTTTATTCACATGGTTAGACTCATACATTAGATGATTGAGTGAATGAGATAGAAGACCCCAGATCTAGTTTCACCTAGCTGGCCTATGATTTCATGATTAATGCAAGATTACAAAGCATGATGGCTATGATCATACAAAAAGTCATCCAATTATGGGTCCACCCTTTTTCGTTAGTGGACATGTATTCTTTATCATTGTACAAGTAATGTTATCTTTGTGCTGAGCACAGGTATTCCTCCCTCAATAAATATATCATGATGAAAATGTATTGTAACAAATGATGATTTGACTAGTTGTTCTTGATCTAAACTTGTCACAAGGTAAATCACTTCAGTCAATAGCCACTTTTTCTGACTTTTTTCTTTAGGGGTAAACCTATTATAGGCCATTTTGTCACATCTGGTCAATAGGCATACAAACTGGATCAATCAACATCCATGAACATCATACACAAATCCCTAGGCATGACTCTCTAAAATCCCTAAGTGTCTCACCTTGACTGCTTCATTCCCATGCTTTTAAGGCCCACCCTAGACCTTTGAGGACCCATGTTCAGTAACAAGTTGCTTAATTATGAACCTAATCTGATCAGAGTAGGTTTTCCCTTGTTTGGGGTGCATTGATTCCAAAAATTCAAGAAAAATAAAAAGAATCTCGAATCTTCCTCTTCTAGAAGCTTCCAGGAGTTGTTATAGCCATTTACATTGGATAAGAACTTTTAATCATATCTTCCCTACCTTGCAATTTTCATCTCTTATCCATTGAGATCATCCTCTCATTAAGAGTAGATCTCAAGCCTAGATTAGTAAATAGATAAGAATTCCTAAACTACCGTCCTCTCTTATATATTTATTGTCATCCATAGGCTAGATATTGGATTTTGGAGACTAATCATACCCTTATGTTGTTGCTTTGATCATAAGAGAACTATCATTCCCATGCATTAGGGTGGCTTTGAGGTGTACATTGTGGAAAGGAAGGATAAGTCAACTTGGGAGGATCTCTAGAACATCAACTTCCACTTTTGGTTCTAAAATTTCTCCCTTTCATATTAATACAAAGAGTATATTGTTTTCCTACGTGTCTTATGTCATGTTTATATACATGTGTTTCAATGCTATGTTTATCCATTGAATAAAGTGATTGGATATTGCTACATAGATGTCGTAGATATTTGGCTTGTGTTGTTTCTTTGTGCAAGTTATAATTATAGTGATCAGAGCTACAGTTGGATATTACAAGACAAGATGAGAGAAGAGCTTCCAATGGATCAAAAGTAAGCATCTTTCTGTTCTCCAAATCGGATAAGGAGAAATTTATTGTCTTTGATTTTTGTTGTTCTAGACGAGGCCACTAGGTCTAGATAAGATACTTATGTCTCCAATTCTAGATTTCATATAACAACCATGATATAAATCTTCATATATCATATAGGACCCTGCAACATGAATATTTGATAGCAGCATTAGAACATATAAATTTCCAGCAGTAACTGTAGAAGAATTCAGACATGAGAAAAGATATGCAACAAGACATGCTTATGGAGCCAAAATGCCAACAAGGAGATTTTATAGTTATAATAGTTGTGCCCCATGAACCAATAGACTACACCAAACCAGTGATAGAAAATAGTAGACCATAATGGTGAAGGCATATAGGAAGCTCCCCTTGAATCTGTGCCATATGTACCAATCACTGATTTGTATATGTAATTCTCTAACTCAGAAACCACATACATACGCGATTGTTCTTCACATCATCCACATACGGAAAGTAAATTGTAGTAATTTATAGTCTTAGCTCCCCCTGAACATGAAATATCGATTAGAATAATTAGCAGAGTGATGATGCAGGAATCATTCCTAATTTATGTCTGAGATATTCAAAGGAATCACGTGGAAGTGGATTTGTGAATTTATCTGAAATTTGTTCCTTTGAAGGAACATATTCTAGTTTGACCTTTTGTTCAAGCACTTGTTCACTAAAAAACTGATATTTGATTGGAATATTCTTGGTTTTTGAGTGCATGACAAGGTTTTTAGAGATACTTATGGCATTAGTATTGTCATAAAGCATAGGTACAAGTTGAGGACAAGTGATTTGAATGTCTTGTAATGTTTGCATCATCCATAAAAGTCAAGGAAAATGAGATGCAACAACAACATATTCTTCCTTAGTAGTAAATAGAGTTATGTAGTGGTGCATTAGAAACTATGGCTTTAATAAATCCATAAATGGGTTTACAAAACCCAACAATCACCCCACCGAACACCCCTTTGGATTGAAACTACGCATTTTTCCCTTTCGAAACCCAAAGCCTTTGGAAAGGCTTTAAATAATGCTTTTCCCTTTCGGGACCGAAAACCCTTGCAAAATTCCAAAACAACGCTTTTCCCTTTTAAAAGCGATTATATATGTATATTCCACAAATCCGGATCTGGTCGATCGGATGGCTCAGATCGAATCGCGATATCAGCAATTGGATCCCAATGGATCACAAATATCGGTGATGGCTCTAGGCGGAGGTCTGATGCGATAACATTAATCACTATAGGCGATATCCATATGCCCACTTAAATATATATATGTCGTCTCCTCTTCAAACGTTCGATGTGATAGCCCTTCTCGGATCTAATAGGCTATCCAATCACCCCTATACTGTTTCAAGTCCGGTTGGGTTGTGATATCGGAATCCGTCAACTTCCCAGGTCCTTTCCCTTCCTCTGATGTGACACGATTTATATATCGGACCCGATAAGGCCCAAAAGCAATGCTTATATTATTTCAAGTCCGCTCAATGGATACACTAAGGGTTTTAATGTAATTTCTCTGTATAAAAGGCATTCAGCGATTTAACAAGTCAATGCATTGGGTTGATGGGATTTGGGTTCTTCAGACCCGATAGCATTCAAAACCACCATCTAACAAATTTGAAGTCTAGATTATGAATTTGAATGTGTTCTACACCAATACTTAGTGTATATTGGGTTCTTTTGCCTGCGGAAACAGAACGAAGGTGTGCGGTCACCAGTCAATCCCTTAACATCATAATCTCCTTAAAAAAACATGAAAAACATAGGGCAGCATTTATATCATCCGAATACTAAGAAAGCAAGTATTTGAAGGCCTCCATGGGCTGTTTAAAGCAGTATGCATGCACACTATTTTTATTTCTAATAAACAATAGAGAGTCATTCCTTCCTCTATATGTACACACAGAAACACATAAATACAATTTTTTAGGCTCTCTGTCCTCTCGGCCTAATTATTCTAGCTTGTGGCCTTCTTCTCCTATGCTACCCGTAGGCTTCTAGATGCTCTCGAATCCTCTCTCTGTCTCGTTCTCTCTCTATCCTTGAATTATACAAGAAGACACAATTTATACAAATAAATGGATTCATGAACCAATTATGGTTCAGAACCATAAATATCTCAACCTCTCCTAAAAATTCTCTTCAAACCCACTCTTTTCTAAACCAACGCTAAATCAAGCTTTTAAAATTCCTCATATTCTATTCTAGCTAAATAAATCTAACTGTTTGGCCTGATCTCCACCCAGGGAGGATTAGTCAGCCACATATACCCTTTCCTCATATTTGACAATAAATAAACACTCTCATATATTTAACCAAATAAAATTAATTAAACTATTATCTTCCAACCCCTTGTTAGTCACAACATGTGACCATGCTATCACATTGCTGACTAGGTCTGAATGCTCCTGCATCAGACTCCCAAAGTTGAAAGTTTCCATGACCTCCTAGTCATGTGTTTCTTCTGTTGTCCATCCAGTATCCCAAACTTTACTTTGTAACTGGTCATCACTTTAATTATGTTGTTCATTTAATTCTTCTGCCACTGTCACTTCTGTTCCTCCAGATTTCCAAATCTTAATTTGCTGATGTCCTCTGTTCTTGCTGATACAAATTCCTATGGTCAATTTCTCCTTCTTGTTGTCCCTCTTCTCATTTGATTTCATCTTCCACAATTTTTCAAGTTTCCTTCTTACCATTTGTCTTTAACTGAACTCCATTGAATTCTGCCTGTTATACATTCTCCTTTTCCTTATAAAATATAATATTTCTATCTGAATCTTCCTTGCCTCTACCATTTACAAACTGTTGTTTTTATTCTACAGCTTCCCTTCCATTATCATCAAAGATAATCCTTCCCTCTATGTTATCAGATTTATCTAATAACTTTTCCAGCAAAATGTCAATTCCTTCATATTCAATGAGCATGTCATTTATATATGAATCCTCTTTCCTGTATATGACAAATTTCCCATTACATTTGTCAGATTCAAAATAACTATGGTTTTCTATCTTCATAGGTGATTCTGTCATCAACTCTTTATATTGTTCTTCTACAAAAGCTATGAAACTATCATTAATTCTCTTTCCAATGCTTTCCTCTGCACTATATAGTATTTCTTGTTCCATCACAAGTCCATCATTCAACAGTTCAATAGCTAGGATTTCTTGGAGAATATCATTATGAAGTATCTTTTCATCCTCTATCTTTATACCATTACAACGAAATGATGTCATGGTATATTCTCCTACAACAGAAACAAAATTCTGGTTTTCTAAAGCTTCTTCATAGTTTACAGATTCATTAAAATAAGTCACTTTAAAATCACAGAATTCTTGAACTTCTGCATCCATCAACATCATCATGCATTCCTCCACAGTTTCCATAATATCTTCATTTTGGATTTATACTTAAAATACTTCATTCTGGCTATCATCACAAACTTTCATTTGTTTATCTTTAGCTTCTTTAGTCATGAAAAATTCCCTGTCAATACCATCATTCTCGAGATTATTAAATACATGCTCAAAATATCTTTTTGTTTCAGCCATTTCTTCTAATAATCTCACTTCTTCATCAACATGCATAAGCACACTGTCCAATTGTTGTTCATCACTTGTCAAATCTGCAAACATACACAACATGTCAGTTTCAAAAATGCAAGGCTCTTCATTCGAAGCCTCAATGATTAGCTCCTCATGCTCCTCTGAACTATTCTAATAGTTCACTAAATTATTTTGATATTCTTCCTCAACATCCTTGATTTCTTCCTCATCAAAGAAAACTTCTAAGACTGCAACTTCTTTACTATGCTTGGCAACTTCATCATAAGGCTATATAATGCCTTCCTATTCTACACAATTTCTTCCAATACTAAGTTTGTCCAAATAAGACAACAATGCCTCCTCCTGTTCTCTGATAAGACTTTGATCTTTCAAAGATTTCCTTGGCTTACCTTCTTCAGCTAAGTTCTCTATGTCAGCTTTCCTTCTCTTCACTTCACAAATATGTAATGCATTTGTTTCCTTTCCTGTTTCCATTTCCCATTTGTCTTCTAACCATGCTAAAATTCCTTCAAATATGATCCAATAAGTTTTCACTAAAAGAGCACACAACCATTCTGCCATACCTTTTAATTTCCTCCACCAATTGAAGTCTTGAAAGTCCTTATGCATCTCTTTTCTATTTTGTCTTGCCTTTGCTCCTTTCATCTTTACATACATAGGTTCAAATTATTTAGGCTGCATACCTGCAATTTTACATTCCCAGGAATAATTAATCCCAAAAATATGAGATCCTCTTGTCTGTGAGGATGCCACCAGCACATCCCTTCCATTTTGAACTGCATAGATCAATTCTTCTCTATTGTCATCACTGTCTACTTCCCCAAGGAGAGATCCTTTCTCTGGTTCAAAGATGTATTCTATCCCTTCATTCCCAACTATTCAAAGTATTAATTTCTTAACAAACAATCCTTTGACAGACCATTTAACTCTTCTTCCCACATAAAATCCTTGTTTCCATTTTTCTCTAATTCCTTTCAATACTAGCTTCTCTAAATGACTAAGTTCTTCCTTTATCCCAGCCAACTATATGTCCCTTTCTTCTTTACTCATTCCTTTGAGTTCAACTACTTCAGCACACTTTTCCCTATGTCAGTGACTTTCCTCTATACCCCTGTCATGACCATCAATAGCCAATTACTTTCCTATCTCTGGTGAACTTTCCTTGTTCACTAGTGAGCTGCAACTAACTTTTTCCATTTCACCTGTAACAAGTCTCCCTCGTGCCTCACCAAACTTTCCTGAGTTTATCCTTTTGGCACCTATTGGCTCTTTCCTCGAACCTTCCATTGACTAATAATTCTACCCAGTGCTCCTCTTGCTGGAATTGTTCTCTCATATCCACAATCACAATTGTGGAGCTACCTCAACAACTTCTACCCAACCTCAGTTGGCAGTTGTTCTCATCTCCATTTGAATACTCCTTGATTTAGGCTCTACATATTCAATTGCTCACTTCCTTCTTCATTCAGCAAATTCATTTACTGTCGAGTATTGTTGCCTTTACTCATATGAGAATTCTTCCTGCTCTATCTTCTTTACATAGCTCATATGCTATGATGTTGGTACAACTCATTCCGCCTTTCAGCAAATCCACTACTTCCACTGGCCTACACAATATTATCTCAAGACACATCAAAGTATCTTTCAAACCTGCAACATTTCCTTCAAAGATGTCTTTAAACTAACTCCCATTCCATCAGTCAAAGGACTCACCTGTTCACTATTTCATTTAGACTTTCCATTCAATAGGACTCCATACAGCCAACAACTATTTCCCATTCTATTTTCATAATGGACTCTTCAGTTTTCAAGACCAATTAAGATTAGATTTCTCAATTATATTTGCCAATTTATGACAGATACTATCAATTCCTTCTGATAACATGTTTGTAAGGAAATCCTATTTTGCCTATATAATTTCCAAAATTCATTCCCTGTAGTGGTTCTTCTTTCAGTCCTATTAACCCAATCTCTGTTCTTTCAATCATCAATATCATTGCCTTCAACAATACTTTAAACATTCCTCAATCATTCTCAGTTTTCACAAGATTCTTCAAACCAATTAAATGAATTCAATGCTACAGCAAACCACTATTCTGTTCAGATTTAACTTCTAAACCTTTTCCCTCAATCAAATCAATCATGCAATCAACTTTTCCTAAAAGGAAAACACTTCCTCCTTTGAAATTTCAATCTCCTATTATTCTTTAGACATTCAAATACATCTCTGCAAAATTATCAAATTAAACATTCTTACCAAACCTTCCTTAGGTATTCTCTGCTTCTCCATTCTGATCTTAGTGTTCTTTGTATTCTGACCCTCATCTGCATCAAATTCACTTCAGGGTGGTTATACATATGCTGAAATTAAAATTCAATTTCCCAAAACAATCTTTTCAGAGCGTTAAGCTAGCTCTGATACCAAAAAATGGTGCAACAGAGACTATGGCTTTAATAAATCCACAAATGGGTTTACAAAATCCAACAATCACCCAGCTGAACACCCCTTTGGATTGAAACTACGCCTTTTTCCCTTTTGGAACCTAAAGCCTTTGAAGAGCTTTAAATAATGCTTTTTCCTTTCGGGACCGGAAACCCTTGCAAAATGCCAAAACAACAATTTTCACTTTTAAAAGCAATTATATATGTATATTCCACAAATTCGGATCTAGCTGATCAGACAGCTTAGATCAAATCGCGATATCGGAAATTGGATCCCAATGGACCATAAATATCGATGATGGCTCTTGGCAAAGGTCTGATGTGATAACATTAATTGCTATCGACGATCTTCATATGCCCGCTATATATATATATATATATATATATATATATCCTGCCTCGTCTTCAAATCTCCAATGCGATAGCCCTTTTCGGATCCAATAGGCTATCCAATCACCCCTATACTGTTTTGGTTCTAGTTGGGTTATGATAACGGAATCCGTCGACTTCCCAAGTCCTTTCCCTTCCTCCGATGTGACATGATTTATGTATCAGACCCGATAAGGCCCAAAAGGAATGCTTATATTATTTCAAGTCCGCTCAATGGATACACTAAGGGTTTTAGCGTAATTTCTATGTGTAAAAGGCATTCAGCGATTCAACAGGTCAATGCATTGGGATGACGGGATTTGGGTTTTTCGGACCTGATAGAATTCAAAACCTCCATCTAACAGATTTGAAGTTCAGATTATGAATCTAAATGCGTTTTATGCCAATACTTAGTGTATCTTGGGTTCTTTTGTCTGCGGAACCATAACGAAGGTGTGCACTCACCAATCAATCCCTTAACACCATAATCTCCTTAAAAAAACATGAAAAACACAAAGCAGCATTTATATCATCTGCATACTGAGAAAGTAAGTATTTGAAGGCCTCCATGGGCTGTTTAATGCACTATGCACACAACACTATTTTTATTTGAAATAAACAATACAGAGTCATTCCTTCCTCTGTATGTACACACAAAAACACATAAATACAATTTTTAAGGCTCTCTGCCCTCTCAGCCTGATTATTCTAGTTTGTGGCCTTCTTCTCCTACACTACCTGTAGGCTTCTAGATGCTCTCGAATCCTCTCTCTGTCTCGTTCTCTCTCTATCCCTGAATTATACAAGAAGACACAATATATACAAATAAATGGATTCATGAACCAATTCTGGTTCAGAACTAGAAATATCTCAACCTCTCCTAAAAAGTCTCTTCAAACCCACTCATTTCTACACCAACGCTAAAGTAAGCTTTTAAAATTCCTCATATTCTATTCTAGCCAAATAAATCTAACTGTTTGGCCTGATCTCCACACAGGGAGGATCAATCAGCCACATATACCCTTTCCTCATATTTAACAATAAATAAACACTCTCATATATTTAACCAAATAAAATTAATTAAACTATTATCTTCCAACCCCTTGTTAGTCACAACATGTGACCATGCTATCACATTGCTGACTAGGCCTGAATGCTACTACATCAAACTCCCAAAGTTGAAAGTTTCCATGACCTCCTGGTCATGTGTTTCTTCTACTGTCCATCCAGTATCCCAAACTTTACTTTGTAACTGGTCATCACTTTCATTATGCTGCTGATTCAATTCTTCTACCATTGTCACTTCTGTTCCTCCATATTTCCAAATCTTAATTTGTTGATGTCCTCTGTTCTCGCTGATACAAATTCCTGTGGTCAATTTCTCCTTCTTGCTGTCCCTCTTCTCATCTGATTTCATCTTCCACAATTTCTCAATTTCCTTCTTACCATTTGTCTTTAACTGAACTCCACTGACTTCTGTCTGCTGTACATTCTCCTTTGCCTTATAAATTATAAGATTTCTATCCAAATCTTCCTTGCCTCTTCCATTTACAAACTGTTGTTTGTATTCTACAGCTTCCCTTCCATTATCATCAAAGATAATCCTTCCATCTATGTTATCAAATTTATCTAATAACTTTTCCAGCAAACTGTCAATTCCTTCATAGTCAATGAGCATGTTGTTTACATATGACTCCTCTTTCTTGTATATGATAAATTTCCCATTACATTTGTCAGATTCAAAATAACTATGGTTTTCTATCTTCACAGGTGATTCTGCCATCAACTCTTTATATTGTCCTTCTACAAAAGCTATGAAACTGTCATCAATTCTCTTTCCAATACTTTCCTCTGCACTATACAATATTTCTTGTTCCATCACAAGCCCATCATTCAATGGTTCAATAGCTAGGATTTCTTGGAGCATATCATTATGAAGTATCTTTTCATCCTCTATACTTATACCATTGCAACAAAATGATGTCATGGTATCTTCTCCTACAATAGAAACAAAATTCTGGTTTTCTAAAGCTTCTTCATAGTTTACAGATTCATTAAAATAATTCACTTTAAAATCACAGAATTCCTGAACTTCTACATCTATCAACATCATCATGCATTCCTCCATAGTTTCCATAATATCTTCATTTTGGTTTTCTACTGAAAATACTTCATTCTGGCTATCATCACAAACTTTCATTTGTTTATCTTCAGCTCCTTTAGTCATGACAAATTCCCTGTCAATACCATCATTCTCGAGATTATTAAATACATGCTCAAAATATCTTTTTGTTTCAGCCATTTCTTCCAGTAATCTCACTTCTTCATCAACATGCATAAGCACATTGTCCAATTGTTGTTCATCACCTATCAAACCTGAAAACATACACAACATGTCAGTTTCAAAAATGCAAGGCTCTTCATTTGAAGCCTCAATGATCAACTCCTCATGCTCCTCTGAACTATTCTGATAGTTCACTAAATTATTGAGAAATTCTTCCTCAACATCTTTGATTTCTTCCTCATCAAAGAAAACTTCTGGGACTGCAACTTCTTGACTATGCTTGGAAACTTCATCATAAGTTTGTAGAATACCTTCCTGTTCTACACAATTTCTTCCAATACTCAGTTTGTCCAAATAAGACAACAATGCCTCCTCCTGTTCTCTGATAAGACTTTGATCTTTCAAAGATTTCCTTGGCTTACCTTCTTCAGCTAAGTTCTCTATGTCAACTTTCCTTCTCTTCACTTCACAAATCTGCAATGCATTTGTTTCCTTTCCTGTTTCCATTTCCCATTTGTCTTCTATCCATGCTAAAATTCCTTCAAATATGATCCAATAAGTTTTCACTAAAAGAAGACACAACCATTTAGCCATACCTTTTAATTTCCTCCACCAATTGAAGTCTTGAAAGTCCTTATGCATCTCCTTTCTTGCTTGTCTTGCCTTTGCTCCTTTCATCTTTACATACACAGGTTCAAATTCTTTAGGCTGCATACCTGCAATTTTACATTCACAGAAATAATTAATCCCAAAAATATGAGATCCTCTTGTCTGTGAGGATGCCACCAGCACATCCCTTCCATTCTGATTTGCATAGATCAGTTCTTCTCTACTGTCATCACTGTCTTCTTCCCCAAGGAGAGATCCTTTCTCTGGTTCATAGATGTATTCTATCCCTTCATTCCCCACTGTTCGAAGAATTAATTTCTCAGCAAACAATCCTTTGACAGACCATTTAACTCTTCTTCCCACATAAAATCCTTGTTTCCATTTTTCTCTAATTCCTTTCAATACCAGCTTCTCTAAATGACTGAGTTCTGCATTTATCCTAGCCAAATCTATCTCCCTTCTTCTTTACTCATTCCTTTGAGTCCAACTGCTTCAGCACTCTTTTCCCTATGTCGGTGACTTTCCTCTGTACCCCTGTCATGACCATCAATAGTCAATTCCTTTCCTACCTCTGGTGAACTTTCCTTGTTCACTAGTGAGCTACAACTAACTTTTTTCATTTCACCTATAACAAGTCTCCCTCATGCCTCACCAAAATTTCCTGAGTTTAGCCTTTTGGCACCTGTTGGTTCTTTCCTCGAACCTTCAACTGACTAACAATTATACCCAGTGCTCCTATTGCTGGAATTGTTCTCTCATATCCACAATCACAATTGTGGAGCTGCCTCAACAACTTCTACCCAACCTCAGTTGGAATTTGTTCTCATATCCTCTTGAATACTCCTTGCTTTAGGCTTTGCATCTTCAATTGCTCACTTCTTCATTCAGTAAATTCATTTACTGTCAGGTACTATCACCTTTACTCATCTGAGAATTCTTCCTGCTCTATCTTCTTTACATAGCTCATATGCTATGATGCTGGTACAACTCATTCCACCTTTCAGCAAATCCACTGCTTCCACTGACCTGCACAATCTTATCTCAAGACACATCAAAGTATCTTTTAAACATGCAATATTTCCTTCAAAGATGTCTTTAAACTAACTCCCATTCCATCAGTCAAAGGACTCACCTGTTCACTATTTCATTTAGAATTTCCATTTAATAGGACTCCATATAGCCAACAACTATTTCCCATTCTATTTTCATAATGGACTCTTCAGTTTTCAAGACCAATTAAGATTAGATCCAAGTTCCGATTATATTTTCCAATTTATGACAATACTATGAATTCCTTCTAATAACCTGTTTGTAAGAAAATCCTGTTTTGCCTATATAATTTCCAAAATTCACTCCCTGTAGTGGTTCTTCTTTTAGTCCTATTAACCCAATCTTGTTCTTTCAATTATCAATATCATTGCCTTCAACAATAATTTAAACATTCCTCAATCATTCTCAGTTTTCACAAGATTCTTCAAACCAATTAAATGAATTCAACGCTATAACAAACCACTATTCTGTTCAGCTTTAACTTCTAAACCTTTTCCCTCAATCAAATCAATCATGCAATCAACCTTTCCTAAAAGGAAAACACTTCCTCCTTTGAAATTTCGATATCCTATTATTCTTTAGACATTCAAATACATCTCTGCAAAATTATCAAATTAAACATTCTTACCGGACCTTCCTCAGGTATTCTCTGCTTCTCCATTCTGATCTTAGTGTCCTTTGTAGTCTGATCCTCATCTGCATCAAATTCACTTCAGGGCAATCATACATATGCTGAAATTAAAATTCAGTTTCCCAAAACAATCTTTTCAAAACGTTAAGCTAGCTCTGATACCAAAAATGGTGCAGCATAAACTATGGCTTTAATAAATCCACAAATGGGTTTACAAAACCCAACAATCACCCCACCGAACACCCCTTTGGATTGAAACTACGCCTTTTTCCCTTTTGGAACCCAAAGCCTTTGAAAAGGCTTTAAATAATGCTTTTCCCTTTCAGGACCGGAAACCCTTGCAAAATGCCAAAAACATTATTTTCCCTTTTAAAAGCGTTTATATATGTATATTCTGCAAATTCGGATCTCGCCGATCAGGCGGCTCAGATTGAATCGCGATATTGGCAATTGGATCCCAATGGACCACAAATATCACTGATGGCTCTTGGCGGAGGTCCAATCTGATAATATTAATCGCTATCAGTGACCTCCGTATGCCCGCTTAAATATATATATGTCGCCTCCTCTTCAAACCTCTGATGCGATAGCCCTTTTCGGATCCGATAGGCTATCCAATCAGCCCTATACTGTTTCGGGTCCGGTTGGGTTGCGATGTCGGAATCCATCGACTTCCCAAGTCCTTTCCCTTCCTCCAATGTGACACAATTTATGTATCGGACCTGATAAGGCCCAAAAGCAATGCTTATATTATTTGAATTCCGCTCAATGGATACACTAAGGGTTTTAGCGTAATTTCTTTGTGTAAAAGGCATTCAGCGATTCAACAGGTCAATGCATTGGGTTGATGGAATTTTGGTTCTTCGGACCCGTTAACATTCAAAACCGCCATATAACAGATTTGGAGTCTGGATTATGAATCCAAATGCGTTCTACACCAATACTTAGTGTATCTTGGGTTCTTTTGCTTGCTGAACCAGAATGAAGGTGTGCGCTCACCAATCAATCCCTTAACACCATAATCTCTTTAAGAAAACATGAAAAACACAGGGGCAACATTTATATAATCCAAATACTGAGAAAGCAAGTATTTGACAACATCCACGCGTTGTTTAATGCACTATGCATGCAACACTGTTTTTATTTCTAATAAACAATACAGAGTCATTCCTTCCTCTATATGTACACACAGAAACGCATAAATACAATTTTTGAGGCTCTCTGCCCTCTTGGCCTGATTATTCTAGTTTGTGGCCTTTTTCTCCTACGCTACCCGTAGGCTTCCAGATGCTCCTGATTCCTCTCTCTGTCTCGTTCTCTCTCTATCCCTGAATTATAGAAGAAGAAACAATTTATACAAATAAATGGATTCATGGACCAATTCTGGTTCAGAACCAGAAATATCTCAACTTCTCCTAAAAGGTCTCTTCAAACCCACTCTTTTCTAAACCAATGCTAAATTAAGCTTTTAAAATTCCTCATATTCTATTTTAGCCAAATAAATCTAATTGTTTGGCCTGATCTCCACACAGGGAGGATCAATTAGCCACATATACCCTTTCCTCATATTTAACAATAAATAAACACTGTCATATATTTAACCAAATAAAATTAATTAAACTATTATCTTCCAACCCCTTGTTAGTCACAACATGTGACCATGCTATCACATTGTTGACTAGGCCTGAATGCTCCTGCATCATGTAGCTTTGTTTCTTGTTGAACCATGATACCATCCAAGGTCCCAAATAAAATGATCCTCCACTAGTACTCTTGTGATCATTAATATTACCTTCCCAATCTATGTCTATCAAAGCGTGAAGAGAAAAGTCTTTATTTTTGGCATACCATAGACCAAAATCTTGAGTTCCTTGTAAATGCTTGAATATTCTCTTGACTTCTTGGAGATGAGTTTCCTTGGGATTGGCTTGAAATCATCCAACAATTCCATCTGCATGCATAATGCATGGTCTTGTACCTATAAGGTAGAGTAAGTTTTCAATCATAGATCTATATTCTAGTTGATTGACTAAAGGAGAATCATCATTTTGACTAAGGTTACACCCTGTTACCATTGGTGTGTATACTGGTTTGCAGTCTTCCATTCCATATTTATTCAAAAGCTATTTAAGGTACTTGGTTTGAGAAATAAATATACCATTCTTAGTTTGTTGAAATTAGAGGGCAAGAAAATATGTCAATTCACCAAGTATACACATTTCAAATTCTCGTTGCATAACTGAAGTAAATCCTTGACTCATATATTCTAAATTGCTTCCAAATATGATGTTTTTTGAATAAACAACAACTATAAAAAGTTTATCTTTATCCATGTTGATATATAGGTTGCTATTTGTAGACCCTTTTTTGAATCCTTGTAGCTGAAGGTACTTGTCAAGATGATAATACCATGCACGAGGAGTTTGTTTCAATCCATACAATGCTTTATTGAGTTTTCACACAAGAATTTTATCATTCCCAAGAATGAACCCTTCAGGTTGTTCTATATAGACCTATTCTTCTAGATCCCCATTTAAGAATTTAGATTTGTCGTCCATTTGATATACTTTAAAGCTATGAAAACATGAAAATGCAAGAAACGTTCTTATGGATTTAAGTCTAGCTATAGGTGCAAATATTTATTCAAACTTCATCCCTTCCTATTGAGCATAGCCTTTGCATACAAGTATTGCTCTGTTCCAAATTAGTTCTCCATTTTCATTTAGTCTTTTTTTTAACACCCATTTTGTCCCAATAACATTTTTATCATGAGGCCTTGTTACTAATTCCCATGTTCGATTTTTTTCTATTCTATCAAGTTATTCATTCATTTCCTTAACCCAACATTCATCTTTTCTTGCTTTATTCACATTTTTAGGTGCAATTGTGGATAGTAAGGCTAGGTAACTAGAAGTTCCAACAAGAGTTCTTCTAGTTTGTATTATTGCATCCTTTTCACCTATCATTTGAGATTTAGGATATATGAATACCAAGGGTCACAAGAATGTAATAGAAATCTATATCTTGTGAATATGAAAATGATCTGACACTTATTCTTCATATCTGATCCATTTTATGGTGAGTTTCTAAAATGGTATCAGTGCTAGACAGACTTGGACGTTTTTAGATCTTGCTAGCTCTGCCTCCTTCCCAAAACATATTAGCTCCATTCCTGCCATCTCCTATGCTGCTCATACATGTCCTTATGAATTTAGAAAGGTTTTACATTACCAAAGTAACTCTACATTGCGAGTTATGTGCATGTAGTTCTCCCTTCCTACACTGCTCATTAACCACTCTGCATGTCAAAAAAAATATATATGTCCATCTGCCCAAGCCTTCATATGTCTATTCTTGGTGCTCAACAGTTGCATAGGTTTGAATTTCACCTCCTTTCCTTGTTAGAATTATGCCCCATGGCACTTCCACAACCTTGCACAGGTCGTTTCTTTGCCCAAGGCCCTTTCTTTTCATATGCTATTCTCTATACCTATTATGACATCTATTTTCAATCCAAAACCTTGCAATTGTTACTATACATATGTACCTCTTCTCTTTATTGTAGCCCACGTATGTCAGTATGTGTTACTCCTCACTTTTGTCAGTCTTAAAATCACTATAGTCTACAGCTAGGGAATCCATCAGTTACACATTAATGCAATTTATGTACTTGCATAAGCCATTCCATTTGAAGTTTTGTGTCTACCATTTTCCCTATTTAGTGTTACCCTTGTAAAAAAATACAAAAAAAAAAAAATTGTTTTCTCCGTCTCGTGTGCATCATTCTTTTTTGAATTTAATTCTATGGGTTCACCTTTGGTAATTGTTTTCACGAGATTTTCTACCATTCATTGAATTATGTGGTGCAATGAACGTGGAATTGTGGTGATGGGTTTGTGCCCCACTATGGGAAGGCCAGATTCTTAATCCATTGTCCTCAATAGTGAAACCCCAATCGTGCAAGCAATAGCAATAATGGAGACTGCGATGGTAATTGACTCCTCCATATTAGTAGAATATAAGAGGTTCCATGTGTGCAACTAAATATAGCTTCCTTTGTCTATTGAAGGAAGCCATGAAGGGAATACAAAACTTTTAAATATATGTTATTTATGCATTAAGAAGTGATTTGTGTATGTTTACTCATCTTTGTTCGATGAACGAAGTCAATTACAGTCTCGAAGGATGCATTAAACCCCTAGTGCATTCATTGTAACTATGCATTTGAGCAGTGGTCTGTTTGAGTAGTGGTGCATTTGAGTAGTGATTCCTCCACATTTGAGTAGTGGTGCGGTGAGCATGGAGAATCAAACACTCTGTCTGATGCTGTGCTAAGTGGATATGCATTGAAGCTATGAATTCGCACGATAGTGGAGGGCATTTCTATGTCCGGTTTGAATATATCCAATCCGTTTCTATGTTTTGATGATTGCATATGTTGAAGGTGTGAATTATGTACATTAATTTTTGAGGACCATACATCAACATTTGTTGCTCAACTTAATCTATGGTGACACCAAGAATGAATGGAAAACCTTGTGGATTGTGACTCTAGTTAGAATTGGATTTGAATGAGATGTTATGGTTTCAATATTGCAAGTTTGAGTCCAGTACAAGGCTGCTGTGAGGTCAAAATCATAGCTTGAGTGTTATGCAAGCTGTAAAGGATGATCCTCTTCCATTTTAATAGTTTTCTTTTGATTAAATAACAAATCAATAGTAGTAACGAGGGGAATATTTTCATAACCATCGATGGTGGCACAAATGTTATGATGATATGTGAATTTATCATGAACCATGCTAAAGTTGTAGACAGAAAGGAACCACACGTATAAAGATTTAATGGAGAAAAGACATGATACCTCATATTCTTTATAGTTTGTTTGTATTGATAAAAAAAAGTGAATGCTTAATGTCTAGATTTTGAGTTCGCTTTAATTTCCAATTTACAATTTTTGTGATATGACAAAGAGGAAGCGCATATCTAAGACCAACGTAGAGATAAGCAGGATCATCCACAATATTACATTTTCCCACATAAACATGCATAATGTGAACACTGCGTGTCGACGCTCGATATGAACCTTTGACTCAATTGCAGGATTCTCAGCTTTAGTCAATTGTGGAGGGCACATGGAAGGTGTTTCTAGAGGCATTGATTCATAGCTGATAGGATTTCTTCTTTCTTAGGAGTGGCACTTGTAAGATTTACATGCTTTTTTAATTAAAATGACCTGAATTAATATAGTATTAGAGTTACTGAATACTTTGATACTTTTTCCTTCTGATGACACAACCAAAATTAACAAAACAACTCTTGAAAATATTAAAAAATTTCTACAAAATGCACAATAAAAGATTGATTTTCTGCAACTTGAATCATAGTTCCAGTGAGATGAGCTTCAACAAAAGAGTTATCATTCTAAATTGTTTTATGTTTAAAACAATCCTTTGTTTAAAATTGAGACAAACTCCCATCATCAAGAAGAATATGAAGTTGAGGTTGATTCAATGCCCAGTTCCAGAGAAGATTTGCATAAAGATATAGATGTAGAAATTCAATCTACAGTTCCCAAGCCAATTATCAAACCTTGGGAAGAGATTCTCAATAATAGAAACAAAATTGGTCTTGGATATGGCAAGGATGTGTACTTTAATATTTTGTACTATTCCAATCCCATTCAATTTCGAAGTTTTAGGTTTCTCCATGACAATTAAGCTTCAGTTTTCCATATTCTGGTCCTCATCCATAACAACCACAACATAGTATTAGATCCCAACATTGTGACTGAGTTGGCCATATGAAAGATCATTGTTTTGATATTCATCCATGTGAGCATTGTCATAAAACCACTCATTCTTCAATCAGAAGCTTTCAAAAACAAGCCTCCTACAAGAATAAAAATTCACCTGGGATGGATCTCTTCTTGGTAATGGGATTAAATAGCCAATAATATATTTCAATCATATGTGAGGATTTCTTCTAGAGTGTTGAAAAGTATTTTAGTTGTGTTTTCTCCATCATCTCACCTTGTATATGATAGGTGGGGAAGTGATGGTCATCTACAAGCTTCAAAGCCACATCAAGTGAGCCTGAGCCACAACCTGCCATACCATATTCAGAGTTGTATCCAGAGACATAGATGCCTCTGAGCATGCCTCTGTTTGGTGGTTAGCGCTAAACCATCTATGTGGGGTTGAGACCTCCCTTTTCAGGTTGAGATTATCCCTCTTCAAAGAATTGGGGACAGTTCCTCTAGCATAAGACTTTAACTTCTTGTTAGTTCTAGAAGAGTTCCAAAAATAGCATTAAGCATTCCATAGTTGGTATTCATCCTTAAACCACCACAGGTTCTAGAGCTTCCTTTTCCATGTTGAAGGTCTCCCTCTCCAAAGCATTAGGGACACTTCCTCTAGTAGAAGATTTCAACTTCTTACTAGATTTGGAAGAGTTTCAGGAACTACACTAAGTATTCCAGTGTTGGTGGTCATCCTTAAATCACCCCCTTATGGCATCATCTCAGTGAGCACATTCATCTGATTGTTATAATTTTTGTATTTTGTGTTAGATCTATCTCTTGGACTCATACATACCCCTTCGGATTGGGGGGGGGATGTTTGACACCAAATCCTGTAATGGCTGGTTTGGAATGTGAATATCTGCCAGAGACCAAGGACCACTTGGTATATGAAGACCAAGGGTCACAAGAATGTAATATATAAATGTAGATCTTGTGAATATGAAAACAATCTCATGCTTATTCTTCATATCTAATCCATTTTATGGCGAGTGTCTAACAATGAAAAATATAAAATATTTTTCACCACAAGGAGACTTCTTTCTCATAGGAACACATAAATCAATATGAATAAGGTCAAGTGGCTTACTTGAAGTACCTTCCTTAGCATTAAACTGAAATCTAGTTTTCTTACCAAATTGGCATGACTTGTAGATGTTATTTTTAGGTGGAGAGATGTTGGGCAAGTCAGGAATTGCTCCCATTTTTCTTGATTTGTACAATTGAGAAAAGCTAAGGTGTCCCAATATATTTTTCCAAAGCCAAATGTCTTCATATTTGCTTAAGTAATAATTTTCTCAGTTGCCTTACAAGACATAGACATTACCCAGAGTTCTTGCTCCCTTTGTTATGATCTTACATGTGTCCATATTTCTTACCACATAGTTCTTTGATCTAAAAATAACTTCATGCCCTTGGTCATACATTTGACTAACAATAAAAAAGTTATGTACTCTTAATCCCTCAACAAATAAAACATTTCCAACCTTGCCCTTTTTCTTTAATAACACGGTTCATTTCTCTTTGATAGCAGTATGTGAGTTATTTTCAAAGGTTTCATTCTTTTCTTTCTTTATTTCACTAAAATACTTAAAGTTATCTTTTTCACCTGTCATATGCTTTGAACATTTGTTGTCACTATACCACCGATTTTCTTGATCTCCTGCGTATAAATCTAGACAACAATTTTCAGAGTCTATGGTTTTCTTTTCTAATACCTTGGGTGTTATTGTCTTTTATTCATGTTGATAGGATGGTCCCATTCTGCTTCTACATTCAGTTTATTTATGACCAAATTTACTGCAAAAATAACATTCAATTTCATCTTAAAGAGGTGACAAAACATTATAAAAATATTTCTTTGCCCCAATCCCATTCTTTTTTTTTCTTGCTTTGCTACTCATAATAGTTTTATAAGTGATACATTGAACAACTTTATGACCAAAATTATGAAAAGTGAAGAATTGACCATTAAAGTAGGAGTACCTGAGAGTATAATAACTTCTTGAGTAGCTTCCCCTTTGATTGTGGTAAGGTTATTTTACCTGATAGATTTTTTTTATCCTTCATTCCTTTGCTAAGAATTGAAATTTTGACGACTACTTCCTTTTACTTCATGGAGATATCTTCCTATACCTGTTTCAGAAGATTTTATAGTTTTTTTATGATTCACGATTTGAATTGTATCCAAGACATGTCTTAATTAGAGGAGAGTGTTTCACTTTCATGATTTGTTCTAAAGTCTGAGATCATTTATCAAATCCAATATTTAGAGCCTTCGTTTTATCAAGTTCCTTTCCTAAACCCACTATTTCAAGTTCTAAACTTTCAATGTTCCTTTCCCTTTCTAGAATTTGTTTCTTCAAAACTTCAGCGAATTTGGCTTCTTCTAGATGGATTTTTAGCTGAGTTATTTCTACAATAAGACTGTATTTTTCTTCTAGAGAATCCATAAAAACATCATCAGATTCATCTACACATTTTTCTTCAAATTCCATAAGAAATTGATATTCTTGATCATTTTCAACATCCACATTATTGGAATAATATTCACTCTCTTCGTGTGTATAACAAACTTTTATTATTATCAAACCTTCCTCTAACATTCCCTTTTGAAGAATTCTTCCTTTTCTCATGATTTTCTTTATAACGACATTTAGCAGTGTAGTGTCCAACTTTTCCATAGGCAAAACATTTGAAAGGAAGCTTACCTTTAAACTTGTCAATTCCTACTTGGAATTTCCTTATGAAATTCACTTCTTCTTCGTCTGATATGTAACATGTTTCCTTAAGATCCTCATTTTCCTTTCCTTTATATGTGGCTTTGACTGTTGCTTCTATGATATTTTATGGAACCCCTTTTCTCATTTCATAATCTGTTAATATCCCACGTAGTTTTTCAATAGTGAGGTTCTTCAAATACTACATTCCTTCAATGAAAGAGACTTTGGAAGAAAACTTTGGGGTTAGCGCTCTTTACCCGAGTACCATCTTCATAGCTTTGGATAATCTTATCCCATATAGCTTTTGTAGTATTAAACTACATAACCTATAGAAATTCTGATTCTGCCAAGATTCCTAAGAGAGCGTTGACTACCTTTTCATTGGTATCAATTGTTTCTTCCCTACATCATCTTTGGGGATGGAGGATGGATATTGGTAGCCTCCTGCAATGATTCCCCAAACATCAACTCCAATCGACTACAAATATTTTATCATTATGACTTTCCAAAAAACCAATTTAGTTCCATTAAACAAGGGTGGCCAGATATAAGGTACTCCCTATTTATTTCTCATCTTGATGGATCTCCCTTTAAGAGATAAAGCTTCTTCTTAGGGACCTACTCTGATACCAATTATTAGGAAAAATACACACTTCAGTTTTTTTATTCCTTATTCTAATTTATGTACACTATTGTCACTAAGGAAACAAGTGTGTGTATGCAACTGTGATTAATGCATTCTATGTATATTGATATAAATAATTTATCATATGTTTATATTTAATCAATGCATGATTACTTCATTATTCATCAATTAAATAGTAGTCATGAGCACTAAGAAGCAGATAAATCATCAACAAACAATAAACATATCAACACACATGAACACTAGGATTTTAGGTCGAAACCCAATGTGGTAGAAAACCACCGCTATTGTTGTCTCTATCTTCTTCTTTTATTATAAAGAAATACTTCTTACAATCTTGTACTGGCGTAAACTCTAACCATTACATAGGAAACCACCTACAAAATGCTACAACCTTCTCTTGTTTTACACCCCCTTTCTGAACACTACTACAATTCTCTCCTTGTGGACCACTTTTGAGAATGTTTCAAACTCGATCCACCTATAAAAAAATCATCAAACTAACCTATAGTCCACCTAGACGATACTGTCACACTGTAAATCAACTGAAATTCTGAAGTATCAAGGCATTGAACACAAAACCAAACCAAAAACAATAAATATCAAATTGCATATGCGACTGTACTGAATAAAGCCCGCATATATATGTGATTTATCTGTGTAATACCTACATACAATTATCATAATATTGAACACTGAAATCATTAATCATTAAATCATTCACATACCATTTCACCACCTGCAGATCATAGAATCAATCACATATTGCTAAACTAATTATAGATCATCTACTTATGTGCCATTAAACTCGAACAATTCAACCAAGTCACTTCGATCATAATAAAGACATCATCGCCATACAAAATCTAGTAAACCAATAATAACCTATAAACATCAATGATGAGATATGCAAACATATACTAGCATATCAAACCCTATTTTATGTATGTGACCTTCATATGTAATATATGTGTATGTACAGTCTCACCATGCACAACACTCGTATACAAATCTACACATACTCAAAGAATTATTTCACAGAATATATACGTGACTCTTCAAAGATGGATCCATGTATGTATGTGACAATACCAAAACATACCTGCATATATCTCTAAAAACTTTCATTGCAAACACAATTTCACTTTTTGCAACCTTGACTACAAACTTCTGAATAAATTGTTTAGAGCATAGCATCACAGTTTCATTAATATTAACATTTGCAGCAAGTAAATCAACTAAGAAAACATGTCAATATATTTTACATCTTTCATATTTGAGTCTTCTCCTTACTCCTTAGTTTACACATGTTTCAAATCAAATCATTCATAGACAACACAATTCTTGCACACCCAACACTTTGGTCTCCATCTCCTTATGTATCTTTAGCCTTACCCAATACCTTATGCCAATCCCTTAGTAATGAAATTGGTATTCTTTGATGAGATCAAATAATCGTTGATGCACTCACTACTACGTGTCAATACCATGGCAAAGACCCATAGTATTCAAGTTACCATGGTGCGGATATTGTACGTGACTTTTCTTCACAATACTCGCATATGTACCCAACCCTTATGAATAACATTTGCATATACTTTCCCAAACTTCACCTTTATCATTCATCCATCTCTAAACTTGACATTCCTTTGTTCATTACCTTTGTCACATTTGTACCAGCCTGCATAATCATCGTATTAGCATAATGTTGACTTATTATCAGGTAGGTTGCCATAAATGACAACACATTAACCATAATGCCAACAATATCGAGGAATAATGAAAATTTTCCTTTTGATCCAATTGGTTTCATTTTTTTCAGTTTTGGATTTTTTATTGAATTTGTCAAATGCTGCTGCCATTTTCGGAAATCTATGGAGGTTGGAGCCCTTGGCTCTAGAGTGCAAGACAATGTGGTGGAAAGAAACTGAGGTTACTCTTCATGACTGATTATATTGTAGAATTGGTGCCATCTCATCCATGCTCAATAGATGGAACCGAGATGGAGGTAATGATGTCACCCTCCTCACGTCTATGCCTAATTCCAATTTTTTTTTCCCTTTAAGTACCAGACTATTTATCTGTCTTTAATTTGTATGAGGTGCATGGTTTAGAGAATATAATGGCTAGAAGAATTCATAATATGATTCGTAAAGAGTTAGAAAATTGTTGTTCACCAAATCATGGTTACCAAAGCGTGGTCATACCTTCATATGAATATCCCAACGCTACATAAATTGGATGAAATGCTTCTTATAAGATTTACAACTCAATTTCTTTGCAAGTTGTTAAAGAAATTATATAGAAATTTATTTTTTATTTACCATTCTCGACATGCAGGAAGTTTTGGAGAAATTCAGGGAAACTAAATTTTGGTATGAGGATAGATCAATGGTTGATTAATCTAAAGAGAGAGGTAATAAATAAAGAAACGATCATAAATGGTGACTTCCCACTCCAAAATTTTCTCATGGAAGCCTTATAGACAATACAAGAATTTTTTTCTGAAATCAAAGGGACTCTCTCAAACAAATATTGAAGGCAATGATGGAAATCAATGCTCAAGTTTTATTAGAAAATGAGATTACAGAGGTTTACTTGGAATCCCTACCAAATGAAGTTATATATCTCTTAAGTTTTGGTTACAGGGTATGGACTCATGATTAATAGACTGTTTAAATGATTTATCAAGAATTTTATAATCTTCCATTTTTGTTCTTTGTTTAACAAGATTTTTTAGCCTTGGAGACACAATTTACCATATGCAAGACACTACCCATTTTAATGTATAAAAAATAATTTAAAGTAAAAAATTGCAAGAAATAACATGCAATTTTAGTGTTCACAACCAAATTAATTTAAAGTAAAAAACTACAAGAAATAACATGCAATTTTAGTATGCACAACCTTGCAAGAAGAACCTATATTAAATACTACTCAATCATGGATGCCATTATTTGTTCACTTTTTCTAGATGAAAAACAAGTGTTAGATACTACTAGATTGTGAAGGAAGGATCATGGATGCCAATATTTTTTCACTTTTTCCACAAGAAAAACAAGTACTTAGTACATATGGATTATGGAGGATGGATCATGGAGGAAAATATTTGTTCGCTTTTTGATGATCTATAAAAAACAAGGCATTAATGACGCTGAGTAAAATAATTTATTTTGGTTGGGACTATGAGACAAATATCGAAAGAAAATGTAATTTGAAGTATGATACTTTTATTTGAGTTATTTAAATCTCCTGTAATAATGATTATACAATATTATATTTGAATATTTCAACTATTCATAATTATATAATAGCAGGTTATGGAATGCATGGGCTTGTAATGATGCTTTCTCCTTTTTTCACCAAATGCAACAGCTAGGAGTGAAGCTAGACCATGTGACTTTCATAGTTGGTCTTCTAGGGTACCTCAATTCTACCTTTGGATATCTATTTTATTCATGTGATGAAATATGTGGGAAAAAACTTGTTCAGGATTGAGAATTTGGAATAAACTAAAACTTTTGAAATGCTTTGGAACTCTTTCATTTCTTTTGCATCTTCTATACTTTATGACTCCTCACAAATCTAAGGCTATTATTAATGATTGTCCATGTGGCAGGCACTTTATATGGAGTATGAGTCACTTTTATCACACATTTTATCATGCAAATTTTTCCTTATACCACCAGACACTCCAGTAAAAGAAGGTATTTTTGGTGTAGATACACAATTTGATTAAAATTACTTAGGTCAATGTCTAATTACTATGCATATTTGACTTATTATTGCTTATTAAGTGAACTACCCAACCACCTATCATTTTAACGTTGGGCTCCTTCCACTCCAATTATAAATAAAGGTGATCTCTTTGTATTGATACACCTGATATACAATAGATATGTAGTTATAATTGTTATGGCAATTCCTCTTTTGTTCACATGAAATTCAAGCTAACGCGTGATCTTAATTTGTGTGGATATGTTATAATATTTCTAGAAGTTCATATCTTGTTCATATGGAATTCAAGCTAATGCATCACCTTAATATGTTCTCTTTTTTTTCAACAAATATGGTAGTGATAGGTATGGAATAATTTTAAGAGAGTGATACTAACATTACAGATATGTTATAATCTTTCTGGCAGTTCAACTCTTGTTCGTATGGAATTCAAGCTAATGCATGATTTTAATTAGTGCTCTTTGTTTTTTAACATATATGGTAGTGATAGGTATGGAATAATTTTAGGAGAGAGTGATACTAACATTACCAACAATGGGCATGGAGGTTACTCAAATTCCTCAAGAGAGGTTCAAAGCTTGCCACCTATAACCAAATCCTATAGTCCAAGAAGATATGTATGCAATAATTTTAGCAGAGAGTGATAGTAACATTACCAGCAACTCCATATGACCTCAAAATTTAAGATAAAGCTACTTTTCATGAACTTTATGGGGAAAAAACCAATAGAAGCATGCAAGATCATCTTCAAAATCCATAGAAGGATTTGAATGTCTATTAGGAGGCATATAAAAAATGCTTTTGAAAGAATTTTCTTATGAAAGGGGCAATAGAGGGGCAGAGTAGTGAGAAACGTACAACGGAAAGTAGAACAGTGAAAGGAAGAATTATTTACAGGCTATGCACATATTTTGAATCCAATCTTGGCCCATTGTTTTCCTTGAGTACGTTTATTTTTGTGTCAAGTGGGTTGTTCTGGTCTAGGTTGTTGGGAAGGTCTAGGGTCAATTTAGGTTGTGGAGTATAACAATTAGCGCAAGCCCCATTTATTTTGAATCATAATAATTTGGTTTATTAAGATTACTCATGGCACACCAATCAACCTGAGTTGCGCCTCTTCAATTTTCTCATCCACATGTACATTAGTTCTACATCCATTTTATTTTTATTTTGCCTTTTTTTCCCTCAATATGACTGACTTTAATCAAAAGATAGAATGTAAACCTCTCATTTTTTTTGTGATGTTCTTATTGCATTCCCTTGAGTCCCCTCTAAAAGGGGGCATGGGAAATATCTCCCTCAAAGTACCCACGTCCTAGGAATGTGTTCCCTACCATTGGGAAGGCATTCCCGTGTGACACTGAATATAAGTGAATTTGAATTCTTCAACATGTATGGTAGGAACTATGCATTTATTTTGTTGAACTTGTATTGTGGGAGGCACTTCAGATGCATATGGATACACATTTGACAAGTAATGTAAGTGTTAGGGGGTGGTGTGAAATGGAATTTAAGATCATACATGCACATGTTGATTAGTTAGGATTTAGACATAAATCAACCGGAGTCAAATATGATACACCTTTGAAACATTTTTTCGTGAAGACTTTATTATGGCCCTATCTTTATATTTGTTCTTGCACTCTGGAGGTTATCTATGCCTTAAGATCATAAAAATGTGTTCTAATATGAATTTGATATCCATTAACCTGAATGGTATCAAGAATACAAGCATACTTGATTCTCAGATGAGTATTTTATTGAATTGTTTAGAGTACATCATGGAATTAAATGTTTTGGTTGCATTTGTGAGCCAAAGCGTACAATATCATTATTGAAGATTAAGTTTTATCTGTCTGTAATAGTTTGGCATTAAATTAGCATGGGAATGATACACTACTCTTGATTCTGATTAAAGTTGCAGCAAATGGACACTCTTAAATAAATATGTTATATTCAGGAATCTTAAGAACAATGGAGGAATAAATCACATTTTTTAAGTGAATGAATTTCTATTTTATCTAGATAAGAAGAAACTAAAGTTTCCCCAATTTTTGTTTCATCTATCAAAAAATCAGGTATGAGTTTTCCAGAATATTTCTATAGTTTCCACTTGACAAAAACATTAAAGACAAGCTATTTTTGTCAAAGTAGGTGGATTGTTTCATTTGACACAATCCCTTTTCTGATTCTTATGTGAACTGGATGTTTTAATTGTTCACACACCCTTTCAATTTGTTAACGCGCATTAACAATATGAGCATGTCTTAATCAGGGCTTCATTCTTTGTAACTCAAATATTTTCAAAATCTAGTTTCTGAAGGCCTTATAAGTGTATGGAATTAAAAATACATAAGCACAAACCTATATGAGGTTATGTTTGATCAGTTTGAAAAAAAAATTGTTGACCCTGTCAGTATAGTAGACCTATATGAGATTTTTTTTATCAAGATTAGGAATTACATGCACTTATTCAGGGGCTAGAAATGTGTGGAAATACCCACCTTTCTTGTTAAAAAATTAACAAATTCTACAAGTTATCATATGCAAGCATATGTAAGTTCTACCACAAATCATAGGTGATGGGTATCGCTTATGGTAACAATGGTAATAATTCTTTGTTTCTGCTTTAGGGGGGGGTTTATTAAAATAAGGCACAGTCTAATGGTGCAACTTTTTGGCTTATTTGACTGGAATCTGGGAACATGACTTTTTGGTAAGATTGTGATGTTTTGTTGTTTAAATTACATTTCTAAATTCATAAATGGATTTATAACCCTAGAGAACCTTTGGGGGTACTAGGATTGTATACACTTAATAAATTAATTATGATTTTTGCAAATTTATAACGATATTTTGAGCAAAATTGGCTGAAAAAACTACCCAAAAAATGCCAAAAAGTTGCCTTGTTAGACTACTAAAAATAAAAATCAATGTTTCTAGGTGATTAATGGGCTAATACTTTTTATGCACATATATTAGATACATGATAAATACATGCATGAATGTGGTATTAGGAAAACTTGTATGGACACTAAACAACCAATGAGATGCATACACTATATCCATAAAATGATTTTTGTCATGTAGGGTGAACAGGGGCATTATTAGCTTGTGCGGAGTAAGTAATGAAATTCTCTGAAAGGAAAATGACCCTACCTTAGGCCCTACATGTATATATGTGGTATAAGGAAAACTTGTATGGATAACCAACGACCAACTAGGCTTTCCTTTATGATATGTTAGACCCATAACCCGATTGGTACGTGTTATGAAACCAGCTCAAGAAAAGATAGAAAAGATATATCAACGCCTTAGAATTTAGCCTCTTCGAGGGGGCAACCTCCTTTACATTACATAAATGAACAGTTCTTGGATGATTCAAATGACAAAACATCATTTCTATATATAGGAGTCTAAGGAGTCACAATATAATCCAGCCGACCTAACAATAATAATATAAAGCCACAAAAATAAAAATAGAGGGATTCTATGGGGCACAGTAATAACAATATGGGGGCAATAGGGGCACAACAATATTAATAAGGGGTATAACTACAATAGTAATGGGGTAATCACTAGTATTATAGGGACCCAACATGCCCCTCTCCTTCAAAAAAGTGTTGTCCTCAACGCTTGAGTAGTTCTGGATACTTCTGCATAAAATTCTCATCCTCCCATGTGGAATCTTCAGCGGATAAGTTCTTCCACTTGATAAGATACTCTGAAATTGATCGATTTCGTAGCTGTCGAGTTCTTGTTTCTGTGACTGCTTCTGGTTCCAATATAATTTTTCCTTCCTCGTCAAGTTCTGGCAATATTGTTTGAACTGGGAGCTTGTTGCCTATAGCCTTCTTTAAACATGAAACATGGAAAACTGGGTGCAATCGAGAAGCTGCAGAAAGCTCCAATTGGTATGCCATAGTACCAATCTTTTGCAACACCTTGTACGGACCATAATACTTTGGTGATAATTTATTATCCTTCTTAGCTTGCTTGAGGGACATTTGCTTATATGGTTGTAGCCGTAGGAATACCCAATCACCTACATCAAAACTTCTTTCACTGCGATGTTGATCTGCCTATTGTTTCATTCTATTATGTGCCAACACGAGGTTATCCTTTAAGAGTTGGAGGACTTGTTGTTGATGTTCGATGTGATGTTCCACTGCTTGAACCTTAGAATTTTTTCTTAAATATGATGTGATGGATGGTGGTTGATACCCATAAAGTGCCATAAATGGGGTCATTTTTGTTGTTGTATGGAAGGAAGTGTTATAACACCATTCAGCCAGAGGCAACCATTTGACCCATTGTGTTTGTTTATCAGATACAAAGCAACGAAGATATCCTTCCAAACATTTGTTTACTATCTCAGTTTGCCCATCCGATTGAGGATGATAAGATGAGCTATGAGCTAACTGAGTACCAAGACAAGAAAATAATTCTGTCCAAAAATTTCCAGTGAAAATGGGATCTCTGTCACTTACAATAATCTTTGGGTTCCATGTAGCTTTTGAATTATTTCCATAAATGCAGTAGAAATTGTATTGGCTTTAAATGGATGTGATAATGCACAAAAGTGTGCATACTTGGTAAGTCTGTCAACTACCACCATGATGACACTGTTTCCCTCAGATTTGGGTAAACCTGTGATAAAATCCATTGAAACCTCCTCCCAACGTTGGCTTGGAATGGATAAAGGTTGTAATAGACCCGGTGTCTTAATTGTTTCAACTTTATTTTGTTGGCAAACCAAAAATTCCACCACAAACTTTTGAATATCTGATTTAAGGCCATCCCAAAAAAATTCCTTCTTAACCCTGTGGTAAGTTTTTAAAAATCTTGAGTGCCCTCCTAAGGGAGAAGTGTGCAATTCCATAAGAATCTTTTGTTTTAGCTGGGAATTCTTACAGAGGTATAAGCGATCTTTGTACCATAACGAATCATTTTTCAAGCTAAATGTATCAAACGTACTGGAATCTTGTTGTAACTTTCGAATAAGTGCCCACACTTCTTTGTCATTCTTCCATTCCTCCCTTGCTTCGTTTATCCAATCTAGTTGGATAATAGAAATGGTGCACAACAATGCTTCCACATCCTCATCCTTTCTTGAGAGTGCATCTGCCACCACATTTTGCTTCCTTTTTTTGTAGATGATTTCAAAGTCATAACCTAACATCTTTGTGACCCACTTTTGTTGCCCTTCAGAGGATAATCTTTTTTCTAAAAAGTATTTAAGGCTATCATGATCCATTTTTACCTTGAAGTGTCTTCCCATTAGGTAGGGTCACCATTTCTTAAGTGCATGGAGTATTTCCAACATTTCCTTCTCATAAATAGCTTTGCTTAAAAACTTTCCCTTGATTGGACGACTTTCAAAAGCAATGGGTCTTTCATCTTGCATTAGAACAACACCAATTCCATTTCCTGAAGCATCACATTCCACAATAAAGGTTTTTGTGAAGTCCGGTGTAGCTAAGACCGGTGCTTGGCACATTGCCTCTTTAAGATGTTCAAAGGCCTTTGTTGCTTCCAGAGTCCATGAAAATGCATCTTTCTTCAATAATGTTGTTAGAGGTGCTGCTATTCTCCCATAATTCCTAACAAACTTGCGATAATACCCTGTCAACCCGAGAAATCCTTGCAGATGCTTTATGGATGTGGGGATTTTTCATTCCTTAATGGCTTTAATTTTGCTAGGGTCTACCTTAACTCCTTCATGAGATACAATATGACCCAAATATTCCACCTCCTGGACTCCAAAGAAACGTTTGGATCTTTTTGCATATAATTGTTTATGCTCCAATAGTTGTAGCACCCTATCAACATGTTCAACATGATCCTTCCAAGACTTGCTGTAGATTAGTATATCATCAAAAAATACTAACACAAATTTTCTAAGGAATGGTTTGAAAATTGAATTCATCAAACCTTGAAATGTTGAAGGTGCATTGGTAAGGCCAAAAGGCATGACCAAAAATTCATAATAACCCTCATGAGTTCTAAATGCTGTTTTCGGAATGTCTTCAATCTTCATTCTGATTTGATGATATCCTGAACGAAGATCCAACTTGGTGAAGTAAATTGATCCATGCAATTCATCCAGTAATTCATCAATGACAGGAATGGGGAACTTATCTTTAATAGTGAGCTTGTTGAGCTCCCTATAATCCGGACACATACGCCATGATCCATCCTTCTTGTGCACTAATACTACTGGAGCAGAGAAAGAACTTTGACTCGGTTCAATTATACCAGTCTCTAGCATTTCTGCAACCATACGTTCAATTTCACTCTTTTGGACATAGGGATATTTGTACCGCCTGATGTTTGGAGGAACACTTCCTGGAATCAGATGAATAGCATGATCATGATCACGTATAGGTGGGAGACCTTTGGGAGTCTCAAATACCTTGGAATGATTGTCCAGGACTTTTTGGAGATCTGGAGAAATAGATGATTCCGATGTGGAAACATCTAGTGAACATAATTGTGAAATTACACCTCTTTGCTCCCTTTTTAGAAGCTTTGTCATACCATTAGAGCTGATTATCTTTCCTAGTTTCCCTGCAATACCCCTTAATTCAACTTCCTTTCCTTCTGTAGAAAATTTGATGAAAATTTCTTGAAAATTAAAAGCTATTGTACCCAAGGATTGTAGCCATTGGACTCCTAGTACAACATCAACACCTCCCATTGGAATGGAAAGCATTGGGCTAGTCAATACATATTCTCCCATGGATAGCTTGATATTATGGCACTTTCCAGAGCAATTTATTGTTCCTCCATTTGCAATCATCACTTGACACTCTGGTGCTAGATATAGGAAGAAATTCAATTCTTTTGCTACCTTACAATGAATAAAATTGTGGGTGCTTCCTGAATCAATCAACACTATTACCTTTTTCTTCTTGATTTGTCCTTCTATCTTGATGGTTTGAGGAGTGGTAATTCCCACCAATGCATTACAAGATATGGTCGGATTTATTTGTTCTTCATCTAGGCTTTGTTCCTGGAGTATATCCTCTTCTTTTGACCTTTCGTGCTCCTTTTCTTCTTCCTCTTCACAATCTATGTAGAATAATTTCTTCTCAGCACACTTATGACCTTTAGTGTATTTTCTATCACAACTGTAACAAAGCCCTTTTGCTCTTTTTTCTTCCAATCGTTGTGGTGTCAACCTTATAGGCTGTGGAAGACTAGGGGCAACAACACTTCCGTCTTTATAGTTGTGAGTGGTATGCTTCGTGGTTGCCATAATTTTGCTTTCCATTTTTCTTGCTAACCTAAATGCCTTCTCTAATGAATCAGGTTCCCAAAGGCGAACATCATGTTGGATATTATCCTTTAAAGACCCTATGAACACATCAATCCTATGCTCCTCTGGAATATATTTTACCCTTATGTTCAATTTTTGGAACTCCTTAATGTGCTCCATTATTGAACCCTTTTGTTTGAGACTTATCAATTGGCTAAAAAAAGTGTTGCTTTTTGTATCCTCATAATGTGCTATCAATTCTTCCGTAAAAATTGCCCAAGTGATGAATTGTTTACGAGAGCAAAGACATTGATACCATACAAACTGATTTAGTTCCAAATATAACCATTATTGAGATCGAATAATTGCTCCATCTGTAATATCTATGTGGCGGGATCCTTGCCATCAAGCTTCCTCATATTGATTTTTGGAATATGCGAGTCTTCGATCCAACATTAGAGTCTATGGAATCATGATTAACATTTCTTTTGTTCTCATCATGAGTTTCCTTTAATACCCTTTCACCCTTAGTGACCATTTCTTGTAGCAACTTATTCATATTTATCTTCAATTCTTCCATCTTATCATCCATGCCATCAATTTTAGCTTCTACGCCTTTCTTTAAACAATCCATCTTAGCTTCTACACCTTTTTTTAAACCATCCATCTTAGCTTCTACATCTTTTCTTAAACCATCCATCTTAGATTCTGTTGCTTTTTGTGCAAGTGACACTTGTTGCACTTGTTCTTGTAATTTTGATATATCATTTAGCATTTCTTCTTCTTCTTCATGAGTCATGCTAGAGCTTTCAGGTTCCTTACTAGGTGTTTGCATTTTCTTTCCTCGGGGCATCAGTTACCGATAATAATGCTCTATTATTCCCTTTTAATTCCTTCAAAATAAATTTTCAAACCAAGCTTAAGCAAAAATTTAAGAAATTCTACACACCGTTTTTCACTTTGTAGGAGCTCGATATTGCCTCTGATGTATCTCTGTACTTTTCTATCATCTAGTTCTGAATTTGTGACCTACAGTAGCCCTTTGTGTCCTCTTTCTAATGCCACAAGTCTGACCCAAATTGGATTCTCCAAGGAAGAGTTATGTGAAATCTCCCACAGTGACTTGATTATAGACTAGTTCAGTAGAGCGAACTTGTACGACGTGCCACGAGTCACTGTTTTTACCTTTGGATCTAAACAATGCATACAAGAAACTACAGTCCGTCCTCTTTCTCTACCTTCTTACGAAATTTCAATCCGATCCCCAGAGAGAAAGTTATGACGATTTTCCCCAAGTCACCTGTTTGGAATGTAATTCAGGAGTCTGCAAAAAGACCAAATTCCTCAGATCATATCTCCGCAAATATAGAGCGAAAAAATCTGAAATTTGGACCCGAGGTTCAGCGCGATTTCTTCTCAAATGGGTTTTGTTTTCAACTTCTGAAACGTCCCAGAAACAAAGTTATAGCGAAAATGCCACGATGACCTGTTTGGAGCAGTGAAACCCTAGAATCCAAAGCTTTGATACCAAATGTTAAGAAACCAACTCAAGAAAAGATAGAAAAGATAGATCAGCGCCTTAGAATTTAGCCTCTTCGAGGGGGAAACCTCCTTTACATTACATAAATGAACAGTTCTTGGATGATTCAAATGGAAAAACCTCCTTTCTATATATAGGATTCTAAGGAGTCACAATATAATCTAGCCGACCTAACAATAATAATATAAAGCCACAAAAATAACAATAGAGGGATTCTATGGGGCACATTAATAACAATATGGGGGAAATAGGGGCACAACAATATTAATAAGGGGTATAACTATAATAGTAATGGGGTAATCACTAGTATTATAGGGACCCAAGAGTACGATGTAGGGAAAACAAGGAATATACAGATAAGCTTGTGTGGAGTAAGTCACCAAATGATCTGAAGGTAAATGACCCTACCCTAGGCCCAATTAGGAATACAATTAACTAGAATCCGTATCAAGCATGGTATGGAAAATTTAGAAACAAGAAACAAAGTAATTCTTAATCATGTACAATTTTTGTGTGAGGCATGCTATATGGTATAAGCTCATGCAAAACCATTGCTTCTTTAGGGCTTCTCTGCATCGAAAAGACTAGACTTTACTCGACTCTACAGTGTTTGCTTGGATATTGTTGTAACTAACTCTAAACTCCTAGTCCATCATGGCTACTTCAACACAACCATACTAAGTCACTAAAGCATAAACTAAAAACATTATAACAATAGTTGCACTAAATTGCAATTGGGAGTATATAATATTAACAGAGATCATTGAAAAAGGTAATTGAAGCATGCTAGATTGTCTCTTCAAATTGGAAGGGGAAGGGTACACTATTCTTGACTCTGATTAAAGTTATAGCAAATGGCTTCTCTTAAATAAATATGTTATATTCAGGAATATGAAGAATAATGGAGGAATAAATCACATGTTTTAAGTGACTGGGTTTTGTATTTTTATCTACATAAGAAGAAACTAAAATTTCCCTGATTTGTATTTCATCTGTCAAAAAAAGGAGGAATGTGTTTTCCTAAATGTTTCTATAGTTTCCACTTGACAAAAACATCAAAGACAAGTTATTTTTGTGAAAGTAGGTGGATTGTTTCATTTTGACACAATCCCTTTTCGAATTCTTATGTGAACTGCATGTTTTGAGTGTTCACATACCCTTTCAATTTGTTAACACACATTAACAATATGAGTTTGTCTTAATTGGGAAATCATTCTTTGTAACTCAAATACTTTCAAAATCTGGTTTCTAATGGCCTTAGAAGCCTATGGAATTAAAGATACATAACCATGGACCTATATGAGGTTATTTTTGTGCAGTTTGAAAAAATTGTTGTTGTGACCCTATTTGTATAGTACACCAATATGAGATTATTTTTATGAAGAACATGAATTACATGCACTTATTTAGGGGTAGAAGTGTGTAGAAATACCTACCTTTCTTGTTAAGAAGTTAAAAAATGCTACAAGTAGCCATATGAAAGCTTATGTAAGTTATGCCACAACTCATAGGTTATGGGTATCATTTATGGGAACAACGGTAATAATGCTCTATTTCTGCTTTGGGGGGGCAATTTATTAAAATAAGGTGCAATCTAATGGCACAACATTTTGGCTTATTTGACTGGAATTTGGCAAAATGATTTTTGGTAAGATTTTGTTCTGTTGTTTAAATTGTATTTCTAAATACATAAATGGATTCAGCACCATGGAAAACCTTTGGGGTACTCAGATTGTATACACATAACAACTTAACTATGATTTTTGCAAATTTCTAACCAGATTTTGAGTGAAATTGACTAAAAAAGTATGCTCATAAAAGTGCCAAAAAGTTGCCTTGTTAGATTACTAAAATTAAAAATCATCATTTCTAGATGATTAATGGATTAATACTTGTGATGGACATATATTATATACATGATAAATACATGCATGCATGTGGTATTAGGAAAACTTGTATGGCTACTAAACAACCAACTAGATGTATCTACTATATCCATGACATGATTGATGTCATGTAGGGTGAATAGGGGCATTATTAGCTTGTGTGGAGTAAGTCACAAAATTGTCTAAAACAAAAATGACCTTACACTAGGCCCTACATGCATGAATGTGGTATAAGGAAAAGTTGTATGGCTAACCAATGCCCAACTAGGCTTGCCTTTGTGATATGCTAGACCCATAACTTGATTGGTGTGATGTTGGGAAAATACATTCAGTTCAATATCTTAGCCATATTATGACTATCTCACATAGTAGGGATAAAAGGGAAGATTGTGAGAGAGCCCATTGGGATTGGAAAAGAGTCTCTTAGAGCCTGTGAATATTTTCATTGTGTAAAGAGGAGTTGCGACAAGCTTTGTAACAACCTCCACCAAATTTGTATGATGGATAAGGCTTGGGAATATCAATGTAACTAGCATCCTAATTCCTGTAACATAGAAAAACATAACACAACCATAAGAAAATATAACATTGATTCTCCACCCAAGAACATATAGTACTAATTTTATAAAGCTGCGGGCATTGCATAAATGGAGATGATGAGTTAATATAACTATGAACCCAAGTATCGATATGACCATGTTAACTAGGCTTATGATATATCCCATGGTTATCAACGAAATACAACAAAGGAATCCCAACAACTCATCAATGCACTGGCAATCATTTTTTCTCATTATTTTTTGGCAATTCAATCCACTGCCTCTTCTCCATATGCTCTGCTACTCTTTGTATATAATTTTTCTTATGGCGTTATTTAAGTCCTAGTGATTAAGAATTGTGGAAATTTCATGTTATTCCTGGTTTCTAAAATGACATGCAATAAATTTTGAACACAGGGAAATTACTAGGTGATATTTGCTAAAGATATCACTGGCACTTGGGGAAAACACACTTGATTAGAGATATGTGGGGCATCCAACTATTCATTGTTGACAGGGAGGTTAGGGTGTTGTGGTAAAGAGAAGCAAAAGGAAAATTGCATGGATCTAGAAGATGATGAAAGTAAAGATCTCTTTGAACTCTCAGTTCATTTGATGCCATTGTTTAGTTTAACATTAGCTCTAATTTATATGTTAGTTACCACATTAAGGTAGTTAATTGGATATAAAATTTGGTATAAAGCATTGATCAAGCACTAAATTGTGGTCCTCTAAAATTCCTATCAGCAAAGAATTGTTTGAACCTCTTTGAAACTCGTCTGCCATAGCTAACAGTGAGTACTAATGTTGCTTATTTTATTGGGGGAGGGGCATATTATGTATGGTAAAGTAATATCTTATATAAATATTCCCATTCAAGAGTTCTTTGTCTATGATGAAGGTTCACAATGTTGGGTGAATGACTCCAGTGATCTTCGTTAACCAAACAACCCTTGCAACTTGTTGTTCCCCCTTTAAAAAATGATTCAATCATAAGTTGGATGCGAGTGACACTTATAAGAAGGGTCTCTTTGTGATGATTTAAGAAACATTTCAAAAATGTTGTAAGTGGCTACAACCTGTGAACTATTCAAGAAAAACCTAAAATCCATGCTGCTCAAATTTATATCAACTCTTCCATGCGCAAAAAATCATTACGAACAAATGATGTTGCTAAGCATTTTCTGGCACTCCTCCCACACATTTATTTCTAGTCTTTGGAGTTCGTTTGTAGGCTATGGACGAAGTTCCTTCAAAGCAAAGAATTCTATGTGGTGAGAAAACTATAAGGTACCATGGAAGAATGGATTTATGTACTCAACTGAAGCAGATGCCCAAAAACCCCATTGACATGTTCTTAATTCTATTCATGGTAAATAACAATCTTAAACTTTTTACTTCTTTCTTCTATGCTACTCTTTCATTTGCTAGTGTCTTATGATGTTTCCATTGCAACATGTGGGGCAATTGTTAGTTATCACAATTTTATATGTAGGCAATATCATTTTTTTGTCTAGAATCCCTTATGATCTTGTAAAACTATTGACACCTCTCAAACATTTTTATTTTAGTGTTGGTATGTTAGAAAATATTGATAAGAATGAGGTTATGTATCATCAAATGCAAAAATACTAATTAACTTAGTTTCACCATTGATGACAACAATTTAGAGGAGGTTAATGCATATAAGCATAAATTGTTTTATTGTTGATGTGCATCCCAAACTCAACTATGATTATAGTGTGGAGAAGAGGATTAATGGAGGGTCTAAAGCCTACATTAGTGTTAAAAAATTAGAGATGAATTTTTCCATATGGAAAAAAAAAACTTGAAAAGACTATAAAGAAATGGATTTTTAGATACAGAAGAAAAAGTAAGAAAATGTTGATAATCCTATTATGTCAATTATCCCCTATGACTAAAAAGTTTGGTTAAAAACATTTTTAAATAAGTCTAAAAGAGTACCGAACATATCCAAAATTTTATGATTTTAAAATGAAGAAGAATATCACTTCTTCCATCTTCTTCTTCGAGCTAGGACTTATGCCTATTGAGAATAAGGATATGATTAAGCATCTAATCTAATGTAAAAAAATAAAATAATTAACATAAAAAAAACAATAGACTTCTTAACATTACTTTCAATTCTAACAAATGAACATTGGAAAATTTAGAAGTTCCATTAAATGTCAAAACTATTATTAGAAAAAAGTTAGAGTACTATTAAAATAATAAAAGATAAAAAAATCTAATTCATAATTTAGAAAAACATATAATTCATAATTAAAAAAAATAGTCAAAAACTATTTTTTTTATTTATTCTTTAAAAGTGAAAATCAACATTGTAAAGGACGGCTTAAAACACGTTTAGAAAATATAAATTCTTCAATATTAATGATAATAATTTTGAAAACATAAATAAATTAAGAAAATATTCTTTGCAATTAATTATAAAGACATTATGTTAAATTGGTTAAAATTAACTATATATTAATTTTTTATCACATAGAATAGAAAGAAGTTCCATAATATAATTTTTATGATAGAAAAAAGAGTTAGATAAAAAATATAATTTAATATAAACAAACATAGATTCATTTTAACTAAGAATTTAATAAAAGTTGGGAAAGATCAAATAATTTGAATAAAAATTTTGTATCAAAATTTAATCAAACATAAAAGAATAAGATTACTTAAAATATTTTAACCATAAAAACTTAAAAAAATTATTTTTTGCTAATTATTTTATATAATTTATATATAATTCTTTACCTTGTAAACTATAATTTTTTTTTACTTTTAACGACAAAATCGATATAAAATTATGTTCCATATATAAATTTAGATATTTTATTTATGGTATATTCGGTAATGTAGATACTTAGGTTTCTAAAAACCCACTGCACTGCTGACCTGCAGCGCAACATTATTAATCAATTACTAAGGTGAAGACTTACAGAAACATCTGACACTTTTCTCTTACAATAATTGCAGTCATATTACCAGAGGTTGAACGGTTAATGAGGTCACAATCCGTGGGAAGAGGAGAGGGCAACGAGGAAACTGCGTTGATGGCATCAGGTGTAAAAATGGGTTCTGATTGCGTTCGCATCAAATTTCTGTAAGGCGAATAGCAATAGTCTGGCTGTGGTCATGTACACAGAGGAAACTCGTGAAATATATTTGGACATAAGAGATGCTGGTATGGAAAAAGAAGTTGGCTATGCGGTTACATTAAAATCGGTAGGTGTTAGTAAACACATATTTTTAACAGTAAAGGTTAGTAAAATTTAAGCATATGCTATAAAATACATAAAGCGTTGGATCAACACCGCCATTAACAAGAGCGCAACAAAAAAAATCATACCATATTGAATAGTAGGAGATAATAAGTATTGAGTGGAATACTGAGATCGATTGTTCCCTGAAATTTGAGCAGGATTGTAGAGTGGAACGAACTCATCGCTCCCTTATTTCTGCTGATTCAATTCCACGCCGCCTAATTTGTGCGCCTTCCTGACTCGTAAATTGTATTTCTCACGACGACCTTTGCAGACTGAACAGCGAACGGACCAAATATGCAACAAAATCTAACTAAGCAACCAACGGCAGAAACAAGAAGGCGTGCTCCCTCACATCTGCATAAACAATTCGGCAGACCTACGAGTCGTCGTCTTCTTTCCTCACATAAAATGGAAATGGTCAGACCTAACTAAAGAAATTAAAGATTGTGAATCGGGAGCGATAGACGCGTAATGAGACTCAGCGTGGGGTCTTTGTCATTGACATTACAATATAGCGTGGGGTATTTGTCATTGGCATTACGATATATCAATGGATAAACAAAAATTAAAAATAAAAGGACAACTATACTACTATACATTCAATGATATCCATCTATAACAGGTTCGTAATTACATATTTAAATGATTCCACATTCAACCCTAATAACCTATTTAAATGTTTCCATGAATATTTATCAATTCAACGACACTCAATCCTAAGTCAAGGACAATCAATTATTTCCATGAATATTTATCAATTCAAGGACACTCAATCCTAATGGTATACAATAAGCCAAAACTTTATTGTTCACAACTCTTTTATAAAGAGGCATAAAAAGCATATGCATATTCTTTTAATCTCTATAGGAAGGATATATGGTACAAAATTTTATTTTGATGGAAGAGAACATGTAAGCTTTTTAAAAATGTTTTATTACTCATAAGTTTATGTTAATGTACATAGAACGCCACCATTATATAATAATGGAGGCCTTTTATTTATGTTAATGTATATAGAAGGCCTCCATTATATAACAATGGAGGTCTTGGATGTACATTAACACAAGCTTGTGAGAAATAGAATACTTTTGTATAGTATCTAAGCCAATTTCGATCCGCTCTTCTGAGGGAGGGTGATAGATTTTCACACTCACATAATTGGGATCCACTCTCTGTCCAATTAAAAAAAGGCAATGATAATGATTTGGAAGTTTAGTAATGCCTTGGTTTTGGTGTAATAGAAAACCTAACAAGCTCATATTCTCACTCAAGAAAGCTACAAAGTAGCTCTATATATAAGTAGTAATAATTTCCAATTTCAGCATAGCCTTATCAACCAAACCTTTAGTAGATTTCGTGAAATCATTGAAAATTGATTCATTTTCTTGTAACTAAGTTACATTACTTTCACCTACAACAAATAAAATAATAGTAGATGTAAAGCCAATTTTATTTTTCAATCAAATCTCAAAATGTCTAAGATATTCTCTAACCTATCTAAGCTCAAGAGTAATTTTTATAAAAATACTATATCCATTGTCACAAAGTATACCATTAGTGTATCCCATATTACTTAATATCTAGTGCCTAATATCTATAGGATCCTTTTCAATCTATGAAGAAAATTTAGCTATAGTTACTAATAAGGCATTATAAGAGGTTAAATCATCAACATCATCCTTCTTAGAATCAATAAGGATATTAGACATATCATTGGATACATTGTCGTGACCATCAATTAGCCAAGAAGGGGTTTTCAAATACATTATTAATCTCCTCAACATTAAACTTCTTCAGTGTCAACTAGCTCAAGACCTTTTCTTGTAATCCTGCAATCCCTAAATAGTATCACATTTCTCATCCACATGCGATGGTAAAATAATATAATATTTCTTTAAATCATGTTATTCATTAAACAATTAGGTATTATCTACATGGATGGAGAAACTTTTCCATAAGATTTATTTTAACAAATACTAGAATAAAGAAAAACTTATTCTCAAAATTTGGTATGGTTTTATCCAATCTATTAATATTCTTTTTCTATCTACTTATTTATATTGGTGATTTGTAAAAAAATAATTTATATATAAAAATCATCATATTTTCCCTTTAATTTATTTAAAAACAAATCAAAACAACCAATGAAATTTAAACCTTACCATTTACACATTCTTCAGATTTAAACCTTACCATTTACACATTTGTAATTCATCCCATAAATTAATCAAGAATACACACTCTAGTAAGTAAGTGGTTGATAAACTCAATAAAATATTCAAACTAAAAGCAAAATAATAAATTGCCATAGATCCCTAGTATTCTAGATCCCTAGTATTTAATATGTAACACTAACAACATACTCTCTCCAAAGCTCCTATAACTAAATGATAGCAATATAAGTTTACAAACTAATAATGCAACTAAGAAATTATAGAACTCAGGTCTAGTTTTCTACAACTTCTTTCCAGATAAATAAAAACTTAACATTTCTTTTTAACACCTGACGATTGTTAGATTAGTAGAAATCTATACTAATTATTTTTATATAAATTAAATAAAAATATCATCAATAAATACATTTATTGAAGATTATTAGTAATAACGTTCTCAATAATAGTGAAGAGAGAATTTCTTTGGTACTCGAGAGATCTTCTAAGGGCCACAACCAATGGAAAACATATGCTGTGAACAGAAATCTGGTGTGAACAGAAATCGGACTCCTGAGAGTCCAATATTGACAGTCTATTTATCCCTTTAAAAAGGGTTGAGCCTGAGTATCTGAAGAAGTTGTGGAATCCATCCCACATCCTTTATTAATGTCTTATTGTAATCGTGCTCCTTAAATTTTTTAAAACCCACTGCCCTGCTGAGCTGCAGCTTATCATTACTAATCAATTATTAAGGTGAAGACTTTACAGAAACACCACGCACTTCTCTGTTATAATAATTGCATTCATATTGCCATCAACTACCCATATGAGAGGTTGAATGGTTAAATAGATCGCAATCCGTGGGAAGAGGAGAGGGCAACGAGGAAACTGCGTCGATGGCATGAAGTGTAAAAATGGGTTCTGATTGCATTCGTATCAGATTTCTGTAAGGTGAATAGCAATAGTCTGGCTGGGGTGTACACAGTGGAAACTCGTGAAATATATTGGGAGATAACAGAGGCTGTGATGGCAAGAAGAAGTTGGGGGATAAGGGAGACATCGAACCATACTGAATAGTAGGAGATAACATGGATTGGACAGTAGAATACTGAGATCGATTGTTCCCTGAAAGTTCAGAAGGATTTGAAAGTGTGACAATAGAATTATCTTCTTTCACGGGGAAATCATGTACCCCACGTGGAGGTCTAGGAGGTCTAGGAGAAGCATCAATCTGGACGAAATTAGGGTTTCCAGGTACAGAGGTATGAGAATAGGGAAGTGCAGGACAATTTTGAGATTGAAAGGAAGAAGAGGAGGAGGGCATACTGGAATCACCGTGAGCGTTAGCGCGACCTGTCAGGCGTTGGACGAGCGTCATGAACTCCTGGGCTTCAGTGTGTATGACCTCAGGAGAGCGCGTGTATATAATCACCGGTGGTCTGTATGCCATGGCAGGCACCGGCATCGTCGGCTTCCGGATCTTGTGAGAGTCCTTCCAGATCTTCAACGGTGAAGGACGTGGACCCTGCAATTCCCGCTTCGAAGCTTTTGCTTGCTGCTGCTGCTCCATCGAACTCATGCCTCCCTTGTTTTCTTCTGATTCAATTCCACGCCGCCTAATTTGTGCGCCTCCCTGACTCCTCAACTGTATTATTCACAACGATCTTTGCAGACTGGAGCAAAAAACCCAAATATGCAACAAAACCTAACTATCCAACCAATGGCAGAAACAATGAGGCGTGCTTCCTCACATCTACATATATAGGGGTTACGGCAGACCTACAAGTCGTCGTTTCTATCCTCACCGGAAATGGAAATAGTCAGACCTAATTAAAGAAAGCAAAGATGGAGAATTGGAGGCAACAGACGTGTTGTGAGAATCAGTGTGGGGTCTTGGCGTCCTGTAATTATGGATTAAAATAATCTCTAGTAGAAGGGCGATGTAATCGAGTTACTGTAAAATAATTGAACATGGACGGAGAATCAAAGAAATTTGTTCGCGACCACTATATTAAATATAATGGAGCCCCCTGCTTCCATGTTTATTACTATTCACCATCCCTCATCGTGGGCACGACGTTGATTCTGAAATCGGGGAGATTGAAGATTTTCCGTCAAAAGAATCTTCGATTTGTGTGTCAGATATTATGTTTGGAATCGTTCCAGTCTGGTAGACCCTCGACTAAAATAATCTTCTGGTGCGAGGACTTTTTCCTCGTCATAAATTTGAGAGTAAGTTCGAAAAGTTTCAATCACGATAATCTTCTGGTGGGAGGACGTTTTCCTTGTCATAAATTAAGGGGCAAGTTGGAAAAGTTTCAATCATGACTACAGTTGTTTATATAAAAGTAAGTTTGAGTTTAGAAAGGGGTTAGTTTGTCTATACTATAGAAGAATTATTTACTTAGGGTGGGATGGGATGCTATCACAAGGGTGGTATGAAGTTTGGTTGAAATTAAATCTAGTTTGGAAGTTTCTGGATAGTTTAATTTAGGTAAAAATATTACTTAGAGTGGGATGCTATCACAAGGGTGTTATGAAGTTTGGTTGAAATTAAATCTAGTTTGGAATTTTCGGGATAGTTTAATTTAGGTAAAAATATTACTTAGAGTGGGATGCTATCACAAGGGTGGTATGAAGTTTGGTTGAAATTAAATCTAGTTTGGAAGTTTCGGGATAGTTTAATTTAGGTAAAAATAGTTGATATAAGTTTTTGGTTTTTGGATATACTTTTTATTTTTAAGGATTTATTATGCTTTAATGGTGATGATTTGAGTATATGATGATGGATGGTGAGACCATTCTAAACTTAAGACATTATTAAATATGTACACAACTTACATTAAAAAAATTAAAACTAAAAATAGTTTCCATTCTCAATCTCTCCCATAAAATTTGAACTTAAAACTAGATAAAAATTAAACTCCACTCACAAATAAACTAATATACATCTTAACACTAAGCTTACAATTATATTTGTATCTTAATTTTGTTTGCATTAAAATAATGTTATTATGGATTTTGTTAATTTTAAATTATTTGCATTGCAGAAAGTAAATCGAAGGTAGAGATAGATAAACTCTTAGCATGGAGCGAGTTGAAGGGAGTTAATGGATCTACAGAGCATCGCATTTCAAAAATGAATCTCCATTAACTAAATTTATTCACAAACATAATCCAAGAAAAAGCCACCGCAATGTTACGTTGTTTATTTAATAGAATGAAAGGACCTTTGTGGTCGAATTGGAGAGTTGTAGTGATTATGACCCCAATTCAAAACCAAGCAGGCACACTCCCCTTCATAGTTTAATTCACCTAAAGTTTGTTCAAGGTGTAGGTCATGTTAATGTGCCAATGTAAGTTCCATAATAATGCAGCAGTGTTAATTTTAACTTTTGCCACATAGAAAATGAGGATGGAGAGCTTTGTGTATTACAACTTTAGGCAGCTAGGGTTTCCCTAGCCGTTGCAAGTTTGGAGCAAGATCGTGTCTGTTTGGAAGGTTTAGATGTGTGGATCATTGTTTGGTAACGTTTGTTTTCACTGTTTTGTTTGCAGTGACATGGAGGAAGAGGTAACTTTCAAAGCCTTAGTGGAGGTTCAAAAACCTAAGGTGGCTTCTCTCCCCAAAAATTTATGAAGAAATTACATGAGACAACTATAGTGGGTCTCTCTCCTTTAAATATCTGTGTAAGAGAGCCTTAACTCTATAAGGATATGCAAGTTGATGGGTTTGTGGCCGAATCGAAAAGCTATTGAAACCTTAATCGTGGAGCAATAGGCCCCCAAGCTTCAAGGATAAGTAACTTTCCTTATAGTTGGAAGAGGTTTCCATGTATTTTTGTTTATCAATAAAATGGAAAGAGAATTGATTTTCAGATCATATCTGTATTGCATGGGGGGTTCAGAGGCCTCTTTATTACTCCATGGACTCTTGATTTCAATGCAAATTCTAAGATCATTACCATGCTCGTGTGGGTTCGGTTGTCACACCTCTCTCTTCATCTTTGGGGGAGTGATGTACTCAGAGAAATTGGAAACAAGCTATGCCACTATCCGGATAAAGAAAAACCAAAAGGAGGTCAATTTTCTTATGCTTGCATCTATGTTAAGGTAAACCTCAATGAAGGTTTACCTGAGACCCTAAAGATAAATCTTGGTGAATGAACCCATACACAAGAATTGGACTATGAGCAGATTCCTTCTAAATGCATGCATGCCATTCTCATAGGTACTTTACCAAAAAATACCCCTAAAGAAAAAACGATGAGCAGACTCAAGCCCCTGTTTCTAAAGAGAGGAGCTTCTAACTAGCACAAAAGCAAAGAACGAATCAACAAATCAAGGCTAAAGATCCAAAGAAATTTGTTGTAGGAGATCCAATCCCAAAACCTTCTTTCAACAAAAACTATTTTCAAGCTCTTCAAGATGTTGAACAAGAAGAAGATACCCCTTCCTCCTAGTCGAGATCCTTCTTTTGAGAAAAGGACATTGCAGTTGACTCCCTCCACTCTTGCACAAATGAAGTAGTCTATCCCAAAATTCTACAAGGAAGTTATGGCAATTCGAGTAGTTCATGCAGAATCATGAAGCGGAAACAACCCTAAAAAGTCTTTCTGTGAGAATGCAATGGAACCCCCTCTCACAAGTGGCAAGAAAACCAATAAAGAAAAGCGAGAACGTGAAACATATTCTAATATGGCTTCAAGTTCCCAACTCCATGTCGATTCATTGCTCCAAAAATCCCTAAAATAATTCAATGTATTGTTTTTGCATTTTCTTATGTTCGCCATACATAATAATGTACTCTTATAAACATGTAGAAAAAGTCTAGGTTGAAATCTCTCTCCCATAGATTTAGTCATTATGTCAATGAAAGATACCATAGAAAAATGATAATGTATTGAATTCCCCACATATTTGCTAATACGAAAAACACATTTAATAAAATCACAAATGATGTTTAAAAAAAAAACTATTTTATTTTTTATTTATGTCTTCGAATAAAATATATTGCAAGCTAAGCCCTCAGCGTTGAAGATAAGTACGCTTATTCCCTGTGCTGACCCACTAGACTCGCTCTATATAGCTATAGGTATAGCTTTGACAACAAACTTCTCTTTATGTTTTATGGTTTTTAAATAGATTTGTGCTCAATCCACCTTACACAAAAGTCGTATATTGAAAAATTTCAGTTGAGGGTGATACACCGTACGGATATATTTTAATGGACTGAGCAAGAGCTAATAAATTCATGTTTTTCGCACTAAGCTGCGAAATTCTAGAGGCTGAATTCATGATGATTCAGTTTAGGATACTTTTAAGTGTTTCGCTGATACTCCATCTCAAAATAACCCTCTTAATAGTCCCCATGTGCATGAGTTAAATTTTAAATTTTATATTATTTAATTTTTGACTTTTATACATTTATGGCTGAATGAAATTTGTATTTGTTTATTTAAATGTCAAACAAATTTGTTTTATATTGTTAGTTTTTGTTGGATGGATTTATATGTTTTTTTTTATTAATATGAGTCAGTTAGAGAAATAGTATAATTTTTGAAATTTTTATTTATAAAATAAATATTTGAGTATATAAGTTGTGTAGATATTTAAATATTTAAATAAATAAGTTGTGTAGGTATTTGAGTAAATATTTAAATATCTACGCAACTCATTTAAGTAAATATTTAAATATCTACACAACTTATATACTCAAATATTTGTTTTATAAAAAAAAAATTATACTATTTCTTTAACTCATATTAATAAAAAAAACATATAAATCCATCCAACAAAAACTAACCAAGTATATCTTATTTATTTGCTATCTTCTAATAAGCTTATCTAGTTACACCTAACCCGACATCAGTCCCCATGAATAAGCTTATCTAATTACACCTATGTCGACATCAGTCCCACTGAATTTATGGATATTTAAATGATTGAGATAGAACACCTTTTTATTATTTTATGGCTTTTCATTACATACCATATACGTTTACACTTTAAATTTTATGTATAAAATTTAACCTTATAATATTAAAATTTTAATATAAATAATTATGTTCAATGAAAAGTAAAAATAAACAAGTATAGCAGGGTAGGTTAGTGGTCGCTACTTAAGTAGAAAGTTTTTTGAAAAATAGTAAATTTATATTAAATTATGTTTTCTAAAAAAATAGTAAATTGATATAAAGTAGAAAATTTAATGTATTATTAAAAAATAAGGATTTGCAAAAAAATTTGACCGTATGAAGAATACATAAATATTGGTGTACAATAAGTCATATTTACTTATATTGTGTTTTTATCTACTTTTATGTAACTAGTTTCTTAAATTATGGTGAATAGTAATTGATGGCAAATATTATTTACTTGAGTATAAGCTATTTTCAAATATTTTAATTTCAGATGGTTTTACTAGCTTAACAATAAGAAATCACTGCACAAATCTCTAAAAATTTAGCATAAATATTGCAACTGCATTCCAAAATTATGGAAAAAATATATGAGGGAGTTATCCACATAGCATCATATTGTGCAAAGGCTACAATAAGACTTTAATGTTATGCTCCAATCAAAAATATATATTTTTCAATAATATAGAAAAATAAATATTTATTTTTCAAAGTTAAACATTATAACTCTAAATCTTAAATAGATATTTTCTTAGTTAAATAGATAAAGCTTAAATATATATTTCTTATATTAGTTAAAATTTCAGCCAAATCTTAATTTTGAAATAAAAATCGACTTGAAACAAAAATCCACAAAAACACCACAACAAATCTACATTTTAACCAAATAACAACTATTCTGAAATAAATCTCCACATAATAAAATTCTATTGAAACCTAAAAACTATTATAAAAATGTATTTAACCAAATGTTTCGCAAAATTTCTTAAATAAAAATCCAATTCAATATTTAATGAAAACCTAAGCAAAATCAAAAATATTACAACAAAATCAAAAATAAAATTTAAAATTTGATTTTAACATGACCCTTTCACCAACTTAAAGTCCAACTAAAAAATATGGTTCATTTTGCTTACAACAAACTCGAATCCCACACCATCTTTATTGACATGATTCAATATAACACATCAATTCATTTTATTGTCCTATGAGCAAGAAAGACACACTTAATGCATATTATAATGATAGAAGAGTAATTTAAGACTCACCTAATGCCATGAATAATTCTAACCAATCACATCTAAAGAAATCATTATAAAAGTATACAACTTTTGAGAGAATTGCAACACTTTTCATAGTCCTTGTGTTTAAGTCGTTATCGAGGAATGAAGGTTGCGGATTTCCCTAAGGTTATTTAGAGAATCTTTTAGATCTAATTTGGTGAATAAGAATGAGTTACAAGTTATTTATCTTTTACTTACTCATTTTATTAGATTTCAAGTAAATTTTATATATAAATTGAAGTATTTTTTAAGAAACAATAGGTATAAGTAATGTCTATTTTTAATAATTTTTTATTTTATTAATTAGTTTATTGTTGGTTTTTCTTATGCAATTAATGAAAATTTTCTTCTATCTTGTACAAATAACAAATAGCATATTGAGAAAGTTATTTCTTTTGTTAGAAAGGAGAAATTTCTTTTCTATTATGAAAATAATGATGATCTTTTTTCGAATCATCTTCAACAAAATACTATTATCAATGCTCAAGTAGTTAATAATGTGCAACTTTGTATCCATGGGTTTTAGAAAGGAGAAATTTCTTTTCTATTATGAAAATAATGATGATCTATTTTTGAATCATCTTCAACAAAATACTATTACCAATGCTCAAGTAGTTAATAATGTGCAACTTTGCATCCATGGGTTTTAGAAAGGAGAAATTTCTTTTCTATTATGAAAATAATGATGATCTTTTCTTGAATCATCTTCAACAAAATACTATTATCAATGCTCAAGTAGTTAATAATGTGCAACTTTGCATCCATGGGTTTTAAAAATATATCAGCCTTCAAAGTTTTGATTAATTCTTCATGATTTTCCCTCAAACTATCTCAGGTATCTTCCCAAGTTTAATGGAGAAGATAACATTTCAAGAGAGCAACACATGCAAGCTTTTCAAAACATCACAGATTCATTAGAGATTCAACATGAAGATTCCTTGACGACATCATTAACTGAGAGGTAAAGATATGGTTTAGATATTTAAAAGATAATTTAATAGGTTCTTGGACTCATTTTCATGATCATTTCTTGTAAAATTTGGGTGAAGCAAAGATACATGACCAATATCTTACAAAAATTTAGGCTATCAAAAGAAAAAATAATGAATTTATTGCCATATTTAACAAGAGATTTGAAAGGACCTATAATCATTTACTTATAGAGACAAGACCTTATGAAGTAACTACTAGGTTGTATTATTTGGCTTATATTCAAAATGATATTACTTTCTATCTCAAAAAATGTAAGCCTTCTTCTTTGGAACAAATTTTTTCTATAGAGGTAGAAAATAATTTAAATGCTTGTGGAAAGTTAATTGATCAAACATAAGAAGATGATAAAATATTCGCAATAGAAAGACTAAAATTTTTGTTGATAGACATATAAAGAGAAAACCTATTATCTTTTCTTGAAGATAAAAATATTATTTTTGAGAATGAAAATATTTTATATGGGCAACATGAATAGAATACAATCCTTTCTTGTGTTTTAAAAGACCTAGTAGTAGATTATATGAAAATGTTAAACAATGCAATCGGCAACATTTTCTGGGTATGTTTCCAGGCTAGGCTTTAGTATGAATTTCTTTTATTTTTTCTTATTTTTATTTTCATGGTTAAAAGAAAAGAGGTTTGAATTCCAACCAGCAAAAGATTACCTTGTAACATTGGAATTTTGATTGCACTTCACAAAGATAACTTGAGTTGTTTAGAGTATGGATCGTTGTACATAAAAACGAATATGGCTAGAGCATTTAGATTGAATGTGTATATACAGTTCAAGTTTGAATAAACAAGTATCTAGAAGAAAGTTTCTCTTATTTTTCAATCTTCTGATTTCACAAGTTATCAAAAATGGTTGAAAAAAGTTTGCAGATTTGATTCCATAGATCAACAGATAAAGTACAAGATATATTTTTCCTTGATAAAATCCCTAAATAGAGTCAATGTTATATCCTAAAAATTACCTGGTCAAAAACTTTGATTCCCTCACCCACTTAATTTAATACTCATTTAAAATTAGATTAGAATTTCTTAACTTATTATATTTATAAATAAAAAGTGCCTTTTTTATAAATAAAGTGTCCTTTTTATAAATAAAACGTGTATTTTATATTTCATAAGGCCCACATTAAAGTTTCCTATATAGAAATAAAAATGTATTTTATATTTCGCAAGAGCCACATTATATTTCATTATCTTTATAAATAATAAATAAAAAGTGGTACCTTTATAAATAAAAAGTTTCGTATATATAAATAAAATGTGTCTTTTATATTTCATAAGGGCTACATTATATTTCATTTTATTTTATATTTTATAAGGTCCATATTATATTTCAATTTTTTTAATATATTATAAGGGCTATATTATATTTTTTATATTTCATTTTATAAGGTGTAGTGTATAGTTAGAGTGTGTTTATTTAGTATGTACTTTTTGTAACTTATAATTCAATGGTCACGATATGTTCTAGACATGAAGTGATTTGACAGTTCACTCTCCTCGGTATTACCGACACTTGATATGTGGCTTAACACCTAATTGGTCCATTATCTCTATTTAAAGATCATGCAGGGTCATTTGTTAGGCAATTGTTCATGAGAGAAGCTTACGTAAATTTCTTGTCTTTTACATTAATAAATTGTCTGAAGTGGTTATGTTGGCTCAGGCCATGGACTGTTTCCCTCTTTGTGGGTTTTAACCACATCAAGAATACTGGTGTACTGATTTGTGATTTGTTTGTGAGTGGTGTCCTTTAGTGTTCTATCTAAGGAAATTACCATGTAAATACCTACATGGTATCATAGCTATTCAAGCGCAGCATCCTTTGGTGATCCAAATTTGAAGCTCGTACAACTGCATCTGACTGTCGTTTTCTAGATCTATTGTTTCTAATTGCTTTCGTGCCAAGAGGACAACTCTATTATGTTAGGAGCATCTGTTCCAGTGAGGAACCCCTTTCATTTCATGCGAAAAGATTTCTGGTAGCCCTAGCTATGTCTTTTTTAATATTTGGAGGTATAGAGTCATTATTTGCAGTTATAGTTATTTATCTCTTTGTTTATTTATGTTTATAGTCTTCTATAATTTCTTTATTACCGGATCTTTACCTTTCATTTCTGCGTATGCTCTTTGACTCGTGACTCTGTGCGATCTAGGCAAACCAAAAATAGAGAGAAATGATTTTTCTCATGCGTATTGTCTTTTCTGTTGCGCCTTAGTGTGATCTCAGAAAATTAGAAACACTGAGGAAAATATTTAGTTTCTAGCTAAATATAACTTTAAGTCGTAAGGCTTGGATTACTTTTGCTTGTTCATTTGGTTTGTGTGGTTTTTCCATGTTTTGTAGGAAAAAATGGGTTTTCCAAATAAGCACGCACTCAAAAGCTTCAGTGAGCAAAAACAAAAAAAAACCACCCCTTCCTCCTTTCCAATACTTACTAACATTTTCAACTATAGCTCACTTGGTCTAAAGTTACTTTATGAGAATAGAAGTCTTAGTTCAAGTCTTTCTTTTTGTTGAATTACTTTTTCAAAAAACACATGTAACTTATGTTTTAAAGTTACTTTATGTAAAAGTGTTCTCACCCATTATTAAAATTGAGTCACTTATAATTCTAAAGTCACTTTATATTTTATTTAAGTTACAATTTAGTGGATAGTTCGTAAAGTACCATTGTAAAAATGACTTTCACTTATTTATAAAAGTGGGTCACATAAAGTAATCTCTTTTTTCGAAGTGAACTAATTAGATTAACTTTGGAAGAGGGATGGGTTTAAATATAACATTATCATTCACTTCCCAACATTCACGTGGTTCGCCGGCCTCTTCAACAACTTTTCTTCAAAAAATCATAACTTCTTCATTTGGAAACCGTTTTCAGAGCCTTTTTTTTAATCCGCCTAATTTTTTGAGATATTTCCATTGGAACACTTAGTTTCATCTTCAATTTCTTTTAAAATGGAAAGTTTGTGTCTAGCTATTTTTGACAGCACCAACTACTTCCAATGACTATCCTACATGGTGGATTTACTTAGAAGTAAGGGTCTTTATAGAATAGCCTCATGCCAAGAGTCTAAACCTCAAGATGAACATAAGAAAGCCAAATGAGAAAATAAGCAAGATCAAGCACGTGGGTTTATAGGGATGTCTATTTCTCCAGACCTTAGATTCCATATCGCATAAATTGATACCCCCGATGAAGCAATGAAACAGTTCAATAAAGTTTTTAGAATTAAAAATTAAATTAGAGCCCAGCGACTCGAACATGAGTTTCTCTCATTGGACCCCAATGATTTTTCTTCCATTGAATATTTTTTTTCCAAGTTCAAGATCCTTCGACTTCTCTTGGAAGGTGTTAAGGTTAAGAAAGAATATGGTAGTCATATTTACTCCATTCTTACTAAGTTAGGACTAGCCTATTCTGTTTTTGTTTACACCTTCCATTCTAGTAGAGAAGCCTTTATTTCTCAAGGATAAGACTACAAGTCCCCCTCTTTTGATGTCTTTTATGATTCTTTAATAAGAGAGAAAGAAAAAATCTTACATCTTGGTCTTCTTAATACTGGAAACTCTTCTAAGAAAGCCTTAAAAACCCAACAGCAACCAAGTTCAAAGAATCCTTAGAAGCAACATCCTAAAAAGAATGATCCTAAACTAAACAAGGGTCATAAGCCATTTCAGTCTCAAAATGAAAAATAAACACAACAAAATGATAAGGCAACTAAAAACAAAGGGAAGAAGACTGATAGACATTGCAACTTTTGTAATCATGATGGCCACTTAGAATCCAAATGCTTTAAGAATATGGAAGCCTTGGAAGCAACAATGAAGAAGCATAACATCCATTTGGAGCACTTTTCAACTTCAACTTCATCTTCAGGAATAACACTTTGTGCATGTGGTTGTCAAGCATCACAGTCTAGTTATGCACTAAATGTATCTTCTTCTTCTCATTCTCATCAATGGCTCATTGATTCTGGAGCTTCTTATGACATGGCCAAAAACCAAGCCATGTTTTCTTCTCTAAATGACTGTAACACCAAAAATATATATGTTGGTGATGATAGATATCTTAGTGTTGTAGGGAATGGAACTGTTCATCTAGACAATGGTCAATTTAATGATGTATTATGTGTTACCACCTTATCTTGAAATCTTCTATCTATATATCAGAAAACTCATTCAGATGATGGTAAAACCGTTGAATTTTCACCTCATGATGTTGTAATTAAGGACCTAAGAGATCCTAGACCAATTTTAGCTACCGACATTGCTAATGATTATACAAGGTTGTATAATTTTAACAAATTTGGGTCATCAACTCTTCCCTGAGTATTTGTTGCTCATAATGATGAAGTGAGCAATATTGGCATGATCGATTTGGTCACTTAAACTATCACTCCCTTCAAAATCTATGTAAAGAAAATATGGTGGCAGGTCTTCCTATGGTATCTTGTAGAGATGGTGTTTGTTCCAGGTGTGTACTCAGAAAACATCATTGGAATAGTTTTGAAAAACGTGCCTCTTGGCACGCCTCAGCCCCTTTACAGCTTGTGCATAGTGATTTATGTGGTCCACCTCTAGTTGTTTCATTCTCTGGTTACAAGTATTTCTTAACTTTCATTGTTGATTTCTCCAGACGTACCTAGGTATATTTCTTAAAACTTAAGAGTGAAGTCTTTACCATGTTCTTGGCCTTTAAGGCCTTTGTTGAGAGACAATCAGGACATCAAATTCTTAAGCTAAGACCTGATAATGGTGAAGAATATGTTAACAACAAATTCATCAAGTTTTTCACTTAGCATGGAATTCAATTGCAACATATTGTTCCATATACTCCACAGAAAAATGGTGTAGCTGAAAGGAAGAATCGCACCTTAAAGGAAATGGCTAATTGTATGCTTCAATCTAAGGGACTTAGTCTTAATTTTTGGGCAGAAGCAATTAACTATGCAAATTACATAGTAAATTGCACTCCTACTAAGGTTTTAAAGAATATCACTCCGGAAGAAGCATGGAGCTCAATTAAACCAGATGTAAGTCACTTTCGTGTTTTTGGAAGTGAAGCATGGGCCCATATTCCAGATGAGAAACATAAAGCCTTGGAAACTAAGACTGAAAAATGTATTTTTGTTGGATATTCTGAAGATGTCAAAGGATATAGACTTCTTTAACCTAAATCCAAAAATGTTATCATTAGAAGAAATGTAAAGTTTGAAGAAAATATATCAGCCTACGAGCCTAGTTCGGCGGATGTGTCACTTCTCTCTATCCCTTCTACTTTTGAAAATATTCCTTCTTCAAATGATGACAACGAGGATGACAAGCATCCCCCACCTTCTCAAGGTCCTCCTTCAGCTCCTCATCTTCCAAAATGGGTTTGTGCCACTCGGGATGTGACAAGTGTTCTTACAGGTGATCCTACAAATCAATGTCGTACACGTTGTCAGTTCGATAGAGCCTCTTCTTTACTATCTCAAGCTTCAGTGAATTATTGTCTTGACACCTTTGCAAAAGCTTCAAGCCATCTAGATTGGGATGCAACTATGAATGAAGAATATCATTCATTATTGGCAAATGATACATGGGATCTTGTTCCTCTTCCAAAGGGACGAAAACTTGTTAGATGCAAATGGGTTTACAGAACCAAGTTTGGACCAAATAGAAAAGTTGATAAACATAAAGCTCGTCTTGTTGCTAAGGCTTTTTCACAAGTTGAAGGCATTGACTATATTGGAACCTTCTCCCCTGTTTCCAAAATGAGCTCTATCTGCCTTTTTCTTTCCCTTGCTGCCCCTTTCAAATGGGAAGTCCATTAGATGGATGTTAAATCCGCCTTCTTCCATGGGGACTTGCATGAAGAAATCTATATGGAACAACCTCTTGGCTTTATACAAATAGACTCATGCCTCGTATGTTGGCTTAATAAATCCCTTTATGGCCTCAAGAAAGTCCCTCAGGTTTGGTATGCCAAAATGGACAGCTTTCTTTTAGATATTGGCCTTTGTAGGTGTCATTATGACAATATTGTTTACACAAGAAAGTGGGTAAGTCTCTTATCATTCTTGTTCTTTATGTTGATGATCTTATCCTTACTGGTAGTGATCCCAACCTTATAAACCATGCGAAGGCCAACCTTAAAAAGCAGTTTGAAATGATATACTTAGGACACTTGCATTATTTTCTTTGTCTTCAAGTCTTGCAATCCAAAGAATGTATTTCCCTTTCCGAGTCCAATTATGCCTGTGATCTTCTACTCCACCTTCACATGGAAGACTGTAAGCCAGCCCCTTCTCCCTTTCAGTCTAGAGCCAAACTTTCAGTCACTTGTACTTCCCCTGAAGTTGATGCAACCTTATACTATCATCTTGTTGGAAAACTTTTGTATCTGACCCATACCTGTCCTGACCTTTCCTTTTATGTTGGCCTTGTTGCTCGGTTTATGAAAAACCCTCATGAAATTCATTGGAAAGCACCTAAAAGAATACTTCATTATATTTGGGGTCCAGTTCAGTTTGGGATTCATTATAGTGCAGAAACGTATCCTCTATTGGTTGGTTTCACTGATTCTGATTGGGCTAGTGACCCTGATGATCGGAAGTCTACTGCAGGTTATGTCTTCACTCTTGGTTATGGACCTATTACATGGGCTTGCAAGAAACAAAGTTCCATTTCTCTTTCTTCAGTAGAAGCAGATTATCATGGTGCCATTAAAGATAGTAAGGAAGCCATGTGGCTTTGTTAGCTCCTCTAAGAGTTTGGTTTTTAGCAGCAACATCCGACTACACTTTGGTGTGATAATCAAAGTACCATTCAACTATGCAAAGATCCAGCCCAACATCAGTGCAACAAACACATTGAACTACACATGCACTTCACAGAAATCTCATTCATGATGATGTTCTTGAAGTGCATTGTTTTCCAACCGATGATCAAGTTGCAGACATCTTTACAAAGGCTCTCACACAGGCGAAGTTTACTAAACTTTGATTTATGGTTGGAGTTTAGGAAGTTGCAACTAAGGGGGGATAGGCTTTAATGCCTCCTTCCTTCTCCTATTATGTCATCTTTGTACATCCTTCAATCCTATCCTAAGTTGTTCTTAAGTGGGGATGTTAGGATATTCCGACACATAGGAAATAATTAAGTACAACTTCGTCTAGTGTATAGTTAGGTAAAGTGTGTTTATTTAATTTATACTTTTTGTAACTTACAATCCTACGGTCACGATATGTCCTAGAAATGAAGTGATCTGATGGTTCATTCTCTCCTCAGTATTACTGACACCTGATCTGTGGCTTAACACCTGATTTGTCCATGATCTCTATTTAAAAAGCATGGAGGGTCATTTGTTAGGTGATCGTTAATGAGAGAAGCTTATGTAAATTTTATTTCTTTTACATTAATAAATTGCTTGAAGTGGCTACGTTGGCTCAAGCCATGGACTGTTTCCCTCTTTGAGAGCTTTAACCACGTCAAGAATATTGGTGTACTGATCTGTGATCTGCTTGTGAGCAGTGCGTTTTGGTGTTATATCTAAAAAACTTGCCCTGTAAATTCCTATAGTATTAAGTTAAAATTTCCTAACCTATTATTTTTATAAATAAAAAATATTTTTATTATTTTATAAAAACTACTTTATATTTCATCCTACATATAAAAAAATTCCCTATTTATAGATAAAAAATATCTCATTTTATTATTTCACAAAGTCCACATTATATCCCTTATATGAAAATATATCATTTTATTATTTCACACAGGCGACATTGGTAGAATATATCATGTTATTATTTCACATTGCAACATTATATCCATTATATTTCATTTTATATAAATGTTTCCCTATTTATAAATAAAAGGTATCTCTTTTGGGCCACATTATATCCTTTTATATGTGTCTTATGAAATTATATGTGCCCTATATATTTCATACATTATAGTGTCTTATATCTTATGGGCCACATTATATTTTATATGAAAGAGTGTCTTATATTCTTTGGGCCACATTATATTTTTTTATATGTTTTTTATATATTTCATAAGGGCCATAGTGTTTTATATGTTTTTTATATATTTCATAAGGGCCATAGTGTTTTATATATTTCATATCATTACGTATACGAATATTTCATTTTACTCGAAAGCTATTTTATAGCACGCTAGTTTCTTTACTATACGCATTCATAAGGATATATAAAGGAAATTGTTTATAAAATCATGGTGAATGTGGGATAACTCTCCACAGTTAAATAAAAAAAAAATGGCAAGTTTCAATTATGCAAATTTAGATTTTGTGTTGTTGTTTGCAAAAGGAAGGACATAATATTTGGAATGACTATGATGAAACCTTCCTCTTTGGGTGAGGATGAAAAAATGTTGATTCTAAACTTTGATTACACAGATGTTATTAAAAATGTTGATTCTAAACTTTGATTACACAGATGTTATTGATTCAATGCAACCAACACAAAGTGAGTAAGTGGGTACAATAGAGAATTAGCCTATGGAGGAGCCCCCACATTACAAACCTAATTTAAAAAACTCACTTGGGTATTTGAGTGTGTGTCTTGATTGAATGCGAAGAAGCGATAATCAGATTTTTTTTTACTAAGGGGTTAAAAGAGATGACTTGGCATGCAGCACCATTTGAAATAGAAGCTCGATACAAGTCAAGTGTAGGATCAATGGGGTTTTGTAGCACTGGAAAGACTTCATAAAATACTAGGAGTGGATATACCAACACAATCTTCAATGGAAGGTGTTACAAGTGCCTGGAGAATTCCACAATAAAAATATAGTATTATGCGATGTATTTATTAAAAAAAGGACATATTTATACAATCAAATTTGAAGGGAGATAGTTATGTCTCCATAACAAAAAACATGGAAAATACCTAATATATGTCCTAATCATAATTACATACAAAATACAGAAGGATTATTCAACATTCCCCCTTAATCAAAAGGAACATCTGACATACCAAGTAAAGATCTAAACTTTTCAAACTTTTCATTCCCCAACGCTTTGGTAAAGATATCTTCAATTTTTTCTAAAGTTAGACATTGTGTGAGATGAATTGTTTTGTCCTCTACATGATGTCGAATTAAATGATACTTGGTGTTGATATGTTTGGTTCGATCATGAAACTTTGGATTCTTGGCCAGTTGAATTGCAGAAGAGTTGTCGATAAATACAGAAGTTAAAGCTTTTTGTTTCTCTTGCAAATCTTCAAGTATTTTTTTAAGCCAAATGATTTCTTTTGTAGTTTCAGTTGCTGCAACATATTTGGCTTTGGTGGTAGAATCAGCAGGAACAAATGACTTATGTGATCTACAATTGATGACTGTTGATCCAAGATTCATCAAATAACCAGAAGTAGAGACTCAATTCTCCATATCTCCATCAAAATCAAAATTTGAATAACCAGCAAGATGGAAGTCTAAAACTTTGGAATATTGGATGCCATAAGTTTGGGTTCCTTTCAAATATATCAGAACTCTTTTTGTTGCTACCCAATGCCCCTCACAAGGGTGATGCATAAATCTGTAAAGTATTCCAACAACAAAGGTTATATTAGGACGAGTAATAGATAAATAAATCAAACTTCCAACAAGTTTCATGTACGTTGTAAGACGTTCAAATGGTTTGTCTTCTTCTGAAGTGAGTTTCAAATTCTTCTCCATTGGTGTAGCAACATGATTACAATCCATCATACCATATTTGTTCAGTAATTTTGCAACATATGTAATAGTCTTGGTGAAAATTCCATGTAATAAAATTTAATAAAGGAAAAATAATACCACAGTTAAGGGAAACATATTTGAAGCCGAACGTTTGGCAAAGATATCCTAGTGGGAATCACTGGATGTGTGTTTTTAGCTAAGGAAATTGGAAAAGGAAAAGGCAAAGGCATTAAAAGTAAAAAAGGCATTTTTGGCACATTTATTTATCAAAATAATGGAAATTAGGAGAAAAAGGAGGTGAAAGGTCACAAGTTGCATGTGAGGAGTAAAATGAAGAGAAATAATGGAAAATGAAGAAAATAGAGGTCTCATTCATAAAAAGGCTTCTGAGGATCAGTTGGCAAGATTATTCATTGTTAAGCTCTTGGTCAGTTCAAGTTTGGAGCTCTCTCATTATTCTCTCTCTCTCTCATTGTTCGTCACTTAGAGTTTTCTTAGAGCGCTCTAGCTTTGGAGCAAGGAAGGAAAAGCAAGCAAATGGAAAGGAAGGAAAGAAGGATCAAGGAAAGAAAAGCATGATCAAGAAGCTTTGGCAAGAATACTTGCAGGTAGCCTTTTGCATGTGTGATCTCCTAGCTGGTTTGGACATGCATGGATTTGCATGTTAGTGTATGACTCTCTTGTTGTTAGTGGCATGGTTTTACCAAGTTATGATAGTGGTTTTCATCCTATCCTTTCCTTTTTATGGATTCCATGGTATGTTAGGATGTTTATCTTATCTTTGAGCTTTGGTTTGCCAGATGGATTTCAGAATCTGGGGCGGAAGCGTTCTCAAGTTTCATTCCCAAAGGCCTAGGAATCCCTTGACTGGTTTTGGCGGGATACACGATAAAGCCTGAGGGAGAAGTCTCAGTTTAGGGTCTAGTGATCCGAGTTTGGATTGTGGTAAAGGCTGAGAGACTAGTCTCAGTTTAGGGCCTAGTGATCTAGGATTGGTTTGCGGTAAAGCCTGAGAGACAAGGAGACAGAAAATTCCTCAAGGATAGTGATGGATTCAGGATGGCATTCCAAGCCCAGTTCGGTTGTGATCGAAGCACTAGTTTTGGTGTGATCATGGTTTGATGAGGGTGGAGGTGGTTTAACCTCTGGATTCCCTTGGTTTTTCTTGATTTGGTTGTTCTATGAGATTCCACATTCATGCTTGGAATATGGCACGGTGGTGACTTGCTAAAAGAGAGATTTGGTTCATCCATGCCTATGGTCGAGTGGTACGTGGTGATCCTTCTAGTTATGTTTCATAAGTTTTTTCAATCATTTATGCTTTGGCTTGTATCCTAGACCTGTAGGTTTCATTGATGCCAAGTGTTTAACAGAATGTCAGTCCCGATTGGGGATGTGCAGGCCTAGTCCTAAGGTTGATTTTGGATTAGTTTATATTGTCATCATGTCTTTGATGGATTCTGAAGGTTATAACAAATTTTGAGCAGATGTCAAGATTTTGGGCTAGAAAAGTGGCTCAAATCCCAGGGACGCTAGCACACGTCTGCTGAAAAGAGTCTAGGGATGCTGGCACATAGGTCTGTGAGAGTGAGTTTCTCTTATGGTCATTATATTTTCTATAGCATTGGAGGGACCAGGGGTTAAAAGGCTTAAATCATCAATGGGACTCAAGGATAGGATGTTTGAGTGGCTAACATGTCTTTTGAGGGTGTTGTTGCTGATGTGGAGGGGTTTTTAAGGTGTTTCGTCGATTCCACTTCCTTAAGGTTAGCAAGGAAATTGAATCCCTTATAGTAACCTCTATCGTCGCATGTTTACCTTGACTGGTCCATAGCTTGGGTAGACCTAGGAGGAGGGGGTGTTACAGAGTGGTTTCAGAGCGTGGTTGCACTCTCCTTGGGTGAATGTGCTGGTCATGCATGCATATCAGTTGCATGTGTCTCTTACACTTGCATTCCATGTGCTTGTTGCATTGTATAAGGTTGTCATGAGGAACTTGATGTTGATTTTATGGAATGCATCGTCAAGAGTATATGACTAGTTACAAGATTATATGCAGCTTGATTACATCCTTGTATGTTAGGTTGCATTCCTTTATATTTGATTACATGTATCATTTTGGTAGGTTGGTTACAAGAATTGATCACTTATGCTCGACTACATGTATTCATGTGTATGTGTAGTTGATTAGGAATTGTTTATGCATGTTGATGGTTGCATGTGGCAATGTGTACAATGGAGTAATGGTTGTTGTCATGCATGAGGTCATGGTTTGAGAAGTTGATATGGTCATGCATTCATGACTAGACTCTAGCTAGAAGGATCTGTATATGGTTTTGTACTCGTGTTATATGTCTATATGCAATGGTTATGCATGTATAGTCTTGGTTATAGTTATGCATGAATAGTAGGTCAAACATGCCTTGTGAAGTCACGGTATGAAATTTAGGTCATTGGGGTGATATTTGTATGTTATGATGCTAATTTGTTGGATGAGATAGAGCAAGAGATGCAAATCATCATAATGAGATTACGACATTAGGCTTTGGGGTAAGAGAAAATCGTCATACATGTATTGTATGTTTGTCATGTAGGTACGTAAGTCAAGGATTGTTATATGCATTAGGTTTATATACATTAGGTTTATGTACATGTATTTTGATGTTATGGTTACATTCATGATATATATTAGTTGATTAGTGTAGTTATATGCACATGTGTTGGATAGTCATGAATGATAGTAACCTACGGTTGTATGCATTTCTATTGTAATTTTAGGTTAGATAACTTGATGATTATGTTATATGTTGTTGATGAAGTATCTTATAGGTTAACTTGTTGTTTTTAAATGATAGTTAGCTTGATGATTAGGGTTATATAATCTATACCTTGATGTTATATGTATCATGCTAAATTGGATTGGCCTATGCAGATGGTTAGGGTTACGACTTTTATGTATGAGCTAACATATTTGTGATATGGTGTTGTACTAATCTAGATTGAATTTTCATATGTGTGAATCATAATTGTGTATGCGTTATGATGTAAACATGCTAGCTAGTGACTATTTGGATATCATGATATTATTTATGTTTGGGTTAATATATTGTGAAGATATATCATGCTAATATGGATTGATTGTGCAGATAAGATTGCCTCCCCTGAGATACATTAAGGTATGAGTTTCTTACGTCATATACTTGGTGCTTGACCATTTGATTATGTCTTCTATTTGGTGTTTGATTTTTTTGTGGCTAGTTGATTTATTTAACATGGTATGTTTACAAGTTGGTTGAATGATTGATGAGCTTCATAATATGAGTATGCATTCCAATGATATTGTTTTAAGATGACTGTACTAACACACATGTGTTGAGACAGTTGATATGTACTTGAATGTAGTTGATAGTTGTAGCATTATGCCTAATGACTATGAGTTGATTATGGATTATGACATGATTTTTTGTAAAGGTTGGTTTCAAATTGATAGATATGATCGTCTTGATATTAGAACATGTGGTTGATATGTGTGAGCAGTTGCAAGAAACATGATAGGTATTAGCATGACAAGGTAATAATTGATGTGTTTATATAACTAACAGTTGGTTGATGTGATAGTACATACTAAGCATCGATTGCAACAAGGTAAAAGGTAAAGGAAAGGAATTCAAAAATAATTCCTTTGGCTATGTTTGGAAACCCTAATTCCAAACGAATGAGTACTTTGCACACAGGAAATCTTCTTAACCTTGATTTGTCTGAAATTATGTGGATATGTGTTATATTCATGGACATGTAATTGATAGGTATATTAGATAGTCTCTAGTTACATGTGGATTTGTCAAGGAATTGGAGTCGCTTGAGAGATGGCATGGATGTTTTCAGTTGCAAGAAATGTGTGCAACACAACAAGATAATGTATCTGGTGTATAGTTATATTTATCTATGCACTAATAGTTATGTGTTTATGGCTATATGATGCAGGGGATTGCATGGCAAAGAAATTGCCATGAAATTTTGAAGAAGGATCTGGTTGAGCTTTCCTTGGGAACCATGGGGATTGAGTCATAGTGTCTGTGGTTAGTCTTGTGCTTTTGGTATTTTGTGATTGTTGTGCTTGATTTGCGATTTTGCATGTGTCTGGTGCATAACTATCCCACTTTTTTGCAGTTTCGTATCGTTATTGGTTTTCATGGTTTTATTCTTGTTTGTTTCTTGGCTTGCCTTTTATGTTTGAGTCTTGGGAATTGGTTTGGGGAAGAAAAACGTTAAGGGAGCTCAGGGAGAGATTTGTGGTACCCAACAGGTGATTTAAGACATGGATGAAGCTCGGTGTATGAGTAAGCACAACGGAAAGTAAGACTATGACAGTCGGTTGGACTAGTTGGTCCATTGTGGTAAATAGATAGTGGTAGTACAGACATGAGAAAGGTAACCAGAAAAGGTAAAGTAAATGGATCTGAGGTTTTAGATGCCCTGGCTATGTTGGGAATGATTGTTCTCAATGTTGTACATGTTATGCACAAATAAGGAAGCTCTCTTAACCTAGACCTTATGATTTTGATAGCTATGATGTCATCATGATTATGTTGATGTTTATATGTATACATGTATGTGTGTATGAATGTCGTTGTCTGATGATCATGATTTTTTATGATAATTTTTATGTATACGTATGTATGTATCCATGTATCTATGTCACTGTTTGACAGGGTCACCAAGAATCAGCCTTGTGGAGGAATGATTTCTTACGCAGGCGAATGACAGGAAAACGTTCCTGGTCTTACGAGGAATCAATGGGGAGGAGTAGCCATGAAAAAATATATGATATCAATATCATGTGTTTATGAGTTGATATTATGTGATTATATTATGTCTATGTTATGGATAGGTTATACTGAGGGATATAGCAGTGAAATGAAAGTAGTGTGGTCTGTGACATGCTCAGACAATCATGGATAAGACACTGGAAGAAATGTTTCTTGGTAAAGACAATATGGTTTTGGATGTGTGGTACTATTGTTCTGCACATGTTTCATATGTGATGTTATATGCATCTAGTGTTGTGAACATATTGCATATGCAGTGTTAGGTATAGATGGTGCCATGTAGATGTTGGATATGCGATGTTGTGTACAGATGATGCTATGTACATGTTGGATATGAAGTGCTATGTACAGGTGGTGTTGCCTGCATGTTATACATGCGGCGCTATGTACATATAGTATTGTGTGCATGATTGTACAAGTGGTGTTGTGTGCATGTGGTGATGTGTACATGTTGTACAAGTGGCGTTGTGTGTAGGTGGTGTTGTGTACATGTCGTGCATGTGTAAATGTGTACATATGGTTTTGCATACATGTCGTGTGTGTGGTACTATGTACATGTGGTATTGTGTACACATTGTACAATGGTGCAGTGTACATGTGGCGTTTTGTACACATTGTGTAGGTGGTGTCGTGTACATGTGATGTTGTGCACACATTGTGCAAGTGGTTGTAGTGTACAGGTGGTACTGTGTACATGTGGTACATATGGTACTGGTGTAGATGCATGTATTGCATGGTGTTGTATGATGTGTATAGTTGTATGTGTGCGATGCACACTATTTTTATGTGCACGTGATTGAGGAGAAGGATCTGGGTGTTTCTCAGGTGTGAAAACTGAACCGGAGTGCATACGAAATAAAGACAAAGGTAGAAGCTAAGGATTTATGAAAGGATAAGATCAAGAATTTTATTTTAGTTTTATTATGCATGTAATTTATGACTATGGCATATGATGATTATATATGATCTATGATTCTGGTTTATGATGGTTACATGTGATTTATGATGTTGATCTATGATGGTTATGTTTTGAGCTAACCTGATGTGATATGTTTATACATGATGTTTTGACCAAACAGTTAGTTTGAATTGTTGTGACAGGAAGCGAACAAGATTGCGAGTGTACCTTATTGACGAACTCCTAATGAGGTATGATTTGAAGTTATTTCAATTTATTTGAGTCTAATGGAAATTATGTGCTTGGAATAGGAATGCATGAGCATGCCCAATTGGGTGGTTGAAATCGACTCCAAGAATTGGCAGCAACAAAAAAACAAATTAGAACATGCAACAGTATGTTGGTAAATCACTTCAAGACCAGGGCCATTGTGGGACACTGGTACCCAATAGTGTCCATTGATTTCCATGCGCATTCTATTATTGATATGATGGTTGAGGTAGTTATATGCCTTTTTGTTTTATATTCTAATGCGAGGAAGCCTTGCCAAGGGATGGATCATTCACGATAGTGGATTTCGGTGAACTTGGAATGTGAGTGATTACATGGAAGGGGGTGACCAGATTTCGTGAGGGACTGTGTAGCAGAGAAGGGAAGGTCACGGATATATTGGTTTTAGTCATTATCATTTCCAGATGGAATCATATGCACATTGGGAGTTCGCCGTGGAACAATGAGTTAGTAACTATTCACTGAGAAGTCAAGTGGCACAGGATTATAGCGCCAGACATTAGATGTAGCTTGGACTGTGGCAATGGATTATGGACTTCCTGGGAAGGAGGTGAATCCTGGTACTACTTTGAGGGTGGAGGTGTGAGTGTTTGGACTCCCTTGTTGATTGATATGGGCATCGTATCCTTTTATTTGTTGGTTTAGCAAATGTGCATATGTGTATACGTGGTTGTTGTAAATACCGTAATGAATTGTGTTATAAAGCTCGAGTAAGCTGTATGGTTATTATCTTGTCATGTTGTGATGATGTTTTTCTTTGAGCAGGTCTTTCATTGTAAATAGTACAATGAGTTAAGTTATAAAGCTCCATGGGAATTATGGTTGTTTTCAATTTCTTTGATGAGATCTTGGTGTGGTTTAACAACGAGGATGGTGGTCGCCGAGGGAGTGGGCTCTGTAATAGCCCTGGTGAAAATTCCATGTAATAAAAGTTAGTAAAGGAAAAATATGACCATGGTTAAGGGACACATATTCAAAGTTGAATGTTGGGCAAAGATATCCTAGTGGGCATCACTGGATGTGTGTTTTTGGTTAAGGAAATTGGCAAAGGCTAAGGCAAAGGAATTTTTGGAATATTTATTTATGAAAATAATGGAAATTAGGAGAAAAAGGAGGTGAAAGGTCACAGGTTTCATGTGAGGAGGAAAATGAAGGGAAATAATTGAAAATGAAGAAAATAGAGGCCTCATTCATGAAAAGGCTTATGAGGATCAATTGACAAGTTTAGTTAGTGTTAAGCTATTGGTCAGTTTAAGTTTGGAGCTCTCTCATTATTCTCTCTCTTTCTCATTCTTGGTCACTTAGAGTTTTCTTGGAGCACTATAGCTTTGGAGAAAGGAAGGAAAAGCAAGAAAAGGAAAAGAGAGGAAAGCAAGGATTAATGAAAGAAAAGCAGGATTAAGTAGCTTCAGCAGGAATACTTGTTACACATTAATTTGTTATTGTCCTATCACTCCCCGTTTTTTATCCTGGAGAACCCTAGTAGTGACTATTGTGTTATACTTTCACCATGAAACCTATGCTCTTGCATCCCTTGAAGTTTGAAGAAACTAGTCCCCACTCCCTTCAGAACATTTCCAGAGAGTCCTTCTTAAAACCTAGTTTTTAAGATCAATGCTCTTTCCCAGTGTCTCACCCATGCCAATTTGTAGAGTTTAAAATTGTGACCTGTACCAATCGACACTACTGTTAGCCCAATACCTACGTCGCTCTACTTCTGGAAAGTTTTTATAAAAGGAAACAGAGTTTCGTGCCTAGAAACTTCTAGTGGTGATGTGTTGGATGTTCGTTTGGTTGGATAAGGGCTGCGAACTCCATATAAGGTTATTTCCCCCTTAAAAGTGGACCTTCCCAAGGAGATAAGACCGTCTTCCCCCTTGAGTGGATCTCATTCTTATCCTCCTCTCAATGAGATCCACTCAAGGGGGAAGAAGGTCTTATCTCCTTTGGAAGGTCCACTTTTAAGGGGGAAAGAGCCTTATATGGAGTTATCAAACCTTATCTGACGAAACAAACATCCAACACATCACCACTAGAAGTTTCTAGGCATGAAACTCAGTTTCCTTTTATAAAAACTTTCCAGAAGTAGACCAGTGTGGGTATTGGGCTAACAGTAGCACTGATCGGTGTGGGTCGCAATGTTAAACTTTGCAAATCAACACGAGTGAGACACTAGGAAAGAACATTGATCTTAAAAACTGGGTTTTTAGAAGGATTCTCTGGAAATATTCTGAAGGGAGTGGGGACTACTTTCTTCAAACTTCAAGGGATGCAAGAGAATAGGTTTCATGGTGAAAGTATAACATAATAGTAACTACTAGGGTTCCCTGATATCAGGAACGGGGAGTGACAGGATAGTGACAAATTATTGTGTAAAAAATTCCCCCTAAAGCATGAAGTCAGAGCTGAGAGCAATGGCTGAAATGCTTTAAGACGGAGTGAGGACTTGGAATACCAGCATCAGAAGACCTGCAACTCAAACATACATGTACATATCTGAAATCTGATAGTCATGCCTGATAAACATGAGAGGCATATAACAATACATGAATCCATGGTATAGGCGCAGCTATCCATCAAGAAAAGGATCATGTGCATGGATCCTTAGCATGGACACAACCATCCAACTGAAGGGATCATATGAAATAGATCCATGGCATGGGCACAACCATCTGCATAGAGAGGATCAAAATGAAAAGACCCACGGTATGGTCGCAGCCATTTGACTGAGCAAGATCAAAATGATACCCATGGCATGGTCACAACCATCTGTCTAAAGAATCATGTATATAATCATGAATGACTCATCACTCCTCGCAACTTGGACTTTTGTGATCTAAGCCTAGGGTCTTGCACTCCAACATGACCTGATCAAAGTACAAATTCTAACATGTGAATAGACATGCTAAAGTCGAACATGCTAGAAAATCACTTGATTACCAGCCAATGATGTGAATTGTTAACAAGCACGAGAGAAACCACCCATAATGTCAATGGCTCTCAAGGTACTATCAGTACAATTCACGAAGTGTGAATAAGGAACTGAAGTCGAACACCTGTGAAATCACTCGATCGAGGGCCAATGATGAGAACCTATCGTCAAGTGCAAATAACTTGCGATTGAGGCATGCAAGCTCTAAGGTACTAGAAAGGAGTTTCAAGATCAACTTCCTGCATAATGAGCTGAAGTTGACAGGAAGTGATCTGTCGAAGGAAGGTCATCATGGATCCTTCATTATCGACACGAAATGGGAAACACAATGAATGAGAGTAATCCAAGAATGTGACAGATGATCAGATGATGTACAGGCAAGAAGACTTCTCTTGAACATGTGGATGACGCAACTATGGATTTTGGCAGTATTTGACATCATAGGATCAGAGGTCATGGTGATGTGGCAGAGATCATATGAGAGGTTTAAAATGGATAACCCAAAACCCAGGGAGGCAAGTAACAGAGTGAGGATGTCCCAAAACCCGACACGAACAACAGATGAGTGTCAATGTTCAAGACCAACATGCTACCTCAACTGAAGAATACAATTGATGAAATACTTCCAATTTCCCCCATCATTTCTTTTGAGTACCCCAATTATTTTTGAAACACAAGCTTGAATGGGATAGCATATCCTTGTAATATAAGCCTATCCTTCAGATGGATCCTACCTAGTAAATTCTAACGGGTTGTAGGAAGGATAAGCTCGGTCTCATCATAATGAAAAGTCCTATGTCGTTTAATATTTTAATGAGTCCGAAAAAGGTGAAACTTAGAATATTTTTCATATTTAGAGAGTTTGAAAAAGATGGAAAATAAAACTCCAAGGGTCCCTTTTCATAAAGTTGTCTCTCGAACCCGAAAAGGTAGAAAACAATATTTAGGAGAACCTCCTAGTCATGTTTTACGAAGGTATACCTTTCTCGTAAATAGGGTTATCCCAGCCCGAAAAAGGGGTTAACATATACTAGGTAAATGACGTTTCACAACCTTTAACGAGTTCAAAATGACAAGAGCTCAGAAATATTTTCATACTTTGAGAGTTAGAAAAGATTTCAAAGATGACTCCCTGCTTTTATTTGCTTTAACGATTCTAAAAGGGAAAAATACTTGGCAATATTTTCATTTTTTACGAGTCAGAAAAGAGCTTAAAGGTGACTCGTCCTGGAGGAATGAGTGGTATAAAGGGTAGCAACTGGTTTCGGTTATGTTGGAACTTCTCAAAATCTAAGAGGTCAAGAGGCTGGCAAGTAAAACCACTCATCGTTGTGGTTCCTCAAGAAAGGGAAAAACAACCAAGTGAAAGCGAATGATCGGCCAAAGATGGTGGCGATGGAATGTACAAAAACCAAGGCTTATCTGATGAGAGATGCTGATAAAAATGACAATCACAAGGGTTAAAATGGAGATGGGTTCATTTTTATACAAGCATGAACCACGGGGAACTATGCTTCGATTCGGTTTCATGTTTACACAAGCTTGAAATGAAAAACTATGCTTGGATTAAAAAAATGGCATGCCCCCATCATGATGAGAGCCAAGGCACATGCCCCCCAAACTTCACTTCATTCACAGAAGTAGAAATCGGGTTGCTAAAAGGTGGATGGAATGGAGTTTCACTTTCAATATCAAGGAAAGACTCGACTGGAATTTGACGAGATCTTAATCAAATACTCGATTTGGAAAAGGGAGTTGTTTCATTTTTTAACGAGGTTGGCATAGTAAAAGAACTATCCTTGGACATCTATTTCATTTTTTAATGAGGTAGATACAGGAAGAAACTATCCTCGTACATCTGTTTCAGTTTTTAACAAGGTTGATATAGTAACAAACTATCCTCACACATCTGTTTCATTTTTTAACGAGGTTGATATAGGAAGAAACTTTCCTTGGACACCTTGATTCATTTTTTAATGAGCTTGACACAAGACAAGGAACTATGCTCACACCCCTTGTTTCAATTTTTAATGAGCTTGACACAAGACAAGGAACTTTTCTCCGTCATTATTTATGGACCAGAAGAGAACATGGCTCCCAAGAGGTCCTCACTAGATGGGAGAACCATGCTCTGAGAGGAATACATGTTAACTAGTACCAATGATAGATCAGGTTCCAATGCCCCCAATACATAATGTATCATGCCATTTGCGTGATCATCAACAAATGTGGAGACAGAACAGGTAGCCACATAATTGACCTATGGTGGGGAGGCTACTTCTTGCAAATAAGAACCAATAGGGGACGATGGTTGTATAGGAGGCACTTGGTGACCAATGAATGACAATTGATCAATGGTCACTATTCTCCTTTCATGTGGAAAACAAACCAGATGGAAAAGTGAAGAAACAAGAGCTCCCATGACATAAATATAGTCACGTCCAAGAAGAAGATTGAAATCTAAGGGACCTTGGACTACCATCACGTCTATATAGATGGTCTTTCCTCCTAAAGTAATAGGGAAATTAGGAAGGATTCCTAAGGCCTGACTAGTTCCTCCGTTGAAAGCCAACATATTCTGGGTGACATGCACAAGCTTTGGGGATCCCAAAGCTTTCAAAGTAGTAGAAGACATGATTCTAATAGACACGCCTTAATCTAATACAGTGCCATGTACTACCATATTATAGGCTTGCACTGTGATCTGGAAAGGCACATAAGATGGGAGGCGGAAAGCAGTCAATTGACTCCAATCAAAAGAAACAATAGAATTACTTGGTGGGGTGTTATAGACAATTTTGTGCCTTACAGCAACAAGCATGAATTGTCAATAATCCAAGGGATCCAAAGTTCCCTAAACATGATGTTCCTACCCCTAGAGGAACAAGGTCAGCAAACCAACAGCTCTCAGATCAGTTCTCCACCTGAAAACACTCAAAAACAAGCAATCCTGAAATCAAAGCAGGTGCTCCACTAGGTTTCTGCGCTGAAACTCAGTTGCTCCATGGTGTACCTGCGTTGCAAAGCAAGTGGGACAAAGGCCACCTGCGCTGAGCGAGATGGGACAAGTGGCACAATGAGTCATTGCTTTGGAATCTCCCAAAAATGACACTTGGATCAGGGATTTCGCCTTGTGATGAGTCAGAGGCTTTGTTTCTCCAAGTGGAAGCAAGGTTCACCAAGTGGACTCAAGAACTGAAGATCAACCAAAGATTAACTGAAGAGAGAGAGGACACAAGGCAGCTACACATCAGTTGCAAGCTGACTCATCCTTTCTCAATTCATCTATATATTGAGCTCTCTCCTATGAGCTCAGGAGGCTGGAATTTTGTGCAAAGTAATGATATGCTGTTGGTTTCACTATTGAACTATTGGGTGATTGTTTGAGAGAGGTGAAGAGGAGAAATTATTTCTGCTGGGAGGTGTTGCTGGGTTGGAGCCTTCAATGGTTGTAATACTCTCAGAACCTTTATTTCTTCATTAATAAAAGCTATTGAGGTTCTTCTATGTGCTCTTGTTTCAATGATATATTGTGATGATTGCATGTTTGGTTTACACTAATCCATGAACCAGTTATGATTGCACGCCTCTTGTATTTTCCTTCTTTGTTGTTTTGCAGGATCTCATTGTAGCTGGGCAAGCAAAAGAACAAGGAGCTAGGAGCAAGCGGCCAAAGAGAGGAGTTTGGATTCGACATTAAGCGCAAGGCAACGATTAGTGCATTTCTCCATTCTCTTTTGCTTTCATAAAGAAGTAAACCTTAAGTAGTTTGTTTTACAGTTGTTGCTAAGGAACTATCACCCTTAGAGTGGGATAGGGTCATCCGAGTCGGATACTTTTCCCTACAACAAACTAGCGACTCCACTGGGGATCGTATCCGTTTGATTGTGTTTGTAGTATTTTGCTATTTATTTCCTGAACAAAAGAGTACCAAATCGAAAAGCTTTTGACTATATCAAAAGCGAAGTAGAGGGCAGCTACTCTAGCTCATTTCTGAGCAAGTTCATGATTTGAAGAGCTGATCTACAAGGATCCTTGTAAGCTCTTAGTGATAGCTTTTTACCTTCCTAATCATCCCTTTGAGTGTGCTTGACTGATTGCTTCTGATTTGAGCAAAAACTGTGCATTTTTGAGAAAATTATGGCCCGGAAACTGTGAAAACGCAACTTTCGTTTTCCAAAGCAGGTAGTACACAGGCTACCTGCTTTGCAACGCAGGTCCCGAAGGGGCTACCTGTGCTGAGAGCCAGACTGGCTGTGCAGCACTTGCGTTGGCCCAAATTTGCCTAGTGCATTTGGGGTTTCGTCCCTTTTTCTTGCCTGTTTTCACTATTGATTTGGCTGCCAGTTACCAGTCTTGCACCTGTTCTGAAACCAATATTACTTGCCATCATTCCGCCTCTGTTATATAACGAAATTGTACTTGTTCTTTGTATTTCTTACTCATTTACAATTTCCCATAACGAAAAGTAAACTAGTCTTGCTTTTGGCCTCTTAGATCTGAACCTGTGTTAGGCATTTTGCTGGTCTAAAGAGTTAGCTTGTTTGCTGTCCATAGCTGATTAGTCATTTACTTTCGTCATTATGGTTTGATTTCATGCATTTCCAGTGATTAAGCAAGTGAATCTTAAGGTGTCTTTTGATTTTGGACAAGCTTGTTTACTTTCGCTTTAAATCGAAATCAAAGTTATATAACAACTTTCTTTTTGTAACCCATCCACATTAAGAAAGGGAAAAGAAAATACATGCATTGTGCATTTTGCATTTGAAAAAGTTTGCATGATGATTTAGGAGAAAGTGCATTAGTTTGTGCTGTATGAACTGTGTGAAAAGATTTGCCTTTCTTCTCCCTCAGTAGTTAAGATTTTCATTAGTCAAAAAGATTTGAAAAAAGCTCGCTTCTCATCTTAGGCTGCATTTAGGAATTGTTCATATACATCTCGTGGTGAACCTTGAAAGGCAAACTTTAAAAAGATCAACTTAAAATATACTGAATGAACCTAACAACGCATTCGAAACATAACGCAAACATCTAGAGGTCTAGGTAGAGACGTGTTCCGGCGTCGTTAAACATAGTGACTGTCGATCTCTACGAAGGTGGGTGATTCCTCCTGAGAGTCGGTGGCACTAATACGGACTTGTGCTCCCACGTACCGTCGCGTATATATTGGGAGACCCCTATAGGCAATTATCCTTTATCCATAGGAAGCCGTGTCGGCCGCCCTACTGATCGCGATGCAGTGAACACAGCATTCACGAAGATCGACCACCCGTACCGTAAAACGTATTCTATGGTTTCGCGAAAGGTTTGGCACACCCTCTGCCTAGATCTCCAGAGAAGTTTCTTTTGGCCTTTTTCAAACTCTATAACTGAAAAAGTCCATCCGAGAATTTGTCACTTCGGGCTCGTTAAAACATCGAAGGAGACTAGAGTCATCTTTAGCTTTTTCTCGACTCTTAAAACATGAAAAAGCAAAGTTGTGTCTAAAGAGTCGTTAATAAAATTCATTTTAAATGGAACATAATCACCTCCTATTCCTGCGTTGATCTTCGAAGTTAGTCTTTTGGCATCATAAGTTCTTGTAGAATCGCTAAAATCTTTTGGATAGACTCAAAATGTCTGAACAACCGTCAACATCTAGGACTGTGTCGTCCGACACAGCAACAGTAGAGCCTCCTGCTGCTACTCCAACGATGTTCGCTAGTATACCATCTGTCCCGGCAAATTGTCAACAACAAGCCGGAGTCCCATCAGGGACGACAATATGGTTAGTTCCTATTTCTTCATCCGGATTATCATCTGGTACTTCTTATGTTGAAACTCAACAAATTGATCCAGTGTGTCTTCAAAGGCCATTTTACCCTTTAAGTACTGGATTTCCACCATGTGGAGGGCAGTATGCTCTTTCATTGTTCCCTCCTAGAGAACAACCATATAAGAGTTTACAACAAGGATCAGGTCAAACTGGAATTACATCCAGCGGTCGGGTACCAATGCTGCCTCAACAATCAGGAGTTGCATATTCAATGCAACCAGTACACCCTGTGTCGAATATTCCCACCACACCTGCTATGGCGAATGCGTCGCAAGTACAAACGCTACCTGTTGTAATACAACAACCTCTTGTCTCAGCGGCTCAATCACAATCTCAGGGTAGTGCCTCCTTATCTGGAGCGACTCAGGCTCAAACAAGTACTGTGACTCCTCATCTTGGTCAACCATCCAGTATTGGTCAACAGCAAATGGTCCAACAACCAGAGCTGGTTCAATCTCAACGATCGCCATTCCAGCGATCATATAAAGGACCTGAGCAACAAGTCTTTGTGAGTAATGGGCAACCATGCTATAATGGTTATGCCCATCAACTTTGTCAAAGTTGTCAGCATTATGTTGGTCTGCAAAGACCCATTGCTCAGGCGATACCATCTTATCTTGGATATGCTTCGCCTAACCTGAACCAACAGTTGCCCTTTATAGCAACTCTAGAATTACCAAATCTAAACCGGCTGACTAATGATCCAATTGCTTATGCCTCTTGGTGGCCAGCGATTCCGCATAAACTTCCATCGGACATTCCTAAATTCAATACGATACATTATTTTTCATACATTTTCATGATCTAGCTGAGGCGGGCATTCCCATGCTCAGCTTTATAAATACATTTTGGTACATAGAACAGACGATCGTCTGATTGTAGACTGATAATTCTCTGCTGAAATTATCATCCTTTGAGAAGGATGATCATCTGCTGCAATGATGTACATATCAAATGTCTTTATATCCTGAATATATATCGCAGCCCGGATGGATGAAACTAGATCCGGGGTCTTCAATCTCTTCCGATCTTCACTCGATGTACAAGTCGATCCATGTGAGAATTTCTTGAAGTCGAACATGGAAAGACATCGCTTGATTACCGGCCAATGATGTAAACTGTTAACAAGCGCGAGAGGAATCACCGATAAGGATGATGACCCTCAAGGTACAACAGTACAATTCACATGGTGGGAATAAAGGACTTGACGTCGACCACCATGCAAAATCCTTTGGTCGAAGGTCATTGATGTATACCTGTCGCCGGAAGTGAGAAACTTGCCATTGAGGCATGCAAGCTTCAAAGTACTGAAGGGGTTGTTCCTAGATCAACTCCTTGGATAATGAGCTGATGTCGACAAGGAGCGATCCGTCAAAGGAGGGCCTAAATGAATCCCACATCAGTGACACGGAACGGAGCTAGTGATTGTGATGAGGTGAAAACAAACTGTGATGTATGATTCAGGGTGGCGGTCATGAAGTGGATGAAGGATAATGTATGGCAGTGGGTGGGACACGGTTGACTCTTTGCAGAACCACATCTCTTGAACATATAACGACACTGATGTGATGGATCGGTAGCATTACCCCAATTGTGGATGGTGTGGCGAGGACCATGGTTATGAGACCGGTGAATGAAACAACCCAACCCGATGTGATACGGAGGACAAAGTGTCATGTTCAAGAGCAACTTGCTACCATTAATGCTGTGAGGTTCTCCCAATTTTTCCCCAGTCATTGCTGACCAGTACCTCTTTATTTTTGTCAAGCTTGAGGAGGATAACATATGCTTGTTCTATAACCTGCCCTTCGGGCAAGGCCATCGCTATGTTTTAACGAGCCTAGCGATAGGGAAACTCGTTCTCGTCTAAAGACAAGTTTGTCGCTATTTAATCATTTTAACGAGTCTAACGACAAGGAAAACTCGGTCCTTTTCATTTTTAGAGAGTCTGAAAAGGTACGGAAAGTTAACCTCAAAATTCCTTTTTCGTCTTCTAATCCCTTAAGTCCGAAAAAGTATAAAACAATACAGAAGGGATGAATTTTCGATTGCTTTAACGAGCCGAACAAAACAAGCGCTCGATCTTTTTGTGCAATAATCCCTCAGGTCCAAAAAGATTAAAATCTAGATGAGGGATAGCTCTTCCAGTCGCTTTAACGAGCTGGAAGGCCAAAACTCGGCAAACTATTCATATTTTACGAGTCAGTGAAAAGAGCTCAAAGAAGACTCGTCTTTTGAGGAACGAGTGATTAACAGGGCAGCAGCAGATTCCAGGTACAGGTTGGAATATTCCAATCACGGCAGTGTCACAAGGATGGCTTAGTGAGATCACTCTTCGCAGCTGTTCCTCAAAATGGGTAAACAAACATATGGAGATGAACGATTGGCCAAATGAACGGATGGAGGTGAGACTGCAAGAACACGACCAAAGGGCTTTAATATGGCTGTCAAAGGTTACATTTACCAAGGTTATTTACCAGTTCATTTTTTCTGGGTGAGCTTGAACTCTAGGGGAAGATTGCTCACAACTTATGTTTATTTTTTAACGAGCATGAACTATGCGCTAAAACTGCTCGGATCTTGCGTTTATTTTTTAACGAGCATGAACTGTGTGCTAAAACTGCTCGAAATGGATGCCCTCTAGCATAATAATGCAGACGAGGCATATGCCCCCTAATCCTTGAGGGGACATTTCATTTTTTAAAGAGGTTGACATCGTAAAGAACTATCCTCTTAACTCCTTATTTCATTTTTTAACGAGGTTGACATGATATAAGAACTATCCTCATGGCCCACTGTATTTACAGTATTTCCATTAGGGCGACGATCCATGCTAACAAAATATTTAGGAATCTTCTGAATCCGTTGGATATAGAAGATTTCATATTGTAGGTTTCCACTGTGGCTACTTCCGCCAGATTACTTGCCGGCGGTAGGGCAAAAGTACCCATTAAGGCAGGGTCTTTTAGGAGACCTACTCCGATATTTTGGAGTGATTGATTACTTTCATGGATCATTGTGCTGCTTCTCGTAACTTGAGAACTGTTGGGGAGAAATGTTTGTTGGTCGACGATTGTAATTTTTCCTTGAAAAGGAAATACAATTCTCCTGTAGTAGGTCGACACAACTGCAGCCATGGCATATATCCAAGGCCTTCCCAGTAGGATGTTGTAATCGAGGTTTCCGTCGATTACTTCCACATCAACTTCTACTGTTTTTCCCCCCAGTTCAACTTGCAAGTTACTTAAAATCCCGTATGGAGTGTATGATCGTCCATCAAATGATTTTAACGTCGTTGACGATTTCGACAAGGGTGGTGAGCCTAAATTTTTCCAGCAACTCATCGACATAAGACATGTAGATGCCCCCTCATCAATAATTGTTCGATGAACAGTTTTGTTGAGGGCTTTCACTTTAATAAGGAAAGCTTGTTGAGCTGGTAACTTAGGGTCATATCCTTTATGATCAAAGGCCACAAGATTGGAATCCATTGGGCCAATCCCACCTATAGCTGATAATAAAGCTTGCTCTTGGGAGGTGCAATTTTGTGCTACCTCAAGTGTCGACATAGCGGACGACGATTGGGTCAGGTGGCACACTGAGTCATTGCTCTGGAATCTTATATAATCTTGTGTTATTTTTTCACGAGGATTAAATGTAGACTTGTGTACTACTCCCTTTGGCGACTTTATCATTGGTTTAGAAACGATGGCTGGCACAACTTCGTTCAAAGTTGTTGTCGAACTGCTAGGTTGTTTATCAGCCTTGTTATTCAACCGCTGTGGATTCTGGTAACCTTTATTCCTTGTCAAAGCATTATTCTGCTGCTTTGAGGTGGACAACATAAGCACTTGGGATCGGGAAGCATTTTGATTGGCAACCAGATTTTGGCTTGGATTAGGGAACGGATCAGTCAATACTGCTGGGGTTTTTGAACTCTTGAAGAGTTTCTTAACCTCAGGTATATGTGGAAAATCTTTCGTCCAATGATCCTCATCGCATATATGACACCCTGTCGGGGGTCTCCCTTTCCTTTTCTTTATCTTCTTGCCCCCTGGTTGCTTCAGTTGTTTGCCCTTGTCGGTCAACATGGCATTTACTTCTGAGGCAAGAAGTTCCTCATTTGCATTTTGACTAGAAATTTTGCGTTTGCCAGTCACGCCATTATTGGCGTGAGAGTTAGTATTCGATTCAGGAGGGGGAGGAATTGAAAATTCAGGTCTAGGGGCGTCAGGTATTTTGTTGTAGAGCGTGCCCGACTGAGTATATACTAAGTCTAAGTATTGAGCACGAGCAATGACTTGCTCCTCTGTTACGACTCCTCCCTTGGCCACATCTTCCGTTATAGCCGGAAGTATCGACTTTATAAACCATTCAGCTAACAGCTGATCAGGAACGTAAGTTTTCACCATCCTACGACGACGTCGCCACTCATGTATATGATCAGATATGTGAGTGGCCGTTGTCTGTTTGAAGTTGGTAAGGAGTTCTGTTCCCGTTTCATACCTTATCGGTAATTGAAAATGGGTTAAGAAAGTCGTGGCTAAGGAGCTGAAATTGTCGAAAGAGGCTCTTGGCAATTCAATGTACCATTTAGCCGCTGGACCTGTCAATGTCCTCTGGAAGAGGCGAAGTCTTATCGAATCATCGTTTAGAGTGTTCGATGAACACCACAGATGAAAAGTCATGACGTGATTCGACGGGTCTTCACCTGGATTTCCATTGAATTTAGGAATGTCCGATGGAAGTTTATGCGGAATCGCTGGCCACCAAGAGGCATAAGCAATTGGATCATTAGTCAGCCGGTTTAGATCTGGTAATTCTAGAGTTGCTATAAAGGGCAACTGTTGGTTCAGGTTAGGCGAAGCATATCCAAGATAAGATGGTATCGCCTGAGCAATGGTTCTTTGCAGACCAGCATAATGCTGACAACTTTGACAAAGTTGATGGGCATAACCATTATAGCATGGTTGCCCATTACTCACAAAGACTTGTTGCTCAGGTCCTTTATATGATCGCTGGAATGGCGGTCGTTGAGATTGAACCAGCTCTGGTTGTTGGACCATTTGCTGTTGACCAATACTGGATGGTTGACCAAGATGAGGAGTCACAGTACTTGTTTGAGCCTGAGTCGCTCCAGATAAGGAGGCACTACCCTGAGATTGTGATTGAGCCGCTGAGACAAGAGGTTGTTGTATTACAACAGGTAGCGTTTGTACTTGCGACGCATTCGCCATAGCAGGTGTGGTGGGAATATTTGACACAGGGTGTACTGGTTGCATTGAATATGCAACTCCTGATTGTTGAGGCAGCATTGGTACCCGACCGCTGGATGTAATTCCAGTTTGACCCGATCCTTGTTGTAAACTCTTATATGGTTGTTCTCTAGGAGGGAACAATGAAAGAGCATACTGCCCTCCACATGGTGGAAATCCAGTACTTAAAGGGTAAAATGGCCTTTGAAGACACACTGGATCAATTTGTTGAGTTTCAACATAAGAAGTACCAGATGATAATCCAGATGAAGAAATAGGAACTAACCATATTGTCGTCCCTGATGGGACTCCGGCTTGTTGTTGACAATTTGCCGGGACAGATGGTATACCAGCGAACATCGTTGGAGTAGCAGCAGGAGGCTCTGCTGTTGCTGTGTCGGACGATACAGTCCTAGATGTTGACGGTTGTTCAGACATTTTGAGTCTATCCAAAAGATTTTAGCGATTCTACAAGAACTTATGATGCCAAAAGACTAACTTCGAAGATCAACGCAGGAATAGGAGGTGATTATGTTCCGTTTAAAATGAATTTTATTAACGACGCTTTAGACAAAACTTTGCTTTTTCATGTTTTAAGAGTCGAGAAAAAGCTAAAGATGACTCTAGTCTCCTTCGATGTTTTAACGAGCCCGAAGTGACAAATGCTCGGATGGACTTTTTCAGTTATAGAGTTTGAAAAAGGCCAAAAGAAACTTCTCCGGAGATCTAGGCAGAGGGTGTGCCAAACCTTTCGCGAAACCACAGAATACGTTTTACGGTACGGGTGGTCGATCTTCGTGAATGCTGTGTTCACTGCATCGCGATCAGTAAGGCGGCCGACACGGCTTCCTATGGATAAAAGATAATTGCCTATAGGGGTCTCCCAATATATACGCGACGGTACGTGGGAGCACAAGTCCGTATTAGTGCCACCGACTCTCAGGAGGAATCACCCACCTTCGTAGAGATCGACAGTCACTATGTTTAACGACGCCGGAACACGTCTCTACCTAGACCTCTAGATGTTTGCGTTATGTTTCGAATGCGTTGTTAGGTTCATTCAGTATATTTTAAGTTGATCTTTTTAAAGTTTGCCTTTCAAGGTTCACCACGAGATGTATATGAACAATTCCTAAATGCAGCCTAAGATGAGAAGCAAGCTTTTTTCAAATCATTAATGACTCAGTGTGCCACCTGACCCAATCGTCGTCCGCTATGTCGACACTTGAGGTAGCACAAAATTGCACCTCCCAAGAGCAAGCTTTATTATCAGCTATAGGTGGGATTGGCCCAATGGATTCCAATCTTGTGGCCTTTGATCATAAAGGATATGACCCTAAGTTACCAGCTCAACAAGCTTTCCTTATTAAAGTGAAAGCCCTCAACAAAACTGTTCATCGAACAATTATTGATGAGGGGGCATCTACATGTCTTATGTCGATGAGTTGCTGGAAAAATTTAGGCTCACCACCCTTGTCGAAATCGTCAATGACGTTAAAAGCATTTGATGGACGATCATACACTCCATACGGGATTTTAAGTAACTTGCAAGTTGAACTGGGGGGCAAAACAGTAGAAGTTGATGTGGAAGTAATCGACGGAAACCTCGATTACAACATCCTACTGGGAAGGCCTTGGATATATGCCATGGCTGCAGTTGTGTCGACCTACTACAGGAGAATTGTATTTCCTTTTCAAGGAAAAATTACAATCGTCGACCAACAAACATTTCTCCCCAACAGTTCTCAAGTTACGGGAAGCAGCACAATGATCCATGAAAGTAATCAATCACTCCAAAATATCGGAGTAGGTCTCCTAAAAGACCCTGCCTTAATGGGTACTTTTGCCCTACCGCCGGCAAGTAATCTGGCGGAAGTAGCCACAGTGGAAACCTACAATATGAAATCTTCTATATCCAATGGATTCAGAAGATTCCTAAATATTTTGTCAGCATGGATCGTCGCCCTAATGGAAATACTGTAAATACAGTGGGCCCCGAGGACGGTTCTTATCTCGTGTCAACCTCGTTAAAAAATGAAACAAGGAGTCATGAGGATAGTTCTTGTACTATGTCAACCTCATTAAAAAATGAAACAAATCCCCTTTTCAAAATTCAAAGGTAAACCTTCATTCCAACCACCAAGTTTAATGCAATGAAGCTTGGGGGGCACCCTCCTTTGACATGCGTCATTATGATGCTGGGGGCATGCAAAAGATCCGAGCAGTTTTAGCACATAGTTCATGCTCATTAAAAAATAAACATAAGTTGTGAGCAATCTTCCCCTAGAGTTCAAGCTCACCCAGAAAAAATGAACCGGTAAATAACCTTGGTAAATGTAACCTTTGACAGCCATATTAAAGCCCTTGGTCGTGTTCTTGCAGTCTCACCCCCATCCGTTCATTTGACCAATCGTTCATCTCCATATGTTTGTTTACCCATTTTGAGGAACAGCTGCGAAGAGTGATTTCACTTAGCCATCCTTGTGACACTGCCGTGATTGGAAAATTCCAACCTGTACCTGGAATCTGCTGCTATCCCTGTTTATCACTCGTTCCTCAAAAGACGAGTCTTCTTTGAGCTCTTTTCTCCTGACTCGTAAAATATGAAAAGTTTTTCGAGTTTTGGCCTTCCAGCTCGTTAAACGACCGGAAGAGCTATCCCTCCTCTAGATTTTAATCTTTTTGGACCTGAGGGATTATTGCACAAAAAGATCGAGCGCTTGTTTTGTTCGGCTCGTTAAAGCAATCGAAAATTCATCCCTTCTGTATTGTTTTATACTTTTTCGGACTTAAGGGATTAGATGACGAAAAAGGAATTCTGGAGTTGACTTTCCGTACCTTTTCAGACTCTCTAAAAATGAAAAGGACCGAGTTTTCCTTGTCGTTAGACTCGTTAAAATGATTAAATAGCGACAAACTTGTCTTTAGACGAGAACGAGTTTCCCTATCGCTAGGCTCGTTAAAACATAGCGATGGCCTTGCCCGAAGGGCAGGTTATAGAACAAGCATATGTTATCCTCCTCAAGCTTGACAAAAATAAAGAGGTACTGGTCAGCAATGACTGGGGAAAAATTGGGAGAACCTCACAGCATTAATGGTAGCAAGTCGCTCTTGAACATGACACTTTGTCCTCCGTATCACATCGGGTTGGGTTGTTTCATTCACCGGTCTCATAACCATGGTCCTCGCCACACCATCCACAATTGGGGTAATGCTACCGATCCATCACATCAGTGTCGTTATATGTTCAAGAGATGTGGTTCTGCAAAGAGTCAACCGTGTCCCACCCACTGCCATACATTATCCTTCATCCACTTCATGACCGCCACCCTGAATCATACATCACAGTTTGTTTTCACCTCATCACAATCACTAGCTCCGTTCCGTGTCACTGATGTGGGATTCATTTAGGCCCTCCTTTGACGGATTGCTCCTTGTCGACATCAGCTCATTATCCAAGGAGTTGATCTAGGAACAACCCCTTCAGTACTTTGAAGCTTGCATGCCTCAATGGCAAGTTTCTCACTTCCGGCGACAGGTATACATCAATGACCTTCGACCAGAGGATTTTGCATGGTGGTCGACGCCAAGTCCTTTATTCCCACCATGTGAATTGTACTGCTGTACCTTGAGGGTCATCATCCTTATCGGTGATTCCTCTCGCACTTGTTAACGGTTTACATCATTGGCCGGTAATCAAGCGATGTCTTTCCATGTTCGACTTCAAGAAATTCTCACATGGATCGACTTGTACATCGAGTGAAGATCGGAAGAGATTGAAGACCCCGGATCTAGTTTCATCCATCCGGGCTGCGATATATATTCAGGATATAAAGACATTTGATATGTACATCATTGCAGCAGATGATCATCCTTCTCAAAGGATGATAATTTCAGCAGAGAATTATCAGTCTACAATCAGACGATCATCTGTTCTATGTACCAAAATGTATTTATAAAGCTGAGCATGGGAATGCCCGCCTCAGCTAGATCATGAAAATGTATGAAAAATAATGTATCGTATTGTATCTTATTACAGGACACTTCTCAGCAGATTGAATGAACTTCGGATCCTCTCAATAAAGCATTTCACCCGATAAACGACCTCATACTTTAGGGGGCATCTGTTATAGACAATTTTGTGCCTTACAGCAACAAGCATGAATTTTCAATAATCCAAGGGATCCAAAGTTCCCTAAACATGATGTTCCTACCCCTAGAGGAACAAGGTCAGCAAACCAACAGCTCTCAGATCAGTTCTCCACCTGAAAACACTCAAAAACAAGCAATCCTGAAATCAAAGCAGGTGCTCCACTAGGTTTCTGCGCTGAAACTCAGTTGCTCCATGGTGTACCTGCGTTGCAAAGCAAGTGGGACAAAGGCCACCTGCGCTGAGCGAGATGGGACAAGTGGCACAATGAGTCATTGCTTTGGAATCTTCCAAAAATGACACTTGGATCAGGGATTTCGCCTTGTGATGAGTCAGAGGCTTTGTTTCTCCAAGTGGAAGCAAGGTTCACCAAGTGGACTCAAGAACTGAAGATCAACCAAAGATTAACTGAAGAGAGAGAGGACACAAGGCAGCTACACATCAGTTGCAAGCTGACTCATCCTTTCTCAATTCATCTATATATTGAGCTCTCTCCTATGAGCTCAGGAGGCTGGAATTTTGTGCAAAGTAATGATATGCTGTTGGTTTCACTATTGAACTATTGGGTGATTGTTTGAGAGAGGTGAAGAGGAGAAATTCTTTCTGCTGGGAGGTGTTGCTGGGTTGGAGCCTTCAATGGTTGTAATACTCTCAGAACCTTTATTTCTTCATTAATAAAAGCTATTGAGGTTCTTCTATGTGCTCTTGTTTCAATGATATATTGTGATGATTGCATGTTTGGTTTACACTAATCCATGAACCAGTTATGATTGCACGCCTCTTGTAGTTTCCTTCTTTGTTGTTTTGCAGGATCTCATTGTAGCTGGGCAAGCAAAAGAACAAGGAGCTAGGAGCAAGCGGCCAAAGAGAGGAGTTTGGATTCGACATTAAGCGCAAGGCAACGGTTAGTGCATTTCTCCATTCTCTTTTGCTTTCATAAAGAAGTAAACCTTAAGTAGTTTGTTTTACAGTTGTTGCTAAGGAACTATCACCCTTAGAGTGGGATAGGGTCATCCGAGTCGGATACTTTTCCCTACAACATGGGGGTATCATATGATGGCCCCCATGCCCTGCAAGAGTAGGAAAAGGACACTCCTAAAAAAACGGGATGGGAGGGTCACTCTTCGATTCATGAGAATCTAAGGAGACAAGAATAACATGAGCAGTATTATCATCACTCTCTTCGGGGAGAGAGTGAATGACTGAAGGTGGAGCCAAGTCGACACTCTTTTCGACCAATGGTTGGTCGGGAACAGACACAAGAGAGTGATGCTCAGGAAGAGCACGATTGGCAAGAGATGAATCCAAGTCAATCTCTTTACCAACTAGGAGAGGGTTAAGAGAAAGCCTCTGATAACCAATAGGAAGTTGGGGTTGAGGAGCTGTAAGGTTTTCCAAAACGTTAGAAGCTCTATCCATAAGAGGGAAAAGGTGAAGAAGATTCTTCCCTTCACACAACCTATAGGGGAATATACTATTTCCCTTCTTCTTACCATCATTAGAAGAAGGTGTAGCATCGAAATGATCTCCAGAGGTCGATGGGGATGGTCAATTCATGTCTTGAGAGCATACCTCAAAGACTCTAGGAATTCCAGGATAGTCTTGAAGGAGATGGTCACCCTTACACATCTTGCAAGGGAATCTGACCTTCTGTGGAGGATCGGAAGGTTTGTCTACGGGAGGTGAATTTGGAGTAATAGCTGCACAATTGGCCTCTTTCTTATTTGACTTCTTCTTATTCATCTTCTTCTTCTTCCTCTTAGCATCATGGTTACTGGATTTCAAACTTTCACCAGATGAAGTAGAAGAGGAAGGTGAAGAAATAAGGGAAGTAGGTGAGAGGTCAACCTAGAATCAACGTGATGTGGTTCAAATGAAGGATATGGTTGTATAGGAGTTAGGACACTCAGGACCACCAAGGTCGAAATTAACCACATAGGTAAACCAATGGTTAACCCAGGGAGGGACAACATTGCCAATAAGGAGCACCAGCGTTTCCAAAAGAAGGTAAAGCACTAGGATTCCCATCCGAGGGGAATCCTTGACTAGTAGACTCTGGAAATGTTGCCATTGGAATTGACCCTAAATAATCACTAAGGAAGATAAATTTAATCAAGAATATTTCGTGGGTAGTTAATTTTAAGACACTGAAACAAAACTTTTCCTTCTCATATTTTAAGAGTCAAGAAAAGGGTGAAAGATGACTCTAGTCACTTTTGGAGATAACGAGCTTGAAAGGACAAGTTCTCGATGATCTTTCAAATTTAAAGAGTCAAAAAGACCAAAATGACTGCTCAGGGTAATCTAGGCAAAAGAGATTACTAGGTAACCATGAACTGCATAATACCTCCCGACGAACCGAAAAGTACGAGTAGACAATCTCCCAGAATTTTGTGTTTGGTGTATCATGTTTACAAGGTGGAAAACTCGGCTTCCTATGGATAAAGGATTGAAAACCTAGTGGGGTCTCCCTTTATATACATGACGGTACGGGGAGCACAAGTCCATACTAGCGTTGTCTAAAGTTAAAGACAACTGCTAGGTTTAAAGACGACGAAACGTGTCTCTAACGTAGACCACTAAATGTGAGTGTTAAGTCTTAATGCTTCCTTAGGTTAATTCAATAAATTTTAATGGTTGAACTTGAATTAGGTTTCAATTTCAAGGCCCTGCAACTGTCATTTGAAAACTTCTATATGCATCTATATGAGAAAAGAAATCTTTGTCTTCAATGAAAGTTTACATTAATTGAGGGATAGAGAACACACAATCAATGCAACAACCAAAGAATGAAATTTTTTGCTAATACATGTCCTAAATGCGCTTAATCTTCCTTTAACAACAAAAAAAGTTTCATTTCATTTCCCATGCCTATGATGATGCAATTCTAGCTTCTCAATAATGCTACTTATGTAATATTTTCTCTTATGTAAACTACAATGATGTTCTTCTTTTCATAAAATGCAAAATGAATCTTTCACATAAAGCACTTTAATGAAATTTTTCATAATTTTGAACAAACATGCATCGATCAAATCCAAAGCATGATAAATGAAGCTAAAAGCAACTTCTTCCCTGAATCGAGCAAACCAAATGCATAAATGCTGCAATCGACAAACCCAGCAATGTAATCTGTTCTCGGAAAGAGAAAAGAGACACCCAAAGTAAGAGAGAAAACAAAACTCTTTCACTAATTCGATCGAAACTGAAGCAATGAAGATGTTGCGACTGAAAGATGGATTAAATGAAGCAGCAAATCAGAAGCTTGACACAATGAGTAAACAAGCAAATGAATGGTAATTGACCTAGACACCCTACGGTCATAGAAACCATCCAAAAACTAAAAAAATCAAGCAATGAAACTTCAAGACAATCAATCAATCAAAACCAGCAAACAAAGCATCCTAGTCACTTCGCCACTAGAATTTTCTATGCATGAAACTTTGTTTCCTTTTATAGAAACTTTCCATAAGTAGACCAGCGCCGGTATTGGGCTAACAGTAGCGTCGATTGGCGCGATTCACAGTGTTAAACTCTACAAATCGGTGTGGGTGAGACACTGGGAAAGAGTGCTAATCTTAAAAACTAGGTTTTAAGAAGGATTCTCTGGAAATGTTCTGAAGGGAGTGGGGAATACTTTCTTCAAACTTCAAGGGATCTAAGAGGATAGGTTTCATGGTGAAATTATAACACAATAGTCACTACTAGGTTTCTCTGGAAACAGGAACGGGGAGTGACAGGACAATGAAAAAATAATTTGTAACAATACTCGCAGGTAACCTTTTTGCATGTGTGATCTCCTAGCTGGTTTGGACATGCATGGCTTTGCATGTTGGTGTATGGCTCTCTTGTTGTCGATGGCATGGTTTTGTCAGGTTATGACAATGGTTTTCAACATAGACTTGCCTTTTTCCGGATGTCATGGCATCTTGGGATGTTTATCTCGGGTTTGAACTTTGGTTTGCTGGATAGATTTTGAAATCCAGGGTGGAGTTGGTCTCAAGTTTCATTCCCAAAGGCCTATGAATTCCTTGACTGGTTATAGTAGGATACATGGTAAAGCCTAAGGGAGAAGTCTTGGTTTAGGGCCTAGTGATCTGAGTTTAGATTGTCGTAAAGGCTGAGAGATGCATCTCGGTTGGGCCTACTGATCCGAGATTGGATTGTGGTAAAGCATGAGAGACAAGGAGACAAAAAATTCCTCAAGGATAGTGATGGATTCTAGATGGAATTCCATGTTCAGCTTTAGTTGTGATCGTAGCACCAGTTTTGGTGTGATCACGGTTTGTTGAGAGTGGAGGTGGTCTAACCTCTGGATTCCCTTGGTTGTTCTTGAATTGGTTGTTCTACAAGATCCCACATTCATGCTTGGAATATGGTATGGGGGTGACTCACTGAAAGAGATACTTGGTTCAACCATGTCTATGGTCGGGTGGTATGTGGAATTACTCAACCTGGTCAGATTTTCCTATGATTAATAAAAGAAAAGTTCTCTTACTTTTGCATTTTTTATATGTGGATTTATTCGTTGTCACATCTCTTAAATTTATATGGTCTTATGTTGGTTATAAGCATGGTTGTATGACTATTTCATGTCGTGGTTATTTCATGTATTTACTTGTAATTGTTAAATCATGGATGCAAGACCTAACTTATGTTATAACAGTTCAATGGAGAAGGTGGTGATCCTTTTGATTATGTTTCATAAGTTCTTTCAGCCATTTATACTCTGTCTTGTATCCTAGACCTCTAGGTTGCATTGATGCCAAGTGTTTGATAAAATGTTAGTACCGGTTGGGGATTTCCAAGCCTAGTCTTGAGGTTGATTTTTGATTTGTTTATATTTTCATCATGTCTTTGATGGATTCTAAAGGTTATAACAAGTTCTTGGCAGAGGCCGATATTCTCTGCTAGAAAAGTGGCTCAAATCCCGGGGACACTAGCACAGGTCTACTGAAAAGAGTCAAAGGACGCTAGCACATAGCCCTATGAGAGAGACTTTGGATTATGGTCATTGTCTTGCCTATAGAATGAGAGGGATTAGGGGTTAAAAGGATTAAATCATCAGTGGAACTCAGGGACAGGATGTCTAAGTGGTTGACATGTCTTATAAGGGTGTTGTTGTTGATGTGGAGGGGTTTGTTTAAGGTGTTCCATCAATTCCATTTCCTTAAGGTCACCAAGGAAGTTGAATCCCTTATAGTATCCTCTCTCGTCATATGTTTACCCCGACTGGTTGGTAGTTTGCGTGGACCTGGGAGGAGGGGGTGTTACAACATATTTCATCTGAGATATAAAAATATGTTGAGGTTTTTTATCAACTTCAATTCCAATATAATAATGAAGTAAACCTAAACCTATCATATAAAAAAATATTGTAATTCCTTCTTAATAGATGATATGCATTCATCATTTTTCCTTGTGATCATCAAATCATCAACATAGACAACTAGATATACAAGTAATCTTTCAACTTTCTTAACAAAAAGAGTTGCATCATCTAGGTCAAAATTCTTATAATTTAACTTGAGAAGATGTTTAGTTAGTTTCACATACCATACACATGGTGCTTGTTTCAAGACATACAAAGACTTCATTAATTTTCATATCTTTTGTTCTCTTCCTTTAACAGAAAAATCATCTAGTTGAAACATGTAAACATCTTCTTTCAAATCCCCATTTAAAAAAATATTTTTAACATCCATATGATGAATTTTCCATCCTTTCTGAGTTGCAATAGAAAATAGAGTTCTAATGGTGCCTCTTTTTATTGTAGGGGAAAATGTCTTTGTATAGTCAACACACTCTTTCTATGCATATCCCTTTGGTACAAGTCTTGCCTTGTGCTTATCAAGTGAACCATCAGCTTTAGACTTAGTTTTATAAACCCATTTGCAACCAATAGGTTTGATGCCAATAAGAGGATCCACCAGCTTCCATGTGCCATTTTTTATGAAGGCATCATATTCCTTTTGCATTGCATCTTTCCACTTATCATAACTAGCAGCTTCTTCAAAACAAGTGTGTTCACAATCAATAGAAAAATTAAATTCACAATGAGAATAGTTACCTGAAGAAATCCTTGTCTCAAACTCATCATATTTCCTCGAGAATGTTCTAATACGAGTTGATCTTCATAGAGGTTGTGAAGGAAGTTGCTCATCTTGTCAAACAGACTCTTCATTACTTCTTGTCCTACTCTTAGATCTTGTTGTCTTTGTCCCTGTTGCCCCTGCAGAAACACTGTTATCATCCGATTTCTCTTCAACAACAAAATTATTATTGCCATTTTGAGAAGGAAAATCCACATACTGATCCAATATGGGAATCCCCCTTTCAAGATGTGGAAGAATATTATCTGATTCATAATAAAACTTCTTAGGCACAAACTTCTCTAACTGATTAAGTTTCCTATCAACAACTAGTGTATCTTTATCAAATTAAAAAAAAAAATTACATCTCTTGACGAAATAAACTTTTTATTCTCTTCATCATACAATCTGTATATCGTAGAAGTCATATAATACCCCAAAAAATTACATTTTCTGCTTCTTGCACTCAACTCATTTCTTTGTTGTTTAGGAATCAAAGCATAACATTGAGAACCAAAAATTCTTAAATATTGAACAATAGGAAGACGATTATACCACATTTCATATGGATTTTTATTGTTGATAATATAAGAAGGACATCGATTTCTGATATAAGCTGCACAAAGCACTGCTTTTCCACAAATCATTAATTTTACATTCTTAAAAAACATCATTGGTCTAACCATATTAAGCAGTGTTATGTTCATTCGTTCTACAACACCATTTTGTTGTGGATTATAAGTTATTGTGGTTTGGTGTTTGATGCCATTCTCTTGCAAATATATTTCAAAAACATGTGAACTATATTCTCCCTCATTATTAGTTATTACAGTACCAATATTAAACTGAGCTTCATTTGTAATCAAGAGATGAAATTGTTCAAACACATCAAAAAGTTGTGTTTTTTCTTAAAGAAGATAGACCCAACACATCATCAAATAATCATTAATAAAAGTCAGTATGTATTTATTTCCATTAGCAGTTGGTACAAGCATAGGTTTGCATAAATTTGAGTGAATGAAACTTAATTTCCTCAAAGCCCTAGAATTAGAGCTCTAAAAAGACTATTTGTAATGCTTCCCCAATATGCAAGCATTACATGGAGTCAGTTTTCTTGGAACTGTTGGAAGTCCCTTAATCCCCTACTGTCTCATAATTCTAATACTTTCATAACTGATATGGCTGAAGCGAGCATGCCACAATAAAGATGATGATAGAGTATCATTTTTCTGGACCAAATGATTAGTATTTAATGCAATAGATGACATACCTTTCAACTTTAATAATTTATCTTCTTCCAAACCAGTCATTATAGTTTCATTGTCAGTTTCTCTTTGAATTTCCACTTTTCCATCAAATATGTGTATGGAATGTCCCTGTTGTCTTATTTGTACAAGAGATAATAAATTCCTTTGGAACTATGGAATGTAAAGAACATCATTTAAAGTATAATTTGTAAGTCTAGGAATTTTTAACTGAATAGAACCAATCATCGATGTTTTTATTTGAGAGTTATCAACAAAATACACTACTCCATCAATATTATCACTGAATTACTCAAACAAATTTCTTCTAAAGGTCATATGGAAAGTGGCACCTCTGTCTAGAATCCAACTATCATGCCATGAAGAAAAAGAGGTACTAAATATATATTCCATATTAAAATTGCAATGGGAAACAACATAATGTGCATTTTGAGAAGATTATCCTTTTTATTGAATTAGTTGATCTTTCTTTTCAAGCATTTGTTCTCTTCTTTCTTTAATTTTCTCCCAGGGAATTCAATAATTTATAGAAGTAGGACCCATTTTACCACATCTAAAGCATGTTAAAGTTGTTTTATTAGAAATATTTCTTTGTTTATCATTTTTTTGTATATGTTCCTGATTATTTTTTCCTCCTCTACCTCTATAATTCCTCTTACCTCGTCCTCTGCTACCCTTATTATTTCTAACTGGTTCTTCTTGAGGTTTTTGGTGTTTTTGAGCAAGACATAATGTTTCTATATTAGTATTGTCTAAAGTTTCTTTCTCGCTAAAATACTTCTCTCTTTCTGAATTTTTTCCTACTAATTTGTCAAAATCTAAATCTTTTAATTGCCCACTATCTTTGAGAGATTCCAAGTAGTGTAAATAACCATGGAAAAGGTATTTTATAAAGGTAGTAACTTGTAGTTTAACTTTAACTCCATTAGATTCAATTTCATGATTGATGGATGAAGCAAGTTTCAATGGATCATTATCTTTCATTTCCAAATTAAACAACCTCAATAATAACTGAGTTATCTCCAATTAGGAATGCGAATCATAAATCTCTTTCAGTTTTGTTATTGCATCATATATTTTTTTACTTTTAATAATATATCTTATTACCTCTTCTAAGGCTGAAGTGGAAATTAAAGCATAGGAATTTTTATCCTTACTCTCCCAGATTGCTAATTGTTTTTCCTCATCATGCGGTTCTGGTGCATTATCTCCTTTTCCTTCACAAACTTTATCCCACAGATCATTAAAAATAAGTGTATTTTTTTTGGTACCACTCCTAGTAATTTTCCTTTCCAGAAAGGACAACACCAACTAAATATACCAAAGAATTCATTTTTGCAGATAAAATAAGCAGCCAAAAATGTGATTACTCAGAACTCCTTTTTTTAAACTCTTTTTCTATCTCGACCAAGCAAAAATTCTACTTACAAGTTAATAATAACCATTGATAAGGCACAAATTCTACTACAAACCAATACTAACCACTATAAACACACCAAAATACAATGAATCCAACAGTGAATAGCCCCCATGGCATGATTAACAACTGGTCAAAGGCATAAGTCACGGTGGTCACGTCCAACATATGGCTGAACCAACGGTCAAGATTAATTTACAATGATCAACGACAATAAAAAATGTGTATTTCACTCAATGAGTGGTCCCAAGATATAGTTCTATGTCATACATCTCCACACAAATCACCGGTACCTGACATCACTTCCCCTACTAATATTTAACGTGGACTGTGGTCCCGGGTGGCGGTTTGGAGAAATCGTTCAACATAAAATCGTGTAGTTGTGGTTCAATATGATGACATATAACAAATTTCAATTATCACTAGTGTGTCGTGTCGGGTGGCTTCCAAAACCACATGTGTACTATTAACCATGTTCAATTAACTCATGGTCCCATGCAAATCCAAAAGTTCAAGCACTCTGCTAGGTCATATGCACTTTGCGATGTTCCATGACAAGAACTCCGCTAGGTCACACTCCACGCACACTCCCAGTTTCTCCCACGTTTCACGATGAGTTGTAACTTTTGCAACAATGGAGTTTGAACCAGACACTTAAACATTTTTTTTGTAGTGTTTTCTTCTCAAATATGTATGAAAAGTACCCACTTAAAATTGTGGATGAAAAACAATCTCAACAATATAAATGGCTGCTAAACATTGTAGATCTGCAGCAACTGATAGAAACAAAATGTGCCAAAGTCTGGATCTATGCCAGAATCATAGTTAAACAATGAAAAGAAAGAGTAATAACTCCAATAATCCAATGGAAACTAGATATGTAAAGAATAATTTTATTATAACACCTATGAAGTGAACAAATAGATGTTACCAGTCCCCCTCTATGGGATGGGTTCTTGGCTATCATCAAAAGTCTTCAGCTTGTGTAGTGTCTCTCTCCTCTATAATGCATAAAGCCAACAAAAATATGGTGTGCGAAAACGAAAATAATCAGAGTTACAACAGCGAGTGCAACAATGAAAATAATCAAAAGTGAATAATGAAAGGAAAACCCTTCTATTTATAAAAAATTATTGAGTTATTCTCGAATAATAAAATATTATTGATCCCATTCTTGGAATAACCACTTCGAATATTTTATTATATTTGTTTAGGAGGGAAAAAGTATTTAAACTTTTATTTAGAAATAATAAATAAATAAATGATTTATTTATCATCTCAATGAATTAGTTAAGTAATCATAAACAAATAATGATTTATTTATTTATTCCTAAGGGATTTAGACAAAGAATAATAATTAATTAGTGATTAATTAATTATTATTAGAGAAAAATAAGAAAAATAATGATTTATCTATTTATTTTTCATGATTGGGTCAAATTTAACAAGGAATAATAATAAAAAAAATGGTTTAATTAATTATTCCTAGAAGAAAATTAAATAAATAGTGATTTATTTAATTATTCTTCATGGGTTTGACTATAAATTACTTTAAAAAGGTGGTTTATTATGTAAAATTGGATTTACGTAGTGTACTTAGATCCATCTAGTAAATTAGGCTAGATGATCAATTTTTTGGTGATAATAGATTCCCCCCCAACGTACGAGTGTTAGGAGAAAAATGTATGACCGAAGTATGTTGTAAAGACACAATCACTAGACAACACATGAGAGATCAATGAAGATGAATTGAAAGAGGATAGGGATAGAAGGGGTGAGACTAATCCTTTTATGTTGTGGTACCAGACCTCAATGAGGCGGGGGAGGCATACCCATACCTGCCGAGATAACTTAGTACAAAAAATAATGGTTCGCCCAGAAATATGAAACTAAGCAATGAAGTACATGCTGAATGGTACATGACATGCTGGCATAACAGAGCCAAAAAATAATACAATGTGTCCCATATACATAATTCACCTGGTAAAAACATGAACCAAGACTGAATACAATAATATCTAATTACATGGGATAGAAAGCCCCTTCCCTAAAAAAAATGGGTGGGATGGAGGGTAGAAAAACCGGAGAAGCCCTGCTGAATAAGGAAGGGCTCTGCAAAATTGAATGGATCATTTGGAAGAGATGTGCATGCTATGAACACTGCGATCGGTAGGACCCGAACCCATCAACTCTGCGGAACTGCATGTGAGGTTGCATCATAGTAGGTATGCATCTAGGCATGTGGGGGGATACCCGAAGGGCCACCCCCTCATGACGTCCGAAAACATCTCACACACTCCCAGGCATCACTGGGACAATCTGCTACATCACTGGACCATCAAATGTATGGATCGCGATCATGAAATGATCAAGTCAAAGGGAAATAATGAGACCCCCTGCTCGATCCAAGGTGCCGAACAAGAATGGAAGATAGAACCAAGATACACCGCCCTCTAGGTCGTTCTTCCGGAATAAATGAGCTGATGTCAACTGGATATAGGGCCCGCGATAGATGAGGCAATGAAGATCCTCAACTAAAGCACGAGGGAAAATAGTAATGTGACTAATGGACTAACGCTAGTGATAATCGGGAACAATGGGACTCAGGGAAAAACATGTGACTACCCTTTTCAGAGCATAAAGTGCAAGGTTGACCTGGCCGCAACTAACTCAACTCGGGAGGGGATGGAGACAATATGACTAGAGGCCAAAATGGGTAACATAGAATGAACAATATGCAAAGATGGATGGAATACTGTGACATTATATGATGGGACATGAAATAGACTCCAAGAATGCAAGGGTGAACCATCGTGGATGCTCTGAACAAGGGTGACTCGATGACGCTACCACACAGACTAGGCCTGTTGGGGACCATGAAAACATGGGTAAGTGATGGTTACTCATGAAGAAAATCGACATATGGTACGAAAAGTATTAAGAGGAGGTGGACCTCAAAGTACAATTGTCACTTTATTATGAAATTTGATTTTGAGAGGCAACAAAGTGACCTTTCATGGAAGAAAGGCTTCCTGGTGAAGTGTCAAATCATCACAAACAAAGAGAGACCCATTATAGTATTCGGTGAGATTTTTCTAATGGTGTTGATGGTTCATCGAAAAAAGCTTACAGTTTGGTCACAATGTGTGATATAAAAACTGTGGGTTTTCTTATAAAAGGGTGTTTTCCCTCCAATTTGAGAGGAGGAGAAAGCCCTAAACCTTGTGGAGATCGTAGCAGACAAACCGACCATTGGAATTGGGATCTACGACTTTCAGGCAAGTGGCCTTACTTGTATAAAGAGTGCCTTAATGCTTCTTGGAACGATGGTTCCTGGTGAAGAATTAGGGGAAGAGGAAAACGAGAATGAACTACTAGAGGAGGTCTAGAATCATTCTCACCCACTAAATCAAACATGGGGACTATGTGGACATAGAGTAGAACATTTGAAGATATGGTATCAAACATCTACGATATGCGATGTGCATATGGCTCGACGGAGAGGCTGGTAGGACAAACTATCAAAGGAACGGGAGGGTAATCGACCATACCTAGATCCAATGGGATCTACGCCAAGAATTAACTGAGAAGGTGGCTAGGGGGAAACCATCATGCCCCGCAGCATGGGATACTGATCAGGTATGTGAAGGTGGGAATGATCCCCTCTAGTAGGAGGAGTTTGTGGAGCACCATTGTGTTTCGAGTCCTCAGAAAAGGGATCTAAGCATCTCGACCCAACTTAGCATGAGATCCTCCAAAGGATGATAATGAGGTGTAGGGGCATGTGTGCCCCCCCAGTATGTTATGGGCATACCAGATGTATTTAGAGCTATGGATCCAAACACTTTTATGATACATAATGTGATTATGCATTTTATATGACGATGATGGTTCACCATTTGTTTTTTTATGGTTGTCTTTTGTGGTATACATGTGATAAATTCCAATCTGGAATGTTGTATGCAATGGCATCTACATAGTTATTTTTGGCTCTAGGAACATGACCAAACGTAATGGTTTCAAATTTGTGTACCAACAACTTAACTCATAGATATTTTCTAAATAGGACTTGGTTATGCACATGATACACACCATTCAATTGCATGAAAAGTAGCAAGGAATCTAAACAAACATGAAGATGAAGGATGCGATGAGTGAGGGAATCAACTAACAAAACTATCACTGCATCATATTCAGCCTGATTATTGGTGGAAGATCCAATGCACACATCGTTCAAATGGACTAACGTATGTAAGGGGGTAAAAATGGCCCAGGTTTCCAAGGCTAGATTCCAGGAGAAGTGACTTGCACCGTCGGCATGACCAATATACGGTGTGGATGATGGATCCATCTGGAAGGTATAGAAGACAACTGATGAGATTATGCAATCTACCTATATTCATGGCAGAAATAAAGACACGGAAATCAAAGGGATGTGTTATGAGAAAAATTTCTAGAGGTATAGAACATGGGGAGAATTAGGAAGGGAATGGCCTTCAAAATCCTCTGAAGAAATGCCCCCTTACGTAAGTGTAGGGGTAATCAGGGGTAGTCTCAGCTTCCATGGTGTTCTCATCAAGCAAGGAGATGGGTGGAAGGGAGGAAGACTGACTACATGATGCAACAGGATTACCTGGTGCATCAACCTCAGAAATAAGCTTCACATACGCATCGTCTTGAATGGTAGATGATGGACTGGTAGATGGAAGATCTATTGATGTTGAGACCTAGGATTATTTCGAAGGAGGTCTAACATAAATGCGTGGAGAAACCTCAGAAAGCTTTTCCTGCAAGGAACTGAAGGATGATGATAGCTAAATAATGGGGCTTATGGTATTCATCATGTCGACATCAGGGGGAGGGATCTCAATAGTAGGGCCAGAGTTTCCTTGTTTTGGTTTACTGGTGGTAGCAGAATCCACAGGTAGAGGAGTAGAGGCTCCACTATGAGTGGCCTCGTACTCACAAATTGCCCCAAAGAAATCATGAAATTCATCGAGACGAGGGAAATAATGGGAATAATGGCCATGAATATCACATAGGTTACAAGGGTGGTTTGTGCGAAGAATTTTGAGTTTCTTAGGTGAGATCGGTAAGTTAACATGGACTTCCAGAATATTTGGCTCTAGGAACGTCTCATGAACCAAAGGTTTAAGTTGAGTAAGTTCATGGAAATTGTTGGCGGCGTGCCCAACAACTTGACACAGAGCACACGGGGGTGACAACTTTGGGGTCTTAGGGGCTGGAGGAGCTTGGGGAGCCTTTTCCTTTGAATCTTTTCTTTTGGCTTTGCCCCCCTGGCCAGATGCTTTTGCAATAGGAGTTGGCTCCTGTTGAGTTTGTAATGGCATTGAAGCAACGACAGGGGTCATGGGGACCAATTGAACCGGGGTCAAAGCGTGATATGGTCTTGGCTGACCAGACAGGATGTTTGAGGGGGATCAATGTACCATACTGGGATACTCAGTGTCATGTTAGGAAGGACCAACGAATCCATGACAGTTACAGAAAAAATTCCCGGAGGGGGGAATAAGAAAGGTATTTGGTCGGCAGGATAATGTCCCGATGGAATAACTCATGGATGGTTGAGACCTAGAGGAACAGTTCTTGGTGGGAACATAGGAGAGACACCCACAGATGGAGGAGGTTCTAGGGGAGTGGATCTAGAGGGTTCAGCTAGAAGAGTAACAACAGGAGACTGAAGAGCTAGTTGTTGATCAGGTGTATCAGACTACTTAAGGGAAGCCCGTGACACTTGTAACATGAAAACACTCATCGAAGTAGGTTGAGAAATGGGAGGGGGAGGACCAGAGAAGGCACCCAACAATGAGGAATCTTTATAGACTCTGGGTGAGACACTGGTGGAAGAAGTTGAAGATTGTTTTTCAGACATTGACAAGATAATAGACTCGGGGGAGGTAACAGATGCCAACTCGAAGTAAGTCAACTGATTGATGGTAACGATCTTCCCTTCATGGAGGGAGCACATCTTGCGAAAGACCATAGATGCGATAGAATACATGGCATATGTGTAACTATGACCTAAGAGAATGTTTTAATCCAAAGGGGCATCAATGAATTCAATGTTGACATGGACAGTCTTACCCGCAAGGGTCACTGGACAGTTGTGGTACATGCCAAGGGGTTGGTAGGAGTGTCCATCCCAAACACACAAAGTGATGGTGGAAGGGGACAACTCAGGTGACTTTACCTGTTTCCAAACAGCAGCAGATATCACACAGGTGGATGTGCCTTCATCAATAATGCATCAGGTGATGATGGCATTACGGATTCTAACTGGTATCTCAAAAGAAATCGATGAAGGTAATGGGGGGTGCTCTGATGTATCAACCAGGAAGGCAATCAAAAAATTGTCAGAAGGATCCACTACACCCAAGGCAATTAGTAGAGCTTTCTTTTGGGATGGGCATGACTGGAGTACTTCCAGCATCGACATGGCGGCAGGTGATTCCACCAAGTTGTCTATTATATTGTATGTATGAGAAGCTTGGTTAGAAGCCACATTATAGCGTAATGGTCCCTTTGGGATCTTAGGAATGGTCTCACCATTTGGTGTCATAAGAGTCTCAACAAATACCTTGGTTTGGGACTCGATAGCAGACAAAGTGGAGGGCTTGTCATATTGGCGAACCAAGTTTGTAGGGTGACATTGGAGGGGTTAGCCTCATTAGAGGTCATCATAAGGATCTAGTAGTCACTAGGACCAGAAGGTTGGGGAGGTGGGCTACTTGACTTGGATGAGGTTAAGAAGCAACAAATCCTTGTTAAGGGAAAGGATTTGTGAGCACGGCCAGTTGAGTTGGCGCAGGATTGTGAGGTGATTGTTGACCTCGAGAAGCTTCTTGAGCTTCCCACATTTGGTGCTTCTAGGGTAAAAAAGGACACTTATGTGTATAGTGGCCATGTATGCCACAACATTCACAAGGCTGGCCACCCTGTTGCTGGTTGTGGGTGTTAGGCTGGTTCCCCTGGGGTTCACTAGGCTGGTTACCTTGGCTACCCTACTTACTCTTATTACCTTAGTTACTCTTGTTACTCTAGTTACCTGTGAAGGGAACAAATAAATGTTACCAGTCCCCCTTTATGGGATAGGTTCTTTGCTATCCTCAAACATCTTTAGCTTGTGTACAGTCTCTCTATTCTATAATTCATAAACCCAACAAAAATATGGTGTGTGACAATGAAAATAATTATGGTTACAACAGTGAGTGCAACAATTAAAATAATGAAAAGTGAATAATGAATGGAAAAACCTTCTATTTATAACAAAATATTGAGTTATCTTCGAATAATGAGCAATAAAAAAATATTATTGATCCCATTCTCAGAATAACCACTTGGAATATTTTATTATATTTATTTAGGAGGGAAAAAGTATTTAAACTTTTATTTAGAAATAATAGATAAATAAATGATTTATTTATCATCTCAAGGAATTAGTTAAGGAATAATGAACAGGTAATGATTTATTTAATTATTCCTAATTGATTTAGACAAAGAATAATAATTAATTAGTTATTGATTAATTATTCTTAGAGAAAAATAAGAAAATTAATGATTTATCTATATATTCTTCATGATTGGGTCATATTTAGCAAGGAATAATAATAAAACAATGATTTAATCAATTATTCCTAGAAGAAAATCAAATAAATAGTGATTTATTTAATTATTCTTCGTGGGTTTGACTATAAATTACTTAAAAAGGGTGGTTTATTAAGTAATTTCTCAAAGTGAAAACAATTTTACTATGGTAAAATTGGGTTTACATGGTGTACTTCAATCCATCTAGTAAATTAGGCTAGATGATCAATTTTTTGGTGATGATAATTTTCTTTCAAAACATTTCTCTAATACTAGTGTTACAATTGCAAGGAGAATTCCATAATGAAAATATAGTATTATGTGTTGTATTTATTAAACATAGAAAGACATATTTATACAATTAGATTTGAAGGGAGACATTTATGTCTCCACAACTAAAAATATGGGAAATACCTAATCTATGACCTAATCATAACTATATACAAAATCTCAAAGGATTATTCAACAGAAGTCGATGGAGGCATCATGGCTCCTATGGATCATATAAACACTAAATTCTCAGTCACCATTTTGCAAGTTATCAAGACTACACAATCTCAACGTGGTTTGTACCACAATGATTATATTCACTACAGGAGGTATTATTATGCATAGGTATGGTGATTTGTACAAATCTTTCAAGTTTATGCATCATCATGTAAAATATACTAGTAGAGTGATAATTGAATTAACTATGATAGGGATGTGATGCATGATAAGTTAGGTAAACGAATCATCAAGGATATAATTGACCAAATTAATTGTGAACCCCCTTGGTTGTTCGATATTTGACAGGAGGGAAGGGACCATGGTGGGGATCCGAGCCCATATACCCTTTTGAAATGGATGGTTGGAATGAAATGCCCCCACCCCTCACCCATCTCATTTCAAAACCACTAAGGTGGGGTCTGCATTCCGACTAGTTTCAAAAGAGTTTTTTTTTAATTTATTTAATTTTTGTGTTAGAGAAAATATATTGTATTATTATAAAAGTTTATATATATATATAGCATTAATATTATTAAAAATGAAATTTAATTATTTTTTAACTTAAATCCCTTCAATTATTCAACAGAATAATTGAATTTATGTTTCCAGAACTAAAACAAATGGAGGAAGAACTTGCACGGGGGCTTCACTGAATAAACCTTTGACATATCATGTGCATTCATGGCATATTAAATAATACCCTTAATTTGACTACATATTGGAAAATACCTCTAAAAATAACATTATTTAATTCCCTACCAATACTAACCCAATACGCCTTTCCAATTTAAAATACCCTACTTTCACTAGATATTGTAGATATTCATTTTTTCACTAACATTTTTTATACCCCTTTATATTTTTTAATTAACTTTGAGCTCCATTTTTTGTACTTACCAATATAGAAACCATTTACCCCCTATATATCCTCCAATAAAATATGTCATTTTTTCCTTAATATATATCCCCCAATATGAACCCACGTGGTATGGTATTGCTTTGCCAGTGACGCCCCCGTGAGAACTTGAAAGGGGTTCATTAATTCTCAGAGAGAGAAATATGTAATATTGTCTTGAAAACTTTTAGTTATTTTTCAAGGAATCAATATAAATTCCATTTCTCAAATTTGATTGATTGCAGTGAATATTTTTCTTATGTGTATATGCAACTCTTTCCTAACATGATTTTTCTGGGTTGTGTCCTATTAAATGAATTATTATGTGTAAGAGTGCATACAATCCTTCTGTTTAAATAAAGTCTTTTTTAATGAGATAAGACTAACATATTGACAGAAGATTCAGTTTGTTTCAAATGTACATTTTGATTTTGTGGAAGTAGTACCATATAATTTCAAATGTTGGAGAACACACTATTACCTTTCATTGAAATCTTGAATGTTAAATGCAATTCCTCTTAGGGTTCTAGTCTCTTGAATTCTTTATTGTTTGAGGGATTAGTCCTTATCCTTCATTCTTCTATCACTCTTTAAAGTTGTATAAGTCTTAGGCTTTTGAGAAATTTGCCTAATTTATGGAAATAAAGGAGCTTTTAGGGTTTTAAAGACTTATTGCAGTCCCACTAATCTATAGAATACCTACTTAGATTGACATTTAAAACACAATATTTTGATGCCTAGCCAATAATTCTTCTATAGTCCGAAATTGTCTCCAAGGTCACAACACCAAATTGGCATCCTTGTTAGGGAATGAAAGTTAAATATTTTCTTGGGTTCTTTAGAGATTTTTTTGTTCTAATTTTTGAAGTCAACAATATTCACGTATAGGTTGTTTGAATTTTCACCTAGTGGCTCCATTGGATTTCAAAACTTCTTTCGACAGTAAATGTTATGAATAAAATGGAGTACTCTTTTCAATACAACAGGCAGAGGCAATGTCAATTTCTCAAGAAATTTTCATTCTATTACTTGGTCCATTGTTGGTTCTTCCTATGCAGTTGATGAGAATTTTCTTCTATCTTATAGAAATAACAAATATCATATTCAAAAAGTAATTTTCTCTTCCATAAAAGAGAAGTTTAGCTTCTACTCATATCCTTCAGTTAGAAAAATCCTCTTCATATTCTGAAAATAATGATGATATTTCTCTCAATCATCTTGAACAAAAATTGTTATTTCTGCTCCAATAGTTTATAATTAGTCTATAATTTTGTATCCATAGGTTTTAAAAAGATATGGGCCTTTGAAATTTTCATTTGTTTTTCATGTTTTTCTCTCGGACTATCTCAAGTATCTTCCCAAGTTTAATGGAGAGGATAATATTTCAATAAAGAAACACATGCAAGCCTTTTAAAATTTTACATATTAATTATAGATTCAACATGAATATTCCTTCATGAGATTTTTTACTTAGTCTCTAGATGGAGAGGTAACGATATGGTTTAGAGATTTAATAGTTGAGTCAATAAGCTTTTGGAGTGATTTTCATCATCTCTTCTTGAAAATTTGTGGTGAAGAAAAGACATAGAATCAATGAGCTATCAAAATATGGAAAGATTTTAATATATTATTAGATTTAACAAGAGATTTGAAATGACATATAATGATTTACCTAAAGAGACAAGACTTTTTGAAGCAATTGCTAGGTTGTATTATTTGCCTTTTCTTCAAAATGATATTCTTGTTTATCAGAAAAAAAGGAAGTCTTCCTCTTGTGAACAATCTTTTTCTAATGTTGTAGAGGTAGAAAATAATTTAAAGGCCTGTGGCAAGTTAATTCATGAGACAAAAGAAGATGATGAAATATTAACAACAAAAACTCTCAAATTATTGTTGATAGCCATACAAAGAGAAAAAGTGTTATGTTCTCTTGCAAGTTAATTCATGAGACAAAAGAAGATGATGAAATATTAACGACAAAAGATCTCAAATTATTTTTGATCGCCATACAAAGAGAAAATGTGTTATGTTCTCTTGTAGACAAAAAGGCTATTTCTAAGAATAAAAATATTTCATACTAGTAACACTAACATTATACAATCCTCTCTCATGTTTTGAAAGAAGCAACCACATAGTTTAAATAGTATGCAGTTGGCATCATTTTTCGGGTATGTTTCAAGGCGTCATTATCAATTTATCTTAGTGTTTCTTAGGATGGTTGAAAGTCGAGTAAGGGAAATTTGTCTTAGTAATATTGGAAGTTTGATTTGTTTTTTGAAATTAATGGAGCAATTTGTATTATTGGAGGAGTTTGTTCATTAGTTGTGCATGTTTCCTAGTTTAGGAATTAGTTCCTACTTTCTAGGTGTTAGTTCTAACTATCCTATTGTCATGTAAACTTATATATTCATGATGAATAATGATCAATGTAGAGCATTATCTATGAGGTATTCTCCTGGTGCAGCTTGCTCCTGCGAGATGCTAAGTTTCTGAATATATTTTGGTTTCTTCCATTTCTTAGCCTGGTATTGGAGCTGGTGAGTTTTTGGCGACTATGAGAGTGCCTAAGTGGCAGTATTGTGACCTCTGGTGACTAGTGTCAAGAAGGTTTGGCAAGGAGGCAAAGTGTTGTGGAATAACACAAGAGATTTCCTTTTTTCTTTGAGGAAAAATTGGATCAGTGCGCATTTTCTCTTAACAACAATGCTGCTCTCCGTTATGATCATCGTGAGATTTAGAGTGGATATCTATGTTGTTTGCCTTTTACTTAGAGGAGTTCTCTTCAGCACATTCGGTTAGCATGAACACACTGTGAAGACACCCGCACTGCTCCTAATCGATGTGGAGGTTGGTTGCCTGGGTGATGTGGACCGGTTGACTTTTTTTTCAAAGGTGTTGCTGCGAGTGGTATCATTGTTGCAGAGGTAGCATTTGACCTGGGTGATCAATGAGGTGTGTGCCGAGAAGGTGGAGACTTGGTGTGGTGGGAGATTTATGGTCATGGATAACCCATGAAAACCACTAGTGCCTTCACGTGGGAGACTGATGGCTTTTGTGAAGATTCTGATCCGGTTTGGGGATTATCGGTGACTGTTGTAGAATATCACTGGTGTGGCTCGCCATCGTGGATATCTCATTGTAGATTGGATTGGTGCGCTGTTGATCGAAGGACGCAACCAGAGTAAGTACCTTGTCCCTGTGAAATAGAAGTGAATCCTATGGTGTGTGTTGTGGTAATGGAGGCTTGGCATAGGGAGTTCTGCACGCAGGATATCGTGGCATTGTGATCGTGAGCGTGGAGATCGTGATCATGGCATTATGATCACTTTTGAATAGCGTTCTAATTATCATAATCCTCAGTTGATGCGCGACATTCATTATTCTGATCACACATATCTGTAATGCCTAATGTGTTCCTATTGTCATCCTCTATATAAATTGTATTCCTGCATTTCAGTGGTATGACTCTCCAAACCATTTTTTTGGCAATGAAACTAATTTCTGTGATGCATTTGTCAGGATAGCAGTGGTCGATTAACTCTGTTGTCACTCGTAGACACAAAGTTTGAAGATTGTGGTGATATACACTGCGTAAAATAAAGGGTTTGCGGGTGGATTTTTGGTAAGCGGTGAATTTAGGCATACTCATACGATTCGATGTGGATCGTGTGCCTTAAGGCCAAGACCCTTCCAACTTGATTGGCAGTGTCCATATGTAATTTTTTCTTTGAAGATCACCCTATTGTAAGATCATTATTTTTTCTCCTTTTGAAAGCCTACAATTTGCAATAGAAGAATCGAATAACTTTCCTTTGGATTTGGAGATAGATCCGTTTTTTTAACTATTGTTGGAGGTCGAAATTTTTTTGAGGTAGGCCTGGCACAATGAATAATCAGAGGGCAGAGGCGTACTTGAACGAGAGAAATAAACTCAATGGGTCCAATTATTCTAATCGGAAATTCAAGTTGCAAGCCGTGCTTGAGGGGCAAAGTGCATGGGCGATTGCAAATGGGAATGAATTGAAGGCAATTGCAGTAGGAGGTGAAACAACCGCAACAATTTAAGATTGGGAGAGGAGGGAGAACAAAGTGAAAGTGTTGTTGAAATTTTCAGTTAAAGATTGCGTTATCCCTCACATCAGATAGTGTAAATCAATAAATGAGATCTGGAAAAATCTCAACGACTTGTATAAGATAAAAAAATACAAATTGCCTATTGTTCATGAAGAGTAAGATTCTCTCCATCCAAATGGAGGAGAGTAAATCAATCATTTCATTCATCTCTTGGATTAAGGAGTTGAGAAATAAGCTAACCGATATAGGGGAGACAGTATCAAACACTGATATCATCACGGTTACCATGAATGCTATGGCTGATGATTATCATATGTTTATTACAAGCTTGAACGTAAGGGAGAAAGCCCCCAATTTCTAAGAATTGACAGGATTATTGATACAAGAGTAAGAGAGGGGAATGACTTGGAAACCTCAGAATTCATATCTAGCATTAATGGCGAAGAAAAATCCTTTCAGAGGGAAATTAAGCGTAGCAAAGAAAGGTAGCGATACACCACAGAGAAAGCCACCTCAAGGTATGTCTTCAACCAGAAATGATTCAGGGATCAAATGTTTTACTATGGTAAATCTGGTCATATTCCTAGGAATTGCCATAAGAAGAAGCTTGATGAAGGTTGACATAGACATAAGAATCATGCAGGGAACTTTGCTGACGAAGATCAAAATTAGAACCTCAGATTGTTTGTATCTGATTATGCTTTCCCTACTGAGAATGATGAAATAGAAACTTGGTTTGTGGATTCAGAAGCTTCCGCTCACATGACAGGTAACAGAAATTGGTTTGAAATTTTTAAAGAAACCAATAGTGGTGCTAGTATCTACCTTCGTGATGACAGAGGGTACCAGATTAAGGGGTATGGAAATATTCATGTGGCATTACTTGATGGTAATATTAGGCATATTCAAAATGTAATTAAAAATAATTTGATCTTAGTCTCTATGATAACAGATCAAAATCTCAAGGTAGAATTTTTAAAGTCTTATTGTGTTATTAAAGATCTACTGGATCATATGAAGCCATTTGCATCAAGTATTGGAGTTGGAGGTTTGTATAAGCTAAATATAAAGGGCACACCACACCAAGCCTTGACTTCAACAGTTATGACTGCAATGAATTTGTGGCATCAAAGATTCATTCATATCAATTTTCAGGACCTGCTGCTACTTCAGAAACAAGGTATGGTCAATGGTCTCCCTATTTTAAAAAATGTTCATGTTGATTGTGAAGCATGTGCTCTTGGGAAGATGCATAGGGATGATTTTCCCTCAAGTTTACATAGAAATATGAGATATATACTAGAGATTTTGCACACTAATACATGTGGGCCAATGCAAACAAGTTCATTAGGATATGCATATTTTTTATTTTTTTATTTTTTTATGATTGCACAAGATTTACCTGGGTATATTTTCTCAGAAACAAGACTCATACTATTGAATATTTTAAAGAGTTCATAAGCATGGTTGAAAAACAAACATGGAAGTTCATCAAAACTCTTTGCTCAGATCAAGGGGGAGAATACCAGCGGAGTGGCTTCATCAAATATTGCAAGGACGATGGGATAGTTTAGCAGTTTACAGTACCCCACACTCATAAACGGAATGGGGTTGCAGAGAGGAAGAAAAAAACCCTTGTGGAGTGTGCATGAAACATGTTAAAAGCTAAGAACCTCTCTAATGGTTTTTGGGTTGAAGAAATAAATATTGCAGTGGTATTTAAAGAATATGGGTCCAACAAAAATTCTTGAATTTACGAATCCATTTGAAGATTTATTAGGTTTTAAGCCTATAGTTAATCATTTAATATTTTTTGGCTTGAAATATTTTTCTCATGTTCCAAAGAGGATAGGAAGAAACTAGATTCAAAGGACATGAAATGAATTTTCGTAGGGTATTGTACTAAGTTTAAATCATATATTGTTTAATCCCTCTACTCACAAAGTGTTTGCGAGTAGAGATGTAGTATTCCATGAGCAGGTTGATGATGGAAACTCTAATAAAGGCAATGAAGAGTGGTACATGCCTTTGGTGGTAGAAGATGGAAGTGATGAAACAAGGGGAAACCATGAGCAATAGAAGCAGTAGCAAAAGGAAGAATCAAGTGATGCAGGTATAGTTAGCAGGCCAATTCAACTAAGGAATGAGTAAGATAGGTTTGAGGCAAGTCCACCGCTAAGGATATCAGGTAGGAAAACTTAATTTCCAGCAAGATATAGGGATCACGATCTTATAACTAGTATGTTAAATGTTGTTGAACCCTCAAATTATAAAGAAGAAAGTTAATATGATGAATGGAGGGCAGCCATGGAAGAGGAATATGAGCCAATACTTAAAATCAAAACCTAGGATTTAGTTGAATTTCCATAAGGGAAAGAACCTATAGGTTGCAAGTGGTTATATAAACTTAAATTTAAATCAGATGGTAGTGTATACAAATACAAAGGTGGGTTGGTAACTAAAGGTTAATCACAAAGATAAGGAATTTATTATGAGGAAACCTTTTATCCAATAGCTAAGCTAAACAATATTAGAATGATAATAGCTTTAGCTACAAAACATCATTGGACTCTACACCAACTAGATGTGAACTATGCATTTTTAAATGGAGAATTGAAAGAAGAGGTTTATTTAAAACAACCTGAAGGGTTTATCAAAAAGGGGCAAGAGCATTTAGTCTGCAAATTAAAGAAAGCAGTATATGGTTTAAAACATGTACCCAGGTTGTGGTATGAAAAACTTGACTCATTTTTCCTACAACATAGTTATAAGAGGAGTAAAAATGACCCAAATTTGTACACTATGTTTGATGAAAAGGGGCGAATTGTTTTGATCTATTTATATTTATATGATCTAATTATCACTCGAAATGCTGATAATTTAATTAAAGAAATCAAAGTGTAGATGTCGCAAGTGTTTAAAATGAAAGACCTCGGAGAATTACACTATTCTTTGGGTTTGGAAGTTTGGAGGGACTCTCGACAAACTTTTCTCACTCAAGGGAAGTATGTTAGAGTTTTATTGAAAAAATTCAGAATGGATTAGTGCAAAGTTTCCTCATTGCCTTTACAACAGAACACCAAACTTCGGAATAATGATGGTTATAAGGAGGTGGCTACAACATTGTATAGAAAATTGGTTGGGATTCTGATTTACTTGACTACAACTAGGCTTGACTTAGCTTTTGCAGTCAGTGTATTAAGCCAATTAATGTGAAAGTCTCTTGAGAATCATTGGGTGGTAGCGAAAGGCATCTTAAGGTTTTTCAGATTCATATTGGACCAGAAATCTGGATGACAGATGATCCATAACATGTTATTCATTCAACATTGGGTCCAGGGTCATTACATGGAACAACAAGAAACAAAATATTGTATCCTTATCTTCAGGTGAAGCAGAGTATCAAGCAATGTGTGTAGCAACATGTGAGGCAGTTTGGTTGAGGAGACTTCTCCATGATGCTGGAGAAGAACACAGAGATCCTATGCGACAATCAAATCTCAATCAAACTTGCGAACAATCTTGTGTTTCACAAAAACACAAAGCATATTGATATGCAGTTTCACTTTGTTAGAGAGAAGATTCAGTCAAAATAAATTTATATTGAGCATTGTAATACTTGTCATAATGCAACAGACATTTTTACCAATCCCCTTGGAAGAATTAAATTTGAATTTTTTAAGGAGAAGTTAGGAGTACTAGTAAACCCTTTCTCCATTAAGGGGGAGTGTTGAAATTAATGGAGCAATTTGTATTATTGGAGAGAGTTTTTTCATTAGTTGTGTGTGTGTCCTAGTTTAGGAATTAGTTCCTACTTTCTAGGTTTTAGTTCTAACTCTCCTATTTTCATGTAAACTTATATATTCGTGATGAATAATGATCAATGTAGAGCATTCTCTATGAGGTAGTTTCCAGGTGCAGATTGCTCCTCAGAGATGTTAAGTTTTTGAATATATTTTGGTTTCTTCCATTTCTTAACATGATTTCAAGTTGAGTTGTCTAGAGCATGGATCATTTTACATAAATTAGCCCAATGTAAAAGAATATAGATTCATTTTATATATATATATATATATATATATATATATATATATATATATATATATATATATATATATATATATATATAATTCAAATTTGAAAAAATAAGAATCTAGAAGAAAAGTTTCAAGAATACGTTTCTCTTAGTTTTCAATCTTCTAATTTCACAAGTTCTCAAGAATGCTTAAAAATAGTTTGCATATTTGACTTCATAGCCCAACAAATAACTATTATTCTTTTGTATCTCCCCAAGAGACATAATCAGGAGATGAAGCATATGTTGCAACCTAAAAAATTACCTAAACAATAAAAAAAATTATTCTCTAGCTTGTTTGAAACCCATAAATTTCCCATTTTCCCAATCGAGTTAGTAAATATTCCCCACGATATTATATGCCAAGGGAACCTCCACCATGGAAAAAAATGATATACATCACCATATATAGATGGCATTGTTTGTGGGTGTGTGTGTGTGTGTATATATATATATATATATATATATATATATATATATATATGCTTTCAACTGTAAAACTTAGATTTCACATAGTTATTCACAAAAGGATGGATATTGGATCTTTAATGACTACTATGACACCCCTCCTCCTTTCGATGAAGATGAATAAATGTTGATTCCCAAATCTAACTATACAAATAGTATTGATTCAATGCAGCTAGCATTGAGCGAGTCAGCGAGTATGGTAGTGAATCGGCAGAGAGCGAGTCAGCAAGTGCAATAGCGAACCAACCCATGAAGGATCCCCCACTTTAAAAACTCACTTGGGAAATTGTGTGTCCAGATTGAATGTGAAGAAGTCTTATTAGGATGTTTTCATAGTAAGGGATTAAAATAGGTGGCATGTACATGTAACACCATTGGAAATAGAAGATCAATTCAAGTCAAGTGCAGGATCAATGGGGTCCAGTAGCACAAGAAATACTTCCCAAAATACTTAGAGCGGATCTCTACCAAAATTATCTTCAATGGAAGTCGATGGAGGAACCATGCCTCCTATTGATCAAATAAACCCTAAATTCTTATTCAACATTCTACAAGTTATCAATACTACACAACCTCAACATGGTTTGTGGCACAATGATTATGTTGTGGCATAGTGATTATATTCACTATAAGAGGTATTGTTCTGCATAGCTATGAAACTTGTATAAATAATTGAAGTTCATACACGATCATGGAAAATATACTAGGATAGTCATAAAAAAATCAACTGTGATATGGATGTGCTTCGAGATAAATTAGGTAAATGAATCCGCAAGGATTTGAAGAGCTAGATTAAATGTAGATCCCCCATCCCAGGTAGTTGAATATTTAATGGAAGTGGGGGGGCGTTGGGAACCCAAGTCGAGCTCGTACCACCTTTTGAAATGGACTGTTGGGATGAAATGTCCCTCACCCTTCCCCTTTCTCATTTCAAAACCACCAAGCTGGGGTATGCATTCCTGATGGTTTCAAAAATTAAATTTGAAATTTATTTAATTTATAACTTAGAGAAAATATATTGTATTATTATAAAGTTTAATGTAAAATAAAAATAAAAATGATATTTTATTAAATAGCATTAATATTGTTTAAAACCGGGTTGATTAATTTTTAACCTAAAGCACTCCCATTATCGAATATTGGAAGTTATGTTTCCAGCATAAATAAAAGGAATGAAGGAGCAATTTGAATGTGGGTTTGGTAGTTCTTGGAGAGAAATATATAATATTGTATTGAATTCTCTCAACTATTTTTCAACAAATCAATACAAATTCCATTTCTCAAGTTTATCTGCCATCAATATTTTTCTTATGTGTATATGTTGAGTATTCATAACATGTTTCTTCTTTTTTGTGTTAATGTTTGAAATGAATTATTATGTTCAATAATGTGTACAAACCTGGCCTTGAAATAAAACACGTTTTATTAAGATAAGATTGAAATATTTGTACGAAATTCAGGTTTTTTCCAAACACACTTTTTGATTTTGTAGAATTAATATCGTATAATTTCAAATGTTGGAGAACACATAGTTACCTTTCCTGTAAATCTTGCATTATAAATGAAATTCTTTTTGGAGATCTAGTCTCTTGAATTAGTTATTTATTGAGGGACTAGTCCTTATCTTTCTTTCTTTTATTATTCTTTAAAGTCATTTAAATTTGTAGATTTTGAGAATTTGGCTTATTTGAAGGAAATAAAGGAGTTTTTAGGGTTTGTAGTACTTATATCAGTTCCACTAATTTATTGAATACCGATTCATTTTTTAAAATTAATACAAAATATTTTGATGCCTAGTTAATGTTTCCTCTAGGGTTACAACACAAAACATTCGAACTTTCAAATTTCCAGAAATAACTAGGTCTATCCCACACATCCTAGTGTTGATTAAAATTAAAAAAAAAATATTGACTTGATTTTCAAAGAGAGCAATGTCTTCTTCCATATATTTTATGAATTTTTCCAAAGAAAAATCCTAGCAGTTCAGTATCCAAATCTAGACTAATCGATTTGTAAGTTATCAAGTTATTTATGAAATCATGAAAATGTTGGAGTGCAAGGTAATTGTTTTTGAGCTCCTCTTCACATTGACCCAAGATTATTAGATATCAATGGAATTGTCTACCTGCGCCACAAATTCGCTCGGAATCTTATTTTTTATCGAAATCTGACGATCTTTTTTTCAAAAAATCTTATCATAGGAGTGTTTGAATCATTTTTTTAATGGTTTAAATGGATTTATTTTGTCATATTTTGGCGAAAATCATGCCAGAATTTATACTATTTTGCAGGCAAATTTGTGGTATCTTTAGACTACTATGATGTCAATTGTACATAGAAACTAGTTCAATAGCCATAACAAAGCACGAGAAGGAAAACTCACTCCAATGAAATAATAGAGAATAATTTTTTATAACTATTGATTATGGTTTGATAACTTATCCAAAACTTTAAAGATTAGAGTAGGTCCACTAGGTAAATATTCTTAACCCAATATCTTTCTTGAGAAAATGCACTCAAAAGGGGACAAGAATAGGTGAAAACAACATGTGTTAAGTAAACCTAAGTGCTCATAGTGATAAGAATTAGGAAAATAGTTCATCATAATATTAAGAGGAATTGAATTAAGATGGAATGAAAATAATTTCTTATTGATGAAGCAAATAGAGATATACAAAGCAAAGGAAGGAAAACTCACTCCAATGAAATAGAAGAGGATATTTCTTTAATAATTATTGATTATGGTTGATAACTTATCTAAATATTTAAAAATTCAAGTAGATCCACTAGCTAAATATTCTTAAGCCAATATATTTCTTGAGAAATTGCACTCAAAAGGGGACAATAATAGGTGACAACAACATGTTTAAAGAAAACCTAAGTGCTCATAGTGATAAGAATTAGGAAATAATTTCATCGTAATATATATTAAAAGGAGTTGAATTATGATAGAATGAAAAGAGTTACTTATTGATGAAGTAAATAAAGATAGTTATTTCTTGTAAGAATTGCTCCAAATTGTCCTTTATATACCTCTACATTATGTCATTGAAGGTATCCTTTACAATGTCCTCCTATTTACAACAAAGAAAGTGAAAGATGAGTCTATTTCCAATTCTATGCTAGAATAGTGATGTAAGGACAAGGAAATGGGGATTTCCAACTGAAATAATTACTTTAAAATGAGGGGATTTTAGACATTTGGACAAGAAATCAAACTACTTTCATAAGGGTACTATCTCCCCTCCTCCACCCTAGGAATCAATAAATACTCATCTAAGGCGGTTTAGGTCATTAGGAACTGGATAAAATATGTAAAATCCAAGCTAAACCCTCCCCAAAATGCTTAATTATGTGCAAGTTGAATTATTTTAGTGAAAATTGAAGTTATACCATAGTTTCTTTAAGAGGACTAGTTTATATAAGTATTTTTTTTAGGAATAGTCACATATGTATGCTTTATGCTATAACAAAGGGTGGGTATGTGAACTATTTTTTTTTTATAGAAGAGGTGTTTAGAGGGAAAGTGTATGTAAAAGGGAGGGGAGATGATATCATCACACCAACTCATGCATATTAGAGTGAGTGTGATAAACATCGTTATAAAAAATTCCCCATAATTTTTAAGATCGGAAAGGTATCTAATGTCCAAAATACATTTTAAAAAATCCATGAGAATGCTTTCAAATGACTTTAGGAAGAGATCACAAAACAATAGGCCAAAACAACACTTGTAGAAAGAAACCAAGTCAATATAACTCATTTCCTAAGGCAGGCATACCCATGCTCAAATATACAAAATACCTGCCACTAAATCAAGTACATTTTTTATCGATGAAGCAAATAGTGACAAGAATGGCCATAAAGAAAATACATAGTGGATCCATGTCAAAAGATCATATGCATGGAAAATAAACAATTAATTTATGAATGACTATATATAAAGTAGGAGGATATCTAGAGAAATGAAATGAACAAAGTGATCATCCCCGAAGCATCAAAATTGTGTGAGTAGGAGTGGTATCATCCATTTGTTTATAAACAATGTGAAGAGATGATTTGAAGTTGAACATCAAATAAATCATTTCATTATTTTTCATTTCTGTATACCATTAACAAATGTGAGATAACCCATCATTGATGATAATGGGATTTAAGGTACCTAGTAAATTCTAACTAGTGTGATTAAATGAGATGACGTTGGAAACTTGCATGATATATACATAAGGGTACATTGATGTATTCTCACTATTAATAGGAAGGGAATCTACCATTGATGACTACAAACCCCAAGGTACTAAATAAGACTTTAAATTTTATTTCCATAAAAAATGAGTTGATGTTGAGGGGAAACGATCTAATGGAAGGATGACATATTTGAGGCATATCCCATCAACCAACATGAGTGAAACTATAAGGCCAATGATTTGGAATGACTCAAATGAATAATTGTAATGACCACCGCTATGTACATATCTTTCATGCATCACAAGTAATAGTTCACATAGGAGACCCTTTGAGAAATGACCAATAATGAAAGACACTAACAAAGGCAATAAATTACACCAATAATGAAAATGGAAACCAAGATACTTCATACATCTGAGTGTGTGAATAGATGTGTTGACATGAAAAACAAGGGAAATAACTCAATCAACAATGAGTAATGAATTTTACTGCTTAGCAAAGACCGCCTATCAATGATAAAAATATGGATAGGGTACTACTCTAACACCCATAGAAATATGTCATAGTCACTGAGTGTAAAACCATCAACAAAAAGTCAATGTAGACCTTACGTACTACCATTTGTATGTGACAAAGATATTAATTAATACTTAAAGTGACTTGAAAAATGGGAAGATTAACATAATAAATCAACATACAAACTTAGAATGACTGACACAAAGTTAACTTCCATTGAACATAAGCATGATACAATTGTGACTTGGGAAACATATACTCATGAATTAGTAATTATATAGTCATGCAACAAAAGAGACATAAATAGACTCTCCATGTGATTGGAATAATAACCAATAATAAGAGTTAAAAACTCAAAAAACAAGGTTTGGCTTCTTAAGGTCATACTATAACCCAACATGATGAGATAAATAGTCATAGCTTGGTGCTTTGTTCATGGGTGACACAATCCATAACAGTTTCCACTGTTAAATTAAAAACTCACTTCTCTACAACCCCTCCTTATTATCATACTTGATTTTTTTGTATTTTCATATTTCACAAGCCTAAACAGGAATAAATTAATGCCAAGACAATGGAGGAAATGAGTCTTGCAAGAAAGAAAACTATTTCTAGTGCTTGGAACATACCTATGTTTAACGCAAGAGAGGCATGCAGGATATGGACACTTGGGGAATGTATCCTCTAGGGATAAAGGTTTTGAGTCACAAAATTAAAATATTAAAGGTTGGAAACTAAATATAATGCATAAAAAAAGGGATATAAGAGAGCAGGTTGAAGTTGGTATTAAGATAAAAAGTGAAAGTAGTTTAATGCGATGAAATAATACAACTCAATTGCTGGAGCCCTTAGGGAAATTGAAAAAAAAAAATATTTAAGAGGAAGTAATGAAGCTTCACTAAAAATTAAATGTGAAACTAAAGAGTACGCCTGAGCCTATGGAAAAATAGAAGCATGTTCTCCAAATGGAGACAATGTAATATCTATAACACCTATGAAAAGGCAGGCTCTATCACACAAATTACAATGCTTCTAAACAATGAGAAGGTTTCATGTCACAATTTGGTGTGGTAAGTCCTGAGGCCAAAATGAAATAGAAAATTGATAATGTAAAATGAAAAGTAGTGAACCTAACCTATATTCTAGTTTCAAGATTCAATACTTTTCAAAGTAGATTAACCTTTTAAATATTAAATAATATGTCTTTGAAATCCTATGGACATGATTGCAACATTAATACAGAATTTTATAAATACAATATACAAACCTATGATAAAATATTTTGTTGTGGAATGCAGAAATTGAAAATAATATGTACATTATGGTATTAATAATCATGTATCTTTGTGGCCTATGCATCGATGAATTCAAGCATTTCCTATCTAGATATTTTTCACCGATTCCGAGTGGACCGTTTGTTATGAGTGGGGTGGTAACCAAATGCTCAAGATTCTAGTTTAGGAAGAGAATATGGTAGATGATATTTATCATTCCATGTTCTATTAATCATAGTCATGGATTTAAGGAAAGACTCCTATGAAGGAAATTCAAAATCCAAGAAATCATGAGAACTATAAAAAACAATGACTCAAATGGGTGAATTGAAGTGATCATATTCCATCTAATGATATATATTATGATTAGGTATGGTTGATTATATCAACAAAGTCTCATAATTACCAGAACTTGGGGACCTACGAATAGTAATATTAAACTCAAGCAGAAAATCACAGTCCCTTAAGCCAATAGGTGGAGGTAAGGGATCCCATGCTCCCATTAGAGAATTCATTCAATCAACGACTAGGAATAAGTCTTGAAAATGAAAGCATAAGTGCAAATGCCATTATTAGAAGTAATTAAACTCCAAGAATATGATGCAACATAATTCACCGATGGTAGCCTGTACACTTTATTTGAATACTCAAGAACATGGAAGGGGGGATAATAAGATAAAACTAAATTAGGATGCTTATTTTTAGACATAACATGATCATTATGAGGAAAATTCATAAGTCAAAATAGTGTAGACACCCTAGGAGTCATACAATAAACATTATCATACCCAAGGAGAATATTGAAGCCAAAAGGCTCGCCATCCACCACAAGTATATTAACCAAGACAATATTTCCACCTAGCATGATAAGAAACTGAGGAAGAATCCCTAACGATCCATTAACTCTTCTATCAAAATCCAATAATTGACTAAATGTCATAAGATTTGGGGAAATAATATATTTCAAAGCTGAGGAGCATAAAATACTTGTGGAGACTCCTTCATCTATTGTACATAAGTAAAAAGAAATTGCAGTAAACTCCAACCTTTATTTGGAAAGGTGCAAAAGAAGGAATATGAAGCTTATCATGATTATCAAAGGAAACACTCCTAGAACTTGGAGGGAGTATGATGGAAGTGAGTGTAATTCCCCCATGTCCATAAGAATATAAACTAGAAATGTAGAATACATGGTTAGTATACATTTCACCCCCTAAAAAAGCGGGATTGGCCTAAGATTCAGTTAGCTCAACATATCCTCCAACCAATAGTTGAGTATTTTGTTGAGAAATCATTAGTGATTCTGGAGTAAAAAGGCATTCAAGTAGGGACTACAATTTTTTATCCACAAAATTTTTAGGGCATAGACAAATAAGGTGATCTCCCTTATAAAGTATACAAAGGAAACTAGCCATAGATATTTTCCATTTAAGTCTCTCAGTAGTATTATTGACCCTAGCATGACTCATAGTGGTTGAATCATCATCTCTAGTTTTGCTTGTACTATCACAACTCGTTTCCCCCATCATAAATCAAAATGGTTGGTTATGCACCTCCATCATATCTTAGAATGGCTTGTGGTAAGTCTACAACATGACTCACAATGGTTGGTGACTAGTCTCCAACATGACTCATAGTGATTTGTGACCTTATTGTAGTGTGATCAAAATTGACTAGACTCATGCCCCTAGCATGACATGTAATGCCTAGTTTCTTATCTCCAACATCACTTGCATTGGTTCACAACACATCCAAAACATGACTTGCAATGGCTAGTAACACATCGCCAACATGAATTGTAGTGGTTGGTGACCTTCTGCTAGTATGACAAGTAGCGACTGAAATTTTGTCCCTAGAATGGCTTGCAAAGGATGGTGACATGTATTTATTATGACTAGGAGTGGAAATAGGACAACCTCACATATGGAAATGGATTTATAATGGATAAGGGCATGTGATTCAAGGGCACAAAAGGATTATTGAGTGGATTTTTTCCCCTAGCATGATTTGTAGCAACTAGTTGCTTTTCTCTAGGTCCTTTCTTATTGTTCTTGTCCTTCCTCTTTCTATTCCTTTCATACTTCTAGTTACTAATTGTTGAAGAATCTAGCGAAATCAAGGTTAATAACATTATTCTCACCATGATAACTATTTGTGAGGTATTTTAACTTTTTCTTATTAGCACAATATTCACTTGTTATTATTAGAGTGTGGCTTCTTAGTTCATCAAATAGTTACCAGAACAAAAGAGACAAGAAGACAACATGTTGCCTTTCTGTCAGGGCCAAAATCTCTCTCTTTGAGAGGAAAAACCACACAAAATTCTTCTTATAGAGATTCCAATTGACAAATACCAAGACCATGACCCTTGACCTATTAGGCCACTCCAAGAGCAAGACACAAATCCTCTTCTTTATCACTGTTGAGTTCATCATCATCACTGCTGCTTCACCGAGGTCATCATTATTGCACCACATAAGTCATTACAGGTGCACCATGTACCTTCACCTAGATAATTGTTGCACTATCACTGAGATCATTACCATGTCAACAAGGTCTCTTGTCTTCATCGATATCTTCATTATGACCTTGATTCCATGCCTTCATCAATGCACCAAGATCTTCATCATGACCTTGTCTAGTATGTTGAGAGTATATTACTGTGGGATCACAATTATGCTGATACAAAGATCAGTGTCTAGAGAGAGTATCATCTCCATCTTCTTCATCACAAACATAATGATCAGCACTGATATCTTTATCATTACAACTAAATCGGGATAGTGATTGTGTTCCTTGCACTCAGATCATCATCATAGATATGTTGAGACTGTCACCACCGAGGAGGATGAGGCTGTAATTTTTCTCGCTGTAATTATCCACAAAAATTGCAGAGGTATCTGAGATTGTACCCTACTGTACCCATCCGAATTTTCTAAACTAGTGGACAGACCTCTAAAAATGACATCCAAAATTCTTCATGTACTTCTTGTACCCATCTAAAAATTAGAGAGAATCCAAGTTATGTGTTTTTTGTGTTGACCCTAGCTGCATATATATAGTGGTTCGACCCACATATTAATCCAACATGACAATGAACTATTGTGTCTCCTTATATGAGCTGACATGACTGTGCTTTATCTTACTTGGAGGCTGAATTCTTCATGAGGGATTGTGCTTGTCTTTGGAGGGCTTCTATACTTTTATATAGACTTGTATACATTACACATAGGCTCAAGAATAGCTTCTTCATACATGACATTAACTCTTTGACTTAATAATAAATCCTAAGACTCTCAATGGGAGCCACTAACAAATAAACCTCTTGCTCATGAAACCCATGCAGCAAGGCATACAAAAATAATTCTATTTCTTTTATTTCATCATTTACAAATATCATGTCATTATGAAGATTGAAGTTAGTTATACTTCTTTCAACACTACCTCTTAACTAGGGAGGTATTCATAATGGTACTTGGTCATTCTCAATATGAAGAATTTCTCATAAGATGAATCAGATTGGTAACCCATCTATATAGCATCATAGTAACCAAAATTGTTTCCACAACAAGGCCTTGATTGATAGCTCTATCTCTCATCATATTAGTGCAGAATGTTGGTGAGACCAATGACTATAGACACCATCATCATTGTCTCTCAAGATCCATACCCACCCGGGTGTTCACTGAGTATGAACTTCTACAACTATTCTTATCTTGGGTTCCCAACCCTCAAAGAATATTGTTCCTCTTGCCTACTCTTATCTTGGATGCCCTACACATCCTCAAAGAGTAGCAGATGCCATATGATTACCCAATCCTTGATTCTTTCTTCCCAAATGAAGACAAGAATGTTGTTTCTATCTCTCCCTCTTAATTAAGGAAGACATGACCATTCCTGTAAAGGAATGTACCCAAGTTCCCTCTGTCCAAGAACTTTCCTAAGCTCCCTCTCAATTAGGAACTTTTCAGAGATCCCTCTTAGCTAGGGACTCTATTATTCATTGGCAGCTTCTTCTTTGTGTGTCCTTCAGTTTCTTGATCAATTTCTTTCCTTGATGTCATGAAATTCAGCCAAGATTCTTCCTTGTAGGGCATTAGCCATCCATCACTTTCCTTCCTAGTTCGTTATTCCATTCCTTTCTTCACGGAAAGTGGCCTTCTTGATACATATCGAGAACCTTTGTTATATGGCTACTTCTTCCTTATCATGTTTCTTTCAGGAATTTCCATCCATCACATGAATGCTAGTTGTACTTGTACTTACAACTCTTGTTCCAGTAGCCTTGCATGAACTCATCGAGATATTATTCAAGAAATCAAAACATCACATTAAATCAAATCACACCTTATGATATGGCTCTTCATCATGACATTTTCCTATAGGTATCATCATCTTGAATACATGTTGACACATCTCCCAAAGATATCCATTTTCAAGGGTCTCCATCTTTTCAAACTTATATCAGAGTCTGCATATCTTCTCAGGAGATTTCCTAGTCAAGTCTTCTCGGTATTTTGTATGTTGATTTCCTTTATCATGGTTGCATATCTCACGATCTCTTCCTTCCTCACACATTCCATTCCCATGAGCTTTCAATCAGAGTTCCTTCATTGTAGTCAACCACCTCATACTTCATATCAGGACATATTATGTTGATTTCATCTAGTTTGACTTATGCCTTCCTGCATCCTTTCAGAGGAGGAGATTCTTTTCTCTTGATCATGCTTCTCGGGATAGAAATAATGATCCTTGTTACCTGAAACCATGTGACATGACATTATAATATTAAACACAAGCATGCATACCTTATTTTACCTTTAGGTCATCTAAGCTTCTTCCAACAACTTTCTTGATTGAAAATATCTTCAATCCCTTAATTTTCTTCATGTCATCACACCATCACCCTGTGAATTCCATATGTTGGAGTTCCTGATGAAACACTTGCTTCATCCTTAGATTAGTGAACCCTCCAATGAGGATTCCATCATAGAACCTTGACGATCTTGCATATCCCCATTTGGCAAATGTTTCCTTTTTGACTTGATGTATGATGATCCTTGTCCTAGATGACTTCATCCTTTCCTTCAATGTCCAATGAGGTTCCCAAGATCTATATCCTTCATGTTTAACTGCCATAGATTTTGTCCTCCATGATTCTCGTGGTGATGTCACGAGCTCTTTTTCTAATGCTTCCATGATGCCATGATGCATCTTATCATCATGGTTATATCTGTAATAAAATATTTTGGAGCTTATGTTAGGACCCTTTTTTGAGGGATATCATCTCAATCACGGTAGAGATTCATTACTCCCTCTTTCCTTGGCATTTTTCTTTAACTTCCTCCATCTTTCTGGTGATATGAGATTTATTTCCATAATATTTCCATAACATTGAATCTTAGCTATACTATTATGTCTTGTTTGAGGACCAAACTTCCATTTCCTTTCTTTCTTATCAGATAGAACAATAATGATTATCTTCTTATCATCTCTGCTAGATATCCCAATTTAGATCTCATGAATATATTATTTCTTTAGTTGATACCTTCAATCAGGTCTAAGTGATATGACCTTCTTCACTGCATTTCAGAGAGTATATCTTCTAGCATTTAATATATCTCTTTTATGTCTCCTTTCTTGCTACATAGAGATGAGAGGACCTTAATATTTCCCTCCCATCAATTCAAAGGAGACCTCGATATGTTCACTGAATTCTCTTATCTATGAGGATTATAAAAGTCACAATCGTCCTTATTCCATGCAAGGACCTTTGATGACCCATCCAACCTATAGATATACTTATAATCATAAAGTCATTTTACCAAATTTATTAATGAAAATACTTACTTGACATGTGAATATAAAATCTTCACTTTGATCATGTTGAAGATGCATTGATTCTTCCTTCGGGTGATCTTCGAGTTGATGTGATTTTATTGTATATCCTTGTGGTCTTGTTGTGATGCTCCTTGCTGGTGTAGAAGCCTAGATACTTTGACTTGTGGATCCTTGGTCGAGTTGACTAGCATGAACAACTAAAATCCCTTTTTCAAAGATCTCCTTTGAGACCTTCTAGCACTTTCCAGCACCAAGCACCTAAACTGCTCCAGATTACAAGTTATTGGGATCATTGTGGTATGAAAGATATTGTAATGACACCCAATTTTTGAATATCACCGAAACTATGAGAGGTACTGCCTTTTCTTCTTTTCAGTGTGATTCGAGTTCTGAGCACTAGTATTGAGACTTCACTTTGACTGAGATCAAGTATAAGTTATCAAACTGTGAGAGAATGTGATCATACCTAAATTGTAGGTCTGTAATCACCATCCGAATATTTTAGAAGGGAGTCTGAATCTAAGCCTGAGGTAAACTTCTCTGAGGACCTTAGATAATGATCCAAATTAGTCTTACTGTAGGAGTTAAATTGTCTTGATGTTGTAGATTGCATCCTTCAATATTTGATGAAGGATTTGAAACACAAATCCCTTCAACTTGTTTTGATTCCCTTCTTGAAAACTGGTCCTTGAATGTCTCTTTTTACTGCCATTCATTTGACATCATCACCTTAGCTTTGATACCATGTTGAAGAAACTAGGGCAATCAAGGTTAATAATATTCTTCTTTCGATGATATATATTTGTGAGGTATTTTAACTTTTTCTTCTCAGCACAATCTTCACTTGTTATTATTAGAGTGTGTCTTCTTAGTTCATCAAATAGTTACCAAAACAAAAGAGACAAGAACACAAGATGTTGGCTTTCTGCCAGGGCCAAAACTTCTCACTCTTTGAGAGGAAAACCTACACAAAATTATTCTTATAGAGATTCCAATTGATGAATACCAATACCATGACCCTTGACCTATTAGGACACTCCATGACCAAGACACCAAACCTCTTCTTTGTCACTGCTGAGTTCATCATCATCATTGTACCATAGAATTCATTACAGTTGCACCATATACCTTCACCTAGATAATTGTTGCACTATCACTGAGATCATTACCATGTCAGCGAGGTCTCTTCTCTTCATCGAGATCTTCATTATGACCTTGATGACATGTCTTCATCAATGCACCAAGATCTTCATCATGGCATTGTCTAGTATGCCGAGAGTATATTACTGTGGGATCAAAATTATGCTAAGACAAATATCAATGTCTAAAGAGTGTATCATCTCCATCTTCCTCATCACAAACATAGTGATCAACACTGAGATATTTATCATTACAACTACACCGAGACAATGATTATTTTCCTTACACTGAGATAATCATCATAGATATGTTGAGACTGTCACCACCAAGGAGGATGAGATTGTAATTTTTCTCACTATAATTATCTAGGAAAATTGCAGAGGTATCCAAGATTGTACCCTACTGTACCCATCGAAAGTTTCTATGCTTATGGACAGACCTCCGAAAATGACATCTGAAATTATTCCTATAAATTTCCTCCTATACTTCCTGTACTCATCCAAAAATCATAGAGAATCTGAGTTATGTGTTTTAAGTGGTGACCTTAACCACATATATATAGTGGTTTGACCCACATATTAAGCGGACATGACATTGAACCGTTGTGTCTCCTTATATGAGCCGACATGACTGTGTTTTATCTTATTTGGATGCCGACTTCTTCAAGAGGGATTATGATTGTCTTTAGAGGGATTTTAGACTTTTCTATAGACTTGTATACATTACACATAGGCTCAAGAAGATTATTATGAAACCAGCGCAAGAAAAGATAGAAAAGATAGACCAATGCCTTAGAATTTAGCCTCTTTGAGGGGACAACCTCCTTTACATTACATAAATGAACAATTCTTGGATGATTCAAATGACAAAACCTCCTTTCTATATATAGGAGTCTAAGGAGTCACAATATAACCCAGCCGACCTAACAATAATAATATAAAGCCACAAAAATAACAATAGATGGATTCTATGGGGCACAATAATAACAATATGGAGATAATAGGGGCATAACAATATTAATAAGGGATGAAACTACAATAGTAATGGGGTAATCACTAGTATTATAGGGACCCAACATTCCCCTCTCCTTCAAAAAAGTGTTGTCCTCAACGCTTGAGTAGTTCTAGATGCTTCTGTATAAAATTCTCATCCTCCCATGTGGAATCTTTAGCGGATAAGTTCTTCCACTTGATAAGATACTCCGAAATTGATCGATTTCGTAGCTGTTGAGTTCTTGTTTCTATGACTGCTTCTGGTTCCAATATAATTTTTCCTTCCTCATCAAGTTCTGACAATATTGTTTGAACTGGGAGCTTGTCGCCTATAACCTTCTTTAAACATGAAACATGGAAAACTGGGTGCAATCAAGAAGCTGCAGGAAGCTCCAATTTGTATGCCATAGTACCAATCTTTTACAACACCTTGTACGGACCATAATACTTTGGTGATAATTTATTATCCTTCTTATCTTGCTTTAGGGACATTTTCGTATATGGTTGTAGCCGTAGGAATACCCAATCACCTACATCAAAACTTCTTTCGCTGCGATGTTGATCTTCCTGTTGTTTCATTCTATTATGTGCCAACACAAGGTTATCCTTTAAGAGTTGGAGGACTTGTTGTTGATGTTTGATGTGATGTTCCACTACTTGAACCTTGGAATTTTCTCTTAAATATGATGTGATGGATGGTGGTTGATATCCATAAAGTGCCATAAATGGGGTCATTTTTATTGTTGTATGGAAGGAAGTGTTATAACACCATTCAGCCAGAGGCAACCATTTGACCCATTGTGTCTGTTTATCAGATACAAAGCAACGAATATATCCTTCCAAACATTTGTTTACTATCTCAGTTTTCCCATCAGATTGAGGATGATAAGATGAGCTATGAGCTAACTGAGTACCAAGACAAGAAAATAATTAAGTCCAAAAATTTCCAGTGAAAATGGGATCTCTGTCACTTACAATAATCTTTGGGTTTCCATGTAGCTTTTGAATTGTTTCCATAAATGCAGTAGAAACTGTATTGGCTTTAAATGGATGTGATAATGCACAAAAGTGTGCATACTTGGTAAGTCTATCAACTACCACCATGATGAAACTCTTTCCCTTAGACTTGGGTAAACCTGTGATAAAATCCATTGAAACCTCCTCCCAACGTTGGCTTGGAATGGATAAAGGTTGTAATAGACCCGGTGTCTTAATTGTTTCAACTTTATTTTTTTGGCAAACCAAACATTTCGCCACAAATTTTTGAATATCCAATTTAAGGCCATCCAAAAAAAATTCCTTCTTAACCCTGTGGTAAGTTTTTAAAAATCCTGAGTGCCCTCCTAAGGGAGAAATGTGCAATTCCATATGAATCTTTTGTTTTAGTTGGGAATTCTTACAGAGGTATAAGTGATCTTTGTACCATAAAGAATCATTTTTCCAGCTAAATGTATTAGACGTACTGGAATCTTGTTGTAACTTTCGAATAAGTGCCCACACTTCTTCGTCATTCTTACATTCCTCCCTTGCTTCGTTTATCCAATCTAGTTGGATAATAGAAATGGCGCACAACAATGCTTACACATCCTCATCCTTTCTTGAGAGTGCATCTGCCATCACATTTTGCTTCCCGTTTTTGTAGATGATTTCAAAGTCATAACCCAACATCTTTGTGACCCACTTTTGTTGCTCTTCAGAGGATGATCTTTGTTCTAAGAAGTATTTAAGGCTATCATGATCCATTTTTACCTTGAAGTTTCCTCCCATTAGGTAGGGTCGCCATTTCTTAAGTGCATGGAGTATTGCCAACATTTCCTTCTCATAAATAGCTTTGTGTAAAAACTTTCCCTTGATTGGACGACTTTCAAAAGCAATGGGCCTTTCATCTTGCATTAAAACAGCGCCAATTCCATTTCCTGAAGCATCACATTCCACAATAAATGTTTTTGTGAAGTTTGTTGTAGCTAAGACCGGTGCGTGGCACATTGCCTCTTTAAGATGTTTGAAGGCCTTTGTTGCTTCGAGAGTCCATGAAAATGCATCTTTCTTCAATAATGTTGTTAGAGGTGCTGCTATTCTCTCATAATTCTTAACAAACTTGTGATAATACCCTGTCAACCCGAGAAATCCTCGTAGATGCTTTATGGATGTGGGGATTTTCCATTCCTTAATGGCTTTAATTTTTCTAGGGTCTACCTTAACTCCTTCATTAGATACAATATGACCTAGATATTCCACCTCTTGTACTCCAAAGAAACATTTGGATCTTTTTCATATAATTGTGTCTCCTCCAATAGTTGTAGCACCTTGTCAACATGTTTAACATCATCCTTCCAAGACTTGCTATAGATTAGTATATCATCAAAAAATACTAACACAAATTTTCTAAGGAATGTTTTGAAGATGGAATTCATCAAACCTTGAAATGTTGAAGGTGCATTGGTAAGGCCAAAAGGCGTAACCAAAAATTAATAATTACCCTCATGAGTTCTAAATGTTGTTTTCAGAATGTCTTCTGTCTTCATTCTGATTTGATGATATCTTGAACGAAGATCCAACTTGGTGAAGTAAATTGATCCATGTAATTCATCCAGTAATTCATCAATGACTGGAATGGGAAACTTATCTTTAATAGTGAGCTTGTTGAGCTCCCTATAATCCGGACACATGTGCCATGATCCATCCTTCTTGTGCACTAATACTGCTAGAGCAGAGAAAAAACTTTGACTTGGTTGACTTATACCAGCCTCTAGAATTTCTACAACCATACGTTCAGTTTCACTCTTTTGGGCATAGGGATATCTGTACGGTATGATGTTTGGAGAAACACTTCCTGGAATCATATGAATAGCATGATCACGATCATGAATAGGTGGGAGACCTTTGGGAGTCTCAAATACCTTGGAATGATTGTCCAAGACTTTTTGTAGATCTGTAGAAATAGATGATTGCAATGTCGAAACATCTAGTGAACATAATTGTGCAATTACACCCCTTTGTTCCCTTTTTAGAAGCTTTGCCATACCGTTAGAGCTAATTATCTTTCTCGGTTTCCCTGCAATACCCCTTAATTCAACTTTCTTTCCTTCCACAAAAAATTTCATGAAAATTTCTTGAAAATTAAAAGCTATTGTACCCAAGGATTGTAGCCATTGGACTCCTAGTACAACATCAGCACCTCCCATTGGAATCGAAAGCATTGGGCTAGTCAATACATATTCTCCCATCGATAGCTTGATATTATGGCACTTTCCAGAGCAATTTATTATTCCTCCATTTGCAACCATTACTTGACACTCTGGTGCTAGATATAAGAAGCAATTCAATTCTTTTGCTACCTTACAATAAATAAAATTGTGGGTACTTCCTGAATCAATCAACACTATTACCTTTTTCTTCTTGATTTGTCCTTCTATCTTAATGGTTTGAGGAGTGGTAATTTCTGCCAATGCATTACAAGATATGGTCAGATTCATTTCTTCTTTATCTAGGCTTTGTTCCTGGAGTATATCCTCTTCTTTTGACCTTTCTTGCTCAATTTCTTCTTCCTCTTCGCAATCTATGTAGAATAATTTCTTCTCAGCACACTTATGACCTTTAGTGTATTTTCTATCACAACTATAACAAAGCCCTTTTGCTCTTTTTTCTTCCAATTGTTGTGGTGTTAACCTTATAGGTTGTGGAAGAATAGGGGCAATAACACTTCCATCTTTATAGTTGTGAGTGGTTCCTAGTTGCCATAATTTTGCTTTCCATTTTTCTTGCTAACCTGAATGCCTTCTGTAATGAATCAGGTTCCCAAAGGCAAACATCATGTTGGATATTATCCTTTAAAGACCCTATGAACACATCAATCATATGCTCCTCTGGAATATTTTTTACCCTTATGTTCAATTTTTGGAACTCCTCAATGTGCTCCCTTATTGAACTCTTTTGTTTGAGAATTATCAATTGGCTAAAAATAGTGTTTCTTTTTGTATCTTCATAATGTGTTGTCAATTCTTCCGTAAAAATTGCCCAAGTGATAATTTGTTTATGAGAGCAAAGCCATTGATACAATACAAACTGATTTGGTTCCAAATATAAAGTTGCAATACGTACCTTTTGTGTGTTTTGCACATTATTGAGATCGAAAAATTGCTCCATCTATAATATCCATGTTGCAGGATCCTTGCCACCAAACTTCCTCATATCGACTTTTGAAATATGGTGGGTCTTCGATCCCACATTAGAGTCTAAGAAATCATGATTAACATTTCTTTTGTTCGCATCATGAGTTTCCTTTACTACCTTTTTACCATTAGTAAGTATTTCTTGTAGAAAATTTGTCAAATCTGTCTTCAAATCTGCCATGTGTCTCTTCAAATCTGTCTTCAAATCTATCTTCAAATCATCCATCTTAGCTTCCATGCCCTTTATCTTAGATTCCATGCCATTCATCTTAGCTTCTATTAGCGTTTGTGAGAGTGACATTTGTTGCACTTGTTCTTTTAATTTTGATATATCATGTAGCATTTCTTCCTCTTCTTCATGATTCATGATAGAGCTTTCAGGTTGCTTACTAGGTTTTTGCATTTTCTTTCCTCGGGGCATCAGTTACCGATAATAATGCTCTACTATGCCCTTTGAATTCCTTCAAAATAAAATTTCAAACCAAGCTTAAGCAAAAATTTAAAAAATCTACACACCTTTTTTCACTTTGTAGGAGCTCAGTATTGCCTCTGATGTATCTCTGTACTTTCTGATCATCCAGTTCTGAAATTGCGACCTGCAATAGCCCACTGTGTCCTCTTTCCAATGCCACCAGTCTGACCCAAATTGGATTCTCCAAGGAAGGGTTATACGAAATCTCCCACAGTGACTAGATTATAGACTAGTTCAATAGAGCGAACTTGTACGACGTGCCACGAGTCACTATTTTGACCTTTGGTTCTGAAAAATATCTACAAGAAACTACAGTCCGTCCTCTTTCTGTAACTTCTTACGAAATTTCAATCTAATGCTCAGAGAGAAAGTTATGACGATTTTCCCCAGGTCACCTGTTTGGAATGTAATTCAGGAGTCTGCAAAAATACCAACTTCCTCAGATCATATCTCAAATATAGTGTGAAAAGCTCTGAAATTTTGACCCAAGGTTTAGCGTGATGGCTTCTAAAATGGGTTTTTTTTTAGCTTCTGAAACATCGCAGAAAAAAGGTTAGAGCGAAACTGCCACGATGACCTATTTGGAGCAACGAAACCCTAGAATCCAAAGCTCTGGTACCAAATGTTATGAAACAAGCTCAAGAAAAGATAGAAAATATAGATCAAGGCCTTAGAATTCAACCTCTTCGAGGAGGCAACCTCCTTTATATTACATAAATGAAAAATTCTTGGATGATTCAAATGACAAAACCTCCTTTCTATATATAGGAGTCTAAGGAGTCACAATATAACCCAGTCGACCTAACAATAATAATATAAAGCCACAAAAATAACAATAGAGGGATTCTATGGGGCACAGTAATAACAATATGGGGACAATAGGGACACAACAATATTAATAAGGGATGCAAGTACAATAGTAATGGGGTAATCACTAGTATTATAGGGACCCAACAAAGATCTTCTTCATACATGACATTGACTCTTTGACTTAATCATAAATCCTAAGGCTCTCAATGGGAGCAACTAACAAATAAACCTCTTGCTCATGAAACCTATGCAGGAAGGGATACAAAAATATTTCCTTTTATTTTATTTCATCATTTACAAAGATCATGTCATTATGAATACCGAACCTATTTATACTTCCTTCAACACTAATAACTATACTTTCACTATATGAGGTAGAAGGAGGATGCAGAGATGAGGTCTTAACATCAATCCTTGAAATAAGTTGTCTACTTGAGAACCTTCAAGAGAATTTTTAATATTCAAAGTGGTCCAGAACCAAATTGGTAGCCTACCATTCAGTCCAACAATATTCAATGTAGATATCAAGGGGAAACCAACATTTCCAATGAGAGGAATAGAACAAGGATCCCCTTTAGAAGGAGTACCTTGGTTTATGGTTAGTATCCTCAACTAATCTGGCCATTAATATATTATGCATAAGTTCCTTCCTTGCAATTTTATTCAATGTATCTTAGATCTATTTAAATTACTCTCAAAGATGAGTTTCAATATGATCAAACCTTCACCCTTGAGAAGGTGGCTCCACAATCTTAAGAGGAAGACCTTGAATCTTTCTAAACCAATGGAGTAGTCAATTAAGAAATATGAATTAAATATTCAAAAGTGACAAGTTGAAGACATCCTAAGGTTCAGTAAATAAATATAGCACACCACTAACAAAGTACTAAAGATAAACAATGAGAAAACCACTCTCACAGAGCTAATATAGGGTGGTTAGGTCTTGAAACTAGAAAAAAATATTATCTAAATGAAAAGGAAATTATGGAAGAAATATTGGAATGATTATGGCCCAATACCTAACAATGAAGGTGTGAGAACCAATTAAACTAACATCCTAAACACACCTTGTACTGGTGCAAGTACCCTCACTTTGTAGGGAAACCTCGAGTAGCATTGTAATGGTGATGCAATTTTTTCCGTAGGCACGACAAGTATTCCAACCTATAAGCATCAAGAATTAACTTAGGATAGACAACTAAGGTGTCAACTCCTAATCGGAGATAAAGGGGGATAAATGTTGATTGAGATCATGCATGTGGGTAGGGTATACTAGCTTGAAAAATCATGAAGAAAAAATAAAATAAGGCATAAAACCAACATATATACTAATACATAAAGTAATTCATAAAAACTTAGATATTCTAGAGGGGGGGGTCTTCCTTCACTTAACAAAGCATGAAATCATGCTTGAATCATAGGCACGAGGAGCTTCCTTGCTAGCAATTATGAGATATTGGAATTAAACCACTCTTCACTAAAAATCTGATTCAATTTGGTGCCCTTGTATATTTACCTCTTCCCATTTAATCCAAGTCCTTGAAACTTATAGACTTGTTTGTATTCCTAGACAAAATAAAATGTATAATAGATTTTAATTCTAAGTGTTCATTTTAAGGGGTTATTATTTACTCAGAGTTATGGAGATGCAACTTATGATGTTTTGAGACTCTAAAGAAAGAAACTTATAAGAACAATGGAAAATGAAACTTCAAAATTATCTTTCAGTGAAGTCAATTTTAGACAAGCATATGACATGAATAATTCCTACTTGGATTGCAACAAAAGTAATAGAAGCAAACATAATGTTGTTTTTTTTTATTTTTTCTTTTAAATGAGCATGAATTAAAACAAGAAATCTAAGAAGAAAATGTTCATTATGATTATTTTCTTTTCAAGCATTAATTTACTAGCAGCATGAAAAGAAATGAATTATTGAAGCAAATATTTTTTGTTCCTTTTCATTTTTGCAAAAAAGAAAGAAAGAAAAAAGAAATATAAACCTTAATGCAAAGTACAAAAACATATTATTTAAGTTTATTTAGAGGTAATATTTACAAGGAAGAAATAATTAAATCTCATAAATAATATTATGAGACTCAAGAAATGTGGGAAGAAACAATCAAGAACGAAAGGTACATGATATTTTTCTAAATAATGTGCCCTTAAAGGCCTAAATCCAATTTGTACTTTTAAAAATACAATTAAAATAAATTTATTATAATTTCAGATATAAAATAAGAAACCCACCATGAGACAAAAAACTAAGAAAAGGCCACAAGACCTTTAAAGATGACTTTCAAAGTCTAGAGACTAGAATTTTTGGACATATACATGATTGTTATTGATGTAAAATGCATATGTACATGAGTATTATCAAGAAAAATGTGTATATATGTAGGTTCTTTGAATACAAATAAAATATTAAAGATATTTATGAAAAAATTTAATAGATGAACTAAAATATAATTGAAAAGTTATTGTAAACAAGTCTACGTCTTCAAAATTACAAACTAAAACATAGAGAAAAAAAGGCTAAAACTTTCCCCGAGAGACAAACTTAAATAAATTTGTGCCTAGTGGAGCCACGAACTCTATATATGGAAATTAATTTTGAGAGCTACGGTTAAAATCCATAAGAGTGAAAGGGGAGAAAGACTCAATTCAATTAGAGAAGAGAAGAAATATTTAATAACCACTTAGTAGGGTTTGATAATTTAGCTAGAAAGCTAAATATTGGAGTATATCCACGAGTCAAATTTTCTTACTATAAGATGTTCTTAGACAACATTCACTAAAAAAGGAGACAAGAACATGAAAAAAAATCTTATTTGAAGAAAACCTAAGTGCTCATAATGATATAAATCAAGAAAGCAATTCATCCTCATAATCTAAATTAAAAATACATTGAATTTGGAAATAATGAAATGAGTTTCTTATTAATGAAGTAAAACACGATAGAAGGCTCTAAAACACTCAATTCCTTCTTGTAAGAACTTCTCAAAACTATCCTATAGATCCCTCTACCATGGACCACTAAAGATCTCCTTCATGATATCTTCCACTTTAGGAGAGGGAAATTGAAAGATGATTCTCCTTGAAATGTTAGAGGAATGATGGAGAGATGAGGAAACACGGGTTTCAAACTAGAAAGGTTACTTAAAAACTTAGGGGATTGTATACATGTAGACAAGAAAGAAATGGAACAAATAAGGGTATTCTCCTCCCTTATTCACCCTAGGCATCATTAAATACTCATCCAAGGTTTTGTGGGTAATTGAGGATAGACTGCAAGAGGTAAACTCTCAGTAAAATACATAAACCTTATCCAATAATGTGCAATTATGCATATTTTTTTTTGGGCAGGTGAAAATTGAAGGAATACAAATATTTGTTTAAGAAAAATAGTCTTTATATATGTTTTTCTTGAGTAATAGTCATATATATATGCTTTATGCTAGAATAAAGGGTGCATATGTGAAGAAAAAAAATGAAGAGTTCCTTAGATGGAGAGTGTCTGCAAAATGGAAGGGGATGATATCATCAGGCTAAATCATGGATATTATAGTTAGTGTGAAAAAAATGCTATAACATTAGTGGTGATACTACTAGAATAAAATTAGCTTTGAAATCATCTAGCTAACTACCCACCTTTCCTAATGTGGTTCATATTGTTACCATCCCACTCCCATCTAACTCAACTAAGACTATGTTACCATATTGACTTTCTTTACTTATAGTCGAGATCAACTTACTAATTTGGATAAAGATGTTGTACTCAAATTTTTCTCTCTTTGATAGTATTTCAAACAATATATTTACAAATTTATGTTACCAAAAAAACAATAAGGATGGTTTAATTAGAACAACCATATCATAACTATACTCCTTATACTGAAAGAAACATTTTATTAACTAATAGGAAAGGAAACTTCAATTATGTAGATTGTAAGAAAGCATATATCTAACTTAATAGTGTTTATTTAAGAAAATAAATAATTTTGGTTTTTAACTTCTAATAGTAACCAACAAAAATGATATATAAAATTATTTTGGGCGAAGAGAAAATTAGCATAGTTATTACATAATGCATTAGTTTTAATTATAATTTTCTTCTATGTAATTAGCATAGTTTGATGCAATATAATTGGTGTTCAATATCTTTGGTTAACATTGTTAGAGCTTTATTTTTCACCCTAGAGCCTACTTGAGGGACCTATTGATCGACTAGGGTAAGACATAGATTTTCTTCCCTGAGAAAGATGCCATTAAGTAGCTCATCGCTCCTTGTCCATTGAAAATAAGTGGTGCACTTCTCCTTGCACCTTAGTAGGATGAAATGATTTATTTCTAAATACTATTAGGGAGAAATAACCCTACTAGGATTCTAAATTTTCTCTTTTTAAAGGGGCTATCTTACGATAATTGGATTACCTCTTCTACTAGAATTTGGTACTTGTATTGGACTCTAAATTCACCAGCACCTAGGGGCTCATATTCTTGCATCCTCACCAAGTCTATTTAAATAATTTGTTCATATGGGAGAAGAGAGAGAGAGAGAGATTACACATGGTACTACATGTTGCCAAAATCTCAAAGAGAAATATCTTCTTGAGTTCAAACATGCATTTAGAGGTTTCATTGCTTGTGGATGTACACCAAGGAGGAGTGTGAAGCCAAGAAGCTATGATGGATTGCATTAGAATTCAAGGAATAATCCATTTTTAATCTATCATTTCATAAAATATATTTCAATATTTCCCCTCCACTATATGTTGTTTTTCACATGTTATTTTTGGATTTCAATTTACCTAAATAAATTAAGATATAATTGTAAAATCTATAATCTCACTAATGTTAGAAAAGGAATATTTTTGGTGTGTTATGTTTATTGTGTGAAGGATAGGTTTTTAGACTAGAATCAATATCTTCACAAGTTGGAGTAGGGTCTTGCATAATCATACCAACCAAGATCACACATATCTTTCAAGATAAAAGGTATACACCCATTCCTCCTTTATGTCCTTCCTTCCATGTCAAGTAATATGAGATATTAGATCTAGCATAACATAATGGATGATCCACGCACTAATTCGTCATCGATCAAGGGTAGATTCATGGTTGAAATCACTTTTCCATAGGAGGGATTTTCCTCACATCAAAAATGGTGACTCCATTAGGGAAGGTTATTTAAATGGATTTTGTATTTATCTAAATTCACTGGTTTCTCTGCTTTATAAATTTAAATAATTTAATTTAAGTTAAATTAATTTCTTCATTGGTTTAATTTAAGTTTCTAATTATGTATGAGTTATTAAATCCACTAGATCTTATAAATTTAATTTAGGTCTAAGCAAAAACCTCAACCAACCCTTCATCACTTTGTGTATTCTAACATAAACCAATGAGTCGCTCCCTATAAGATTAGTAGCAGATATCATTGTTTGTTTCTAATGTATCAAGAGTGATAATGCCTACAGGTTCCATTTTTCATTAAAAAAAAAAAAATCTCTATGATTTAGTTTTTCATTGGTCTAGGGGTGGTTAGGGGCTTAAATATCTATATCTATAATCTCAAAAAATCCTCCTTTTCACATATCTAGTTACATCTTTTGAGATAGAGAGCCTTTGAAATGCCTCTAAGTGAATTTTGAATGTTTCTATTTGATTGTGTGTGATTGCTAAGGAGTAATAATCTAGGTAGGGTCTTATGTATTCATTGCTCCATTTTTCTATGTATGTAATGATTGGTTTTTGTTATTAGATTGGAATTAGAAGATCATAGATATATTTCAATTTTGCACCAATGATCACACTGAGAGGGTGGGGGTGAATCGGTGTGAGATAAATTTTACCATTTCACAACTTTTTTCAATGAATAATTATGTGCTAATGAATTATAATCATTTGGAGTATTTCAATAAATAAATAAAATGCATCATGAAACTAGCATCACATCAATAAGACATCAAGAGGCCATCACATCAACACGAGAAGATGCAAACTTTTACATGGAAACCCATAAGAGAGAAAACCACAAATTATTTTTCTTCTTATTCTTCAATAAATTACATAGATTTTCAAGAACTGACATGTTCAGGGTACCCACCCCCAATATATGAAATACGCTACTTGTGGTAGGCTATAACCTGATTGAGGCATGAACCCTGAAAATGTGCAAGTGAAAACTCATTGTAGGTGACAACTTGATTGAGGAACCAACCTCGATGACGAGAAACCTATGAATAACTCTAGGCTCAAACCTGATTGAGGCACCAACCTCGGCGACAAGCAAGATTTGACTTTCTTTAGGCTCAAACCTAATTGACGCACCAACCTCAATGATGAGAAAGCTATGAATTTCTCTAGGCCCCAACCTAATTGGGGCACCAACCTGTTCAAGCCCCGAAAATCGGGTTGACAACAAAGGGGATACCTGCCTGGTCCAGACCTTGGTTGGCAGCTCCTTATCCGTTTGGTATAGCGGGTCTGACTGGGGATAATGGGACAAGTTTCCCAATCTAAGGGTGTGTGTGTGTGCAGAGTTGGATGATGTTGATCTAAGGGTTCTAATCTAAGCTACTTTAATCTAATTCTATGCTATTGTAATCTAATGAAAACAACACATCTAATCTATGCTAACCCAGGATGTATTTCTTCTATTATGCGATCTAAATAGATTTCAAATAATAACTGGTAATAAAGATCATTCAACTATCATAAGAATGGAAATCAATGAAGATGAACTACTTTGCATAAAAAGTTAGGCAAAACAGTTGTGAACAGCATATCGCATAATAAGTTATTCATATATCAAACATAAATAAATAGCTCCACCGTACAAAAGTGCCAAATGGTAACTCAAACATTCATGCAATAACATATAAACAACTAAAAACTATATATCACTTTAAGAATATAAGCAGAAATGGCCAAGAGATAAAAGTACCATTTATGACTGATCTTACTCATAAGCTTCAAGCAACAATGATTTATCTCTACTTGTTCTAATATCTACCAAGAGTACAGAAGTCCAACATCAGTAGCAGATATCAAATGCAAACATTAATAAACCTTGGTCCATTCATTCATCGAAACCTCCTCTGAGGGTGCAGAAGTGCATGTTCTGAGGACAAGTTTTTGACAAATTTCTGGACCCTTCTCTAAATGTATGAGAAGGGTTTAAATACTACTTTCTAATTCTAATAATAGTTTATTTACAAAATTTAGGATGCGGTTTTCAAATGACCGTCCTTTTTCTAATCTAATTTTTAAGAAAAAACAACATTCTAAATTAAGCTACTTCTGAATCTGGTCTTTAAAGCTGCATGCATTCATCATTGGTTTAAGGAGAGTCGGCTGGCTGACTTCTGCTTTGAGCTGGGCTGAGAAAACGGAATCTATGAGAGCTGGCACCACTTTTTCGGCCGCATTTATGATACATTTCACAGTCATCCACTGACTATGCGGCTTCACCAAGTATGCCCAGTAACACTCCCAATTTAACCTGTTTAGTGCTTGGACCGCTTTTCCCTTTTCTTGCGCTACCTGTGCATTGCTCACAGATGTTTTTGGGGCTTGTCCTTCAAGATTGATCAGTTCGTTGAAGGTTTCCCACTCCTTATCTAATTTTTTTGTGACGGGTGGTGCTTCAAAGACGAGAGGGGGGAGATCTCTTGGCAGAGAGGTGATAACTTGCTGTTGTGGAAATTCCATCGACTAAGCGGTGTCTTTAGCTGAATCTTCGCTCATATCTTGGTTGTTTTTGGATCTTTTAGAATGCTCAGGCATCTCTTCTCTAGTCTTAGATTTAGATTTGGAAGTGCTTGAATTCCCACTGAGGCTAACGCTTGGAGTCGGTTCTCTTGCAGGTAGTAGTAGCTTTTCTAGAGGAACACTGGCTAGTCTTCTTTCCCTGTATACCATGAATCTTTGGAGGTCATCTGGAGATAATCGTGATTGGGCTTCCCGCAAAATTTATTGAAGTGAGCTTTTACTCTAAAATATATCATCAAATAAATCCTTTTTTCCTACGAACACTTTTATCTTGACTGTCGTTGTGAAATACTGGGCAACCTCATTTGGGTCAAATGGTCTTGCCGAGAATTTAAATAATTGTAGACACGTCATATTCTGTACTTCGGTGAATGCGTGACCTACATCGAACAACGAAAAGGCCCCACAAGCTACAGGAAACTGTGGCCATATGGCCTTCTTGTTGTATTTTAAGTCTTTAGTTAGGACGCCTTCTGAACAGGTTTGATATGCAATTTCTCGAGCCAGAAGTTTGTCAGGGATATACTAAGGTAGGACATGAGGAGGGACAGTGCTTCCAAATACTCTAATATAGGTGAACCATTCTTCCCCGAACCATCTTGCGATGGGGATGATATCTATATGTGCCTCAGGTGAGCATCTCGGGGGGTCTTTATCATACATCATTCTATACATGGGTAAGATAAGCCCATGACAAATCTGGTAGAAATGTGGAATGAACTGAGAATCCCATAATATCTTATGATAAACATGAATGGGTAATGGGTCCTGAGTTCTCCATTTCCAACCCATAGTGGGAAATTTAGACACATAAAAAATAGAATCCATAACATATGCAAATAGGTAAAAAGGAGGATAGATCCTTTGAGACATGGATCTTTTAGACCAGTAATTGATAATAGCCGTGAACAGGTTATCAGAAAAGATCTTGGCCCAATCTATAATAACGGCATTTGTGGCAACATCTATTAGTGGTAACCATTCAGACGAAAACTTATTGATATCTGGCATCCCAAATAATCTACAAAGCATGGCCGCAGCAAAACAATATGGAGAGGTGAGGGAACCAGTGTTGTACATACCATTTTTGTCTTTTTTGAGTGTTTCATCTTTTCTGGACCAATCTTTGGTGGTCTCTGATAGGTTTGGGTTCTCCGCCACAAATTCTTTAATGAATTGTGCATTGTAAGTCACCTGTGGTTCAGGAAGATGATACATGCGCTTTAAATCTTGTGCAGTGAATGACCTGATGAGCCCATGTCCCTGAATCTTGAACTCTCTGTTGTTCATTTTTGCGTTGTCAAGTATCCACTTGATCATATCCGTATATGGGAGAATTTTGGGCCTTGCTGCTATCCGATGAAGGAATGAGCATGCTAGTTCTTCTAAGGATGCTTCGGAAGAGCCCTGTGAGTCTGTGACAGCGGTAACCTTCATTATTCTTGGGTTTTCTTCCTCAAGCAGTCTATACATGCTTTCCCACGTTGATATCCCTGCGTCTCTGCTACAAGTTGTGTTTGTATATAAAGGTGCCATTTCTTTCACCTCAGAGCCCTGAGCTTTATTTTTCTTTCCCATTTCTTCCTGCGTATGGCTTGGTATCGTCCTTCGTTCTCCGTTCCTACAGCTTACAAGTGAAATGGAAATGACTGATCAAGAAAGGTGATGGGAGAGCCTTAAATGCAGCAGATATATCAAATATGCCACCTTACGTGAAGTAATTCTTTCCAAAAGCACGCATCTACATTAATAGATGACAACTAATTCATTTATTATCATTAAAAGCGCATGATCTTGAGTCAGATTATGGTAAGTGGCTTTTCTTGAATAGCGTGCCCGAAATATTCGTGATGGAGTGATTTTGCGATTTGGTTCGCAATCATCGCAGATCGCGAAATCACATTATTGCACTATCGCGCTCTCGCACTGACTCACAAATATAACATCGCAGAGCTGATTTGGCTTAATATCGCAACCATCGCTTTATCGCGATATCGCAACATCGCAGATCGCAGAAGTTTTATGCTTGCCATATTTTGTTAGCCCATTTCCTGCGATATGCGATCTTGCGATCGGTGTTATCGCAAATCGGAAAATCTTGAAGTTTTTCTTATTAGCATTACTTTATTGCGATACGATATATTGCTTAGTACGAGAATCTTGCACATACCAGGATTATACCCAAATGGAGGTGTTTTTCTATTGTTTTACGATGCAGATTTTTAAATAATTTTTCCTTATCATAAACTTAGGTTTTAAAGTATTCAAAAGATCTTCCTAAGCTTACGATGGTAAGCTTATTTTGAAGAAAGGGAACTCTTGCTTTTCCTAAATTTTAACTAAGGGTCCCCATTCATTTAGTATTTTGGACAACACTTAAATGAAAAAGGGGGGTTGTTGATGGCCACAACAATTGGCGATTCACTTGGGAGAACCAGTTATCTCTGATTTTCTATTGAACCTTTCAAATTTCCAAAACAAATTCTTTTTAGAAAATTAAACTTTATTATAAAAAGATAAAGTGCATTATACTCCAAACTGTCAATGACATTTTGTTCCAACCTCTTTCTATTTTAATTATTTGCTTCCTCAGCTTGTCCTTTCATTTACATCAGCCATTACTTGGTCTTGTAAAGATAAAATAAGGTCTTCCCTATGTACCAGTTTTTTAAATATGCTCATTTGTTGTAGGTAGAGCCTCTGCTGCCAGTAGGCGTTCATAGCCTCGACAGGGTTACCTATTACCCAGTAATGATCCTTTATCCTACTTAAGGTGATCTACAACTTTCAAAGAAAAACCCATATTGACACTTTTTCCTTTTTTATTCTTAAAGAACAATGTCTTGGTTTGGTAGCCAAATTATGACATAGTCATTCACTTGATTTACACTTTTGTTGAACAAGATGGCTCGTGATGAGACCCCTTGTCTTTTGATCTCAACAATCTTAAGTCGTTGCCCTGTTTTGGTGGATAGTAATGGCAAAGACAGCAAGTTATAATATCTGTGATCATGATAAGCCGGCTCGTGATGAGACCTCTTATTCTTCAAGATATAGTGTATCCTTGGGTTGTTTCTCTAAATGCTGCAATTTTCTTTAGCAGGGAGGAAGTCATTTTTTCCTTAAGAAAGCTCTGGACGACAATAATAGAGTTTTTTGGAAATGTCTGTTCTACAGGGAACCCTCATTTTGTTATTGATACCTTTCATTGTACTGATATAAAACAATTTCTTCACTAAGATTGCTTTCGTCAAATTTCTTGAAGTTGAAACTAGTATCATATCTGGGTTAAAGTTTTTAACTGTATCTATTAATAATAAAGATCAAGTTTCCAAAAGATTTGCTATTTATACAAGCAGAAGTTCAAAATCTGATAGAGAAATGGTGTCTTTAGTAAATGTCAAATGCGGTTAACCACAACAAATTTTATTAGGGAAAACAAAATTTAAAGAAATGAGAGGTAACTATTCCCTTGGATTATGTACATGATAGGGATAATTTCTTCTCTTATTTTTCCTACCAACATTTAAAATTTAAGTTATCTACCTAATAACCTAGCTAAACTACCCCTACTTCTATTCTAGCTATACACAGAAAAATTAACTAGGTAAAATGATATTTCAAGTGAAACCATCTTTTCATTTTTATTCCTACACGTGTGTACCTTTTAAACATCAGTGTTAAGAATAAAACTTTTCTTGGACTGTGAACATTGAATGTAGAATTATAAAGTGTAACTTCAGTCGGAATTCTGCCTGAAATTTCTTTCTTATGAAATCTTCTTTCCAATTGGATACCTATTGGATCATAAAACTCAGGATGAATTTCTGTTATGGATTGGTGATCGTGTAATAGGAAAGATGACAAGCCAGGTTGCGAATATGATTTTTTAGTTTTAATGGCCTGTAATCTACTATGCATTAAAGTCAAGCTTTTAGCAATTTCTCGTAAAAGGAAAGTTTCCACATATAAATCACTAAATAAATCAATGAAGAATAGATGGAAATTTCTCGAAAGAGATTTATCAATCAACGTGAATTGCTGGCAAGTTTCCAAAAATACTTTCTTTCGTTGATGATGTTTTGGATGACATAGAAGTTTTTTCAGAAAGGCTGATATTGATTGATCTTGGAATTGAAAAAGTTTTGTATTTCCTTGACACAATTTAGTTTTCCAAAATGGTAATACATCTTTGGGATGTTCTTTGATAAGGTGCTCAATATACCATAGTAATCTATCAAAAGTCTAAAAATTTAAAATACAATCCGATTTTATACAAAATGAGTGCAAGCGAAAAAGAATGCAATGATTATCTGTACAACTAATGTTACAGCACAACTGGGATTGACTTGAAATATCTTCTTTTTCACAAGAACTGGCCAGAATTATGGGATCCGAGTAATTTCGAATTACGTCTTGTGAATCAGAAAACAAGTTATGATTGGGAACAGGCATGGGGGTTTGCTCATGATATGAATCGTAGATCGGGGTATTGTTTTGGATAGTAAAATCATGCAAATGATCCATCATGGAATGAGGATCAACTGATATGATTCTTGAATTAGAATATGTCTCATTATCTGAGCTCTATTGAGTTACTTGAGAAATATCAACATCATCATCATCAAAGTAGCTATCATAAATGATTTTACGGGTTTCTCTAGATTTTTCTTTTTCATCCAATATTTTCAGAAAAGGAAGGTCAAGTCGTTCTTGTTTGTAAATGACCAAAGGATGTTCTATAGCTGCCTCTTTATCTTGAAAACCTAATGGTGATTAATTTGAATAATCCTCTGTACTTTTTGAGATATCATTAATATTGAGGGGGGAAAATTATTATCACTAAATACATCAGGATAAAGAGAAAAATGTGATTCTGAAACAATGCATTTGAAAACATCATCGTGAAAAAATTCTTGTTCATCACATTCATTGTAGACATCGGGCTTTAGATCATACCTTTGCGTGTTTGTATTTTCCGAAAGAGAATTAATTTGTTGTTCTAACCTTGGCATCTGCATTTGTTGACTTGTGATGATATTATCTAACCTTGTCTCCAAGTTGCTTTCTGGTTCCAAGGCAGGCTTTCTTTCAACGTTCTTGCTTTTGTCTTCTTGCATTAGAGCAGGCATGTTTCCTAAGCTTTGGGAAGTTTCTTCATCATGAGTGATTCGCACATTCAAATTGGAATTTTCATTCCTATTAGAAGAAAATAAAACAAGACTTGGACTAATTTCTGATGGATCGGACATAGGAGGCAGGGAATGCTCAGTCAGATCTGAAGATTCTTCATTCATGAGTTCATTTTCAAGATCATATTTTAGACAATCAAGATGAAATCACATATTAAAATCCCTAATAGATTCATCTTCTTTTCGTAGATACTCAATTTCATCATATACCTGATCATAATCATAGCAATCAAATTTACAAATGAAAGCCTTGATAAATTGATCCCAGCTGTGAATTGAGGCAACTGGGAGGGTTCTACACCATTTTCTAGCTTCCGCCGTGAATGTGAGAGTAAAAATTCTGCATAAAATGCCTTCATCAATTCTTTGAACATTTGAACTTGAAACATTTTGAATAAATTGAAGGGCATGATTAAAAGCAGAAGAATTATTCTTACCATTGAATTTTACCTGAGACAAGAGTCTTACCACTTCAGGTGGAGTGTTGGAAGAGGCACGAACATGGATACAACTCCAAATGGGAAGTTTGTGAGCAGCCATCCTAATTCAAATGTTACGATTCCAAACCATTCCAACACACACTATGCTCAGGCCCTCCTTCTAGTGCCAAATATGTTGAAGCCCCGAAAATCGGGTCGACAACAAGGGGGATACCCACCTGGTCCGGACCTTGGTTGGCATCTCCTTATCCGTTTGGTATAGCGGGTCCGACTGGGGATAATGGGACCTGTTTCCCAATCTAAGGGTGTGTGTGTGTGCAGAGTTGGATGATGCTGATCTAAGGGTTCTAATCTAAGCTACTTTAATCTAATTCTATGCTATTGTAATCTAATGAAAACAGCACATCTAATCTATGCTAACCCGGGATGTATTTCTTCTATTATGCGATCTAAATAGATTTCAAATAATAGCTGGTAATAAAGATCATTCAGCTATCATAAGAATGGAAATCAATGAAGATGAACTACTTTGCATAAAAAGTTAGGCAAAACAGTTCTGAACAGCATATCGCATAACAAGTTATTCATATATCAAACATAAATAAATAGCTCCACCATACAAAAGTGCCAAATGATAACTCAAACATTCATGCAATAACATATAAACAACTAAAAACTGTATATCACTTTAAGAATATAAGCAGAAATGGCCAAGAGATAAAATTACCATTTATGACTGATCCTACTCATAAGCTTCAAGCAACAATGATTTATCTCTACTTATTCTAATATCTACCAAGAGTACAGAAGTGCAACATCAGTAGCAGATATCAAACACAAACATTAATAAACCTTGATCCATTCATTCATCAAAACCTCCTCTGAGGGTGCAGAAGTGCATGTTTTGAGGACAAGTTTTTGACAAATTTCTGGACCCTTCTCTAAATGCATGAGAAGGGTTTAAATACTACTTCCTAATTCTAATAATAGTTTATTTACAAAATTTAGGATGCGGTTTTCAAATGACCGTCCTTTTTCTAATCTAATTTTTAAGAAAAAACAACATTCTAAATTAAGCTACTTCTGAATCTGGTCTTTAAAGTTGCATGTATTCATCATTGGTTTAAGGAGAGTCGGCTGGCTGACTTCTGCTTTGAGCTGGGCTGAGAAAACGGAATCTATGAGAGCTAGCACCACTTTTTCGGCCGCATTTATGATACATTTCACAGTCATCCACTGACTATGCGGCTTCACCAAGTATGCCCAGTAACACTCCCAATTTAACCTGTTTAGTGCTTGGATCGCTTTTCCCTTTTCTTGCACTACCTGTGCATTTCTCATAGATGTTTTTGGGGCTTGTCCTTCAAGATTGATCAGTTCGTTGAAGGTTTCCCACTCCTTATCTAATTCTGTTGTGACGGGTGGTGCTTCAATGACGAGAGGGGGGAGATCTCTTGGCGGGGAGGCGATAACCTGCTGTTGTGGAAATTCCATCGACTGAGCGGTGTCTTTAGCTGACTCTTCGCTCCTATCTTGGTTGTTTTTGGATCTTTTAGAATGCTCAGGAATCTCTTGTCTAGTCTTAGATTTAGATCTGGAAATTCTTGAATTCCCACTGAGGCTAATGCTTGGACTTGGTTCTCTACCAGGTAGTAGCAGCTTTTCTAGAGGAACACTGGCTAGTCTTCTTTCCCTGTATACCATGAATCTTTGGAGGTCATCTGGAGACAATCGTGATTGGGCTTCCCGCAAAATTTCTTGAAGTGAGCTTTTACTCTGAAATATATCATCAAATAAATCCTTTTTTCCAACGAACACTTTTATCTTGACTGTCGTTGTGAAATCCTGGGCAACCTCATTTGGGTCAAATGGTCTTGCCGAGAATTTAAATAATTGTAGACACGTCATATTCTGTACTTCGGTGAATGCGTGACCTACATCGAACAATGAAAAGGCCCCACAAGCTACAGGAAACTGTGGCCATATGGCCTTCTTTTTGTCTTTTAGGTCTTTAGTTAGGCCGCCTTCTGAACAGGTTTGATATGCAATTTCTCGAGCCAGAAGTTTGTCAGGGATATACAAAGGTAGGACATGAGGAGGGACGGTGCTTCCAAATACTCTAATATAGGTGAACCATTCTTCCCCGAACCATCTTGCGATGGGGATGATATCTATCTGTGCCTCAGGTGAGCATCTCGGGGGGTCTTTATCATACATCATTCTATACATGGGTAAGATAAGCCCGTGAAAAATCTGGTAGAAATGTGGAATGAACTGAGAATCCCATAATATCTTATGATAAACATGAATGGGTAATGGGTCCTGAGTTGTCCATTTCCAAACCATAGCGGGAAATTTAGACACATAACAAATAGAATCCATAACATATGCGGATAGGTAAAAAGGAGGATAGATCCTTTGAGACATGGATCTTTTAGACCGGTAATTGATAATAGCCGTGAATAGGTTATCAGAAAAGATCTTGGCCCAATCTATAATAATGGCATTTGTGGCAGCATCTATTAATGGTAACCATTCAGACGAAAACTTATTGATATTTGGCATCCCAAATAATCTACAAAGCATGGCCGCAGCAAAACAATACAGAGAGGTGAGGGAACCAGTGCTGTACATATCGTTTTTGTCTTTTTTGAGTGGTTCATCTTTTCTGGACCAATCTTTGGTGCTCTCTGATAAGTTTGGGTTCTCCGCCACAAATTTGTTAATGAATTGTGCATTGTAAGTTGCCTGTGGTTCAGGAAGATGATACATGAGCTTTAAATCTTGTGCAGCGAATGACCCGATGAGCCCATGTCCCTGAATCTTGAATTGTCTGTTGTTCATTTCTGCGTTGTCAAGTATCCACTTGATCATATCCGTATATGGGAGAATTTTGGGCCTTGCTACTATCCGATGAAGGAATGAACATGCTAGTTCTTCTAAGGATGCTTCGGAAGAGCCCTGTGAGTCTGCGACAACGGTAACCTTCATTATTCTTGGGTTTTCTTCCTCAAGCAGTCTGTACATGCTTTCCCACGTCGATATCCTTGCGTCTCTGCTACAAGTTGTGTCTGTATATAAAGGTGCCATTTCTTTCACCTCAGAGCCCTGAGCTTTATTTATCTTTCGCATTTCTTCCTGCGTATGGCTTGGTATCGTCCTTCGTTCTCCGTTCCTGCAGCTCACAAGTGAAATGGAAATTACTGATCAAGAAAGGTGATGGGAGAGCCTTAAATGCAGCAGATATATCAAATATGCCACCTTACGTGAAGTAATTCTTTGCAAAAGCATGCGTCTACATTAATAGATGACAACTAATTCATTTATTATCATTAAATGCGCATGATCTTGAGTCAGATTATGGTAAGTAGCTTTTCTTGAATAGCATGCCCAAAAGATTCGTGATGGAGTGATTTTGCGATTTGGTTCGCAATCGTCGCAGATTGCGAAATCGCATTATTGCACTATCGCACTCTCGCACTGACTCACAAATATAACATCGCAGAGCTAATTTGGCTTAATATCGCAACCATCGCTTTATTGCGATATCGCAACATCGCAGATCGCAGAAGTTTTATGATTTCCATATTTTGTTAGCCCATTTCCTGTGATATGCGATCTTGCGATCGGTGTTATCGCAAATCGGAAAATCTTGAAGTTTTTCTTATTAGCATTACTTTATTGCGATGCGATATATTGCTTAGTACGAGAATCTTGCACATACCAGGATTATACCCAAATGCAGGTGTTTTTCTATCGTTTTACGATGCGGCTTTTTAAATAATTTTTCCTTATCATAAACTTAGGTTTTAAAGTATTCAAAAGATCTTCCTAAGCTTACGATGGTAACCTTATTTTGAAGAAAGGGAACTCTTGCTTTTCCTAAATTTTAACTAAGGGTCCCGATTCATTTAGTATTTTGGACAACACTTAAATGAAAAAGGGGGGTTGTTGCTGGCCACAACACAACCTTGATGATGAGCAAGATCTAACGTTCTCTAGGCTTCAACCTAATTGAGGCACCAACCTTAGTGGAGGGAACTGACCTCCTTCTTCAGCCTCTTGTGGATCTTGTTGGTACCAAATCATGGCACCTTAAAATTTCCTCTAGGGACTTTTCTGAGGTTGAAGAAGACACTTCCAAACTTGATTTGTAGAAAGAAAGGCTTAAAAGGATTGAAGGAAAAATAAAATTTTGTTAAAAGGAAAAAGTCCCTCATGTGTTGGCCAATGATGGATGAGCATTGGCACAATGTCTTGGCGAGCTGACACACAACACCACAAGTGCCAGCGGCACTAGTTCTCGAGGAAATGCATACCACCAGATCTGATGGAAGACACACCTGGCCATTCAATAGCCCAAGGTGCTTTGTATTGTGAAGCTACACATATGTTAACTGGGCAGAGGGGTGTAGACGGGGACATGCGGCATCCCCTCACGACCTTCACACCATTCACCGTTTCTCAACAACAAGTCATGGAGGGGCGTGAAGGTTTCCATGTGACTCTCCATGCCACCTTCCACTTTCCATGTCTTCCCACATAACCACACCTGCCATTTCCATATGCCATGCATGCACCCACACATCAGCTTGCCACATGGAATGGCCCACATCCTATTGACATCATCATGATGTCACCCAAAATTTCACCCAATCCAACTAGCCATGTTTAAAGGGATTTTGTTTTTATAAAAGGGTAAATGGGCTCGTTTCTTTATCATTTTCTATATGTCACCCTCCCGCTCAGCTCGCGTGCATCAATGGAACTCATTTTCTTAATTTTATGTCTTCTAAGACCAAACTAACAAATCTTGACTTCCATTTCACCCCTACTCATGAATTCAACGTATTGAAAATTTTTCTCACTGAATTCACACCACTTTGAGCCAAATCTAATTCTTAGTCGCACCCTCACAGATAAAACACATGCCTTGTAAAGGAATTTGCTCATCTTGGAAAATAAATCCCCTAAATTGGTAAAATTATCCTTACAAGTGCATTCATGAGCTAAATTCTCACTAAGATTTTCCTAATTTGGCTCAAGAAAACCCAAATTCGACCTTCTCATGTGCATCAGCTAGTTTCATTATGCATAACTTTTAAAATTCAAAATATTATGCCTCCAACCTTTGTCCAATCTCCTTCTACCACGTGGCACATCCTCATTGGCCTTCATAGTCCTTGAGAATATTCCCTTTCTCCCTATTATCCTACTTCACTTATCTAAATTTTCCCATCATGTTTACCTATTCCAATGGCTTCCTCATTTTCTAAGAGTTCCACTGATGTCTAGATGAAAGGAAAACCTAAAGAGTTATATATTTATGACAAAGATGTATATGTTCGAGATCTTATGATAACCACCCATGACACGAAGAGAAATATTCAATTGTTTAGAGTACCAGTGAAGTAACATGATACCATAATAATATGCATGCATTGAATTTTGTCTTCGTTGTCCTCCCCCAAGTGTTCCACTTCCTAGAAATGGTGACTTGGTGTCCAAGAAAGTACCTTCGAGAAAATAGTGTTTTTGTCTCATCTGAGGAAGGCATGAAAATAATATGAGTAACAATAGATGCCATTGTAGACATGTTGTCATTTCCTCACAAGTTGAGATCACAAAGGATAAATAAGGAAGAAATTGAAGAGAAATTGGTTAGCCTTGAACCGGAGTCTAGCAGCAAATGGTTGCCATTTTTTTCAAAGGAGTGGTCCCTCCTTCTTGTCACCGTCCTTACCACATCATATCTTTTGATTCCATTTCAATTTTTTCTTTCTCCATGATTTCCCAGGTTCTGGGTCTTGATATTGATGTCTATATAATCTAAAAAAATTCTAGGTTTCTTGGTATCCTTGTGTCATCCAACCACGAAGGCCCACACCAAATTTGATTTCCGACAATTTTTGTTACATCAAATCCACTCCCAGATGATATATTTTGGAGAAGGAAAGTCCTTATACAATATAGCCTATCTATTCCACTTATCCATCCACCAACAATACTCTCACCTAGAGCTCCTGAAACCTAGAATGGTAGATGAGCACAATACCTTGATACCAGTTTATGAGTGGTTACTAGTAGTCCAAAAGCTAGAGAAAAACCAGGGCTTATTCTATTATATTTCATATTTCATGCCAGTTTTGTATACTCTTTTGCACAGTTAGCCAATGCCTATATTCCATCCTTTCCTTAGCGAAAATTTGCAGTTTACCCCATATACTAGAGTTGGTGATTGGTACCTTTTCAAGGCCTACACAATCATCAAAATTTATGGGCTTGAATATCAAATGTACTAGCTTCCAACATTCTCAAGTCTTGAAGTACATCAGGAAAAGATTTTCCAGTAACAATGTGCACTTTACTTCAAGGAAATCAGCAGTCACTTTCCACTTTCCTCACAAGGTGGGACCGTTATGTATTAATTCAAGGAATGCATTGGAACTCGTGGAAAAATATTGGAAGGATTCGATTTCCCACAAGTTGGAGCCTGGAAGTACGATCCACATAATATTACTCATGAATTGATAAAATATAAGGATCAAGAAAACTACAAACGTGATTAGAATCCCATAATAGAAGATTGTGCTAACAAATCTACTTGGAAAGAAGTGAGGGCTATCATGCATCTAGCTTACTCATATTTTTCTCACCTCTCCAGAAAGAAATGAGGCACTTCATAACCTATGAAGGTTGATGAAGGAGAGGAGACCATCTTCAAGAAATCCAAGATAGATAAAGAAATAGGGGATGATGATGATTAATATGGTCATAACACAAAGTCACAAGCTCTGGTACTATACAATAGTCAGCTGGAAACTCTATCAAAACAGGGATTTCCCATGGAGACCTTGACCTATGCCATGTTAAAATCAGTGGAAACGAAGTTAGGAGAGGTGTCCAAGCATGAATATGTTTCAATAATAGAACAATTATAGGAGATAGCCAAGCAAGAACCAAGCATAGGAAGAGAGACACTAGAATAGTGGAGAATCTACCACTTCCTCCAATGCAACTTAAGCGTGCATTGGGTTATGATAAAGGAATTTTCAAGCTGGCAATGTTGTAATCGAACATGGAGGCAATGAGTTTCATGTCAGACTACCAAGTGCATCAATTTTCCTTGCATGCGGATAATATTCCGTATACTGATCTTATGGATTTGAACATGCAAGTGACCCACATGGTGCATAAACAAATGCATCGAACAATTTCTACAACCCTAAAGCTACAAGATCATTATAAAAAGGCCAATAATCAATTGAAATATGAGAAGATGGTTTGCAGGACTAGGAAGATAAATATTAAATCCCTCGAGGACAAAATCACACATATAGCCACATTCCCTAGGGATTTTAAGCAATATAAGGATATATTGGAGGAGAAAGACCAAGAGATAACCTCAATGAAGAAACAACTCAAGATTCCATATGCACAGCCTATGTAGCTAGTTGGGTTTGAAACAATGGAAAATGAGAGCGAAGATATGAAGGTTAAGATACATGAGGCACTCACAAAGAACAAAGAATACAAGGACTGAATTGTGCTACTAGAGGCACAGATCTAAGAAATGAAAGAGAAGACAATTGAGACTTTGTAGTCTGAACAGACCCCAGATGTCCTAATCGAGTAGGTAGAATCTCTCACAGTGTTAGAAGATGAAAATAATATACATGCTCTACTCTCAAGTCAAGAGCATGAACTGGAAGTGAAGGAAGAAGAGCTTGAGATCACCAACATATAAATGTACTAGACATAGGAAAGTGGGCAGAAATATGATGTTGAAGTAGAGGAATTGAGGATAGATAATCCAAGAAAAATTCACTTTCAAGACTACTAAAAGAGTTATCTAGGATAAGATTATGAAATCAATGGAGAAATATTGGGTCACCTAGAGTTCGTCTAAGAGAAGATAAGAGTTTTCAAAATAGCCCACAAGGAAATGAATGCAATCAAGAACATTATTGGGGACTTCCTCTTCAAGGTAGGAGTGATCATAAATTTCCTTAACCATATGCCTAAGGAAGAGGTAGTCAAGGAAAATATTGATAGATAAAAGTGGGTTTCAAGAGCCAACCATGATGGCATTATGGATCAGTTGATTATTCAGCATTGATGTCAACCTCATAGAATTTATGTGTTGATTGGTTGGCGTTGATGTCAACCACGCAGCATGAGCTTCAATTAGCACGTGTTGAAGAGGTTTGTTAATGCATGTGATTGATTGGTACATGTGCTTGGCTTTGTGATTTGTTGCAAGTGCTAGTGATATGGTACTTGGATTGTGTGTGGATGCTTTAGTAGGTTGTGGAGATGCTACAACTAGTTGACTATGGTTGGATACTGTCAAGTCATGTTTTTTGGGATGTCTTATGACAAATGAGTGTGTGGATGGTTTTTGGACAGTGTGACCAGTTTTAAGGCTTCTATGAAGGTTGTGTAAGTTTTGTAGAAGTTATGGAGTCGCTTGATGGCTCAGGTCTTAGTGCAGTTATTGGTTGGAATTCAAGTCAACCTATTTTGACTTGTGATGATGTTAGTGATGTGGAATTGGTTTTCTAAAGTGTTATAGAGGCTACAATGGATTTTACAGGTCCACCCGATGATTATCAAGCAATGGAAGAAGGTTTGGTAGGTTATGAGCAAAAGTAGTTTGAGTTTTCATAGTTGCATGGATGTAGGCCTATGCGTGCGATTGGAGGCCCTTGGTTGTTGGGAGAAAGGCTTGTGAATGTGGTTGGGAGCCTTCCATCCAAGATTTGACAGTTCTGTGCATGGGATCGAGACTCTTCATGGATTTATCTCTAGATTCCTCATGCATCTTGGGTGAATTGAGTGTTTTCCAGTGAGACTTGTTCGAGACTTTTGTGAAAAAGGTGAAGGAAGGTTGGCTAACTTCTAGAAGATGGTTAAAAGGAGTAATATCTCTTTTTAAGTGAAGTTAGTGGCTATATTAAGTCAAGGGGCAATGATTTGGATCAATTCTAGCATATGAATGCAACTCCATTATAGAATTGTAATTATTGATTTAAGCGCTACAAAAGATTACAAATAGGAGGAGATAATGAGGATATTGGTTGGTTCTTTTAAGTAGGTAAAGTTATGGTTAAGTAAGGAAAGTATGTGTGAGAGAAGAGTAGTGTGTGCAGGTTGTGTAGGGAATTTTGTAGAAAATATACAGCAGTTCACAATAATAGTAGATTGAAGAAAAAGCATGTCTCAGCCAAGATTTTATGCAACAATGAGGAGATGGAGTAAGGAATGATAGTATATTGTTTCTTATATGATTTATCTCAGTATTTTCATCAAATTATCATTTTTTTATGCAACATTTTTTTATTGATGGGGTTTTGTAGTGAATGGGTGTGATTTACAAATTGTTATCAGTTCGAATGTTTTGTTTATTTTGAACTAACAATGAAAGAAGTTGTTGTGTTGTTCTAGTGGAGAAGTTTGGATTGTCTCCAGTATGAAATATTATGAAATTAGGGCCAGATAAAATAATGGAGTGGGGGCTTTGGAAAATAAATAAAGAGAACAAATTTCTTCATAGTCCAATGGGTGTTGAGTGAGGCTCTTTGGTCGTGGTGGCTTCTAGTGGATGGGAATCTGTAGAGTCATGAGATGAGGATCAGAGTTCCTTACGAATAGTAGCCATTTGTATATTCTATGTATTGTAACTACTTGATGAATAATAAAATTATTTGAGCAGAGCATCAACAAGAAGGGTGGTTTTTTACCCAGAGGGGTTTTCCACTAGAAATATCGTGTGTCCTCTGGTGCATGTTTATTTGGTTGTTTCTATGTTTCTCATGTGATTTGTTGTATGATATGATATACTGATGGGTCAATGTATGTTGTGATTCAGTAATCGAAAAAAAATAATTAAAGTTAATAAACTCTGTCACTATTGATTCATCCCCCCCTTTGTAGTGAGCACATTTCTAACAAATCAGATGAAGAAGAAGCAAAAATTGGTAACACTGGTAGAAAATAAAGAAGAGGAATTATCAAATGTAGTTTAAGGTTTTAAGAAGAAATATGAAAAGTTATTCAAGAAAAATTTCTCATCGATATTTGATGTCAATGGAGATGTATACTCTAAATAATTACTCATGAAGATCCTTAATGATATTAAGGGTGATCAAATGGGCTTCGATGAGGAGGATTGTCTGCTACAGGGAAAGGACATTGTGAATTTGTACGAAGATCATTTTTAGGTCTTGTTCATGTTGAAGAACATCTTCAAAGAGTTGGGCAAAGTGGATTATGAAAAAATATTGGCATTGGTAGGTACAATTTTGGATGCACAATCATGCCACATCCATTTAGGAAAATAATGGAATGCCATGATGGATTTGTACAAATTGGCCATCCAGAGAGGATATACACTAGTTTTATTAGTGTCATCGACAAAAGTGGGCTCGAGTTCTAGGTCTATACAACTACAACAGGCACGACCTCCACCATCAACACAACCAATTTTGGTACCGTCAGTAGCCCAACCAAGGTATTACCCAGTCCAGCCAACACCTAGGAAAGAGAGAGAAAGACAATCCACTACAACCAAATCAAGGGGACCAACCATACAACTGGCAAATGTTTTCTAGAAACTTCTAGAGGATCTTTGTTGCAAGACAATTGTCATTTTTGTAAAAAAAATAGTGGTTTATGAATACCACTAGTGGTTTAGGGATAGGGTATTGAGTCTTAAATTCCTATATATATGCCTCATTTTGATGTAATTAGAGGGAGAAATGTTTTGGTGTAGAGGAAACTCTGTCAATTTTATTTTCATAATTTGTTAGGACTTTTGAAGTTGTTTAAGGATAAATTTTGAAATGAGGTTTGGGATGTCAGTTCTTATTTCTCATGTAATTGTAATAACCCATATTCGTACTTTGAGTTTTGCATCATATTAATATGAATTCAAGCATTTTTCATGGAAAATTATCTTGTAATTTATTTTTTATGAAGCTAAAATGGGATTGTTAATTAAAGTAAATTATGAATCAGTATGGTTGTTTGCTTCAATTTCTCAAAAATTTATCAAGATTGTTGAAGAGTATCTTGGCTATTTTAATGAGTTTCACAGGGTTTTAAATGAAATTGTAGAATTTAAAATACTATGTTGTCTTGTGGCAGAATTCTTAATTACTCAACTACCCATCTGATTTTAACATGTTCAAATAAATTCTTAATTCCTCATTTCAGTATGTTAAGATTTTTCCTTCGTTTTCCCTCTTCTTCAAGCCCTTTTTATTTCTTTAATTCAAATGTAAAACTCATGAATTCTCTAACTAAAAACAAGTGGAAATCCTATCCAAAAAACTTATTTTGAATGGCTAAAATTTTCCTTTACCCATATTCTCAAAAGAAATTTAAGCATTAAAACAACAATTGAAATTTGTTTTGAAGGGAATTTTCTCATTGTAATTTGTACTTTCTTTAATAAAACTCATGGTGAATATTAGAATGTGTGAGACACTTAGATTTTAGAAATTTACAACAAATATCAATTAGAATATGAGAAATTTCTGCTACATTACTATACGAACAAAGATATATTAGCATAGATAAAGAATTTGATTTAAATGGTTGAAAATGGTTATTCATGTTTCTTTATTTTCTTTTGAAAATTTTATGGATAAAGTAGAGTACATGAGACCTAAATATGGAATAAATACACAAAATACAAACATAATTTAAGCTATAATTCAAACAACCATTTAATAGATTGCCATTCAAAAAAAAAAACTTATTTAATTTGTTGTAGTTTATTCATTAGTTTTATTTTTCTTGTTGGATCTTGAAACAAATCACGAACACACATGAATATTCAAAACTAAAGAATGTAGTGATATCCTTAGAAAGGCTTAACTAAAATGGATGATTTCATACACAAAATATCAGTAGAAAATTAGAGTCGATAACAACAAATTAGATCGAACTTAGATGTTCCTAGGCTCTCCATTATAGCACAACATAGTGTGACTCTGGGGCCCCTATATCTCATGGAACTGTTTCTGGGGAACAATCTGAATTTATTCCCTTGGAGAAATGACATTTATCATATTTTGTTGCTAGAAAATATCTTTATTTATTCAATGTGCATTCCACCTGGTGACTTCACTATTCATAATTTTCATTTTTCATAAACCCATTATTGTCACCTACTCACCACCATTTTAAAATGACAATAGTTTGAGAACTTAGTTAGCTCATTGTACATATTCAATATTGGTCGTTTTAAACATTTCAACACATAATCCATAACTTTCAAATTCACATTCTGGATTCTCTATGGAGGCATACCTGGAGTAACTTGGATCAAAATCTCATGCTTCCATTATTTAATCCTGAGTGTTTTTTCTATACTTGCAAACAATGAAACAAAGATTTGAAAGAGAGATCTTCTACTATAAATCTAATATCACAACACATAATGACTCGATAGGCACAACCTCGAAACCATCAAAATAATCCTAATCAACCACTAGCCTAGGTAACAACGAGGTATGCACCATTGGCCCTAACTCGAGTGTTACACAACATGCCTGAGAATTATCTCTAACTGTTACTCATATTCAATGGTGAGAATAGAGTGATTGTTGAAGAACATATCAGTTCCTTCCAAGAATTCACTAATAACTTTATGGTAGAGGATGAGGACGTTTTCATGAGGTTTTTCATACAAATCCTTGAAGAGGATATATAAAAATGTTTTCTTACTCTTCCTACTAACTCATTTCACTCGTGGGATGATTTAGAGAGAACATTCCATACCGAGTGGGGTTAAAAGAAGGAATTTCATTACTACTTACCCAAGTTCTCTATAGTTAAAAAGAAACCTTCAAATAATTTAGAGGAATTCACCAAATTATTTAACGAGCTTTATATCAAAATACCAAACAATATTAAATCCACTCTATTGGTTCTATGGTGAGTTATGTTGATGCTTTCAAACTTAATATTTCTATCATGCTAAAAAAAGGACTATAATTCTAGAAGACATGCAATCTAACATGGTTGAGATGAGAGAAAACTAGTTGTTCTAGGAAGACTATGAAGAACTGAGTCCGGAGAGAAGAACTATGGTGTTGAGAAAGAAAAGTGGGGTAAGAGAGATAAATGAAAGAAGAAAATAAAAGATGAACCTAATCATCCTACCTACAAAAAATATCCATCTGAAGAAAATATTGAAGAGACAAATAGGTTGATTAGGAATTTATCCAAGAATATTTCCAAGCTTGACTCTAAGGGACCAAGTAAGAACCAAATCCAACCGCCCTGAAATCCTACTCTCATTCATAGGCCATTCAACCCTCAATAAATGAATAGAGAGAGAAGGCCTGAAGAGAAACTGATATAACCTCCCATCAGAAGGGATGTGAACATTCAAACATGTGATTTCTCTAATGACTTCATCCAAGATGAAGAGATAAACTGGGTAGGAGATTAGAATCCTACATTTCATAACATATAAACGGACTATGCATTAATTCTCTAACACTGCAAGAGGCTTATGATCCATATGAGGATTATGAAACCCCACCTTCCCAATCTCAAATAATCGTTGACATGGTAATAATAGAGATTAGGAGAAAATATGACCTTCATCCCAAACCAGGAAGACCACCTGGGGTAGGTTGTGAGGCTAAAACATCCACACCATTACTTGAGTCAAAACTAGTTCCTAATACGAGTTAACCACCTCTAGAAAATTTGAGGAAAGCATAAGGGCCTTCACATAGAAAGGAGAAGAATATTCATGATATAATTCCAAACTCGACTTAGGAAGCTAACAAACCACATGACCTCACTCCCTAACAATCACTAATTCAACCAATTAAGGAGGTCAAAAGAAGAATGCACCCACTTTTTAACCTCAAATATTAATTGAGCAAGATAATGGTCCCAGTACCATTATTAGAATTGGCCCAGAACCCAATGTATCAACCTCACTTTTGAATGATCTCAAGCTTCTCGGGAATATTTTATCATAGTGACACTTTGAACATTCGGGAAGATCACCCTAATGTAGAGTTTTTACCACATGTAGATGAATAAGATGATGTTAACCCAAATTTCTAAATTACTCTCAATGTTCACACAAAGTTGCTTCACAACTACATGTTATACTTAGGTGTTGGCATTATGATACAAGTGTTGTCCTTGATGGAAACTCACTCATAGGTCAGCTCAGATTTGATCAAACGTAACTCATAGTGTAACAGGTCAATTCAGAGGTAACAGGGCATTGGTACAAAAGAACAAGAAGTTGGAACAAAGGTCTACTAATCAAATTCAAGAAGTTGAAGGAAAATGGTGTTTTCAGATAGTTTAAGTTGTATACGTAGGTTCAGCTTGATAAAGTGGCGTATACACGCAGGTTCAAAGAACAAAAAGAGTGTATACATATGCACTCACTTTCACAAGAGGAAAGCGCATATGGGTTGGAAAATCAAGAAAATTCAAGAGTAAAGAATACCAAGGGTCAATACCATGGTATTAGCCCACAATTTTGAGTAGAGTAAACACTATTTGATCCTAACCAAGAATACCACAGGCTCTAAGTGTTGTTTTGGTCTGAGATATTGAGGAAAGCCAAAACTATATAAGGAGGAGAAGATCAAAGGGTCGTTGTGCAAGTGAAAGGGTTTCTCAGGAATACAACTATCTGAAGTATATTTTATGTTGCGGGGGTTATGATTGTGACATGATCTAAAATATTTTGTGCACCTTGAATTCAATGTTGGATCGGGATTACGAGACCTGAAATGAATTATCATTGAATGATATGATATTGGTTGGGCTAGATCTTATTTCTTACGCATGTTTTATTCTTTAAATGTCATGATTTAGGTATTTCTAAAGTTTGGAATAGCAGCGAAGTTGCAAGATAATATTTGCAAATCTATACGCTGGTTCACCTTGGTAAAGTCATGTATACACGCAGGTTCGACTCTTACAAGTAGAATATGAAAAAGAAAAGCCTGATGTTCAAAAATGAATGATCTATCTAATTAGTGTTGCTATTTTACTATTGTATGTCAATGAAATCTTCTTAGATCTGAAAGTAAAATTGGATGCATAAAGATTTTGTGTCTAGTTGATTGATTGCTTAAGTGAGAAGGGTTGATATCTTTGTTGCTGATTGTCTATATCTCTGCAATTGATAGTATATGTTCATAATATTACTGGTTGGTACAAATTTGATTCAAATTTTTTTATGATTCAATAGTTTTGGAGCTATATGCAGGTTTTGTTGCATGAAGTAGCGTAGACATGCAGGTTAGGTTCATTAAAGTAGCGTATACATTCTGATGTATGATTATAGAGGTTACAGCTAGTTTTGAATTATGATGCATGTTTATGGGTTCAACAAAATGATTTGGTGACAGTGATCTGACTGTTCAGATCAACTGATTGTTGGTTGATGTAGTTTGAGTTTCTAAGTTTTTGATGGGTCTAGTGTGAAAATTTGATGAAACAAGGCCTTCATATTGTATTATTGTGTACCAAGAGCATCCAGTCTGAAAATTAATGAAACGTGGTCCCTGAAGGAAGAGATAAGGTCATAGCCTTCTGTAGGTTGACGCCTACGTATTAGTAAACATATCGGCTAGTACAAGAGCTAGGGGGTTGTAGCTCCCTTCTAGTAGAATATGGAAAATGAGAGAAGGTTGTAGCCTTCTGCAGTTGAGTGCCGGCATACTGGTATGATTATGCACCAGTACAAGATTGTAAACAAATTTTCTTTATATTAAAAGAAGACAGAGACAACAGCAGCAGGTGGTTTTTCTCCCACATTGGGTTTCCACCTTAAATCTTGGTGTTCATGTGTGTTGTTTATGTCTGATGGTTGATTATGTTATTACTACACATAGTTACTATATAATAAGATACTAATGCACTGATTAAAGATCAAGACATGATAAATTGACTAGATCACAAGTTCTCTGGGTATACGTTGGTTTCCTTAATCACAGTTGCGTACACACGCAAGTTCACTACACTCAGGTAGCGTATATAAATATGATTGGCAATTGAAAATACTGATTCACCCCCCCACCCTCTTAGTATTATTTCCAACAATTGCTATCAAAGCAGGTCCTTTAGAAGAAGCTTGATCGCTTTAAGGGAGATATTTCAAGATGAACAATCATGAAGGCATGGGATCTATCAGACCACCAATCTTCAATGGGAACAACTTGGTATATTGGAAAATAAGAACCAGAGCCTATCTTCAGTCTCTTGGAGCCGATGTTTGGGAAATTGTGGAAGGAGGATATCAATTTCTAGCAACAATACCTACAGATTCAGCAGGTAAGAAGTTATACGAAACCAATGCCAAAGCAGTCAATACCTTATTGGGAAGTCTGTCAGAAACAAAATTCATCAAAGTCATGCAACTCAAGACAGGCAAAGAGATATGGGACAAAATAATTCAGAGCTACGAAAGAGACTCCCAGTTAAAATGTGCTAAGCTCCAAACTCTCAAAATTCAGTATGAAACTCTTAAAATGCATAGTGATGAAAGTATTGCTAGTTACTTTTTACTTGTAGATGAGATTGTTAATTGTATAAAGAATCCGGGTGAAGAAATAAAGGAGGCTACTTTAGTAGAGAAAAATGTAAGATCTTTGTCTTCTCAATTTGAGTCAAAAGTATCTACCATAGACGAAAAGAAGGATCTTCAATCTATTACTGTGGTTCAACTTCATGGAATTCTAACTGCCTTTGAAATAAGGAAAGGAGGTCCATCAGATATGAGAGAAGCCACTTTCAAAGCTTCATCTAAGGGCAAATAAAAGGAAGAGCACAATGAATCAAGATATATTTCAGAAGAAGAAGATGAGGCAAACTTTGTCAGGAAGCTTCAACGGGGTTCCAGAAGATTCATAGGTAAGCTACCATTCAAATGATTTTCTTGTGGTAGAGTCTACCATTATGCTACCAAATGTCCTCATAAAGGTAAATATGAAAAGGGAAAGGAATATGCAAAAGGAAATAGAAAAAGTTACTATACCCATGAAGATAGTGATGGATTATCTAATAGTGATGAAGATGAAACTGAACAAGATTATAAACTACTCATGGCATATAACAATGATGATTTTTTGGATGCCTTAGAATAGGAAGACTTTCTTGAAGAAATCACAAAACTCAAAATCTGTTTATAAAAAAGCATATGATCATAGACACGTTGAGACATCAACTCACTGAAATAGAAAAGCACAATGAAAAACTAGAATGTGAAGTTATGGGTCGAAGAAAAGAACTTGAGAAGACAAAATCTCTTAATCTTAGATTTTCTAAAGGATCAGAAACGTTAAATGAAATCATCAAAGTTCAACGTTCTCCTCTTATAAAGACAGGTCTTGGATATACTAAAGAATCATCCCAATCACAAAAGTTGTCAGCCTCCACCAGAAGCTATCTTGATGTAGCAAAGACCAGTGAACAGTATGTCAATCGTCAGCAAAAGCATAAAATTACTCATCAGGTAAATCATGCTCAATTTACTCCAAGGATGAACATCAACAAAAGCATCAACCAATAGGTAAACAATGCCAAAAGATTCTATGATCGCAAAAACTTCTTTAATGGACAATGTTTTTCATGCCATAACTTTGGGCATAAGGCTACTCAATGTGTTGCTTACAAAACCATTATGACTAGAGAAGAACAAAATCAAAGGAGCGTAACAGGAATCAAGAAAAGTTCCTATAATAACTTTTCTCCTCTTGAAGATGAAATTGAATGTTCATTTTGTAATAACTTTGGTCATGAAGAATCTAAATGCAGGAGAAAATTTCGGCCAACTCTTCAAAAGGAGAAAACCTCATCAAATTCCAAGATATGGAGAAAGAAGGAATTTCAATCAGAAATATGTGGCATAGCTTTGTTTGCAGAAGGACAAGAGAATAAGTGGTACATCGATAGCGGATGCTCCAAAGACATGACAGGTGATAAAGAGAAACTTCATTCATATAATGCTTCAGAAAAGGAAAAGAATGTCTCCTTTGGGAATGGCGCACCAGCTGTCATTAAAGGTAAAGGTTATGTTTATTTGAAAGAAAATGTTAAAGCTGGAAATGTCATGTATGTTGATGGTTTAAAACATAACTTGTTGAGTGTTAGTGAAATGTGTGATCAAGGAAATGAAGTTGTGTTTCGATCAAACGAATGTGTGGTTCATGAGCTTGATACAGGAAAGACCGTAATCAAATGTACAAGAACTCCAAATGATCTATACATACTGAAAGGAGGACAAAAACAATGCTATCTAAGCAAAACAGATGAAAACTAGTTATGGCACAGGAGATTGGGGCATCTAATTTTTTCTCAAATAAGAAAAGAATGCAGACTCAAGGCAGTTCGTGATCTTCTAGATATCAGTATCCCAAAAAATACCATTTGCAAACCATGACAAGTCGGTAAGCAAACCAAATTTCATTTCAATGGAAAAGAAGGACCAGCTGGTAACCCTCTTGAACTCATCCATACTGATTTCTGTGGACCAACAAGGAAAAAGTCACCTCATGGGGAAGAATACTTTATTTTATTCATTGATGATTTTTCTAAAATGTGTTGGATAGGTCTACTAAAGCATAAATATGAAGCATTTGAAAATTTTAAAGCCTTCAAAAATTTAGTTGAAAATGAATCATATCGAAATCAAATGTATTAGACCTGATCGAGGGGGAAAATTCATATAAGATGAATTCTTTGATTTTTGTGAACAACATGGAATAAAAAGGTAGTTTTCTATTGCCAGAACTCCTCAACAAAATGGCGTAGTAGAAAGAATGAACATAACAGTTCAATAAATGGCTAGAGCTATGCTTAATGAATCTAGAACTCCTGCCACCTTCTCAGGTGAAGCTGCATATGATGTCGTGACTATTTTTAGTAAAGCTAATGTTCGGGTAAATAGCGATCAAACTCCATATGAACTTTGGTATGGTAAGCCTCCTACTATAAAACACTTTAGAGTTTTTCGAAGAAAATGTTTCATCAAAAGGACTGATGAAAAACTTGGTAAGTTTGAACCCAGAGCAGATGAAGGAATTATTCTTGGTTATTCATCCAGAAGTAAAGGATACAAATGTTATAATAAAAGAGTTTAGAAAATTGTTGAATGCATTGATGTAGTAATTGATGAAGCATGTAGAAATCCAGAACAAATGAAATCAATAGAGGAATATGACCATGAGGAAGACGGTGAATTCTTTCCCGTATCAAATTAAAATGATATGGAGGAAGAAACCAATGAAGCACTAGAAGAAGATACAATAGACAGGGAAAAGACTCCATCTAGGTATGTTCAAAAGAATCATCTAGAATCTCAAATTCTAGGAGAAAAATGGTCTGTAGTACAAACAAGAAGAACTCTTACAGGAAACTCAAGTTATTTAGCATTACTATCCTCCATAGAACCACAGAATGTAAATGAAGCTAGCAAAGATGAATGTTGGGTTGAGGCCATGGATGAAGAACTTGACCAAGTTGAAAAGAACGATACTTGGGAATTAGTTCCTAGACCTCATGATAAAAATGTTATAGGAACAAAATGGATATTTAAGAATAAGTTAAATGAAAATGGAGAGGTTATTAGAAACAAAGAAAGACTTGTTTGTAAAGGGTATGCTCAACAAGAAGGTATAGACTTTGAAGAAACGTTTGCACCTGTTCCCAGACTTGAAGCCATAAGAATGTTTCTTGCTCTTTCTAGTTTTCGAAAATTCAAAGTATATCAAATGGATGTAAAATCAGCGTTTCTTACTGGAGATTTAGGAGAAGAAGTTCATATTGAGCAACTAGAAGGATTCATTCTAGGAAACGATGCAAAACTTGTATGCAAGCTTAAAAAGACTCTATATGGACTGAAACAAGCTCCAAGGACTTGGTATTATCGCGTTGGCAAATATCTACAACAACAAGTGTTGACAAAAGGATCTGCAGACAACAACTTATACAACAAGATCGAGAATGATAAATTGTTAATTATTGTTGTTTATGTTGACGATATCATCTTTGGCAGCAATGAAGAATCTATGAGTGAGAACTTCGCTTCGGTTATGCAGCAAGAATTTGAAATGTCCTTACTTGGTGAACTTACATATTTTCTTGGTCTACAAGTTCAGCAAACAAAAGATGGTATTTTTCTTTCACAAACTAAATATCTCAAGCAGATTCATAAGAAGTACGGAACGAAAGATTCTAAACCAATATGTACTCCAATGGTAACAAGATGCAGTCTCAATTCTAACAATGAATCACCTGCAGTGAACCAACTAGCATACAGATCTTTGATTTGAAGTCTACTTTATCTAACATGTACCATACCTGATATCATGCATGTAGTAGGAATTGTTGGAAGGTTCCAAGCAAATCCAAAGTAATCACATCTTCATGCTGTAAAAAGGATATTCAAATATCTTCAAGGAACTCAAGACTTCAATCTATGGTATCATAAAGATACAAATCTTACTCTTCATGCATATATAGATGTAGATTGGGCAGGAAATGTTGATGATCGAAAAAGCACTAGTGGAGGTGCATTCTACATGGGATCACAGTTAGTGTCTTGGTTCAACAAGAAATAAAGTTCGATTGCCTTATCTATAGCTAAAGCTGAATATGTGGCTGTTGCATCTTGCTTCACACAAATACTTTGGATGATGCAAACATTGCAAGTTATCCAAATCACATGTAATCCACCCATCTCCATTCCATGTGATAATACAAGTGCCATTAGCATTTCAAAAAATCTAGTCATGCACTCCAAGACCAAGCACATACCCATTAAGTACCATTTTCTATGAGAACAAGTGCTTGAACAAAAGGTTAAATTGGAGTATGTTCCCTCCAAAGAATAGGTTGCTGATATATTCACCAAACCGCTTCCCAGAGAAACATTTGAATATCTCAAACAAAATCTGGGAGTAGTTTTTGCATCATCCTATTGTTAAACCCAGTTTTCAGAGGAAGGTTCCTATACGCGGGTTTCTTGAAGGATAGTCACGTATATACGTGAGTTTCTGTGGCTGTAGGAGTGTATATGTTTTTCTGATAGAAAAACAGTGGGTCAGACTCTGATATGGGTGCTCAGTCTGATATTGATGATTACAGTTTGCTGATATGCTTTGTTCATTGATTTTTATCTGACTAATGAAGATGCCTTAATGAATGATTTGTTGACAATGCACAGGTAGCACAGGTTCAGGGGGAGGATTAACCTTATCAAACATTTTGCATTGTTGGCATTATGGCTACAGATTACAGTTATGGTTTCAGATATTCATATCAATTGTTGCATTGGTCATGTAGAGATCTAGGGTGTAATATGTCTCCCTCTATCATAGTCTATTTTTTAATGAGTCCTATTGGACATATGATGTAATTTGTATCCCCACATTGCATGGGAAGGATGAGGTAATAATTGCTATATTTCAGTCATATATAAGCAATTGGTATATCCCCACCTAGTTAGGTGGATGAGTCAAATTTGATGTATCCCCTCTTGGTTGGGTGATTGATGTATGAGTCATTGGTCTTAGGAAGGTCATACTCACTTGTTGAGTTATAGAGTCATGTTATTCTTTTGAAATTTATCTCTGCATACTTTGCATGTACTCAGGGGGAGCATGGACAACATAGTGTATCTCAAAAGGGGAGAATATCTTAGTTTTCCCTTTGCCCTTGATGTCAAAGGGGGAGAGTATTTTGGTTTTGCTTGATATCTCTAACAATTTCTACAACTTACAGTAATCAACACCAATATGCTTTCCATCAAGTCCAAAGGGAGAGATTATTGGCATTATGATACAAGTGTTGTCCTTGATGGAAACTCACTCACAGGTTAGCTCAGATTTGATAAAAAGAAACTCACAGTGTAACAGGTCAATTCAGAGGTAATAGGGCATTGGTACAGAAGAACAGGAAGTTGGAACAAAGGTCTACTAATCAGATTCAATAAGTTGAAGGAAAAGGATGTTTTCAGATAGTTTAAGTTGTATACACAGGTTCAGCTTGACAAAGTGGCGTATACACGCAGGTTCACAGAACAAAAAGAGCGTATACGTATGCACACACTTTCACAAGAGGAAAAGCATGTATGGGTTGGAAAATCAAGAAAATTCAGGAGTAAAGAATACTAAGGGTCATTACCATGGTATTAGCCCGCAATTTTGAGTGGAGTAACGATTATTTCATCCCATCCAAGAATACCACAAGCTCTAAGTGTTGTTTTGGTCCTAGGTATTGAGGAAGGCAAAACTATATAAGGAGGAGAAGATCAAAGGTCCGTTTTGCAAGTGAAAGGGTTTCTCAGGAATACTTCTATCTGAAGTATATTTTATGTTTTAGGGGTTATGATTGTGATATGATCTGAAATATTTTGTGCAACTTGAATTCAATGTTGGATCAGGATCATGAGACCTGAAATGACTTATCATTGAATGATCTGATATTGGTTGGGCTAGATCTGATTTCTTATGTATGTTTTATTCTTTAAATGTCATGATCTGGGTATGTCTAAAGTCTGGAATAGCAACGAAGTTGTAAGATAATATTTGCAGATCTATATGCTGGTTTGCCTTGGTAAAGGCGCATATACACACATGTTCAACTCTTAGGAGTAGTGTATGCAAAAGAAAAGCCTGCTGTTCAGAAATGACTGATCTATTTGATTAGTGCTATTGTTTTATTGTTGTCTGTCAATGAAGTCTTCTTAGATCTGAAAGTAAAACTGAATGCATAAAGAGTTTGTGTCTGATTGATTGATTCATTAAGTGAGAATGGTTATCTTTGTTCCTAAATGTCTAGATCTCCGTAATTGATAGTAGATGTTTAGAATATTACTGGTTGGTACATATTTGATTACGAATTTTTTATGACTCAGTAGTTTTGGAGGTATACACAGGTGTTGTTGCAGGAAGTAGCATATACATGCTAGTTAGGTTCATTAAAGTAGCGTATATATTTTGATGTATGATTCTTGAGGTTGGAACTGGTTCTGAATGATGATGCAGGTTTTTGGGTTCAACACAGTGGTTTGGTGACAGTGATCTGACTGTTCAGATTAACTGATTGTTGGTTTATGTAGTTTGAGTTTCTAAGTTTATGATGGGTCCAGTGTGAAAATTTAATGAAACTAGGCCTTCATATTGCATTGTTGTGTACCAGGAACATCCAGTATGAAAATTAATGAAACGTGGTCCCTGGAGGAAGAGAGAAGGTCGTAGCCTTCTGTAGGCCAGCGCCTACGTACCAGTAAACATATCGGCTAGTACAAGAGCTAGGGGGGTTGTGGATCCCTTCCAGTAGAAGCTGGAAAACGAGAGAAGGTTGTAGCCTTCTGCAAGTGGGTGCCTATGTATTGATATGAATCTACACCAGTACAAGATTGTAAACAGATTTTCTTTATATTAAAAGAAGACAGAGACGACAGCAGTAGGTGGTTTTTATCTTGCATTGGGTTTCCACCTTAAATCTTGGTGTTCATGTGTGTTATTTATGTCTGATGGTTTATTATGTTATTACTACACATAGTTACTATATAATAAGATATTAATGCACTGATTAAAGATCAACACATGATAAATTGACTAGATCACAATTTCTCTGGGTATATGCTTGCTTCCTTAATCATAGTTGCGTACACACGCAAGTTCACTACATTGAAGTAGCGTATATAAATCTGATTGGGAATTGAAAATTTATTGTTTTTCAAATACTAATTCACCCCCCGCCCCTCTCAGTATTTTTTCCAACATTAGGATCATCTCAAAATCTCATGCCTAAGTCAGTTATGATTGAGCTAGGATTGGACATCACAAATCCATATTATGACCTTTACACATTTGACTCTAGCAGAGTACAATGTCTCAGTCTCATTAAAGATGTAGTGCTCTCTCTCACCCAGATACCTAGTAAGAGTCTTGTTATAGGCATAGTGGTAGCAGATATTCCAGCTATTTATGGTATGTTGCTTTCCAAGTCCTAGGCTGGAAAACTGGTAGGAACCCTGCAAATGGATTTATCATATGAAACCATACCTATATTTGGGGGTCAACAGTGGAGATTATACAGGGACCCCTAAACTCCTATATGTTGTGAGTGATGCTAAGAAATCTAAAAAGCTACTTGTGTATGCGAAAGAATATTTTATGAGCTATTATATTTTTTCCATCAACCCTAAAGCCATGACGAAAGCTAATGTACCACGAGTTAATATTGAGCAACCACGTGAGTTTCATTTAGTTTGGAAAATTTTCTTTGATGGAGCATGCTCCAAAGAAGGAACTCAGACAAGAGTGCTTTCAGTACCTCCCACAGGCCAAAACATCTCCCTATCATTTAAAATATAATTTGATGTTGTTAATTTTTATTATGGTTGTATTGTTCTTTGATTTGATAATTGCATTTCATAATTTCGATATTTAAATTCACCCCATGGAATCATATCATTATTCAGATTTACATAATTATTCAGCAAGATGTGCAACTATGCAGAAAGAATAATATAATCATCAATGTAGTGGAACATAAAGGAACAATAGAATAAAAGAATTCACGCATAGAGACACTAGGATTGGTCGAATACCAAGGTAAAACCCACTATGGGGAAAACCCTTTCAAATTGTTCTTCCTATTAGATTGTAATTGAGTGATTCAGCTAAGAGAGACTACAATGATCCATATCTTCAACCATAAACCTATCCAGCAAAAATAAACTAAACAATATCCATGATATGAACCCAACCATGCCAATAATCTAAACCCTCATTCAAGAGCCTGTAATCAACTCTACAGTCAATTGGTGAAAAACTTCGCTCAACTAAAAAATCAAACTTTAGATTCTAGTCGCAAGGAGGAAGAGACATGTATGTGACTGAGAGCTTCTAGTTGCTACCTTGAGCCTACAAGCCTATGACTATAGTTGAAAATTTCCTTTGACAAGCCTATGATTGTGACCCAAAACCATAGAAGCACACACGAGCTTAGGACCTTGTAATCTTGGACTTGTGCCAACCAATTCCTACGAACTTGCCTCTAACCTATGCAAGCCAAATGAAGGAAGAGAATAGAAGAATGTCTAACGGTCATTATCCGAATGAGGTTGATGTCACTTGTATTTATAGCCTTCCAAGGGTGTCCAATTTTCTTTAGGGCTGACCTGATCGAATGTGCACATGTGGGATTTAATTCAAAAATACACTTTCCATTGTTCAAATTGAGTTCTTCAATAGTCAAAATCAGTCCTCTCAAAAAAAGGAGTCTAGTCCCATGCTTTTAATTTGACACTAAGCTACCAAATTAACACTCCCTCTCAAATAGAGAGAAATTCCATCTGCATCATGTAATCATCCCAAATATCTTCTCATCAAATCATAGCCAATCTCAAGTATCTCATCATCAAATGTCATCATTTCTCATATCTTCTCATCTCTTGCTTATTCCTTCTTATCTCTTGATTTTCCCTACTCATATGATGAACTTTCTCGAATATAAAAGAATAAAAAATTAATATCAGAGGGAATCTCATTATACAACCCTCTATTCATCGGGGAGTCATTGGTACCACCCAGAATCACTGTGAGAGGAGATCCCAATCCTAGAACCTGGGAAACATTAGCAAGGAGCCAATTCTATGACCTGTATCAACATTGGAGATCCTAGCTCAATCCAGAACAACATCAGGGAGAACATATCAACCTAAAACCACTTCGGGGAACTTATTATTAACCTAGAACTGAATAGGGGAGCATATCTCAACATAAAATATCATGGGGGAGCTAAACATATACAATGCAATATCGAGCAATAGGTGATATAGTTGAGCACACCTCAACCCATCATATTTCCCACAGATATTCCCAACAATGACCCTCAAGAGTGATGTGGTAGAACACCTGCAACATAATCAACTTGGGTTGTACACCCCCAAGTACACTCTCAACCCATTGGCCAGATGGGAAGTCATATTCCCAACAAGAAAAACTTATGGGTATGATGCCAACTAGGGTATACTCTGCATAGACCAAGATAGGGGAGCTAACATCTCTGACCCTATGGGTGAAAAATAGGGGAGAAACATCTACGACCCTATTTTCCAGATATCCCTCAACCCCAGGAGCCCTCCATCTCAATTCCTCACCCTGGGAGCTCAGACAGGGGGGAAGATTTGGCTTAGTGTTCTCGATCAGTCCTTCTCTCTATAGATCAGAAACATATTATCTTGCTCATATCTAGTAATGATCATGTCTTAATAGAAATCTCTTGTTCATGAAGGTCATCAAATCATTAGAACAATATATATATATATATATATATATATATATATATATATATATATATATATATATATATATATATATATATATATATATATATATATACATATATATATATATATATATCTATATCTATATATATATATATGTATGTATGTATCACAAAAAGGATAACATATTCATCCTCCCTCTAATAGAGGTAGAAACCACATGCCTAATCTTTTCTCGTACAACAAAACTAGTTGAAGATATCTCGGGATTCTCTGCCAATCATATCCCACTCATTATTATCACAATGTATGCCCTTCTTCAACCTGACTCATAACTAGCCATGCTAGTCATCATCGTACTCAACCTCGGTTGTGCTTAATGCTATGGAATTTTCATCAAAATATCATGGAAGATCTCATACTAAGGCAGCACCCAGATATGCTCATCTTATTAATAATGATCCCAAACAACATCAGTAAATCAATGCAGTTGCATATCATAGGAAGAATATCTAAAACCAAAAATTAACTGTGCCGTGCAAATATATTAAAGTTTTCTCGATGACAACTCAATGTGTATGAAGTGTCTCAATCATGGATTTACTTGGGTTGTTCTATGAAAAACATTTGTATACGAATGGGTGTTCACTTAGAATATTAATGCTTCAATCGACTATTATTTTCCAAGTCAAATCCAATAACATCTCTTCATAACTTCTTGAAATTCAATCGAAGCATCCAAGGATTTGCATTTCCATTTTCCAGCAACTCTTCAATAGCTTCATGATATAGATTTTTATTTTCCCAACTTTAGAACGTAATTCAACATGCCATGATTCTTCGTTTTGAACTTTAGAGGCTATATCCCTCTTACTTTGATCATCAGAGGCTCATTACCTATCAATAATAGATCATCAGTATATAAAATCAAAGTCAAAATCATAGCTTGGACTACTTTTAAAGAAGTTTGGATGGGCCCATCTTCCTGGCTTTCACTACATGACTGTCAATATAAACATACCAGGCTCGGGAAGCTTGCTTCATATAATTCATTCTGCAAACATAACACTTGATGAAACCAATATGCTCAACCTTACATAAATCAATATTGTGCAATCAAATCAATTAAGTCAACTTATCAATATTTAGATGCCAAATCAAGGTTAATATCAAAGTCATGAAATATCCTGCTAGTATCATTGTGACAAATTGTTTGGACCAAGTTACGATAACCTTTTATTTACCAAGTACTGTCTAATCAACCTTTATCAATTCATCCTTATGATCATAGCATGAATCATTTCTATCAGTAAATATGAATGCATAGGTCAGGGACAAGTCATATAAGTTTCATCCATTTATAATATTGAATTACAATTGTATATACTTCAACCAATGAGCCAAATCCAATGAATCCAATAAAATATCATTATTGAACACCAATATTGTTCTCTGGAAGTCACTATGCCCACATAGCATTGTCATCCAAGGCAAACCATTAGCTACGAAATCAAAATCCTAAGTTGTTATCATAGTGAATTCAATCAGTACATAACCCAAAGCATTAGGGGAATTTTGAGGTCTAAAATGGGCCTTCTAAGAAAAATGTAAAACCAAAATAAACTTTATAAGAACCAATATGATTCAAGATGATGATGTCTACCATGGGGGATGATTCACCATTTTTGGAGTAAAAAAGTAAAAAGATTAAAAAATAATAAAATAATAAAACTACTTTTTCAACTTGTATTTTCAACTTATCTCCCTAAGGTTTTACTCAAATTTTGAGTGGGAGTAGTTGTTGGATAAGAATATTAATTACTCATCCAAGGAGTACCCATGTTGCATACTTTCGATGGACCCTGCTACAAGAAAAATGAGAAATACATGAAAAAACATGATTGTAATCACTTTTTTCATGTATTTCTCATTTTTCATGTAATAGGGTCCATCGAAAGTATGAAAAATGGGTACTCCTTGAATGAGGAATCAAATTTTTCATCCAACGAGTGTTTCCACTCGAAATTTGAGTAAATCCATAGGGAGATAAGTTGAAAATATGAGTTGAAAAAATAGTTTTTTCTTTTTTCCCTCTCAAATTTGATGATGTAATCTAATCTTATTTTATTATTTCCACTATTATTTTATAATTTCCTTAAGAGGCCCATTTTAGACCTCTAAATTCCCCTAATACATATCAAGTCAAAGTTCTAAAACATTTCTATGAATTATCAAGCATCATGTAAAACTCCAAACAATGTTTAATTATATCAATAAGCCAAATCTAGTCAAACCCTTGCAACTGTTATCAAATACTGTGATACACTAGCTTCAATGGTTAAATCATAATGACATATTGATATGAATATTTTTCTCACCTGCAAACACAATTTTATCCAACATATTCACATTATAGTAGGTCAAACATTCAAATTTCCTTGCTCATAGAACTTTCTACTGTATGCTGCATATTTGTAGGACTGTCATACTCCTAGAGAATTCCTGATTTTATTCATAAAGCTTCAACTTGTGACATGCAGGCATAACGGCAACCATATGATTTCTTCGAAGTAGATGTGAGGCTTATAGCTACACTGATAAGATTGCTTCCATGTTGTTGGGGTTTAAACTAATGGAAACCCTCTCTTCTTAGACCGGAACTTGCTACAAACTATCAACATTAGATATCTAGTCAAAAAGATCACTTCAATAGTAAATAATATTTTATACATATAATGAAAATGATAATAGGTGTAGGTTTCTTATGGAGAGATTCTCCCTCTGAATGAGAAGCCCCTTCAACCATTATTATTCAAGTCATCACCTTGTATATAATATTGTCATGTATAAAAAACTATTAGATCATAAAATCTAGTCATATCAGGTTCTAAAACATATATCCATCATGGTCATAGCATGTCAACATCATCTACTTCATCATCACATTAAAATTTCATCAAGGGTTAGATTCATATGATTAGGGTAGCTGACAAGTGAATTATCACACTTCAAGTATTATGATCACTTCATCACTTCTTTATCATTAATCATGAATTTAGCGCATCCAATTTTACCACATGTCATTATTACCAAACTAACCAAGTCCAACAAGAAGATCGCGAATATCAATATTATTGTTACACTTCTATAATCAAGGTTTTCATGCTTATCACAAGCATTATAAATAGTATCAAACTACCATATATAAGAACCAATTAGCTAGCCTTGTATATGAAACCCATCATGTCTATAATGAAATATGCATGTCAAATATCAAGTATACCAATATATCCAAAATCAATGTAGCTTTGCCATGACTATAATGTAAGATACTTTTCCAATACCAAGTGTACCATATCATCATAAATACCATGAATGAAAGTTACTTTAATATGCATGCATGAGCCATTTGTGAAGGTGATATACTCATCATACCTTAGGGCTTACCTTGCCATCAAATATTGCAGTTGAAACATAACATTGAAACAATATATCATCCATACCTAGTAGTATTCAAATACCTATGCACCTTCTTATTTTACATAGGTATTTGTAGCACTTTTTCACCTTTTCATCAAGTTCCTCTTTACCTTTTCCAACACTAGTTCTTCTCTTCTTGCACTAGCCATGATCCTCAAGAAGGATCCACTTATCACAACTCATCAGGAGGTTAGAAGCATCCAAATACTCAAATATACATGTAGGAAGTATAAGTAATAATCAAAACAACAATTAGATCTAAACAAAAGTAAATACATAAAGGAGCACCATAAATTGAAAAGTACATATGTTCAATGAGAGGTGATCATCTTCCCTCTTGAACCAGCCTTCAAGATCCATGACTATCCATTGACCATATAACATTGTTTCCTTAAATATATTTACCAACGCCATCAACAACCAAGTGTAATAGAGACTATCCCATCTAGGGCTTCAACAAATCTGTCACAAGTTCTTGAAAATCTTCACATTTATCATGCTAGGGTCTCTAGATTGTATATCTCAAATATTTGCCATAAACCAAGGTTTCTTCCAAACCCTAACCTTATAATATCCATCAAACCCTAATAACCAAATTGCCTAGGGTTTCCTTCAAACCCTAGAATTCTTTTAGGTCTCCTCCATATTCTCTTGCATCCATCAAGGGTGTCTTCATACGGGTGATTTGCAATGACTTTTCTTCAACCCATATCTAATACCATGTTAATTTTTCTTAGGGCTATTTCTTTCTTTGCTTCAATACTTTCATTTCATAATTTCCATATTTGAATTCACCCCATGGCATCATATCTTCATTCAGATTTACATCATTATTCAACAACATATGCAATTATGTAGAAAGAAAAATATTATCATCAATGCAGTAGAACATAAAGGAACAATAGAATAAAATCATTCACACATAGAGACACCAAGATTGGTCAGAGACCAGGGAAAAACCCACTATGGGGAAAACCCTTTCAAATTCTTCTTCTTATTACATTTTCATTGAATGATTCAACAAAGATAGCATTCAATGATCCATATATTCAACCATAATATATCCAACAAAAATAAAATAAAGAATATCCATGAGATGAAACCAACCATGCCAATAATAAAAACCTCGATTCAAGAGCCTATAATCAACTGTCATTGTCTACGGTCAACTGGAGAAAAAATTCAGTCAACTAAAAAATCAAACTTTAGATTCCAGTTGCATGGAGGAAGAGACATGCATGCGAATGAGAGCTTCCCATCACTACCTTGATCTTGCAAGCTTATGACTACAGTAAAAAATTGCCTTTGATAATCCTGCGACTATAACCCAAAATGCTAGAAACATGCACGAGCTTCAGACCTGTAATCTTGAACTTGTGTCAACCAATTTCCATGAACTTGCCTCAGACCTATGTGAGCCAAATCAAGGAAGATAATAAAATAATTTCTCATGATCATTGTCGAAATTATGTTGAGGTCACTTATATTTATAACCTTACAAGGGTGTTCAATTTTCTTTAGGGTTGACCTGATCAAAGGTGCACATGTGGGATTTAATTCAAAAATACACTTTCTCTTGTCCAAATTGAGTGCTTCAATAGTCAAAATTAGCCCTCTCGAAAACAGGAGTCTAGTCCCATGGTTGGAATTTGTCACTAAGATACCAAATTAACACACCAATAATGTCACTAAATATGAGGCTTCAATTCTATGGCTAGAAACAACTAGGAAAATGGTCGTGAAAAACATCTTGGCCTTTGGTGACTCTAAACTAGTAGTGATTCAAATAAAAAACATTTACACCACCAAACAGCCTCAGATGAGATCGTATCAGAACGTATTCATGGATATTGTTGAAAATTATTTAGATGCTTTTAGCATCATAGTTTTTGTCAAGGAATAAAACCAACATGCAAATGCATTGGTGGTAGAAGCTAGTACATTAAAACCCCCTCCTGAATTGAAATTGAAATACAAAGTAGAAATGAGATACATGTCTTATGTTCTAGATAACATTAGGCATTGGCAGGTTTTTGAATATGATCAACAACTAAGAAGATTTCTGGAATTTGTGGATGAATTCTCATCCATTAATATAGATTTCAAGGGTCAAGCTCACAATATAGATCAAGAGGAGGTAGAATCACAAGAAGGAAATCTCAAATTTTTGAACCAAATTGGAGGCCATGAAGTGATCCAGATAAATAATAACTTCATCGTAAAAGGATCAGTCCCACTCAAGAAAATATTTGACCGTAATGATGTTCCCACCTGACTAATTTTCCAAATGTCGAGGAACACAATTTGGGCATGGATGAAAACCCATAAAAGGTAAAACTCGCTAAGTTTTTGAAACCCACTTGCAAAAAGAGCTATGTTGAACTTTTTAAGAAATTTAATGATGATTTGCATGGAGTTATCAAGACTTGAAAACTTATGATACTTCTATTATCTAGAATAGGATACCATTAAAATATAATTATAAGCCTTTTGTGTAGAAACTCAAAAGTTTTAATCCTATTTTGTTTCCTACAATAGAAAAGGAAATCAAGAAGTTGTTGAACAGGAAGATCATTGTTCCACTGAGATATTTTGAATGGGTGGCAAATCTAGCACCTGTTAAAAATAAGGACAACAATAATAGACTATGTAGATTTTAAAAATGTGAACAAGCACTCTCTAAAGGACAATTATCCACTTCCCAAGATGGATCATTTGTTATAAAAGGCAATAGGAGAATAAAGAATATCAATGTTGGATGGTTTCTCAGACAACAATCAAATATCCATTAATCTAGAAAGAAAGGAGAAAACAACATTCGCAACACCATGGTATGCATTCATACAATAAAATTCCATTTGGATTGATGAATGTAGAAGCAACATTTCAACATGCCATGGACATAGTTTTTGTGGTAAAAAGAGGCAAGTTAATAGTCATCTATTTGGATGACATGAAAATATTATCCAAGACATATGAAGAACACAAAACATATGAGGTGGACATTTATGAAGTGTAGAAAGTTTGGTCTTTCATTGAATCCCAAGAAATCATTCTTTTCCTTGTAGGAGGGAAAGTTGTTGGGACATATAGTCTCCAAGGAAGGTGTCAAGATTGACCAAGAAAGAATGGAGGTTATATCAAAGATTGCATTGCCTCAAAATAAGAAGGAAGTCTAGTCATTCTTGGGGAAGATCAAATTTCTAAATATATTCATTGAAAACTCTACAGAGATCCTCAAGTCCATTACTCGTATGCTTAGGAAGAACAATGAGGTGAGATAGACACCTAAGGCTAGTGTATATTTTGATCATATCAAGAAATCCATTATGGAGGCCCCAGTCCTGGTGAGTCCAATTTTTTTAGGAGTTGCAAATTTTCTCTTTTGCATATGAACATACAATTTTCGTAGTACTATTACAATAGAATGAATAAGGATATGAGCATCCCATAGCATCTTTCAACCATCCATCAAGAGATGCAAAACTAAATTATATTATTCTAGAAAAACATGTGTATGCTATGGTGAAATAATTGAAGGCATTATGGGAATATGTGTTGCATTCCAAGGTAATAACATATGTTCCATCACTAGTAGTAAAGGAGAACCTCACATAACCAAAAAGCGATCGCAGACGAGGAAAATGGATAGCCAAGATCAAGGCATATGATATGGAGATCGAACCCACAAAACTTGTGAAGGGTTAAGGGTTGGATAAGTTACTTAGTGAGTCAATTCATACTTCACTTTAGATGTTCACAACATCAGTGGAGAAGAGAATTCATAAGAACATCCTTCTTCAGAAGTAGATAATCCACAAGAGCCTATTCATCCTGGAAGATAGAATCCAAAAGAGCCTCTCATTCTAGTAGGAAGGAATCCAGAAGAAACCTTCCCACCAAATGGAAGGAATCCACAAGAACCCTTACAAAAGGACCTTTCAAAGTTTCTGAATTCCATTTAGTATGAGGAAATCATATTTTTCTTGCAAAATTTAAAATGTCTTCCTGAACTACCTAAAGCCAAATGCATATCTTTAAAGTTGAGAGTAATCAAGTATTGCATTATAGACAAAGGATTATATTGGAAAGATCCTGTTAGAAACATTCTAACTTGTGTCATTTAAGAACAAATGTCAAAGATCATCTCATAATTTCACCATCGAGTATGTGGAGGAAATCAAGCATGGGAGGTCACAACATAAAATATTTTGAGGGAAGGATATTAGTAGACCTCCATTTTTTAGGACACAAATGTTGCTATCATATATTGACTGAAATGTTAGATGTTTGTGGGAAAGAAAAAGCTTAAGTCTCTACAATTAAATCCTATGAAAGTTCAAACTCCATTTCAACTATGGGGATTAGAATTAATTGGATAAATACATCCCAATTAAAGTGGTCAACACAAATATATTGTTACAGGAACTGACTGTTTCACGAAGTGGGTGGAATTCATTTTGACTTGAAAGGATAATGAAAAGGTTATCATCACTTTATTATAGGGCTACATTCCTTCTATATTTGGATGTCCCAGAAGGTGTTGGAAATAAATTGTAATTGATGTCAATAGGTGACAACCAAAGGCATAGGTGTCAAATAATTACCTCAAGGAGTAGGTTCCAGACACACAAGAAGGGATAAGAATCATAATAAGTGCAGTGGCTTTGGAGCCAATTCTAGAGTAGTGAATCATCGTTGGAGATGATGGAAACCACTTAGATGGATAGAGCTGTGAAATATACTTCCATTGGTATGAGGAATCTTAAAAAATGGCCCTCCTGGATTGTGAGATAGAGCCAGTGAAAGTTCTATGACTCCAAGGCCTTCATAGCAGAGTTAAAGGTGGTTGGATGAGTCTTTGGCGCATAGCCAATGTTGTCTTAAGGACCAAACCCAACATAAAATTTGCTGGAGCCTCTACATGATGCTCCTATTAGATGTGTCAAACACGTTAGCTGTAGAAAGCATGTTCGTTGGCCAGAGGAGGAGTAGGATGATGCCATCCGAACGATGGCACCTTGGTGGGTGCACCCTGGAGGTTTCAGATGTGGAGCAAGAGAAAAGAGTTGGGAAGCATTGAGTGGGTGGAGCCCAACTGACAATGGTAACCCAAAAATGGTAACCCGACACATTCACCCTGGTGTAACCATTTTTGTGCACAAAGGGAATGTCTAGGAGATGAGCGTCCAGACACGGTAGCAGTAAGCTGACCAATGGGAAGTATGTGGAGGTCCCCATGCTGACAGCTCAACCCTCTAAGGGTGAGCCTGGAAAGGAATTCCTGGAGGTTTTTTTGGAGAGCACGTGACTAAGCATGGGGAAGAAAGTTCCAAGCTACATGGCTAATTCCCGATGGCATTTATGAAAACCCTTTAGATGGGATTTTTGGTCACAAGTGCTGGTTTCCTACACAATTGATCACGTAGATCAATCATGAAGATCCAACCCAAGGATACCCCTTCTAAAACCACATCCCCCTCAAGAGTGGTGTCATGGAAAAGGCTTGAACCCAGTGGTTTTTCAAAAAATAAAATGATCAAGGAAAATGGTCACAAAATAAGTCCTAAGAGGACCTTTCTCTCTCCTCTCTGATAGAGGACGGGTGGCAACATATGATTGGACCATAGAATAGAGAATGGTGATGTCAGCAAAAGCGAATGGGAATGTGACATGTGGTAGGTATATTTGATGTTTCTCGGCTCCCTAATGGCCCATCTCTGGGTTACATGTGTCATCAATCATAGGTCAACACATGGCGTAGGTGATGTCATCCCACTGGACATAGCCCAAAAGGTTCACTATGTTGCGCATAGCAAGTTTGCCAGGAAGCAAACGTCGGGACATGCCAGTGATGAAAGTGCATAGCAGCAAGCAATCAGAGAAGTGTAGGGCAGTCCCCAAAGACACGACAACATAGAGGTATGACCCCAACATGTGAAATATGGTGGACACAAGCAAAGTGTCAGGATAGTAGGAGATACAGGTTAAGCGCCCACATAAGGACCTATGTCATAGGTAAGAACCAGGGGCCACGTTATGTAAAAGAGTCGTGAAAGCTCTTGGAGAGGCTAAGTGTCAACTACTGGTCACTTTTCATAGAAGAAGGACCAATGACGAGGAGTTGTTAACAAAGGTTTTCATTGCTTAGGGCTCCAAAGGGATTAGCACCCAGAGTATTAAGTTGTGGTCACAAAGATTAGTTGTATGGCATAAAAGTAGGTAAGGGTGCATAGCGAAAGGTGCTAAAAGCCAAAATTTTGTAAAATTGTTTGTTTGGAAATTAAGCCAAAGCTAACTATAGAAAAAAATAGGATAAGCTCGGCTAAAAGGAATATTGAGTGAAACAAGAAGAAAAAGTCAGTTTAACCTGCAGAGAATGGTTGTTGAGGTTAGATAACCTAGAGAACATGTCCAAAAGATTGAGATAAACAAGGAAAAGGAAAAAATAAGAAAGAAAGAAACAATCAAAGAAAATAAAGAGAATCCAAAAATATCAAGCCAAATTATTTATAAGCAGGCTTGATCAAGCAGAATGCGTAGAATTTTTTTTTTGAGACAGAGCTTCTGGTGCAACAAGGTGTTGGTATGGTGAAATTTTTTTCTAAAGTGGTGATTCAGATTTAGTTTTTCTTTTAAGTAGAAGACATTCATTGATCTTACTATGAAAATGGATAAAATATGGAATAGTGGGTGTTTAAACGAAGTTGTATCTTGCTGATTAGGGGTTGGTTCTCTATCGGGCCTCCAATTTTTCATAATTTTGTTGATGAACCCATCCATTTTTGCATCATTCCATTCACCCATTGTCATCATTTTTAACCATATATCTTCATAAACGCACCAAATTCTCGCATACATGTTTACATGGTTTATTATTATTATTTCCATTATTTTTAATGAATTAAGAAGAATTTTGCATGGTTTTACTAATGACATTTCAGCAAGTTCAAGTTTTTGTAGCTGAATAAATTTTCATAGCTATCTCCATGGTTGAGGTAGTAGCACCACTCTAGAAGGAAAATTAGCACTTGGATTAGGTTTCTAGAAGCTCCAATATGAATTTATGTTGGTCAAAGTCCACCTAGCTCACACTTGTGAACCTTTAGCAAGAAATCAAAGGAAATACGTAGTAGTTTTGACCAGTCAACTTCAAACGTGTTTTCTGAGAAACTGAAAATAGATTTAAAAAAATGCAAATATGGGTTTTATTTAGAATGAGCCCAATTAGGTTCTTACCTGTGATTTCCTCAAATGTTTTACTGTTTTGGATATTTTTCAGGTTCTTTGGAGACCTATTTTGCAGATTACATGGATAAATGGTTTTCCAGTTCATCATTCAATGCACAATCACCAAAAATATTGGAACGAAATTTTCTTTAGAAAATTCGTGGAAAGAATTTCATTCTTATCATATCTAGCTAGATCTTTGATCCAGGGATCCATCAAATAAGATTGGATTGTATTTTCAAAATTGATCTCATGACCAAAACTCAAGCAAGAAAATTAGGAGTTTGTTAGTTTCCTCAAAAATCTATAATTTGTAGTATCTTTGATGAGAGGAGAGATGAGATGTCAATGATGAATATTAACTTGTAATTTTTGTTGCTATTTGAATAAGAATAACTTTGATTTTTTTTAGTGAATGTAATCTCTGATATTGCGCAACTCTGAATGATATTGGTGATTTAAATCAAGTGATCTGAGTTCATAATTCCTCACACTCACCAGGGGGGCCCCCTGTGGAGTTGTGAGGTAGTATAGTTTTCATTTTAATTTCATTTTCTTCAAAATTTTCTTTGATTTCTTTTTCAATCTATTAAGATGTTTGAATTCTCTGCTTTCAATATACTTTTCTTCCTTGCTTTATGTCTGTTACAGGTTGAGTGCTCAATATAAACTTTAAAATCCAAAAATACTTTCCTTGAAGTGTTTTCTTTCATTTTAATTCTTTTTATTGTCATCATTTCGATAGATATAGTTGGTTTAAAATAATCTAATTTCCTTTTGAAGTTTCCAATTCATTTCAGTTATGCATAAATATTGAAAGCTAATCTCATAGCACATATAGTATAGTGTACTTTGCAAGCTCACGTACCCTAATTGACATATAAATGCAAGTAATTTAAGGTTCAATTAAATTACCCAACATTTTGGTGTCGTTGTCATGGAAGTATACATAGGTGTTCGATTTCAATTGAATCCCATTCTTAGTTGCATCCATTTATTTGCATTAGACTGATTTAATTTTAGTACATCCTAGAAGTGGATTCATTAAAAAAAAAAACTAAAGAGGAAAAAAGACTTCAATCACATACCACCCCCACTATATCACATGGTGCAGTAAGATCCACATCATGAATTCATATTTTTGCAGGTCGAAGAAGAGCTCAAAAAAAAAGAAGTTGAAAAAATGGATGGAGATGATGACAATGAGGAAGATCCTTTTGGATTTCCCATTCAAGAAACTAATTTCAATGTTCATATGAAGAACATCCCTCCATTTGTACTTCCTAATTTCAAAGGTATGAGATCAGAAGACCCAGAAACCTTTCTTTTCAAATTTGAAATACTTTGTAGATATTATGGCTACTCATTACACATTCAAAAATTGAATTTGTTTTCGGCAACATTGAAGGATAGAGATCTTAGATGGTTCATGAATTTAGGAAAAAATTCTATAAGGACATGGGATGATATGAAAAGAGTATTTTTGGAAAAATATAAAGATTATTTCATACACCATGACCTTAGAAATGAAGTCTTTAAGATGAGCCAAAAAGAGGATGAAAGCCTAGAAGATTTAGTGGAGATATTTACTTATAATGTCTAAAGATATAAATTGCATGATTTAGAATTAGACACATTAAAATTCTCCTACTAAACGCTATAAGGGATGAAAGGATTGATCTTCTTAACCTGGTGGGCAAAGAGATGTCTCTCAATTTCCATTTCAAGATATTTGTGAACTGTGGAAGAACATATCAAGAGGAAAAGCAAAGTATGGAAGATCCCCCCAGGATCCATTTATGGAAAGAGTAAGTAAGTCAACATCAGGATTGGTTAGTCAAACTGAGCTTAATAATTTGCAAGACATTGTTGGTAATTTAAATGAACAAATTGATATGCTAAGAATGCAAAACAAGAAAAAATATATTTTTGCTTCATTTATATTTTTCTCTAAATATAGAAAGAAACATGATTTTCATGAATTTCCACTTGATAACATTAAAATTTGTGAAATATGTGTAGGATCACATACTACTAAAGATTTCCCATCATTACCAGGGTTAAAGGAAATTTACCAAGGAGCAAATAAAACACTAGAACAATCCTATTATGTAGCTCCAAGAAGACCATGGCAGCCTCATCAACCCGGTATGATGCAAGATCTTAATTCACAATTTCAAGGTTATGCACAAAAATCTCAAAGTAATTGGAAAACACCCTTGCCTTGGAAGCCTTGGTCATCTCAATCCCAACCTCAAAACCAATCTTGGCAAAAAGGTTGGAAAAAATCCTTATAGAGGAAATCCATCACATCCTCAATCTTTTCCTCACTATCCTCAATACCAATATCAATGTTATCCATACCATTCACCTCCACCACAACATCGGTTTCACCCTCAATTGACCTCAATTCAACCTTTCCCATTACCAACCATACAAGAACCCCAAAGATCCATTCCTACTCAACTACCTGCACAACCATTTCAAATCCCCAATAATAAAACACCTCAATCCACTTACAAAGCTGAGGTATTGAAAAAATATTCTCTAGCTTCCATTGAAGAAAAAAAAACTAAAAGAAGAAGATTCAGATAAGGTTCAAGAATCTTGGATGGCCATTGAAGAAGATTAGTTGTTGGAACCTGAGATTGAAAAGTTTCATGCATGCCTATCACCAGATTCTATGAATGGGGATCACATATCTGAAGACTTGCATGGCATGATAGCAAGAAGCCAAGGAAGACAATATTACATTGAATCTTGGTTCAAGACAGTCATCGGATCCCAGTGCTCAATTATTCAATATTTTTTGATATCATCTCAATCAAGGCAGCTGGTCTCTCATATACTGGTACATATCAAAGCATATCTTTCAAACCTACATATGAGTTTATCTATCATCTTGTTACACACATGGTTCCATTGGAAGTATTCATATACTTGAATGAGATTTGTTTTCCAAGTAGAGTAGGACATATAAAAATAAAAAATAAAAATAAGTAAAGAGAAAAATAAGTCTTATTGTGAAAACCAGCTTGTTGGCACAGTTGGACATGAGCTTTGTTCGAAAACCAGGCAACTGGCGAGCAATGTTCACAATAGTTTCTACAATTTTATGATGGTTTCAATATTTTATTATGGTTCTTCAAATCACTTTGGGTTCTATGCTTGAGTTGGTTGATGTGGGATTCCTTAAGGCCCACCTTCCAAAAAATATTTTCCCATCGTGCTCAACACCTTATCTCGGATCAAGATCGGATATTATATAGAGTGCCTTGGAACTTGCATACATCAATGACAAACCTTCTTGTTGACAACAATGGGACTACTTCAATGACTCTCGATTGTCAGATCTTCCACGTGACTCGACTTCAACACATTAATTCGTCCCCATCAAGATGCACTTAGGTACCTTGACACTCATTTACATTATCGGTGAGTTGTATCGTATTGTTTAATGATTTTCATCATTGATCAGTAATCCAATTATTTCTTTCCATGCTCAAGTTCAGCACATTCATTCACATGGTAATAATTGTACCATGAATTTTTGTTTTGTTGAAGACTATATGGTTTTATGGAATCAACAACAACTTGCAGCAGTATATTTTATTAGTTTCTTGTAGCAGCATGTTCATATTTTTGACATTCAACAACAACATGATGCCACCACTACAACTCTTCTTCATTCATTTCCTTTTCAAGAAAATCAATAAAATTGGTTCTATTTTTAGTCAACATGCATCATGCTTCATGATTTCTACTTCAGCATGCAGCACACAATCCAAATCAGTGGTTCAAACTTGGAGAAAACAAATTTTAGAAGAAGAGTAGAAATAGCCATGAAAATTGCCATTTTCTGCCATAGCTATGGAAAGTTGCAGTTTCTAAAATTATTGTTGTAGTAGCCTATTTTTTGGTTGTAGCGGCTTATTCCAAGGCAGTTTTGGCACAAATATTGAAAATGATTGGAGCATAAATAAAAAATTCTGAGATGCTGAGTTTTCTCACAATATGATAAATTGAGTAAGACAGGCATAATTAAAAAAAAGAGAAATTTTGAAGGGCATTTCAAGTGGGTTTTTAAGACAGATTTTCAATTTTTACCATTGCGCACAAATTAGGAAATACTTTGGTATGTTTTCACATCAACTCCTATTTGTCATCAAAAGTGGATTTTGAAGAATGTGGCAGTAAAAAAAGGTAAAAATACACTATTTCCCTTTTGAAGCACCTAATTTGGCCTTAAAATGAGTTCGTGGCATATGTTTTTGTTGTAGCATTGGGCAACGTGAAGGGTGAAACAGGGCATAAATTAATTTGACCATCCTTGCAAACCGTGCATCCGTTGGTCCTGAAACTTTTAGGGTAAATGCATCATGGTAGGGTAAATAACTACAAAAAAAAATCAAGAAATTCTAGTGTGTATTTTCCAAGAAGTTGGTCGTCGTCATCTACACCCATTTCTCATTTTTCTTGAGATATGTGCACCCATTTGCAGATATCTTTTGTGGGAATATGCATAATATTAATGGTAACAATCTCAAAATTTTTTAGAAGAACTTGATTTACCATTTGAGAGAATTTGGAAAAACAAGTCTACTACATGAAAAACATACATTCTGTGGAGCAAGGTCAAAGTAATGGTCAATGCATCATGGAGCAGAGTGCCTGAGCCAAATCAACACCAAATCAGCCATTAGATTGTGTTCTCTTATTCAATTCCAACAAGCAAACTTGAGGTAAAACTAGCCTTAAACTTTTTAATTAGTTAAAATTTTTGGAAATTGTAATAAGAAAGCTATTGTAAAACATGTGATCTATATATTTCACCCTATCATGTCCACATTCTTCAAACCATTTTCTCAATCCTTAATTCCTATTCTACTTTTCATGCATAATCAATCCCACATACCTATTTCCAACCCACATACCTTATTGGATACTCTACAAACCTTGTTATGGTTGAACTCTGATGAGCCCCAGAAATGGGTAATTATATGGGCTCATTCTGCCTCTTATTTTGACTTTATCCACCATCCTCATTAGTTTAATGCATTATTTTGAATATATTTATGCTAATAGAGTGAATTGGGTTAGTCACTTTGCCATGTAGTCTAATGAGTGTTTTATGCATATTTTTTGGACAATTTTGGACAAAGACAAGGAATTTATGAGCAAATGGCAGCCAAACTCGAGGAAAACAGGGAAGAGGACTTGTAGGGGGGGTGTCTCCTTCATTAATGACCCCTTTCCTCGAATCCTCCATCAGCAACTCGGAGCACAAAGGCCCACATTGATGATTCCAAGGGGCAGCTGAGCAAGTCAAGTAGGACCACTATTTATCTTCAGTTCTAGGAAGCCGAGTTCCTTGATTTTAGGAGGATTGTTGGAAGTCCCCATTTGTATAAATAAGAAGGCTTTGAGCCTCAATAGGTTAGCCAGTTCTTAGTAGATTTTCGCACTTTTGTGCAACACATTGGTCAGCTTATTTTCGAGTTCTTTTTGAGAACAGTTTATGTGATGTAACTGCTATTTTTTGATAAATGAAGATGAAACAGTTTTTGAGCCAGCACTGATCTCTTTCAGAGGGCTGAAGCTCTTGGGTTAGGGCCCAACCCAAGTTTCCTAGCACCTCCTTTGTGTATTTATATGTTTTCTTGCTTCCATTCATGAGTTAATTTATGTTGCATAGATTCATTTTGCTTTGTTAGAATAGGTTGCTTTTGATGGTTAGCATAGTTGTTTTTGTTTTAGTTGCTCAAGTAGGTTGCTGCAATGACAAAATAAGATTCAAAAAGGCCGCAACTGACCCTGATATCCTTTCTCCCTTCTTGGGACTCTGATTTGAGGTCAAGGCACTACTATTGCCACCAAAAACACAGTTTTTTCTCTTCCATGCAATTGCTAGTGTGATAACTTGATTTGGAAAAGTTGATATTGGTTTAGATTCAATTGCTTAGATCATTTCCTATTCATATACCATAGTTCTCTCGCATTCTTTTCTATTCACAAGGTACTGTTTACCATTTTCTGTTTATAGATCAAAAATTAGGTCAAGATAGAAAAAGCTATGTTTTCATGGTATAGTAGTTCTTCCTTTGATTAGTTTTTGTGCAGATTTATTGCAGGACCTTCCAGTTCACCATCCATCCATGCAACAGCCAACACCAGCTCACTCCTCATAGATTTCCCAGCTTATTCGCAACATTTTGCCAATCTGCCCTAATTTCTGCGTTTTTCCATAAAGTTGTTTCCTTGCCATTTGAACAAATCCAACCATCACGTTCATCCCTGATCTTCTTTGACAAGTTCTAGACACTTAAACACTTTCATCCAACCTTCAGTTCCCCTTTCCCATCATTTTTCCACTTTCAAAACTCCAAAAACAGCTTTTGGCCTCCTCCTGTAGATCCCCTGCAGCCTCCTGTAGAATTTCCTGTGAGTGATTTTTCAAAGTCTGATCGCAATGGAAGTCTTTAGAAGGGTACTAGGGGCTTCTTAGGACCTCTCCACACCTTCCTCCACCTCTGCAACAACCAACTCCATCTTCCTTTGCCACCAAACCTCTGCACAGTCATAACCAGATAAATCACAAGCATAATAATTTCACATAAAAACACTCAAAAGTACAAAAAGATGATTTCTTCTCATTTCTTTTCAGAAGTAGCCTGAATAAATGCAATTTACCTTTTCCATAGTCAATGGCACTCATTTCATTAGTTTCCATCTCTTTTCTTGCAAAAGTAGGGTTAGTAGGTAAACTAGGGTTTGCTAGGGTTCGCTAGGGTTTGCATTCCATTTCAGTTTTCATTCTCTTTCTGCAAGTAGAATAGCCTTTGTAGAGTTAGCTTTCTTCCATCACAGTTAAAATCTTCTTCTGAGAACTCATAGAAGTTGGCTTAAGCTCCTAGCAAACTTGCGCTAGCTGATCAAGTGACAGCCTGCAGTAAGAGCTAGTACTTGTGCATACAGCACTGTCACTTCCAAGTTTGTTACGAACTACTGGGTTGATAAAAGTAAAGTCGGGAGCCCCAGGAGTTGTAACATTATTTCTGCAATACTGGAGCTCACCAAACTCCATACCATGATTGCAAAATATTTTCCTTCATAAGGTATTATGTTTTCCCTAGTAATAATGTTGTCCCCCACCATTCTCTTATTGAACTTTCTCTTCTTGTTGCAATACAAATTGATTCATACTTCCTTCATGAACAATTTGACCATTTTGGCCTTCATATGAGACTAATTTAAAATATGGAGATGTTTTTTCTTAATGAACCATCATAGTACATGTTTGTAGCACATGATCAAAAAGTACATGGAGCACTTAAATTATGTGTCATATTGTTCATCTTCATATTTTTAATGGAAGCCAAGAAATGATGAGTACAAAGCCACAAGAAGAAGAAGGTTGCAACAAGGGTTTGTTCACACACTCTTTAAATCACTTGGAAGTATACTTTAGGCTTTGATAAATTGTACAACCCTCACTTACAACTCTTATTTTGTGTTATGTGCAACACATCTTGTCAAAGATTCACAATGGGAATTCTTCTTCATTCATTAGTTGGTGAGTTCTTGAAGAAACTATTTGACAACACTGTTGAAGTAGTATTGTTTGCTATGAAAAACCTTTCTATGCATGGATGATAAGGAGACAATCATTATGGATTGTAATCTATGATAATTTGCAGCCATGCTAATGGGATAAACTTCACAAGGATGGAAAACAAATTCTATAGATGGAGTAAAATTCTTGATGTGTTCTTCACAACATGGTATTCTATCAAGGACTGAACAATTTGGGCACAATTAAGTAGTGACAATAACCCTTGTTAGTTGTTTCCAAGTAATTGAAAGAGTTATGTGCAAAGGCTTAAAAATAGTGACAATTACTTGGATATGCTACTATGCGGGCATTATATCCTTTCACACAAGTGGCATATAATAAATAATGAAGGGTTGTTTTTTATTAAGAAAATAACAAATCAGTAGGCATCACTTCCACCTCTATAGCATCCATGAGCAACCTCATATGTGAAGACTTAAAGTTGTTTGACTTTCAAGGGAGGATGGGTAACTCTTCTTTCTTACTCTAATGACACAAAAATAAAATGTGGAAACAAAGAGTTATGCTACCAGATCTATAATTTTGAAAATCAAAGAGAAAAAAAGTGCATCTTATTGAGATAGATGGCTAATATTGATCTCTTGGAGCTTTGGTCAAGGATTTAGTTGAGATGACAGAATAAAGGAACATGAGGAACCAGTTGGATTATGAAACTTTGCAATGCTTTGTTTGCATGAGGACATGCAAAATATCTAGTGTGGGGGAATGTTGCACCTCCAATTTGTCATAATTTGTTGATGAAACCATCCCTTTTTGCATCATTCCATTCACCCATTGTCATCATTTTTAACCATATTTCTTCATAAACACACCAAATTACCGCATACATGTTTACATGGTTTATTATTATTATTTCAATTATTTCTAACGAATTAAGAAGAAATTTTCATGGTTTTACTAATGATAGTTTAGGAAGTTCAAGTTTCTGCAGCTAAATCAATTTTCGTAGCTATCTCCATGGTTTACATAGTAGCACCACTCTAGAAGGAAAATTGACACTTGGACTTGGTTTCTAGAAGCTCCAATATGAATTTATGTTGGTCAAAATCCACCCATCTCACACGTGTGAACCTCCTGCAAGAAATCAAAGGAAATATGTAGCAGTTTTGACTAGTCAACTTCAAACGTGCTTTCTGAGAAAATGAAAACTAATTTAAAAAAAAAAACATGTGTTTTCTTCATAACGATCCCAATTAGATTCCTTACGAGTGATTTCCTCAAATTCCTTACCGTTTGGGAGATTTTACAGGTTCTTTGGAACCCTATTTTTCATATTACATCAATAAACAGTTTTCCAATTTGCCATTCAATGAATAGTCACCACAAAAATTGCGACGAAATGTTCTTTAGAAAATTCGTGGCAGGGAGATCATTCTTATCATATTTGGGCAAATCTTTGATCCAAGGATCCATCAAATAATATTGGATTTTATTTTGAAAATTGATCTCATGGCCAAAGCTCAAGCAAGAAAATTATGAGTTTGTTAATTGCCTCAAAACTCTATAAATTGCAGTCTCTTTGATGAGAGGAGAAATCAGATGTCAATTGTGAATATTAACTTGTAATTTTTGTGTCTATTTCAATAAGAAGAACTTTTTTTTTTAGTGAATGTAAGCTCTGATATGGCGCAAATCTAAATGAAATTGGTGATTCAAATCAAGTGATCTGAGTTCATAATTCCTCGCACTAACCAGGAGGGCCCCTATGGAGTTGTGAGGTAGTATAGTTTTCATTTTAATTTCATTTTTTTTCAGTATTTGCTTTGATTTCCTTTTAAATCTATTTATATGTTTGAATTCTTTGCTTTCAACATAGTTTGCTTTCTTTATGTTTGTTATAGGTTGAGTGCTGAATATAAACTTTAAAATCCAAAAACACTTTCGTTGAAGTATTTTCTTTCATTTTCATTCTTATTCTAGTCATCATTTTGATACATATGGTTGGTTTAAAAGAATCTAATTTCCTTTTGAAGTTTCCAAGTCATTTTAGTTATGCATAAATATTTAAAGTTAATCTCCTAGCACATAGAGTGTAGTGTACTTCGCAAGTTCACGTACCCAGATTGACATATAATTGCAAGTAATTTAAGAGTCAATTAAATTATATCGCAAGATCCTTGCAATGGTGCTAGAGAATAGTTGGGATTGTAGCTCCATTCAGTTGTAGCTGATAAATCAGGGAGTTGTAGCATCCTACTGGTTGTAGCCTAAGAAATTGTAACATCGAGTTGTTTCCTTTCTTATGAATGAATTGAATAGCAGTTCTAAAAGTTACTTGTTCTTGTGAGTTCCATTGTGATTGTTGACATTAATCTCTGCTATGGTTATTTAAGTTATTTTTAAAGTATTTAATGATGTACACAAAGTAAAATAAAGTTTTAATTTGGTAAGATTCCTACACTATTGATTCACTCGCCCTCTCAGTAGTATCTAGGTTTCAAACAATTGGTACCAAAGCCATGTTGCTTCATATCAATTTAACAGGTGGAAGAAAGATCAAGGACCATTGAAAACCAGGAAGGAGGTTTTACCAATAAGGCACCTATGTTCAATGGAACAAGCTATGTGTTTTGGAAAGTGAGGATGAAGACCTACATTCAATCACATGGAGTTGATGTATGGAATGCTATGGAAGAAGAATATCAAAGACCTCCAACAGTCATTTCTAATGATCAGAAGTTGGAATTCATATGCATTCTAAGGAAAAGCATTCCCTTCTTGCTGGCCTACCTAAATCAGACCTTGTCAAAGTAATGAATTTCAAATCTTCCAAAGAAATTTGGGACAAGATGAGAAGTTTCTATGAAGGATATAGTATGGTAAAGAGAGCTAAACCCTAAGGTTTTAGGATCTAATTTGAATCATTGAGCATGCATGATGATGAAGATATTGCAAAGTAGTTTTTAAGAGTTGATGAAGTTGTGAACACCATAAGAGGGCTTGATGAGAAGTTAGATGAAGATGTGGTAATTCAAAAAGTGTTTATATCTCTTTATGGGAGGTTTAATCCCAAGGTGCTAGCCATTGAAGAAATGGAAAATCTGAGCACTCTCACTCTAGATCAACTCCTGGGAATACTCACTGCCTATGAGATGAGGATTTCGAAAGGAAAGTATACAGCCAAAGAATCAACCTTCAAAGTAGAAAAGAAGTGCAAGGATGAGCATGATGACTCATGTTGTGAATCAGATAAAGAAGAAGCCAACTTTGTCAGGAATATCAAGCTAGGTTCATGCAATTATAAAGGTAAGTTATCATTAAAATGTTTTAAATGTGGGAAAGTTTCTCATTATGCTTTAAAGTGTCCTAAAAAGAAGAAAAAGGACTATGATCCTAAAGAAAAATTCAAGAAGGTTCAAAAGGACAAAAAGAAGGCTAAGAAGAAAGGTTTCTATGTTCAAGAAGAGAGATCCTCTAAAAGTGATCCCAACCAATCCTCATATGAGTACATAGATGATGATAGCTCTAAAGAATTCATGCTTATGGCCATAGACAACTTAGATGTTGAGGCTATTTATAATGATGATGAAGGAGAAGTTAATATTGAAGGAGAACTGGTAAGTGCACTTGAGGAGATAGAGAAGCTGAGAAAGAAAAATAAAACCCAAAAGGAATATTTGATAAAAGAAAAAGTTGAGGTTGTTGAACCATTTCTCTTTCAAATAGAAGAAGGTAAGAATATATAAGAAACCTTGAACCAACAGTTGAATGAAAAAGCTCAAAAATGTGAGAAGTTGGAAGGATAAATTATATTGCTAAAGAAGGAGTTGGAGAAGGCTAAAACACAACTTAGTTTCAACCAAAATTTTGGAAAAGGGACTGAAGATCTCAATGAGATATTGGAAACACAATGAGCCTCCTCAAATCGAATTGGTCTAGGCTATGAAGTTGAGTCTAGTGAAATAGCTAAATTAAAAGGTAAAAAGGTAATTACCTTTGTTATAAAAAAAGAAGGGACTGCAAATAAACAAGATACAATTTCTCGACAAAAGAAAAATCATCAACAACAAAAGAATAGCACTAGCCAAGTAAATCGAACTGCCAAAAAATCATCTCATATCAAAAGAAAACCTTCCAAGAACAACGATATCTTCCAAGGGTATTCTTTACATGCACCAACTATGGCCACAAAACAACAAATTGTAGAGTAAATCTATCATATAGGAAACTCATATCTAGCAAAAGAATTCAGCAGAGAGGAAGAAGTCCCAGTTATAATAATTCTTTTCCTCCCTTGAATTATTAAGTGCAATGTTTTAAATGCCAAAATTCTGGGCATATAACAGTTAATTGTAGGCTTAAAGAAAAGAAGACAAGACCAGTTATTGAGCAGACTAAGTTGAAGCCAAAAGTATGGAAAGAGAAAAAGAAATCAGAGCAATGTGGAATTTCTTTGTATGCTAACAATGGTGGGAGCCATTGGGATGTGGCTAGTGGTTGTTCCAAGCACATGACAGGAGATAGAAGTAAGTTTCTCACTTGGAAAGTTGTTAAAAAGGTAATGCGACTTTTGGAAAAAATGCTCCAGGAAAAATAATTGCAAAAGGAGTGGTCTGTCTATCAAATGGAAAATGTAAGGCCAAGAACATTTTGTACGTTGATGGGCTAAAACATAATCTTTTGATTGTGTCTCAAATGTGTGATCAAGGATATAATGTGGTTTTTAAAGCCAAAAATTGTTAAAATAAGTCCAATGGTACAAGAGAAATAGTTGTTGAAGCTACAAGAACAGATAAAAATGTCTATGTGCTAAATGAAAAGACATAAAAGTGTTGTTTGAAAAATATTGATGAGAGTTGACTATGGCACAAAAGGATTGGACATCTGAACTTCGACAAATATTCAAGATGAGCAAGAAAAATGTTGTTAAGAATTTTCCTAGGCTTTCAAAACCATTTAATATTATATGTAAATCCTGTTAATTGGGAAGGCAAGATCGAGTTACTTTAAAGGAAAAGGAAAACTCTTTAGCAAAACCATTGCAACTGGTACACATGAATTTGTGTGGACCTTCCAAAACGCATTCAACCACAGGTAAGCTATATTTTATGATAATAATTGATTATTTCAGTAGCATGATGTGGGTTTCCTTCCTCATAAAGGAATCTGAAGCTGTTGATAAATTCAAAGTGTTCAAATCAATGGTTGAGAATGAAATTGATCATAAAATAAAAAGAATAAGGTCATACAATGGAGGTGAGTTCACCTCAAAGGAATTTGAGGAATTCTGTAAAAATAATGGCATCAAGAGATAATTTACAATAGCAGAGACTCCCTAGCAAAATTTTCTAGCAGAAAGAGAAAATGCGTTAATGCAGTAGTTAGCCAGAGAAATGATGATAGGAAATAATTTTTTGCAGAGGTTTTTGGAAGAGGAAATTCATATAGTAGTAGTTATTCTCAATAAATATCGTCTTAGACCAAACAGTGAGAAAAATCCATATGATCTATGGTGTGGTACAACTGCTACTATTAAACACTTCAATTTTTTTGGCAGCAGATCCTACATCAAGAGAAATGGTGAAAAACTTGGCAAATTCGATGCCAGAGCATATGAAGGTATTTTTATGGGTTACTCACATAACAACAAAGGTTATAGATGCTACAATAAAGTCACAAAGAGGATCATTTACTGCATCAATGTAAATATGGATGAATATCCAGAAGTGGAACAGACCTTATATAGACCATCATTGGCAGCCTTTTATATATGACATATTCAAGAACAAACATCATGCAGGTTATTTCTATAGTTGGAAGATTTCAAGAAGCCCCCAAACAAAGCCATCTATTAGAAGCCAAGAGGATTCTTAGATATCTCAGAGCAACAATGGACTATGGTTTGTGGTACCCCAGAGGTAAATATTTTTCATTCACTATTTATACTAATGTTGATTGGGCAAGTGATGTGGATGATCGAAAAATAACAAGTGGTGGTGCTTTCTTTCTTGGAGACTGTCTAGTCTCATGGTTGAGCAAGAAGCAAGCTTCCATTTCCTTATCTACATTTGAAGTCGAATATATTGCAACAACTTCTTGTTGTACTCAATTATTGTGGATGAAGCAAACTTTGCAAGATGTACAAGTGTTTTATGATCAATTGATCCCCATTATTTGTGACAACACAAGTGCAATAAGTATGTCAAAGAATCCAGTTTTTCACTCCAAAACAAAGCATATCCCCATCAAGTATCATTTCTTGAGAGAGAAAGTTGCAGCTCAAATTGTGAAGTTGGAGTATGTACCTACCAAAGAGAAAGTTGTTGATATCTAATGAGCCCAAGAAATGGGTAACTATATGGGTTCATTCTGCCTCTTATTTCGATTTAATCCACCATTCTCAGTAGTTATGTGCATTTTTTTGAATATATTTATGTCAATAGAGTGAATTGGGTTAGTCACTTTGCCATGTATTCTAATAAATGTTTATTGTAGATTTTTTGGACAATTTTGGACAAGGACCAGGAATTTATGAGAAAAATGGCAGTGAAACTCGAGGAAACAGGGAAGAGGACATGTAGGAGGGGTGTCTCTTTCATTAATGACCCCTTTCCTCGAATGCTCCATCAGCAGCTCAGTGAATAAAGGCCCACATTGATGATTCCAAGGGGCAGTCGAGCAAGTCAAGTAGGATTGTTGTTATCTTTAGTTCTAGGAAGCCGAGTTCCTTAATTTTAGGAGGACTACTAGGAGTCCCCATTTTTATAAATAATAAGGCTTCAAGCCTCAATAGGTTAGCCAGTTCTTAGTATATTTTCGCACTTTTGTGCAGCCTTGTACTCAGCTCATTTTCGAGCTCTTTTTTAAGACAGTTTATGTGATGTAAATGTTATTTTTTGATAAATGAAGATGAAACCGTTTTTGAGCTAGCACTGATCTTTTCCAGAGGGCTAAAGCTCTTGGGTTAGGGCCCAACCCAAGCTGCCCAGCACCTCCTTTGTGTACTTATATGTTTTTGCTTCCATTCATGAGTTAATTTCTGTTGTATAGATTCATTTTACTTCATTAGATTAGGTTTCTTTTGATGGTTAGAATAGTTGTTTTTGTTTCAAGTTGTTTAAGTAAGTTGTTGTAGAGACAGAAAAAGATCCAAAAAGGCCAACATCAAGTCTTGATCTCCTTTCTCCCTTCTTGGGACCATGGTTTGAGGTCAAGGCACTACTGTTGCCACCAAAAACACAATTTTTTCTCTTCCATGCAACTGCTAGTGTGATCCTTTGATTTGGAAAAGTTAATATTGGTTCAAATTTAATTGCTTAGATCATTCCATGTCCTTTACCATAGTTCTCTCACATGCTTTTTTGTTCATAAGGTATTGTTCAGTATTTTCGGGTATTAGGTCAGAAATTAGGTTAAGATAGACAAAACTCTATTTTTTTAGTTCTTGCTTTGGTCAATTTCGAGAAGTAAATGTGCAGATCTCTTACAAGACATCCCAGTTCATCATTCCTCCATAAAACAGCCAGCACCAGCTCACTTCTCCCCAATTTCCCAACTCATTTGCAACATTTCGCCAATCTACCCTAATTTCTTCGTTTCTCCATAAAGTTGCTTTCTTGCCCCTTGAACAAATCTAACCATCTCCTTCGTCCTTGATCTTCCTTGACAAGTTATAGACCCCCCAACACCTTCATCTAGCCTTCATTTCCCCTCTCCCATCATTTTTCCACCTTCAAACCTCCAAAAACCACTTTCAGCCTCCTCCTGTAGATCCCCTGCAGCCTCCTATAGAATTTCCTGTGAGTGATTTTTCGAAGTATGATCGTAATGAAAGTCTTTAGAAGCATGCTAGGAGCTTCTTAGGACCCCTCCACACCTTCCTCACCTTCTGCAAAAGCCAACTCCATCTTCCTTTGCCACCAAATCTCTGCACAGCCACAACCAGTCAAAACACAAGCATAATAATTCCACATAAAAATGCTCAAAAGAACAAAAAGATGATTTCTTCTCATTTCTCTTCAGAAGTACCTTGAATAAATGAAATTTAACTTTTCAGTAGTCAATGGCACCCATTTCAGTAGTTTCCATCTATTTTCTTGCAAAATTATGGTTAGTGGGTAAACTAGGGTTTGCTACGGTTTGCGTTTCATTTCAGTTTTCCTTCTCTTTCTGCAAGTAGAATAGCCCCTATAGATTTAGCTTTCTTCCATCATCATAAAAGCTTCTTCTAAGAACTCATAGAAGTTGGCTTGATCTCCTAGCAAACTTGCGCCAACTGATCAAGTGACAGCCTGCAGTAAGAGCTAGTACTTGTGCATACAGCACCGTCGCTTCCAAGTTTGTTACGAACTACTGGGTTGATAAAAGTAAAGAAGGAAGCCCCAGGAGTTGCAACATTATTGCTGCAATACTGGAGCTCACCACTCTTTTTGGCGTCGTTGCCGGGGAAGCGTCAGAGTATTTTGTGATTACTACTTTTCTTCTATTTTCTACTGCAACATTCTGCTAAGTAGTTTATTTCAGCAAAAGTAGAGTAGTTGTTTTATTTCAATTCTGCAATTTCAATTCTGCAAAAGTAGATTAGGCATTTCCTGCTTTCATTTCCATTCTACAATTTCATTTCAACAAGCGTAGATTAGGCATTTCCTTCTTTCATTTCAATTCTGCAATTTCCATTCCAGCAAAGTATATTAGTCATTTCATGCTTTCATTTCCATTCTGCAATTTCATTTCAGCAAGCATAGATTAGGCATTTCCTGCTTTCATTTCAATTTTGCAATTTCCATTCCAGCAAAGTAGATTAGTCATTTCCTACTTTCATTTCAATTTTGCAATTTCATTTTAGCAAGATTCATTTCAGTTAGTTGCAATTTTTTGTTCAAGCCATTTCAGTTTTGCAGGAACAAGCAAAAAAAAAAAAAAATCACCCAAAAAGAGATTTCCTTTCATGCCTCGTAGGAATAGAGACAATTCAGGAAAATTCCTACCCAATACCCCCACCACATCACTAAGTCACCCTTATCTCTTCTTTGGTGGCAGTGATCTAGAAGAACCTATAGGTGAACCTCCAGAGATATATGAAGATCCTATAACAGAAGAAGAGCAAGAAACCATTCCTCCTGAAACCATGGCTGAAAACAAAAACGTTAGAGGAAATAGGGAAAGAATAGAAGGTGCGTTTCCTATCCAAGAGACCAATGGGGACACAAAAATGAAAAACATAAGTCCTTCAGCCCTACCTCACTTCCATGGATTGACTACCGAAGATCCTGATACCTTCTTGTTTGAATTTGTTATTCTCTGTTGAACCTATGACTATGGAGAAGACGAGCAGAAGTTGAAATTGTTTCCTTCTACCCTCAAGGATGCAACATTGCGGTGGTTCATGGGGTTACCTGGAAACAGTATCACAACTTGGGCTTAGATGCAATAAGCCTTTAACGACAAATACCGGGACTACTGTAGGTCAAAGTATACCAAGGATGAAATTTTCCGAATGACCATGGAAAGTGATGAATCTTTAGAAGACTATGAAGAGAGGTTTTAGCTCAATTATAAAAGGGCCAGGTGCACACTTGACCCCAAATCTCTGAAGTTGGTCTTGCTCATAGGAGTCCCTGAAGACCTTCTAGATACCCTCCATTTGCTGGCTGGGGGAGACATCTACCAACTACCTTATGATGACATAAAGACTGTGTTTAGAAACCATTCTAAGGTAGCCAGAAAAAGAGGTAGGGGAAGTCAACCTTTAGCCAGTACACCCTTATCTAGTTCATCCCTTAGAAGTGAACTTGAGAATTGGCTAGAAGATTTCAAGAGAGAGATGAGGTAGACTCTTTCCATGCAAATGGATACCTTGTATATCAAAAGGAAACAAGAGGAAGCCGAGAGGGATTTGGCCATCTTTTGTCCCAGGTGCACTAGAAAGCATCCTAGGAATGAATGTCCATTGCACTCTATAGAAGTGTGTTTAGTCTATGAAGAAGACCATCCTACGAATAAGTGCCCTTCCTTGCCCGGAATTAAAGCTGCAATATCAGGGGGCCGAAGGCACCACTGAACCACTCTACTTCATGAACCAAAGGAGGCCACATGGACCCAGACCTTACCAGCAGAGGATGCAAGGGACATCCCAGACCTATTAAAACCCCAATCAAGCCACTTCCATGCCTTCTTAGGGTCCCCCTGCTCATCCTTGCTGGTCCACACCCCCTCCTTGGTCATATCCATCTCAATACCATGCTCAACCAGTTGCTCCTCCGTTTTACACTTATGCTTAGCCACAGCCTCAGTGGAATGCACCTCATAAGGGGTTGAGGCCCCATTAAAACTCTCCTCCTGCTCTTTTCCTCCACCACCTGCTCAACCACAACCATTACCTCCTGCTCCGCCAAGACAACCCCAAATACCTACTCAACCGAACTGGAACCCCAATAACAAACAAGCCCAGCAGGTATATACTAGAGAAACATCATGCCCAACCTATGTTGTGGAGATTCAAGAATGTTACAGGGAAAAGTGTCTACACAGAACTTCTTATCCCACTAAGGTGTGGTAGCTACCTTAGAAACAAACAAAGTAAAGCTACTTTCGTATTTCCTTTATGAAATATAGATGAGAGAAGAACAAACGAGACCAACCTCTGTCTTGCGCTTATCTCCTAGTTCGATTCCTCTCTCTCCTGATAGTCTTTCGCTACTTGCTTCCTTGCACGCCCAGTTTCACAGAGTACCTGTAGGATCAAAGTAGCATAAAACTATACAAGAACATGGATCTATAATCATAAACAGTCTAGGATCAGATGTAAATTGACCATACAAATGCATAAAACATAAATGACACAAGAGTATGGAGGAAAACTTGAATATCTTTTATTGATAATCAAGAAAGAGCCAAGGGAGTTACAACCAGTTGTTCTGACCCAGCATCATCCTCTCAGCAAGTAAGCCCTTCTTCACCTCATACAAAGCTTAGATCACCCAACACTACGATGTTGTCTCAAGAAACCAACAGTAATTCCTTACAAGATGCAAAATTCCAGCCTCTAGATCTCTAGGATGAGGGATCCATATATAGATATCTGTAAGGGAGATGAGTCAGCTTGTGATTTGATTAGTGTCTTCCCTCTGATAGTTCTTGCTTCCACTTGGAGATTGATGATCTCTTACTCATCCTTGGTCGAATTCAGAGAGGCAAGTGTCACAGGAGAAGTTTCTGGAAGATTCCATGCCTCTCCACCTCGCGGAATGACACTGCCATTTGTCATTTCTCGCCCATCGCACCCCATAGAAGGGCTTTTTGAAATGCAATGCACCCACACAGTGTACTTAGGTGAGATGCAACTCACTTTGCCTATGGAGCAGCTGAAATGATCCTGTTTTGACCAGTTCTGAGCAGTTTTTCATGGAGAACTTCTGGGCGAAGCTGTAATCAGTTGACCTTGTTCCTTTAGGGGTTAGAACAACACTTTTAGGGACTTAGGAGCCCTTGGTTTATGGACATTTTATGCTTGGGGTTGCAGTGCCCAAAAATGTCTATAACAGTTGCCCCGTAAAGCATGAGGTCGTTAATCTTTTTTGATGTCGGGTGAAATGCTTTATCATGAGGATCCGAAGTTCTTTCAAGATGGGAGGAGACCTGTAATAAGATACAATACAATACACTATCTTCATAATATTTTCATGATCTAGCTGAGGCGGGCATTCCCATGCTCAGCTTTATAAATTCATTTTCATGTACATAGGACAGACAATCGTCTGAGTGTAGACTGATGATTCTGGTAGAGCCATCATCCCTTTGATTGGATGATTATCTGTGCAACAATGATGTACATTTGATGTCTTTATTTCCCTAAATATATATATATATATATATATATCGCAGCCCGGATGGATGAAACTCGATCCGGGGTCTTCAATCTCATTCAATATTCACTCGAATTACAAGTCTATCCATGTGAGAGATGTTCTAGAGTTGAACATGGAAAGACATCGCCTGATTACCAGCCAATGATGTAAGCTGTTAACAGGCACGAGAGGAATCACCAATAATGATAATGATCCTCAAGGTACTGCAGTACAATTCACGTGGTGTGAATAAAGGACTTGGCATCGAACACCACGCAAAATCTTTTGGTCGAAGGCCATGGATGTAAACCTGTCGCCGGAAGTGAGAAACTTGCCATTGAGGCATGCAAGCTTCAAAGTACTGAACGGGGTGTTCCTAGATCGACTTCTTGGATAATGAGCTAATGTCGACAATAAGCGATCCGTCATAGGAGGGCCTTGATGAATCCCACATCAATGACACAGAATAGAGTAAATGATTTTAATGGAGGTGAAAACGATCTGGTGATATAAGGTTCAGGGTGGTGGTCATGAAAGAATGGAGTGTAAATGTATTACAGCGGGTGAGACACAGGTGAATTCTCTGAATGACTTCTCTCGAACATATCGGCGACACTAACATGATGGATTGGTAGCATTAAGCCCAAATGTGGATGGTGTGATGGAACCATGGCGATGTGACCGGTGAATGAAACAACCCAACCCGACTTAGATGCGAAGTGAAAGTGTCATGTTCAAGAGCGACTTGCTACCAACAAAGTTTCTTCAAGTTTTCTTCCCAATTTTTCCCAGTCATTGCTGACCAGTACCTCTTTATTTTTGTCAAGCTTGAGGAGGATAACATATGCTTGTTCTATAATTTTCCCTTCGGGCAAACCCATCGCTATGTCTTAACGAGCCTAGCGATAGTGAAACTCATTCTTGTCTGCTATGGACAAGTTTGTCGCTATTAGGTTTTAACGAGTTTAACGACAAAGATAACTCGATCCTTTTCAATTTTAGAGAGTCTGAAAAGGGATGTAAAGGAAACTCCAAAATTCCTTTTTCGTCATCTAATCCCTTAAGTCCGAAAAAAGTATAAAACAATACAGAAGGGATAAATTTTCGATCCTTTTAATGACCCGAACAAAACAAGCGCTCGATCTTTTTGTGTAATAATCCCTCAGGTCCAAAAATATTAAAATCTAAAGGAGGGATAGCACTTCCGGCTTTAACGAGCTAGAGAGGCCAATGGCTCGGCAATCTTTTCATATTTTACGATTCAATTGAAAAGAGCTTAAAGAAGACTCGTTTTTTGAAGAACGAGTGATAAAATTGTGTAGTAGCTGATTCCAGGTAAGGTTTGGAATTTTCCAATCACGGCAGTGTTACAAGGATGGCTAGTGAGATCACTCTTCGCAGTTGTTCCTCAAAAGGGGTAAACAATCAAATGGAGGTGAATGATCGGCCAATACAGAGTGGAGGTGATGATGAGAACACGACCAAGGCTTTAAAGGCTGAAGTACTACATTCACGATGGTTATTTACCGGGAAATAGTTCATTTTTTAATGAGCTTAAACGCGGGGAGAAACATTTGCTCATGACTTATGTTTATTTTTTAACGAGCTTGAACTATGTGCTAAAATTGCTCGATAAATCCAGTCGTATAATAAGAATGTCTCATATATGAAAACGGCAATTTTTAGAGTTTTGCCCCACATCCTTTCTTTATGCAAGTTAGGAAACGACCAATCCAAAAAATAGATAAATGATCGCTCTTCGCTTGCACGCCAAAAGGTTTGCATGCCCCCAGGCATAAAATAGAGTTTCAAGGTCACCTTTCTTTCTACCGACAAACATTTGTTTTATCAGGAAAGGTATACCTCTTTCAGGTTACCAAAGATTGTTCTATTCACAGCGCAAACAAAACATTTCTTCGGCGATGTCTACCGAAATAGACAAATGCGAGTGGCGAAGACGACTCCACTCACATAACTTTGACGAGGGAATATTATTCCAGTCTAACCCCCTTTTCCAACTACGGACGGGAGTATAGACTAGTCATATATCTCTCGCGGAAACCTATCCTATACCCGAAGTTTTCCTGCCGAAGCAGACCAGGGTGCATGCCCCCTGGGTTTCAATCATGTCCCCCAAATCACTCGCGCTCATCAGGTGGACGGACTGGAGATTGATGAGACATTCCTTGTGTGAAAAGACCATTCAGGGATGGTATATGACTATTTTCTATGTGTGATCCGGGAAATGAAAGCTGGTCTACGAGCTTGACCACTCTTCCTTCGTGCGGAAAACACATTACTCTAAAGAGTGATGAGACAATGGCTCCCATGCAAGAAATATAGTCCCGTCCAAGGAGTAGATTATAATCCAGGGGTCCTTGAACTACCATTACGTTCATGTGAACGGTTTTCCCTCTCAATGTTATGGGCACATTGGGAAGGATCGCTAACGGTCAACTGGTTCCTTTGTCAAAGCCTGTTAGATTTCTCATCTCAGGCAAAAGTGATGGCGAACCAAGCGCTTTCCAAGCAGTCAAGGAGAGGATACTCACAGAAGCCCCTTCATCTATGATGGTACCGGCCATAAGCATTCTATATATTTGAGCAGTGATTCAGAATGGTACACTAGCCAGTTACGGGGTCTGCCTGGTTGATTCCAGTCAAAGGAGACAACTAGGTTGCCTGGAGGTGGGACCGAATAGACAGCCGGGTATGACTCTGACGAACTTCCTTCCTGCGGTAAAGGAATGGGTAAATTGCCCCCATGTTCATCGGAGTTTGTGCTTACGAAAAGAATTTGGACGGTGTCATCTTTGTTCTCTTCGGTGACTGTATCATCTGAAGATGGAACCTCTGAAGGCAAGACCGGGTCAACTACCACCTCGACCTTTTGACTTTCGTCTGGTATGGGTTCAGATGGTTCATCTTCAATGATAAACGCTTCGGCCGACCACCTGGGCGGGTCAGCTGGATTTTCAACTAGTGACGGACTCGGTAAGAGTTTTTTATATCCAGGAGGAAGTCGTAACGGTGAAACCAGACGATCGTCCAAAACTCTTTTAGCCTCATCTAAGAAGGGAAAACAGTGGACGGCATGATCGCCTTCGCACAGTTTACAAGGAAATCTATATTTTCCTTTTTGTCCTAGGGCTTCACTTTCACTAGTCAACGGTGTGCTTTCAACATGATCATCAAAGGTTGATGACATCGGGTTGTGCAAACGAGGAGACCAGTCCCTTAAGATCCAAGGGATACAGGGACAATCTCGATGATAGTGGTCTCCTTTGCAAATGACACATGGTGATTTAGGCCTGGTCCGTGCAGTGTGTGGATTTTCGCTAGACGACGCTTGGTTGCCCCCTTTCGCTTTTGGCTCCTTTTTCTTCTTCTCTTTCTTCTTCTTTTCCTTCTTCTTCTCGGGTACTTGATTTTTGGCTTTACCAGCCCCATCAAGCGAAGAGGAAGGGGGAGAGGAAGAATTGGAGGAAGTAGAGGGTTGAGGGGTAACTCTGGATTCGTCTAATTGCTGACTCGATTGTTCAGGAATTGCGGTGTTCTGAACGACAGAGGTTGAGAAGAGCCATACAGGCAAGCCGATTGTCAGTCCTGGAAGCGACAATGTGGCCATATGGGGTGCACCAACATCTCCCCAAGAGGAGAAGGGACTAGGATTTCCTCCAATGGGAATTCCTTGGTTGGTGGATTCCATTTTCTCAACCTAAGATCAACGTAGGAAAGGGTGATGATTATTCCGTTTAAAATAAATTTTAGACGCTTTGACACAACTTGTTTTTTCAATTTTAAACAGTCGAGAAAAAACAAAAGATGACTCTAGTCGCCTTCGATTTTTAATGAGCCTGAAGTGACAAGTGCTCAGATGGACCTTTTCCGTTAAGGAGTCTGAAAAGGAACGAAAGGGACTGCTCTGGAAATCTAGGTAGAGGGATTACCAAACCAATCGCAAAACTGCAGAATATTTTTTACGGTACGGCATTCAACCTTCCCGAATGTTTTGTTCAGTGCATTGCGATCGATAGGGTGGCAAACACGGCTTCCTATGGATAAATGATTAAGCCTATTGCGGTCTCCCAAAATATGCATGACGGTACGTGGGAGCACAAGTCCGTACTGGCACTTATCGTCTCAAAGTGGAGGAATCACCCAACCATCAGTGAGAACAATAGTTACCAGGCTTTACGACGCCAGAATACGTCTCTAGCCTAGACTTCTAGATGTTGTGCGTTAGGTTCCAAAGCGTTGTTAGATTCATTAAATTTATTTTATAGTTGATCTTGCTTAAGAAATTTGCGTTTCAGGTTCACCGCGAGATGTAAATGTACAATTCCTAAAATGCAATCTAAGATGATAAACAGTCTTTTATCTTCTTTGTCCAATGAAAATCCTAGATACTAAGGAAAGAGAGACAATATTCTTTCACAAAGAGCAAAGAGCACACACTAAATGCACTGTCCTAAATCAAACCAATCAAACGGTCTAAATGCAAATGCACATGCATGTATTTGTTTTCGGCTTTCTTAGTATGTGAATGATAAAAAGAAAGCTAATGTACAAATCTGAATTACTTTTCAAGCGACAATTACTAACAAGTTTCTTTTCAAAATCAAAGAACGAAGACAATCACAACACTTTATGATTCGGAAATGAATATTTGCTTTCGACACTAGAAAAACTACAAATTCAGACCAAATACAATAGTAACAGGGTAATCGACTGTCAAGGGTAATCAGACTCTCTTCTACGACTGAAAACGACACTTACGACACTTTCAATTCGAGAATCGACAGTACAACTACGTTACCTTTTTGCAAAGGAGAACTGAAAATGACTCAACAAATACACAAAAACATTTACAGTTCTTTGCACATTGGAGGCGGAATAACAGCAAGGAAAACGGGTTTCAAGCAGAGATATATTGATTACAGGCAGCAAAATTCATGAATAGAACTGAAAAGAATGAATCACAGAAACCAAAACTGAACAATGCCTAGTTTGATCAGCGCACCTGTAACACAGTGAAATTGAAATGCAGTGCACTTACTACACTCGGGAAGTGCGCTGAATTTCAGATTCACAGAACAGAACCTGCGCTGGGCCAGAGACAAGACTTTGCTTGGGTTCCGGGTCACAGTTTGCAGTTCATTCCATGGGTTTTGGCTGAGCAAATGGTAATCAATATATCAACAATCAGGGGTAGATCTAAGGAGGTTACTATAGCTACCACAAGGGGCAATCAGAGAGTTTGTAAATCAGTTATTTAATTTATAAAAAAACCCAGAGATTGACTGAAGTGGCATTTATCTACTTTGCATTTGCATAGAAAATGCAGTTCAAAAGCTACCTGGCTCGACTTCAGGCTCCGTCTGTAAGTTTATAAAATAAACAACAAGGAAGATAAACAAACAACCTAATTCTTCCCCAGTGGAGTCGCCATTTTGTTACAGGAAAAAGTGTCTACACAGAACTACTTATCCCACTAAGGTGTGGTAGCTACCTTAGAAACAAACAAAGTAAAGCTACTTTCGTTTTTCCTTTATGAAATATAAATGAGAGAAGAACAAAGGAGACCAACCTCTGTCTTGCGCTTATCTCCTAGTTCGATTCCTCTCTCTCCTGATAGTCTTTCGCTACTTGCTTCCTTGCACGCCCAGCTTCACAGAGTACCTATAGGATCAAAGCAGCATAAAACTATACAAGAACATGGATCTATAATCAGAAACGATCTAGGATCTGATGTAAATTGACCATACAAATGCATAAAACATAAATGACACAAGAGTATGGAGGAAAACTTGAATAGCTTTTATTGATAATCAAGAAAGAGCCAAGGGAGTTACAACCAGTTGTTCTAACCCAGCATCATCCTCTCAGCAAGTAAGCCCTTCTTCACCTCATACAAAGCTTAGATCACCCAACACTATGATGTTGTCTCAAGAAACCAACAGCAATTCCTTACAAGATGCAAAATTCCAGCCTCTGGATCTCTGGGATGAGGGATCCATATATAGATATCTATAAGGGAGATGAGTCAGCTTGTGATTTGATTAGTGTTTTCCCACTGATAGTTCTTGCTTCCACTTGGAGATTGATGATCTCTTACTCATCCTTGGTCGAATTCAGAGAGGCAAGTGTCACAGGAGAAGTTTCTGGAAGATTCCATGCCTCTCCACCTCGCGGAATGACACTGCCATTTGTCATTTCTCGCCCATCACACCCCATAGAAGGGCTTTTTGAAATGCAACGCACCCACACAGTGTACTTAGGTGATATGCAACGCACTTTGCCTATGGAGCAGCTAAAATGATCCTGTTTTGACCAATTCTGAGCAGTTTTTCATGGAGAACTTCTGGGAGAAGCTGTAATCAGTTGACCTTGTTCCTTTAGGGGTTAGAACAACACTTTTAGGGACTTAGGAGCCCTTGGTTTATGGAAATTTTATGCTTGGGGTTGCAGTGCCCAAAAATGTCTATAACAAAGAGATTAACCTACGATCTGGGAAGGTTATCCCAGATAGCCAACCTCCTCCTAAGGAGGATGAGGGAGAAAAACAGGAAAATGAATCAAAAGCCATTCCACCCTTTCCTGAGAGACTAGTTGGAACCACACAACCGACCCCAGAAGAAACTGAACTTCTAGGAGAACTAAAACAGTTATATGTAATGATACCACTTCTCCAAGCCATAAAATATGTACCTATCTACAACAAGTTGATCAAGGAGAAGTGCTTTAGGCACCCAGGCAGGCGCAAGAGAGATGCTCCAACTATCAATGTCATAGGACAATTGTCTGACCTGATGTTGGGGCAGGTAATCTGTTCGAACTATCTAGACCCTGGGAGTCCTGTAGTCGATGTCCACATTACTGGCATCATAATCCCCCATACCCTAATTGATCTAGGGGCTGCCATTAATGTGATGACCAGGGACACTATGCTCAAGATCAACCTTCAGGGTTCCATGAGAAAGACCACAACGGTACTGCAGCTAGCACACCACTCCACCGTGACCCCTGATGGGATTGTGGAAGATGTAATCGTCTATATTGATTTCTGGGAGTACCCTGCTAATTTCTTGGTTCTCCAACCAAAGGCCAAACTCACTGGGTATCCTCTCATCCTGGGAAGACCTTGGTTGGCTACTACAGATGCCTACATCAGTTGTCGAGCTGGGAACATGACAATCAAGAACGGGCATATGTCCAAACAGCTAGTCCTATATCCTCCTGCCCAACCTCTGTTATAACATGATCTACCTCTCTAGTTGGAGGAGGAAGATGAGGATGAAGTCTATTCCACACCATTGTGTACAATGGAAGCTACCATGGGGGGTCCACAAACCGAGGATGATCTTATTGAGAACTTGATTCAGAATCCACCCCCCAGTGTGTTGCCATTAGAAAAGCTGGTGGAAGAAACCCAAGCCAATTATTTAGTTGATCTCTGTGTGGTTGATCCGACCTCTCTCTGAGTTAAGAATGTGGAATTCGGCCCAGAAATAACCTTGAAGATCAACTCATCCCTATCCACCTCTCAGGAGAAAGAACTGTGTAACTTATTGAAAAATCACTAGGATGCTTTTGCTTGGAGCTATAAGGAGATGAAGGGAGTCCACCCTTCAGTCTATTCTCACCAAATTTACATTAAAGAAGATTGTAAGCCAGTTAGGAAGCCTCAAAGGAGGATGAATCCAACCCTTAAGGACATTTTCAAAAAAGAACTACAAAAGTTTCTGGATGCAGGATTCATCTACCCCATCTCTGACAGCAAATGGGTTTCTCCTTTGGTGCTAGTGCCAAAGAAAAATGGGAAGTGGAGAATCTGTGTCGATTAACGAGAACTAAACAAGGCCACCAAGAAGGACCATTTTCCTTTGCCTTTTATAGATCAAGTGTTAGATGATCTGGCAGGGAATACGTTCTTCTCCTTCGTAGATGGGTTTAGCGGGTACAACCAGATCCAAATCAGCCTGGAAAACCAAGATAAGACCACTTTCACTTGTCCTTGGGGTACTTTTGCATACCAGGTCCTTCCTTTTGGGTTGTGCAATGCTCTGACCACTTTCCAGAGAGCAGTGTTGAGCATATTTTCTTAACTGGTTCATGACTCAGTGGAAATCTATATGGATGACTTTACCCCTTATGGTTCTAACTTCCAGGGTGCTTTGACTAGCCTGGGGAAAGTTTTAGCCAAGTGTATTGAAATGAACCTGTCCCTCAATCCTGAAAAATGTGAATTCCTGATGACTAAAGGGACCGTGCTAGGTCATACAATTTCTCAGCAAGGATTACAGGTGGATCCTAATAAAATTACAATCGTCCAAAGGGTCCCACCTCCTCAAAAGGTAAGAGATGTTCATAGTTTCCTAGGCTTAGCAGGGTATTATAGAAGATTCATCAAGGATTTTAGTAAGCTAGCCTCTCCATTGTTTGGTCTTTTGGGAAAAGATGCTGAGTTCATATGGACTGACAACTGTCAAGAGGCTCTGGATGCCTTGAAAGGTAAACTGGTAACTGCCCCAATTTTGAGAGGTCCAAACTGGGCCCTACCTTTCCACATTCACACAGATGCCTCGAACAAAGCGATAGGAGCAGCCTTAGGGCAAGTTGATGAGAAGCTGCCTTATGCCATAAATTGTGTCAATAAAAACTTGTCCAAGGTAGAATTAAACTACACTGTAACCGAAAAGGAGCTCCTAGCTGTAGTCCATTCCCTAAATAAGTTCAGACACTACATCACCAGCTATCAAACATTCATGCACACTGATCATGCTGCAATTAGGTATTTGATGAATAAATTGGATGTAAGTGCTCATATTATTAGATGGTTACTTTTATTACAGCAATTTGAGTTGACCATTGTTGATAAACTGGGTAAGGAAAATGTTCTTGCTGATTTTCTGTCTAGACTAGATCTGCCTGTAGGTGAAGAAGGAATGGTGGATGATAAAATGCCATATGAACACCTATTTGCTATTTCAGTACTCTCTCCATGGTTTGCTGATATAGCAAATTACTTGGTTTCTGCACAATTTCTGCCACACCTGTCTTCAGAAGAGAAGAACAAGATCATGAGGAAAAGTGCCCCATTCACCTGGATTGGGGGCAATATTTTTAAACTTGGCCTAGATCATATTTTGAGGCGATGTGTCCGGGAGGAGGAATTTTTTGACATCCTCCTAACCTGTCATGATGGGCCCTGTGGGGGCCATTTTGTAGCAAAGAGGACTGCCTTCAAAATTCTGCAAGCAGGTTATTATTGGCCCACTCTTCATCAAGATGTTAGGAGATATATCAGCCAATGTGACCAATGTCAAAGGATTGGGAAGCCTACTCCAAAGGATGAGATGCCCCTGCAACCTCAAGTGACTTTCGAGCCATTTGAGAAGTGGGGCATGGACTTTGTGGGTCCTATCAACCCTCCTTCAAAACAGAAATCTTACATCATTGTGTGTACTGATTATCTGAAAAAATGGGCAGAAACAAAGGTGATCAAGGCAGCAACAAAAGAAAAAGTAGCTGAGCTTTTGAGGGAAAATATCTTCTACTAGTTTGGTTATCCAAGAGAATTAGTCACAGATCAAGGGAGTCAATTTACCTCCAATCTGATTGAAGACCTGTTCACACATCACAAGATTAAGCACAGAACTTCCACCCCTTATCATCTGCAAAAAAATGGACAGATGGAAGTCACTAACAGAGCTTTGGAAGGGATTTTGACTAAGGTAGTGAGCAGCAACAGAAAATATTGGGTAGATTGATTGGTTGAGGCCACCTGGGCCTATAACACCACATGGAAAACCACCACAAGGTTCACACCCTATGAGCTGGTCTATGGAAAGAAGGCTCTACTGTTAATAGAGTTCAAATATAACACATTAAGTATGGCATCTCAGTTGGACCTAGATCTTAGCCATGGACAAAAGGAAATATTACTTCAGCTAAATGGATTGGATGAACAGAATTGCAGGCCCTTCTCCACTCAGGGGTAGTCCAACTTCAAAGAAAAATATGGCATGACAGACACCTCAAAGAAAAACAATTCTAACAAGGAGATTGGGCGTTGCTGTATGATTCAAGATATAAAGATTTCAAGGGCAAACTAAGGACAAGATGGCTGGGACCATACACAGTAGAAAAATGCAATGACAGTGGTTTAGTACTGATCCGGACCATTGATGAAGAAGCCATCCCCATGCTCGTCAATGGGCATAGGTTGAAGATTTACAAGAAGCCCCTTTCCAAGCAAGAATTCGTTGAGAATCTGAGTAAAATAGTGTTGGTAGTGGAGCAGGTTTCTGCCTCCACTCCACCCACACCTTGAAAAAAAAAAAGGAGGAAAAAAGAAAAAAGTAAAGAGAATAAAATATCCCTGGGTGAAAACCTCTTGGAGGCACCTAGGGCAGGCAGTGAGGGTGAAAACCTCCTAGGGGCACCCCAGCTATCTCTTGAAAAAAAAAAAAATAGAAAAAACCTAACTTTTTTTGAATGCATTGAAGATTGCAGGAGGGTCACACAAGAGAAAAAGGACATGGCCAAGCTGCATACACCCTTGATATTTCATTCCTCCTTCACCCTTGTCTTTTCCCAGGACTTGGTTTCGCTCGTTCTGAAAATTTTGCATCCTACAGGAAACTTTGTGCATTCTACAGGAGGCTTTTGTAGAAACTACGAGAGCTCAAAATCGAGTTTAGAAAAGAATCCGAGGGCTATAAATTTGTCCAGTAGGCCTGTGGACCTCCCTACCACCATTCATACTCCTAATTCTCCATTCCATCCTTGCACACCCACATTTCCACTCGCTTTTTCTTCCCTGCACAGAAAACACAAAATTTTGTTTCTGTTGTCTTTTTTAAAAAAATGATGAATAAAACAACAGCAATCTTCACTTGTTTCTTACCTGATGCATTCTAGTTGTTATTCCTTCCATTCAGAACCTTCTTCAGCTGTCTCTTTAGTCCCTACTCAAGCATCAGCCTGAAATTTTAGAGGGAGAAGTAGCTACAGGAAATCCTGCAGGATTTCTATAACAGTTGATCCCTTAAAAAAAAGGCTCTAGAGGCAGGGTCAGAGCAGCCAAGATGTATGCATGTGCAAGGAGCAGTGCCTGATCAAAAATCACTAGCATAAGCCACCAGTTTAGAGGCTATGAACACCAGCAGTAGCAGCAATAAAAAAAAAATGAAGTGCCAAATTCCGAGCATGCAGAGCATGGCAACGACTAACAGGTAAGTGGCTAAACCCGTTCCTCTGTTGAATGAATATTATTTAGGAACTGCATGAACTATTGAGATGGTCATGATTAAACAGAATCGGTGGCCAGCTAACTGGCCACCCTTGTTCAGTTCAAACCACCCTTGTTGAGTTCAAACGAGCCTCGTCCAATTCAAACAGTAGTTCAGAAGATGCAGTCAGCACGTGTGGTCCATCAACTCGGGAAGAAAAAACTCAGAACCAGTAGTGGTGGCGGCGTATAATGGGAATGATGGAAGTGATGGCAGGCAAGCGACATGAAAAACCATTATGACATTAGAGTAGGACCAATAGTCCTGCCACCTGACCTCGTCACCGCAGATCACGCCATCGGCTTAAGTACAGTGCAGTCGAAGCCTCCACCACCTTTTGTTTTCATTTGCATCGACGAGTTCTCGACTGCAGCAACTCACCTACCACCTTCAGAACAATGAGCCAGTCATTCTCTGCCAGTTTTCAAAACCCTCCTGCTTATCGGGTTCTACAGGAGCGGAAAACACAGTCTACAGGAGCGGAAAACACCATCTACAGGAGCCTTTCTACAGGAAGGCCAAAGAGCAGCTCTGTAGAGGAAAAATTTATAATTTCTGCTAAATTCAAGCTTAAAAAGAAGTAGGATCAGAAACCCTCTCTGCATGTGATATATCTACACAAGGTGGTGGGAGTAGAAGTAAAGTATTGGGTTGAAAAAGGAAAGGAAAGTGAGCACAGAAGTATGCCTGTGTTTTTCTGAATTCCATACAGTCTCTCCATTTTCTTCTCTGCACTAAAAGTCTATCTTTTTCTTCCCTGTATTCTCCTGTAAAGAAGAGGTGCAATCATAAAAAATCAAGCCTGTGAAAAGCGTGAATTTTCATTTGGAAGCCCGTTTATTTTGTGAAAAAAAACACTGTTTTATATACTCACTGTTTTGCCAAAATATTGATTTCCTCAACAAAAGAAAAAACCCAAGAAGTACATTCAGGTTGAGAACAGGGTTTGAAGGGAGGAAAAATTGCAAATTGATGTTGTGAAAAAGAAGAACACGAAAAATTCCTGATTCCAGAAAGACAAACCTCAGCTATTCCTCTGTTTCTGGTTTTGAAATTTTGTTGCCTTCCTCCTCACCTGAACATTTCCAGTAGTCACTACACACCATGACAGGAGGTTTTATGAGAAAGGAGCCTTTGAACTCCAACAAATTGCATGAACACCCAGAAGTGGTAGCCCTCTTCACCAGGGCAAACTAGATGCCTTTCTTTGAGAGAATTCATGGATATGATGAGGAGGTGACAGAGGAATTTTTAATGTCTTTAAGACCCCATTCAAAAACACATGCTACAGTCAGTTTCAGGGGTTTGACCATAGAGCTTACACCAGAATTCATCAGCAGAGTCACAGATCTTCCACTTGGGCTCCCCTGGAGCAAAGAAGAAAAACCATTAGGACAGGTTGCTAAAAAGACATTTTTTCAGCCTGATGAACATCCTGTAGAGGATAAGAATGGGGTTAGAAGGACAAGTATACCTCATCCATGGGGTGAGGTCAGCTACCAGATCATGAAATATATCTCCTGTGAAGGGAGATACAGTATAATCTATGGTTATCACTTCAGATTATTGCATGAATTAAGATATGGAATGGACCTACCTGCATCTAGAAAACTCAGTCTCCCATATTTCCTCCTCCAATATTTGATAGAGTGTGGCACCAAGTTGAATGCAGGGGTTCCAAACCAACTAGCCCACCATGGGCTCATCAAATTGCTGGTAGAGGATGCCCTCCACACATACACCATCCCTATAGCCTGGGAAATTTTCAGGAACATGTCTAGAGAAGATGACATCAAAACTCTTACTGATGACCTTAGCCCATCTGGCAGTGAAGGGGAGGAGCAAAAAGAGGAACTTGAGAAGGAAATCCATGAGGAAGCACAAAATATTCAAGTAGAAGAGGGAAAAGAAGAAAAATAGAGAGAAGAAGAGAAACATGACAAAACCACAGTTGAACATAAGGCAGAACAGAAAAAAACATCAAAAGCGGAGAAGAAGAAGAGAACAAAAGTTGAGAAGAAGAAGCCCAAGAAAGCTCAGAAAAAGACTGCCACAGGGAAAATAGAAACTCAGGAATAAATGGAGAAAACACCACTAGAGACAGCAGAAACAAAAACAGAAACAACAGACATAGGAAAAACTCCAGATGATGAAGAAGAAAAACAGCAAGAAGAAGTGTCCCCTGAGACACGAGCAAGGGAAGCAGCAGTTGTTCTTGCAGACAATGAGGTAGCAGAGAAACAACAGCAAGAAGAAGAACCACAGATAGATAGTAATACACTGATGAAACAGCAGCAAGAAAGAGAATATCAGGCAGCAACTGAAGTGCTAATTTTGAAAAGACAGCTGCAGGAAAAGGAAGCCCAGTTAGCCTACATGGCCAGTTGGGCAATGGAGGCCTTATAGTGCAGACAGCCAGCTAGATCATATGCACTATATCTCAAAGATCAGTGGCTCCAATTCCAGATTAATACACTAGCCCAGAGGGGCACAATACCATTTCAAAATTATGGCCAATTTATGCATTTATGTGATCACAGCTCAGCTGAGGATAAAGCAAAGCTAGCAGAATTTTACCTACACAACATGGCACTTACTGACATGAATTTATGGGATCCAAATGCTGTATTGGGAGACTTGTAGCTAATGGCTATGGTTTCTTAGATGAGACATGAAAAAAAGAGAGCAGTGGAAATTCAGAAACTAATGGCAAAAGAGCTAAGTGAGCCCCTGATGATTAGAGAAGAACCAGTAGAACCCTTGGATCTCATCTATGCCCACCAACACCTTGCAGCCAATCCTCAAGTTGCCCCTGACTATGTTGACAGGCAAGCACAGGCTATTGCTCATTTCGAAGATATGGAGAGATTGTTTGGCGATGACTGCCTTCATGCCTGCATGAGAAGGTGGAATACATTATCACATAGCCTAAGGATTAGGGAGTATCACTCCCCAACTAGAATGAGGGAAGCCATGAGGAGAGTTCCCCTATATAAGCAATCAATGCAAAACTTGAAAGCCAACTAGATTGGTCTTAAATTCAGTCCTCCACTGCTGTTAGGACTGTTGGAAGGAGTTAAGGAGGAGGAAGAATAGAAAAAATGGGAGGAAGTGGATATGAAAGTAGGTTTACATGACAACGAGGAAGACATCACATCAGAGGTGTGGGATGTCATGGAATCTGTGAGAGCCATTAAAAATGAAGAGTTAGATTAGTTGCTCAGAGGATGAGCAACCCATTCAGCAGGGGGGTGATGATGAGCCCCAGAAATGGGTAACTATATGGGTTCATTCTGCCTCTTATTTCGATTTAGTCCACCATTATCAATAGTTATGTGCATGTTTTTGAATATATTTATGTCAATAGAGTGAATTGGGTTAGTCACTTTGCCATGTAGTCTAATAAGTGTTTATTGCAGATTTTTTGGACAATTTTGGACAAGGACCAGGAATTTATGAGCAAAATGGTAGCCAAACTCAAGGAAACAGGGAAGAGGACTTGTAGGAGGGGTGTCTCCTTCATTAATAACCCCTTTCCTTGAATCCTCCATTAGCAACTCGGAGTACAAAGGCCCATATTGATGATTCCAAGGGGCAGCCGAGCAAGTCAAGTAGGACTGTTGTTATCTTTAGTTCTAGGAAGCTGAGTTCCTTAATTTTAGGAGGACTGCTGGGAGTCTCCATTTGTATAAATAAGAAGGCTTCGATCCTATATAGGTTAGCCAGTTCCTAGTATATTTTCACACTTTTGTGCAGCCTTGTACTCAACTCATTTTCGAGCTCTTTTTTAAGACAGTTTATGTGATGTAACTGCTATTTTTTGATAAATGAAGATGAAACAGTTTTTGAGCCAGCACTGATCTTTTCCAGAGGGCTGAAGATCTTGGGTTAGGGCCCAACCCAAGCTTCCCAGCACCTCCTTTGTGTACTTATATGTTTTTTCTTCCATTCATGAGTTAATTTCTGTTGCATAGATTCATTTTACTTCATTAGATTAGGTTGCTTTTGATGGTTAGAATAGTTGTTTTTGTTTCAAGTTGTTTAAGTAAGTTGCTGCAGTGACAGAAAAAGATCCAAAAAGGCCAACAGCAGGCCTTGATCTCCTTTCTCCCTTCTTGGGACCATGGTTTGAGGTCAAGGCACTATTACTGCCACCAAAACACAGTTTTTGCTCTTCCATGCAACTGCTAGTGTGATCCGTTGATTTGGAAAAGTTGATATTGGCCCAGATTTAATTTCTTAGATCATTCCATGTCATTTTACCATAGTTATCTCACATGATTTTCTGTTCATAAGGTACTGTTCAGCATTTTCTGGTCTTAGGTTAGAAAGTAGGTTAAGATAGACAAAACTCTATTTTTTTAGTTCTTGCTTTGGTCAGTTTCGAGAAATAAATGTGCATATCTCTTGTAGGACATACTAGTTCATCATTCCTCCATAAAACAACCAGCACCAGCTCACTTCTCCCCGATTTCCCAACTCATTTGCAACATTTCACGAATCTACCCTAATTTCTGTGTTTCTCCATAAAGCTGCTTTCTTGCCCCTTGAACAAATCCAACCATCTCCTTCGTCCCTGATCTTCCTTGACAAGTTATAGACCCCCCAAAACCTTCATCCAGCCTTCATTTCCCCTCTCCCATCATTTTTCCACCTTCAAACCTCCAAAAACCACTTTCGGCCTCCTCCTGTAGATCCTCCTATAGAACCTCCTGTAGATCCCCTGCAGCCTCCTGTAGAATTTCCTGTGAGTGATTTTTCGAAGTCTGATCGCAATGGAAGTCTTCAGAAGGGTACTAGGGGCTTCTTAGGACCCCTCCACACCTTCCTCACCTTCTGCAAAAGCCAACTTCATCTTCCTTTGCCACCAAACCTCTACACAGCCACAACCAGTCAAAACACAAGCATAATAATTCCACATAAAAATGTTCAAAAGCACAAAAAGATGATTTCTTCTCATTTCTCTTCAGAAGTAGCTTGAATAAATGCAATTTACCTTTTTAGTAGTCAATGGCACCCATTTCGGTAGTTTCCATCTCTTTTCTTGCAAAAGTAGGGTTAATGGATAAACTAGGGTTTGCTAGGGTTTGCGTTTCATTTCAGTTTTCCTTCTCTTTATGCAAGTAGAATAGCCCCTATAGAGTTAGCTTTCTTCGATCACCATAAAAGCTTCTCCTGAGAACTCATAGAATTTGGCTTGAGCTCATAGCGAACTTGCACCAACTGATCAAGTGACAACCTACAATAAGAGCTAGTACTTGTGCATACAGCACTGTCGCTTCCAAGTTTGTTACGAACTACCGAGTTGATAAAAGTAAAGAAGGAAGCCTCAGGAGTTGCAGCATTATTGCTGCAATACTGGATCTCACCAATATCTTCACCAAGCCACTTCCTAGAGAACAATTTGAGTACTTGAGGAAAATATTGGGAGTTGTGCCTCTTGCCTCCCTCCACTAGCTCTTCCTTTAAGAGGAAGAAAGGCAGTTGTTGCATTATCAACATATCAAGGTGAAGCTACCTAGTCCATAGGATCAACATGACAGAGAAATAATGTTGAAAGATGGAGTATTTTGATAGGGGGAGCATGATGATCTCTTTTCCATTGATGTCAAAGGGGGAGAGATCCAAAGAAATGAAATCAAACAAAAAATAAAAAAATAGGGGGAGATATCTATGGGAGGATAAGTCCATAGCAGAAAAAATGGGAGAACTGTAGTGATAGAAAAACCAAAAGTAGTACTACAACAACACAAATCTTAGGGGGAGAATCATTCAAAAGAGATAATATATGTTGACATGGTTTTACAATAGAAAAATGTGTTTTGTTTGATTTTTGTGTTGGCATCAATTGTAAGGGGGGAGAATGTTGGAAATAAGTTTTCATTGATGTCAACAGGTGCCATCCAGAGGCACAGGTTTAGAAGAAATACCTCAGGGAGCAGGTTCCAACCACACAGGAAGGGAAAAGGATCAAAATCAATGGAGTGAATTTGGAGCCAATTCTAGAGTAGCAGGTCATCTAAAGAGTAGATGGAAACCACTCATATGGATAGAGCTCTGAAATAGCTTTCTAGCAGTATGAGAAATTTTGAAAATGACCTCTTGGATCATGAGATAGATCCAGTCAAAGTTCTATGGCTCCAAGGACTTCATACCAAAGTTAAAGGTGTTTGGATAAGTCTTTGGCGTGTAGCCAAAGTTGGCTTAAGGACCAAACCTGGTGGAAAATCTGACGGAGCCTTTACACGAAGCTTCAAGGAGATGTGGCAGACATGTTAGTAGTGGAAAACATGTTCAATGGCCAGAGGAGGCATAGTATGATGCCATCCCAACGGTGATACCTCGACAAGTGTACCCCCGAGGTTTCATATGTGGCACAAGAGAAAAGCATCAACATGCATTAAACATGTGGAGCCCACCCAGCAATGGTAGCCTGACAGGTTCACCCCGGCGCAACCCTTTTGGTGAAAAAAGGGAAGGTCCGAGAGATGGAAATCGGAACACAATAGCAATAATCCGACCAATGGGAGGCATGCAGAGGTCCCCACTCTAACAACTCAGTCTAATGAGGGAAATCCCGAAAAGGAATTCCCGAAGGTTTGTTTGGAGAGAACATGACTAAGTCCCATGAGGAAAATGTCGGGATATGTGCCAGATTCCCAATGGCACTAGAGACAACGCTTTAGAAGAGATTTGTGGTCATGAGAGCTGGTTTCCTTCACAGTTGATCGAGTAGATCAACGACGAAGATCAACCCTAGTGCACCCCTTCTGAAACCACAATTTGTTCAGTAGTGGTGTTTTTGAAAGGGCTTGAACACAATGGCTTTTGGAAAAACAAAATTATAAAGGAAAATGATCACAAAATAAGGCCTCAGTGGACCTTTCTCTCTACTCTCTAACAGAGGACAAGTGGCATCATACGATTGGCCCAGACAAGAGAGAATGGTGATGTCAGCAAAATCCAATGGGAGTATGACACGTGGTAGATATATTTGGCATTTTTGGGCACCCTAATGGCCCATCATTAGGTGACACATGTCACCAATCATGGGTCGAAATGTGTCAAAGGTGATGTCACTAGACATAGCCCAATAGGTTCACTAAGTTGCATAGAGAAAGTTTTTCAAGAAACAAACGTCGTGACACATTGGTGGCGACAATGCACAACAACAACCGATTAGAGAAGCGTTGAGCATTTTCCACGGACATGGCAACCTGGAGGTATGACATCGGTGAGTGAATTATGGTGCACACAAACAAAGTGTTAGGATAGTAGGTGCTATGGGCTAAGCGCCCTAATAGGAGCCTATGCCAGAGGAAAGAACCAGGGGTGTAGTATATAAAAAAGTTGTGAAGGCTCTTCGAGTTGCTAAGCACTAGGTCCAGGTTGCTTCGTGTAGAAGCGAGACCAACGATGCAAAGCCCTTAACAAAGGATTTGGCCTACATATCAATCAAAAGGGATTAGTATTCGTGGTAATGGAGACTAGTTCTATGGTGGAAAAACAAGTAAGCGTGTCGAGAAAAAGAAGCTAAAACCCAAAATTCAGCGGAACTATCTGTTTGGTAGTAAATTGGGAAATTAAGCTAAAAGTGAACTGCATACAGGAATAGGAGAAGCATAGCTAAAAGGAATATTGAATGAAACAAACAAAAAAACCCAATTTAACTTGAAAAGAATGATTTCTCAAGTCAGATAACTTGGAGAATATGTCTAGAATACGAAGATGAATAGGACAAAGGCAAAAATAAGGAAGCATGCAAAAATAAAAGAAAATAAAGAGAAGCCAAAAATATCAAGCCAAATTCTTTATAAGAAGGCTTGATCAAGTAGAATGTGTATAATTTTTTTTTGAAACAAAAATTATGGTGTAGTGAGGTGTTGGCATGTTGAAATTATTTTCTGAAGTGGTGACTGAGATTTAATTGTTTTTGAAAGCAGAAGATATTCATTGATCCTATTATGAAAATGGATGAAAGATAGAACAATGAGTGTCTAAAGCAAGTTGTAACTTACTGATTAGGGGTTGGTGCTCCTTCCAATGGGTGCTAGAGAATAGTTGGGGTTGTAGCTCCATTTAGGTGTAGCTGATAAATCAGGGAGTTGTAGATTCCTTCTGGCAATAACCAGAGAAATTGTAACAACAAGTTATAGCTTTCCCTATGAATAAATTGAAGAGAAGTTATGAAATTTACTCATTATTGTGTGTTCCATTGTGATTGTTGACATTAATATCTGTTATGGTTATTTAATTTACTCCTAAATTATTTAATTATGTACAAAAAGTAAAATAAAGTTTTAATTTGGTAAAATTCCTACACTACTAATTCACCTGCCGCCCCTCTCAGTAGTGTACTAGTTTCGAACTGAAGGTTGAACAAAGATAATGCCAAATATTTCAAATCACTAAATATGATATACTTCTTCCAAGACTACAACATAGAACTAGTACATTACATAGCGTATTATCCTCAAGGAATGGATTGGCGGAATCCAGAAATAAAAATATGATAAGATTCATCAAGAGCATGTTGGAGAAGACTACGAAGAGTTGGGATTCCAATATCAAGTATGCACTCTAAGTAAATAGAATCAATACCAAAAGAGCTATCAGCACCTCCCCTTATCAACTAGTGTATGGTACAAATGTCATATTTCCTATGAATCTCACTCTACTAGTGATGAAGCTACTACAGGAAGAGGAGCTAGATACCATCTTGATACAAAAAAGAATATATCATATGATATAATTCTAGGAAGAAAGATAATAATCTCCAAGTAAGACCAAATCATATCAACAAAAGATGAAATCTATTTTTTATAAGAGAGAAAAGGAGAAAGATCTTCCGGTTGGAGACTTAGTGCTTAAATGGGACTCAATTTGAGTTGATAAAGTGTAGCATGGGAAAATTGACAACCTATGGATTGGTCCATTCTGAGTACAAGAAGTCCTGGACAACAATACCTATTAGCTGGAAACTCTTGATGGAAATTTCCTTGGGAATATTATTAATGGAAGATTCCTAAAGAAATTATTCACATAAGAACTACTCAATTATGTTGTAAGAAAAATAGAATAAAAAGAAAAATATTTGTTTTCAAGAAGTTATTTTCCAAACGTTTCTTTTGAGTATTATAATTTTTCAGTTTTTCAATAAAATTACAAGGGAAAGAAGTGAGCTCAAAAAGGACTCCACAACCCAATGGAAGAAGGAACTGGAACTATGAGTTCTCAACAGACCGTAAGGGCCTATTGTCCCCCATAGAGCTGATGTTGGTACCAGATCATGTCACCTTAAAATTTTCTTGAGGGGCCTTTCAAAGGCTGTAGAATGCACTTTCATAGTTGAGCTAAAGAAATCAAGGTTTAAAGGGTTCAAAGGAAAAAGAAAAGGGTGTTGAAGGGAACAAGACCTTATCAGGTAGGCAAATGGCAGATGAGCACCGACACAATGCCCTAGTGGGCCAATGGTGGATGAATTCTAGAATGGTGTCCTGGTGGGCAGGCACACAATGCTAGATGCATCAGTGCCACACAAGTTTCACACTACTCGATCTAGCGACAAACACACCTGACCATCCAACGTCCCAGGGTGCTCTGCATCATGAAGTTTCACATCCATTAACTAGGTGGAGGGGTTCAAAGGGGAACACCTGGCATCCCTCTCGCACTTCACACCATTGATTTCTTTTCAACAGTGAATCACGAATGGGTGCAAAGGCCACCACGTGACCCTCTATATCGCCTTCTTTTTCCCACATCCTCCCATAAAACCACACCCATATGCAACGTATGTGCCCACACGTCAACCTTCCACATGCCATGGCCCATGTCCTACTGACATAACCACGACATCACCTAAATTTTGGCCCAATCCAATTCTGCCACGTGTCAAGAGAATTTTTTATAAAAGGGAAAGTAGGCCCGCTTCTTTTTCATTTTCTATAGATCACCCCACAAGTCAACTTGTGTGCACCCATGGAACTCATTTTCTTAATTCTATGTGTTCTAAGCCCAAATTCGTAAATTTTGACCACCATTTCACCCATTCTTGTGAATTCAACCTCTTGAAAACTATTCTCACTGAATTCACACCACTTTGAGCCAAATCCAAAACCTAGCTACACCCTCACAAAGAAAACACATGCTTCGTAAAATAAATTCCTCATCCTGGAAAAAAAAAAAAATCCCCTCAATTGGTCAAATTGGCCTTATTAGTGCATTCGTGAGCTGAATTCTCATTGAAATTTGCCAAATTCAAATTCTTTTGGCTTAAGAAACCCAAAAATTCGTCCTTCGCGTGCATGCTAGATAGTTTCATTATGCATAAATTTTAAAATTGAAAAGATTCTCCCTCCAACCTTTGTCTAATCTCCTTCTGCTACGTGGAACATCATCATGGCCTTCATAACCCTTAAGAATCTTCCCTTTTTTCCTATTATCCTACTTCACTCAGGTATATTTTCCCAATAAGTTTCCCTATTCCAATGGCCTTCTCATCTACTAAGAGTTATATTGATGTCTAGAATAAAGGGAAAACCAAAGAGCCAGATTTTTATAACAGAGATGCAGATGTTCAAGATCTAATGATAACAACCTATGACATGAAGACAACTATTCCAATTGTGCAGAATACCAGTGAAATAATAGGAGACCATAATAATATGCCTGCATCAAATTTGGTCTTTGTCATTCTCCTGCAAGTGTTCCACTTTCCGAAGATGGTGACCTAGTGTGAAAGGAAGTACCTTCCAGACAAGAGAGTTATTTTCTCATCCCAAGAAGGCAAGGAACTATTCCAAACAACACCAAATTCCGTTGCATACATGTTTCCATTTCCTAATAGGATATAATTTCAAAGGCTAAATAAAGTATAAATTTAAGAGAAATGGATCAGACTTGTACTAAAAGTCCAACAACAATTGGTTTCCAGTTTTGTCAAAGAGGGAGTGGTCCCTCCTTCTGGTCACCCTCCTTACGACATCACAACTTTTGATTCCATGTTAAATTTGTCTTTCACCATTGTTTCCCAATTTTTGGGTCTTGATATTGATGTCTATATAATCGAGACAATTTTAGGTCTCTTTGTATCCTTGTGTTATCTGACCACCAAGGCCTACACCAAATTTTATTTCCCACAATTCTTGTAAGATGAAATATGCTCCCAAATAATAGAGTTTGGAGAAGGAAAGTCCTTCCACTACCAAGCCTATCTATTCCACTTATTCATCGATAAAAAATGTTCTTACCTAGAGCACCTGAAACCGAGAATGGTAGATGAGCACAATGCCTTGTTACTATTTTATAAGTGGAAACCAATGGTCTGAAATATAGAAAACAACAAGGTTTTCTTTAATTATATTTCATCTTTCATGTCAATTGTGTATATCTTATGCACAATCATCCAATTCCTATATTCCCTCTGTTAATTAGGAAAAGCTACAATTTACCCCATATACTAGAGTCGATGATTAGTACCTTTTCAAGGACTACACATTCATGAGAATTTATGGGTATGAAGGTTAACTGTACCAACTGCCAACATTCTTGACCCCTGCATTTTTTGAATTGGAGTACATCATTCAAATATTTTCCAGTGACAATGTGCACTTTACTTCAAGGAAAGAAATAATCACTTTCCACATTCCTAACAAAGTGGGACTATTCTATGTTATTTCAAGGAATGCCTTGGAACTCATGGAAATAATATTAGAGGGACTCAATTTCCAACAAGATGGAGCATGTAACTACGATCCACACAATTAGTTTATGAATTGAGAAAAGATAAGGATCGGGAAAACCAAAAACACGATCTGAATCCCATATTAGAAGATTGTGCTAACAAATCTACTTGGGAAGATGTCAAGGCAATCTTGCATCATGCTGAGTTATATTTTTCTCACCTCTCTGGCAAGAAATGAGGCACTTCATAACCTATGGATATTGATGAAGGAGAGGATCCCAACTCCAATAAATTGAAGAAAGGTAAAGCAACAGGGGATGATGATGATTAAGATGATTATGAGACAGTGACAGGCTCTGATACTATACAATAGTCAGTTGGAAACTCTATCAAAACATACATTTACCATGGAGACCTTGCCCTCTTCCGTGACATGATCAGAGGAAATAGAGTTAGGAGAGGTCTCCAAACCTGGACACGTGTCAATAGTATAAACATTCCAAGCTATATCTAAGAAAGCCTCTAAGGAGAGGAAGAAATACATTATAATGGTGGAGAATCAGCCACTTCCTCCCATGCAACTTAAGAGTGCATTGGAATATGTAAAAGGAATTTTCAAGTTGGCAGTGCTACAATTAAGATGGAGACATTGAGGTCCATGTCACACAACCAAGTGAATCAATTGTCCTTGGATGCAAATAATATTTTGTATATTGATATTATGGATTTGAACTTGTAAGTGGCCCACATGCTTCATAGATAGATTCATCAAAAAAATGTTATGGCCAAAAACCTGCAAGATATCTATAATAAGGCCAACAATCAATTGAAATATCAGAATATGGTTTGCAAGGCTAGGAAGATAAATATTAAAACCCCAGAGGAAAAGATCACACATATGGCCACATTCACTAGGGATTTTAAGCAATATAAGGAAATATTGGATGAGAAAGACTGAGAAATAGCCTCAATGAAGAAAAACTCCAGATTCCAGATGCACATCCTGTGCAAACAGCTGAGTTGGAAACAATGGAAAAGGAGAGCGAATATCTAAAGGTTAAGATGCATGAGGCACTCCTATAGAAAAAAGAATACAAGCACTAAATAGTGCTACTAGAGGCACAGGTCCAAGGAATGAAAGAGAAGACAGATGGGACTCTACAGTCTCAACAAATCCTAAATGTGTTGATCGGGTAGGTATAATTTGTGAAAATGTGAAAATATGAAAATAAGATATAACCTTTGCTCTCAAGTTAAATGCAGGAACTGAAAGCAAAGGAAGAATAGATTGAGAGCACCAAGATAGAAATGTACCAAGCATAGGAAAATGGGGTGAAAGCTGATGTTTAATTAGAGGTCTTAAGGATAAAGTATTCTATGAAATCCGATTTCAAGATAACTCAAAGAGTTATCTAGGATATGATTGTGAAGGTACTAGAATAATATTGGGGCACCTAGAGTTGGTCCAAGAGAAGATAGAAGATATCATAATGGCTCACAAAGAAATGAACACAATCATGAAAATTACTAGAGACTGTAAGAACCCTCGGTTAAAATTTCATGTAATAAAGTTAATAAAGGAAAAATAAGACCAAGGTCATGGAACACATATTCCAAGCTGAATGTTGGGTAAAACATCCTAGTGGGTGTTAATTTGGTTTATTATGGCTAAGGAAATTGGCAAAGGATTTGGAAAGGAAAAGTGGTAATTATTGGCATTTATTTATGAAATGTCACAGGTGGCATGTGAGGAGGAAATTGAAGGAAAATATATGAAAAATGAAGAAATTAGAGGCATCAAGGGATTAGTTCACAAATTTTATCATTCTAGCTTTTGTTGGCTATCCTTTTTCAGTTTAGTTTTGTAATTAGTTTCAAAGAGGAGAAGAGCACCAAGAGGAGGAATCAAGCAAGCAAGCAAAGGAAAGCAGGGAAAAGAAAAGGAAGGACAAGAAAGAAAATGAAAGAAAGGATCAAGTAAGAAAGAGGTGGATCAAGTGAATACAACAAGATTCCTTGTAGATATCGAGTTGGATATATGATTTCCTTTGTAGTTTTTGCATGCATGTGTGTATTTGGTTCATTTGCTTTCCTTGGCATGGGTTTTTCCTATTTTAACAATGGCTTAAACCTTGCCTTGCCATTTCCGGGTAGTCATGGTGTGATGGGAGTCATTCTTGGTTGATATTTGGATTGTCAGAAAGTTTTGGATATGGGTGAGGTGGTCTCAAGAAAATCCCAATGGCTGGGGATGGATATGGTTTTCTTTGGGAATCCCTCAATAGGTGGGTGGAGATAGGAAAATTCCTCAAGAGATGGTGAAGGAATTCTAGGGCATCCAAGTTTATTTTGGTTTTGTGATCTCAGTACCAATTTAGTTGAGGAGGGTGGAGTTCTTTTAACCTCTAGATTCCCTTGATTTTTTATTTATTGACTTATCACATGAGATCCCACATTATTTCTTAGAATATGGCACAGGGATGATTGACTGAAAGAAATATTTGGTTCATCCCAATCTATGGTTGGTTGATATGTGGAAGTCCCTGACTTGGTTGGATTTTGCATATGTTAATAAGAGTTATTTTCCTCTTGTATTTAATGATCAAATATACTTTTTATGATGTGGATTTGATGGTTATTCCATCATTTTTATTAATCTGGTTATATATTGGTTATTATCATGGTTTTATGGAAGATTCTAGTTATGGATCTTATCATTTTTTATTGGTAAATGAATGTTTATTGAATGCATGACCTAATAGAAGTTATTGTAGCTATTGTGAGAGTGAATTAGAAATTCTTAGTGAATCTTAGATAAGTTTCATATCTCTATGTTCAGATATGCATTCGTGACCTGTAGATTTCATGTTCATTATGTGTTTGATGAAATGACTGTCATGGTTAGCCCTAGTTAGGTCAATTTCTTAACTATTTTTTTGCATTTAATGGCTTTGTCCTTGTTTCATTCATCATTCTAGAAAATTCTATCAAGTTCTAGGCAGAAGTATGGATACTAAACCTGAAAAGGTGGCTCATATTCCAGGTTCGGATGCTCAAAACTGGGAAATCTAGACTATAGTTGTTGGGAGGCATGGTTATCCATGCGACTGGAAGGTCACAGTCACTAGATTTCCTTGTTATGAAAGCTACTAGGAATCCATATCACTAAAGAGGAAATTTAACTCAAGGTTTGGGCACCTCGAGTGGTTTTTTATTTGTCGGTGGTCCTGTAGCTCTTGAGGAAGGTCAGTAATGTTTCATTTTGTCAATTCCACTTCCTTATATTCACTTAGGAGGTTGAGTCATTTCATAGTAGCTCTCAGCTCATATTTACCCCGGTAGGCTCATGAAAGTGGATAAATGTGGGAGGTGGCATTAAAAATTAGTATTAGAGCATGGTTCAAACACGTGGACCAGATAGGCTAGATTCTTGTTGTTATGCATTCATTATCATGGTTTTGCTTATCATGCATGAGATCTTTTTATATAGTTAGAGTTGTCATGCATGATGTCAATATATGATATTATTATGATTATACATGTATTTTTCTAATTTGGACTGATTTTGGAGATGTGATAATCCTCCTCTGAACGCCATTGAGGTATGATTTTGATTATAGTATCTATTTGGTTTATCTGACATGGCATGTTTGCAAGAAGTAGAGGATAAGGGATTAGATAAAAATGGTGGACTACAGTTTATGTGAATCTCCCTACATACCAGTTTAGAAACAAAGAGATGAGTATTCTTCTAATATAGAAGATACATTGAGGAGTTTAAAGGCAGAGATCAGAAATTGCAAGGAAGAAAATGATAGGTTGGTTGAGGCTCAAGAAAGACTTGCAAGGGCTCAAGAAAAGTAGGCATAGGTCAATGCAGTGATCCTTCAAAGTCTGTCAGACTTGCAGAGACAGGGACACATTACTGAGGATTAGTCAAGAACAAGAAGAGAAGACTAATGGGGCATATGATAACAGGTCTCATAAAGGATACATGTTGTATATAGGGGACATAGTCAGAGGTGGAAGATCATTGGATACACCAAACAGGCAGACTAGTATGTATGGGTTTCATTCTGGTTCCTCATCCAAGAGACATCATCACCACCATCACCGCCATCATCCTTATAGGAGGAATCAGTACTTGCTTGAGGAGTTCAAGAACGTTAAGGATCCTACATTTGATGGAGAGATGAAGAAGTCATAAGATACAGAGGCATGGTTTCTTGGGATGAAGAAATTCTTTAGATTGCATAACTATTCAGAGAACATGAAATCCAAAATAGCTACCTTCACTCTTAAAGGGAAAGTAGATATCTGGTGGGAAGATGTGAAGAATGTCAGAGGCATTCGAGAAGAAGAGTTGATTTGGGATGAGTTCGAGAGACTCTTCCAGAATAAGTAACTATTTGAGAGATATTGTGATGACAAAGCTAAGGATTTTTATGAGATACAGATGGGATCCATAACATATGATGAGTATACTAGAAATTTCTTGGAGTTGTTGAGTTATGTGCCTTACCTAAAGGATGAGAAAACAAATATTTAATGGTTCATTAGTCGGTTTGCAGTAGCATATAGATACTAGATTGAGTTTGATGAGCCTCATTAATTGGAGGAATCCATTGGGAAACTAAAGCATTGTTATGAGCAATAAAAGTGTAAAGCTCAGCCTAATCATGATTTGAAGGGGAATGAGAAATTTAAAGGGAAGTGGCCATCGAAGCAGGTAAAACCTTAGGATGTAGGTGAGAAAGAAAATGTTGCTCCTTATAAGAATCATAGTGCAACTAAGAAGGGACATGGATGTCAACATGGAGAGTAGCCTAATAGAGATGATGGTAGGGTACCATTGCAGTGTTGGATTTTTGGAAAATATCATCATAAGAAGGATTTCCCATTGTACCATGGTGGAATGCCTCAGTTATATAGTCCTTGGGAGGCCCAGATAGTTGGGGATAATGGCCATAGCATTCCTCGGATTTATGCAACTGTGGACAACAAGATGGCATATCACAATACATCTATTATTGAGATGGAAGGTAAGCTATGTGATTGAGTTGTTTCTATTTTGATTGAACCTGGATTCCATTATAATTATCTTAATCCTAACCTGGTGGATAAGTGTGGATTGAGAAAAGAAGTGCATGCAGGGTCTTCATTGGTGTAGTTGGATACATGTACTAAGAAGAGAGTTCATCATTTGGTAAGATCTTATGCATTTGAGTTGAATGGTATGCCTACATCAGCACATCTAAATGTGATTTATTTGGGATCATATAGTATGATTTTGGGTATGGATTGGTTGTACATCCATAGGACCAAAGTAGATTGTTATGAGAAGGCTATTGAGTTCCTAGATGATAATGGGAAAAAGTTAATCTTGTAGGGAAAGAAGAAGACTACATTGGTGAGGATGGTTACAACTATGTAGGCTAAGTGTAGTTGTAGGAAGGGGTTTGTACTATTTGTAGTTCATCTTTCCAATGACAAGGGTAAGGATGATGAGGATGCAAATTCCTCAAGAGGTAAATTATCTTGAAATAGTTTCAGGATGTATTTCGAGTAGATATTTCTGATTTTCCTCCCCACAAGGAAGTGGACTTTTCTATTGAGTTGGTAACAGGAGTAGCACCAGCATCAAAGGCACCTTACAGGATGAGCACTCCAGAGTTAGTGGAATTGAAGTTGCAGTTGAACGAAATTATTGACAAGGGATACATTAGACCAAGTGTATCACCATAAGGTGCACCTGTATTGTTTGTGAAGAAGAAGGATGGTACTCTCAGATTGTGAATTGATTACAAGTATTTGGACAAGGTGACAATCAAGAACAAGTATCCATTTCCAAGGATCGATGACTTCTTTTACCAATTGAAGGAAGAAGTAGTGTTCTCAAATATTCATTTGAGATCAGGTTATCATCGGGTACACATCAAAGAAGAGGAAATCTACAAGACTGGTTTCTAGACCATGTATGGGCATTATGAGTTTGTTGAGGTTCCTTTTGGTTTTACTAACACTCCATATACTTTCATGTGCTTAATGAACAGTTTTTTGTGTCCTTATCTAGACAACTTTGTGATATTATTCATGATGATATATTGATATATTCTAAAAATGAGGAAGAGCATGCAGAACACCTGGCAGCATTGTTAAAATTATTGAGAGAGTATCAATTGTATGTGAAGCTTAGTAAGTGCATCTCTTTTCAGACAAAGGTACATTACTTGGGACATGTTTCCAAGGAAGGAATATCAATGGACCCGGAAAAGATAAGAGTTATCATGGAATGGCAAGCTGCTAGAAATGTAGACCAGGTGAAATCATTCATGGGGTTAGTAGGTTACTATAGGTGTTTCATCAAGAAATTCTCACGAATTGCATATCCTATTACATCATTACAGAGGAAAGGAAATAAATTTGAATGGACAAAGGAATGTGCAACAATTTTTTAGTAGTTGAAGTAGTTTCTTACAAACGCTCTAGTTTTAAAGATTTCAGATTTAGAAAAAGATTTTGTGGTGTGTACAGATGCTTGCAAGAGAGTACTTGGTGGAGTCCCGATGTAGGAGGGACAGGTGGCGTGCTATGAGTCAAGGAAACTAAATGAGCACAAACATAACTATGTGATTCATGATCTTGGGTTGACAACTATTATTCATGCCATTACGATGTGGAATCATTATCTTCTTGGCAGGAGGTTTATTTTGATGAGTGACCATAGCAGAATGAGGTATCTATTTGACCAACCTAATCTTAATTCCAGGCAAGATAAATGGTTAGATACCCTTAGTGAGTTTGACTTTGAGATTAGATACATTAAAGGAAAGGAGAACAGGGTTTCAAATTCTTTCAGTAGGAGAGTGCAGGTAAACCATGGTGCAATTAAGAGCTCTTATGGGACCGATTTATAGGATCAGATCTTACAAGCAGGACAACAAGATGATAGGTAGAAGGAGCTAAGGCACATATTATAGCAGCAAGGTATAGGTGAACATGATGTGGATTATCATCTCACAACAAATGACTTGGTGAGATTTAGGGACATGATCTATGTGTCGGATGATAGTGAGATCAAGAATATTATCTTGAGGGAGTTTCATGTCAAACCATATTTAGGTCACCCAAGATATCAGAAGACATTGACAGTTGTGAAGAATTTCTACTATTGGTTGAATTTAAAGAAGGCATTTACGACCTTTGTTGCTAGATGTTTGGACTGTCAGCAAGTGAAAGCTGAGTGTAAGAACCCAACTTGTTTGTTATAGCCTATTCTGATTTCAAAGTGGAAATGGGAGGTCATTTCCATGGATTTTACTAAAATTTTTCTGAGGACATCGAAGGAGCATGATTCCATCATGCTTCTGGTTGATAAGTTGAGAAAGGTATCTCACATCATTCTAGTGAAGACTACTAATTCAACCAGTGAGGTAGCTCAGATATTCATCAGGGAGATAGTGATATTGCATGGTATTCCTATGAAGATGATATCAGATAGAGATGCCAAGTTCACTTCTAGGTTTTGGAAGGAGTTGTTTGCAGGTTTGGGTACAAAGTTGGCCTTTAGTATAGCTTAACATATGTAGAAAGATGAAAAACAAGAGAGGGTCGACAAGATACTGGAGGACATGTTGAGAATGTATATCAAGCATCAGCAGAGGAGGTGGGAGGAGTATCTTAAACTGGTGGAGTTTTCTTACAACAATGGTTATCATGAGTCACTAAGGATGAGTTCATTTGAGGCGCTCTATGTGTGGAGTTGTAATACTCCCATCAACTGGAGTGATCCATACTGATTGGACCAGACATGTTGGCAGAGATGGAATAGGAAATGCAGGCTATCAAGAAGAATCTAAAGGAAACACAAGATAGAAAAAAGAGTTACGTAAATCAACACAGGGCATTGAAGGAGTTTCAAGTTGGGTAGCATGTGTACTTACATATCAAGCCCAAGAAGATATTGATGAGGATTGGATCATTTTCCAAGTTGGCAACTCAGTATTACGGGCCTTTCGAGATACTTGAGAGGATTGGACCAGTGGCCTACAGACTTTCATTGCCTCCAACAATGAAAATACATGATGTTTTCCATGTTTCATTGCTTAAAAGATATGTAAAGGATGTCAAACATGTGCTTGATTGGTCTATATTGTAGGTGGATCCAAAAGGAGAATTCCAACCTGAACCTTAGTGCATATTGCACCACAAACAACTCATGCTATGGAATAGAGCAATCGAGCAAGTTAAAAGTCAGTGGAAGCACTTTGGGACCAATGAAGCTACATGGGAGATGGTTGATCAGATGTGGGATATGTATCCTTTATTATTTTCCAGTAGAGGCAAATGAGATTTTGGTATATGTACATTTATGTATGATTGTTATTGTAACTACCACAACGAGATGTGTTATATTGCTCTAATAAGTGGTATGGTTGTCATGTTGTTATGTTTTTCATGTTGGTTTTGTTTTTCAATAGGTTCATTGTAAACATTGCATCGAGCTAAGTTATAAAGCTCCATGGGAAGTATGTTTTGGTTTCAGAGGTTTTGCTGGTTATAGGTGTCATAGAACGTTGAGGACAATGTTCCCCTAAGGGGGAGGGGTCTATAACAACAAAGGGTTAAAAGTTCATGTAATAAAGTTAATAAAGGAAAAATAAGACCAAAGTCATGGGACACGTATTCCAAGATTAATGTTGGGAAAAACATCCTAGTGGGTGTTCCTTTTATTTATTATGGCTAAGGAAATTGAGAAAGGGACTCACAAAGGATTTGGAAAGGCAAAGTTGCAATTATTGGCATTTATTTATGAAAATAAAGGAAAATAGGAGAAAAGGGAGATGAAAGGTCATAGGTAGCATGTGAGGAGGAAATTGAAGGAAAATAGAGGAAAAATGAAGAAATTAGAGGCGTTAATAATAAAAAGGCATCAGAGGATCAATTCACAACTTTTATTAGCCTAACTTTTGTTGGTTAGCCTTTTTCAGTTTAGTTTTGGAATTGGTTTCAGAGAGGAGAAGAGCACCAAGAGGAGGAAGCAAGCAAACAAGAAATGGAAAGCAAGGAACAAGTAAGGGAGAGTTGGATCAAGTGGCTATAGTGGGATTACTTGTAGGTATCGAGTTTCATGTATGATTTCCTTGCTAGTTTTGGCATGCATGGTACATGCATGTGTGTACTTGGTTCATTTGTTGTCATTGGCATGGGTTTTCTTGGTTTGACAGTTGGTTTCAACGTTACCTTTCCATTTCTAGGTATCCATGGTGTGATGGGAGTCATTCATAGTTGAGCTTTGGATTTCCAGAAGGTTTTGGATCTAGATGACGTGGTCCCTATAAAATCCCAAGGGTTGGGGGTGGAGATGGTTTTCTCTAGAAAAAACCTCAACGAGTGGGTGGACATAGGAAAATTCCTCAAGGGATGGTGAAGGAATTCTGAGGCATCCAAGCTTGGTTTGGTTTTGTGAATTGGGGACTAGTTTAGGTGAGATCACAGTAGTGTGAGGGTGGAGGTGGTTTAACCTATGGATTCCATTGGTTGTTTATGTATTGGTTTATCCCATGAGATCCCACATGCATGCTTGTAATATGGCATGTGAGTGATTGGCTAAAAGAAAGATTTGGTTCAGCCCAATATATGATCGGGTGGTACGTTGAAGTCCCTGACCTGCTTGAATTTTTCATATGTTAATAAGAGATATTGTCATCTTGTATTTTATGAGAAAATTTATTTATTACGATGTGGCTTTGATGGTTTTTCTATGATTGTTATTAATATGGTTATATGTTGGTTATAATCATGGTTTTATGGTAGATTCTAGTTATGGCTCTTATCATGTTTTGATTGGTAAATGAATGGTTATTGAATGCATGACCTAATATATGTTATTGAAACTATTGTGAGAGGGCCGCTAGACCTTCTTGGTGAATCTTAGATAAGTTCTAGATCTCTATGTTTAGATATGCATTCATGACCTGTAGATTTCATGTTCACTATGTGGTTGACGAAATAATTGTCATGGTTAGGCGTAGTTAGGTCAATTTATTTACTAAGTTTTGCATTAATTGATTTTTCCTTGTGTCATTCATCATTCTGGAAAGTTATATCAAGTTCTCGGCAAAGATCTAGATACTTGCCCTAAAAATTGGCTCACATTACAGGGTCACATGCTAAAAACTAGGAAATATACGCTACATTCACTAGGAGGCATGGTTATCCATGTGAATGGAGGGTCATAACTGCTAGCTTACCTTGTTATGCAAGAAAATGGGAATCCAAATCACTAAATAGGAAAGTTAGCTTAGGGTTTGGGAACCTAGAGTTTTTGTTTAGATCTTGGGGGTCCTGTAGCTCCCGAGGAAGGTTAGTAAGGTTTTGATTTGTCAATTCCACTTCCTTAGCTGCATTTAAGTGGTTGAGTCATGTCATAGTATCCCTCAACTCATTTTTACCCCGGTAGGCCTGTGAAAGTGGGTGAATGTGGGAAGTGGCATTACAAAGACTTCCCCATCAAGGACAGATTGATCATAAATTTCCTTAAGCATATGCCTAAGGAAAAGGTGGTCGAGGAAAATATTGACAAATCAAAGTGGGTTATGAGTGTAGGTTTTAACCCCGTACAGAAATTACCTGCATACAAATTCTAACAACATAAAATAAACAATGCTAGAGCATAACACATAAAACACATATACACAGAGATTTTCCCCTGGATCCCAAAACTGGGAATACCATATTGATTTTTCATTATGTTCATTTAAATGTTATAATACATATCTATACATGTTGAAGCATCCAATATCATGGACCAAAAACCATCGCGTCCAAAACCATGTGCGAAAACCATGCACAAAACCATGGGTAGGTCCACCCAACCTAATATAGGGTCCAAAAAAAATTTCCCCAGGGCACTGTCCGGGACCCCATAGAGGGGGACTAACCACCCCCACTCAAACCCCCTATGACCCCCCTATTGTGCAGTCAGTGCAACAAAGGGGGAGCTCCACCCCCCCTCTAACCCCTCGGTTAACTAGGTGGGCTAGTCGTGGAAAGAATATAGCACAACCCAACATTCTCCCACTTGTTTTTTTCTTTCCACGAGGGGCCACATGAGAGATTAGTCATTTATCCAGCCCTGAAATGCCCATTGTTTCTCTACACCAAGAGAACTTCTCAGAGCTCACAAATTTTGTCAATGCATCTGCAATATTCTTCAAAGTGTCTACCTTTACCAGCAACACCTTTTTGTCTTCTATCATATCCTTCGCAAAATGATACTGAACATTAATGTACTTGGTCTTTGAATGGTAATCAAGGGTCTTTTCCAAGAAAATTGCACTTTGGCTATCACAGTCTATCCCTATAGCTCCGTGTACTAACCCCATACTTGAACACAATCTCTGCAACCAAACTTCTTCCTTGCTTGCATGAGTGGCTGCCATGTATTCTGCCTCTGTAGTTGATAGTACCACTACAAATTGTTTCTTAGTCATCCAACTGACTACACCTCCAAATAGGTTAAAAACATACCCACTTGTAGATCTTCTATGATCGAGATCTCCAACCTAGTCTGCATCAACAAAGCCATGAATATCCAACACTCTGTCCAATCCTGATCTTCCTTGGTAGCATAAACCATAATCACTAGTGCCATGCAAATACCTAAAAACTCGCTTCACTACTATCAAGTGCTCCTTCCTTGTTTTTGACATAAACCTGCTCAATACTCCCACTACATGTGCAATGTCTGGTCTTGTACAGACCATTTCATACATTAGGCTACCGACTGCACTTGCATATGGAACACGGGACATGTCCTCTTCCTCTTCTTGTGCCTTGGGACACTATTCGGCAGATAAATTTATACCTACATGAATAGGAACTTTCACTAGTTTACTATCCTGCATATTAAACCTCTGCAGTATTGTCTCAGGATACTTCCTCTGGTTTAACTAGAGCTTCCTCTTTGCCTAATATCTTTTAATTTCCATGCCCAAAATTTAGTTTGTAGCACCAAGATCTTTCATGTCGAATTTGGAGGACAATTCGATATTCAAATCCTGGATAATTTCTTTTTCATTTCCAACCAGCAACATATCATCCACGTACAAGACTAGATAAATAACATGATCACCAATTAATTTAAAATACACACAGTGATCTTCTTTGCTTCTAGTGAAGCCAAGTTCTCGTATAAATGTATCAAATTTATGATACTACATACTTGGTGACTATTTTGACCCATAAAGAGATTTATTTAACTCGCATACTAGTTATTTCTTACCCTTCACCACAAAACCTTCAGGTTGCTTCATGTATATCTCCTGTTCTAGATCTCCGTGAAGAAATGTTGTCTTCACATCCATCTGTTCTACCTCAAAATCAAAAGAAGCAGCAACAAATAAAAGTAATCTAATAGAATCTACCTTGGAAACAAGAGAAAAAATATCACCAAAATCAATTCCAGGTACCTGGGAATAGCCTTTTGCTACCAACCAAGCTTTGTATTTCTCCACCTTTCCTTCTGCATTTGTCTTCTTCTTGAACACCCATTTGCTATCAATGGGTTTCCTTCCAACCGGTAACTCCACCAGATCCCAAGCCTCATTTTTGTGCAAAGATGCCATTTCATCAACCATGGCCTCTTTCTAGAGTTTGTCATCCTATGAATCTATTTCTTCCTTCACAGTTCTGGGATCATCATCAGTAATAGATAAAGCAAAATTTGAACAGAAACAGGTCGAATATACCTTTATGGATGCCTTATTTCTCGAACTAATCTTCTCACACCCTGGCTTTATGGCTCTTCATCTTCTGATTCCTCCTCTGCTGTAGAGTCTGATTCTTCCTCCTTAAGCTCAAACTCTATCTTCTTAGGTTCCTTTGGTTGGAGTTCATGTTTAATAACATCTTTCACCTCTCTGAACACCACATCTCAGTTGTACACAACCTTCCTTGTTACTGGGTTCCAATGCTTATAACCCTTTAAAACATCCTTATACCCAATAAAGATGCACTTTTCAGATTTACTATCCAACTTGGTCCTTTTCTCCTTTGGAACATGTACATATGCATCACCTCCAAATACCCTCAGATGCGAAAGAGTGTGTTTCTTACTAGTTCATACCTCTTGTGGAGTCTTATCCTCCAACGCTGATCAAGGTGATCTGTTGACCAGGTAACATGTTGTATCCACTGCCTCTGCCCAAAATTCCTGTCCTAACCCAACACCATTGAGCATGCTTCTTGCCCTTTCCATCAACGTCTTTTTCATTCTTTCTGCAACTCCATTTTTCTCAGGTGTGTATGGAGTAGTCTTCTGTCGTGTTATACCAAACTTCTTACAAAATTCTTCAAATTCCTTGCTGCAAAACTCTCCACCATTATCTGACCTCAACACCTTTATCTTCTTCTCTGTTTGGTTTTCCACCAGAGCCTTAAATTCTTTAAACTTGTCAAAGACTTCAGATTTCTTCTTAAGGAAATATATCCATGTATTCCTTGAGAAATAATCTATAAATGATACATAGTACACAGACTCACCCAGTGATGGAACCTTCACAGGTCCAAACACATCATTGTGCACAAGCTCTAACATCTGTTTCTCCCTCTTACCACTAGAGGGGAAACTCACCCAATTCTTCTTCCCATATACACAATTTTCACAAAAATAAAAATCCAGATAACTATTACTCATACCTTATACCATACCTTTACCATGAAGTATTCGAAGGCCCTTCTCTCCAATATGTCCAAGCCTTTGATGCCACAACATGGTCTTCTCTCCAGATACCACTATATTTTCTGCTCCACTTTCAAGAACCACAAAAATGTTGCACCCATCAACAACAGTGCTACGTTGTAGCTTGTACAAAGTTCCAATCCGAACTCCCCGCATCAATACCAGTGCTCATCAAACCATCTTGCAGATATCCTTCTCGAACACTGTTTTTACACCTGCATCATCCAGCTTGCTTACAAAAATCATATTTCTGGCCAATGCAGGAATATGCAGAACACCCGAAAGTGTTCTAACCCTTCCACCTTGCAACTTTAACTTTACTTTTCCGCGACCAATGATTCTAGCCTTCCTATCATCCCCTGAGAAGACATCACCACCATCGTATTTATCATACTCGCAGAACCACTCTCTATAGGGAGTGAAGTGAAAGGATGAACCCAAGTCAATCAGCCATGCCTCATGATCTACATGAGACTATTTCATCAAACTGAAAGGCAGTTGCATTACTACCTATTGCAATAACCAAACTATCCCTCGAATCTGGTAGAGAACACAACAAACTGATGCACTTATCTTCATCTGAAATTTTAATATCAATAGATAATAACTAACTTACCATAGTATTAAATGCGTTCAGATGTTCTCTCACCGAGTCTCCATCTTTCATCCTCAGGTTATATAGCTTTTTCTGTAGGAACATTTTATTCACCAGAGACTTAGATTGGTACAAAGTCCCTAACTTGTCCCACAAAGCCTTCGTCGTAGCTTCCCCTAATACATTCAGCAATACTGAATCTAAGACACACAATCGTATTGTGCTCTTAGCCTTCCGATCCAACTTCTTCCATTCTTCATCGGACACTCCTGTTGGTTTAGTGCCCGGATCTACCGCAATCCACTGATCTTTATCCACCAAAAAATCCTCCATCTTGAGTTTCCACAACTCAAAACTATGACCATTAAATTTCTCGATCTCTATCTTTCCACTGCTCACCATCTTCTTTCACCATCAGAATCGATCCCGCAAATATCCCACTAAATAGGGTCTACCACAGGCCCGAGCGAAACCCCTCAGCAACAAAGGCATCCCCTTGAAGCCAAAACAACTCTGATACCAAATGAAGGTTTTAACCCCATACAGAAATTACCTACATACGAATTCTAACAACAGAAAATAAATAATGCGAGAGCATAACACATAAAACACATATACACAGAGATTTTCCCCTAAATCCCAAAATCAGGACTACTAGATTGATTTTTCATTATGTTCCTTTCAATGTTACATACATATTTATACATGCCAAAGCATCCAATACCATGGACTGAAAACCATCACATCCAAAACCATGTGAAAAAACCATGCACAAAACCATAGGTAGGTTTGCCCAACCTAATAGAGGGTCCAAAAAAAATTTCCTCGGGGCGTTGTCCTGGACCCCGTAGAGGGGGGCTAACCACCCCCCTCAAACCCCCCTATGACCCCCCCGTTGCATAGTCAGCACAACGAAGGGGGGGATCCCCCCCCCCCCCTCTAACCCCCTGGTTAACTAGGTGGGATAGTCGTGGAAAGAATATAACACAACCCAACAATGAGAGCCAACCAGATGAAGAGAAAGAATATATTGGTAACACTGGTAGAAAGAAAGCAGATGCATTATCAAATGGAGTGCAAGGTTTTAAGAAAAAAATGTGAAAATATATCCAAGAAACAATTCACACTATTCTTTGATGGGAATGCATATGTATACTCAAAAGAATTACTCATGAAGATCCTTAATGATATTAAGGATGATTAGAAGGGCTAAATTGAGGAGGATCACCTGCTACAGTGAAAGGACATTGTCAATCCATACAAATATTATTTTGATATCCTATTCAAGTTGAATAGCATCTTCAAAGAGCTCGCCAAAGTGGACTATGAGACAATCACGACATTAAAGGTACAATTTTGGATGTAAAATTTTGCTACATCCCTTTGGGTAAATAATGGAAAGGCATGATGGATTTGTATAAATTGGCCATCCAGAGGAGATATACACGAATGTCACAGGTGTCATTGGTAGAAGCAGGCTCGAGTTCCAAGCCTATATAGCTACACCGGACATAACCTCCACCATCGGCACAACCAAGGCTGACATCATCAACAGCCTAAACAAGCTAGCACCTAGTCTAGCCAACACCCAAGAAAGAGAGAAAGACAATCCACTATAGCCAAATCAAGGGCACCCACCCTACAAATCACAATCTTTTTATGGAAACTTCTAGATGAATTTTGTTACAAGATGAATCTCATTTTCGTAAAGATTCCTATTGGTTTCTAAATATTATTAGTGGTTTAGGGCTACGGTCATGAATCTTGAGTGCCTATATATAGGCCTCATTTTGATGTAAATAAAGGGAGTTTTTTTTTTGTTTAGGGGAAACTCTATCAATTATATATATATATATATATATATATATATATATATATATATATATATATATATATATATATATATATATATATATATATCTATATATATATATATATATATATATATTTTCAGAATTTGTTAGTACTTTTAAAGTTGTCTAAGGAAGAATTTTGAAGTGAGTTTTGGGCTGTCAGTTCTTATTTCTCATATAATTCTAAGAACCCATCTTTGTACTTTGATTTTTGCACCATACTAATAATATTTCAAGTATTTTTCATGGAAAATTATGTTGTAATCTTATTTTGTGATGAATCAATATGATTGTTTGCTCTAATTTCTACAAAATTTATCAAGATTGTTGAAGAGTATCTTGGCTATTTTGATGAGTTTTACAGGGTTTCAAATGAAATTTAAGAATTCAAAATATTATGTTTTCTTGTGGTTGAATTCTTAATTGCTTAGCTACCCATCTAATTTTAATAAGATCAAATTAATTCTTAATTGCTCTTTTTTTTTGTTAAGTTTTGTTCTTTGTTTTCCCCCTCTTCAAACCCATTTTATTTCTTTAAGTGAAACCCAAAGCTTATGAATTCTCAAACTAAAAGGAAGTGGTAATCCTCCATAGAAAAAATATTTTGAATGGCTAGCATTTTCCTTTACCTAGATTCTCAAAAGAAATTTGAACATTAAAACAAAAATTGAAATTTGTTTTGAATGGAATTTTCTCATTGTAATTTGTACTTTCTTGAATAGAATTCATGGTGAATGTTAGAATGTGTGAGAAGCTCAAATTTTAGAAATATGCGACAAATATCAGTTATATTATGAGTGATTTCCATTGCATTACTATGGAAATAGAGATATATTAGCAGTTATCAAGAATTTGAATTAAATGGTTGAAAATGGTTCTTCATGTTTCTTTATTTTCTTGTGACAAATTTATGGGGAAATTAGAGTGCATGAGACATACATCTGGAATAATTACACAAAATATCAGCAGAATTTAAGGAAAAATCACACAATTATTTAATAGAATGATATTCACATAAAGCAAGAATTATACTCAAATTTAATTTATTGTAATTTCTTCATCATTTTTATTTTTCTTATTGAAGATTGAAACCAATAATGAACACACGTGAATATTAAAACCTAAATAATGCAACAATATCCTCAACAAGAATTAATTAAACATGGATGATTACATACATAGTATTTCAACGTAAAATCAAAGTCGATAACAACAAATTAGATCAAACTTAGATCTTCCCAAGCTCTGGACTTTAGCACAACATAATGTGACATTGGGACACCAAAAAACATATTTTTATAATGTTTCAAACTAGATCCACCACCATCATCTATGGTTATATGTCAAAGAATCTACTCTCATATAAATTGTCACAACCTGCAATCACTATCATAATATGCAAACTATGTCACTACAATCATTGTTACAATATCCAAACATTGTCACTAAAATCACTTTTCCAACCTAAAATTAATCACTCTCACAAGCTATCATGTTGTTTTCAGACTGTTGTCCACACTCTACTCCACCCTACTCATTAATCTGGTCACATAAGGTCCTTCTAGGAACTTGTTCTTGCCACACAGCAAAACCATTTGTAATCTACTCATGAACTCCCAAAACATATAACAATGATTATGATCATCAAAAATATACCAAAGATGCTTTTCATGCCTTCAGAAATGTCCACCTCTAAACCTTTATCAATATTCTTCTTCTGAAATCCAATTTTGATATTAAAAAAAAATGAGCGTAGAAAGCCCCAAAAACCATGCAAAACCATATATTAAATTAAGGGTTCTACAAAATGCCATTTTTTAGGAACACTCTATAGAATGCCAAAATTCCAACAATGAATTTGACATAATGATCTTCTCTAGCTTGTTAACAATGCAACAAGATTAAAACTATATATAAAATATAAAATATAAATATGACTTAACAACTCAGAGGTCGAACCTATGTCCTAGGGTGTATAATACATAACTCCCACCAATCGTGCTACACAATGTGGCTTGTCACATTTTCCTCACAATTTGTTTTCTTATTCTTGGGACATCTTGAAAATGGAGCAAGGATTTGATGATATGGCTAATACACATCCAATTACCTTAATACAACTAGACTAATCATTGTTCATACTATAAATTGCAACTGGATTCTAGGACCTCACTGGCGAGCAATTAACAATCACTAGTTGTTTATTTTGTTTCCATGCATATTTTGATGTTGAAAATCCACTACCAATCAACAACCAATGCTTATATGTCAACGTGAACATTCAATGACCAATCAACAACCAACGCCTTTTTGTCAATGTGAACAATCAACAACCATTGCCTATCTATTAACATGGACAATAATGGTCCATGAACAACCAACACCTATCTGTCAACATGAACAATCAACAAATAATCATCGCATTGTTTTCAACAATGACCAGCCATGAGTTTGTAATCTGTCAACTCAAATCTAATGTGTTATAGTGACGAGTTTGTATCACTTGTCAATATGGTCTTTGAATACATAACTATGTAACAATAGTTCCACCAAATGTTCAACCAATTGAAGCATCTCAAGAAATGTATTAGCGCAACACAAGACCAACAATCCATTATGTACACTTTGTGTCATAAGGAACCAACCAACCTTTATTCATTGCACTAAACTATGAGCATGAAACCAACCAAACTGGACTTTCTCCTCATCACATGAACCAAAGCCAACTTAGTGTCCAATCAAGACTCAAGAGGAGTGTTCTTTGACTTCTTGTTTCAATATAATTTCGTTGATCCAATACTGAACTCAACCACAGTTAAACGAAATTGTATCGGTTTCAAGAAAAACTCCTCAATATATAATCATAACTCTACAACGAATTGGTTTCATAATCCTTTGATCTCCGAACAAAAAAATAACCAAATCATTGTGTTTAAACACATTTCACACACCCATTTGTAGTCCATGGTTGAGAATATATATAGATCGATAGATATGTTGAAACGCCTCAAAATCACTTTGTGGGACTTGAACCCAAGCTTGGGGTTTTGTACCCAAAGGTGTTGGGGCCAAAACCATGAGGATAATTTAACATGTGAGTGATGGAGATGATAGAGGACCCTAATAGGAACTAAAGCCATAAAAAATCATTGAAATCTAAGGTCTAGAAAGTGAGATATGAATTTTTAAAGTTATGGTGTGGGCATTGTGGCACAAATTTAAGGTCGGCCTAGCTATTAGGAGGGCTTATGATAGTTGTACAAGGCCACATGATTAGTTCATTGGGGCCACATGAGTTAGTATAAAAAGAGCTCATGTGTGGAGACATTTGATCACATCAAAGAGCATCGAATTCTCAAGTAATATTTTTTTTTTTGGCGATAGGAATGGAAGGATTCTAAGTGAAGGTGAGGAGGAGTAGGTGGCATTTTTTCTAGACTATCTTAGAGATCCAACTTGTACAGGCATGAGGCCGAAGTCTGGTAGGGAAAATTTGAGAAGAAATAAGGAAGTTTTTCACTATGGATAGGCCAAGTTTTTCTTGTGTCAAGTGCAGGAAGGAGAAAGAACTATTTTTGGAGCTGAGTTGCATTGTAGGATTTCCACAATAGGGTTGAGTGTCCTTGTGACATTTCCACAGGTAGGAAGGGAAATTGTGAATGCATTCATGTGTTTTTGTAGATGGAAGATATGCCCTAGACAAGGTTGAGAAAGTACAGATAGAGGTTGAAGCTATTGGGTGAAGCCTATACATTTTTTATGGTGTGTCAAGTGTGGAACATACCTCAAAAGGGAAGGTCACATTTCTGGTTTTCTTGAGTAGAAGGACCGTAGTCTTATAAAAAACTAGGTTAGGGAACTGAGAGACTTAATTGGGGTACGATTTAGCTCTAGAAGGCCTCCAACCTCCAATCCCCAAACCTGAGGGCTTGGAGTACCTCCCAAGCTATAAATCTCAATCTCTACAATAAGGTCCTAGGAGGTCCATAGGGTGTGTGCTTCTTTATTATGAACGTGCAAGAATAGGCATGAGCGAAGAATGTCTTATTCTTTCTACTTCAGAGCAAAGAAAATAATATCCTTGAACCATTACGTTTTCCTCCAACACCTACCTTACTTAACACTGGCTGAGAATGACTACTTCAAGACCAACATCCCTTTCCTACTCCCTGCAGGGAAGGAACAATGAAGGATTGAAGGAATGAAGGAAATTGAAAGGTAGGATGCAAGCAAGCACAAAAGGGATGAATGGAAATAAGGGAAGGAGGGAGAAAAAAGGAGGCAAGGAAGTGTTAGGTGCTATAGCTCTCTAATATATGGGAAATGTCGAACAATAGTACTTAACTCAATCTCTCAAGGCACCATAAGAGGAATGAGAATACATGGAACTTAATGTGTCACATCTCTATGATTAAATTTTCCATTGTAATGAGAAATCAATACTACATTGATGCATATTCAATGGCTTCTAGTGAGTAGGACCTTCCTAAATAGACAACCCATTGAATCCATATGATGTGTTGTTCGAGGGGGGAAGATTTAAAAACTTTTGTTCATTTGGCATTTCTCCTTTTTAACAACCTCATTTGGATGGGCTCGATGAACATACCCACACCTCATCGGGGATATAGAATGGAGATTCTTGTCAGGGAGAAGAACTATAGCTCTTCAGGTTCCCACATTCCTAGGATGAAGTGAGTTATGTGAGTCCAGTAAGGGTGGTCACTCCCTAGATCCCCAAATCCAGTCCTTTTTGTTCATGGTGGGACCCCATATCTCATAAAAACCTTCTCATTTCACTTATTTTCTCTCCCTTGTGGTTGAGAGGCCTTATGAAACCTTTGTCAACACATTTTTTTGAGGTGTTTGATGAGAACCACCAACTCATCTAGGCGCAAAAATCACTTTTTCATTATTGGAGCATGTCTTTTCATTAAGTTTATCTCTAGGATATGCTCTTGTTGCACCCTTTCCAACTTCCCCTACTTGTCATAGGTCTTTCTTGTTTCCATACCATACAGGTGATACTCACACATATTTTTAAACATGGACTCGCATCTATACATTTACCTTATCACCTTACTTAATAGGAGAGGTACTTACCACCCATATATTCTTGCAATTTTGTTATAGTCGACAACTAGCTCAACGAGCCTTCACAACAACACTACCCATGCATGGACCTTTCAAAGGAGGTGGTGGTTGTTACATATTTTCTTTCTCAGGATGTGTTACAAGTTGTTTGGTAACCCACTTTGTTTGTTTGTTTGTTTGTCTACTGTGCATGAACATATTTCACATTAAGAACTCCCCCTTGTATCTCAGTTTCTTGACTTCGCCCTTGGCCACTTTTGGTGAATGGATTTGTATCTCACCTTTGTACCTCAAGTGAAGGGTTCGTACCTCACACCCTCACCCCCTTTGATCCCTCTCATTTGATGTATCTTTCTCCTTCGTCACAACCTCATTTTGATATATGGGTTCGATGAAAAAAACTACTCATCAGAGCACATAAATATATTTTCTTATTGCTAAAATAGGCCATAGCGTGAAAAATAGTTAAAGCCTAAGAGAACTAGCCCGTAGTCCACTACAATGAGAGATTGGGTAAGTTATAAATGTAATTAATCCCCATATTTATATTTCCATAAATCAAATATAATAGATATTGCCTTTGAAATAGAATAGATGTTCCCTTAGTTGTTGTAGTGTAATAACCAATGATTTTAAAAATAATAGAAAACATTTTACTTCTCCACTTACTTGTAAGAATCTAAAAGCTTTAATAATAAATTTTATGATAACTGGGATTATCACATCTCTAAGTTTTTCTTAAGGAGGGTTTTAGATTAGGAGGGAGATGTTGCAATAGGGGGACCTATTCATAGGATAGAAGACTTAAAGACATGGAATACTTGGTTGGTTCTTCATAGCAAGAAAGAATAGAGTTGGATTCTTCTAGTTCAATACAAAGAACTGATTGAGGAGGGCCAACATTAACAATGATCAAGAAGAAGGGGAAGTAAGTCCCCTATTATTTATACCAGAAAGGAAATTTTAAAATTAAAGAGTATTAGAGTTCAATTATTGCACCTCGCTCGGGAGTAAGGGGCATTTGGTCCCATTTAGACCAGCTATATCCTTGATTCTGTCTTGATTTTCAGGCAACAACATGACCTCCTATCCTGAATGGAATTTATATGGCTATTCATAGCAAGAAAGATGTTGAGCTTTTGTATAGGCCTTAGATGTAATTATCTATAGTCTTGACCTCACCTCCAAGCATTAGTGCTAGAGATAATGACCCAATGGGGCCTGGGGAAATTGCCTCATAGAAGGAGACCTAGGGATTCATCCCTGCTTATGGCTTAGCTTAGACCTTTGATGCTACAGGGCTAACTAGAAAAACGTAATCCATTAGAACTAGTTGATATCTAATGGAAAACTCCTTACTACCTCATGGATCTTCCTCTTGGTTTAAGTATCTAACTGAACCAACCCTTCCTTGGGAGGTACTCAAAGCCCTAGGGTTCGGAGATCAGATTTTGAAGCACCACAAAAGCACTTTGTGGGATTTGAACCTATTATCACCTATTGCAAAATTGTTCAAATGGTGCCAAATAATGTCAAAAGAATGCAAAAGAGTAGAGAATATTGCAGTCATCTTCCAAGCCATAGAAGGACTCAAAGCCCACATCGAACCCTCTCCATTGGAAAGTTATTTGAACAAGATTTCCAATGATATGTGGAAGTCCAAAAATGGACTCCTAGATCAAAAGATATGGTCTTCTGAAGTTTCAAGAATTCAAGCCTTAGGAGAGAAGGAATATCAGAGGTTTGATATCGGAGATGGCATATCAGAGGTCCATCGACATTGCAAATCGATGATCGCACATCATGATAGTAGGATGGAATATCGGCGCATCACATATCAAGGGTACGATATATCAGAGGCCCAACAATATCAGAGATCGACGATCACCCACCATAGCACCCAACATATCGACGACCATGGGTCGGCGATCGCACATCGCATATCGGAGCTGGGAGGAGATCGACGCATTAAAATATCGTAACATCTGGAATCACAAATCGGGACTTTTCTTGGCGGAAACCTTTTAAACGTTGCGACAGGGGAAATGTGTCGATATTGTAAAATCGCTGGGAGACTAAAATATAATTTTACAAAGGGTTTCATCGCAAAACCAAGGGCGGATAGGCCCTTCTCTCTCTCCTTCAGGAGGACCCGTGGTGACGCAAGATTGGCTCTAATAATGATGCGTGGCAACACGAGATTGGATCCAATAATGATGTGTGGTAGCTGACATGAGCATGACATGGTGGTATGGCAAGACACGTGACAGGAATTTTTGGAATTTTGAGGGACCTAAGGGGGAAAATATGGATGACACGTGTCACCACTCAGGACGTGCAACTTGGAGTGATGATGTCATGGTAGAGATCGGCGAGGAGAATGAGAATGTCGCAAATCCCATTTTATTCCACCAACTGGAAACCTTCGATGAAGAGGGCTCCGATATTGGGCTAGCACACAGTCACTAAGAGAACTTAAAGGAAAGGGACGCAAAGCACTTTACAAAGGAAAAATGTTCCCCAGGAAAGAAAAACAAGCCCTAGCACGTTAAGGCTAACCACCAGGTCACAACCCTCGGTCCTATGATGAAGAAATGTAGAAAGGGGCTAAACAAAAGGGGCCAAAGGATATGAAGACTCACTATTTTGTAATGTTTTTAAGAGCAAAAGACTCGATGAGTAAAAAGCTCTAATATTATAAATACAAAGAGTTAAAATTAGGATGAGTAGGAAGCTATGATACAACGCACCATAGAGGCCATCAAAATTAATCACTCCCAGCTCCATAAAATGGCGAATTCAAGTTGTTAAGGCGGAAAGCGACAGGGGAACCGACCAAGTAACGAAAGAGGCACATTGTGGCAGAGACGTGGCTTGATCAAAGGCCATCATAGGAAGTGGTGTGGAGATATTTTTCTATAATCATCATTCAGTTTTTCCCATGTTTTTTTATTATTTTGTTTTTTATTTTGTTATTCTTGTATTTTAAAGAAAGGAATCATTATGTTGTAATGATTTGGGTGACAGAGCCTTCGCACGCTGAGACAGCTAGTCGATTAGACTGCTAGGGCTCAAGCTGAGATATTTTTGTAACTGTTTTCAAAATCTCCCTTGCCTTATAAGAAGAGGGAAGAAACACTTAAAGAATGTTCATAATTTTTGGAAATACTTCTCTTAAGGGACCTTTTCCTAGTTTCATGAAGACATGTATGAATCTTGGTGTACGCTCTTTTCTCAGAATATCAATACAAGATTTATGGTGATTCCAACTTATTGGATTGTAGTATGTTCATCTCCCTCTCTATTTTCATATATATTAAATATTCCTCTCAAATTTCATGTCACATAGTTGCTAGATATATTTCTCATTAGATGCAGATTCATGTAGATCAAGCTATTGATGGATAATGCTTGTATTAATGTGGAAATTCAGTCTTTAAAAAGAGCTCCATATATCTCAGCATTCCCTAAGCACCTCCTTACTTCCACTTCTCTCCAAATATAGATATAGAGAATTCTTAATGTTTAAGCTCTGCATGATAAATTTCTCCTTTATTTTCTTCTACCATTACATCTGTTCTAACAACTAATTTGCTACAAATTCTTAATCTGATTTGGCCACCATTAGTTGAGGATTATTTCCTGTGTATTCCTGCGTGTAAGATGCTTCATACATTGTATCTTTATGAATGGCTTTGAATCAATCCTATTTTTATTACTCGTGACAACCTATGGTGATGTAAGTCTTAAGATAAATTTGAATAGCATTAATTAAGATTTCCCAGGCACTGGTCTCCCATCAACCCAGAGGTTGTCTTTAGGAGTGACAACATATTTTTTCACCGTTGTCAGGGAATGGATTAGAGAATTTTCCCTTGGGTACAAAATTCATACACTCTTTGATAAGGGGAGCAATGATGTGTGGGTTGTAGATTTATCACCCTGGGGACTCCACTGTAAAATCATAAGTTCATCACCCTGGATTTTAAGAGGCCCCATACCCACTTAGATACCTCTCAGCAAAGAATGTTGCCTGTATCTGACCCAGAAATAGTAATATACAGAAGTATTTGGAGGGAGAACACCCCCAATATTGATGCTACTATCTCTTCGTTTCCTGAAGCATCCTCATCCAACTCACAGAATTCGATAATTCATTTCTCTGATTTTCCTCCTAGATTTCTGGTGTATCCTTTAGAAAGTGGTCAACGATTCAGTGCTGCCTCCCTAGAGGTCAAGGAAGAATAATTTTCAGTCAGTGCCCCTTCTCCCTCATTTCCTCCCCTCCCTGAAATTATGGGGGTAAAAGATATCCTCCAGAGCATCCCTACCCACAGTGTGAGTCAGTTGTCTCGCAATTGGTTATACCTCAGAGACCCCTAATAAATCAAGCACCACCAGCTCTACTCCAGATGGTTGTCCCAGGGTTGCTGTTAAATAATTATGCTCCCTTAGACTTGCCTCAACCTTTAAATGTTATGCCACAGGACTATCTCAAGCTCCTACCTAGGTTTAATGAAGAAGTTGACATATCAGCGCAGAGACACAGAAGTTTTTTGTGCCTTTGCAGAAAATTTGAATTTCGAGCACCAAGATGTAGTGTTGGGGCTCTTTGTCCAATCTTTTTATGGGGAAGCTAGGAAATGGTTCAAGTCCTTGCTGAATGCTTCCATTACCAGTTGGGAAGAAATGGAGAATTATTTTATGAAGAAATGGGGAGAGAAGAGAGATCATGGATACATTCTTACTCAGTTCAATGCTATGAAGAAGAAACCTGATGAGGATATCTCAGATTTTATAAAAAGGTTTAATAAATTGTACAATAGTCTACCTGCTGAGATTAAACCTCCATGGGCCATAGTCCAAGTAGTTTTTGTTGGGGCCTTTGAATCAAAGTTCAACTTCACACTCAGAGAGAGGAAGTCTCATACCTTGGACCAGATTCAAACTGATGCTCTCGAGGTAGAAGCAAATTTTACATCAACAGGGAAGTCAAGAAGAAGAACTGACCCTGGAGAGAAGAAAAAGGGGAAAGAGGAGGCAACCACATCAAGTCATGGAAAGAATCCCTAGAACATAAGATAGAGTAGATGGATAAGTTAATAAAGAACTTATCAAATAAACTGACAAAAATGGAGCTAGAAAATAAAATCCTTGAATGAAAGAACTTCCCAACTACTAATGGAGGTTTCAATCTCCAAAACAAAAGACCCCCCCTACAAATATTGCAAAGGGAGAGGAAAGAACAACAAAACCACATTCATCCTCCATTATATATAGAAGATGATCTGGAGGAGAAGATAAAATATTCCAACGAAGTTCAAAGGAACTTTTATTCCTCTTTCTCTGATGAAGAAAAAGAAGTCAGAATATATGAAGAAGAGGAGGATGATCTTGATGCAATACTGAACGATGGTGAGATTGATGATTACTACAAGAAGTTTGTTGATTTAATGTAGGCTCAGCTGCATAAGAAATATGATCTTCGGTCATCTAAAAATACATTGAGGGGATAAGACCAAAATGAAGGTACTTCCTCCCATGAGCCTCCAAATCTAGTTGACAAGTGGAAGGACCCCTTAGGTCCAATTACTCAAAAAACGAAGGAGACCTGAGATCCAAACTTCCATAAGCTCGAAGTCCTAAAAGAAGAGAAATCACTTCCCCCTTCTAGGCCCATCGTGAAAAAGAAAAAGAGCCAATAGAGGTTAGCACTGCAGAAAATGGCCCTGCTATCTTTAATCTTCAAAAATAGTTGGAGAAAGTCAAAATCCTGGTCCCGTTATCTGAGCTCTTGAAATAACCCACCTATAAGGCCCAAGTTTCCTAGTTGATGTTTCCATTTGCTTCAGTCCAACCACATGATATTTTAAACCTCCGAGAAGAAAGGCCAGTGGTCGCCTTTGGACCCCATGTTGAAGAACAAGATCCCTCTACAACCCATTTTTACATTACTCTAGTAGTACATGATCTCTTTCTCCATAACTACATGTTGGACATGAGTGCTTCTCATAATTTTATGCCACTATCAGTAATGGAGAAACTAGGTCTAGATATAACCAAATCATACAAATATCTCTACTCTTTTGATTATATGAGGGTAAAGTGCTTGGGTATGATAAAGGACTTGTTGGTGAATTTGGCCCAGATCCCAGTAAAAAGTGTAGTGATGGAAATTGTAGTAGCTGATATCCCTACAAGGCTCAATATTCTTTTGTCAAAAACTTTGGGATCAAAGGTTGGAGGTTCCCTCAAGCTGGAACTTACCTATGCTACCATCCCTATCTTTGGTGGAGAAGAAATCCGACCGTATAGGTTGATTGCCAAAATAATGCTCCTGTGTATGGGAAAGAAAGGGATCTCTCTTTCTTAATGTTAGAAGAAGATGATTTTATTTTAGAAGAAACATAGCTACAATTGACAATGAAATTAGATCAGCAGCCTAGAGATTGTAGCAAATTCTGGAAGTTTTATTTTGAGGGTGAAAATTCTAAGGAAGGAAATGGAGCAGGAGTGGTGTTGATATGTCCAGAGGGTAGCTTGATTCACCTCTCATTCAAATTGGAATTTGAGGCAACCAATAATGTGGTAGAGTATGAGGCATTACCTCTAGGCCTACAAACAACAAGGAATTTGAACATTGAATGCCTGATTGTGATTGGAGACTCACAACTGGTGGTAAAGAAAATCAAGAACCAATGTCAAACTAAGAACCCCAGGCTAAGGGCTTACAGAAATGAGGTTTTGGATTTAATTAACAACTTATTCCTAGCTTTTAATGTCCAATTCTTACACAGGGAAGGAAATCGAATGGTCAATTCCTTGGCTATAGCTGTCAGTAATTTTAAGCCACCACAAATTCCACTTCTCAGATATGAAGTTGAAGTTAGGTATAGACCATCATTTCCTGATAATCTGAAACAATGAAAGGTGTTTGAAGATGATGAAAAAATCAAGTGTTTTATGGAAGTCATTGAGGAATTCTCGAATTTTATGATCGACCAAGAAGAAGAAGAAGTAATAGAGGAATAACCAACTTCTTGGGAGGAAACTATTGTAGGGCATAGAGTTCTACAACTAAAGGGAAATGCCATTCCTCATGCCCTAGTTCCTTTGGAGAGATTATGCAAATCCAACAACGTGGCTTCAAAACTTGATGAATAGGGAGTTGATGAACATGTGGAGGATTGCAAAGTCGGCTCGAAGAACGAGCCCCGGATGATCAATTTATCAAAAGGGATCCCTCATCAATATAAACAAAGGTACTTAAATCTCTTTAAAACCTATAAAGATGTATTTTCTTGGTCATATGATGATTTAAAGACTTTTGATACAAATGTTATTCAACGTAAGATTCCCTTAAAGAATAGAATGAAGCCTTGTAAGTAGAAACTCAGACATATAAACACCCTTTTACTCCCATCCATTGAGAAGGAAGTAAGGAAGTTACTTTAGGCCAAGATTATTGTACCATTGAGGTTCTGAAACTGGGTGGAAAACCTGGTTCTTGTTAAGAAAAAGAATGGACATATAAGATTGTGTGTGGATTTCAGAAACCTCAATAGAGATTCATTAAAAGACAATCACCCATTGCCAAAAATGGATTATATATTACAGAGGGTAGTTGACTTAACTTGGATGGCGATGATGGATGACTTCTCAGGGTATAATCATTTAGCAGTGCATCCCAATGATCAGAAGAAAACCACATTCACTACATCCTGGGGGACCTTCATGTATGCATGAATGTAATTTAGCCTTATAAATGAAAAAGCAACCTTCCATAGGGAACTGGATATAGCATTTGAGGGAGAATAGGAGAAAGTTGTAGTGGTCTACCTGGATGATATCACATTTTTTTCTAAAAATTATGAGGAGCATATTGAACATTTGAAACTCAATTTTGAGAAATTGAGGAAGTATGGGTTGTCTCTAAATCTAAATAAATATCAATTCGCTTTGAGAAAAGGTAAGATGTTGGGGCATATATTAACATAGGAGGGGATGAAGATCGATCCCAAGCATGTGGAAGCCATCAACCACATTTCCCTACATAGAAATAAAAAGGAGGTCCAAGTGTTCTTCAGAAGGATTAACTTCTTGAGGAGATTTATACCCAATTATGCAGAGATAGTAAAAGGTATCACAAAGATGTTGAAGAAGGAGAACAAAGTAAAGTGGAGTCCAAATACCCAGGAATCCTTCTCTAGGATCAAGAAAGCTTTTGCAGAGGCTCCTATGTTAGTCCCCTCATACTATATTCGTTGTGTTATTGCAAAAGAATAATGAAGGTCACGAGCAGCCTATAGCCTTCTTCAGCCAGGTGCTACGGGAGGTTGAATTGAAATATAATATCTTGGAAAAATAGGCTTATGCCCTAGTCAAAGCTTTGAAGGCCTTCATAGTTTATGTTTTACACTCTAACATTGTAGCTTATGTTCCAACAGCGGTTGTTAAAGACATCTTGGTGCAAGGGGATAGTGATGGAAAAAGAGGTAAGTGGATTGCAAAAATCCAAGAGTATGACATGGATATCAAGCTCAATAAACTCATCTGAAGGATAATGATATGCCAAAATGGTATCAGAGTCTAATTTCCAGGCCTTGGGGATTAACTTATTAACAAAAGAATACAAAGAATGGGCACAACAATAGATGATCAAGACAACAATCCAAAAAAATCATATCAAATATGAAACATATACCTGGTATAAGGATGTCATCCACTATCTGATATTCTTGAGGTGCCCAGTGAAGATGGATAAATCCAAGTATAAGGCATTAAGATTACAAGCTCGGAATTTTATTATATCCAATAGGAAACTATACTCGAAATACTTGGTTGGAATTCTACTTCTGTGTTTGGTAGAAACATAAACTCAAAGGGTAATTGATGATTTCCATAGCGGTGTTCGTGGGGGACACTATAACTGGAATACCACTACGCATAATATATTGAATTTAGGATTCTATTGGCCTAAGATATTCGGAGAAGTTCACTCTTATGTCCAGGCCTACCAGCAGTGTCAAGTGTTCTTTGAGAATTAGAAATTAGCCCCACTCCCATTAATCCTCGTTTTTATAGAAGAGTCTTTTAGGCAATGGGGACTAGACTTTATCAAAGAGATACACCCCCCTTCCAGCGGCCAACACAAGTGGATACTCATAGCCATAGACTATTTCAAAAAATGGGTGGAAGCAATCCCAACCCGAAATGCAACTGATAGTGTGGTCATAATTTTTTTGGAGGAAAATATCGTGGCTAGGTTTGGGTGTCCTGTGAAAATTGTGACTGATAACGCTCAAGATTTTAAATCTGCAAAATTTATGAACTTTTGTCAGAAATTCAACATTACAGTTGGCCACTCTACTACCTACTATCCACAGCGAAACAGACTAGTTGAGTCTTCCAACAAAACGGTAGTGAGGATCCTGAAGAAAACAATTGTAGAAAGAGAGAGATATTGGGACTCCCAACTAAAATTTTCCCTATGGGCTTACAGGGTCACTCCTAAAAGATTTACAGGGAAATATCCTTTCGAATTGGTCTATGGTAAAGTAGCTATATTCCCTATACAACTTACTATGCCAATTTCCAAGATATTACAAGATGTGGAAGAATAACCAAACTCCCCAACTCGAAGGATAAATCAACTAGTGGAGCTCCAGGAGAAGAGAGAGAAGGTAAACCATAAGTTAATCAACTACCAGCAGAACATGAAATCTTTGTTTGATAAGAAGGCTAAAGACAAACCTCTCTATCTAGGAGATCTTGTTTTGAGGTGGGACGTGAGAAGAGGAGACAAAGGGAAACATGGAAAATTTGATCCCTTATGGTTTGGACCCATCAAGATTGTTGAGACAAAGGGAAACAATATTTTCTTGCTGGAAAACTTGGAGGGTGAAATTCTTGAGCTACCTGTAAATGGGAAATTCCTTAAGCTTTACTTCCAGGACTAAGAGGTCCATTTCTCACCCATTGTACATATTGGTGAGCCATTGTAAAATATCAGTAATACTTTCAGTTATTTATGTTTTTGTTTTTTTTTATATACTTGAATAAAATGACTCCATGCCCAATGGATAGAAGGCTACAAGTCTGCATGTTCTCAACACCTTGCTAGCAAGGCACTGTCCCCAATTGGAGCCAATGTTATCATCTACTACAAAATTGTTGAAATGGTGCCAAATGATGCCAACATAATTAAAAAGAGTAGATAAGCTTGCAGCCATCTTCCAATCCATAAAAGGACTCAAAGCCCACATTGGACCCTCTTGATTGGAAAATGCTGTGAACAAGCTTTTTAAAAATATGTGGAAGTCCAAAAATGGAATCCTGGATCAAAAGATATGGTCTTCTGAAGTTTCAAGAATTCAAGCCTTAGGAAAGAAGGAATATCGGACACCCGAGATTGGAGATCACATATCAGAGGTCTAGCGACATCGGAGATAGGAGATCGCACATCAGAGTAGCATGGCATATCGGCGGATCACATATCTAAGAGGTTTAATATATCATAGTTTCAACAATATCAGATATTGGTGATCGCCCACCATAACACCTACCATAACGGTGATAGGTAAGTGATCGCACATCACATATCGGGGCTAGGAGGAGATCAGTGCATTAAAATATCACAACATCGGCAAATGCAAATCAGGACTTTTGCAGGTGGCAACCTTTTAAACGTTGTGACAGGGGAAATGTGTTGATAGTGTAAAATCACTAAGGGACTCAAATATAAGTTTACAAAGGATTTCACCGTAAAACCAAGGGCGGACAGACCCTTTTATCTCTCCTCCAGGAGGATGCGTGGCGTCAAAGGATTGGATCCGATAATGGCACGTGGCGGCACAACATTGGCTTCAATAATGACGTGTGGCAACTAACATTAGCATGATGTGGCGGTATGGAAGGACATGTGGCAGGAATTTTTGGCATTTTGAGGGGCCTAAGGGGGCAAATCTGGGTGACACGTGTCACCACTCTAGAAGTCCCACATGGAGTGATGACTTCATAATCGAAGATCAAAAATCTGAGAATGAGAATGTCACAACTTCCATGTTATTCCCTCGACTCAAAACCTCTAATGAAGAGGGGCTCTAATATTAAGCTAGCACACGGTTGCTAGAAGAACTGAAAGGAATGGGGCGCAAAGCACTTTGCAAAGGAAAAATGGCCCCCGGGTAGGAACAAGAGGCCCTAGCACCTTAAGGCTAAGCACCAGGTCATGACCCTCAGTCCTATGATGAAGAAATGTAGAAAGGGGCTAAACAAAATGGTCCAAAGGATATCGGGACTCACTGTTTTGTAATGTCTTTAAGAGTAAAAGAATCGATGAGTAAAAAACTTTGATAGTGTAAATATAGAGAGTTAAAAGAAGGATGAGTTGGAAGCTATGTTACAATGCACCACATAGGCCATCACAATTGATTGCTCCCAGCTCCAGAAAATGGGGAATTCAAGTTTTTAAGGTGGAAAGCAACAGGGGAACCAACTCAGTAACGGAAGAGCCACATTGTGTAAAAGACATGGCTTGATCAGAGGCCATCACAGGAAGTGGTGTGGGGATATTTTTCTATAATCATCATTGAGTTTTTCCCATGTTTTTTTATTCTATTGTTTTCTCATTCTGTTGTTGTTGTAGTTTAAAGAAAGGAATCATTTTGTTGCAATGATTTGGGCGACAGAGCCTTTGCATGTTGAGACATCTAGTCGATGAGACAACTGGAGCTCTGGCTGAGATATTTTTGTAACTGTTTTCAAGCTCTCCCTCTCCTTATAAAAAGAGGGAAGAAACACTTAAAGAAGGTTCAGAATTTTTGGAAAGACTTCTCTTAAGAGACCTTTTCCTGGTTTCATAAAGGCATGTATGAATCTTAATGTACACTCTCTTCTTAGAAGATTAATACAAGATTTCTAGTGATTCTAGCTTATTTCATTGCAGTATGTTCATCTACCTCTGTATTTTCATATATGTTAAATATTCCTCTCAAATTTCATGTCACGTAGCTCCTACATATATTTCTCATTAGATGCAGATTCATTTAGATCAAGCTATTGATGGATAATGTATGTATTAATGTGGAAATTCAGTCTTTAAAAATAAATCCATGTATCTCAGCATTCCCTAAGCATTTCCTTACTTCTGCTTCTCTCCAAATCTAGATATACAAAATTCTTAATGATTAAGCTCTGTATGATAGATTTATCCTCTATTGTCTTCTACCATTACATATGTTTTAACAATTATTTTGCTACAAATTCTTAATCTGATTTGGCCACCGCTAGTTGAGGATTATTTCCTGTGTATTCATGCATGTAAGCTTCTTCATACATGGTATCTTTATGAATGGTTCTGAATCAATCCTATTTTCATTACTTGTGACATACTATGGTGTTGTAAGTCTTTAAGATAAATCTCAACAACATTAACTAAGATGTCCTAGGCATTGGTCTCCCATCAACCCAGATTCTGTCTCTAGGAGTGAAAACAGAACCCAAACTTTGGGTTTTTACCTAAAGGTGCTGGGAAAAAAACATGAGGGTAATTTAATATGTGAGTGATGGAGATGATAGAGGACCCTCAGAGGAACCAGAGGCATTGAAAATCATCGAAATTTGAGGTCTACAAAGCGAGATATGAATTTTGGAAGTTATGGTGTGGGGATTGTGGCACAAATTTAAGGTCGACTTGGTTGTTAGGAGGCCTTATGACAATTGTACAGGCCCACGTGGTTAGTTCGGAGCCACATGAGTTTGTATAAAAATAGCTCATGTGTGGAGACATTTGATCACATCAAAGAGCATCGAATTCTCAAGTAATATTTTTGTTTTGGTCGCGGGATGGCAAGAACTCCAAGTGAATGTGAGAAGCAACGGGTGACATCTCCTGTAGATTGTCTTGGACATATGACTTGCACAGGAAGGAGGCTGAAGTCTGGTTGGGTAAATCTGAGCAGATATAATGAAGGTTTTCACTATGGATAGGCCAAGATTTTGAGAGTCAATTTTAGTTATAGGCTTCCCACAATAGGGTTTAGTGTCCTTGTGACATTTTCACCCATGGAAAGGGAAATTGTGAAGGTATTAATGTGTTTTTGCAAATGGAAGATATGCCCTAGATAGGGTTGAGAGAGTGAAGATAGAGGTTGAAGTTCTTAGGTGAGGCCTAGGAAGTTTTTACAGTGTGTCAAGCTTGGAACAAACCTAAAAAAGGGAAGGTCACATTTCTAGTTTTATTGAGCAGAAGGACCGCAATCTTGTACCTCCCTAGGTTAGGGAGTCGAGAGGCCTAATTCTGGAGTAGTTTAGCTCTAGAAGGTAGCAATGGAAGGTGGGATTATGATTGAGGTTGACCGTAGCTAAGTAGAAGTGTTTGGGAGAAGAAGGATAGGGTTTTCATGAATTATTGGAAGCCCTAACGAGGAGAACAAAACCTACAACAGTACCACACCAGCCCTAGAGGTATGTTTTGAAGTTCGTTTTATAGGTGGATGTAGTCTAGGTTGGATAATAGATTGGTCATTTTGGTATATGCATTTGAGGTCTATTGAAGGGCAATGTGAAAGTACATAAGTTGGAGCCCTATGAGTAGCACGTTCATGGACAAAAGTAGATGCTACAATGACAGTCTTTTAGCATCTTAAGGTTGTTTAGGAGGCAAGCATGTAGGTTTTCACGTGAGCCCTAAGTATAGGAAAAAGAAGGACTTTTGGACTACTAGAAGAGGTAGAAGAAGATTTGATAGGTATGATAAGCTATGATTAGTTTGAGAAACCCTAGACTTGCCTTTTGGAGAAGGACATCTACAGCAAACGCTGGGCAGTCCTCCTAGCTTATGTTCATTGTTGGATAAGAACTTCTACCAATGATGACGTCCCTCAATAGCTTAGGAGTAGCAGTAGATAGTTGAGAGTTGTTCACAAATAGATTTGTGAACAACGCGATAGGGGTGTTGATGCATTGAAGGACTAATGGTCAACAAGAAAGAAGATTGAAGTTGATATTCAGTGGCCAGATGGACTTGGTGCATTGATAGAGGCAAATACTGAAGATTGGGAGCCGAAGAACCAGGTAGATATGTACAAGGTATGACCAAGGTAGTTGTGAGGAGCTCTACATCAGCTAGACAATATATGTACCTTGTATGGGCAGATTGGTGGTTATCACAACAAACACCAAGCCCTAGTTGTTGTTGTCTTGTATTATTGGATATCTGAGGGCCATTATCCCTAGTACGGGAGCCCTAGACTGTTGTATTATAAATTTGATTAATAAAACGAAGTTGGGTTATTGTACAAATTTTGTAAAACATTGTGTATATTTTGTGCACTAGTAGATTTATTTCAATTTATATGTCGTTGTACAAAGTAGTCTTGTTGTGATACATTGTTTGGTAGCGTCAGTGATTTAATATTCTATCTTAGAAACCAATATCATGAAAAAACAACTATATATATATATATGGTGCTTATAGGGCTCAATAGGGTCGACATTGGTCAAACCCTTAAACAATACAACGAAACATAGAACAAGAGAGTACGCTCACAAAATCTAGTGCTATGACCAAACAAGGCCCACAAAGTTAACCATAAATCCCACATGATTGTTTCGTATGACCGTTTTTACAAAAATCAAACTGACTTTTATGCCTACTCATCCATGCAATTGCACCATATGACCAAAGGGTGAGCCCTTTTGCTGTGCCCTCAATGACAATTAGCTGATACAACCATGTCCATGTGACCTAGTCTTTAGGGTCACTGGTCATTCACATGATGACATCAACATTATGTCATCATACCACATGGAATCGCGTGAGGGGTGCCATGTGTCACCTATATTTGATATTTTCACCAATAAAACATTGTCAAATGTACCAGCGACCTAGTGGTCCTTTGTGGCACCACATCACCTTGTTGATGTCATCTCTTGATGTGTCATGCCATGTTGTTTCCACATCATACGTCATGTCCTATAATTTTCTTCCACGTGTACAAGTTATTGTGTCATGGCTGAGTTGGCAGTAAGGCCACATGTCATCTATGTCACCGTATCTGTCAAATCAAACTGTGCCAAATGTCATGAAAATCCATCAAGATCTACCACTCTTGCACTCGATGAATTCTTTCCACATGTCAATATTTTATTAGATCAATGGGATAGGTTAAATTCCATGCACCTCTACTCTTCCTCCTTCGTCCATTCTTTTGATCACAATTGGATCTCATGAAAGTTTCACACAATGCACAAGTTTTTGTTATTGACACTTGCATTAGTGTTGGATCCACCTGAAAGACTTACACCATTTAAGAAATTTGGTGTATTGGGATTTTCTTATAATTTAGGTCCTTCGCTTAATGTTGATCTTCAAATGGTCATAGTTTCTCATTCAAGAGGATTTTTTCAAAGTGGGATATACCATTGGAAAATTCTCCACAAGGCTTACGCAACCATGCTTTTTATAGGATCATTAGATAATCATAACTTCTTAAAACCTCAATAAAATTTAAGCTTCCTTGGACTTCACCTGATGAGGATATACAAGATGTCTAACTATCATACTACTTCCTTTGACCCATGAATGATACTTTTGTTTTTTTGGAAATCCCTTTCGATATCAATGAAACTTGTTATCAATGAAAATAATATGTGCAAGAATTTCCCCCTTTGTTATTAATGGCAATGCCATCATGATAAAGTCTCCTCGTGAGACTATGTTATCATCAACTGTAAGTGCCTTCCTATGTTCTCTAATTATTGTAGATATGGTAGTCTCCCCCTAAGACCATGATTCCTTCATCAGTAAGTGTTGGTCATGTCTGGATTATCTTGTGGCCCTCATGTTTCCTTCATATATTTGTATTCTCTAGTTGTGCTTGAACTTTCCTACGGACTTGTGGATCTGCTAAAGTCTCCCCTTGACAAAGTGTTGAGAACTCCCCTATCTCACTCGAAATATGCTTCCTTCTTTTTTTCTCTCCTCGAATCTATCTTCAATACCTCGTATTCCTTCTCAAATTTTGTCAATGTCTATATCATAGCCCCCCATTAGCCATGAGAGAAATCTCCCATTAGCCATGAAAGCTCAAATCTGGTCATATACTATGTCTAATGATCAACAACCTTGTCTCTTCCATTAATAACTTCCCTCGAAATTATTATAATGCATGTTTTTCTTCTTCACACTTTCTTCCATTTACATCATCCATGCTTATTAGGGCTAATTTATAAGAGCATTCCACTTTGTTCTTGATACAGGTGCAACTTTTGAAATTCTCCACCAAAATATGAATGTCATAACAATCTTCAAACGTGGGACTTCTTTATTGGGTAGAACAAACAATGGATCTTCCTTCAAGCACCTAACATGATCAACAACTCATATCACGACCTTGGACACTCAAGGAAAGATCTCTCAAACTATTTTATTCTCCAAACCGTATTGTGACTTTCTCCTTGCTTGATAGAACCCTTTCCTTCCCTAGACCTCATATTGCATTAGCTTGCAATGTCACAAAGATTGTGAGATCTAAAGCTAACTTATGGAAAACTAATAACCATCTCCATCATATAAAAATTAAAAATTGAAAAATATAAATTTTTAAAATAAAATAATTTGATAAATTTATAAAAAAACAACATCATCCGTAATATACAGGTAAAATAATATCTAATGAAATACATCATTATTTGATATTTAAAATTTACCATAAATTTGACACTTTTGAAATCAGTACAATTCTATACTAATTATTTTTAAATAAATTAAAATAAAAAAATCAACAATAAATAAGTTTATTAGTAATAATGTTCATAATAATAGTGAAGAAAGAATTTGTCTTGTACTCAAGAAACCTTCTAAGGGCTACAACCAATAGAGGGCATATGCTGTGAACAGAAATTGGACTCCAGAGAGTCCAATATTGACAATCTATTTATCCCTTTAAAAAGAGTTGAGTCTGAGTATCTGAAAAAGTTGTGGAATCACTCCACTTCCTTTACACATGTCTTATTGTAAATGGGCGCCTTAAAAATTTTAAAACCCACTGCACTGCTGAGCTGCAGCCCATCATTATTAATCAATTGTTAAGGTGAAGACTTCGCAGAACACCACGCACTTTTCTGTTATAATATTTGCATTCATATTGCCATCAACTACCATATGAGACGTTGAATGGTTAAAGAGATCACAATCCGTGGGAAGAGAGAGGGCGACGAGGAAACTGTGTTGATGGCGTGAGGTGTAAAAATGGGTTCTGATTGCATTCGCATCACATTTCTGTAAGGCGAATAGCAATAGTCTGGCTGCGGTGTACACAGTGGAATCTCGTGAAATATATTTTGGAGATAACAGAAACGGAAATGGCAAGAAGAAGTTGGGCGATAAGGGAGACATTGAGCCATAATGAATAGTCGGAGGTAACAAGGAGTGCACAGTGGAATACTGAGATCGATTTTCCCCAGAAAGCTCAGCAGGATTTGAAAGTCCGGCAATAGAAATGAAGTCCTCCGCCTAGAGCACTAGGGGAAGCATCAACCTGGACGAAATTAGGGTTTCCCGGTACAGAGGTGTGAGAATAGGGAAATGCATGACAATTTTGAGATTGAAAGGAAGAAAAGGAGGAGGGCATATTGAAATCGCCGTGGGCGTTAACGCGACCGGTCAGGCGTTGTACGAGCGTCATGAACTCCTGGGCTTCATTGTATATGACCTCAGAGAGCGCGTGTATATAATCACCGGTGGCATGTATGCCATGGCCGGCACCGGTACCGTCGGCTTCTGGATCTTGTGAGAGTCCTTCAGATCTTCAGCGGCGCAGGACGTGGACCCTACAATTCCCGCTTCGATGCTTTTGCTTGTTGCTGCTGCTGCACCGAACTCATCCCGCCCTTATTTTCTGCTGATTCAATTCCACGCCGCCCAATTTGTGCGCCCCCCCTGACTCCTAAACTGTATGGTTGATGACGACCTTTGCAGACTGAAGAGCAAACGGCCCAAATATGCAACCAATGGCAGAAAGGAGGCGTGCCCCTTTCGGCAGACCGACGAGTCGTCGTCTTCTTTCCTCTTATACTAAATAAATTAAAGATTGCGACTCGGGGGTACAGCCGTGTAGTAAGACTCAGCGTGGAGTCTTTGTCATTGGCATTACAATATATCAATGGATCAACCAAAAAAGTAAAATGACAACTATACTATTATACATTCAATGATATACATCTATAGCAAGTTCGTAATAGCTTATTTAAATGTTTCCAGGGCCGTTCTTTAAATGTTTCCGTGGTCATTCATCAATTCAAGGACACTCAACCCTAATACTGTACAATGAGCCAAAACTTAGATTATTCCATGAATTTCATTTGTAGACATATTCCTTTAGTCTCTATGATGAGGATATCTGTAAAACTCTACTTTCATGGAAGAGAAGATGCAAGTTCATATTCTTACTCAAGAAATCTTACAAAGTAGCTCTACATATCAATAATAATAGTTTCTAATTTTCTCATAATCTTATCAGTTAGTTAAATATTGAGTAGACTATAAAATCATTAATAATTGATTTATTTTTTTCCACTAAGTTATATTATTTTTATCTAAAACAAACAAAATAATAGTGGATGTAAAGCCACTTTCATTTTTCAATGAAGTCTTATAATATCTATGATATTTTCTAACCAACCTAAACTTAAGAGTAATTTATATAAAAATGCTCTATCCATTGTCTCAAAGTACACCTTTAGTATATCCTATATTACTTAATATCTAATGCCCAATATCTATACTATTTTCAATCTATGAAGTAAACCTAACAATAGTTACCAATAAGGCATGAGAAGACACTAAACCATGTACATCATCCTTCTTAGAATTAATAAGGCTATTGGAGATATCATTGGATGCATGGTAATGAGCATCAGTAGAACCAATAAGGAAGGCAGTAGAAGACACTAAACCATCTACATCATCCTTCTTAGAATCAATAAGGCTATTAGAGATATCATTGGATGCATGGTCATGAGCATCACTAGAAGAATTAGCCTAAAAAAGGTTTTTAAATATATTATCAATCTCCTCAACATTAAACTTCTTCACAACATTTTGTGGCCATCTAGCTTAAGACCTTTTTTGTAATCCTACATTCCTAAAGAGTATCATATTTCTCATCCACATGCAATGGTACAATAATATAGTATTTCTTTAAATAATGCTATTCATTAAACAATTAGATATTATCTATATGGATGAAGCAACTTCCTCATGAGATTCATTTTAACAAATACTAGAATGAGGAAAAACTTATTCTCAAAATTTGGTATTGGTTTTATCCAATCTATTAATACTCTCTTTCAATCCTACATTTTCTATCCACCACTTACTTGTATGGGTGATTTGCAAGGAACCAATATATGTATAAAGATGATTAGGGCGTTCCTCTAATTTATTTAAAAACAAATGAAAGGAACCCATACTTAAAACTTGATGACTTAAAACTTTATGACTATTTACACAATTTCTAATTCATCACATGAATTTGTCAAAAATACACACTCTAATAAATGGTTAATAGACTCAGTAAAACATTAAAATAATAGAAAAATATTAAAATTCCCAAGGCCCCTAGCATTTAATTTAAATAACTACAAACCATGCAACAATAACAACATCCTCTCTTGAAAGCTCCTATAACTAAACAATTGCAGTATTTGTTTACAAACTAATAATGCAACTAAAATGTTATAGAATAGTTTTCTACAACAATGATATTGCCGATTAGTAGAGCAATAATTCACAACCATAATAAGCATTGTTTTCATTGCTTATAATACCCCAAAAAGATCCAATGTTATGTAAAACATCTAAATTTTCTATCAACAATGAGATGACCCTTGGGTTATTTACTATTACAATATACTTTAATAATCAACTAGACATAAATTTTGTATGGATCATATCACTATGCCTATAAAAAAAACTAATACTCAAATGCTTTGCCAATAATCTTTGTGAATAAATAATTCACTTAATTGCCATTCTAGCATAGACTAATCATGATTCTATGATCCAAATTATGTTGGATCACACAGTGTTAAAACACTTATAACTCCAGTGATTCCTCATGTAACCAACAAATATCTTATAGCAATTCATTCTCCTCTTTTCACATAAGATTTAGTCAACAATGATCTTAGAGCTAATCAATGTATATGAACTCAGTAATTTTAGAAATTTGTCGATTTTCTATAATTAATGTGATTAAAGAAAACATAAACTAGTTAACACAATCAAATAGAGAGAAGTTAACACTTAACCATATATACAATCCTTAGAATGAACATCTCCTTTAGAATAAATATTTAATAAAAAAAATTGATCTCCAAATCTCTTTAGAACTTGGGTACAAAAGGTAAAACATTATAAATAAGATCATTAAGGCTTCAACATTAAATTCATAATATACTTAGTTATTTAAGGGATTTTGAGAAGAGTTGGTCATGCACAACTTTTTCACTATGTTATATATGCTCTTTTATGCTTATTTTGAATATCTTTAATATTAATTTTCTTAATTTTAAAAGAAAAAATGTTGATTATTTGCAAGTAAAAATATTGAGTCTTGTTACCCTCAATCAATTTAGGGAGATTATTTTTTGTTCACTTAATACCAAATCACAATATTCAAGAAATAGAAATTAAAGATGTTACCCCCCTTCCTCTAACCCTACCCAAAGTGAACTATGTTATGTAGAAGGAGGAAAATTTTCCATGTCCCTTATGAGAATGGAATCTAGGTGGGAAGGATAGCACTCTATCCCACAACAATTAGTTCTAGATCCAATTGGAACTAAATTGTAAAAATAATAAGATCAAGATATTTCCATAAGTAATTTAAAAGAAATTTTATAGTCTTGAAAAATAAGAAAAAATTGGTTTGCTGAAAAGAAAAAATTTACTATAAATGGTAAGATAAAAATTGTGTCTATATTATTGATATCTTAAAACAAAAACAAGTATTTCAAAAATAAACCTATTTTTAATAAGGGTATGAAAAAATTGTAATATTTACACTTCTAGATGGTATAATTTTTTTGTTTTTATACATAATATACAACTCAATATATATTGCTTTGAAAATATTTTTAATCCACTAATATTTATAAACTATTTACAAATGAAACAAATATTTATAAACTATTTACAAATGAAACTAAGTGAGCTAGACAATCTTATTTACAAACTAACATCATCATTATATTAATATGAAATATCTTATATTTTTAAAAGGTTTAGAGAACTTCTCTAATTTGAGAACCATCATGATGCGGCTTGTTTAATACATGTGATATGTGTTATTATTGGAAATAACATCCCTATGGTTGGAAAATCATGACAAATGAGTTAATGGCCAAATTAATTTTAGAAATTATCTTTCCACCATAAATAATTTAATTACTTTCAAAGTTATTATAGAGGAGTGATGAAATAATAAAATCTACCTTTTTTGTGTTTTCATTGAATTTAAAACTAAATTTTCTATGGTTCTTGGAAGAGTTCTTTGAAGAGAAAATAATATATGAAAGTTCCTTTAGATTTGTGAACTACAATGATGAGGTAGCCCAAGAAAATTATTCCAAAGTTAGAGAGTAATCACAATTGGTTAGACTAAATTAATTATAATACTAGCATTAAACAAGTTTTTCACTTGCATATATCCTTTTTTTAAACAAAAATTAACATGTTAGAGATATGTTTGAAAGAAAATGGTTACAATGGCACCATTTTAATTAGGATAATTATCACTATTCTATATGTAAGCAATATCATTTTTTTTTGTCTAGAAGCCGTTATGATCTTGTAAAATAATTGACATCTCTCAAACATTTTTATTTTAGTGTTGGTATGTTAATAAATATTAATAAGAACCATGTTATGATTATCAAATGAAAAAATACTAATTACTTTAGTTTCATCAATGACGACAAAAATTTAGAGGAGGTTAAAACATATAAGCATAGTCGTGTTTTAGAGTTATGTGCATCCCAAATTCAACTAGGATTAATGGAGGGGACAAAGCCTATTTCAATATTGAAAATTAGAAATGATTTTTTTCATATGGAAGAAAAATCTTCAAAAACTATAATAAAATGGATTTCTATAAATGGAAGAAAAGGTAAGAATTTGACAGTCTTATTATCCCAATTATCCTTGATGACTAAAAATTTTGGTTAAGAACATTTTTAAAGAAACCTAGAGGAGGACGAAACATATCTAAAATTTTAACATCTTAAAATTAAGAAGAATATCACTTGTCCCATCTTCTTCTTAAAATTAGAATTTGTGCCCATTTAGAATAAAGATATGATTAAGTAACTAATGTACAAAAATAAGACAATTAGAATAAAGTATAATAGGCTTATTAACATTATTTTCAATTCAAACAAAGGGAAAACTAGTGGAGAATTCAAGAGGAAGTGAGTCTTCATAACATAGATAATGTCAAAAAAATATTATAACTAAATTTAAAAAGAATTTATACTACTATAAAGTAATAAAGAATAAAAGATTTAATTCAAGGTTAACAAAATGTCATTAAAATTATTTTTAGCGGTTCAAAACTATATTTCTTTCTCCTTTTAGGGATTCTTTAAGAATGAAAAGCAACATTGTAAAGGCATACTTAATACACTTTGAGAAAATATAATATTTTACTTTGTGATAATGTGAAATCAGACAAAAACATTCTCTTTACAATACTCTTCTTATGTGTAATTAAATCTAAATGCTTCAATATTAATGATAATCATCATAAAAATATAAACAAAATAGGAAAATTTTATGTAAAATTGATTATAAAAACATGATGTTAAATTAGTTAAAAAATAAATATATAATTTTTTTATCCCATAAAAAAGCTTGATAATATAATTTTTATCATAACAAAAAAAGTTAATAAAATATATAATTTAATATAAATAAAATATGAAATATTATCCTTAATTAAAAATAAAAATGTAAAAAAACAAATATATGTATGTGAGAATACATAACTACATGTAAAATATATATTTATAACATGAAATTGACTACAGTAATTTTGAGTAGATGAAATATATATATATATATATATATATATATATATATAAAAACCATTTTAATTATATTTTTCTAGGAAAATAAAAATTTAACCTTTCCTTTTAACAATGATCCGTAAAAATTTATACAAGTTATTTTTTTAAAATTAAAATACAAATAATACAACAACAAAAAAACATATTTACTTAAGATTATTAGTAATGATGCTCATAAATATGAATGAAAAAATGTACCAATAGCAAAGTTGAAGTATTGCGTTGTGGGGAGTACTGATAGAGGCCAAATGACTTGGGATAGAGGCCAAGTGACTTGGAATAGAACAAATACAGATTTTTGGCGATGCCAAGGGTATTATAGAATGTGTCAAGAGATACAATGATTTCAATCTACCTATCTTAATCAATTGGATGAAACACATTAAAACACCATAGAATGCGTCAAGAGATACAAAGATTTCAATCTATCTATCTTAATCTATAGGATGAAACACATTAAAAAGCTAGTAAAGACCTTTAACCAAGTAAATTTTGATCATATTTAGAAAGACCAAAACAAGACAGCTGATCTACTATATAAAAAAAAAGGTATAGCAAGGGCACATGTAAGTTTTATTTCTATGTCTTCTATATCTATGCCTTCGAACAAGGTCTAATGACCAACCATGGGAAGATAAATTATTCATAGAAACATACAACCCTCACAGCATAAATTATTCATAGAAATAAACAACCCTAGAAGTATAAATTATTCATAGAAACAGATATACAAAAGATGTAACTTTATTTGATCAGAAAAACTACTTTGTAGTAGATAATATTAATACAGTTAGGCCAACATAGGAACTATTGAGGAAATATTGTGTAGCACAGGAAAATATTTTCAAAGAGAAATGTTTTGAGGTAAGGAAAAATTAATAGATTGAAAAGATTTATGTAATTCAAAAAAGGGAGGATAGAAAAATGATCCAGGTTATATGTACTACCCTTTTATAACATTGCCTCGTTCTGAATAAATTTTCCAACACCGACAACAAATAGAAGACATATGCTGTGAACAGAAATTGGATTCCAAAGAGTCCAATATTTACCATCTATTTATCCCCTCGGTTGAGCCCGAGTATCTGAAAGCATTGTGGAATCCATTCCACATCCTTTACAGATGTATTATTGTAATCGGGCGCCTTCAGGTTTTAAAACCAACTGTACTGCTGAGCTGTAGCACATCATTATTAATCAATTATTAAGGTGAAGACTATTGCAGCTACACTTTTCACTTATAATAATTGCATCCATATTTCCATCAACTACCAAGAGTTTGAATGGTTAAAGAGGTCGCAATCAGTGGGAAGAGGAGACGACGAGGAAACTGGGTTGATGGCATTAGATGTAAAAATGGGTTCTGATTGCATTCGCATCATATTAATGTAAGGTGAATAGCAATAGTCTGGCTGCGGTGTACACAGTGGAAACTCGTGAAATATATTGGGAGATAACAGAGGCAGTGATGGCAAGAAGAAGTCGGGGGGTAAGGGAGACATTGAACCATACTGAATAGTCGGAGATACTGAGATACTGGAATACTGAGATCGATTGTTCCCTGAAAGTTCAGAAGGACTTGAAAGTGTGGCAATAGAATTATCTTCTTTAACGGGGAAATCAGGCCCCCCACGTGGCGGACTAGGAGAAGCATCAATCTCGACGAAATTAGGGTTTCCAGGTACAGAGGTGTGAGAATAGGGGAGTGCGTGTGAATTTTGAGATTGAAAGGAAGAAGAGGAGGAGGGGGGCATACTGGAATCACCGTGGGCATTAACGCGACCGGTCATGTAACGCCCTAGCGTTCCGGGCAGGAGTGCACCTTCACCCGACGGGCGACCCGGGTGGGCGACCCGTGGGCAACCTGTGCACGACGGACGGGCGACCCGGGTGGGCGACCCGTGCACGACGGGTGGGCACCCGGGCACCACGACCCGTGCACGGCGAGCTACAGCTGGTTGAGCAAGTATGCTATTCGGCGCACGAAAGGCGAACTGCAGTAAGTCTTGGGCGCGGAGGCAACTTCCAAACCGGCGGAACAAACATTCGGTCAAGGCTCGGGTGAGCGGAGGCACGAGTCGACCCAAAGGCGACCCGCGCCCAATGGGTGGGGCAACCCAAGGGTGACACACACACACGGCGGGCAAACCAGCGAACAGTAGTACAGTGGACAGCGGCGAGTTGGCGGCAGAGGCACGAGTTGGTGGACATGAACTCGGCACGAGCTGGTTCAACCGCACATATCAACAGTTGGGCGTGTGAACGTGAACGAAGGAAAGGGCGACCGGGCGGACGCCCCTCCATACGACGGCGGGCAGACACGACAGTGAGCAAGGAGCGGACACGAACAGCAACGCGGCGGGTGGACAGCAATGCGGTGGACTGAAACAGCAATGCGACGGTGGACAGCAATGCGGTGGACTGAAACAGCAATGCGACATGAGTCGGTTGTGACATTCTTGGAAGCTCTGCGAATTACAAAGAATGCGAAGGAAGTACCGAAAGTTTATAAGGGGCGAGGGCGGCCTTGCCTTTAGGCAAGGGCCGACCTGCCCATAATTAATCAAAGGGGCTTCAACGCATGAAATTAGGGGGTCGGCCTAAGAGCTGACACCCCTCCACGAATGAGTTGAATTGGCTATATATGGAGGACGCGATTAGCTCATTTGGACAACGAACGCACTTCGCTCTCCTCTAGGACTTCGATCTTGAGTTAAGAGGACAAGAGGTGCGCATCTCTCGTGCGTAGCAAGTAAATAAGTGCGCAGTTCAAACCGGGAGTTGTTTGGGGGTCGAACAGCTCGCAGTAAAGGCAGTTCGGTGCAGAAGTTAATTCGGTGGAGCTTTAAAGTAGCTCGGGTAGCTCGCTCTATCCGGAGGTAATTTGGTATCGGGTTGTAACAAGGCGTTCTTGCCTTCATTGTAATTCTTCTAAGTGTTGGCCGTGGGATTGCCCGGCACACTTAAACGATTGTAATATTGGAAAAGAGTTTCATAATATATTTGGGCAGACTTCAACCAGGAGTTGCCCCTCCCGTTCAAATTATTATTGTAATTGTGTCTTGGTTTAAATTGCATATGATAATGTTATGAATGGATATAATGTATTATGAGTATTAATGTTATGGTTGTAAGTGAAGGCTTGTTAAAATCGGTTTGAAGTTGATTATGTTGGTTAAGGCGTAGTCCATAAACGGGAACTTGTTAAAAAGTGAACGTTCAGTGGTGCCGCACCCCGCCGGGAACGGGGAAAATATTAACCGTAGACTTGGGGGCGTGACAGGTGGTATCAGAGCTCGGTCTAGAGCTGGTGAGCAGGGTTGCTCACACACTTGAAGTTGACAGTTGGCGCAGTTCTTACAGGTGACTTAGGGGAACCGATGAATGGTCGAAACTAGGTCGCAAAAGAAGATGGCTGCTAACTCTCAAGCCGGGTCTAGCCATACAATGAAGGATCCCGTGAAAGATCCTCATCTTGAGTTCATGGGAAGGGTGATTGAGAGGATGGAGTCTTTGGAGTCTACTTGGAATCAAGATGTGGACTCTCTCACTAAGGAACGAGAGGCCGTCTTGAAACTCAGAGAAGAATTGTTGGAACTCCGTACTCAACATGAGGAGCTCAAGACACAATTTGAGTATACAGATCTTCTGTGTACGCAATTGGAAGGAAGAGTCAAAGAGGTCGAAGAATCAAGAGATCAAGGCCTTGCAGAAATCACAAACTTGAAAGGGACTCTTGACAAGGTAAATAAGAGTCTTGACCAAGCCAACGACGAGATTGCGGTTTTGAAGAGGGCCGTGAGGTATAACTCAGGTGGAGGAGTACCTCATGTGAAGGTCAAGGAGCCGGAATCTTATGACGGTACAAGGAGTGCAAAAACTCTTGGTAACTTCTTGTGGGACATGGAGCAGTACTTGGAACGGTTAAGTCTACCCAATGGGGAGGCACAAGTTAAGGTAGCCGCTCAATTCCTGACAAATGATGCCAAGATGTGGTGGCGAAGGAAGGTAGATCAGATTGCCAATGGTAATGCTGATGACATCACTTCGTGGGACGATATGAAGAAAGCTTTGCAGACCCATTTCAGTCCTCAGGATGAAACATGGGAAGCAAGGACAAAGATCAAATTCATCAAACAAACCGGAAGCTTGCAAGCATATCAGCGAGAGTTTTCAAGTGCAGCCTTGGAACTTCCCGACATGGCGGAAAAAGACAAAGTGTTCAACTTTATTATTGGGTTGAAACCTTGGGCCCGCAACGAGGTGAAGAGACAAAAGATTAGAACACTTGAAGAAGCTTTTGCTGCGGTTGACAAGCTGGTGGACCACTACGATGAGGCTTCTAATGAAAGAAAGAAGCCCGACAAACCGAAGGAAAAGAAGAAGGAGGATACTCCGAAACCAGATGATGGTGCAAAAGTGAAGAAGCCTTTGAAGTGTTGGTTATGTGAGGGACCACACACGGTGAAAAATTGCCCATCTAAACCAAAATTGAATGCAGTTACACAACCTGTCGAGGAGGATGACAATGCTTCTGTAGGAATGATGCAGATACTTGGTGCAGCTGCTACCACGGAAGTACCTTCTAGGAGGGACCCAGAAAGGAATCGGTTAGAGTATGTTCACATGAAGATCAGTGGAGCTGATGTACTCACTATGGTTGATAGTGGGGCTTCACATAACTTCATGAGTGAAGATACCGCAAGGAGACTTGGGCTGAAATTTGTACCTGTGAAGGCACAAATGAAGACAGTGAATTCTCCTCCGATGGCAATCCTTGGTATGGCCGATAAGGTGGACACTACACTTGGTGAATGGACTGGAAAAGTGGATTTCACCATAGTGCGGATTGATGACTATGAGGCAGTATTGGGGATGGAGTTCATGAAACAATTTGAAGCTATGGTTGTGCCACATTTGAGGAAGCTCTTCATTTATGATGGAAGGGAAGATGTACCCATTGGTGTTCCAACCATTGGTGTTACAAAATCCGATCATAAGTTAGGAGGAATGCAGATGGAGGACAAGGTAAAGGTAGACAAGCGGTTGTCTACGATGGAGACAAAGATTGCAGAACAATCTATGATCATCCGTACACTTTCGGATAGCATCTCGGACTTATCGAGAAGACTAGAGTTGGTGGAAGACGATGATGATGATGATGAGCTATATGTGAGGCCGAACACCCAGAAGGAAGATCGGCAGGCATATCTACAAAGGATAGAGGTTGAGGATCCTGATAGATGGATCGAACTGATTAGTAAAGGAGAGCCTCCAAGCTCTCCCCACACATCTTCTTAGAAGGCAAAGAAGATGGGCTCATTGTTAAGCTGCTCATGGCAGTGAGCCCTCAATTTGGTTGAGCAGGTATGATGGACATAACATGCTGCAGAAAGATGGGGTTTCCATGGACCTGGGCATGGAATCGTGAAGTTAAGTGTTGGCACATGGCTAGGATGTGTAACACTTGTTATACATGGGCAGTTAGCACATGGAGTTGACTTGGTGGAGATGGGACCTTGTATATGTGGCAGAGGTGTTGCATTATGGAGGAAGTCTACATCTGGTCGGTATCAGTCTTGGTGGAGAAATCACTAAGATGGAATGTTGTCGGGACGACAACGTCTTCAGGTGGAGGAGAATGTAACGCCCTAGCGTTCCGGGCAGGAGTGCACCTTCACCCGACGGGCGACCCGGGTGGGCGACCCGTGGGCAACCCGTGCACGACGGGCGGGCGACTCGGGTGGGCGACCCGCGGGCGACCCGTGCACGACGGGCGGGCGCCCGGGCACCACGACCCATGCACGGCGAGCTACAGCTGGTTGAGCAAGTATGCTATTCGGCGCACGAAAGGCGAACTGCAGTAAGTCTTGGGCGCGGAGGCAACTTCCAAACCGGCGGAACAAACATTCGGTCAAGGCTCGGGTGAGCCGAGGCACGAGTCGACCCAAAGGCGACCCGCGCCCAACGGGCGGGGCAACCCAAGGGCGACACACACACACGGCGGGCAAACCAGCGAACAGGAGTACAGTGGACAGCGGCGAGTTGGCGGCAGAGGCACGAGCTGGTGGACACGAACTCGGCACGAGCTGGTTCAACCGCACATATCAACAGTTGGGCGTGTGAACGTGAACAAAGGAAAGGGCGACCGGGCGGATGCCCCTCCATACGACGGCGGGCAGACACGACAGCGAGCAAGGAGTGGACACGAACAGCAACGCGGCGGGTGGACAGCAATGCGGTGGACTGAAACAGCAATGCGACGGTGGACAACAATGCGGTGGACTGAAACAGCAATGCGACATGAGTCGGTTGTGACATTCTTGGAAGCTCTGCGAATTATAAAGAATGCGAAGGAAGTACCGAAAGTTATAAGGGGCGAGGGCGGCCTTGCCTTTAGGCAAGGGCCAACCTACCCATAATTAATCAAAGGGGCTTCAACGCATGAAATTAGGGGGTCGGCCTAAGAGCTGACACCCCTCCACGAATGAGTTGAATTGGCTATATATGGAGGATGCGATTAGCTCATTTGGACAACGAACGCACTTCGCTCTCCTCTAGGACTTCGATCTTGAGTTAAGAGGACAAGAGGTGCGCATCTCTCGTGCGCAGCAAGTAAATAAGTGCGCAGTTCAAACCGGGAGTTGTTTGGGGGTCGAACAGTTCGCGGTAAAGGCAGTTCAGTGCAGAAGTTAATTCGGTGGAGTTTTAAAGTAGCTCGGGCAGCTCGCTCTAACCGGAGGTAATTTGGTATCGGGTTGTAACAAGGCGTTCTTGCCTTCATTGTAATTCTTCTAAGTGTTGGCCGTGGGATTGCCCGGCACACTTGAACGATTGTAATATTGGAAAAGAGTTTCATAATATATTTGGGCAGACTTCAACCGGGAGTTGCCCCTCCCGTTCAGATTATTATTGCAATTGTGTCTTGGTTTAAATTGCATATGATAATGTTATGAATGGATATAATGTATTATGAGTATTAATGTTATGGTTGTAAGTGAAGACTTGTTAAAATCGGTTTGAAGTTGATTATGTTGGTTAAGGTGTAGTCCATAAACGGGAACTTGTTAAAAAGTGAACGTTCGATGGTGCCGCACCCCGCCGGGAACGGGAAAAAAATTAACCGTAGACTTGGGGGCGTGACAGGTCAGGCGTTGGACGAGCGTCATGAACTCCTGGGCTTCACTGTGTATAACCTCCGGAGAGCGCGTCTATATAATCACCGGTGGCCTGTATGCCATCGCGGGCACCGGCATCGTCGGCTTCCGGATCTTGTGAGAGTCCTTCCAGATCTTCAGCGGTGCAGGACGTGGACCCTGCAATTCCCGCTTCGATGCTTTTGCTTGTTGCTGCTGCTGCACCGAACTCATGCCTCCCTTATTTTCTGCTGATTCAATTCCCCGCCGCCCAATTTGTGCGCCTCCCTGACTCCTCAACTGTATTGTTCACGACGATCTTTGCACACTGGAGCGAACAGCCCAAATATGAAACAAAACCTAACTATCCAACCAATGGCAGAAACAAGGAAGCGTGCTCCCTCACATCTACATATACAGGGGTTTCGGCAGACCTACAAGTCGTCCTTTCTATCCTCACTTGGAATGGAAATAGTCAGACCTAATTAAAGAAAGTAAAGATGGCGAATCGGAGGCGACAGACGGGTTGTGAGACTCAGTGTGGGGTCTTGGCGTCCTGTAATTCTCGCGTCTATCATTGATGGACGTAGTAGAAGGGTGACGTAATCGATTTACTGTAAAATAATTGAAAATGGACGGAGAATCAAAGAAATTTGTTCGCGACCACTATATTAAAATATAATGGAGCCCCCTGCTTCCATGTTTATTACACTTCACCACGCCTATCGTTGGCACGGCGTTGATTCCGACGTCTGCGAGTATGAAGATTTCCCGTCAAAAGATTCTTCGATTTGTGTGTCGGATATTTTGTTTGGAATCGTTCCAGTCTGGTCGACGGTCGACTAAAGTAATCTCCTGGTGGGAGGACTTTTTCCTCGTCATAAATTAATCATGATAATCTTCTGGTGGGAGGACTTTTTCCGCGTCATAAATTAAAGGGGAAGTTGGAAAAGTTTCAATCATGATTACAGTGGTTTACGTAAAAGTAAGTTTGAGTTTAGAAAGGAGCTAGTTTGTATTTTGGATACTAGAATTATTTACCCATTGTGTGATGGATGATATCACAAGGGTGGTATGAAACTTCCGTTGAAGTTAAATCTAGTTTGGAAGTTTTGGGATAGTTTAAATAAAAATAGTCAATAGATGGTGAGATTATTTTAAGTTTAAGAAATCATTAAATATACATTATTTATATTAAAAAACTTATATCAATATAATTATAATTCGAGGAAATATATAAATAAATTAAAATTAATTTTCATTTTAATTTTTTTTTATAAAATTTCAACTTAAAATCCGGTAAAGAATAAACTCCATTCATAAATGAACTAATCTACATCTTAATATAACTTACAATTATGTTTTTATCTTAATTTTATTTGCATTAAAATAATGTTATTATAGATATTGTTAATTTTAAATTATTTGCATCTCATGAACTAATCTACATCTTAACGCAGCCTACAGTTATGTTTTTATTTTTATTTTATTTGCATTAAAATAATGTTATTATGGATATTGTTAATTTTAAATTATTTGCATCCTAGAAAGTAAAGGGAAGGCAAAGATAGATAAACTCTTAGCATGGAGTCAGTTGAAGGGAGTTAATGGAACTACAGTCAACTTAACTTTGAGCATCATCGTATTTAAAAAATGAATCTCTATTATGAATTTACTCGCAAAGATAATCTAGGAAAAAAGCACCGCAATGCTATGGTATTTCTGTAATATAAAGAAAGGACCATTATGGTCGAATTGGAGAGTTGCAGTGATTATGACCCCAATTCAAAACCAAGTAGGCATATTCCCCTTCAAAATTTAGTCCACCTAAAGTTTGTTCAAGGTGTAGTTCATGTTAATGTACCAATGTTGGTTTCATAATAATGGAGAGGTGTTAATTTTAACTTTTGCCACATAAAAAATGGGGATGGAGAGCTATGCGTATTATCGCTTCACGCGGCTAGGGTTTCTCTAGCCCTTGTAGGTTTGGAGCAAGATCATGTCCGTTTGGAAGGTTTAGGCGTGTGGATCGTTGTCTAGTAGTATTTGTTTTCATTGTCATTCGTGTTTGTTCTGTGTTTTGTTCACAATGACATGGATGAAGAGGTAACTTTCAGAGCCCTATTGCAGGTTCAAAAACTTAAGGCGACTTCTTCTCGCCCAAAAATTTGTGAAGGAATTAGATGAGATCCTTCTAGTGGGTCTCTCTCCTTCAAATATTCGTGCAAGAGAGCCTTAACTCTCTAAGAATCGGCAAGTTGATGGGCTTGTGGCTGAATCCAAAATTTGTTTAACCCTGAATCTTGGAACAATAGGCCCCCAAGCTTCAAGGACAAGTAACTTTCCTATAGTTGGAAGAGGTTTCTATGTCTTTTGTTTATCAATAAAATGGCAAGAGCTTTGATTTTCACATCAGGTCTATATTGCATGGGGTTTAGAGGCCTCTTTATTACTCCATGGACTCTTCGTTTCAATGCAAATTCTAAGATCATTACTATGCTCTTATGGGTTCGGTTGTCGTACCTCCCTCTTCATCTTTGGGGGACTAATGTACTCAAAGAAATTGGAAACAAGCTAGGCCACTATTTGGCTAAAGCAAAACCGAAAGGAGGTCGATTTTCTGATGCTTGCATCTATGTTAAGGTAAACCTCAATGAAGGTTTACTCGAGGCTCTAAAGATAAATCTTGGCAAATGGACCTACATACAAGAATTGGACTATGAGCAGATTCCTTTTAAATGCATGTTTGTCATTCTCATAGGTACTTTACCAAAAGCTACCCCCAACTAAAAAACTATGAGCAAAACCAAGCCCCTTTCTAAAGAGACAAGTTTCCAACCAGCACAAAAGCAAAGAAGAAATCAACAAAACAAGACTACAAATTCAAAGAAGTTTTTTGGAGGAGATCCAATCCCAAAACCTTCTTTTAGTAAAATGTATTTTCACATTGTTCAAGATCCTGAACAAGAAGAAGATACCCCTACGGAGGAATCCTCAAATGAAAAAGTTGGGGGAAAAGGAAGAGTAAGCCCCTTCACATGTCAATTCTCTTAGTCAAGATCCATCTTTTGAGAAAAGGACATTGGAGTTGATTCCCTCCGCTCTTGTGCAAACAAAGTAATCCATCCTAAAATTCTATAAGGAAATTATGACAATTTGAGCAACTCATGCAAAATCATGCATGGAAAACAAAAAAAATCTTCTCTAAGAATGAAGTGGAACTCCCTCTCACAAGAGGCGGGAAATCCAATAAAGAAAAGCTAGAAAGTGAAACATATTCTAATTTGGCGTCAAGTTCCCAATTCCATGTAGAATCTTTGCTCCAAAAGTCCCTCAAATAATTCAATGTGTTGTTTTTACATTTTCTTATGCTTGCAATACATAATAATCTACTCTTGTAAACATGTAGAAGGACTCTGTTGTAGTACCTGTGAAAAATGTTGGGATCTGTCTCCCATAAATTTAGTGATTATGTAATATTCCAAATAGAAATTTTACATAGATAATCAAAGACGTGCACAGAAATAGAAACACAATAAATTTTAGCAAACACCCATGAATAGAAAAATGCTCTAGAACACCCAAAATGGCCAATTTTATTATAAATGAACTACTGGAGTACAATAAAATTTGAAGAAGTGCAATTGGGCTTGCTCAAGGCAAGCTACAAGCCCCAGGTGATCAATCTCTCAATACCCAATTGCTGCAATAGTTTGTCCCTCTAAAAATATGAGCTGGCCTAGTTTTTCTACATTGCTGGCTCACTTCACACCTTGATTTGGCCCCTCAAAGCTGCCTAAAAAATTCTGTAAATTTGGGGATATCATCCTTGTCAAAAACTGAAGAAAACCCACAAAGGGATTTCTCTGGTTTAGACGCTCCAAATTTGACACCAAATAGCTTTTCCCTCCTCAAATATGAGAACGCTCCACTTGTAGGAGAAAATGATGAATTGCTGCTCTAAAATGCTAAAAATCATCCCACAATCTCCCTCCAAATGAAATCCTAGCATCTCAGCCCCTAAATCCTCCATCCAACACTCCACAAAACATTCACCCAAGACAACTGCACATGCCTGTTAGAGATGACGTAGTAGCAAGCTTCAACAATTCATAGAGTAGTTAGGGACTCCCTTTTGCCTCCCAAAATCTCCCTCCTTTGGCTGGAATCTAACCAAGAACACCCATGTAGTAATAAAGACCCCAACTTCCGACATCAATCCTCCCAATGACTGTGTGGCCTCTCCCTATGCGTCCGAGTTAAACTGGAACAACATGTATGTGTGTGATGCTCCTCTCCAATCCTCCATAGCAAGAGAAAATCCTTCCTAGGGTGGCACTCGAAGTCCCCCGAAGAAAGGTTGAGCTTCACTCCTTGGGAAGCTCTTGTGCTAAGCAGCACTTGTAACTCAGCTAAATAGCTAGAGTGAAAATTAATTATCAAAATGTCAAAAGGCTCCAAATGATGCTTCTCTTCTCCTATTTATGCTTGTTGGCCTTGAGTCTCATGTGGGTCCCATCTCCAATTTCGACCTCACTTAGGAAAATCAAATTGCTTAACATGGGGTGTGTACTATTTGTGGGTAAGGTTCCCCCACATAACACTAAGATGTTCATCGACCCACTTTTCCTAAGTTTTCTTCACCAAAAATTGCCTTAGACCAAAAATGAAAAAATTGACAAAATTGTTCCTCTCACCTTAGGAAAATAATTAGGAAGGGACATTACAGTCCTCCCCTCCTAGATGTTACTTGTCCCCAAGAAACTGCAAAGTCGAATGCTGCAAAATTTGTTCACTCTCCCACGTAGCATCCTCCTCCGACAAATCCTTCCATTTGACCAAATTCTCCTTGATCACCCTATTCCTCAACCTCCTCTCCTAGGCCTCCAATATGAACTCTGGTGTCAAAACCAAATGCCCCTCATCAGCTAAGGGAGGCAACTCGATCGCTGATGTAACATGTTGCCCCAACACCTTTTTCACGCATGAGACATGGAACACGTTTTGGATCTGTCTCTCTAAAGGTAGCTCCAACTCATAAACCACCTCTCCAACCCTCACAACCGCCTTGTACGACCCATAAAACCGGGGTCGAAGTTTTTATGCCCCCTTCTGCTTAAGTGAAGATTCTCTATATGGTTGCAAGCATAGGTAGACCATGTCCCCTACCTCAAACTGTCTCTCCACCCTATGCTTATTAGCATACATATTTTGCTAATTTTGAGCCACCTGAAAGTTGTTCTTGAGAGCTTGGAGAATCTTCTGGCTTTCTTGAACCCAATCCTTTTCCCCTAGGGCCCTGGTATCTCCAAAGACCATGTTAGAAAAAGAGAGTGCATCATATCCATAGAGTGCTCGGAAAGGAGACATACTGATCGACATGTGATAAGTGGTGGTGTAGCATAATTCTCCTAGATGAAGCCACTTAACCCATGATCTTTGTTGGCCCATCACATAGTTTCGTAGGTACCCTTCCAACCACTTGTTCACAATATCGGTCTGCCCATCTGTCTGTGGGTGATAGCTGGTGTTGGGTGTAAGATCTATCCCCACCAACTAGAACAACTCCTGCCAAAAATCCCCCATAAACCTATTGTCCCTGTCATTAACACTAGTCTTGGTAAGACCATGTAATCGAAATACCTCCCGAAAGAATAAATTGATCACCTGGGAGGCTGAAGATCTTGATGAGATGGTGAAGAAATGGGAAAACTTGGTGAATATGTCGACCACCACATAAATGCAATCTCGCCCCTGCATAGTTGGGAGCTCCGTGATAAAGTCCATGGACAGACTCTCCCACTTCCTCCCCAAAATGGGAAGCAGTTGTAATAAACTGACGGGATGTGACAGCTCCACCTTGTTCCTCTGAAAATCGATGCACTCCCGCACATGCCTCAACACGTCTCCCTTAAGCCCCCACCATGAGAATCTCTCTCTAATAGAATAATATGTCTTGAAGAAGCCTAGGTGTCCTGCGAAGGGAGAATCATGGGTTGCGTACATAATCCTCTCCTTAATATGAGATCATGGCACCAAATATATCCTGTCTTTGTAGTAGATCATTTCATCCATCACTTGGAATCTGTCATCCTTGTGTGTGTCATCCAAAATATCGCAAGTCTGCCTGTCTTTGGAGTACTCAACCAATAGTTGAGCCTTTTAGTCATGAGTAACATCCATCAAAGATAATCATTCGGGCCTCTGGGAAAGTGCATCTGCTACCACGTTGTGCTTCCCCTTGACATACTCAATCTGGAAGTCATAGGCCTGGATCTGCTAACCCATTTATGTTGCACTCCTCCAATGACTACTACTCCATGAAGAATCTAATACTGTTGTGGTTATTCTTCACTTTCAAACGGTTTCCCACGAGATACTACCTGGACTTGGGCAGTGCATGCATCATGCCCAACATCTCTTTGTCATATAATGAGTACAATAGCTTGTGTGGTTGCAACTTCCTGCTCTCAAATGCAATAAGGTGCCCCCCCTGCGTCAACATGGCCCCAAATCCCTCCCCGGAAGTGTCTCACTCCAGCACAAAAGGATGTGTGAAGTTTGGGAAATCCAATACGAGACAACTTCTCATCACCTTCTTGAGGCGCTCAAAGGCCTTTTGTGCCACCCGTGTCAACTCAAAAGCCCCCCTCTTTGTCAAATCATTGAGAGGTAATGCAAGATGTGAAAATCCCCTCACAAATATCCTATAGTATGTGACAATTCCTAGGAACCTTCTCAACTCTGTCACGTTCCTAGGTGTGGGCCAATCCAAAATGGCCCTGATCTTCTCCTAGTGTAACTTCACTCTATCCTCCCCAATCATATGCCCCAGGTAAAACATCTTGTTAGTCCAAATTCACACTTGGACATCTTTGCATATAAATCCTGCTCCTCAAGTATGCGTAGCACTACCTCCAAATGTTGAAGGTGCTCCTCCCAAGTCTGGCTATAAATGAGTATGTCATCAAAGAAAACAAGGGTGAATCGCCTAAATTGCCCACGAAACATGTGGTTCATACATGACTAAAAAGTAGTTGGAGCGTTGGTTAGCCCAAAAGGAATCACCAAGGACTCAAAATGTTCATAGTGGTAATGAAAGGCAGTCTTAGGAATGTCCTACTCCCTCACCCGGATCTGATGATATCCCAAGCACAAATCTATCTTAGAGAAGTATTTCGCCCCTCTAAGCTCATCCATCAACTCGTCAATGCGCGGGATGGGATATCAGTATTTTAGTGTCTTCTTATTGAGGGCCCTGTAGTCAATTCACATGCGCAATGTCCCATCCTTCTTCTTCACCAGCACCATGGAAAAAGCGAAGGGATACGAACTAGACTTGATGTGACCCAACCTCAACAGCTCCTAGATGGTCCTCTCTATCTCGTCCCAGTAGGCCTTTGAGTGCCTATAAGGGGTGATGATGACTGCGTTCACCCCATCCTCCAACTCAATAGTTTTATCAAACCCACGATCTGGTGTTTTTTCTGGTGGAATCTCCCCAAAAACCCCCTCATGCCTCTCCAAAAAGGCTAATATGTCTCAATGCACAAGCTATTTCAGAGCCCCTATCTCTGAGATCGTCAACTCAATTGCCCACTCTATGTCCCCATGTCGTAGATTTGCCTCCATCCGGTGAGATAAAATTTTTTGGGGTGGATAAGAGTGCATTCCCCTCAATAGTATTAGCCTCCCATCTGGCCCCATAAACTCCATCTCTATCTTCTCTCCGTCAGTGGTGACCCTCCCCAATGAATACAACCATTGGACACCCAACACCACGTTAGTGTCTGGGACATCAACTACAAAGAAGTGATCAATGAGCGAGTAGTTCTCCATCTTCACAGTCAACCAAGGAACATACTTTGTTTATTGCATGGTCCTGTCTCCTGGCACCAGTACATAGAACCCCTTGAATGTCTATGTCTGAATGCCCATATGCTCCACCATCTGTGCATCAATAAAGTTGTGGGTGGCCCCACTGTCCACTAGGATTGACAGCCGTTGCCTGTGTACAGTCCTATGGATTGTAAGTGTCAAATACTGTAGCACTCCCCGAAGTGAAGCAAGGAATCCCCCTGATGGGGAAAATGGTCCTCCTCTAGGTGGTGGTGGTGGTGGCCCTCTGTATGACTATCCTCCCTCATCTCCCTACTCGGCTCCCATCTCGGACTCCTCATTTGGATCATTGTCCGAATACACCTCAATGAAGTGGGCCTTTCCCTTGGTGCACTTGTGCCCAGGTACCTAAGGCTCCTGGCACGTAAAGCACAACCTCCTCCTCCTTAGGTATCTCTGGATCTCATCATCCATCTGGCCGCATCCTCCATCCCTCTTAGGTGGCCTAGTGTCTCGATTCCCCTGTGGGGTCACGGGTCTAGTGGGAGAGAAATCCCGGGTCTTGGGCACTCCATCAATCATATCGTGGGTCCTGGAAATAACATCTGGAAGTAATGTGGGTTTGTAATCCCTCACCCAACCACTCAAAGGATCATCAAGCCCCTCCACAAATAGCGTGAAAATTTAGGCCTCTGAGATGTCTTTCACCATCACTATCAGTCTCTCGAATTCCGTAATGTAAGCCTTTGCACTGTCAGTCTGTCTTAGATGGGCTAACTCCTTGAAATGCAACTCTGATTCTTTCCTCTCAAATCTTTCCAGCAGCCTCTGGGTGAACTCTGTATAAGTGGTGATATGGATGTGTCCTAAGG